>CM067325.1:107290000-109777500 GCA_034376525.1 Nicotiana benthamiana
GGATAGATTTGAGACTCAATTTTAACGGTGGGTAAAATACTGTTCAATACTTCCATATCGTATAGGTCAGGAGCATTTTGATTTTTGACCATTTCCCATAAATATATTTGGACTAATGTTTTACCAGTAAGCGGTACAACTAAATTTATATATAATTTATGGACAAACGAATCGATTTGATCCTGAAATTATAATAAATTAAACAATAATGTAAAACTTAGCATTGAAATAGACATAAGATAGCAGAAATCTTGTTCTGGGAGTAGAGTTGCCGGAGGCAGTAGTAAAAGTACTACTCCCTCCGGTCCAAAATAAGTGATATTCACATATTAAAAAATTCACCTTTTAACATTAATTAGCAATGAAATTGATCATATTAACATTTACTATCTCTTCACATAAACACTCCTAATAAATACTCTAACATTATTTACTCCAAGGGCAGTGTAGGAAAATAATAATTAATTCACCCTTAAAATTTGGAAAAATTACTTATTTTTCACCTCAAAAAAAAAACAAAAAAATAACTTATTATGGACCGGAGGGAGTAATAAACAAGAAGAGAAAATATTATTAAGCTTTGACTAAAGTGTAGTATTTGCTTGTCAGAAAATTTGTGTCCTTTAAAATGGTTCTAGAGCTCACTATTAATAGCTGCACCTAGAGAATAAGGTCATAGGACCAAGCTCCTCTTTAATGAAAATTATGAGGGCAATTGAAGAATGTGCGATGGTAGGAAGTGAATGTAATATTCTCTATAACAGACCATATACTTAATGCTATAGAATATTCTCCAGTAAATGCTAGTGGACGGTATTTACTTCGCTTTTATAAATATCATTCTCTTCGTGAACAAAAAAGATCGTTGCCTTCGCGTCTGGTTGTCTTCTATCTTCGCCTCCACGCGTCGCTTTATCATGCAAGCATTTAATATGAACATATTTTACTATATAAGAAAATTATTTTTGCATACCGGGAAGTTTATTTCTCAAGGAACTGATGAACTTCGACAGGTTATTTTCAAAAAATTAAAATTAATATTTAGAAAATCGACCAAAATTGCTCAATTAATTCGGTTGGACATTTTAAAAATTAATCAATATCGATCGGTAGTTTTATTCTTTTACCAAAATCAACCGATTATTTTCGCACAAAAATGCGATTAAAGAATATGAATAAAATAAGAGAAAGTCTTAAAAAAACTCAGTGATCTAGTGGTAGAATAATATTTTGTCACAGTACAAATCTCAGTTTGATTCTCAAATGATGTATTTTTTAATTACATAATTTTAAAAAGCGATCAAAGTCGGTCGATTTTGGTCATTATTTTTCTTGGGTCGAGTGTGAAATTTAATTGATCAACCGAAATCGGTCAATTGTGACCGACTGAAAGTCGATCGGACGGCTTTACCGACCGAACGATTTTTGACCGCCATGAATTGATTGCTTTTCATTCGATTTTCGCCAATTATTGATCAATATCGGTCGGTTTTGATCGAATTTTTACTAGTAATTAAACTCTAGTACGAGCAATGCTGGAGCTATAATAAAAGGGCTTAATTGATCTTCCTTCGTCCAAATATATAATGTGTATATATATAAATAAGAAAATTTACACAAATTTCTCAAATAAGTTTCAACTTACCAATCTTAACCATTAGTCGTAAATTTACCAAAAACTAGCCAAACATATATAAAAATTGAAAAATCAAATAAATAAGGTTCTTTCTCTCAAAGAATAACATGCAAAAATCACGTTACATATATTTTAAGCGTGATTAGCAACATTAGATGCAAGACAAAAAGGAAATTTCATGGATGAGGTAGCAAATAAGGTGATGAAATACAAAATATATATATATATATACACACACACACACACACACACACACAATATTCCAAAAATCTAAACAGAAGAGGAATTTTTTAATAAGTATAGTTAAAATTCATTAAAAATATATAGATAAGTCAATATATAACATTTGAGGAAGATTGGAGGTTATTTGGACTGATTTTATGTCAAAATTCGTAACTAAATCGAGTTCAAAAAACTCTTCTGCGACACATGTATCACATATGTATCTCATACACAGGTATACATGGATATACATGTGATACACAATCGATACAAATATGATATATGTGTTATACAAAAACGATACACAGTGTGATATACATATCATTTTTTTCATATTCAGTTTTTACTTCCAATTTTCAATTCAAACCACTTCAAAACTTCATGAAAACACCCAAAAGTGAAATTAAAGCTCCTTAAGTTATACCCAAACTATTTTTTTTTTAGTTTAACTGTTAATTTCATTGATATCAAGGTATTTACAGTGTAAGCTCTATAATAGTAGCATTGACTAGCTACTACTCATTTACAAACATCACTAAGCTAATACAAACTTAAAACAAGCTATCTTAGTATGAGACTATTAGACTATAGCTAAGGATAACAGTTTAGTTGCCGCAATCCATCTTGCCATCTTTTACAGTTTCTGCCTCGTACATGAATTAGCAGTGCTACCTCTCTACAAAACTGGTCCTCTACAAATACCTTAGCATCAAAACGAATACTGTTTCTGTCCCTCCAAATAAGTGCAACAGCAGTCACAAAGGCAGAAGCAGTGATTGCTTTGTGCCATATTTTGCTCCTAGCTTTGCTGCAGATCCATTGAAGTTCAGATTCCCAATTGCCAACTGTTCTTTTGTACCCCAACCAGCAACATATTCTGGTCCATAATCGATTAGTGATTGGACAATCAAAGAACAAATGCTCAAAATGCTCAGCATGCTGATCACAGAGAACACAGTTAGCAGGCACTTGAATTCCACACTTCTGCAATCTGTCAATAGTAGGTAGCCTGTGTTGAGCAGCTAGCCAGACAGTGAATTTGTGTCTAGGTTGCACATTAGTAGTCAGCATCACATTCTTCCAAACTACCTTATTATAACTAGGCAGCATTGCAAGGTATACTTTTTGGATTTGGAATTTGTCTAGTCTGCACATTGTTTGCAATCTGTTAAAGAGATTTCCTTGTAGCTGCTGGTTCTCCATAACAGAAGTCCTGCAGTCCAGAATCTTTCTAACAACCCAAAAAGCAGTCTTAGGCAGAGGCAGAGAATCAATGTCACACTGTTTGATGTAGTAGCAGTGTAACCACTTGATCCAGAGGCAATCTTTCTTCCTGGCCAAATCCCAAAGGAGCTTGGTAACATCTGCCATGTTCCATACAGCCATATCAATAATATTGAGTCCCCAGCAGAAATTGGTTACAGACCTTTTCCCATGCAACCAAAGACCTTTTAGACACAGTAGCACTGCCTGTCCATAGGAAAGACCTGCAAATTGCTTCAATGGTTTTCAGTACCTTCTTTGGCAATATGAATATTTGTGCTCAGTAAGTCTGTATGCCAAAGACAACAGCTTTAATCAATTGACACCTTCCTGCATAAGAAAGCATTTTGGCTGACCAGCAAGTGACTTTTGTAGTGATCTTCTCAATCGGTGGTAGGTAATGGTGGATAGCAAGTTTTTTAGAGTTAAGTGGAATCCCTAAATACTTCAAAGCAAGATAACCCTCTATGAACCCCAGCTTTTCCATTACTTCTTCTCTGGCAGACTGCTGCACACCAGCCAAATAAACAACACTTTTGCTAATGTTGGCTTGCAAACTAGAAACTTCAGAGAACTTAAGGAAAGCCTCTTGTAGAATATAAATAGAAATAACATCAGCTCGACAGAACATAAGTAGGTCATCAGCAAAACAAACATGTGCACAATTTAGTTTCCTGCATTTGGGATGAAAGTTGAAATCACCATTTCTGTGTAACTTGCCCAATATTCTGTTCAGATTCTCCATAGCAAGCACAAACAAATAAGGAGACATAGGATCACCCTGTCTAATACCCCTCCTTGCAATGTATGGCTTAGTTAGGCCACCATTCAGTACTAAGGAATAGGAAACAGAAGTAACACAAGCCATTATCCAGTTAAGAAACTTAGCAGGGAATCCAAGGTCAATAAGGACCAGTTTAAGAAAGCCCCATTCAAGAGTGTCATAGGCCTTTCTCAAGTCCACCTTAAGAACACATCTGGGGGATACTCCTTTTCTTGAATATCCCTTGAAAATTTCATGACTAAGCAGTATGTTATCAATAATGCTTCTTCCTTCAATAACTGCTGACTGAGTTTGTCCAACTAGACCACCAATTATAGCTTTCATCCTCCTTGTAATGACTTTGGAAATGATTTTATAAACAGTGGTACATCAAGCAATAGGCCTATAATCTTTGACAGTTGAAGGAGTGCTAACCTTAGGCACAAGTGCAATAGCTGTATTGTTGATCATATGGGGCATATTGCAAGTAGAGAAGAAGTCCTTAGTAGCAGCAAGTATATCTTCCTTTACTATCTCCCAGTTGCTATGAAAGAACTCCACATGAAACCCATCCACACCTGGTGCTTTGTCCTTAGGCATCTCCTTCAGAGCTTCTGTAATTTCCTCCAATGTTACCTCTTGAATAAGCATTTTTTGCTGTGATAAAGTAAGACATTTCCCTTCCTTCATGACAGCAGTATTGATACAAGGCAGTTCAGCAGCACATTCTCCCATCAATGATTTGAACACCTTAGTAAACTCCTGTTCCACAGCTGATGGATCTGTTAGTTTTATACCTGAGTCAGTATAGATAGAAGTAATATTATTCTAGCTAGTTTTGATCTTCCATTGAGAATGAAAATACTTTGTATTAGCATCTCCACATTCAATCCAGCAAGCCTTGGATTTCTGCCTCATAATATGTTCCTCCACCTTACTCCATTTCTCAATTTCATGTAATGTTGTTTTCTCATGATTGAACAAATTATGTGAAATTGGATTAAGCTTCAGCTGACTTTGTACAATGTCCAGTGTCTCCCTGGCATGAATAAGCGTCTGCTTGTAAGAAGCCATCTGGATATTAATCCCCTTTAAGTGCTACTTCAAGTTATTCAATTTGGTCCATACCAGCTGCATAGGTGAACCTTCACAATTCTGTGCCCAAGTTTGCAGTAGAATGGATTTAAACTGAGGATCCTCCATGATTGCAGTATAGAATCTGAAAGGTTTGGGGTGTAGAAGTTTTTGGCTGCCAAATTTGATGAGTATAGGTGAGTGATCAGATACTGAAGTGTTCATGAAATCAGCTTCAAGGTGTCCATACTGTTGATTCCACTGAAAATTTCCCAAAGCCCAGTCAATCTTACTATAGACTCTAGTGTCATTACCTTGCTTATTTGTCCAAGTATAATGCCACTCTTTGGCTCGAAGGGGAGTAAGTTGAAGATCAGTAATAACCTCTTTGAACCCTCTGATTTCAGCTTCAGTGACAGGAGAACCAATTTTGTCTTCAGAACATAATACAGTGTTGAAATCCCCACTCAGTACCCAAGAATCCTGACTGGGAATGTTGATTGCCCTTAAATCACTCCAAAGTTGTTCCCTACTGCTTGCAGTATTTTGAGCATAAATGACACTCATATGGGTTCTGATCTTACTTTGAGGGTCTTCTAATAGACATTGAATAACCTGGTCAGTCATATTAGAAATAAGGACCTGAATGTGAGGCTTCCAAAGAAGCCATATCCCACCATTTACAGCTTTAGCATAGTTTCATTGGACCTTCCATCCCTTAGCAACCTTATCTAATATCCTCTTGGCTTTATGTTCTTTCACTCTAGTTTCAAGAATACCTATGACATCTACTTTATTTTCAGACAGAAAGCTTTTCAATTCTTTCTGTTGTGGGCTTGATTAAACCCTCTTATGTTCCAAGTAACAATTATCATGAAGCATTAGCAAAATTGCTCCAAGAAGGTCCCGGATCCACCTGTTGACCCCTTCTGCCAGCATCCAGGATGTTAATAGTAGTCTTCCACTTATTAGCTTTGTCAATCATAACCTCATTGATTTCAATATGTTCACCTATCGTTGGTGTATTTCTGTCAGAGCCAATCAGTGCATGCTATTCCTCAGAACTATTCCTCAGCTGCATATCACTGGTATGCTGTTGACTAGTAATCCCAGTAGGACTAGTTCTCAGCTGCATTGTCTCACTGGTATGTTCAGGTTGATCTGGCATACTTACCAGTCTGAGGAACCCATTCTTGCTTAGCAACTTTGACCTGTTTTGGCATTCTAGCTCTCTGCCTTCTTCCCTTCTCCTGCTCACCATTAACCTGTTCTACATCATTGCTTGCATTATACCAGCAGTCAAGAGCATCATGGCAAAATTTCAGGTAATGGTTGCAAAAACTAGGTTTTCAGTCATATTCGATCTGTTGTACTTTCAGGCCAAAAGGAGTTTCAATTTCAATCTTATCAGGTAGGGAATGAGCAGCATCAACTTCTACTAAAACTCGCGCAAAAGAGATCTTCTCAAAGTGTGCTGTGAATTTATCAGTGCACAATGGCTTACCCACTGCACTAGCCAGTTTTCTCAGAACATCAACAGACCAGTAACCCACGGAAGACCAGGGAATCGGATCCATACAGGTACAGTGATGAGTACATCATTTTGAAAAGAAAATTCAACCTCCCATAGTTTTAACACCATAGGTTTGTTTCTGTACGAGTATGGCCCAGATTGAATAACCAACTCTTTATCCTCTTTACAATTGAAGAGAAAAATGCAGTAACCTTCAGCACGCATCAGTATATGAGGTTTTGACACAAAATTCCAAACATGCACCACGAAATTCTCCAACATTTTAGCATTAGGATTGTCACCAATTACATATCCAATTAATGCATTAGTCCAGTGATCTACATGAGATTGCAGATCCTCTACACTGATTTTAACTACCTTCTGACCATCTCTTTCAATCGGAGGTACAAATGAGAGCGGCTTACCCATTTGAGCATTTCGATTCCCTCGAACAACTTCAGCAGCAGTTGGAAGTGATTTTGCAGAATCACTTGTTTCAGAGAATTGAAGTCTTCGAGCAGTGAGGCTATTAGGCACTTCAGCTTTGTCCATCGGAATCGGATTCACATTCGCAACATCCTCTGCATGCACATTCACTGGTGATTGGAATTTCTGTGGAAGGAAATTTCCAAAGGTCAGAGGTTCCAATTGCTTGGTGATACCATGTGCAGTAGTGACAATTTGAGTAGTAGTAGGCACCAAATTCCGCCGGCGACGAGCCATCAATCGGTCACGGCAGTGGTCTTCCTTGCATGCACCGAGCTTTGCTTGTTCTAACGCTCTGGAATGTAGAGAGAAGGCAGAGCTTCTCTCACTAGAAACGGAATTTGCTTCAAATTTTTTAAGTACAAGTCTTATACCCAAACTATTCTAATATCATACACTCAAAAGAAAGCAAAAATTTAATTTTTTTTGCTACAAATAACTAATTCGCTAATATTAATAATATTTTGTTAATATTATGAGCTACTTTATAAATAAAGAATCTATGCACATATACAACTCGTTCAGTCCCTCTGAATTCCCTTATTAGAATCTTTGCTAGCGATCCTTGTAACTTCCTGCGTGCCTAAAAATTTCCACCACAATTACTTCCAAGACCTTTTTGTCATGGTGATGCCACAGTGACTTCATGCAATATACAATTTATGTTTTAATTTTCTCTAATTATAATTAATTATAATGGTATGCTCAATAGAGTCAAATACAAGATTTTAGTTACAAAGTCAGTAACTCTCAACTGACTTCTGCTGTCTTTTTCCTCACTAAGTTTTTTGTGAACTCATCTCTAAGATTCAAAGTAGTGATTATTCAAGTGAAAAGGTAAAAAGAAAAAAAAAAGACAAAGACAAAATTTAATGCTAATTTCTTTACAAAGATGGTTGGGATTCAGATGGTTGAGATTATATTGCATGGAGATGCACAAATGTCAAGGCTGTGCCTTTGCATGTATTACACTTGCTTAAGCTTTGACTGATGACTTGAAATATTTTTAGTTAAAATAAAAAAGAAGATAATTAAGGCCAATTTGTTAAGTCCACAAATATATATTTTTAAATAAATTAAGCTTGCCAAAATAACTACTCAACAAATTTAGTAAAAAGAATAAAAGTGGCCCATTGCAACGAATTTAGTGAAAAATAAGTGTCATATTGCAATGAATTTGGTCAAAATTTGTCACGACCCAAAATTCTCTTGAGTAGTGATGACACCTAATCTCTAAATTAGGTAAGCCTAATATTAACTGAAATAACATTAATATTTACCAACATTAAATTTAATTACTTTGAACAAATTACAATTCTCAAAATCGATAATACAAGTCATAAGCCTTTCTAAGAGTAGTTATACAAAAATAATTACATCACCTTTCGTACTTTTAATCTCTTTCCTCAATATATAATCAATATAATCGGAACGGAATGATACATCGTGCTGCCCACATATTTCTATCTCTCTTTACACAACATTGGTCTCATGTTTACTCAGTACATACGATCCATAATCAATGCAATTAAGATGTTCAAGGAGTTTCATTTACTTAACATAAAGTAGAGTACAACTTCTAAGCTGATTAGGAACTCGGCAAGAAAAGATGAAATTGATTATTTTTAGAAGTTATTTGAATAAAGAAAGTATCATTGCAATTAAAATACAATATCGAAAGAATACCTTTATCATGAGATTTAAGAAATTAACTTAGTAGAATTTAAGTAAAATACAACCTCAAATGGTTTAAAGGAATTTAATTGAGTAACTAATTGAATAAAAAAATAAAAAAAATTATTGAAATTTGAAGTATTGAAATATATATATAAATACAGCGAAATATTGAAAACTCTACGGGCTTCCATCATAAGGGTCACGACAGCAAATAAATCTAAACAATTAAAACATTTGAATTGATAACTATAAAGAAACACAACAAATAGAAAGTGCAGAGTATAGTATCAACACAACCGACCATATGTGTTGGTAAGTGCCTAGCCTAACCTCGGGGAAGTAATGACGAGGCTAGGACCAGACTACCCAAATAAACATGTGCAGTTCAATATATACAGCGGAAAAAAAATACAGAAATAACCGTCAAGTATGGAAGGAAGAGCATGCTGCGGGGGAGATATCAAATTCTGAGTAAAATGACAACAGGTAAATGAAAGAAGCAATATATCTCAGATATCAACAAAAGAACCGGAAATCAATAAATGCAAGAGAAAATAATTTCAACTAACAAAACTATGATTCTTATACAATTTGCAAAATGTCAACAAAAGTCAACTCCCCGGACCCGCACCTCGAAACCCGACAAAATTTACAAAAATCAAATACCCATTCCGCTACGAGTTCACCCATATAAAAATTATTTAGACTTCCGATAAAAGTCGGAATAAAATATCGATACACTATTTCTGAATATAAGGAAAATAAAACAGGAAATAATTAGTTAATAAAGTAATTAGTTTAAAGGATTGACTTGTCTACCTTGTATTAGTAGGTGATATCACGACTCTCAAAGGTATTCGGATCGTGACAAAAATAAGTATCGTTTTAAAAAATCAAAAATAATATTAATTATCTCTTTCCGAATCTATCATGAATCCAATAAAAAATCTATATAATCTTTTAAATTTCTCTTGGTTAATGCTCGTTTTGACCAAAGATAAAAGGATAATTTAATATGTAAATAACCTTAATGATTAAATAATTTATTTTATGAGTATAAATATTTTTAAAAGTATATCAAAAACCTTTAACGACTTTCAACTAAAGCTGGAGGGAGTTATAAGTTTTGAATCTGGACGTAGTATCATTTACGTAAAGAACTGTAAGGGCTGGGCATTAATAAAGGAGAAATTACTAGCTATGTCCATTCAGAAGTAGCTCATTACAAAAATTGGTTAATTGATAAAATATTATTAATATTAGTCAAAATAGCCAATTAGCTATTTGTTACAAAAAAATATTAATTTTTTACTTTTTTTTGAGTGGGTGCTATTAAAATAGATTGGATATATCTTAGGGATTTTTACCTATACATCACATATAGCAAACCTTATTACCATTATTGTGCCTTGTTTGGTTATTACCCTCATATTCCATGTTTTTGTTACAAAAAATGTACCAAACGAAATTTTGCTGATGTTGCACCCTAAAATAACGCCATTTTTTAAGGCTCAACTCTATGTTAAATAATTTGTAGCCTAAAATAACGCCTGTATTTATGGCTCCGAATTAATCTTTTATTTTGTACCAATTAAATGCACAATCAGTTAAGGTAAAATCTTAAATGCTCCTAATCGAATCTCTCCTCTTTTCTGAACCGAAATCTGTCATTCTTCCATTGAAAATCAGATTTTGTAGTTATTCAGTGATAGCCAGGTTCGAAAATCTCATATATTGTAGTTCTTCCGTGATTGCCAGTTTCGAAAAACTTTCATTTTTGTACATCAAATACTGAAAATCATAATTGACACCGTGATAGTCAATCAGTACGGAGATTCTACAATGTCAAAAATTCCGATAATGCTTAAATGTAATGGTTATTGGGATAACTATGGCAGATTCCGAGATTTTGAAGTTGATGCCATTTTGGTTGATGATAATGCAAGCTACGGAATTCTCCAGTCTACAATTGCAGAACAATTATCGATTGATACATCGGATAAAATTGTAGAAATAAAATACATTGTGAATGATAATTGTCCTCCGTTGCAGATTAGGAACGATATGGGCGTTCGTGTATATATGGAAACGAAAAAAGAGAATAAAAACTTAGGTTCGTATCCCTTATGTATTAGCGTAAGAGATTTCAATATGGAATTGGCAATCACCAATGAATGCCCCATCAGTATAGGTAAGTTTGCTTCGAAACCGAAATCTGAGATTTTTGTGTTCTCTAATCAACTACAATTTGACGCCATTTATCTATAATGAAAATACAATGTGAATGTATTGTCTGCAGGTTCTTCAGGATCATTAAGGTTAATAGAAATTCCATCTTCACCAGCTATTGAGGAATATGAAAGTGAAATAATAATTGAATCTTCTCAAATATGTATTGAAGAAGGTCAAGTGTACCAGGACAAGAAGACGATAGTTGCTGCAATGAAGAATTATGCAGTTATGCAGAAGTTCCAGTTTAGAGTTAAAAGATCAAGTTGTAGAAGGTATGTGGTTAGTTATTGATTTGAAAAATTACTGTATTATTTCTATGTAGGAAGTTGTAGTTAATTGTAGTCAATTATAGTTAATTGTAGTTAGTTGAAGTTAATTATAGTTAGTTGTAGTTAATTGTAGTCAATTGTAGTTCATTGTAGTCAATTGTAGTTCATTGTAGTCAATTGTAGTGACGTGAAAGCCAGTTTGTAGGTAATTGTAGTCAGTTGTAGTTAAATGTAGTCAATTGTAGTTCATTGTAGACACATTGTAGTTAATTGTAGTCTTTAATAAATATGTCTGAAAATTAGATTTTTTTGTAGCTACTGGCTTGTATGTGTTGCTTAGAACTGCAAATGGCACTTCAAGGCAACGTCTATTCATGATTCATCATTGTTCAAGATAAGAAGTTTTAGCCGACAACACGCATGTTGCCGAATGGACGAAACATTCATAAAGCGCAAGTGTACTGCAACAGTAGTTGGTAGCATTGTCGTTCCAAAGTTTTGTGGTCCTAAGACTGTTTACACGCCAAAGGACATACAAACTAACATGTTATCCGAACATGGAGTCAACCTAAGCTACATGCAAGCATGGAGAGCAAAGGAAAAAGCATTACAGTTTCTATGAGGGAATCCGTGTGACTCGTACAACAGATTACCAAAATATTTTTATATTCTTGAGAAGAATTATCCCGGTTCTGTTGTTAAATTGAAGAAGGCAGCAGATGATTGCTTCTTGTATGCATTTGTTGCTCTTTGTACATCAATAAATGGTTGGCAACATTGTAGGCCGGTAGTAGTGGTTGATGGGACATTCTTAAAATCAGCATATAAGGGTATTATGCTGACAGCAAGGACCATGGATGCAGCAGGTAATAGATGTAATAATGTTGTAGTTACAATGTAATTAGTTTGTATTTATATAAATCAATGTATTTAAATTGCCTAAATTCCCCATATATATTTGTATTTAATAGTTAGTCTCATGTTATGTCTACAAATTATAGGTTCTATTTTGCCCTTGGCATATGCTGTTGTTGATTCTGAAAACGACGCGTCTTGGAGGTGGTTCTTTGAACAATTCAAGGAAGCATATGGTGAAAGACCTTCTATGTGTGTTGTCTCAGATAGACATGAGAGTATATCGAAGGCAACATCAGTTGTCTATCCGGAAATGGCATACTACTTTTGCATGTGGCATATATGGACAAATATAAGCTCAAAATTCAAGAAGGCACATCTACAATTACATGAATTGTACTTTGCTACAGCACGGTCATATACTCTGGATGAATTCAATGAAAGGATGATGAAGATTCAGGAGGTAGACCCACGTGTATCATCTTACCTATATGATATTGGCTATCATAGATGGTCAAGAGTACATGCAACGGCGAATAGAACTTTTACTATGACGTCAAACATTGCAGAGTCGTTGAACGCTGTAACAAAGGAGGCAAGAGAGCTTCCAATATTTGATCTATCGGAGTATATGAGGACTATTATAGAACGTTGCACAAAAGATAAGTTATTGAAGGCAAAGGGTACTTTCACATTACTTGGGCACAAATTCAACAAAGAATTGGAAGAGAACAATACATTATCCCAGAAACTAAAGGTAATATATTCTTGTTTGGTGCAGGAAAAAAAAACAAAAAAAGTAGTAGCTGTTGAAGTTGTTTCCAGTGTGTTTTTAAAATGTAGTAAAATGTAGGTAAATGTAGTTAAGGTTATATGCAGTGTTTCCAGTGTGTTTTTAAAATGTAGTCAAATGTGGGTAAATGTAGTTAAGGTTATATGCAGTGTTTCCAGTGTGTTTTTAAAATGCAGTCAAATGTAGTTAAGGTTATATGAAGTGTTTCCAGTGAGTTTTTAAAATGTAGGTAAATGTAGTTAAGGTTATATGCAGTGTTTCCAGTGTGTTTTTAAAATGTAGTCAAATGTAGGTAAATGTAGTTAACGTTTATATTCAGTTTGTTTGTAGCTGATTTGTAGTGAACTGATTGTTGCTAACATAGTTAACTTATTGACACCTTTTTATTTTCTTTTTGGTCTTGAATTGTAGGTGAGGGCTTCAACAGATCATATACACACAGTGTTAGATGGTGTGAAGCCGTACGTTGTATGCTTAGAAAATAAGAAATGTAGCTGTGGACAATTCCAACTTGATGAACTTCCATGTGCACATGCTTTGGCAGCATTAAGGCATAGGAATGAAAGGCCGGACAACTATTGTTCACCGTATTACACAACGAAGAGCCTTCTTCTTACATATGAATTGCCAGTTAATCCTCTTCCTGATGAAGCCAAATGGGATGTTCCACAACATATTTTGGATGATGTAGTAAAGCCACCGGCTGGAGATAAAAGGCAGCCAGGTAGACCTCACAAGGAAAGATATAAAAAATTTGATGAAATAAACTCAAAGAAGTACAAGGTGTCATGTGGCAATTGTGGAGGTGAAGGGCATAACAAAGGATGTTGCAAGAATGCGCCGAAAAAGACATGAATATAATGTAGCTACAATAGTTATTCAAAATAAATGTTAGTGATCCCAGATTATCGGAATTTATTGTGTAACTGTTATACGTTTTGACGATAATAAAGAAGTTTACTAATATACTTGAGTAATGTAAACTGTTTGCAGATTGTAGTTATAATGTACTGTAAGTGATTTCTAAATGCATTCTAAACATAATAGATAAAGATAAAAGTTTGTAGATAAAGACAAAATATTGTAGTTCATATTCATGAAAACTAAGCAATTAATTACAATTTTTGTAGTTATATGAACTTTGTAATTAATTGTAGTTACTTGTAGTTAATCGTAGTCAGTTGAAAAATACGTCTGAATAACGTATTTTTTTGTATCTACTGGATGGTATGAGTTGCTGAAAACTAAAAATGGCATTTCTATGCAATGTCAATTCATTATTCTTCATTGTTCAAGACAAGAAGTTTTATCCGAAAACATAACAGCGCAAATGTACTGCAACAGTACATGTAGCATTGGACTTCTAACAATTTGTAGTTATGCAATTGTAGTTATATGTAGTATAGATGTGTAGTTATATGCAATTGTAGGTATTTGTAGTCACTACATTAGTCATTTATTCCCAAAATTATATAAGAACTGACAGTTATATAGAATGGCAACTGAAGCTATTATATATGCTATTAGATAAAATATGCAATTAGATAGATCGAATACTCATGTCTAATGTATTCATGAAAAATTGTTCAGTACAACCAAACTGACATAATTCTCCACTTCATGAAAAATTGGTCAATATTCATGAAAAATTGTTCAGTACAACCAAAGTTCATTACAACAGTACACTCTACTTCTTCTTTCGTTCAACTTTAGTTCTCTCATTCTTTGGCGGTGGACCCTTCCTCCTTGCAAGCCTGCCGGTAACCTCACTCTCACTGATTGAACCATCGTTTAGCTTCTTTGTGGCGTAGTCCCACAACAGAGCTCCATAGCGTCTACGGTGTTTGTCAATATCAATAAGATCTTCCTTTGGTATAGACAAATCACCATTGCTAATATACATCGAAAAGGCAGCCACAAATACACCGCAATCCCTGCAGAATATGAGTAATTTTCATTAAATACCAAACCATAAAAAATATTTAATTAAACATATAGAAAGGGAGATTAGTTTTTTACTGTGAGCCTTCCTTCTGTTGTGGAATCTCGGCAACCATCCATTGTATGTCTAGAGGGTCCGTAACTGGCTTCTCTACGTATGACTTTGTAGTCTTGAAGTCAATGTCTTTGCGTTTACCGTAGAAACCAGTGCATGACAAATAAAGAGGAATAATGACTGAAAATTTTTCAACCAAGGTTTGAACAGTTTTGCTACGCTTTGCCCTCACCAATGAATCATAAACATACAGTTGCCGGTCCTTTATGTCAAACACTAACAACAACCAATGAAAGTTCTCTACAAGATTAACAGGCATTAGCACATAATCCACAAGATCCCATGATACATTAGCAAGAATTCTATAGCCCATAATGTATTCTCCAATATCATCATCGGCTTTAACAACAGAATTCCTTTGATCCATTGGAGCAGTAGAGAACTTCTCGTAGATACTTTCAATTTTTGTCTTGAACAAGCAATCGGTTGTTGTAAATCTACATTTGATGTTGGGGCCATATTTCCCCTTTTTTCTCAAATAGTACATTATAACATCAATGTGCTGAAAAAAGTAAAAGTTCAATTTATAATAAGTTGTAGTGTAGACAAATAACAGCTACAAAATAACTACAGATAAACTACATTTGTAGTTAAACTGTATTTCAATTTGCTTATATCCAAATGTAGTTATATGTAATTTTGGGTATCTGTAGTTAAAGTCTGTATATTAATCCAATCTGTAGTTTAAATAAAGTCAGTTGTACACCACAAAGACAATAACAGTGAGCCAGCTACAAAATACAAATAACAGCTACAAAATCTGTACTTCAAGTCTGTATATTTCAATTTACTTATATGCAAATGTAGTTATATGTAATGTAGTTATAGGTCTGTACATTAATGCAATCTGTAGTTTAAATGCAATCTGTAGTGTTCAATAACTACATATTGTAGTCAATTGTAGTTAAATGTAGTTAATTATTTTTAAATGTAATAAATGTAATCTGTAGTTTAATGCAATTGTAGTTAATGTAATCTGTAGTCAATAAGAACTACATTTGGATATAATAAGACATACTTAAAGATGTTTAAATTATAGAAACTTTTGGATACCGCTTGTTCAATATCAAAAATTAAGAGAGCATACAAGAGGAAAGAAAACAGGAAGAAATCAAAATTCAAATGCCTATTTTTTTTATGTGCACCACAAAGACAATAACAGTGAGCCAGCTACAAAATACAAATAACAGCTACAATATACAAATAACAGCTACAAAATATGTAGTTCAAGTCTGTATATTTCAATTTACTTATATCCAAATGTAGTTATATGTAATGTAGTTATAAGTCTGTACATTAATGCAATCTGTATTTTAAATGTGGTCATTTGTAGTTAAATGTAGTGTTCAATAACTACATATTATCTACAGTTAGACAAATCAGCTTGCTTGACAATAACAGTGAGCCAGCTACCAGATAAAGACAAAACTGCAATGATAATCTATATACTTACTATATAATTGATTAATTGTCCGAGGTGAGCAAGGCCGTAGAACCAGTCCTTCTTACCAATTTTTTCGCAACCCAAATCCAACAAAGGATTGAGATGGTTATCCTTCTTCGAATAGAAGTATTTCCTCATGTATTAATAATAGAATTAAACAAACAACTACAAAAAACAAAAACATTGACAACTTTAAAGTCTAAAAATGAGAGAAAAAAAAAAGAAAACAAGTACATACAGACATAAGACATTTAAGCACCATACCTCCTAGATGATTTGTCACTTTGATGGTATAACCAGGTAGTAAAACTATCTATTAGTTCAGGATCAACATCTTCACCAATGGGACTTGTGAATGGGTGCTTTATGTAAAAAAAATTTGGCCCAAAAGATGTGCTGCCTTTAGTACTGTAGAGTGGAGTGAATGGTGATCGTGCATGTTTTCCAGGTAACCTTGTTCTTCCTTGATGAACAGGGGTTGAATCAACTTGAATTGGCTCACCATACATGACCATTTGTGATAGGTTTTCTGGAAGTTCAAAATCGTCCAGTGTCACGCCTTTCTTTTCAATTCCTCCACGCATCACTCCAATCTCCTCTTCTTTTTCAACGTATTCTTCGACAACTTCAGTCACAGTTACACCATGAATTGGTGACTGTGGAACATTGTCTTCAACATATGCTACAAAAATAATGCATATGCTTAAAAACATTATAACAGTGTATAATAAACTATTTTATATTAAAAACTACATTATTATACAATACCTTCTTTTGCTACATCAGCTGCTTGTTGGAGGTCATCATACAAATCAACTTGTTGTTCAAGTTGTTGAGGAGAAGTGGGAGCTGAAAAGGAAAATTGATTATTTATTAGCAATTCTTGATGGAAGTATATATGTATGTAGGAATTATGTAGATACCTGTTGTACTGGGGCCTGCACGGAGTTGAGGACCAACATTGAACTGAAAATGTTTGTTTTTGTCTGCTTGATTATGTTCGCTATATTTAGTTGAACTAGCAGCAAACTACATTTTGAGATGAATGTTTTAGTGTTAGAATAAATTATCATAACTATTATATAGTGTTAGATACAAATAACAGTGAGCCAGCTACAAAATATGTAGTTCAAGTCTGTATATTATAACAGTGAGCCAGCTACAAAATACAAATAACAGCTACAAACTACAAATAACAGCTACAAAATATGTAGTTCAAGTCTGTACATTAATGTAATATGTAGTTTAAATGTAGTCAATTGTAGTTAAATGTAGTGTTCAATAACTACAAAATATGTACCAGCAAACTACATTTTGAGATGAATGCTTTAGTGTTAGAATAAATTATCATAACTATTATATAGTGTAGATACAAATAACAATGAGCCAGCTACAAAATATGTAGTTCAAGTCTGTATATTATAACAGTGAGCCAGCTACAAAATACAAATAACAGCTACAAAATACAAATAACAGCTACAAAATATGTAGTTCAAGTCTGTACATTAATGCAAACTGTAGTTTTAAATGTAGTCAATTGTAGTTAAATGTAGTGTTCAATAACTACAAAATATGTAGCAGCAAACTACATTGTGATAGGAATGTTTTAGTGTTAGAATAAATTATCATAACTATTATATAGTATTAGAATAAATATATGTAAATTCTTACCTTGGACTCATCCAATTCATTTCTCTTGTTGACAGCATTTATTAAGCTTTTCAATGATTCATCTATGAACTCTCGAAGTTTTGAGAGTTCATAAAAAACATCATTCTTTAACTGATCTAACTTTCCATCAACCTAAAAATTAAATATGTATGTTAGTTGGTAAGAATATTCGATTAGTTACACTAAAATAAAAGAACCTACAATGTCGAAGGAATGAAGGCAATTGGTACTAAATAATGACTACACAACTGTAATTTCTCACAGTACCTGCTCAAGCTTCTGTTCCAACTTCCTGATCTGGCTACTTACAGATTCCATGTCATTTAGGGAATTAGCCTTTTCAGGTTGAACTGTCGGAGAAGCAGCAGATGGGACTATTGATGGTTGACTAACCTCTTCATCTTCATAATTAATCTTTCCTGGGAGATTGAGCGCTCCAATCTCTTCCCCAGATGCAACCATGTTTGAGAACTGAAAGATGGATGAAGAAAGTTAAGTAAATTTGAAAGAAAATTGTAGATGTCATGTATTTACTATAATAGTAATTGAACAATTACACAAAGGTTAACAAGAATACATTGAGCCACTAAGGCTTGATGATTTTTTCTTCAAGAACATTTTACCAAATCTGTCCTTTTGTAGACGACCATCTTAAAATACGAGGAATGGAGTCAGAGCACCGTGTAGCAAGCTCGGTGCTGACAGAAGAACAACACTCGTATAGCCACACTTGTAAGGCTAACGAGCATCCCCGTATAAGATAAGAATGGACGTTGGGACTGAGACGATGTCTGACAGACTCAACAACTTGCTTGAAAGATTTTGTACTCCATGGGTACGAATCAAAATGGCCACTCTCTATAAGAAAAAACATAAACTTGTCTATCAAACTAACATTGTCCTTATCAGAAGGACAAACAAAGAATTCCAACATATACAGGATACACAATGTACAGCATCCAAATCATTTGTCCAGGATTTGGATGTCACTACATTTCTCAAAAGCGATTTCTCGACCCGAGATTTGTTAGGGAAATATTTAGTCATTAAATGGCTAACATAACTAGAATTGTAACCATAGTCCGATAAACTATCAACACAGTTAAAACCAGTTATCAAACAAAAATCTCTCAAGGAAAAAATCAATTTTTGTCCATTTCAAAGAACAGAAAATTAGTCGTCAGTAGATTTTGATAACTCATACTTCATTAGAATATGAATCGATTGGTTCTGCATGCAGATTGGGGGCATATCTAATAAATAACCAAAACATGTTTTCTTGAAACCACTTAATTGGGTTGGGATAATAAAGACTTTATCTTGCTAGGTATCGTTGGATCGCACAAGCTATGGAACCGTATCACACCATAATCAACATTATGTTGAGCATAGTAAGGTCCATTCTGCAAAAAAAAAGTATATTAATTGTGGTTAGAATGAAGCTAGATTTCAGCATTACAATATATAATGTAACATATAATATAACTACATTTTTAACATACAAACTACATTAAACTACAAAAACTATAATTAACTACAAAATTGAGTCAACAGTGACAGTTCCAAATAAAAATTACATGAAACTACAAAAAACTACAATTTACTACAAATTTGATTCAATATTATAATTTGCCAATCAAATTTGAGTCAACTGTGACAGTTCCAAATAAATATTACATTAAACTACATTAAACTACAAAAAACCACAATTAACTACAAATTTAATTCAACAGTATAATTTGCCAATCAAATTTGAGTTAACTGTGACAGTTCCAAATAAACATTACATTAAACTACATTAAATACAAAAAACTACAATTAACTACAAATTTAATTCAACAGTACAATTTGCCAATCAAATTTGAGTCAACTGTGACAGTTCCAAATAAACATTACATTACACTACATTAAACTACAAAAAACTACAATTAACTACAAATTTGATTCAACAGTATATTTTGCCAATTAATTACACATTAACTCCGAATAACTACAATTAACTACAATTTGTATAAGCAACCCTAATATGCAATAATACAGTATATGTTTACAAAAAACACTTACACGCCAAAAAAACAATTGAATTCTAATTTTTTGGCAAAAAAATATTAAACTACAAAATATTGAGGAGAAAAAAAATTTGTTTACCTTCAATGAAATTTGTTGTGGAACCAGTTTTGTAGTTTTTTTTAGAGTGTTTCATCTTTTTTTTGTTTTGAGGGGGAATGAGACACCTTCTGTATTTTTATTTTCTGAACTTTGGGTGAATCGTCCACAAAATCATCATCATCGACCCTCAAGCTTTTCCCCTTTCGCTTGCGTTGTTTATCGGCTTCTGTTTCTACACCGGTAGCATCAACATCGTGCAAGTGCTTTGGACGAGTTTCAGCTCTGATTTGTCTCGGCAATGCAGGAACCCTTTCTTTTCCACTTGCATGGACAGATTGTTGTCTTTTTACTGGAGATTTAGGTGTTAAAATACCCAAATCAAATGATGGAATATCGGCTACTTTTTGTCGTTTGGGAGTACTATATTTTTCACCATTTTTGACTATGTATAAGATTTTAGTGACTGAATATGTGTTTTCTTGAGAAAACTTTGAAGAGGGTTTGGAGATTGACGGATGAAATTGAAGCACTGATAGAGATTAAAAATGGTTTTGTAGAGAGTTTGGGACTTAGATGCAACGTAGGACTGGAAAAAATGGTAACCTTCGATATGGAGGATGACAATGGAGGATGACAATGGAGAGAAGAAGTTGAACCGGAGAAATCGGTAAAGGGGAAAACTTATCAGTTTTGGAAGAAAGAGAAAAATACTTGGTAAATAAACGTGGGGGTAATTAAAAAGGGTAAAATGCGGTTGGAAGAAAGAGAAAAAAGTGGGGAAAAAAATATGAAAAGATTTTGTTCCACAAATCAAGCCTCTAATTTACAATTGATCATTAAACCTTAAAAGTAAATTTTGGTACATAAATTGAAACAGGTATACTTAAATGTAATAAATACTAACCTTAAACATGAGTGGTTATAAGGTTTGTTATATGGGATGTATATGTAAAAATCCCTATATCTTAAGGAGCTTGAATCAGTTTTGAAATGATTTGGTGAAGTTTTGAGATGGTTTGAATTGAAAATTCGAAGTAAAAAACTGAATATGAAAAAAAGATACATGTGTCATACTGTGTATCACATATGTATCATATTTGTATCGATTGTGTATCACATATATATATCAATGTATATATGTGTGTGAGATACATGCGTGATACATGTGTCACAGAATAATTTTTTAACATCGATTTAATTATGAATTTTGATACAAAACCAATCCAAATCACCTCCAATCTTTCTCAAATTTTGTATGTTGACTTATCTATTTGTTTTCAATGAATTTCGACTATACCCATTAAAAAAATTCCTTATTTGTTTCGATTTTTAGAATATTGGCTAGAGGTTGGTAAGATGAAACTTATATGGGATATTTCTGTAAATTTCCCTTAATAAGATGCAAGAAAAAAAATCTTATTTAATTGATTTTCAGAGAAAGATATGTTGTAACAGGTAAAAATAACGTGATATATAAAAATTAATTACATTAATCATGTATATAATTTAAACTTTTTTCTCGTAAGTTACCTGGATCATATCACCATATGCAGTTCGTATATCTTTAGCTTACGGTTTCGGCTGATAAATAATCACAATTTAAAAAATAATTGAAATTTAATTACTTTTTATGTAAAGATAAATTTGAACGAAAAAATTGTTCAAAATCCGAAACATATTCCAGCATAATATTGTGAAGTTCCAGCATAATATGTTGTAAGTTCATACGTTCGTGCTTCAATCTCCAGTATATATTACCCTGGAGTTTTTCGTATGTCGGAGTTCCAGCATAATATCAGCGACGAAGCCAGAAAATTTTCTAAGGGTATTTAAATTTGAAAAAAGTAAAAATATTTTTCCATCAAAAAGTGTTCGGTATTTATTTTCTAGGTCTAAAATCAATATTTTATTTATATACATTGTAAAAAATTTCATAATATTTCAACTAAGAGTGGTCAACTGACCACCCTTAACAAACCGTGGCTTCGCCCCTGCATAATATGCTTAAAGTTCATACATAGATGCATCAATCTCCAGTATATTATGCTGAAACTTTTTGTGTTGCAGCATAATTGTCGTTATTTTTCAATGACTTTGCAAATGCACATACCAGCTATTTTTCGATTACCCGTTCAAAAATTGGCTAACTTGTGCTATTTTCATAGTAATTTTATTCTAAACCTTGTATTTATCTTAATAATTCATTGAATATGTATTCTAGGGAGCGGTTCTCCCTTAATGGGTTTTAAGCGACATGAATTTGATTTAGATTGAGCCAGTAGAGTTACAACCCCTGAAAATTAAACCTGTAAAGAGTTTTAGAAAAACAGATAATTCCACTATAGTTACGAAATTCAAACTCAGAAAAGTTTGTTACCCATTATTCGATTCACATAATCTTCACACCCAATATTGTATATACACACACAATACACACACATAGCTACACTCAAAAAGACATACATACGCATATACGCACACAATACACACATATACCTACACACAAAAAGACATACATACGCATATACGCACACAATACACACATATACCTACACACAGAAAGACATACATACGCATATACGCACACAATACACACTTATACCTACACAGAAAAAGACATACACATATACATACATATACACACACTGTTCCCTCCCTCCCTCTCCCCCCCAGAAGGAGGGGGTGGGGGCATGCATGTTGCTTCTCTATTGCAATAATAACATCCTCAGACCTCCATTTAATGCAATATCAACATCTCTCTTGACATAGCATTTACTCCTTCTTCCTCATTTCTTACTGTCCATTTTCTCAATCTCCTTATCTCTACAACACGAGGGTGTTTCTCCACGCTTTCTTCTTCGTCTTTTTCAATGGTCAACTTCATCTCTATAGTCTTCAGTTTTTGACTTGTTCCACCTATAATAACCCCCTCTCCTTTTCTCTATTTCTTCACCACATTTGCTTCATCACATTAGCTAGCCACCCACAAATTAACCCCCTCTTTTGTTAGATCTCAAAAAATATATCTTCTTTTTTCTTAGATTATTTAAGTTCAAATTAAAGCAAGAACCTCCCTTACTAGAGTATGTACTCAAAGTCATTTATTTTTCCTTTCAGATGCATTTAAGTCATTTATTTATACATACATTTAGTCTATAGCTCCTACCAATTCTTATGTAGTAAGCTTCTCAATCTTTCTTTTTTTGGGTTTCATTTAGGTTTTTAAGGTTGGTTGATATCTACACACACACAAAGAGGAGAGAAAGTAAAGATTTAGTTGCATTTTTCAATATTTTCGTCGGAGTCTATGAACTTTTAAAAACAAATAA
Organism: Nicotiana benthamiana; assembly: GCA_034376525.1. NCBI lineage: Eukaryota > Viridiplantae > Streptophyta > Magnoliopsida > Solanales > Solanaceae > Nicotiana > Nicotiana benthamiana. The sequence continues at coordinate 107,313,393 of CM067325.1, forward strand.
TTGGGGGCGTGATGTTCTTTTTTTTTTCCCTAACTTAACCCCATATGGCTCCATATATATATATATATATATATATATATATATATATATATATATATATATATAAAAGTTTACTCTTTGACACTCTTGCTATAAATGCAGTTGTCATTTGATTCTCTAACAAAGACACCTATTAACTTCAATATCAATAAAGAAGTAGTCAAATCTGTTGTTTTTTTTTTCTTTCTTTGTGTTTTCTCTTCTTTCTCCCTTTCATCAGCTAAGCAGCTGGTTCATTTGGAACAATTCACAGCCATAGCTGAATCAAATATGATGAAAAACCAAAAATCTAGATCTTTTTTCTTTGACTTATATGGAGTTTTGTTTTTAGGGTTTTTGAAAAGAGGAGCATGCCGTCCAGAATTTCTCGTCAGGCTAACAAGATGTCGTCGTTGGTAGTAAATGATGGAACTGACATTGGATTTTCTTCTTCTGGGTTTCCACTTGGACAGGTCAACTCTAAACACTTTGTGTAAAAATTTAAATAATCCCTAATTTTTTTTCTCTATCTGTGTCTCTTGGGTGTTTTAAGACCCACTGTACTTAAAGTAATGCATGTTTGGATTTCTGAGAAATTTTTTATAGGTGTGTTGTCTTCAAAGTGATTTCTTTACTTCTCTGTCTCAATTTTAACGGATTTTGAATTTCGAAAGTTAAACGAGTGTTTTTTTAGTGCGCATTTTTCATATGTTTTTTAGATATTTGATATTTTTAATAATTGTGACTTATACTAATACTTTTTTAAGTACGTTTCAAATATATAAATTTTGTTTCAGAAAACATAAAAATTATATATTCGAATTCATGGTCAAAATTAAGAAATTTGACTTTCCAAGTTCTAGCTCTATCACATAAATTGGGACAGAGAAAATATTATTTATGAACAAAATAAATCTAATTTCGCCCCTCTTTGAAATTTTTTTTAAAAAAAACTTTATTAACTGTCTAAGATAAGAGGGGTTCCTCTGATGGTAAGCAATCCCCACTTCCAACCGAGAGATTGTGAGTTCGAGTCTCCCCAAGAACAAGGTGGGAAGTTCTTGGAGGGAAGGATGCCGGAGGTCTATTTGGAAACATCCTCTCTACCCCAGGTAGAGATAAGTTCTGTGTACATACTATCCTCCCCAGACCCCATTATGTAAGATTATACTGGGTTGTTGTTGTTTTTTAACTGTCTGTTTTACTTCCTTGAAAAGAAAAACTAGAATAGACTCGAGATCATTTGTTCTCCTTTTAATTAATCACTATAGTATTATACAATAAAATATACTATAATTTTACAATTTCGAGTGAAATCCTTCTCGAAACATGGAAACCGCGTCAAGGGGTGGGGGGTGGGGATGGGGAGTGCTTACAAATATTGGTCAACCAATAGTTTACTGTATTCCATACATTTTCAACATTGGCTTTTACTCTTCTACTAAGACAAACTAACTGAAAATAGTCCATTTTACTCAAGAAAAGACTAATGACCCTGTCTCTGTCTTCTGTCTATTTATAGATGTAGGGTTCTTGACTTCTTTCTTCGCTTTCTTAACACAAATTCAAAAGCATTATTATATGACCATTTTCTGATTATTTTATATATACTGTCAAAATTTTTGCTAAAATAATAAATAATTTTTGTTACAGTCTAGTAGCATGATGGACAGTCAGCTTCATTCACTGGACATGTTATCAAATACATCAGAAAGTGAAATGCCAAGACTGAGCAGTGAAGATTTTGGTAGCAAATCTGGTAATGAAGGCAATTCTGTTGGTGATGAACAAGATTTCAATAATAAGGGCCTCAAGAGAAAGCGTTATCATCGCCATACTCAGCATCAGATCCAAGAATTGGAAGTGTAAGCCTGAATCCATGAAAACTAACAAGAAGAATAAAATAAAAAAGTTTAACTTATATCCACTGAGAATATAATGAAACTTAACTCAAAAAAAAAAAAGAACATTTACAAGATTTTGGATTTGGAGAAATGTTAGAGATCATGGGATTCGCCATTTATAATATTTATGCGATTTGATTTGGTCTTTTTGTGATTTTCAGATACTTTAAGGAATGTCCTCACCCAGATGACAAGCAAAGGAAAGAGCTAAGTCGAGAATTAGGGATAGAGCCTTTGCAAATCAAATTTTGGTTCCAAAATAAGCGTACTCAGATGAAGGTATAATATAATGCACTTAATTCATTCATTGGCTCCACAAAATATTTATTAGAATAACTTCACATTATAATAAAGAAAGCATGAGAGACATGTTAAGCAAGTCATACATTTTGAAAAAATAACCAAATCAAACGTTACTCAGCTCTTATATAAAAGGAAGTCACCAATTTCCTTGTTTTACTATGAATTTGGACATGTAGTTACAAATACTCAATATATTCTATTCTATTGTAAGTGACACCTTTTTTATAGTCTGTTTTTTTTTAAAAAGGCACATGTTTATAATATTTTAATAACTTCACATTTTACTCTTGATACATGATTTTATAACTACAGAAATTATCATGACATATTTAAAACCATAATTTAAGTATTTAAAGTTCTCCCTTTTTTGAAACTTCAATTTGTACCTGATCAAACAGTACTACATAGAGTAAAACAGGAGTATACAATTTAGAAAATGTGTCAAATTAGACATGGCTAAGTGACTCATTTTCTTACCTTTGCTATTTAAATTAAGAATAGAATATATCCAAAGCAAAGGCAGCTCAACCCAAGGCAACTAAAGGTAAGGACCCCAAAAATATAGGGCCCCAAATTTTATTCATGTTATATATATAATAAGTATATTTTAAATAATTATTTCTATAATTCTTTATAATGATAAATAAATCTTGTGATAAATCATTTAGTATGCCAATAATCATTATGTCATAATTTCAAACATTATGCTATTTTTCAGGAAGAATTTGGTTGAGCTATAACAGATAAATAACATTAACATTTTTGCCTCCAAAGGCCACAAATTACGATTTAGGTTTAGGCCCCGCACTCCATCGAGCCGCTACTTATCCGAAGTCATGTCTTTACACTGACTTTGATTCTTCTTTGAAACCTTCGTGTAATGTAGTTAGCAAACATATTCACACATAGAATTTTGGAGTCCTTAATTAATTAAAATTTAACTTTTATATCATTTGGATGCAAATTCTACCTTGACAGACTAAAAATGAGCGTAGTGACAACTCACAGCTTCGAGCAGAAAATGAAAAGCTTAGGGCAGAAAATCTGCGGTTCAGAGAAGCTCTGGGCAATGTCTCATGTCCTAATTGTGGTGGCCAACCACCCCCTATTGGAGAAATGTCATATGATGAACATCATTTAAGGTTGGAAAACACTCGACTCAGAGAAGAGGTAAACATTCAACAACTAAACAAATTTTGTTTGGATTCCTAGTGTTCGTGTCGGAAAATTTCACATTACAGATAAATATTCCTTAACAAAGATGACTACATACATATGGCTCGAATTCGAGAGCTCTATTAACAGTTAGGGATTGTTACACAAGGACGAATTCAAGAGCTCTGGCAGATATATATAGATTATACATTGATTATATATAATTATACATACATTAAACATAAATTATATATAATATAAGTTATACATTCGTCGGCTATTTATAATTTAAGATATTAGGTGCACGGCTATTTGGGTTAATTCTACTAAAAATAACCATATTGTTTTAATGTAAAGTCCTATTTGCCAGTAAATTTTTTTCTACTAGTTATGGATACTCACCTATACTTGCCTTTAAGATGACATGATATTGTAAATAAATTTTAATATGTCAGTGTGTAAAATTTCCATGAGTTTTACTTCTATTCTGTACACCGACAGTGTAGCCATATTTATATACTGTCAGGTCATCCAAAAGATAACTACATGACTGTGAATTAAAGATAAGATTTGCATCTTAATAAATAATGTGTTTAATATGCTACAGTATGTTAAAATACATTGATAGTCATGCAAAATTCTTTTATATTATAAATGCAATCCTTTTGTCGCTTGGAGGTCGTTAATGTAGTTTTACTTTTTTTCCCCTACCATCCCCACCCTCCATTTATAGATTGAGCGCATTTCCAATATAGCATCAAAATATGTGGGGAAGCCATTTTCAAACCACAACAATGGCTACTCTCCTCCGCTGGATCTCGTAGTTCCTGCATTTTCAACCCCACAAAGCGTTAATGGAGACGCGTATGGAGATGGCGAAGATATTATAATAAGTTCAATAATTGGACCGACTGACGCTGAGAAGCCATTTATCATAGAACTTGCAGTTGCAGCCATGGAAGAGTTTGTTCAAATGGCACATATGCAAGAACCACTTTGGTTCCCTAGCATTGAAAATGGAACAAGCTTGTTAAATGAAGAAGAATATTTTAGGATTTTTCCAAGAGGAATTGGACCTAAGCCTGAGGGATTTAAGACCGAAGCTTCAAGGGAAACTGCTGTTGTTATAATGAATCATGTTAACTTGGTGGAAATTCTCATGGATGTGGTACGTTTAATTTTATTTTGTTTCTGTTTCACGTTTGGATTTAAGTTATATGCACTGACGGTTAAGATAATTTTTTATACTATCAATGCAATTTAACTGGTTATAGCAGGTTGTCACTTTAATTTTCAGGTTATCATATCAGGATTGATATGAAAAGTTACCTATATTGTAGATCAATTTTAGTTGATCGCATAAAAAACGTATATATTATCGGTGCATAAATTTTAAACTCTTAACAGCATATTCTATCGGAGGAGCTAGAATTGAGTGTATATGATATTGAATGTATAAAAGAATAGGTTAATTAGCTTTACCAATAAATGATAATTTCTATCCCAAGGATCTCTTGTAGGGTGCTTGTTACTGTTTTAGATAACATAACCTTTTAACTTTATTAACCAAATGGTCAATTAATTAGATTATAGTTGGCAATTTGGGTTAAAAATAAATTAGTTATCAAGGTCACAAATATAAAGATTTATTGTTGCTCTAAGTAGTTGTCTTGCGATCAACAACAACTACTACCCAGTATAGTTCCACAAAGTGGGGTATGGGGAGGGTAATATGTAGATGGGTCTTACCCTTACCCGAAAGGGAAGAGAGGCTGTTTCCAATCGACCCTCGGCTCAGTGAAGGAAAGGAAAAACAAAAAAAAAAAACTAAAGAGCATTAGTAACTCCAGCAGAAATAGCGTAAATAATTATCTAAACATAAGAACCATAAATAAAATAGTATGCAATAATATCAGACAGTAACAATCATAAATAACTACCATAAGGGAGACACAATCACTGATTTCGTCTTACGATCACTGATTAGAAGTAATATTTTCGATATGGTCTTGTATTTTTAATATCCAGACTCCACTTGTGGAATTTCGTTGAGTTTTTTGTTGTTCTTATTCTTTTTCAATACATCGACATGGGAATAACGTATTAATAAGTCTTATTTTGTCTTGTGGTCTCCAGAATCATTGGTCAAGTATGTTTTCTGGTGTTGTCTCGCGGGCTTCAACTATTGATGAACTATCAACAGGAGTAGCAGGAAATATTAATGGAGCATTGCAAGTGGTAATAAGTGGCATTCTCCTTGAGTTATCAATTATTCCAATAGATAACCACATCTAAATTATTCTCACTCTGTGTATAACAGTTAGTGTCAGTGTATAAAAGTTAAACTCTTGTGAATTTTGCAGATATTAGCAGAAATTCAAGTACCCTCTCCACAAGTTCCAACCCGAGAATGCTACTTTGTGAGGTATTGCAAGCGCAGAGTTGATGGTACATGGGCTGTTGTCGACATTTCATTGGACCATTTACGCGCTATCCCATCTGCTAGGTGCCGGAGAAGGCCCTCAGGGTGCCTTATTCAAGAGATGCCAAATGGGTACTCAAAGGTAAATATACTTATCAAGAATCGTCACTAATTGCACATGTCATTACTTTTTAGATGGCCTGATAGTGTAAAATTCTTTGTACGATCAGTGTATAGAACTTAAACTCTTCCTGAATATGCTAATAATTCGTATTAATTGTTGTGTATGGAACTTAAACTCGTCCTGAATATGCTAACAATTCCTATAAATTGATGTGTATAGAACTTAACTCGTCCTGAATATGCTAACAATTCCTATTAATTGATGTGTTTTTGGCTCTAGGTTACATGGGTTGAACATATTGAAGTTGACGATAGTGCAGTCCACGATATTTACAAGCCATTAGTGAGTTCTGGCCTTGCATTTGGTGCGAAGCGTTGGATTGCAACTCTAGATAGACAATGTGAACGTCTCGCAAGTGCTATGGCGACAAATTTTCCAACCAATGACCTTAGTAACATGGGTAAATACATTAATAACTCGTTAAATGTCACAAGTTAGTAACATATATTCACCTCAATTAGTATTTCTTATGCAGTGTTGACAAATCAAGATAGCAGAAAGAGTATGTTGAAGTTAGCAGAGAGAATGGTGAATAGCTTTTGTTCTGGTGTGAGTGCCACAGCTGGTAATCAATGGACAACTCTTTCTGGAAGTGGCACCGATGATAATGTTCGAGTAATGACTAGGAAAAGTGTAGATGATCCTGGTAGACCACCTGGTATTGTGTTAAGTGCTGCAACTTCATTTTGGCTGCCGATTTCTCCTAAAAGAGTGTTCGACTTCCTCCGCGATGAAAACACTAGGAGCGAGGTATCACATCGTTGAAGACTTTTAAAATCTAGTTTTATACAAGAGTTTTAACTTATATACACTGACAGTATAAGAGTTTTGTTGTACTCACTCTGTTACTCTCCTCTGCATATAGTGGGACATTCTCTCAAATGGGGGTGTTGTTCAAGAAATGGCTCATATTGCTAATGGCAGAGAAACAGGCAATTCTGTCTCATTATTGAGAGTAAATGTAAGTCAACTATAAACTTACCAGAATAAAGATTTTTGGATAGGAGTTAAACGAGAGGAGAGAGAAACTCTCGGCGTAGGTTTCAATGGAACAGTGCGCTTGATCAGCGCACGTTAGCAAGGTGCTTCCGCCGTTGATATGGCTCGTCGCCGGCGACAACCACTCCCTCCTCCACCCCAGATCGTTACTCCGGCTCCAGGCATCACAAAGGAACTCAAACCATTGACATTTGGAAGTTTTCTGCCAGAAAAATTCCAATCGAAATCAACCTTGCATGCAGTGGAAACTGTGTGTACTGAGACTCAATTGAAGGGGATTGATGTAGAACGAGATAGTCAAGCTGTGAGGAAGCTTCAATTTTCTGATATTGCTGTTGAAGAACAACCTCCTCCGACTATGGCTGACATTGTTAGAGGTAAGCATAATGTAGGGAAGGCTTTATCCTTTGTTCCTCCTACTGATAAGGATGGGAAGAAGATTGTCAAAATCAATATGGAGGAATTGAAACCACAATCTGAATACTGGAGTACTTCACTTATTGGCTATATCATTGGAGATAATCCAAATGAGAAGGCAATGGAGAATTTTGTATTGCATGTGTGGAATTTCGTAACTAAACCGCAAATCTTAATGCACAGAGATGGCTATTGTGTTTTTAGGTTTAAATCTGTTGAGGATATGAATCAAGTACTTCAACTTGGTCCTTATTCTTTCAGAAATAAACCGATGATACTTAAACCTTGGTATGTTGATTTTTCAATGCAAAATGGCATACTTAGTACAATTCCTATATGGGTGAGATTTCCTGGGCTTCCCCTGGGGTATTGGTCCCCTGAGATTCTCAGTAAACTAGCTAGCACTATTGGTAGACCTTTGTTTACTGATAAAGTAACAGCTCAATTTGAGAAGATATCATTTGCAAGAGTTCTGGTGGAAGTTGATGCAGCATTTCCTCTTCCAAAGGAAATTGAAATAGAGACTCCATTTGGATTGAAGATACAGGATGTTGAATATGATTGGAAGCCAGAATTTTGCAATCATTGTTTGAAGTTTGGGCATAATGCTATGGACTGTTGGTACAATAGTCATGCAGATGGAAATCATGAGCAGGAAGCAAAGGTAAACCTGGACAGGAACAAGGTGAGGACTAAAAAGCCAAGGCAGAAATGGATCCCTAAAGGAAACAATGAAGCAACCACTTATTTGGATAATGTTGATGGCAATGTAACAGTAAATCCTAATCTACCAATGTATCCAATTCCATTGGCTGAGGAAGGAAATATTGTTATCTATACTACTGCTATAGCTGATCACAATATGGACATGAGAATTCCAATTGGTACTGATATGGCTGCTAGTATTGAAGCTATGGATGATCAAGGAAGATCTAAGAATGTGGCTACTGATGGCATAATGCAGGAGGGTGTTGGTGAGAGGGAATCCAGTGGAACTGTAGATGAAGGGAGAAGAGACCAATTGCAGGATCCTGGTCCTTCCTTAGGGAAGACTAGTACCTTATGATTGTGGTCACTTGGAATATTAGAGGGCTTAATAAAGCCCACAAGCAGAAGGAATTAAAAAACTTTCTGCTGAAGAATAAGGTGGATATCCTAGGGTGTATTGAAACTAGGGTGAAGGAGCCAAAAGCTCATACTATAATCAATAAGATTGCTAAAGGATGGAAGTATCATCTCAACTATCCTATGGCAACTAATGGTAGGATTTGGTTACTTTGGAGAGCACATATAAGCTTCATATCCTAAGAACCACAGATCAATTTATTCACTGTAGTGTTGAAGACTCAGCCTGAGCAGTCAAATTCCAACTAAGTGTTATATATGCCTACAATACAATAGCACTAAGGAAACAGTTGTGGAATGACCTCAGGGGACTTCCTATTCTGGGGCAAGATGTATGGCTATTAAGTGGAGATTTCAATGCAGTTCTATCAACTGAAGACAGGATTGGATCCCCTGTAACAGATGCAGAGGTGAAGGATTTCAAAGAGCTGATTTATGACCTTCAACTTACACCTATTAGATCAAAAGGATGGAGATACTCTTGGACTAATAAGCAGGTATATAGCAAGATAGATTGGGCAATTGGCAACTTTCAGTGGCTTCAGCAATACAGCCATGTGGAAGCTGATTTCTTAAACCATTCTATCTCTGATCATACTCCTATTTTTATAAAGTTTGGAAGGCAAAGGCTTCTTCATCCTAAACCTTTCAGGCTTTATGACTCTGTGATGGAGAATCCTCAATTCAAAAATATCCTACAGCAGGTATGGAGTCAAGGAGGACATGGAACACCAATGCAACAGATATGGCATAAACTTAAAGAAATGAAGCAGCAGCTGAAGGACCTCAATAGGTACATGGCTTCTTACCAACAAAAATTGATCCAAGCAAGGGAGAAGCTGGACATTATCCAAAGCCAGTTAAGGAGTAATCCTGGATCTATTCAATTATTCAATGAAGAGAAGGAGGCTATTCTTAACATAGAGAAATGGAGCAATGTAGAGGAGCAGGTGTTGAGGCAGAAATCAAAAGCTACTTGGATTGATTGTGGTGATTCTAATACAAAATATTTTCATGCACAGTGGAAGATAAGGTCCAGTCAAAGCAATATTTCATCTATATATACAGACACAGGCACTAAACTCACTGATCCTTTAGCTATTGAACAAGAATTTATTGCAGTGTTCAAATCCTTGATGGGGGATAGGCCTAAGGAGGTTCCCTGTCTGAATTCTGCTATTGTCAAAGAAGGAGGATGCATTTCTCTTGAGCAACAAAGGACTCTTATTAAAGAGGTGACTATGGAAGAGATTACAGCTGCTGTGAAAGAGATGCCAAATGACAAAGCCCCAGGTGTTGATGGTTTTACTGTGGAGTTTTTTACCAAAAATTGGGAGACTGTCAAAATGGATGTATTTGCTGCTACTAAGGAGTTCTTCATTACTGGTCACATGCCTTATATGCTGAACACTACTGCTATTGCTCTTGTTCCTAAGACCAATACTCCTAAAACAGTTAAGGATTTCAGGCCTATAGCTTGCTGCACCACCCTCTATAAGATTATCTCTAAAGTCATTACAAGAAGATTGAAAACTGTAATTGATTGCATTATAGGGAAAGGGCAGTCAGCATTCATTGAAGGGAGAAGCATACTAGATAATGTCCTGCTTAGTCATGAATTGTTTAAAGGCTATGGAAGGAAAGGCATATCACCTAGATGTGTCCTAAAGGTTGATCTGAAGAAGGCTTATGACACTATTGAATGGAGATTTCTTAAACAGATGCTGGTTGATCTTGGCTTTCCTGCAAAATTTGTGGAATGGATTATGGCTTGTGTCTCAACTGTTACTTACTCCTTAGTGATTAATGGAGGACTCACAAAGCCATTCTCAGCCAGAAGGGGTATTAGGCAAGGAGATCCTATGTCTCCTTACCTATTTGTTATTGCAATGGAGTATCTTAACAGGAACCTTAATCAACTACACAAGAATGGCAATTTTAATTTCCATCCAAGATGCAGGAAGCTCAACTGCTCTCACATTTGCTTTGCTGATGACTTGTTGCTATTCTGTAGAGCTGATATTACATCTATCCAACTGTTACAGGATGCATTCTTATCCTTCTCTTCTGCTTCTGGACTTTCAGCAAACAATTCCAAGAGTGCTGTATATTTTGCAGGCATTTCTCAATCTGAGAAAGCAGCTATCTTAGAGGACTTGGGAATCAATGAAGGACATCTTCCTTTCAAATACTTGGGTATTCCATTACATTCAAAGAAGCTGAGCATACATCATTATTTACCTTTGATAGAGAAAATCACTGATAGAATCACCTGTTGGACTGCAAAATTTTTATCCTATGCTGGCAGATGTCAACTTATAAAGTCAGTATTATTTGGAGTTCAAACATATTGGTCTCAGATTTTTATATTGCCAAAGAAGGTGGTGAAAGTGATTGATGCAATTTGCAGATCTTTCTTATGGACAGGCAATGGAACAGTCTCCAAAAGATCACTGATAGCTTGGGACAGAATCTGTAAACCTATTGCTGCTGGAGGTTTAAACATCATTGACATCCAGATTTGGAACAAGGCTGCTGTATCAAAACTGCTATGGGATTTAGCAAGGAAGAAAGACTGCCTTTGGATCAAATGGATCCATCTTTACTACATAAAGAAGGAAGATATTGAAACAATGGCTAGTCCTAAAAATGCCTCTTGGATAACTAGGAAGATTATTGACTGTAGAATGCAAATCATGAATGCTAGCAAATTGCAAGGTGATCTACTGTCCAGACTTTCTAGTGTTTGTAAGTCTGGAAAATTTCAAATTCATTCTGTATATCTTTCTCTTCTCCCAATTTGGCCTAGAGTGGATTGGAAAAACTTGATGGCTACCATAAATGTCTTGCCAAGACATAAGTTTACTGTGCGGATGGCTGCTCATGGAAGACTACCAACAGTTGATAGATTGCTAAAGTTTGGTATCAAAGTTGAAGAAACATGTGTGTTCTGTAAGCAAGGCTTTGAAGCCTTTGAACACCTATATTTTGAATGTCCAATTACCAGCAGGATTTGGACTAGAATCTGCTGTTGGATTGGCTGGAGTAGACGACCAGATTGCTGGAAAATTGAGCAAACTTGGATATGCTGCAATGCTAGGAGTAGACAGTTCAAAAAGGCAGTAACAGCTACTGCATTTGTTACTACTATTTCTTTGATTTGGAGATGCAGGAATGATATTAGATTTGAGAGGAAACATTTTGATGAAGATCATTTATGCCGTGAGATTGCCTTCCTTATTCATGCTCGTGGTAGAAGTTGCAAGAAATGGATGAAAGGACTTAGAATTCTCAACAATTATCCTTAGTTCACTACTTGTTAGAATAGATTTAGCTAGTTACACTAGTTGATTGTATTAGCAATGGTAGTTAGTCGATACTACCATTAAGAACACTCATATGTATATTTGTTATATCAATAGAAGCCAATTTCAATTAAAAAAAAAAAAAACTATAAACTTACCCTTTAATTTCTTTCCTTCAATATTCATAGAAGTTTTGTTGAATGGTATCATCTCACCTAAAAATCTAAACTGCTAGATGATATATTTTTATTCAGTTAATTATACATGCCACATCACGTGTGAATCTGATTCTTTTTTATCAGTCAAGCATATGAAAAATCTTTTTTGGTGGTACTATCTTTCTGGTATTTGTTGTTACTTGTTATTGTTATTTTATTGTCTCTTTTCATCTTTTTGAGCCAAAGGTATATCGGGAACAACCTATTTACCTCTCAGAGTAGGGGTAAGGTCTATATTTATACTACCCTCTCAGACTCCACTTGTGAGATTACACTGGGTCGTTGTTGCTGCGGCTGATACTTGAATTGGGATCTTCGCTTGCTCTACAACCATGTAGAACTTTGTGACTGCCTTCTCTAAAAGTACAAGTTTTTAAGAAAAAACACAATTTTGATAAATTAATCATATTCTTAACAAGTTTAACTAAATTAGATGGATGAATTAAGATAGTAATCCAATCTGTCATTTGTAATTTTGTATATTGCAGAGTTCAAACTCAAGCCAAAGCAATACGCTAATATTACAAGAAAGCAGTACTGATCCAACAAACTCCTATGTTATCTATGCACCTGTTGATATTGCTGCAATGAACATAGTATTAGGTGGTGGAGATCCAGATTTTGTTGCCCTTTTACCCTCCGGATTCGCGATACTACCTGATGGCCCTCCAGGAAATGGTAGAGTTGGTTCTGGTGAATCTCTACTAACTGTTGCATTTCAGATTTTGGTTGATTCAATTCCTATTGCAAAGCTTTCACTAGGATCAGTTGCTACTGTAAACAATCTCATTGCTTGCACTGTGGAGAGGATCAAGGGTGCTCTTTTATCCGAGAGTACACCTTCTTAAGCTGTAAGTATTTCTTTGGCTATCAAATATGAGCTTAAATATATTATTTTTATGGAACTTCCAAAAAATTTGAATAGAATGAGCTATTTACAAGGAAGATTTTTAAATGGGAAGAACCTATTTTATGGAGGGTCTATGAGTTTTAATGATAAGGGACTATCGTAGACTGGGGCTTTGGTCTAGTGGTAAGAGTGCAACACATGATATCTAGGGGAGGCGCACGTCACAGATTTGAGGACACAAAATATCATGGTATAGTCAGATTTCACATTGGTCAATCAAAAATAGCCAGCGTTTACCAAGTCCATAAAAAATAGCCACTATTTTGCTGCAACAGGGATCCGTCCCGTATAATATGCGGGAGTCCTGGTGCATTTGTGTTCGAACTCCAGCATATTATGCTGGACCGGTATACTTTGCTAATTCCTGTATAATATACCGGAGACTGGAGCACCAGTGCTCTAAACTCCAGGCACCAGTGCGGATTGGGGACCACAGGTACGATGCTCAGGTGCGTAAAGAAGGCCGCAGAAGAGGAGTTTGGCCATTTGGAGCTTGGTCGCAGATGCGGTGCATAGGGCGCATCTGCGAGACCGCAGGTGCGGTTCCTGGACGCGGATGCGGCCCTGAGGGGCTTAAGTTAAAACCGCATAAGCGGTTGGTTGACTGCAGAAGCGTTACCGCAGGAGCATGATTTAGGCCGCAGGTGCGAAATCCCTAGGCCAAAACCTATATAAGATTTCCTTCGCGAGTTTCAAGTTATTCTTCACCATTTTCATGCGGGTTTGTGCTTGGGGGATCTATTTGAAGAGGGATTTCATAAAGGTAAGGTTTTTGGTCCCTGAACTCGTTTCTATGGTGATTATTTCACTGATTTGGCTTGAAATTAATGGAAATTAAGGGTTAAATTGGGAATTAGGGCTTGAGATTGGAGATCTTTGAGTAAGGGCTAGAGGAGTCATTTGTAGTCGGATTTTGGTAATTTTGAATATGAATGAACTCGTGGAGTGATAAGGATTCTATTGATGTAAATTTTATCGAATTTCGAGACGTGAACCCGAGGATCGGGTTTTGGTTATTTTTGAGATTTGTATAGTAATTTAATTATTATCGAGTAGGCTTTGTTCTCTTAGCATATTTTGATGGTTATATATTGATTTTGGTTAGATTTGGTGCATCTGAAGGCCTATTCGGGAGGCAAAGGCATTGCGGGATAGAGTTTCGACCAGATCGAGGTGAGTAATGATTGTAAAATAATGTCATAAGGCTATGAAATCCCGGACTTCACATCGTTGTGCTATTATGAAGTGACACACATGCTAGATGACGAGCGTGTGGTCATGCATTGTTGAAAATTGTGACTTAGTCAGTCCCGAATGACTCTTTTACTGCGTTAGATTGAAAAATGTATATTATCATCATGTTTTGGGTTGAATGCCATACTGGGCCTCGTGCTAACTGTTTTGGACCTTTAGGGGGTTTTTACTACTATTCCTCACAATTTTGACTCCATATTTGTACTCAGTCATGCTATATTCTACTGTTTTCACAATTCAGCCATATTTATTCTGTTTTGACATCTTAAATGATCTTTTGGGCTGAGAATCATATTTTTACTGTTCTCGAGTGGATTTGAGAGATATCTGACTGAGTAAGGCTGAAGGCATGTATTTGTGAGGTTATTATGGGATCGGGATGTGTGTCGCAGCAACATTGTGTTGATTTATGATGATGAGGTCGAGGGCCGATTTGTGATGCCACAAGGTAGCTTGATATGAGGCCTAGAGCCTATTTGTTTATGCCACGAGATGGATTGATGTTGCTCTTGGGCCGTAAGGGGACCCTCCCAGAGTCTGTACACCCCTAGTGAGCGTGGGTATCCAGTGTGATATGTGATATAGCCCGAAGGGCTGATATTGTTCCATGTTATTGCTCGAGGGGATGAACGAGTGCTTGTGAGATAGCCCGAGGGGATGATTATGTTGGTACTTTGCCCGAGGGGCTGGTTTTATGTGTTTATCTTTTCTCACTACTTTTCATTCACTCGTTTAGTTGTTAAAATATGTTTAAAAGAAGCTTATACTGAACTAAGGTGCTTTTATAAGTTTTCATTGTTTCATTGCATTATATTGATTTTACACTGCCTCTTTGTAGCATTTTGCTGTGTTTTGCGTGTTTTCTTATCGCTCAACTGCTTTTACTTTTATTACTCACTGAATTGGAGTACTCACATTACTCCTTGCACCTTGTGTGCAGATTCAGGAGCCTCGGTCCCGCTAGCGAGTGCTGATTGCTTCCAACAGGCAGTTCGGATTTCACTAGGTAGCTTCTCGGCGTTCGCAACCCAGTGCTTCTCCCTCTTATCTTATTTTTCTTGTACTAGTTCTGTAATAGACTGTATAGTCCTTTTTTATACTCTTAGTTGGATGTTTAGATGCTCATATTTGATGACACCCCGATGCAGGACTACATTTATTTATGCATTTGTTCTATTTCACTGTATTTTGGGGTTTATCACTTATTAATGACTTAGTTATAAATTATTATAACTGTTAATTGGATTGAGGGTTTGTGTCAGCTCGCCTTGTCTTCACGAGAGGCACCATCATGATCGGGTCCGATTTGGAGTCATGACAAGTATGAATGAATTAAAAATATAATGAGATCAAATCGAGCAATCTCCAATACTATAAAAGTAAAGTGACATTTCCTACATAAATACTACTGCTAATATTTATATTGAAACCGGCGCAAAAATTCCTCCTAAATCATTTCGACCGAGCCTCAAACTATTTCAAAAGGGAAACAAACTGAAATCAAGTAATTAACTTGAGATAGTAGAGAAGGAAGATGAAGGAGAGACCAATACTTCGAAGAGAGAGTCCATGGGGAATTCCTGAAGGCGACAACAGTTGGTTAAGGAACTCACTCATACTTTACAAAATAAGAAACTCGACATCACAGTTGTCTATGCTAAATGTACTACTAGGGAGAGAAGGGATCTTTGGACCAGTCTTGAGGACACACACTGTTGTCATCAATGGCCCGTGGTGTATTGGGGGAGATTTCAATGTTATCATGGATCCAGAGGAGAAATTGGGGATACCCCCATAGAATGTCTAGAAGCTTTGATTTCACTAACTGCATGGATCACTGTGAGTTTATAGACATTGGTTTTATTGGGCCTAAATATACTTTCTATAATAACTGGAGACCAAGGAAAAGAGTTTGGAGGAGACTTGATAGAATCTTCATCAATATACATGGTCTCACCTATGTCCGAATTACACTGTCAAACACCTCAACAGGTCGAGCTCAGATCATAGACCTTTACTATTTAAAAGCAAGGACAACCAATCAATAAAGATTAGTTATTTCAGATTCCTTAACTTCTAGACTAAGCAGCTAGGTTTCCACAACTTGGTTAAAGAAGTTTGAGACGCCCCTATTCAAGGTAATCCTATGTGGAGACTACATCAAATAATGAAAATTCTTAGCAATAGATTATCAAAATGGTCCAGAGAAAATATTAGTAATGTCTATGATATGATGATCAAATGGGAAAATTAAATGGAAACCTTAGAAGAGCTGGATCAATTGAGTAATACAGAGACGAGCAGAGAAAACCTCAACAAAGGCCAAACAGAGAATATTTAATGGAAAGCTACGCAAGAGTCTTCATTAAAGCAAAAATCCCAGATTCAATGGTTTGAAGAAGGTGATTGTAATACAAAATACTTTCACAGTGTTATTAGAGAAAGAAGAAGGAAGACTCAAATCCACATAATGAAAAGTTAAAGAGGGAATTGGGTTAGAAGTGAACAAAAAATTACGAAAGCTGCTATCAACCATTATGTGAAGCTCTTTAATCCCGCGAAGAAGGATTGCAAGATGGATATTATTGAATGCATCCCCAAAATTGTTACTGAAGAAGATAATGACTACTTGACCAAGATGCCTACAGAAGAGGAAATAAGGGAGGCTACTTGACCTCTTATCTTATTTTCCATCATCTTATGTGTTACTGCTCCGTTTCCCCTTATTGTGTTGCTTCATGTTTCAATATCAGCATTAGAGTCGATTGGGTATAATTGAATTGGTTTTGGTTGAAAAATAAGGTACATGGTCTCTTAAAAGGAAGCTTGTTCTGAAAAGTCAACCAGAAGTTGATTTGTGAGTTAGAAGGCTCGGATTTGATTTCCCATGATTTGGTTAGCTTCTGAAGATGATTTGTGACTTGGGAGAGCGATCGGAATTGAATTTGGAGGTCCGGTGTTGAATTAGTCTTGAATGGCTAAGTTTGAATTTCAGCGAATTCCGGTTGATAGGTGAGATTTTGATATGGGGGTCGCAATGGAATTCCGAGAGTCGTTATAGCTTCATTAGGTGATTTTGGATATGTCTATAAATTCCAGGTCAATCGGACGTTGTTTGATCGGGATTTTGATCAAATGTTAGTTTTGGAAGTTATAGTTGAAACTTAGGCTTGAATCCGTCATGATTTGATATTTTTGTGTTTAGGGTCATGTTTTTATGATTGGAACGAGTTCGTATGATGTTTTGGAGTAGGTTGGTATTTTTGGTTGGGGTCCCGGGGACCTCGGGGTGATTTCGGGTGTTCAAACGGATCATTTTTTGTTGGCTAGAAGATCAGATTTTGCTGTCATAAATGTAGCAGACTTTTGTTCAATGCGATCGCATGAGTGCTGTTGCGATCGGATAGAAGGTTTGGGGAGGCTTTGAAATTTTTTCAATGCGATCGCAGTCAGGGGTATGTAATCACATAGGTTGGGGAAGTTTTTCTCTGCGATCGCATGAAGTCTTATGCGATCGCGTAGAGTAATGGACATGGGATTTCCTGAGGGGGGCTTTTGTTCAGTGCGATCGCGATGCAAGGTATGCGACGCGTAGTGTTGGACTCAGAAGCAGCACGATCGCGTAGCGCATATGCTATTTTGGAGGCCTGGAATAGTTGTTCAATGCGATCGCAGGTGAGGTGATGCGATCGCATAGAAGAAATGCCTGGGCGGACTGAAAGGTTTTATAACATATCATCCGCGAGACAATATCATTTCCACCATTGTTGAGCACATTTTGGAGCTATTGGAGGAGAGACTAAGAGGATTTCACCTAGGTTTTGACTTGAGGTAAGTTTTATGAGCTAATTACGTGATTTTATTGAAGAATCGTCATCTAAAACTCTTAAATTTGGGTGGAAATTGGAGAAATTAGGGCTTAGTGTTTTGTATTGAGAATGTGGAATTTGAAGGTGCTATTGGACTCCGATTTTGATAAACTTCATATGTATGGAATCATGGCGAGACGAGGATTTCAAAAATGTAAATTTCGTAATTTTTTCGAGAGGGAGGCCCGGTTCTCGGGTTTTGCTAGTTTCGAGATTTTTGTTATATTTCAATTGTTTTCGATTGGATGTTGTCCCATTGGCATATTATGATATATTTGTACTGATTTTGGTTAGATTTGACGCGCGTGGAGGCCAACTTGAGGGGCAAAGGCGTCGCAAGTGAGGAATTTCACCGATTCGAGGTGTGTAATACTTGGGAATGGTATCTTGAGGGTTTGAAACCCCTGATTTGCACATCTCAGTGCTGTATTATGGTGACTTTCATGTTGGACCTGAGCGTGAGGTAGAGCACCGTTGGGGAACGTGACTTGGTTCGTCCCGGTTGTTGGTTTTACCACGTATCTACAATTGTATTGTTGTTATCATAATGACTTGGGCTCATTGCCGTACTTGGGGCTTGTTGCCGATTATTTGAACTCTTTATGAACTATCACCACAATTTTCCTGACTATTAGAAAGATTATTAGAACCTAGTCCATGTTATTTATACTATTTCATGAACTCATCATATTTTACTCAAACTTGGAGTTTTAACTGATATTTAAACTATCATTTGAGCTGGGTATTATTATTTTACGGATGCCCGAGGGGCTTTGACTATCTTGGACTGATTGAGGTTGAGGGCCATATGTGAGGGCATGAAGATGATGTAAGGAAGCTTTCAGGCCTCGAGTGTTGTGTGTGCATGTGCATATGCATGCATGGATCGGACTGCACGTCGCAATAGCATATTGCATGGATCAGACTGCACATCGCGGTAGCATATTGCATGGATCGGGCTGCACGCCACAGCGGTGTGATATTGATATTGCGCTTGGGCTGTAGGAGCCCCTCCGAAGTCTGAACCCCCACAGTGAGCGCGGGTACCCAAATGGATCGAGCTACGCGCTGTAGCAGTCATATGCATTGCATTCATGCTTTTACTACTGCTTGTACTATATGGCATGACATTTAGCACTCATATATCATTGGCATACATACTGTTACTTGCCTTGTTGACTAGATACCCTGGTGCTATATGTTAAGAAGTGCTGAGCCCGAGAGGCTGATGTTGGATATTGTGAGTTGGGAGTGAGCCCGCAGTGCTGATACTGTACTGAGATGTTGATACTGAGCCCGAGGGGCAGGTTTCTGATTACTTCCTACTTGTTGAAATTACCTTTGCAACTGTTGAAAAAGCATATTTTCAAAGAGATTTTAAACTGATCTTGAGATTTTCTAAAGTGATTTTTCACAGCATTTCGATTTTTCTCAAAAATGGTTGTTCTGTCTTTCATAGTAGTTTGGTGTGCTCATACGTCTTTTCTTATCACTCAGATTTTATTCTCTCTTATTACCACTGAGTTGGAAGTACTGATTTTACACCCTGCACCAAGTTTCAGGTATTGCTCACCCGGTAGCGGGTTATTAGCAGGACCGAAGGCCATATTTTGGTAGTTGAGCAAGGTGACCACCAGCGTTCGCGGCACCGCATTCTGACTTTGAGTTCCAGTTTTACCTTGTATATATATTTTTGTTGGTCCAATAGTAGTGTCCCTACTCATTGGATGCTCGTGACTTGTGACACCCCGGTCGGGCTGTATTGGTATTTATATTGATTAATATCATTAGTTCAGATTCGATTTGTTATATAGCTGACTAACTGTTTTAAGTGGTGTTCTAAAACGGTCTGGCTGGCTTTGTCTTCACGAGAGGCGCCATCACGACCGGGTTAGGTAATTGGGTCGTGACACCTTCTCAGCCATGAACACCCCAAAAGCTATGCTTAATCTGATTGAAAAGCACTTTGTAAATTTCCTTTGGGATTCTACTGGTGACAAAAATAAGTTTCATTGGAGCTCTTGGAAAATCCTTTGTGTCCTTAAGGAGGAAGGTGGTATCGGAATATTAAGAATGGAAGACATCAATAAAGTTTGCAATATTTAAAGATGGTGGAGGTTTAGAACATGTCTTTCAAATGGGCTGACTACCTCCGAGCTAAGTATTGTAGTAGATCACACCCAGTTAATAAAGCTATTGCTTCTAGCAACTCCCATTCTTGGAAAACTCTTATTCATGCCAGAGACATTGCCAAAAATAATATTCTTTGGAATATTAACACATGAAACTATTGTTTCTGGTGGGACAACTGAACAGGTAGAAAGTGTTCAATCACACTACACTTCTGGTAAGATTCAAGTTTCCCATTTTTTCAGGAACAGGGAGTGGAATACACAAAGTTGGAGCAAATCCTGCCCAGCCATAATGTTCATCATATCAGCAGCATATCTAGAGGGAAACAGAACAATAATGACCAGGACATTTGGAATCTTACTGAGAATACTCTAATGGCACATTGTTAAAACTATCAACCAAAGGAATCTAATTGTGAGTAAAATACGGCATGATTGTATCCCCTTCAAAATGTCATTCATTGTTTCGAGAATGGTCCAAAAAAGCTCCCATTTGATGACACTATTAGGAAGTTTGGCAATGAACACACGTCAAGGTGCAATTATTGTAGCAATCCACAATCTGAAAGTTTGCATCGTGTTTTCATTGATAGTGAGGCCGCGAGAAATGTATTGGAATTATTTGGAAATCCTTTGGGAATTCGGCATCAATTTTCTTCCATTAGTAGTGTTCTCACACAATGGTGGCAGATGAAGCCAAAAAATATGGTCCATAAGATGATCTTTCAGATTATTCTTATCACTATCTCCTGGGAGTTATGGAAAATCTATACATCTTACAAGTTTGGAGAAGGTAAGAAATTTATTCAGTACAAGATAAAGTCCCAAATTATTTGGAATATTAATGTTGCGATCAACAAGAAATACCCTTCTATTAAGACCCATACACACTAGTACAAAAATTGTGAGATGGTTGAGCATCTTAAACCTATCCCTATATGGAAGAGTGTGTTATAGGAGAGGCCTCCCCATGGTAAACTGAAGCTAAATACAAATGGGGAAAGCATGGATTGGAGAAATTCTCAGAGATAAAAAGGGAGGCTTTATCATGGCATTCTCGATGCCTATTTTGTGTAATAGCATCAATTAAACAGAACTGAAAGCTATCAAGTATGGGTGTGATTGGTGCAAAAACAAAATATTATCGAACTTTATTGTGGAAACTGACTCGCGGATGATCTGTGACATACTACAAGCCAATAATCTGAGCAACAACAAGCTGAAACAAGAAGCCGAGAAATTAATGGATATTCTAGACATCTGCAGTGCATATGTTAACCATTTCCTTCGTGAAGCAAATCAAGTTGCAGATTGGTTCGCTAAAGAGGCCACCATAATTAATGAAGGAATCACACATAATGATTTCAAACAGATTCCAAAGGCGGCCAGGAGCCCTTTCTTCATGGATATGTGGTAGGTTTCTTCTTTTAGAATTAGATATGAAAAATTAATTTATTTTTGTAAGTTAATTATGTGTATAGTGAGAGAAAATGGTCTAATATGTATTTTTGCTCATAGACTCTTCCTCTCTTAACGTAAAATGGTATTTATGAGGTAAGATTTATGTCCCCCTCAGTGTGCACTTTTTGTTTATATAATAAACATGGTAGGGGTCTAGCCAAACCCCCTAACACCATAGGGGATGAAAACCTAGGTGTCTGGCTTTTAATAAAAAAAAAAGGCCCTAAGATGCAGCGAAAGGGCGACAACAGACACCCATTGCATTTGAGTTATTAGGTTTAAATTTTAATATTTTACACATTTGGTATTTCTTGATGTATATATAGAGATTGAACCAAGCTATTGAGTCAACAGAAGTAATAAGTTACATATAGTTGGGCTCTAGAATGTGTCGGGAATTGTTGGTTTAGGCACTTGTGTGCTATTAAATAATGTAGAGAATGTTTAGTATTAGATAATTCTTAGTTTGTCATAAATTATTGAGATTGGAATATGAGAGCAAAATTGATATAGTTGATGTTGGGTTAAAGCTTGTTATAGCATAAAATACAGTTAATAAAAAATGGAGGGAAAAATAAAATATTTATATTTTGAGAAAGAGACATTGCCCCATATTGGAGGAGGAAATTTTTTTTTTATGGGTATATACAATTGCTCTTATTCTAACTCTTAAAGAGTTGACAAGAAGACAAGGCTTGCATTGTCATCGCTCGATTTTGGCTTCAAATGATTTGATTAATTAATTTTTTGGATCAAATAATTTGTTAAGTAGTTAAATTAACCGTTTTATGTGAACAGTCATCCAAAAGAGTTGCACCTCTTTGTTTGAATGCAACCTATTGGCTATAAATACCAGGATGTTCCCTCGGATTTTCTGTATGAAAATTTAGAAATCTCCTTCTTTCTTATGCATTGTTTTAACTACAAGAAAGCAAGAATAAGCGTGATTTGGTACCAATCATTTGTGTTTGTTGAAACATTGAAGTTTAAAGTACCGCTACACCAGCGTGTAATCCATTTTATCATTGGAGGAAATAATCCATAAACTCATATTTAATGGGGAAGATTGTAGACTTGAAATTTTTGTTCAACTTGATTTTATTTAAAACTTTTGGATTCCAAAACACTTACATGAACTTGGGTATGTGGTAAGGCTAGATTTTTAAGAAAGAATTTGCTTCGATGCGGTTTGCTATGTTTTGGAGTCATTGACTCATTTCCTAGAAATGAAGATCGACCCATTAATTTTTTAACACTTGATAAAATACAAAGATCTATAACTATTATATGTAAGATTAGCATATTCAAAATCATGGTATTAATTAAAGTTTATGCTTACAATATTTTGGTTGACAAAGGAAAAAGCCTTACGCTTATTCTGTTTAACATCTCTTAGCAAACAAAAGTAGCAAGAGGCAGCACCAGGTACGTCCTATTTTATTGATTACTTCGCCGATAGGGAAGAAACTTACCATCCATTAATAGATTCTCCAGTCCTTTCAACTATTCTTTGAAGTTCTTTTGGCATTTTAAGTAGTTTTCTGTTAATGTACGAAGATGTAAGATCGATAATTTGGATGTTTGTCAGCTAACCAATGTCCATTATGACCGAGTTTCGAAGTTGAAGAAAACTGATTTCTCAGTTATTTAAGAAAAAGGTTTGCGATAGCTAACAGAAAGGCTCAAAACTCATTATGATCAAAGTCATTTTATTATCTTTTCACTTAGACCAAGTTGGTAAAGTTTTTTTGTACTACAAGTTGTAAATGCCTGCTAAGTTATGAGATATTGTACTAAAGGGTAAGATTCTGTAAATATGAAGACAACTTGAGAACCTTTTACAGCTCCTCCACTTCTGAAGGATAAATGTCCATGATGTAATATATGTGTCACATCTCTTTTTTTTCCGAGGGTATAAGGAATTTTTTCAATTTAAGACACTAATTGAAACAAGATTATTTATTTATGAGAGTCGCTATTTGAAATAAGGTATGGTGTCCCAAGTCAGGGGTTTATTTTAAAACCCATGATAAAATCCACATTAGAGGGTGGAGAATTGATATTGAGATTGAGTCGAGGAGGAGAAAGGAAGAGAGATGCTTCTGGAAGAAAATGATTTTCATTAACTGAGCTAAAGAGTACAATGGCTTATCAGCCAATATATCACTGTACACGTAGGAAGAAAGCATAATTAACTCCTACCACTAAGTAATTAACTACTTGCTACTGTACACAGCTGTCACCTAACTCACTTTGTCACCCTTTAAGCCTTAAATGTGTAACTGTCACCAGGTGTCATCTTAGCTATATCAACACCCCCTTCAAGCTAGGTGCCATGAAAATGTTCAACACACCTAGCTTGCACATCAAATGGTG
Organism: Nicotiana benthamiana; assembly: GCA_034376525.1. Taxonomy (NCBI): domain Eukaryota; kingdom Viridiplantae; phylum Streptophyta; class Magnoliopsida; order Solanales; family Solanaceae; genus Nicotiana; species Nicotiana benthamiana. The sequence goes on from CM067325.1 coordinate 107,337,445, forward strand.
ATGTTGGACACTTCCAAGACCTTTAGTTAACAAATCTGTGGCTTGCTTTTCTATAGGGATATACATAGGCTGTATCAATTCCTCCCGTACCTTTTCTCTTATAAAATGGAAATCAATCTCTATATGCTCGGTTCTTTCATGAAACACTGGATTACTTTCTATCTGCATTGCTGCTTTGCTATCAGTAAACAGTTGAATTGGAACAGGCAATTCAACTTCCAGCTCCTTGAAAACTCCCAACAACCAAATCAACTCTAACACTATTAATGCCATACTCCTATATTCCGATTCTGCTGAACTCCTTGCAACTATGCTTTGCTTTTTTGACTTCCATGAGATCAAGGACTTCCCAAATTTCACCAAGTAACCTGCTACTGATTTTCTTGAATTTGGACAGCTTGCCCCTTCTGCATTGCAGTATGCTCTCAGAGTCATATCACATTCTGCACTCATTAAGACCCCCAATCCTGGTTCATTCCTCAGATACCTCACTGGTCTATGTGCTGCCTCCAAGTGTAATTTTTTAGGAGCTTGCATGAATTGGCTTAAATTCTGTACTGCATAGGCTATGTCAGGCCTAGTTAATGTCAAATACAAGAGCTTCCCTATGAGCTTCTGGTATCCTTTTATATCTGTGAGTGCTGGATCATCCTTCAAGTTGTAGTGAGCATCATATTTCATTGTTGTCATCTTCCTATTCTGCTTTATTGCAGTAATTGCAGGTTAGACCCTGCTAATCCCAATTATGCTATGAGTTCCAATGCGTACTTCCTTTGGCACAACAATATACCCTTTTGGGATCTGCTACCTTCAATCCAAAGGAAGTATTATAGAGATCCTAAGTCTTTGATTTTAAATGCCTTATGAAGAATTGCTTTGGATTCTTTAATCATCTCAGCATTATCACATGTGATGAGAAAATCATCAACATAAGCAAGAATGATGAAAAGCTTGGAATTTTTCACAAGGAATGATCATGCTTGCTCTGAGTAAATCCTGCAGTAACCAATGCCTCAGTGAGCTTCAAATTCCACTGTCTTGAAGCTTGCTTGAGGCCATATAAGGATTTGTGTAGTCTACATGCCTTGTTCCCCCCTTTCACTACCAAAACCTGGTGGAAGCTGCATGTAAACTTCTTCTGTGAGATCCCCTTGAAGGAAGGCATTATAAACATCCATCTGATAGAGATTCCATTGATTTATAGCTGCAAGGGCAATAACCACCCAGACTGTGACCATTTTAACTATTGGAGAGAATGTCTCCTGGTAGTCTACTCCCTCATGCTGACTGTATCCTTTTGCAACTAACCTGGCTTTAAATCTCTCAATCTCTCCATTGGACTTATACTTGATCTGTACACCTACTTGCAACCAATAGGAACCTTTCCTTTAGGTACTTAAACTACTTCCCATGTCTTGTTGAGGATAATGGCATCAATTTCTGCATTCATGGCCTCAACCCATCTAGGGTCCTGCATTGCTTCAACATAAGAGGTTGGTTTTGCTTCAGAAGTAGCAGCTAAGAAAGACTGGTATTTTGATGAGAGGGAGGAATAGTTTAAGTAACTGGACATAGAATAGATGCGATTTGAGGATGAACTAGTCTTCCTTGGACAAATTATAATCATTCAACCAGGCTGGTGCTCTCGAGGATCTCCTTAGTGGAACTGGGTCAACAAGAGCAAGTGTAGGCAATATATCATGTTGGACTGATTCTTCAGGGGTGTGATCATTAACTGCTGCAGATTGCGTACCACAAGTTGGGTCTATGATTGAACAATTATTTGTAATAGATACATCCTATCCTGCTCTAGTGCCCACTGTTCTCTGGTCCTCCATTGGTGTAGTGCTCCTTGAAAATTCCTGTTGAACATCAGTAACCTTTAGAAATAAAGGCAAGTCTACATTTCTTTTCATTAACTGAAAGGGGAAAATATTCTCCTTGAAGGTCACATCCATGCTCACAAAGAATCGTTTAGCCCTTAGATCATATAGCCTATAACCTTTCTAAAAGCTTGAATATCCCATATGAACTACTGCCACAGCTCCAGGTGAAAATTTGTCAATTTTCTCTGTAATTGTAGCATAGCTAGGGGTGGCAATTTGAGCCCAAACCCTTAACCCGCCCAACTAACACAGTGATTAATGAGATGGGCTACAACATTTTAGCTCATGGGTTAATTTGGGTGGAGCCCAAGTTAACCCATTATTTTTTATAGCCCATTATGACCCATTTAACAGCCCAAATACAACCCATGAAACTCACCCACAAAAAAGGATCTCAACCCAACTTATCTAGAAATTTACTTATTTGTCCCAAAATTTTTTCTTTGTATTTTTAATTTTCTATTTTTCTACACCACCCATTCACCCTACCCCTCCCCCCTAAAAAAATTTACCTTTTTTTGGATTTTCAATTTTCAATTTATTTGTGTTTCTGCTCCACCCACCCTTCCTCCTAACCCCCACCCCCAATCCCCCCCTCCAAAACCCCTAAAAAGTTTTACTTTTTTTTGTATATTTAATTTTATGTTTTTATTTTTTTTTTATTTTTATGCACCAACCCCCACCCCCACCCCCCACCCTCGGCGCAAACCCCCTCAAAAAAAAATTTACTTTTTTTTTGCATTTTCAATTTTTTTTTTTATTTTTATGTACCCCACCCCGCCCGCACAAACCCCCTCAAAAATTTTTTTTTACTTTTTTTTGTATTTTCAATTTTATATTTTTATGCACCACCCACCCCCACCCCCTATCCATAAAATATTTGTCAACTTACATATTTTAAGATAAATTTTTTTTTTATGTAAGATGAGCATGGTTCTAAAACATGGGTCAAGTTGGGGGGTTGGGTTATGATCCATTGTTTAGCCCATCTTGACCCAACCCATCTTAGCCCAAATACACTTGGGATGGATTGGGTAATGACCCATTTATTACCTAACACATCTTGAACCGCCTAAATTCAGCTCAACCCGCCCATTTGTCACCTCTAAGCATGGCACAAGCAGCCCATAACCCTTAAATGCATGAAATTTGGCTTAGACTTATGGAATATCTCATAAGGAGATTTATTCCCCAGAATTGAAGAAGCTATCCTATTTATGAGGTAAACAACTTTTAGTACACAGTCTCCCCAGAAATGCAGTGGAATGCTTCCCTGAAACCTCAATGCTCTTGCCACTTCTAGTATGTGTCTATGTCTCCTTTCCACTACTCAATTTTGATGTGGAGTATATGGGCAACTACTCTAGTGAAGAGCTCTAGAGCTAGATAAGAAATCCTGACACTCTTTACTAAAGAATTCTTCACCATTATTTGATTTAGTACTTTGATTGTTTTTCCAAACTACATATTTACAAGCTTAAAGAAGGCTTTTAACAGAATAACAATGTCACTTTTCAACTTCATCAAAAACACCCAAATCATTTTGGAATGATCATCTACAAGTTTTAAGAAATACATGTTCCCATTATATGTAGGGATTCTATATAGACCCCAAATGTCTGCATGGACCAATTGAAAAATGTCACATGCTCTATTGTTACTAAGTGGAAATGGTTTTCTTGTTTGTCTAGCCAAAGGGCACACAATACAATTATTGAGATTATTATCTACCAAGACTTTATTTTCACAAAATCCATCTTCTTCATGACAGCTACTGGAATGTGTCCAAGCCTCCTATGCCAGGTTTCAACACCAACCTTCACCTCTGCTGCTAGACACTCCTTGACTCTTTGGACCTCCCTGTGTTGATTTGTCTGCCTTGGAATTAAGATATACAATCCACATTTCTCCTTACCAATCACCTTCTCCTTCCTAGTGAACAAATCCTGGAAGACACAAAATGTTGGGAAAAATTCACTGAGCATTGTAGCTCTCTTGTTAGCTTAGAGACTGGCAACAAATTGTACTTAAATTCAGGCACACACAGCACATCATGTATTGTATCATATTCTGTAAGTTTGTAACTGCCTTGATAAGTAACAAGAACTGACTTACCATTTAGCAGGCTAACATTGCATCTCCTATTTACAGGCATCTTTGTTATATCATTCAACATATTATGGTTTGAAGCCATATGATATGTTGCTCCAATGTCTATAATCCAAGGGTCTTTACAATTTTTTAACAGGTCTGAATCATTATATGGCATATTAGTTGTATGCTCCTCTTCCTTGTCTTTATTTAGAAACCTTATTATCTGCCCATACTGCGAAGAAATTTGACATTCCTTAAGGCATTTCAGTTTTTCCTTTACCTGTAGCACTGCTCTGAACATTACTGCTGCTATTTACAGCTGCATTTGCCTGTTTATACTGCTACTGCCTCCTTCCTTTGTATCTAGGTGGATATCCATGTAACTTGTAACAAGTGTCCTTCGAATGGACTTTGAAGTGACAATACTCATAATACAAATCACTTTGCCTCTTGAACCTTGACTGATTTCCTCTTGTACTCATGAAAATTGTAGACTCATTCATTTCATTTGCTAAACTAATATGAGAGTTAGAAACACACACTTTCCTTTGATTTTCCTCATTTATTAGCATTGCAAAAGTGCGACTACCAGAAGGTGATGGTGATTGCAGCAGAATTTGGCTTCTAATGGCTCCATGCGACTCATTTAATCCCATTAAGAATTGATAAGGCTTTTGTTGTTCTAGATGTTCGATAAAATCTCTAGTACCAGCAGCAACTGGAAGTGAGGGTATTAGCGAACCATATTCATCCCATAGTGACTTCAATCTAGAGTGATAGACAGAGATACTAGAAGTACCTTGAGAAATTGTGGCTATGTGTCTCTGTAAATTGTAGACTCTAGAGCCATTTACCTTGTTGAATCGATCTTCTAGATCTACCCAGACATCATGAGAATTCTTAGCATACACTATGCCATTTACCAGTTCTGGAGAAACAGTATTCATGATCCATGTTAATACTGTTGCATTTACCCTTTCCCAGTCTTCTCCTAGGTTTTTTTACAAACTGAGATTTCGTACAAGTTCCATCAATGAACCCTAATTTTCTCTTCGCTTGTAGTGTGATTACCATAGCCTTACTCCAGACCGAGTAATTCTCTATTCCTTTCAGCAGAATTGAAACTATCACATTACTAGAATTATTAGATGGTTGCAAAAATAACGGATGTCTAGGGTTATCAATATACAGATCCGCCATTGTTAAGCTTCGATTTCAACTCGGAATAAGCTTACAATAGAAACACCTATGCTCTGTCCTCGATCAAATCACTCAAGCTCTAATACCATGATAAAATCCACCATTAGAGGGTGGAGAATTGATATTGAGATTGAGTCGAGGAGGAGAAAGGAATCGAGATGCTTCTGGAAGAAAATGATTTTCATTAACTGAGCTAAAGATTACAATGGCTTATCAACCAATATATCACTGTACACGTAGGAAGAAAACTTAATTAACTCCTACCACTAACTAATTAACTACTTGCTAATGTACACAGTTGTCACCTAACTCACTTTGTTACCCTTTAAGCCTTCACATGGGTAACTGTCACCAACTGTCATCTTAGCTATCTCAACAACCCAAATCGAGGAAATTTGACTCTGTTTAAAGTCTGAGAAAATAGAAGACCAAGTAACGAATTATATTAACCCGGGAGAAAGTGTGAGGCACTGCCGAGTTCCGTGGTTTTAACACGGTCACTCAACTATTAATAATTGGCCTAATTATCTGATTAATTACATATTTAGAACCTATTGTGTATATTAACCTTTTAAGATACTTATGGAATTTGTTTGAATAAGTTGCGATGTCGCGCACTTGTTTGTCTTGTACACATTGCGAATCACGTCACGAAAATCGTATCCACGATCTTTAGCATATATATGTTATTATTGTTTAAAGTTATAGTCTAGTCACATGAAATGTGTACCCAAATTTTGGGAATTACGTATTACAACTATGCCACGGGAACTGTACCTTTAATTGTGATTATTTAGTTACGCACGTAAAGCAAACTACGATATTCATAATTATTTTTCTAAATTACTTTGAGATTATTGCGGGGCCACAAAAGTATGGATTGAAATTATTGTGGATAAGATCATAGGTAATAATTACATCTAGGAATTTTTACCTCCTATTGCAAGGGTTAACACTTTATTTATTTAAATAAATATTATTTTTTTAAAAAAAATATTCTATAGATACATTTTAAGGTTTTTAGCAAAAAAATATTTAATTTTGATTACCTCCTAGCCCTAAGCTACTAAATATACTATTCAATTACACTATTGTCTTTCTCTCTCTACTTTGATACATCTCATTCTCTTCCCTCATTTCCTGAAAACACGATGCTCAATCTCAAAATTCCTCTCACCCACTATTTTCTTTTCTTCTCGGAACCAAACAGAAAATTGCTCCCACTGGCGGAGACGCATGAATCGAGCCAGAAAGCATTGTCTGTCTTCCATATACCAGTTTGCATTTGTTTATTATCATGCAAGTCAAATCAACATTTTGAATTGAAATATTTGCCTTCGTTCCCAGCTTTTGTCTATCTCTTTTGGTCCCTAGCTAATTTCTCTTTTTCTTTCTTTTATCTTCATACTAGTAAAGAGAAGGGCGTGAATCTTAGAATATTATCTCTATTTTTGAACAACGGCAGATTCTTCGAAAATTTGAGTTTGTTCTTAAACAAAGACGACAGAGTTTGGGCTAAGCAACTTGAATTTTTTGTTAATATATTTTAATATATCACGTTGTATTTTCATATATTTAATTGTATTTATTGTCTTTTTTCATTGTAATTCAATGTATGTATTTTACGTATTTCATTGTATCTACTGTCTTTTTTTTCATTGTATTTCAATGTATCCCGCTGTATTGTGTTTACTGTCTCGCTATATGCTATAAATGTATTCATATATTTTTAATTAATATAATTTATGTATTTGGATGTATTATATAATTTCTCTGAAGATTATATGTTTTGGGGTATTTTTCAGTTGAGAATCTTTTTTATAACTGAAAATACAAAATCTGTGTGTTATAATTGAGTTTTTTGAGTTATATTAGGAGTCTATTATGTTAATTGATTCACTTTCCATTTTAAAAATAGTATAATCTCTTATTTCATGCTATGAATACAGTCGAATACGGTTGAATACAATAATTTGTCCAGCTATAGTCCCATGTTTCACTCCATGAATACAGTCGAATACACTAGAATACAACAACTGATTAGCTGGACTTCCCTGATTCACACATATTTTTGCTATTGTATTCATAAATACAATAGTTTAAATACATCTTATAACCACAGAAAAAGTATCTATAATCCGTGATATAGCAAATGGTGTCTACAGATGGCTAGTTACTACTAAAAGATAGTGCTTTATAAAAATTTCTCTCAATTATAATCCTTTGGACCCTTGCTACTCTAGAATTTAATAAATGGGGTTTGACACAGTTACCCACAAAAATAAAATCATTTACTCTTGTGTGCCCATTTATTTTTCTACCCATAAACTAATCACTTTTTCTACCATAGTAGTTTTTGTGGAAATTTTTTTTCTTTTTTCTCCAATTCTCTTTTATTTCTATGATTCTTTTCTTTTTTCCTTTTTTTTTCTTTCTTTTCTCCTTTTTTTTTCTCATTTTCTCCCTTTCTTCCTTTTTTTTTTCTCTTTTACTCATTTATTTTTGCCTAAATCGTATTTTATTATTTTTACCATAACTTATTTCACACTCAAATTTGACTCCTTATTAACTTTTTTTTTCTTTATTTCTTATTCCTTTTCTAGTTTTACGTGATTGTCATGCAAACCTTGATCTCCTTCCCAACAACTATCTGTACATACTCTACCATTAGCAGTAATACCAACCAACGATGGAGAAAGAAAACATAATCTACGGCCATTAAATCTCCATATACACAAGTTAGAATAGAAATGATAATAAAATATTAAAAATTCAATAAAATGTAAGTAGCAAAAAAGACTTCTAGTACCATATGATATCAATATGGTAAACATGTATACCAACAGAGAATATGATTGGTCTAGAATATTGCTACAACTATTTGTGACTATACTACTGTACCAAAACACTAAAGGATACAATAAAAGTATGAGAAAATTACATGCTCGCATTGGAAGCTGAATATTCGCAAAGCAACTTGCTCATTCTATATACGGACAGTGTGTTGTATGGGTCATTCCACCAATTGCCTATAATTATAAAAACTATTACATAATTTATATCCACAGCACAAAAAAACAAAAAACTCCAGCACTGCAAATCACGTTCATATACACAATTTCATAATAGAATTCACTTAAAAATGCAGCCAAGACAACCAAAAAAAATTATTCAAACTACCATATGATACCAATATGGTATATAACTATACCAACATGGTATACAGTTTTGCTGGTTAATTCCCGGCAACTGTTGACTATACTACTATTATATAATACACATGCATAAAGAGAAAAATAAAAAAAATAGTGTACCACATATTAATATAATAAAGTATTTCAAGACATTGTACTATATTACTATTATTATAAGAAAATTAAATATTGTATTAATAAATGCAGCTAAGACAACCAAACAATGATTCAACTAGTATATGATACCAATATAGTATACAGTTATACTAATATGGTATAAAGTTGGAATACATTGTATACCAAAATGGTATATTTGTATACTATTTGAGTATACAATACGAATTCGTTTTCTTCTCTTATTTAACTATATTTCAACCCAAACTTCTAAAATCTACTACAAAATATCCACCAAATTGACTAAAATTTTAGCTACAACCTCTAATCAACTTTCCAAACAAACCAATATATGATCGGATCAAAATAATTAAAAATTCAAACAAACCAAGCTATGAGTTTTAAGCTTCAAGCTCCTTCAATGGTTGGATTTAAATTTTTATACAATAAAATATTTGAAAATTAGTATTAATATCATAATCAAAGAACAATATCCAATAAATTCCTATAGCAAACACTTCAACACACATGAAAATTCAATTTTTAGTTATATAGTACATATTATTTTTTTGTTTTACTTTTAGAAGATAAAATAAATTATGGAGCACAAATTGAAAAAAAGGTGATGATAGCAAAAAAAAGGTACAATACTAACAACACTGCCCACTATTAAAAAAGCTAACTATTATATGGCTTTTTTTAAGGATTCACACTTTTGTTGCTTAAATTAGATATGTCCATCGCAAGCGAGAATTTAATGGGTGGGTAATTAGTTATAATAGAATAGGTATTGATGTAATTACTTTTAAAATGAGTATTATGGCTAATTACTTTTGATTAGGTAGGTATATAGGGTAGTTTTCGGGGCATTTGCAGTCGTACCCATTTTTTATGTCACATTTAAACCTATAGTCGCTTTGTCCTTTTCTTTGCATCCGTACCCACTTTTTCACATAACTTCAGCCCACGGGGCTTGTGTTTCTTTTGTACTGAAAAATTTCAGCTGAAGTTTTACTTAAGCTCTAGAGCTTAAGTTTACTTAAGTCGTTTCCAGCTTAAGTTGTCCAATTATAAAATAAACACTTAGGCCGTTTCCAGCTTAAGTTGTCCAGTTATAAAATAAACACTTAGGCCGTTTCCAGCTTAAGTTGTCCAGTTATAAAATAAACACTTAGGCCGTTTCCAACTTAATTTGTCCAACACTTAGGCCGTTTCCAGCTTAAGTTGTCCAGTTATAAAATAAACACTTAGGCCGCTTCCAGCTTAAGTTGTCCAGTTATAAAATAAACACTTAGGCTGTTTCCAGCTTAAGTTGTCCAGTTATAAAATAAACACTTAGGCCGTTTCCAGCTTAAGTTGTCCAGTACAAAAGAAACACTTCAGTCCCGTTTGCTGAAGTTAAGTGAAAAAATAGATACGGATACAAACAAAAAGATAAAACGGCTACAAGTTAAAAGGGGCGCCCAAATAAGGCGCCGTGTGCAATTTGGACGTAGTTTTCCCTTCAATAAAATTCAAATTCTAAGCGTGAGGGACGGGCCTGGCAACGCTAGCAACCAGGCCCAAGAGAGCAATTCATATCAGTGAAGCTCCAAGGCTTCATTGTTGCCAAACTGAGCTGGGCCTGTTCTTCGGGACCATAAACACGTAATAGTTTGGAATAAAAGCAGCATGTGAAGAGATAACTTACTGAGTTATGAATTTTGATAAAATCAGCTGAAACTAATTGGTTAGCACATGTGACGGACAGAACAATCAAAAGTCTTGGGTTGTTTAAGGGAATCATGAAAACAAACGATAACGTTTGGCAAATTATTGGAATAGCGCCTATTTTAGCTACCCCTATATTGCCAATAATCAATTAATGGTAGAGTGATATCAATTTGTCACGACCTCAATTCGCTCTCCGTGAACTGTCGTGACGGCATCTAATCTCTACGACTAGGTAAGTCTACCAAGTGCGAAAATAAAATTGAAACTTGCGGAAATATAATTAAAGAAAAACCAAGAATAACCAAAAGGGAAACAATATATAGGAAGCCGCTCGGCAAATATAGCACAACAGTTCAAAATTCTACAACACTATCCCAAAACCCGAAAATTCACGGGAACACAAGCTGAAAGAAGTATAGTAAGGTGCTCTAACTCCAGAATGTCTACATCAACAGTGAGACATAAAGACTAATACTACAGGATAGAATAAAGATAGAGACTCCTTGGTCTGCGGACGCGGCAGATGTAGCTCGAAGTCTACGAAATATCTCCTGCCTCAAGGGTGATAAGCCTGTGTAGAGGTACCTGGATCTGCACATGAAAAACATGCGCAGAAAAGGCATGAGTACACCACAGCGGTACTCAGTAAGCAGTGGCGAAGCCACATAGTGTTAAGGGTTGTCAACTGACCACCATTCATCGAAAAATTATATTGTGTATATAGGTAAAATATTATGTTTTACAGGTATATAACACATATTGAACACTCTTTAAAAAATTTCTCAGTTATTTTAAATTTAAACACCCTTGAAAAAATTTCTAGCTTCGCCACTATCAGTAAGTGGCAAGCCTAATCTCGATCGGATAGTGACGAAGAAAGCCAGGGTCCTACTGAGGTAAATAATAATAAAGATGACAGGATAAGATAAACATTATAACTGAGAATCTACAGTAAGAGTCTATACATGATAATAAGAATACAATAACGAAAATAGAAATAAAGGCCAACACAAGGAAATACTGCTCACAACAAGAATGATAACCGGGAATCTCTTGGTATCCCGAGGATCTCTTGGTATCCTCATCATATACACTAGAGATCTCATGGTATTCTCATCATATACACTAGGGATCTCTTGGTATCCCGAGGATATCTTGGTATCCTCAATAAATACACTAGGGATTTCTTGGTATCCTCAATAAATATGTCAGGAATCTCTTGGTATCCCGCACCTAAGTTCAGATCATAAACACGTGCAGGCAATCTCCCGGGATGCCGTCTCGTTGTCCCAAATTTAAACATACATCAGCAGCTGAAGAATATTAAAATAATTGCTAAGTTCATAACAAGTAAATTGTTAATTCTAGCCTAACATGCTTCACGTAATGCAATTAAGGTAGTTTAAGCAAATAGGCATTCAAGTCAACTAAGCATTCTTTTCTAAGCTAATACAGGCTAAATTTAAAAGTAGAATAAAAACATGTAAGAAAGGAACTCAGTTAGATACTTAAAGTAATACTGGATTTTCAACAATTAGCTCAAGTAAGCACTCGTCACCTGACGTACAAGGCATTTCAATAATCAAATATCATATCCTAAAGGGAAGGTCCCCCACACAAGGTTAGACAAGTCACTTACCTCGAATTGGCTCAAAACTCAACCTGATACCATGCTCTTGCGACGAGTACTCAACTCCAAATAGCCCAAATATATTCAATTCAATTGCATATTTTAAATAACACTTCAAGTAACCGATTCTACAATTAAACTTTAAGCTAATACGCGAAATTATGTGAAATGGCCAAAACGCCCCTCAGACCCATGTCTCGTAATCGGGTGAGATTTATATTTTTAGAAACCTCGTAATTTCACGAGTCTATACATATCAAGAATACTGAAATCAGAGTCCAAATGGCCCTTCAATTCCTTAATTAAATGTCTCTTAATCTCAAGCTCTAATTACCCATTCCAAATTTCTCGCCATTAATTAGGTCTTTAATCACATAAAAACGAGTTATGAAGTCAAGAGCGTTGCCTCCAAGTGATTCCCCTTTGTTATCCTAAAAAATCCCTTTCAAAAGCTTCAAACCCGGATAAAAATGGTGAAAGAATAGCCAATTTTCGCAAAGACAACTATTTATATGCTCTGCCCAACGATTTTTGTATTTGCGACACAGGAACCATATCTGCAGTCCCGCTTCTGTGGACACGACGTCGCATCTGCGACTTTCATTAAAAAGCCCAGAGACCGTATCTGCGGTATAGGTTCCTGCATACTGAAGGAGAAGCCAAAAAGGGGCCATGTTTGGTTTAGCAACAGAATTGAACCTTGCTCAGGTCACGTGGAATGTCATTGGGCCTACATTGATGCCCATAGCATTCGGCCAATCCAAGCCCCTTTGTTTCAGACTCATGCATGGAGCACAATATATGGAAATACAAGATCATATATCCAACCATCACACCAAAGAGTGATCAAATCAAATTATACAAAATCCAACATCTGCTTATCTTCACTGAGTCAGTCAGAATTGTTACAATAATAGCCTTAGCTGAATATTACAATAAGAACTAACTATACAACACTAAACTTCATAAATCAGTATTCCCATTTTGTCTCATATTTGCTTAACATTGCATAACCGAGATCGAATCACAAAATTAACCTACTTACATACAAGAGTATTACACAGATTACCAACTATAAAATCCATAATTTTCAAACTTAGTTGACTATATAGATTTCAACATGTGATATTACTCAAAGATAGGAATCAGCCAATACACAAAGCGCTTATGTTCAGGAAACTCAAAAATCTAGTATCTCATTTTAGTTAAGTTGAACGTGTATTGTGTTCAGTACTTAAGCTAAATCGAAGCATATACATTCAAATATCAATAAATAGACTTAGACAAATAAGTGATCTGCTACGATAGAGTGATGGATGCATCTAAAATACACATGAGGTAGTAACAAACGAGCACTTATGAACCAAACAGACATAACAACACATCTGGAAGAAAGACAAGAAAAGAGAAGGAGGTTTCCAACTTTCAGAAAGAAAAATTGAAGTATGATAATCTGTTTTCAATCAGTCTCAAAATGAAAGAAAGAAAATCTGAATTTTAGAGGTTTCTTGGTGTAAGAATCCGCCTCAGTCCCCAAAATGAGAGGAAAGAAACCTTAAACTATTGTTGAGATTTTGGGTGTAGTTGATAGTCCCATTGCTCGAGGGCGAGCAAGAGCTTAAGTGTGGGTGTTGATGTTTAGCTTAAACTATATATATTTATATGCATCCCGCCTCGCATTTTACTCATATTTTGCAGATTTCGGATGTAAGATGTAATGATTTATCGTAGTTCGTGGTATTTTTATGCGTAGGAATCATCCAGTGACAATATAGAATGAAGGTGCGAGATTGAAGGTAAAAAGGAGCGAAATAGAAAAAATGCCACAGAGTAGGGCCCAGGCTAGCTTGGGGCACTACCTGTGGCGTAGAAGGCGGAATACTAAAATGTTCCGGCGCCAGGGCTAGCACCGAATGTTACCCTAGGCGGTGGTGACGGAAAAATTCTTCTAGTTCATCAGTGGCTAAAACCTACTATTCTGGGGTTGTGATTTAGCCATGAATATTTTTATTTGACATTGACTTAACCTTGATTAGAATTTGCTAATATATGGTTGTTTCTTCAATTCTGTAATTAACTGTTTAATTTTCTAGCCAACAGTTAGGTTTTATTAACTATTTATGCTATGCTTGGGAAAGCTACATCTAGATTAGAGAACAATTAAAGAGGGCATGATCTTAGCTCTCTGGGGGTGGGGGTGGGGGAGGAAGAGGGAAGATTTATAGTTAGGATAGGAATATACCTAGTCACCGTGCTTAATTGAATATCATAATCTTAATGCGTTCTTAATAGATTGATTCTACAGAAATATAGACGTTAATCTATTTTGAATATACGAGTAGTAATTCGGGGGAATACTACGAGAGCAAAAAATTTGACTTATTAGCAACCATGAATAGATTGTATGAAAGGGAGAGTTAACTAAAACACAATATAATTAGTGAATCGATCACAACCCTGGAATATTCGTCTTGACTGAATATACAACAACTATTTTGTTGCTTGATTAATTAGTTACTAGTTAGAATTTTTTCTTAGTATAATCACAATCTTGAACTCTGATTAACTCGACTGAATAATAATCTTGGTAAAATTAGTGGGTAGTTAATACAAGTCTTTGTGGTTCGATACCAGAATTTATCACTCTATTACTTGTACGACCAAATATACTTGCGTGTACGTTTGGGAGCAACAGGAGATTTGGTTGATCTTGAGATACCAAGCTCTCTTGTTAGTTATATTCCCCATTTCGAGTACCGGATTAATTTTTATTTGTATTAAAAGATACAGAGTATGATTTTTCAGAAAGCAGATTCATATGAAGTAGCTAGGGGTGGTCGTTCGGTCAGTCGGTTCGGATTAGAGAAATTCGGTTCGGTTATTCAGTTATTCTGTTTTGTAAAAATAGTAACTGAAATCGAAATGAAATAAGTTTGGTTCAATTAGATTTTTCTAATTTCGGTGCAGTTATTTCAGTTCGATTTTTAGTTTGAACATTATCATATTGGGTTGGACTTTCACATGCATAATGATTTGACTAATTTGTCGGTTTTTTTTCAAAATTTTGGACTTTTTGAATGTGATAAGCCATAAATCTGTTCTTTTATTTACATAATCATAAACTATATATAGGCTAAGCCCATATTAACAAAACAGTTCAATGCTCAAGAATTTGTTCGCTACCTCAAAAATTTATTCACTGCTCTTACGTGAACTCCTACCAGATATCAATTACACAAACAGTTCCACAATATGCCCCGCCGGTAATTTTAGCACCATACAATATCCCTTCTGTTTTGCTCAAAAGATATATACACTTTGTAAGCTTAAAAACAATCAAAAAGTATAAGGGTAAATTGTAATCAAGTATAATGAGCCCTAGAAGAGACTATTTAGTTAAGATCGTGATAGATCTGAGAATATAAAAGATTACAGAGAGCTTCAGTATCAAAGAGAGATAAAGAGATAGAGAGATAAAGTAGAGTGATAATCTTATTCAGAGTAATGCACATGCCCCCTTATAAGGTAAAAGTCTCCTTTATATATTAGGAGACCTTTTATCGAAATAATCAAAAGAAAAGTACAAAAGTTGGTGGCTTCCTCGTACGGAAGAAGCTAGGTCTAATGCGGCGTCGTTCGTCCGCTTAGTTTATTAGGACGTCCTTGATCATGTTGTCCTTACCTGGTCAACAAGGCTTCGAGGGAGGCATCGTTATGAAGGACGTGCTTGCTTGAACGGTGACGAGGTGAGCCAAATTTTACCCCATATAGTTAGTCCCTCCGTCCGTTGGGGGCATGCTCGAGGGGCGTCTTCAATGGTCGGATATGTACGCTAATATGACAATATAGAGCCATTGATGCTTGACCCCTTTTTAGGGTGACGTCACTGATCACGTGCATCATCATTACTTTTGCTCCCAAGGCAGTTCACATCCTGACATGACTTTTAAGTTTCCTGGGCCAGCTTTTGAATGATGCCGCTTCGATTTTCATGTACCTCACCCCTATAAACAATGGAGTGGTTCAAAATGATTCACCATTCTAATCTTTAAAGGACATTTCTCTCTTTCCCTCATTTTATTTTCCGACGATCACCGCTTTTCTTAAGAATTGTTGTTTCTGCTGGTCGAACTTTGCATTACTTAAAACACTCTTCTTTGCAAACTCAATCATGGTGAAATGATCTCAAGGGAGCAAGACGTCTAGAAATAACACCCCTTCTAGGGTTTCACCTCCCCCCGATGGTGAGGCGGAGGTGGTTGGAGAGGTTCTCATTCCTCTGTCAGTGGAGAATATTCTTCCGAAGAACAGGAACAAAAGGAATGACTTTAGTCATAAAAGCTCATCTCTACCTTGGGAGAGTAGCGAATTGATGCTCTCTCACTTGGATGCCCTCAGGGGTTTCCTGATCATGTCTATACAGTTCCTGCCGGAGAGGACTACGCTAACGTGCACATGCCTGGGTTCTGTACATTCTACGAGTATGCATTTCGGATCAGCTTCAGTTTCCCCCTCAATCCTCGAGCAGAGGAACTTTGACGTTCCTTAGGGCATGCCCGGCTCAACTAACCCCTTACACGTTGAAAGTGTGTAGGGTACTTACCACACACGCAGAGAAAGCCGAGAGTGTGGTCACGATATACGACCTTCTACAAATGTTCAATGCGAGTTACCTAAGGGGTTTAATGTTGCATCTAACGCGCCGCGGCAAGAAGAGCTTCGTGGTTCAGTCTGATGACATGGCCAACCGTGGCTATTGGAAGATATTTTTCTACGTTCGGATAGAGCATCTGGTGGTTAACCCCGAAGGATTTCCGGAGGTGTAGAACCCGGAATTTAAGTATCCCTTCATGTCTTCTTTAGTGTTTTTCGTTATGACGGCTTAGCCCCTCATGACTCTTTTATGTGCTGTTTGCAGTGGCGATTCGTATGCCTATAGATTCCTCGTCCCTTTCCTGTGCGGACGACATTAGGTCGAGGGTGGAGAGGATGATACCACATGTAGAGGAGTGTCGTACCTGGGCTCAATTTTGTAGCATGTACGGCCCGACTCGTAACGGTCTTCCCTTGTTCTTTCCTTTTTCGTTATCTTTATTCGGGAGTCCTTTTTCTTGACATATCTTTTCCTCGACAGTCTAGGGAACTTTAAGAGGTCCAAGAGGAGGAGAGCTGATGCCGGCCCGTCTAGGGCGGAGTCGGGCACTAAAGAGGAGGATGTGCTTGCGGGGGGTTCGCTTGAAAGTAGTGCCCTCTCGGCCCCCAGCAGGAAGTTACGCAGGGAGTGATGTTTGAGGCGGCGGCTGAAATAACGGTGGAAGTGGTGTCGGAGGAGGTCATGGTAGTGGCACCTGAGTTCGTACCCGCGAAGGGGACCGACGTCGCGTCCGGTAATGAGGTGCTTCCTTTGGGGTCACCTTCGCAACCAGTGGAGGCCGGTCCTGAAGATGAGGAGCCTCTTAAAAGTAGGAGGCACTGGCTGATCACCGGCAAAGGGGTAGCTATTGACGAGGAGAGGGTACAATTACCTCGTCGTGAGTCGGGGCGGCCGTTTATGGCTGATGCAATACGATCGTGAAGGACCACTCCTTGGGGGATGGGTGATGTCGAGGCTGGCCCGCCTTCTTCTAGAGAGGACGGATCATCTGTCGTAGCAGCGGGGACAAGTGCGCCCTCGGAGAGGATGGACAGGGTAAGGGGCTCTCCATTTCGTGTTGAGACAACGACCGGTAGGTCTACTCGCCACATTGTGATTCCTAGTGGTTATAAACTTTTGGAGAACTCTTAGAAGGTGGCTGCAGACATGACCCTTTTTTGTATGGCCGAGGGTGAGACGTTGGCAGAGGTCAGTGACAAGGGCCTGTCCCGATGGGTAGCAGGTGCAGCCTTACAGGAAAATTGGACTTTCTTTCCCATTGGTGTTGCAGGGGTAGTTCGCCTGCGTACTGGTCCATCCTTTGATATTTTTGAGGTTCTTGTTTTGGAGGTGGAGAGGGGACGGCGCTTGGTGAAGAGGGCTGATGCCCACAAAAAATTGTAGCAAAGGTACAAGTGGGTCCGTGAGGCGCATCACACGTTGGCCGATGTGTATAAGCAGGACCCTGAATTTAGGCTGTTCCGCAAGGGCCGCACCCAGATGGAGGAGCAATTAAAGAAGCGGCTGACCAAGCTAAAGAGGGCAGACGAGCATCTCGTGGCTGCGATCGCCCAGAACACTGAGTTGGAGGCTCTCCTTCGAGCGAAGAATGATGAGTTGGAGCTTGGCCGTGCCGTAGCGGTGGAGGCTGCTGAACTTCGGGCCCGAGTTGCGGCTTTAGCCACTGAGCTCAAAGCTAAGAAGGATGAGATCGATGACCTGTCGTGGACCGCTTCACAGGAGGTTGAGTGTCGGGACGCTCATGACATGTGGAAGTACCATAATGCCCGGCTAGTCGTGTTTGAAGATCTCTTGGCAGCTGGTCGGGTCTCTGATGTGGAAGTAGATAGGCAGTGAAGTCTAACCCGCGTTGCTTGTGAGGCGGCCGACTACCTCTCTGACTCGCCCGCTGGAGAAGGATATAACTCCGAGGATGTTAACCGCTTGGAGTCTTCCTCATAGATTTCTAGGGACTACCCGCCAGGGGTTGTGATGGCTCGAGTGCTGGTTGTGCCAGCCAGGGTGATGGGGTTCTTAGGTTTTTGGTATTCTGTGCCCTTTTTGTTGTAATGGGACCTATTTCTGAGGCCGGACATGTGTATATACTTTTTGGATATAATAGTACATACCTTTTTCCCATTGTTATTCTTCTTTTGTTCCTTGGAACTTTTGTCTTGTTTGCAACTTGTAGTTCAAGATTAACTCGACTATCGTCGGGTCTTCCATTTTTCCACAGTTGACATTGGGCCGACTGTTAACGGTGATGACCTTATCCATGTTGAATCGTTGGCCTTAGCCAAGGTGATATTGATGGCCTTAGCTATGTAATTGACTTTGACTGTCGTCGAGTCTTTCGTTCTACCGTAGTCAACATTGGGTCGATTGTTAGCGATGATGGCCTTAGCCATTTTGAATCAATGGCCTTAGCCGTAATGATATGGATGGCCTTAGCCATGTAATTGACTTCGACTGTCATCGATTCTTTCGTACTACCGCAGTCAACACTGGGTCTACTATTAGCGGCAATGGCCTTAGCCATTTAAAATCAATGGCCTTAGCCATGATGATATTGATGGCCTTCGCCATGTAATTGACTTCGATTGTCGTCGAGTCTTTTGTTCTACCGTAGTTGACATTGGGTCGACTGTTAGCGGCGATGGCCTTAGCTATTTTAAATCAATGGCCTTAGCCATGATGATATTGATGGCCTTAGCCATATAATTGACTTCGACTGTCGTCGAGTCTTTCGTTCTGTCGTAGTCGACATTGGGTCGACTGTTAGCGGCGATGGACTTAGCCATGTTGAATCAGTGGCCTTAGCCATGATGATATTGATGGCCTTAGCCATGTAATTGACTTCGACTGTCGTTGAGTCTTTCATTCTACCCTAGTCGACATTGGGTCGACTATAGCGGCGATGGCCTTAGCCATTTTGAGTCAATGGCCTTAGCCATGATGATATTGATGGCCTTAGCTATGTAATTGACTTCTACTGTCGTCGAGTCTTTCATTCTACCATAGTCGAGATTGGGTCGACTATTAGCGGTGATGGCCTTAGCCATGTTGAGTCAATGACCTTAGCCATGATGATATTGATGGCCTTATCCATTTAATTGACTTTGACTATCGTCGAGTCTTTCATTATGCCGTAGTCGACATTGGGTCGACTATTAGTAGCAATGGCCTTAGCCACTTTGAATCAATGGCCTTATCCATGATTATATTGATAGCCTTATCCATGTAATTGACTTCGACTGTCGTCGAGTCTTTCATTCTGCCATAGTCGACATTGGGTCGACTGTTAGCGGCGATGGCCTTAGCCATGTTGAATCACTGGCCTTAACCATTTCATTCATTGGAGATGGACATAGCCTTTTCATTCATTGGAGGTGGCCATAGCCTTCATTCATTGGAGGTGGCCGTAGCCTTTTCATTCATTGGAGGTGGCCGTAGCCTTTTCACTCATTGGAGATGGTTGTAGCCTTTTCATTCACTGGAGATGGCCGTAGCCTTTTCATTCATTGGAGGTGGCCATAGCATTTTCATTCATTGGAGATGTCCGTAGCCTTTTCATTCATTGGAGATGGCCGTAGCCTTTTCATTCACTGGAGATGGCCGTAGCCTTTTCATTCATTGGAGTTGGCTGTAGCCTTTTCATTCATTGGAGATAGCCATAGCCTTTTTATTCAATGGAGATGTCCGTAGCCTTTTCATTCACTGGAGATGGCCTAGCCTTTTACACATTGGAGATAGAGATGGCTGTAGCTTTTTACAAGTTGGAGATGCCGCAGGTCCAGTCCCTGTATTAGGTCGGGCTGGAGAGCGCATGGAGAGGCTGACGTGATACACTTGTTCCGCATATATCTCCAGGTGTTCCCTTCGTTTCCTCATTAAATACCTCCCCGAGAAAATCCAATTGGGACAAAACTCAAGTGAGGGAAAAAGAGTGCGACTTGGGAGACGCCTTTTTAGAAATGGAAATATTTAAGGTGGACGATGTTCCAGTTGTTCTAGAGCGTTTTTTCTTCCATTAATTCTAGCTGGAATGCCCCTTTGTTTGCTGTTGCTGTGATTTTGCAGGGTCCGTCCCAGTTTGTGCCCAATTTTCCTTCACTTGGGTCTTTGGAGGCCAATGTCTTTGCCTTGAGGACGTTGTCTCCTACTTTGAGCGGTCTTATTTTCGCTCTTTTGTTATAGTACCTTTCGACTTGCTAATTTTGGGCCACCATTCTTACGTGGGCCATTTCTCTTCTTTCCTCGGCTTCATTAAGGTCTTGGAGCCTATTTGCGTCATTTTTAGTTCCGATGGATACCTCAGGCTTGGTTCGCCGACTTCGACAGGTATGACCGCGTCGGTCCCTAATCCAATGAGTATGGAGTTTCCCCTGTTCTGGACTTGGGTGTGGTCATGTGTGCCCACAACACTTCGGGTAGCAGTTCAGGCCATAGCCCTTTGGCGTCTTCAAGCTTTTTCTTCAGTATGTTCAGTATTATTTTGTTGGAGGATTCTGCTTGACCATTGGTGGCGGGATGGTATGGCGTGGAGAGAATTCTCTTGATGCACCATTTTTCAAAGAATTCGATCGTTTTTTGACAGATGAAGTGTCGTACGTTGTAGCAGCTGATTTATTTGGGGATGCCGAAGCGGCATATAATGTTCTTCCGTATGAAGGCGATAACCTCCCGTTCGCGTATCTATGCGTACGCACCTGCTTCCACCCACTTGGAAAAATAGTCAGTCAAAATAAGTAAAAATCATACCTTTCCTGGTCCTGCGGGTAGGGGCGACTATGTCCATTCCCCATTTGATGAAGGGATAGAGAGAGGTGACTGAGTGTAGGGGTTCCCTTGGCTGGTGAATTATTCGGGCATATTTTTGGCATTGTTCACATCGGTGGACGTATTCTTCCGCTTCTTTCTTCATGGTGGGCCAGTAGTAGCCAGGGTGAATGATGCATCGTACGAGGGCGCGGTTACCTATATGGGCACCACAGTGACCCTCGTGTACCTCTTCTAGTATTGTCCTTGTTTGGTGCGGGCCTAAGCACTTGGCCAGGGGTCCGTCAAACGTCCTCTTTTAGAGGTCGTTACTGATCAGACAGTACCGGGTGGGTTGCACGCGGAGTTTCTTTGCCTCTTTCTTGTCGTGCGGCAGCGTTTCGTCCTGTAGATAGGACACGAATTGGTTGGGCCAGTTCTAGGTTAGATTTAAAGAAAATACCTCAGTATGGTCGATGCCTGAATGGAGGAGGGTGACCATGCTTTCCTTGTTGATGTTTTTGGTGGCTGCGACCAGTTTTTCCAGGCCATCCGCTTCGATGTTCCGCGCCCTCGAAATTTTCTCGAAGCGGCATTCATCGAACGCAGCCATTAGCCTGTGGATTTCCGCCTGGTATTTTTGTAGCCTTTGTTCTCTGATCTGGTAAGTCCCAGTGACATGGTTCACCACGCGTTGAGAATCAAAATGGAAGAGGATCTGTCAAGCCCCATATTTGATGGCTAGTTTCATACCTGTAGTGACGGCTCATACTCGGCCTTGTTGTTAGTCATTTTGGGGCATCGTATCGACTGGCAAACTGTTTCACCCGTGGGGACCTCGAGGACGAGTCCTAGTTCCGATCCCTATGCATTGGCAATGCCATCGGTGTGGAGGACCCATAGGTCATTACTGGGGGAGGCGTGTCGGGCCTCGAGTTCGGCCTTCGGCAGGATTTCCACGCTGAAGTCGGCTAGGACTTGAGATTTGATGGCGTTTCCGAGAAGGTACGAGATGTCGTGCTCGCTGAGCTCAATGGCCCATTTGGTGAGACGGACTGATAGTTTAGGCTTGTATAAGACGCTCCTCACCGGGAAGGTTGTTACCACTTTTATGCGGTGGCATTGAAAATAAGGTCGTAGCTTTCGTGAAGCTACTACTAGTGCTAGCGCCAGTTTCTCAAGGTGTGGGTACCGAGTTTCGGCGTCCACTAGTGTTTCGCTAATGTAATAGATGGGAGATTGCGTACCTTTGTTCTCGCGCTCCAGGACAGCGCTAACGGCGGCCTCAGACACGGCTAGATACACCAGAAGTGGTTCACCTGGGCTTGCTTTGACTAGCAGGGGCGGCGAGGATACGTACGCCTTCAGATATTTTAGGGCCTCAACGCATTCCTCATTCCATTGAAGCCCCTGGTCTTTCTTCAACTCATTAAAGAACTTATGGCACTTTTCGGAGGATTGTGAGATGAACCTGGAGTGGGCGGTTATCCCTAATGGAACCATTTGCTAGTAGTTTGTCTAGTTCCTCACTCACCGTTTTATTGATGGCGGCGTTGAATTTCCTCCTTATTTGCTGCACGGGCGAGTGTAGCGGATCAATATTTAGTTTGTCTGTGGCGATCTCTCGCGGAATTCCTGGCATATCTGAATGGGAAAAAGCGAACATGTCTGTGTGGTTAGATAAAAATTCACGACACTTACTTGGGATTGAGAGGCCGTGGCCGATGTAGGCCTTCTTCGTGAGGCGTTGTTGTCCAGTTGAACGAGGTCAAGGTTCTTGACCGTGGCTATCCTCTATGATATCGAGATCATTGATGGTGTCTTCTGCCGGATGGACCTTAGTCCCCAACAGGACTGATCGCTATGCTTCTGCGCTCGCCCCTTCGAGTCGTTTGGTGTGGGTGTAGTCTTGAGCTATTTTGTAGCATTCCTGGGTGGTGTGAGGTTCACCCCGTATGCTGAACACTCCCCATGGGGTAGGGAATTTGATCACCTGGTATAAGCTGGAGGGGACTGCTCTCATGGTATGTATCCACATACGTCCAATGATGGCATTGTATGTCGTTTCTTGGTTCATCATGTGGAAAGTAGTTTCCAGCGTGACTCCCCCCGCCAGGACAGGTAGTGTTACCTCCCCGGAGGTTTTCTCCACTGCATTATTAAAACCAGTAAGTGTTATGCAGTGCGGTATTATCTTATCCTCGAGTCCCATAAGTGCAATGACCCTTGTGAGTGGTGGTGAATTTGACGTGATTGATCGCCAAATCATTTCTGTCCCCGATGATCATGTTGATTGTGCGTGTTGGCGAGCGCAGCCTTGGTGTCCTGTTGGGTTGTTCCCGCCCTCGTGCGAAGTTGAGTTTCCCTTTATCGCTGAGCAGTTCTCTCAGGAACCCGTGGTTCAGCATCCTAACCACTTTCTACCATAGGCCTATGCAGTCTTCGGTTCTATGTCCTCGCTCTTGGTGGAACTCGCATAGGGCGTTCGACTTTCGGGTGGTAGGGTCTGACTTCATCTTTGCTGGCCGTTGTACCTTGTTTCCCAGCTTATCCAGTGCGTACAATACCTCTGAAGGAGAAACACAAAATTTATGTGTAGATAATAAAGGAGGCATACCTCATTCGTTTCGTTGGGGGCGACGTGTCGCTGTAGTGCGTCTGCGTACCTTGGTGGCGGCGGATGAGATGATCGGACGTATGTTTGATGTCTTTCCCTATTGGGACGCGGGATTTGTTCCCTGCCCTTCATTGTGCCGGTCCCTCCTGATCTCTGGGAGTATTGTTGTTAGTCTCCTGTTAGGACCATTGAGGTCGTCTTCATCTGCACGTACCTCGGCGCAGTAGGCATTATGGATTTCCTCCCAAGTGGGGGGAGGGTACTTCATGAGGCGTCTTAGCAGTTTCTTGGTCTCCCTCGAGCCGTCCCTGCTCAGCCAGTTCTGGAAAGCAGCGACTGCCATACCTTCCGATATGTTTGGTAGGCTCATTCTCACCCTGTTGAATCTGGCTAGAAAGTCCTTGAGCCCTTCTCCCATAGTTTGCCAAATAGCAAAGATGTCGTTGACTCTTGCCTCAGCTTTCTTTGCTCTTGCTGTGCTATGACGAACTTGTCCGCCATTTCCTTGAACGTAGAGATGTCCTTGGCTGGTAGCAGGGAGTACCACGTCAAAGCTCCACCTGTCAATGTTTCGCCGAACTTCTTTAAAAGCACGGACGGTACCTGTTCTTTTGTCAAATCGTTACCTTTTACAGTAGTGACGTAGTGGATTAGATGGTCTTCGGGATCCGTAGTCCCATCTTATACCCTCAAATAGGGAGGCATTTTGAAGGTCTTTGGGATGGAGTATGGTGCGGCCTTCTCTATGTAAGGTTGCTCCACGAACCTGCCCACGTCACGCTTTGGTAGCAATTTTGGAGCACCGGGGATCTTGTCTCCCCTTTCTTGATGCTCTTTCATTTGGTCACGGAGCGTCTTATTTTCGTGTTCCATTTCCCCCATTTTTCTGAGGATGGCTGTGAGTGCATCGTTGTTGGCCCGAGTGTCGGTGAGAAAATTGTTGGCTCGCGCGACCTCGGGTTTATCTTCGACTGCAGTGAGGTCCATTATTGGCATGCGTCTTATGCCACGTTATGGTGACTTTTCGACCAAGTCGCTTAGAGTGCTTGTGAGCCACTCTTTTAATAGCTCCTTGACTTTTGGGGGTGCTTCCTTAGATGTAGATGTAGAAGCTCCCCTTCTCGTGGATGCGTCAGATCTCTGGGTAGAGGAGGTGGGGTTCCTCCACTCATCATGGTGTTGGGGGTTGTGTTCAAGATATTATCTTCACCTGCCTCGTTGAGTGAATCCATGAGGTTGACCCCAAAATTGTCTATCGCTTTCTTTTTTGTACAATTTTCAGCCATGTTTGCTTTTGCGATGCAGGGGATGGTTGTCAGTGATTTTCTAAGCACAAATTATAACTTTGATTCTCGAAATCCCCACAGACAACACCAAATTGTTTTGCTCAAAAGATATACACACTTCATAAGCTTAAAAACAATAAAAAAGTATAAGGGTAAATCGTAATCAAATATAATGAGCCCAAGAAGAGACTATTTAGTTAAGATCGTGATAGATCTGAGAAAATAAAAGGTTACAGAGAGCTTTAGTATCAAAAAGAGATAGAGAGATAGAGAGAGAAAGTAGAGTGATAATCTTATTCAGAGTAATGCACATGCCTCTTACAAGGTAAAGGTCTCTTTTATGTATTAGGAGACTTTTTTCGAAATAATCAAAAAAAAAGTACAAAAGTTGGTGGCTTTCTCGTACGGAAGAAGCTAGGCCTAAAGCGGCGTCGTTCCTCCGCTTAGTTGATTAGAACGTCCTTGATCGGACCGTCCTTACCTGGTCGACAAGGCTTCGAGGGAGGCATCGTTATGAAAGACGTGTTTGTTTGAACGGTGAGGGGGTGAGTCGAATTTTACCCTATACACCTTCTCTGAACAATAAAACTAAATAATCAGAAGATGAAGCAGATGAAGCTGTTTCCAAATTCCAGATGGCTGTAACATCTAAATAGAGCTTACATATTCCAAATGAAGTTGTTATGTTTCCAAATTTCGGAGGAAGGCATGAAGCATCTACTGTCAATGCCAATGGCGCGGCCTGCCGATAGAGAGAGAAGAGAAAGAAAAGCCCCAAGTCTACTGCATATTTGGAATTTAGGATTAATTAAGAATGAGAGAAATTAACCTTAAGGAGTTAGGATTCCTGACCCTAGCGGCCTAGCCGTATTTGGATTTTTGGGGCAATTGAGTTTGGGCTGATTATTTGGAACTTAAAATTGGGCTTTAGCCTAATAATTATATAAGTATATATAGTTTAAAGAGTTCATGTACAAATAATTCGGTTTTTCGGCGAAAAAAATAAATCAAAAACCGACGACCGAATCGAAAAACTGAATTTTTGTTTTTTTTAAAAAAATAAAATCGACTGAAAAAATCGAATAACCGAAACCGAAAAAAAAAAAATTGGTTCGGTCGATTTTTTTCAGTTCAAACTAATATATGCCTACCCCTAGATGTAGTCTTTCACCTCTTAGTTTTTTACCATTGTTTTAAGAGTTGCTCCTTCAATGATTGGGTTTTCTAATGCTTCGGCCTGAGTCGATTGGGTACTTGTTACCTTCTACCATAGAGATATCAACTAACTATATCTACCAAGGCTTAGGTAGATGAAAGAAAATTATCTTTTTTTTCTTTTTGCCTTTGCTGACATTTGGGCTTTAGGGTGTGTTTGGTACGAATTTTTCAATTTTTTTTATTTGGTTGGCTTAAATGTCCATGGCAAATTGAAGAGCTTTGCTGTAATGAACTTGAAGATCTTATTCACATTGATATTGTAGGTTGCACTTGAGAAAAATAATGTTGCATTTATTGTTTTTGCATATGCCCTTGCCTGTTGAAAATGACATAAGAATACTGTGAATGTCAAACTTGTCAAAGATATGTGATTAGAAACTTTCTAATTTTAGACGATTTTAAAAAAGAAAAATATGAGGACATATTAACACATGAAGAACAAATATCTCATAGAACTTGAAATCATGAACATGAGTTCACACTGAAAATCCTAAAAGAAAAATATGAAAAAAAAAAAGAGAGACAAAGTACACAAATGTCTCCGAGATTGTTGGAATCATGATTATGTTCAAAATGAAAAACTACTAAGCTTTTTTGTTGACTTTGTGTTGATAAAACTTTGTGCGAGACCAAAACCTCTCCATATAGTTAAGGTTAAAATATTTCATGATTAAGCAAAATTATGGTTTCAACTAATGCAAAGTTTTCGATAAGAGGGGTTTCCCAGATAATTAGCACCTCACCTACAATCCCTAAGTCGTGGGTTTGAGTCACCAACGGAATAATAGCTCTAACAAAGGGAATCAAAGAGTAATTTAAGGGAAGGGGATTGAAAAAAACTAATGCAAAGTTTTCGAGAAATTGAAAAAGTATCTATACATTTCTTAAAACCTGATGGTGATGTGTGCTCAAACTATTAAGTCAAGTCCTTCATTGTGAGCTTAATACATAAATTGACATCCTACATCTACAATAGTTTTGTTGAGTTATCTCATTATCGGAGGAATTTGACGCCGTTGGTCTTCTTATATGGTCTTAAGGCATTCTCCCATCATCAGCTAGCTTTTGAGTTAGGTCCAATGTCTATTTATCATATATTTCCTTGATTACACCCCCGCAACCACCACCAAACATCCCAAGCCCCTCTCTGTTTTCCTCTTTTCCCCTTCACTTCCGAAATGTGTGATAAATTCAAAATATCTCTCTTTTAAGCAAGAAATATTATTATAGTTTTTTTATTTCTCTTTTCTTTTATTTACCATATTTATAGTCTTCTGAAAGAATGGGAATTATACCTGACTTGCAATAGTCCATTGCAGATCCAATGGCAATTTAACAAAGTCATCAAACTTCGTTCCAATCATTACAGGAATTGCTGTCTGATTGTATTGTCTTGCTTGTTGATACCAGCTAATGACACTGTAATTGAACACCAAAATAATTTTAGACCACAACAATAACAATAAATATAGTAAATTGGGGTCGGCTATAAAGCAAATTCTAGGCCATAAACATAAAATTATGATCCTTAGCTTCTTATTCTTAACAAAATAAAAGAAATAATAAGTTCATACCTATTGAGTGTACACCGACTTGTGAGATCAAACATGAAACACATAGCAACAGAATCCTTGCAAGCCATTGGAATATTAGTTGGGGCAGAAACATCATCTGCATTATTAATAATCATTTCAGAAAAATTCCAACATTAAATATTTTAATTGTTTTTCCATTGTTTTAGATGGAAACAACCTCTAGCAAAAATGTAGGATAAGGCTCGTACAATAGACCGGTCCTTCCCCAAATCCCGTGCGTAGCGGAAGCTTTTGCACTAAGCTACTCTTTATTTCCATCGGTTTAGATCTAAATTGCTATTTATTAAATTCACCTTTTGCTCTGTTTTAAAAGAAAATAATAGAAGATCGAATAAATATTTACCTTTAACTTCCCAAATGCTATATGAGATTCTTGTCCCTTTCACACACAAAGTTTTGTCCATTTGATTTAACCCTTTTGTTGAAAAGTCTTCATCTGCTGCTTTCTCCTTTCCTACATACTTTGTCTTCAATTGAAAATACACACAAGAAAGTCAGCTTGAAAAATGGAAAATTACAAATAAATAAACTAGAAATGGAGAGAATCCGAATTATTGTTAATAAAATTGACATATCCAGAAGTCAGCTCACGAGCCGAAAATTATAAATCCAAGATAATATAAAACAACAACTCATTCCTCGGCTAATGCGCAGAGGCGGATGTAATGTGTTACCAACAGGTTCAACTGAAATCATAATTTTTAAGGCGGAATAAAAATATATATGTAAAAATTCATTAAAATTACAAAAATATCATATATGAATCCATAACATTAGAAATATAATGGATTCAACGATAAAAGTTTTAAAAATTGAATAAGGTTTAAATCTTGGATCTGCCCCGTGAGAAGGTGAGATGATTTAACACCTCTAAACACCCAAAAGTAGGCATCTAGAGGTAATCAGCTCGACATATGCAGAGCCCTCTATTTCAATACGGAGTATAAATATATACGGTAAAAATCATCAAAATTTCAATAAATATTAAAATTTGAATTTATAATTTTAAATATATAATGGGAACAACAGAAAAAATCTAAAAATTGAACCCATCAAATTTAATTTCGGATCCGCCTAAAAAATGAGGCCAACATTCAATAAACCAAAAATAGAAAGAGAAGGAACTAA
This sequence comes from Nicotiana benthamiana, assembly GCA_034376525.1. Taxonomy (NCBI): domain Eukaryota; kingdom Viridiplantae; phylum Streptophyta; class Magnoliopsida; order Solanales; family Solanaceae; genus Nicotiana; species Nicotiana benthamiana. The sequence continues at coordinate 107,366,511 of CM067325.1, forward strand.
CCAAGAAACTTGTCTTTCCAATTTGGTTATCACCCAAAAGGCTAATCTTCAAGGCAACAACATCGTCAGACGAATCCTTAGAATGATCACAACAACATGTGGATGCTAAACTCCCCGAAAATCCACTCTCCGAACTCGCGACGGCGGAGGACAGCGGAGAAGCCATATTCCTGGTGGTGGTGGTGGTCGGAAAAGATTGATTATGTGACAATTGTCTATAATTAATAGACTTACCTACCCAACAAGCAAGAAAATTATTCCAAAATGAAGTAAAATATTTGTTAAGGATTGTGAATTTGCAAATGATTTTCCTTTTCATATTCAAATGAAGCATTCTTCTATAACAAAGGAGCAAACGTTTCGTCATTTTTTTTGGGTTTATTTCGTTTTAAGTTTAAGGAGAGGGAATTATTGAGAAAATGGCCTAAAGAGGGAGCTGCTAAATGCTAGTAGCTTCTTCTTTTTGGCCTTAAAAGTAAAGGGAAGTCTCTTTTGAAAAATTAATCATTTTTTTTTTTTGTTTGGGATTTACTTTGAATTTTTGCCATTCATTTTTTTATTCTTGTTTTCATATTATGTGTGGTTAACGGCTATTGATATTGTATATTGAGGGACAAGTGTGGTTGTCATTTTTTTCCTTCTGGGTTTTTAATTAATTTTAGATATGGTTGCCTATAGGTTGGTGAGCGATTTTTTTTTTCTGATTTGGTTCATCTTATGAATCAGCAAAATGTTTGTTGAGCTTTAATTATTACTCCTACTAGAAGGGAAGATCCACATTTATATTTGAGTTTTTGGTTGCCATTTATTTTCACTTTTTTATTGGAAACTTTGCGTTGGTGCTTTTATTTATTGATTTTTGACTAACTTTGGAAGAAAAATAATAAAAAGGACAATAATACTTTTTTCTTCGTATTAAAATTCAAACTCTCGCCGAAAATTATTGTTCAAGGAGGTTCTTGTATCCATTCAACAAGTAAATGAGGTATTATTTTCCAAACATTAAAGGTTATGAACTGAAGATGGTGAAATAAAATTTACTCTTTAATAATTTTTTGTTAAAAAGTTTTATTTAAAAACAAGTATATTGCTTAACCGCAAGAATTTTTGATAGTAAACACTAAAAAGTTCAAGAAGTTCACCAAATTAGCTTTGTACTTACTCTGATCTGTACCCTTCTCATTTTTTTATATTTAGTTTTGTGAACATATTTTGACTAATATTCTAAAGCATATTCTTTAGTCATTTCTTTTTTTATTTTACAAATATCGAATAATACTTATCGACGATTTGACAAATAAGAAAAAATCACTTTTAATTATTTGCATTGCTGGAATCTGAACTCTCACGATTTTCATTCCACCTCATTGAATATTAAAACACGTGTTTGAGTGATATTATTAAGCAAATCAGGATAAATAGAGATTATTTTTGTTTTCTTCTAGGCTTTAAGGATTAATCAACAACCATTTTTAACTTTTTATATTTTTTTTTTTCAATTTGCTTTTATAAGAATATTATACATTAAATTACATCCTTTGATACTCTTTCAATTAGCATTTATCAGGCCCAATAATGTTGCACTAATCTATGAATTATATAGGCATTATTGTGGTAGTAATTAATTAAATAATCACAACAAAGACAAATCATAGTCAATCAGGTCAGGCTTATATTGATATATTCAAAATTCTGAGAGAACCGACAAGTGTAAGAGGAAAGAGTCAATTTTCACGTGTAGTCTGTTGAAATTCGAATACAAACACAGAGCCAACGCAATGAAAATTAAACAAGAAACGTACCTTCAGGTATAGTTGTCCAAGTATTTTAGAATCGCCTTGTAAAAACATTGATAAAAAATCTATGGAGCCTTCTAGCATGTGTCTGTCGTAGGATGTCAGACTGATGGAGTCACAGGCGTATTTATAGGTAGGCTAGGGACTTCTCCATAAGTTATAAATGCCGTAGGAACTGCTAATATATGGTAATTTCTTTCCATCAAAGAAACTACCATTTATGGATAACTACATAATATTATCTGATATATTATTTCCTTTGGGAGACAAGGTAAATAATTTATTACCCTATATGTGGGTCGCACTAGAAGTCTCTAGAAGAGACGGTAATTTCTAACATTCTCCCACTTGGCTCACATATTAAACTCAGATAATCCTTTATGAGAGATAAACATACAATATGGCCATAAACTTTATCACTCAACTAAAAGTTATGCGACAGTCACTAACTAGAATATATTATTACACGAATCATGGCGGTCATGCTTTTAAACAAACACTTCCTTCCATGTATTACAATGTACAATATATTCTAATAAAGTGTCTAACAACTTTATGAATGAACTTAATATAAGTCATTCTGAGTCCAACTTTATTGATACAAATAATACATGAAAAATCAAAAGCGTGCACCATCATTTATATCAAAATAAACATAATGTCTAGACAAACTGTTAGAGAGCAAAGCAAGACTAAATTGTGCTACTAAGCCCCATACAGGTTACATGATCCTTGAAAGTATTAGCCGGCATACCTTCAGTTATAGGATCAGCAATCATCAAAGCAGTACTAACATGCTCAAAATTCACATCCTGCTTCTTCACATAGTCTCTAACCATCAATTACTTTATGTCGATGTGCTTGCTTCGGCTGCTACTTTTATTATTCTTAGAAAAGAAAACTGCAGCTGAATTGTCACAAAAAATTCTCAATGGCCTTGAAATGGAATCGACAATCCTAAGGCCGGAAATAAAGTTTTTCAACCATAACGCCTGTGATGTAGCTTCATAGCATGCTATAAATTCAACTTCCATTGTGGATATTGCAACAATGGTCTGCTTGACACTTCTCCAAGACACAATACCTCCAGCAAGAAGGAAGATGTATCCTGAAGTAGATTTATCAGTGTCTTTGTATCCACCCAGATCAGAGTCTGAATATCCAATCACCTCAAATGAGTCATAGCATTTGTATGTAAGCATAAAATCCTTGGTTCCTTGCAAATATCTCAAAACCCTTTTACCAACTTTCCAATAGTCAAGACCAGAGTTACTTTGATATCTGCCAAGCATTCCTACCATAAAAGCAATATCAGGTCTAGTACAGACATGTGCATACATAAGGCTCCCAACAAGCAAAGCACAGGGAATGTCTTTCATTTGCTCCTTTTCCAATGCATTTTGTGGACAATGATTCAATGAGAATTTATCACCTTTAATTATGGGTGCTGCTATAGGTGAACAATTCTTCAAACCTAATCTTTCCAGAATTCTTTCAATGTAGGCCTTTTGAGACAGTCCAAGTAATCTTTGGGATCTGTCTCTGTGAATCTCTATGCCAATGACATAAGAGGCTTCACCAATATCCTTCATCTCAAAATTCTGGATAAGGAACTGTTTAGTCTCGTGCAACAATCTCAAATCACTACTTGCAAGCAAAATATCATCCACATATAGGACTGGAAAAATATATTTGCTCCCACTTATCTTATGGTATATACACTGATCAATGATGTTCTCCGCAAATCCAAATGAAGAAACAACATTGTGAAATTAATATACTATTGGTGGGAAGCCTGTTTTAGCCCATAAATGGATTTATTCAACTTGCAAACAAGGTGACTTTTGTCCTTATCACAAAATCCTTTAGGCTGACGCATATATACCTCCTCTTCAAGATCTCCATTCATGAAAGCTGTTTTCACATCCATTTGATTTAACTCTAAATCAATATAAGCTACTAATGCCATGATTATTCTCAATGAATCCTTCTTCGATACTGGAGAGAAGGTTTCATGGTAATCAATGCCTTCTCTTTGAGTAAAATCCTTGGTTACAAGTCTGGCTTTATATCGTTCCATGTTACCAGATGAGTCTCTTTTAGTTTTAAAGACCCACTTGGAACCTATGGGAGAGAATCCCTTTGGTAATTCGACGAGATCCCAGACTTTATTTTTAACCATGGATTCTAACTCTTCTTTCATGGCATCATACCAAAGTGTAGAGTTTTCTCCACTCATGGCTTGTGAAAATAAGCGTGGATCATCTTTTAGTCCAATATCGTAATCAGACTCTTGGAGATATACAACATAGTCGCTATAAATTGCTGATTTTCGAATTCTTGAGGATTTTCTCACTCCCAGTAGTTCAGACACTTCTTCAGTGGGTTCATGTAAAGTGGGTTGATCTTCATGTATCTCTTCAAGTGGTGGTGGCTCTTGAACTTGTTGTTTAGATAATTCATGAGAATTTTTCTGAGCAATATTCAAGTTCCCAATATATAAAGGTACCCCAGGTGGTTCCCTTATTTATGCCAATTCCACCCTTTGAGTCAAATCACTCCCACTTTCTTCATGCTCCTCAAGAAATTTAGCATTTTCAGCTTCAACAATTTTAGGAGAATGAGAAGGACAGTAGAACCTAAACCCTTAGAGTTAACTGCATAGCCTATAAAATGACCGCTTATTGTTCTTTTATCCAACTTCTTTAGGTGTGGGTTATAAACCCTCACTTCAGTTGGACATCCCCAAATGTGCAAATGATTTAAACTAGGTTTCCATCCTTTCCATAACTCAAAAGGTGTCTTGGGGACAGCCTTGGTTGGAACCCTATTTAAAATATACACAGCGGTTTTTAAGGCTTCACTCCATAAGGATAAAGGTAAACTTGATCTGCTAATCATGCTTCTTACCATGTCCATTAATGTCCTATTCCTTCTTTCTGCCACACCATTTGTTGTGGTGTTCCTGGCATGGTATATTGAGCAATTATACCTTCATTTTCAAGGAACTCAGCAAATGGACCCTTAACTTGTCCCTTATCTGTGTACCTACCATAATATTCTTCACCCCTATCAGATCTTACAGTTTTGATCTAAGCACCAGTTTGTTTCTCTACTTCTGTTTTGTAAACTTTAAAAGCATCAAGTGCTTCTGATATATTAAACTGAAAATAGAGATACATATATCTTGAATAGTCATAATGAACGAGATAAAATATCTCTCACCATTCAAGCAAGGGGTAGGAAAAGGTCCACATATGTCTGTATGTTTGATCTCAAGTAATTGAGAACTCCTTTTGGCACCTTTAGTTGATTTATTGGTCTGCTTACCCTTTATGCAGTCCAAACAAGTCCCAAAGTCAGAAAAATCAAGAGCTTTTAGAACTCCATTATTAACCAACCTTTTGACTCTATCAATAGAGATGTGTCCCAATCTCTTATGCCAAAGACTAGATGAGTTCTCATTGATAATACATCGCTAAGTGCCAATTTCTTTATCATGCAAAGTCAAAACGTTGCATTAAAATGTGGGGTCCAGCTCAAGTTTATATAAATTTCCATTCAAATTTCCAAAACCAATAACTTTATTATCTTTCAAAAGTTTCACAGAAGGATAATGAAAATTCAAATCATATCCACTAATCGATAGTCTTGAAAGAGAAATTAAATTTCTAGAATACTCTGGAACATAAAAAATATTTTCTAAATCTAAGTAAAAAACCATCCTTCAAAATGAGCCTATAAGTCCCCATGCCGCATCCTATTGCCAGAATAGACATATTGTTCACTTCCTATCGGCTTCCTCTGAGTTAGAAAACCCTGCATAATTTTGGCAATGTGAATTATAGCACCAGAACCAATCCACTGTGTATTATCAGAAACTTCAGTAAAAATAGATTCATAACATACAAAGGTAAAATTACCTTTCTTCTCAAGACATTTCTTGTATTTCAGGCAATCATTCTTCCAGTGTCCCTTCTTCTTACAGAAACGACAAGCATCTTTGTCAAATGTGCTTTTCTTCTTCATGGGAACACTTTTGCCCTTATAATTTCTCTTTCCATGAGTAACCATATTAACACTTTCAGGTATCTCATGCTTCAACCTCTCTTATTCTTGAACAGACATGGTCAAAAGTTCATTGATTGACCATTTATCCTTATGTGTATTGTAAGAAATCTTAAACGGACCATATTCCGCAGGAAGGGAGTTGAGAATGAAATGCACAAGAAATGGTTCAGACATATCAACCTCAAGGGACTTGCGTTTAGCAGCAATGTCTCTCATCTCCATAATGTGCTCACGAACTGTACAACTTCTGTCGAAAGTCATACTTGAGAGCCTTTTTATAAGGGTGCTGGCCAATGCCTTGTCAGAGCTTACAAATTGTTCATCAATTGCCTTCATGTAAGCTTTGACCTTATCGCTATTATGAATAGAACCCCTAATGCTTTGGCTTATGTGAGCTTTTATGAGCATTAAACTTAAGCGATTAGATCGCTCCCACCGCTCATAATTAGCCTTAGCAGCTGGCGTACTTGATTCTGTGGGAGTAGGTGGTTCATCCACACGGAGTGCCAGGTCCAAATCCGAGCACCCTAAAGTGAGAAGGACTTTCTCCTTCCATTCAGCAAAGTTCTTTCTCCTTCCATTCAGCATAGTTGTCACCAGAAAGCATTGGAATTCGAGCATTCTCATTAAAAATAGCGGTAGAAAAAGCGATAAAGACTGCAAAATAAGGATAAACATACATAAGCCATGAAGTACAATCCATCAGAAGTGAATCACGTAAAATACCGATTCATAGTAAATTCTAGACCTTCCTGCGGGCAGAGGTTGCAACCCATGCATAGAATTTACTAACCTTATTAGACTAGTAAACCAAGATACACAAAAATTTATCCGTACCGGTGGGCATAAGATAATTTTATCTTAAAGGTTTGCTATCTCATTTCAGTTAATCTCACCAAAATGGTTACCTCCCTGTAGGCCATGTTACCATTTTACTAAAATAACTGGACTAAATAGATGTCACTATAATCTTTAATTTATATGTGATTAAATAACCCAATTTCTTTTATATGAAATATCCAAGATGCTATGACTACTCCTAAATACATGACATAAAAGAAAACTTAAAATGACATCTCATAATAATAAACTTTAATAATCAACCTAACAAAATGTTGATTTAGCTTCAAATATATTTACAAGATATAAGCATAGCGCTATACTTTAAAATTATAAGATATGTATACAAGATATAAGCATAGCGCTACATTACTTTAAAATTAGTTCTTATAATTAATATTGTATAAAAACTTCAAACAATAGCGTAATTATAAAACATATTTCGCATACCGAGGAAAGCCAAATACATAAGTGGTAGGTCGGTTAATTGAACAAATTATGATCTGACCCATGTTAAAATACTTCTGCAAGCCAATAAATAAACGAAGGCAAGCATACTCTTTCTTCTCAAAGTACATGCAATATAAATAAGACACATCCGCAATGGTACTATCAGTAGATAAAATAAGTCTCTTATTTTACATCACTTCTAAATTTGTTACTTCAACTTAAAATAAACAATCAAGTTAAAAAGTTGTTTTGGACAAAAATTAAAAATTACAAGGTTACATTAGCTCAATATGAACAAGCCACGACTTATGAGAACATAAATCTAAATTGCATGCTTTGTGACGGAACACAAATACAAGGTTCAAACAACTCCAGTGTCAATTATTCACATGAAACCTTCAACTAGTCATGATAAAAATTTTAAAACTCAGACCTTGCGTGGTATTTACTAAAGACATTAAACCGTTTCCGTTTCAATTGATCTTTGCTATTATTTAAAAAAGGGGCATTCAAACTAAACAAAAAGGCCATAACAGTAAGAACCAAAAGTAAAGCATATCAATCTGCCACCACATAATAAATGATGCCGTTTCTTTTTGTTTACTCTAACATAAAGTTATAGAACTGAAATGTATACCGGCAATCAAAGATCCCTTTCGGTGACATAAACTTAAAGCCAAATCCTTTATATCCTTCTACATTAAACTTGATCTGTATATAATACTGAACAATATGGCTAAAGGAAAGCTATAATACCACATATTAAAATTCGAATACAAACACAGAACCGACGCAGTGGAAATTAAACAAGAAACGTACCTTTAGCCATAGTTGTTCAAGTGTTGTAGAATCGCCTTGTAAAAACTTTGACAGAAAACCTATGGAGCCTTCTAGCCTATGCCTATCGTAGGATGCCAGACTGATGGAGTGACATGCATATTTATAGGTAGGCTAGGGACTCTTAGGCAAATACTTAAGCCCTAGGGACTTCTCCATAAATTATAATTACCCGAGGGACTACTAATATATGGTCATTTCTTTTCATCAAAGAAACTACCATATATGCATAGCTACAGCATATTATCTGATATATTATTTCCTTGGGGAGACAAGGTAAATAATTTATTACCTTATACGTGGGCCATGCTAGAAGTCTCTAGACGAGACGGTAACTTCAAACATAGTCAAATCAGCCAATAATCATGCATCCATGTAAGGTGAGAGGAGCCCCATGTTAGTCGTTATAAACAAAACTCCCTTCTTTTTTGGGTTACTAACCCGGTTCTGACAACTGACGCTTGCTTGGTTGGTAAAGCACCATCACTCACGACCGTTAGATTTTGGGTTCGAGTCACATTCGAAGGGAAGCATGAAAACACTATAGATCCTCCTAATTTGGGAGAGGTTTAAAAAATAATAATAAATAAATAAATAAAAACTAGGTTCCATAATTCACTTTGGGCCCAATTTGCACCGGAAAATTTCAGTTTATAGGTATCACTCCATAACAAAGGCGACGTTCATTCTAAGGACCCGAATTTTTATTTTTTTAACTCGGTTCAGTTATTTGCTTTGGGGTCCAATTAATATGAATTTGCATCGATAAATCCTATTTTGAATGTCAATTACTCTATAATATGAGCAATATCATCCTTAGGACTCAAACCTCAAACTGTTGATTGAGGATGAACGTCAACTAACCATCCCATCGTAATATTTGGTGGTTAAAAATTCCATTCTTTTAGAAAGAAAATGATAAAATTTGAAGCATAAAAATCAATTGATCTAATTTAATGTTTGAAAGTTTGGACTCTTAAATTTAAAATTATCTTGAAATTAAATTTACATATTCATAAATGTTATAAAATCAAATCAAGGTTAAAATAAATTTGTTTAAAGAATTGCAACTAAAAGTTCTACGAACATTTTATATATTATTCTCATTGCACTTTATGTTGTGTTAAGGAAGAGGCAAGCCCAAAAATAAAAAATATAAATAACACCAAATTTTAACGTGAAAAACTCTTCAAATCGAAGGTAAAGACCACGGGATCACAAAGATCCAAACAGCTCCACTATAATAATAAGAGGGTTACAAAGGTTCTCCAAGTTGGCTACATAACAAGTGTCACACACAAAGTAGCTATAACAACAAGAACAACAACTAATCAATTGAAGAAAAAGGAGAATTCGGAAAATTGAAGCTTTTATCTGAGGCTCGAAATCAGATGATACGATCCCCTAAAATCGATCTTCGCCATTCAAATACAAGATCAAGATGGTGCGAATACTCAGTAAAAATTTCAGCACGATCCAACTGTTAACAAGTTGGTAAACATGATTTGAAGTTCACTGGTCCGAATAAAATCTACAGCAAAACAATTACTTTTCTTCTCTCTTCTCTCTTGATGAAAGCTCTCTTAAAACCCACTCTTATGTGCTTAAGTCTTTCAAATACTTGTATCAATGAGCATAGAATAATTCTCATAGGTTGTCCTATTTATAGATAATGAGTGGTGCTTTCTCTTAAAGCCAAAAACCATTCAAAATAAAAATATACCAAATCCAATCCCGAATAGGATTGAAAACTAAAAGAGAATTGGATTAGGCCATTGGGCTTTTGGCTGGACAACATAGGTATGGGACCAACAAACTCCCCCTCCAGCCAAGGGGTCAAATGTGTCTTCAGGTAGAGGAACTATTGACAGGCTTCATGCCAGCCAATTTTTCACAAAATTCATGTTTATCTGCAACCATCACCTTTGTCAGCATATCCGAAGGATTTTCATCAGTGTGTATCTTCTCAACATTAAATAATTTCTCATCCACGATCATTCTTATCCAATGATGCTTTCTATTTATATGTTTGGTCTTAGAATGATAATTGGAGTGCTTGGTGAGACAGACAACACTCTAATTATCACAAAATAAGATGTACCTTGGCTGTTCAAAGCCAAGATCATTAATAAACTCCTTCATCCATAATAGTTCTATGGCACCTTCTATGGCAGCGATATATTCGGCTTCTGTGGTGGATAGAGCTATGCACTTCTGTAGTATGTATTGTAGAGAAATATCTCCCCCGGCAAAAGTGATCAAATAACAGAAAGTGAATCTTGAATTATCAAGATTACATCCTAAATCAGAGTATGTGTAACAAACAAGTTCTGGCTTGCCATTGCCAAAGCACAGCTTCAAATCTGCAGTCTCTTTCAAATACCTTAATATCCATTTTACTGCATCCCAATGTTCTTTTACAAGATTAGAAAGAAATCTACTAACAGTACCAACAACATGTGCAATATCTGGTCTAGTGAAAACCATAGGACACATCAAGCTACCAATGGCAGAAGAGTAATAAATACAAGACATCTCCTTTTTCTCTTTATCAGTAGATGGACTATGACTAATGCTCAATTTGAAGTGCTTAGCAAGAGGAGTACTGACCACTTTTGCATCTGTCATATTGAACCTCTTGAGTACCTTCTCAATGTATTGCTTTTGGGATAAAAATAACTCCTTTCAATCTCTGTATCGGTGGATTTGAATGCCCAAGATTTTCTTTGTTGGCCCTAAGTCCTTCATCGCAAACGATTTTCTCACTGCTTCTTAAGAACTGCAATTCTAGATTTATTCTTGCCAATAATAAGCATGTCATCCACATAAAGAAATAAAATAAGAGAACTTCTAGAAGAATAGACAATAGTCTGAAGAAGTTTTCTTGTACCCTTGTTCTTCTATGACAGATTCAAACTTGAAATGACATTGCCTTGGAGCTTGTTTCGATCTATACATGCTTTTTTCAATTTGCTTACATAATTTTATTTTCCGTTACTTACAAAACCCTCAGGTTACTCCATATAAATCTCCTCATCTAAATCACCATGAAGAAAAGCAGTGTTGACATCCATCTGCTCAACCTCTAAATCTAGCTAGCTAAGCCTAGAACCATACGAATAGAAGACATCTTCACAACATGGGAGAATATTTCATCAAAGTCGACTCCCTTCTTCTGGACAAAACCTTTAACAACTAACCTCGCCTTGTATCTAGACACGTAGGTATGGTTATCTTGCTTTACTCTGAATATCCATTTGTTAGATAAAGCTCTCTTACCTTTAGGTAATTTCACTAACTCATATGTGCCATTCTCATGGAGTGACTTCATCTCATCTTCCATCGCTTCGATCCACTGATCTTTGTGATTATCTTGCATGGCTTTCATCATAATTCTCAGGTTCTCTTATATTAGTCAAAAGTACATACTCATCAGGAGGATTGCGCATGGATTTTTTCTTCTCCCTTGTAGATCTTCTAAGAGAGGTTTCAGGAGCATTCGAAGCAGTTACCTGTGCAGGAATTGGTCGTTGATCAACAAAAACTTCATCAACTGGAGCATGCATAACATCTACACCATGATGATCATTTTGATCTTGACCAGTATCTCCATCATTGTCTTGGGTTCCTTCATGTGCAATAGGTGTCTTAGCAATTGAAACTGGATCAATATCAACTAAGCTCTCATTACTCTGAGAATCAATCTTCTCAGCTTTGTCAATATCTTCAATAGTTTGGCATTCAAAGAATATTTCATCGCGGCTTCTAATAATTTTATTGTCAACTGGATCATAAAAACGATACCCAAACTCATCTTGATCATAACTGATAAAGATGCACTGCTTAGTTTTGACATCCAGTTTTGATCTCTCATATTTAGGAACATGCACACAAACTTTACACCCAAAAATTCTCAGGTGATCATAAGAAACATCTTTGGCAAACCAAAATTTGTCTGGGACATCACCATCCAAAGCTACTGCAGGAGATTGATAACATATGAAGCAGTGTTAAGTGCTTCCGGTCAAAATGTACTTGGAAGTTTAGCCTCTGAAAGTAAGCATCTAACTCTCTTAACTAGAGTTCTATTCATCCTCTCTGCAAACCATTCACTTGAACCATCTTGCGCGACGTTTTCTGATGACGAATTCCGTGTTCCTTGCATTAGTTATCAAAGGGATCACAATATTCACCACTATTGTCAGTGCGAATACATTTTAGTTTTTTTCCCGTCTGTCTCTCAGCTAAAGCCTGAAATTCCTTAAACACGCCGAGTGCTTGATCTTTGGATTTCAAAGGATGCACCTAGAGCTTACGAGAATGATCATCAATGAATGTCGCAAAGTAAAGTGCACCATCTTTTGACTTTACTTTAAAGAGACCACACAAATAAGAGCGTACTAGCTCCAATCAATCGGGCTTTCTTGAGGAAGGATGGCTATGAAAGGAAACCCTTTTTTGTTTGCCAGCTAAACAATGTATGCACATTTTCACCTTTGCTTATTTCACTCCAGAAAGCAAACTTTTCTTAGCCAACACGAAATCCCCCTCTCGCTCATATGACTCTGTCTTCGGTGCCACAATTCTGATAAAGTATCACTTTCCACCATATGTAAGGAATCATTAAGAATAGAGCCTTGTGTCAAATATAATTGACCAGGTTTGACTCTTCTCGCCACTAATAACGAGCCCTTGGTGAGCTTCCATTGGCCATTAAAGAGGGCATTATGATAACTTTCATCGTCCAATCTTCCTGCGAAGATCAAATTGAAAGGAAAGTCTGGAGCATGTTTGACATTTTGAAGAACTAACGTTGAACCATTATTAGTTTTCAAACAAAGTGTTCCAACACCAAACACTTTAACTTCACTGGCATTGCCCATCTTTAACACTCCAGAATCAACATGAGTATAAGATGATAAAAAATCGTTTCTTGAATTGACATGTGAGGTAGCTCCAAAATCTACTATCCAGCTCGTCTCATGGGATACCAAATTGATGACATTTTCATCAAAGAAAAAAGGTCATCTCGAACAATAGCAGCAACATTGTTCTCGTTAGTTTCAACTGTCTTTCCTTCTCTAGTGTCTTGATTCAACTTGCGGCAAAATCTTTTGATGTGTCCTTTCTTCCCACAGTGGTTGCATGTAATATCATAGCATTTGGACCTTGACTTGCATTTACTTTTACCTTTATTCCTTTGGTATCTTGTTCTATCTCACCCCCGGTCTTCCGTAACGAATATATCTTCTTGTGAGGACGAGCCCTGAGATTTTCTCATTACTTCCTCGTTCAACACACCACTCTTGGCATATTCCGTTGTCACCTTAACTCCAGGAGCTGAATTTGTCAAAGAAACACAAAGAGTTTCCTAAGAGTCTGGTAGAGTATTAAGAAGCCAACGTCCTTGTATCTCATCATCAAAATTAAAATTTTGAAGCATAAAGAGTCTTTAGCTTTTCCCACAATGATCAAGCATGTATCTCGTTCGCAATATGGTTGCGAACATTATATTCAAAACATTATCGTATATATCCACATACTTGTTGATTCTAGAAATACCAATATTCATCGGATATACTCACGGGTTTCTTAGCTAGAAAAATGGGTAGATGCATCTTTTTCACGAACAACAAGTCTTTCATCTTGCTTCTCCAAACATTATAATTTCTCCCATTTAAACATACCAACTTACTCATATTCGCCTCCATTCTATAACAACCCAAAGGATCTGATACCACTGTAATGTCGAGGAAGAGACAAACTCGAAAATAAAAATGATAAAGAACACCAAATTTTAACGTGAAAACCCCTTCAAATCGATGGTAAAAACTATAGGATCACAAAGATCCAAAAAGCTCCATTATAATAATAAGAGAGTTACAAATGTTCTTCAAATTGTCTACAACAAATGCCAAATACGGAGCAACTATAACAACAAGAGCAACAACTAATCAATTGAAGAAAGAGGAGAATCCACAAAATCGAAGATTCTGTTCGAGGCTTTAAATCAGATGCTACGAATCTCCAAATTCGATTTTCACCATTAAAGTGCAAGACCAAGATGTTACAAACACTGAGTTGAAATTTCATCCCAATCCAACGATTAACGAATCGGTAAACGTAATTTGAAGTTGGTTGGTCGAAATAAAATCTGCAGCAAAACAAATACTTTTCTTCTCTCTTCTCCCTTGATGAAAGCTTTCTCAGAAACCACTCTTATGTGCTTAAGTATTTAAAAGACCTGTATCAATGAGCTTGGAATAATTCTACAAGGTTTTCCTATTTATAGATCATGAGTGGTGCTTTCTCTTAAAGACAAAACCGACTCAAAATAGGAATAAACCGAATTCAATTCTGAATAGGATTGGAAACTAAAAGAGAACAGAATTAGGTCATTGGGCCTTTGGCTGGGCAACATGGGCATGTGCCCAACAAAATCCCCATCCAGCCAAGGGGCCAAATATGTCTTCAAGTAGAGGAACTATTGAAAGGCTTTATGCTTGTCAATTTTCTACGAAATTCATGCTTATCTGCAACCACCACCTTTGTCAGCATATCCGAAGGATTTTCATCAGTGTGTATCTTCTCAACTTCAAACAATTTCTCTTCCATGGCTATTCTTATCCAATGATACTTTCTATTTATATGTTTGGTATTAGAATGAAAAGTGGAGTGCTTCGTGAGATAGATAGCACTCTGATTAACACAAAATAAGTTGTACCTTGGCTACTCAAAGCCAAGATCATTGATAAACTCCTTCATCCATAATAGTTCTTTGGCACCTTCCGTGGAAACAATATATTCGGCTTCTGTGGTAGATAGAGCTATGCACTTTTGTAGTCTAGATTGCCAAGAAATAACTCCCCCTACAAAAGTGATCAAATAACCGGAAGTGGATCTTAAATTTTTAAGATTGCCTCCTAAATCAGAGTCTGTATAACAAACATGTTCAGGTTTGCCATTGCAAAAGCACAACTTCAAATCTGTAGTCCCTTTCAAATACCTTAATATCCATTTTACTGCATCCTGATGTTCTTTTGCGTGATTAGAAAGGAATCTATTAACACTCCCAACGACATGTGCAATATATGGTCTAGTGCAAATCATAGCATACATCAAACTACCAATAGTAGAAGAGTAAGGAATACGAGACATCTCCTTTTTCTCTTCATCAGTAGATGGACTCTGACTTATACTAAATTTGAAGTGTTTAGCAAGAGGAGTACTAACCACTTTTGCATCTGTCATATTGCACCTCTTGAGTAACTTCTCAATGTATTGCTTTTGGGATAAAAATAACTCCTTTCTATCTCTGTGTCGGTGGATTTAAATGCCAAAGATTTTCTTTGTTGGCCCTAAGTCCTTCATCGCAAACGATTTGCTCAACTGCTTCTTAAGAACTGCAATTCAAGATTTATTCTTGCCAACAATAAGCATGTCATCCACATAAAGCAATAAAATAATAAAATTATCATCAAAAAACTTTTGGAAGAATACACAGTGGTCTAAAGAAGTTTTCTTGTACCCTTGTTCTTCTATGATAGATTCAAACTTCAAATACCATTGCCTTGGAGCTTGTTTCAATCCATCCAGGCTTTTTTTCAATTTGCATACATAATTTTCTTTTTCCTTTCTTAAAAAACTCTCAAATTGCTCCATATAAATCTCCTCATCTAAATCACCATGAAGAAAAGTATTATTTACATCCATCTACTAAAACTCTAAATCTAGACTTACAACTAAGCCTAGAACCACACGAATAGAAGACTTCTTCACAACAAGGGAGAAAATTTTATCAAAGTCAGCTCCCTTCTTCTGGACAAAACCATTAACGACTAACCTCGCCTTCTATGTAGGAATAGAGGTATGGTTATCTTGCTTTACTCTGAATATCCATTAGTTAGATTAAGTTCTCTTACCTTTCGGTAATTTTACTAACTCATATGTGACATTCTCATGGAGTGACTTGATCTCATCTTTCATCGCTTCGATCTACTGATCTTTGTGAGTATCTTGCATGGCTTCATCATAATTATCAGGCTCTCCCATGTCTCTCAAAAGTACATACTCGTAAGGAGGATAGCTTATGGATTTTTGCTTCTCCCTTGTAGATCTTCGAAGAGATGTTTCAGAAGCATTCGAAGCAGTTATCTGTGCAGGAATTGGTTGTTGATCAACCACAACTTCATCAATTGGAGCATCCATAATATCTACACCATGATGATCATTTTTATCTTGGTCACCATCTCCACCATTGTCTTGGGTTCCTTCATGTGCAATATGTGCCTTAGCAATTGAAACTTGATCAATATAAACTAAGCTCTCATTACTCTAAGAATCTATCTTTCTCACCTTTATCAATATCTTCAATAGTTTGGTCTTCAAAGAATATTGCATCATGGCTTCTAATAATTTTATTGTCAACTGGATCATCAAAAGGATACCCAAACTCATCTTGACCATAACCGATAAAGATGCACTGCTTAGTTTTGACATCCAGTTTTGATATCTCATCTTTAGGAAGATGCATACAAGGTTTACACCCAAAAACTCTCAAGTGATCATAAGAAACATCTTTGACAAACCAAACTCTGTCTGGGACATCACCGTCCAAAGCAACGGCAGGAGACAAATTTATATCATACAACAGTGTTAAGTACTACCGCCCAAAATGTATTTGGACGTTTAGCCTTTGAAAGTAAGCATCTAACTCTCTTAACTGGAGTTCTATTCATCCTCTCAGCCAAACCATTCAATTGAAGCATCTTGGGCGGAGTTTTCTGATAACAAACTCCTTGTTCCTTGCAATAGTTATCAAAGGTACCACAATATTCACCACCATTGTCAGTGCGAATACATTTTAATTTCTTTCCCGTCTCTCTCTCAGCTAAATCCTGAAATTCCTTAAACACGCCAAGTGTTTGATCTTTGGATTTCAAAGGATATACCCAGAGCTTAGGAGAATAATCATCAATACAGGTCACAAAGTAAAGTGCACCACCTTCTGACTTTACTTTAAAAGGACAACACAAATCAGAGTGTACTAGATCTAATAAAATCAGGCTTTCTTGAGGGAGGATGGCTATGAAAGGAAACCCTTTTCTGTTTTCCAGCTAAAAAATACATGCACCTTTTCAGCTTTGCTTGTTTCACTCCAGAAAGCAAACTTTTCTTAGCCAAAACACGTAATGCCCCTCTCGCTCATATGACTCACTCTTCGGTGCCACAATTCTGATAAAGTGTCACTTTCCACCAGATTTATAGAGTCATCAAGAATAGAGCCTTGTGTCACATATAATTGATTGGACTTGATTCCTCGAGCCAGTACTAACGAGCCCTTCGTGAGCTTCCATTGGCCATTAAAGAGTGTATTATGGTAACCTTCATCGTCTAATCTTCCCGTGGAGATCAAATTGAAAGGAAAGTATAGAGCATGTTTGACATCGTGAAAAACTAACGTTGAACCATTATTATTTTTCAAACAAACCGTGTCAATAGTAGCAATAAGATGGTCTTCTTGTACAATAGCAGCAACATTGTTCTCTTTATTTTCAACTTTTTTTCCCGCTCTAGTGTCTTGATTCAACTTGCAGCTAAACCTTTTGATGTGTCCTTTCTTGCCACAATGGTTGCATGTAATATTATATCATTTGGACCTTGACTTACTTTTACTTTTACCTCTATTCCTTGGGTCTCTTGTTCTATCTCCCCCACGGTCTTCTATAACCAAGATATCTGCCTGTGAGGACAAACCCTAAGATTTTCTCCTTACTTCCTCGTTTAACACACCACTTTTGGCATATTCCATTGTTACCTTACCTCGAGGAGCTGAATTTGTCAAAGAAACACGAAGAGTTTCCCAAGAATCTGGCAGAGTATTCAGAAGCAAAATTCCTTGTATCTCATCATCAAAATTAACTCCCATTTCAGATAGTTGATCAAGGACGCCCTGAAAATCATTTATGTGATCAAGGATAAGGCTGCCTTCCCTGTATTTAAATGTAATCAATTGCTTTAGTAGAAACAATTTATTGTTCCCGATTTTTGAAGTATAAAGAGTCTCTAGCTTTTCCCACAATGATCTCTCATGTATCTAGTTCACAATATGGTTGCGAACATAATCTTCAACCCATTGTCGTATATATCCACATACTTGTTGGTGCTCGAAATCCCAATATTCGTCGGATATACTCTCAGGTTTCTGAGCTGAAAAAACGGGTAGATGCATCTTCTTCATGAACAACAAGTCTTTCATCTCGCTTCTCCAAATATTATAATTTCTCCCATTTATACATACCAACTCGCTCATATTCGCCTCCATTCCGTAATAACCTAGATAAATAATCAAGGCTCTGATACCACTGTTATGTCAAGGAAGAGGCAAACTCAAAAATAAAGAATATAAAGAACACTGAATTTTAACGTGGAAAACCCTTCAAATCGAAGATAAAAACCATGGGACCAAAAAGATCCAAAAAGCTCCACTATAATAATAAGAGGGTTAAAGTTTCCCAAATTGGTTATATCACAAATGCAAAACACGGAGCAACTGTAACAACCTAGAGCAATAACAAATCAATTGAAGAAAGAGGAGAATCCACAAAAGTGAAGCTTCTGTTCGAGGCTCAAAATCAGATGCTACGAGCCTTCAAATTTGATTTCACTGTTCAAATTCAAGATCAAGATGTTACAAACACTCAGTCAAATTTTCAGCCCGATGCAACGGTTAGCAAATCGGTAAATGAGATTTGAATTTGGTTGGTCGGAATAAAATCTACAGCAAAACCAATATTTTTCTTCTCTCTTCTCTCTAGATGAAAGCTCTCTCAAAAACCACTCTTATGTGTATGTCTTTCAAAGACGTGTATCAATGAGCATGGAATAATTCTCTGAGATTGTCCTATTTATAGATCATAAGTAGTGCTTTCTCTTAAAGCCAAAACTCACTCAAAATAGGAATAAACCGAATCCAATTCCGAATAGGATTGGAAACCAAAAGAAAATAGGATTAGGCCATTGGGCCTTTGGCTGAGCAACATGGTCATGTGCCCAACAAACTCCCCATCCAGCCAAGGGTCCAAATGTATCTTCAAGTAGAGGAACTATAGAAAGACTTCATGCCTGCCAATTTTCTACAAAATTCATGTTTATCTGCAACCACCACGTTAGTCAGCATATCCGAAGGATTTTCATTAGTGTGTATGTTCTCATCCTCAAATAATTTCTCTTCCATGGACATTCTTATCCAATGATACTTTCTATTTCTATGTTTGGTCTTAGAATGAAAAGTGGAGTACTTGGTGAGACAGATAGCACTCTGACTATCACAAAATAAACTCCTTCATCCATAATAGTTCTCTTGCACCTTTTGTGCCAGCAATATATTCGACTTCTGTGGTAGATAAAGTTATGCACTTCTATAGTCTAGATTGCCAAGAAACAGCTCCCCTGCACACGTGATCAAATAATCGGAAGTGGATCTTGAATTATCAAGATTGCCTCCTAAATCAGAGTCTGTGTAATAATCAAGTTTAGGCTTGCCATTGCCAAAGCACAACTTCAAATCTGTAGTCCCTTTTAAATACATTTATATCCATTTTAGTGCATACCAATGTTCTTTTCCAGGATTAGAAAGGAATCTACTAACAGTACCAATGGCATGTGCAATATCTGGTCTAGTGCAAACCATAGCATACATCAAGCTACCAACGACAGAAGAGTAAGGAATAGAGACATCTCATTTTTCTGTTCATCAGTAGATGGACTCTGACTAATACTCAATTTGAAGTGTTTAGCAAGAGGAGTACTAACCACTTTTGTGTCTGTAATATTGAACCTCTTGAGTACCTTCTCAATGTATTGCTTTAGGGACAAAAATAACTCCTTTCTATCTCTGTGTCGGTGGATTTGAATGCCCAAGATTTTCTTTGATGGCCCGAAGTACTTCATCGCAAACGTTTTGCTCAATTGTTTTTTAAGAACTACAATTTTGGATTTATCCTTGCCAACAATAAGCATGTCATCCATATAAAGCAATAAAATAATAAAATCATCATCAGAGAACTTTTGAAAGAATACACAGTGATGTGAAATTTTCTTGTACCCTTGTTCTTCTATGAAAGATTCAAACTTCAAATACCATTGCCTTAGAGCTTGTTTCTATCCATACATTTTTTTTCAATTTGCAGATATAATTTTCTTTTCCCTTACTTACAAAACCCTCAGGTTGCTCCATAAAAATCTCTTCATCTAAATCACCATGAAGAAAAGTAGTATTGACATCCATATGCTCAACCTCTAAATCTAGACTTGCAGTTATTCCTAAAACCACACGAATAGAAGACATCTTCACAACATGGGAGAAAATTTCATCAAAGTCAACTCCCTTCTTCTGGCCAAAACCTTTAACAACTAACCTCGCCTTGTATCTAAGCACAGAGGTATGCTTATCTTCCTTTACTTTGAATATCCATTTGTTAGATAAAGCTCTCTTACCTTTCGACAATTTCACTAACTCATATGTGTCATTCTCTTGGAGTGACTTTATCTCATCTTCCATGGCTTCGATCCACTTATCTTTGTGAGTATCTTGCATGGTTTTATCATAATTCTTAAGTTCTCCCATGTCAATAAAAAGTAGATACTCATTTGGAGGATAGCGCATGGATTTTTGCTTCTCCCTTGTAGATCTTCTAAGAGAAGCTTCAGGAGCATTCGAAGCAGTTACCTGTTCAGGAATTGGTTGCTGATCAACCACAACTTCATCAACTGGAGCATCCATAAAATCTACACCATGATGATCATTTTTCTTGATCACTATATCCCTCATTGTCTTGGGCTCCTTCATGTGCAATAGGTGCCATAGCAATTGAAACTGGATCAATATCAACTAAGCTCTCATTACTCTGAAAATCTATCTTCTCAGTTTTTTCAATATCTTCAATAGTTTGGTCTTCAAAGAATATTGCATCACGGATTCTAATAATTTTATTGTCAACTGGATCATAAAAACGATACCCAAACTCATCTTGACCATAACCGATAAAGATGCACTGTTTAGTTTTTACATCCAGTTTTGATCTTTTATCTTTAGGAACATCCACACAAGGTTTACACCCAAAAACTCTCAGATGATCATAAAAAACATCTTTGACAAACCAAACTTTGTCTGGGACATCACCATCCAAAGCTACTGCAGGAGACAAATTGATAACATATGCAACAGTGTTAAGTGCTTCCGCCCAAAATGTATTTGGAAGTTTAGTCTCTGAAAGTAAGCATCTAACTCTCTTAACTAGAGTTCTATTCATCCTCTCAGCCAAACTATTCAATTGAAGCGTCTTGGGTAGAGTTTTCTGATGATGAATTCCTTGTTCCTTGCAATAGTTATCAAAGGGACCACAATAATTACCACCATTGTTAGTGCGAATACATTTTAATTTCTTTCTCGTCTGTCTCTCAGCTAAAGCCTGAAATTCCTTAAACACGCCGGGTGTTTGATATTTGGATTTCAAAGGATACGCCCAGAGCTTACGAGAATGATCATCAATGAAGGTCACAAAGAAAAGTGCACAACCTTTTGACTTTACTTTAAAAGGACCACACAAATCAGAGTGTATTAGCTCCAATAAATCGGGCTTTCTTGAGGTAGGATGGCAATGAAATTAAACCCTTTTCTTTTTGCCTGCTAAACAATGTATGCAGCTTTTTGGCTTTGCTAGTTTCACTCCAGAAAGAAAATTTGTCTTAGCCAAACACGTAATGCCCCTCTCAGTCTTCGGTGCCACAATTCTGATAAAGTACCACTTTCGACCAGATTTATGGAGTCAATAAGAATAAAGCCTTGTGTCTCATATAATTGACCAGACTTGACTCCTCGAGCCACTACTAACGAGCCCTTGGTGAGCTTCCATTGTCCATTAAAGAGGGAATTATGGTAACCTTCATCATCTAACCTTCCTGCGGAGATCAAATTGAAAGAAAAGTCTGGAGCATGTTTGACATCTTGAAGAAGTAACGTATAACTATTATTAGTTTTCAAACTAATTGTGCCAACACTAAACACCTGGACTTCACTGGCATTGCCCATATTTAACATTCCTGAATCAACATGAGTATAAGATGAGAAAAAAACTTTTCTTGGTGTGACATGTGAGGTAGCTCCAGAATCTACTATCCAGCTCGTCTCATGGGATACCAAATTGATGAAATTTTCATCATAAGCAAAAAGAAGGTCATCTCGAACAATAGCAGCAACATTGTTCTCGTTATTTTCAACTTTCTTTCCTTCTCTAGTGTCTTGATTCAACTTGTGGCAAAATCTTTTGATGTGTCCTTTATTGCCACAGTGGTTACACGTAATATTATAATGTTTGGACCTTGAATTTCTTCTACTTTTACCTCTATTCCTTCGGCCTCTTGTTCTATCTCTCTCGTGGTCTTCTGTAACAAAGATATATGCATATGAGGACGAAACCTGAGATTTTCTCCTTACTTCCTCGTTCAACACACCAATCTTGGCATATTCCATGATCACCTTACCTCCAGGAGATGAATTTGTCAAAGAAACACGACGAGTTTCCCAAGAGTCTAGCAGAGCATTAAGAAGCCAAAGTCCTTGTATCTCACCATCAAAATTAACTCCCACTCTAGATAGCTGATCAAGGACGCCCTGAAAATTATTTATGTGATCAAGGATAGGGTTGTCTTCCTTGTATTTAAAGGTCATCAATTGCTTTAGCAGAAATAATTTATTGTTCCCGGTTTTTGAAGCATAAGGAGTCTCTAGCTTTTCCCATAATGATCTCGCATGTTTCTCGTTCACAATATGGTTGCGAACATTATCTCTAACCTATTATCGTATATATTCACATATTTGTTTGTGCTCGAAATCCCAATATTTATCGGATATACTCTCGTGTTTCTAAGCTGAAAAAACGGGTAGATGCATCTTCTTCACAAACAACAAATCTTTAATCTTGTTTCTCGAAACATTATAATTTCTCCCATTTAAACATACCAACTTGCTCATATCGCCTCCATTTTGTAACAACCCAGATAAATAACCAAGAATCTGATACCACTGTTATGTCGAGGAAGAGGCAAATCCGAAAATAAAGAAGATAAAGAACATCAACTTTTAACGTGAAAAACCCTTCAAATTGAAGGTAAAAACTACAGGATCACAAAGATCCAAAAAGCTGCACTATAATAATAAGAGGGATACAGAAGTTCTCCAAATTGGATACACAACAAGTGTCAAATACGGAGCAACTATAACAATAAGAGCAATAACTAATCAATTGAAGAAAGATGAGAAACCACAAAAATGAAGCTGCTGTTCGAGGCTCGAAATCAGATGCGAGCCACTAAATTTGATCTTCACCATTCCAATTCAAGAACAAGATGTTACGAACACCCATTCAAAATTTTAGCCTGATCTAACGGTTAACGAATCAGTAAATGTGATTTGAAGTTGGCTGGTCGGAATAAAATCTACAGCAAAACAAATATGTTTCTTCTCTCTTCTCTCTTGATTAAAGCTCTCTCGAAAATTACTCTTATGCACTTAATTCTTAAAAACACATGTATCAATGAGCATAGAATAATTCTCCAAGGTTGTCCTATTTATAGATCATGAGTGATGCTTTCTCTTAAAGCCAAAAAAACCCACTAAAAATAGAAATAAATCGAATCCAATTCAGAATAGGATTAGGCCATTGAACATTTGGCCGGACAACATAAGCATGTGTCCAACACATTACATGACATTATTGTAATTTTAAAGAGTCAAATAATTTTTTCTTTAACGAAATTTTATCATATCTTAAAATTTTCTAATTGTAAAAATTTACAATTTCTAGTACTCCTTTTTAATTAGTTTCTAACTATATACATTTTGTTTATAAAAGAAATTAAGATATCATCGTCCGAGTTAAAAAGATATATATATATATATATATATATATATATATATATATATATATATATATATATATATATATATATATATATATCTATATATATATATATATATATATATATATATATATATATAAGGTTTAATCCTTGTGCTATGAAACTTTAGTTCTTTTTAAAAACCGAGTAATAATGTCATTCTTCTTTAAAATAACATGAAAAGATTTAAAATAAACTATTGGACCCCACAAACATACGTGTTTATCAATTGAGAGCGTGTTTAATGATTCTCTGTGGTGGCCCGCAAAACCTAATGAAGGAGAGATTGAACTGATTTTATTGATTAAAATTATTGGACGATATTCGTTTGGTTTGGGAATTGTTAGGCAATTTGAAGACATTAGAAAACTTAACCGTTAACAAATTGGCAGGCCATCTAATAATTTCCACTTAGAAAATATATATATAGCATGTGAGTCATTGATTCGAATATATATTATATCTGCTCAACTTTCTCTTTTTCTATCCCGAGAAAAAGGCAGTCTAGTGCACGAAGCATTTCAAATTTACGCACGATTAAAAGAAGAGTTGCACATCAAGAAAGTGTGATGTAGGACCCTACGACAAGTCATACGGGACAATTTTACTGTTGCTCTAAGAGTCCCCTTCCATATCTTGTGTAACATGCATACATGCTAAGGTGGTCCATCAAGGATTGTGGTGATCAGATGAATATGATCATTTCACTCTAATCAGAGCCTCACATACAAGCCCTAAAAAATCTCGATAGACAATATTTTTTTTAATTGGTCTTACGTGGTACAAATTCGAATTAATTATGATTTCAATACGAGTACCGAACATTAAGCGGAAATCATATATATATATATATATATATATATATATATACTAAGGTGGAATTTTAATTTTGCATGTAGCTAATAATGTCCCATGTGCGTGCGCACATGTAGATGTTTCATGGCGAGTTATGTTTTCGAACAAATAAAGAAAGGTCGTTTCTTCTTCCTTATGATTTTAGATATCAAGCAACTACGTGGCATTTGCTTCGAAAAATATTGAAAACCAATTTTTATAAAATAATAAAAAATCAATCCTTTTCCTGAAAACTATGTTTAAATAAAATTACCCCAAAAAAGTTTTTGAGGTTTTGCGAAAAATCAATAAAGAAAATTTGATGAAATTTGGTTGAAACCCAGCTTTTGCAAAAATTTGAATTATTTTGTTTTTACAAAAGCTGTTTTTTAATTTTCACTTTTTGAAGAAAATTTCCACCTTAATAGGACAAAAGACGGAGCCTATAATTGTTTTAGCATTTAAACAACAAATATAAATAATTTAAACAGCGAATTCCAATAAATTCTTCAGATAAGAAACTGTATTGTACGTAGTGGTACTTGATGAGTACTTTCTTTAATCATCTTTCCCTCCAAAATGTGCGTAACTCAACTTGTATTTAATTTCGTTTCTACTGTGTAACTAATTTTGAATTTATGCTGAATTTAACATTACTCTATTAAACGTTTATAATCTTTCCAATATTGCTAATAATGGTTAAAACATTGCACTTGTTTTTTTTTTGGTAATTAAGTTGTTGTATTAATCACCAAAGGAAATTCTTTACATAACTATAGTCCAGCTACACACAGCTGACCATCACAAAAAGAGAGACGTAGCCAACATCTATTTACTATGTCTCTATTTCTAATTACAGGGAGAATGCTGGAGTTGCAGGCTAAACTTAATAGGACTCCTAATATGACATGTGTATGCAATATTTCTAAGTAAGTGCCCATATGAACTTGACACATTCCTAAACACCCTTGAGTTCCTCTCTAACCAGATGTTATAACACATTTCTGCAATGATCATTTTGATACTATGAGCTCGAGTAGTCCTCCCTTTAGCCATGGTTATGATCCTTTGGATGTATTGATCCCAGCTTTGAAAGTTAGGCTGAGTTACCCCAATCCAAAGCATTGTTTGATGTCTCAGTAACATGGTGAAGGGACAGGAGAAGAAGAGGTGATCCCTGGTCTCCATGTCTTGCTGGCATAGTATATAGATGATGTCCATGTTTGGATTCCACTGTCTCAATCGATCCTTGGTAGGTAATCTATCTTGCAGAATCAGCCAGAAATTAAACACTGCCTTAGGTCTGCCTTGTTGTTGTATCCGAATCATACCAGGACTAAAACTTCTCTATATAAATTTTACAGCAATTTTTTATTGCATCATTACCAGTGGTTAACGGCTTATTGTATTAGGTTTGTTATGAAAATTTACTTTTTAATTATTATTATAGATTAACTTAATGACGGTATAATGATCTGAATACGGTAAATGCACAAATTTTCTTTATTCTAGTGGGTGTTTAGACATAAGAATTCTGAAATTTTACAAAAAAAGTGGGGAAAAATTCAAATAAAAATTGTATCGCCCTAAATAGGCATAATTTTTACCATACACGTATCAAACATTTCTAAACGTTAACTTTTCTAATATATAGTAATACTAGTTTTAGGGTACGCGCTTTGCGTGTGTACCTATATCAATAAATATATAATTTTTAAAAATTATATAAATATTATTAAATAATGGGTTTGAGTTATTGAACACATATTAGATATTATAAGTTTCTAAAATAATGAATAGCTTCGTCACTAATTTTATATAGCTAGCTTAGTTAGATTAATATCATTATTTTTAAGAACTTATATTGTTTAAAATTTATTCAATAATTCAAATATATTATTTAATAATATTTATGTAATTGTTAAAAATTATATATTTATTAATATATTTATACACGCAAATGATAGATATATTAAAGTTTGTATAAATATTGTGAGAAGATATATCTAAATATTGGGAGGAGATATATCTAATAATAGTTAGTAGTATCTGTATTTGTATTTGTATATAACCAAAGAATAAAACATAATTTTCCACGAAAAGTCTTTCTCTATATTTTTCTTTTTTATTAGTACTAAGATCATTAAATTATATAAAATAATTAGTTTTAATTCTATGATCCTTTATAAAAATAACTGTGAATAAGAAAAATCAAAGGAGTAACAACTAATATTATACAAGACATTTAATATAGAAAGTATATAAATCAAAGAAGGATTTAACGCACAAAATTTAGTTGATTTAAAATTTTTAGTCTTTGAGCAATTTAAAAAAAAATTACATACTATTAAAAATCAAAGTATATGTTAGTTATAAAATAAAAGTTAATATCAAATATGTAAGTTTTGAAAATGATAAATTTGATTGCAAGCTTAGATTGTTAAATTAAATTGTGACACAATATAAAGGCCAAGAATTTACAGTAAAATAAAGTGAAATAAGATAAGTATTCAAAAATAGTTGATAAAAATATTCATTAAAAGGTTAGGAATAATAGATAATACATTTATATTTACAATGATTAATAGATGAAACACACTTTTATCTCTATTATACACTCAATGTCAATTGCTATTATTTATTACGTACTTATTCCACATGAAAACCTTTACATATGAATTTTGATCAACTTATTCTTAATATCATAGATTTAGGGTAATGATACTGCAAAAAAATAGAGGAACACAAATTTATTGGACCTATAATAAACAAGATCAATGTTAATTTTAGTGTGATTCTTTCAACTATTTAGTTATCGTTCAATGCCACATCATAAAAAAGTGTAAGTTAACGGAAGTTTCTAGTTAGGCTTTATTTATTACTTAATTACTATGTTTACCTTATAGCCAGATAAGGTAAAATTTTATCTGATATTTAAGTTCTAAATTTTTAGATCTACGTAGCAGTGCAAAAAAAAAAAGATAACTATTTAATATGCAAGATTTTAGTTGATTGGAGATGACAAAGCACCAGGAATAGATGGAGACAATACAAGTCTTCTTCAAAAAGAGCTGAAGCATCATTGGTAATCAAGTCACTAATGCCATTAAGCAGTTCTTCAACTCAGCAAAGATGTGCATACCAATCAACGTGCAACTATTACTCTCAACCCTAAAATGTCCAAACCAGCTTCAATAAAAGAGTATAGACCTATAGCTTGTTGTACTGTCCTCTACAAACTCATCTCCAAAGTACTGGCTAATAGGCTGCAGAAGGTGATGGCAAGCCTCATCAATGAAGCCCAGGCAAGTTTCATTCCAGGTAGGAAAATTCAGGACAACATCATCCTAGCCCATGAGCTTGTTAAAAGCTATACTAGGAAGCATGTCTCCCCCAGATGCATGATTAAGATAGACCTCCAGAAAGCATATGATTCAGTGGAATGGGTATTTTTACAGCAAGTCATGGAACACATAGGATTCCCTAACACTTTCACCAAATGGATTATGGAGAGTATATCAACAGTGAGCTACTCAGTTTTGGTTAATGGAGAGCCAACAGTTCCATTTGCTGTAGCCAGAGGATTGAGGCAAGGGGACCCCATGTCCCCATTCCTTTTTGCCTTGGTCATGGAGTATTTAAGCAGGTCCTGCACTAAATTACAAGCTGATCCAGCATATCAATTCCACCCAAGATGTAAAAAACTGGATATTACACATATGTGCTTTGCAGATGACTTGTTGTTGTTTGCTAAGGGAGACCTCAAATCTGTCAAGGCATTAACCAACTGCTTTTCTCAATTCTCAGCAGCCTCAGGTCTCAAGGCCAACTTGAACAAAAGCTCAGTCTATTTTGGAGGAGTACCAATACCTGTGCAGAAGCAGATCCTTGACCATCTTGGCTATGAACAAGGCCAACTGCCTTTCAAGTATCTGGGAGTACCACTGAGCACCAAGAAAATTACTCTACTACAGTGGCAACATTTAATGGAAAAAATCACAGCTAGGATCACTTCTAGGACTGCTAGAACACTGTCCTATTCTGGGAGACTTCACTGGTGCAATCTGTCATCTTTGGTATTCAAGCTTACTGGGCTCAGCTGTTTATCTTCCCAGTGAAAGTTCTTAAAATGATTGAAAGTATCTGCAGGAGCTTCATTTGGTCTTGGATGAATACTGTAACTAAAAAGCATACATCTCCTGGGACAAAATGTGCACTCCAAAGTCAATAGGGGGAATGAACCTAACCAATCTCAAACTGTGGAACAAGGCTACCATTGCAAAGACCTGCTGGGACATAGCACATAAGAAGGATAAGATGTGGATCAGGTGGATCACAGTGTATTATATCAAAGACAGGCCATTAGAATCCATGCCAATCCCTGCCCAAGCCAGCTGGATGGTTAAGAAGATCATCCAATCCAGGGATACCCTACAAAGGATCCAGAACTGGAGACATCAGAAATGCACTACTAAACAGTTGTACCAGTTGCAGTTGCAAGAAGTGCCAACAGTCCCATGGAAGAACCTAATTTTACAAAACCAAGCCAGACCAAAAGCAGTATTCAACCTGTGGCTATTCCTATAGGACAGACTACCAACCAAGGATAGACTACATAGCTGGGGAATGGGTGTTGATCAACAGTGCCCTCTATGCCAAATCCAACCTGAAACAAGAGATCATCTCCTTACGAAATGCCCTGTCACTGTGGATCTATGGGGAAGAGTAATGAATTGGCTACAGGAACAATACCTACCTAGTTGCAGTTGGAACCAGAAAGTGCAGTGGTTGATTACCAAAGCCAAGGGGCGAACATGTCGTGCAGCCATTTTTAAAATGGTCACAGCTGAAGTTGCATATGATATCTGGCTGGAAAGGAATGCAAGGGTATTCAACAAGACTTTTCGATGTAATACTGTTATACTGAGAAACATAGTGTACAACTGTAATGTTAGAGGCACCCCTAAAATTAGACTACAATTACAACACCTTAGTATATAGTAGAAGCTAGATAGTTAGGACAGTAAGTGTAGTTATTATGTTAGCTTTTAGACACTCGACTGAGTTGAAGCTCGACTGTGATTTTGTAATGCAACTTCATTAGTGATTAATGAAAAACTTTAATTACCAAAAAAAAAAAAGATTTTAGTTGATTATAAAGTCTTAAATATTAGAATATTTAAATTACTATTTTACCTCCATATTATAGATTTATGTTAGAAGAAGATTTTAATGTTAGCACAATTTTATCTAACAATTACTTTTGAAAAATAATCATTACTTGACGCGAAATAACATTAATAGAAAAGATTCTTGGCGTGCATAAAAAATAAATTCTAAAATAAAATCTCGACTTTAGCTTACTTTTCTCTTTTTGTTTATTTAAAAAGTCAAAATTCTATAATTGGACGTTAAAATGTCATATGCATAATTGATTTCGAATAACTAAATATTTTTCATAAATTTAAGCATTAATAATGAGTACAATTTTATTTATCACGAAATATGGCGATATAAATTTTAAAGGAAAAGTAATGTCTAAAAGAAATGGGAATCGAAGATAAATTTTTGAATTTATTAATTGTTGTAGCCCTCTAAAAAATCTTCAACGGCCAAAGAGTGTAACTTTTGGAATTCTGTAGTTATATAAATGTGTGCATTTTTTATATCAAAAATTAAAGTTTTTCTATCCTAATTTGGTGTTAGAGACCCGAGCCGGCTCAGGTTCTTTGTCGAATGTCCAAACATCGTGGAACAAACTAAGTTATTGTAATTATCAAACAAAAGAAAGCACTATGTGATTGAACTGTTCTTATAGAACACCCAAGCATACTGGAAGACTGAGCTAATTAAGAATATTTATGTTCATTAGATGAAATTGAATACCTCAAATAAAACCTTGTCGGATTTCAGATTCATGGCACAAAGGAGCACTTAGAAATCCTCCAACCAAGAACCTATGAGTTATAATTGATAATTTTCATCTAACGCAGAATTTGAAAGATTTAATAAAAAGACCGTTTCAATTGTTTCAATACGATGTAACCAACATAGATTTGGGTATTTCATCAATCATATTATAAATACATAAGTCATAAGACTATGAGACTAACATTACTAACAAAACAAATAAAGCAAGCAAGCAAGCAAAAAGAAATATTACAACTAATAAGGCTTGAATCACAACAAATAAAAGGCAAAACAAAATAGAAAAGAAACGAAAACTAACCAAACCTATCGGCCTTGAGTGAAGTGAGTGTTTTGATACATTAAAATGTACATTACTTAAATACAAGTTTAATGGTGATCAAACTAGAAAATAGTTTTCCTTTTCAACGTGATTTTTTATGATTTTAGGGTTAGTATAAAAGGAATAATTTTAATTTGATTAATTTTAAAGCTTTAAATATTACTAATTTTTACATAGTTCAATTAAGGAAAAATATATTAAATAAAATTTTAGTTGATTTAAAGTGCTAAATATTAGGAATATAATTAAATGACTACTTTGTCCAATGTAAATTCGATTTTAAAAAGGTAAAAAAGGCGAACGATATTTTGCTAAGGGTCTTCGTGCTTTTAATATAATATAGATGAGGAAAAATCATATACTAAACATATAATCACTAGAAATTTCTAAAAATTCGAAATTAAATTTAAAATTTTCATGGCAAAATACTGATTCTAAAAAAACTGAAAATTTATCAAAAAAAAAAAGAATTCTTTTTTTTTTGGTGGCCAAATAGGCCTTAATTAAACTCTCTACATATTGGTGGGTCGATTTCGCGTTAGCCTAGGTGAATGAGGTAAAAATAGTATGGCATAGCTAGTTTTCGGATTGGTCATTCAAAAATAGCCAGTATTTACTAAGTCAGTGAAAAATAGTCATTATTTTACTGCAATAGAGACCGGTCCAGCAAAATATATTGGAGTTCGGTGCACCTACGCTTGACCGATATAATTTGTTGGCTCCAGTATAATATACTGGAGACTGGAGCGCCGGTGCTCCAAAGTTCAGTATGTTATGTTGGACCGGTATACTTGCTGAAACTCCAGTATATTATGCTGGAGTTCTAGTGTACTTATGCTGGAACTCCATCATATTATGCTGGAGTTCTAGCATAAGTATACTTGAACTCCAATATAAGTTATACTAGAACTCCAGCATAATATACTGGCATATTTCCGAGTTTTGAACAGTATTTTAGCTCAGATTTATCTTTATATAAAAAGTAGCTAAATTTCGATTACTTTTAAACGAGGCTATATTTGAACGACCAATGGTAAATCTGGCTATTTTTGAATTTCTCGCGTGAATGAGAGGTCCTACTAAAGCCCAAAGAAACTTTGATGCTCAGAAAAGGAAACCCCAGCGACCAAGCACTCCCGCCCTCAAAAGCGAAGACCGAAGAACCGCCAGGTTGTCGAGGGCACGGCTGAAGAGGAGGCGGGCGCCCTCTAAGTTGACCACCCTACCCAAAGTCGGTTTATCCTTAAGAAAATAGATGAAGGAAATTGAAAGAAAAGAAAAATTATAAAAATATAAACACAGAAAGGGTAATTAGGATCAAGCGCTTGTTATTTATCAAAAGTTACATGTGATAGTTAGGGGTGTTCAAATCGAACCAAAAATTCGCACCAAATCGAAAAATTAAACCAAATCGATTAAAAAATCAGACTAGGTTTGGTTTGACTTGGTTTGGTATTGAGTAAAAAATTCGAACCAAATCGACATATAAATATAACTTCTATATTTTTATTTTTAAGAATTTACAGAGAATTTTCTTTAGAAAATATAGAAATATTTGGGATCCTCTCATGTATTAACCTTGTAACCATAGATTAACGAAAAATTATTGTTAGACGACTAAGAAAATAACTATCATGTGTTACTAAAAAAATTCTCTTATTAGAATATTTTAATAGATCATATGTTTTTCAATTTTTTTTCATATTTAGTAAACATATATTCACTTATCGAAGTTTTATCTATAATTTAACAAAGCAAGATAAAAATAACATTCATGTAATAAAAAGACCCGAAATCCCGAAAAACCTGACAAAACCGAACAAATCCAAATCGATATAATTGGTTTGGTTTGGTTTTTTGATTCTGATAAAAACTGAACTAACCCGGTCCATGTACACCCCTAATAATAGTAATGGTGTAACTTTATTTATAAACCAAGCAGAATAAACAAGCCTGATGTCCGATGATAATTCAGACCTGAACCATTCTTGATCCATCATTTGAATTAGTGCGAAGTTAATAATTTCACGAAGGAATATCAAAATACAAAACTTAAACTCACAAAAAAAGCTAACGGAATACAACATAGAATATAAAAACATAAAAACAAATTTCTGACGTAACAATATGACGAGGCCAATGCGTATAAGATTTTGCTACTCGTATTCTGTCAAATTCTAGTAAGTTTATGATATCGTCCCACAGAAATTGGATAATCTAGCGAAAAACAGATAATATTCTTACTATTATTTGAGAGAATCAGATTGATGAAGTTTTGTTTGTTGAAAATTTAAATTGCTTGAGTTGAAACAAAATAACTTTCGGAAGATTTATATTTAAAAAGAGTTGAGAATCATTGAATTCACTCGATACCTTGATAATAATAAAATCTTAGCTTCTACATGTATTTCTCTTAGGAATAATTATTTATTGCTAATACAATTATATTTTGCTCACTAAGAAATAATCAATTAACAACACTCCGCGAGGTTATGTAAATCAATTGATATATGACTCGTGACGATTAAACCAAAATAATTTTCTTGCCTGAATTGTGCTAAAAGATAGCAAAAATCTGTTGCGATTATTTTTTACTAAAAATCAATAATCTTGCCAACTACAACTCCTCCGTGAGAATTAGAATGGAAGTAAGCAAGATTACAGACTTGGAATGATATCTTAAAAAGAATTACTCTCATTCTATTATTTTACCCAATAGTTATCGTATATTAATTTTGCTTCGTGAGAATTACAAAATTGACATACAACTAACTTTGGAGAATAAATAGATAGAAGTGATATTAATTAATTAAAACTAATATTCCAGCACAATATAGAAATATAATTAGAAAGTTTCACGTCAAGCATGTAGTAAAATTGAGATAATATTATAATGATAACGAGCTTCATCAACTATCCCAACAAAAGAGATTACTCAATTATAGAGTATTTAAATCTCACAAAGAAAGAAATTCTTAAAATACTATTAATACTCTTAGAAAATCACAAAATACGACAAGATAAAGTGAAATATATAAAGAAAGAAGCAAAAACCAAAGCAAGAGAAAAGTTGCTAATTAGGCACGTATCATCCTCCTCCCCTCAACACAAATATTACTATTTATAGAAATCAAATATCATAAGGTTCCATATTGCCTCATGCTTCTTTTGCCATGATGTCTTGTGCTTCTTTTGCCGCGATGCCTTGTGCTTCTTTTGCCACGATGCCGCGTCCTTCTTTTGCCATGATGGCTCGTATTTCCCTTTTTATTCCTTTATTTTATTTATCATGATATTTTTATTTCCTGCTAAATACTATTAAAGATACAGATAATTGACATATTATATATATTATTTAAAATAATTTATTTTTAAGTATATAATATATGAATATTTTATAATCATCAAACTCCCCTGCACTTGAATCTTTGCTCGTCCTCGAGACAGTAATTTTATTAATAATTATTGTTTCTTGTAGAGTATAAAAGTAAAAAAAATAAAGTTTCACATAAAATTCAAAACCTATAAGTTTTTCAAGTCGCGAAATCTTTACCTTGTTTCTTCTTCTACTTTTGTTTGCCAAAAACTTTCAACTCCTCTTTTGATAAAAATGTTGAGATTGATAACATTATGATTACAATTTCGAGTTTCTCAAATTTTATCCATAGGCTTGCCCTTCATGTCAGTCTCCACTTATGTAGAATCAACACTAATTTCTAAAATTATTTTAGGACTTTTTAGGCTTGTAATGGTAGGCGTAATGCTGGTAAGGTAAAAGAATATATTTGTTAGTGACTTTGTTCCATCCAACTTTATTATGAGAGCCAATTATTTTATCAACATAACTATGTACAATTCAACACAAGGAAATAACTCTAGAGATTGGGATAAAGGTCCCGATCTCCAATTTCATAATTAATATCACTTAAGTCATCATTTCTCTCAATAGATTTCTTAAATTCAAGCTTCTTGAATCAATAATTTATTTTACAAGTATATACACCTTGTTTTCCTCTTCTTTTTTTTCTTTTGGTTCAAAGTTAGGTGCTAAAAGGTAAAATATAAATATTTATGGTTAAAAATAGATAGGCTAAAAAGGGTGTCAAAGAAAGTCTAATTTCTTTCTAAAAATAGTGTTGTCTAGAATTTCTCCTTGATAGACATTTGGGGCAAGTTCTAGCAGAATTTTATTGATTCTACCCGTTGAGATCATAATGTTTCTCAATTCCAACACTTTCTCAAATTTGGAGATACTCGTTCTTGCCTTCACAAAAATAAAATTACAAAGTTAGAAGTTATATGGCATAAATAAAAAAATTTATGTTTGAAAAATATGTAAACTTTTATTTTAAAACTTTAATATTGAACAAGACCAACAATTAAAAATAACATAAAAGATGGATATATATATATATATATATATATATATATATATATATATATATATATATATATATATATATATATATATATATATATATATATATATCAGAGAGAAGAAAAAACTTGATAGAGTGTGTGACAACACATGTTTTTATATGTAATAGACTGACTAATTTAAGGCTTTATTAGTCATTTGGTCCTGGTTTTAAATATAAACCAACAAATTGACCTGTCCAACATTTTAAATTGATTCATTAAATAGTTAATCAACCAGTTACTTAGGCATACCGATCACCATGGAGTTACTCCTACACAGGTGACTTTGTTTTGTAGAGGCCTTCATGAGATGTTCTGGTTGTACAATAACCTGGGTATTGACCAGATCAATTGATTAAGCATTTAATTACCCAAATTTATGTCGAGCTTATGAGGCTCCACTGCTTCTCCCTCAATGGTTACAGGTTTTGTATCTTAGTTCTGAGTTTAACGTCGTCAGCTCGACTTATTAATTGCAAAATTCATCAGTCTATCAAAGTAACCGATGGGTGTTGTTCAAAATGTCTTCCATAGTACAATTTTAGCATGCGACCATTTACCTTAAACTTGTCTCCTCCATTTTTCTGAATTTCTATTGTCCCGAATGAGTAACGCCTGTAACATTGTAAGGACCTGTCTACTTGGATTTTAATTTTCATGGGAATAACCTGAGTCTGCTATTGTAAAGAAGTACCTAATCTCCAACTTTGAAACTCTTTGGTCGGATCAACTTGTCATGCCATATTTTTGTTTTTGCTTTAAAATTTTTAGCATTTTCATAGACTCCCAACCTCAGTTCTTCCAATTCATTAACCTGAATAAATCGCTTTTTACCAGCAGAGGTTAAATCAAAGTTTAGTGATTTCAATGCCCAAAAAGCTTTATGTTCTAATTCTACGGGCAAATGACAAGCTATTCCAAAGACTAATCTACATGGAGATGCTCCAATTGGCGTTTTGAAAGCCGTACGGTACGCCCATAGAGCATCGTCTAATTTTAAAGCCCGGTCTTTTCTTGAGATTCCAACCGTTTTTTCAAGAATTTTTTTTCACTTGCGGTTGGAAACCTCAACTTGCCCTTGAGTTTGAGAATGATATGGTGTTCCTGTTTTGTGAGTCACATTATATTTTGACACTAAAGCAAAAAATTGCCTATTGATAAAATGAGTTCCTTGGTCACTAATAATGACTCGCGTTGTGCCAAATCTAGTAAAAATATTTTCTCTAAGAAAATTGCACACTGTACGAGCATCATTCTTTCTTGTGGGAATGGCTTCAACCCATTGTGACTCATAATCGACAGCCACAAGAATATATTCAAAAGAGTGAGAAGAAGGATAAAAACCCATAAAATCTATTCCTCAAACATCAAATATTTCACATACCTGTATTGATTGCAGTGGCATCTCATCTCTTTTGGTGATATTACATGTTCTCTGACACCTGTCACATTGTGTTGCATATGTTCGGGCATCTATAAAGAGAGTGGGCCAAAAGAATCCGGCTTCTAAAACTTTAAAAGCTGTTCGATTTGCTGTATAATGTCCTCCAATTGCTCCATCGTGAAATTGATATAGAATTATATTCATCTCTTCTTCAGGTACGCACCTTCTAATGATATTATCTGCACAATTTTTGAATAAGTAAGGTTCGTTCCACAGATAATACTTTGCATCAGATATAAGCCTTTTTCTTTACTGGTAAGAGAATTCTCGGTATCCACTTTCCAACCAAGTAATTCGCGATATCTGCAGACCAGGGTGGTTGAGTCACAATTGTATTAACTGAAAAAATATGTTCATCGGGAAATTCTTCTTTTATCTCATTAAACACAAGGGGAGGGTTTTCTAATCTAGACAAAAGGCCAGCTACTTGGTTCTCAATCTCTTTCTTGTCCTTTATCTCAAGGTCAAATTCTTGCAGAAGTAAAATCCATCTTAATAATCTAGGTCGAGCATCTTTCTTAGCTAAGAGGTATTTTAAAGTTGCATGATCAGTAAAAACAGTGACCTTTGTTCCTATCAAATAGGAACAAAATTTATCAAAATCAAACACTCTGCTAGTAACTTTTTTTCTGTCGTGGCATAATTCACTTGAGACTCACTCAATGTCCTGCTAGCATAGTAAATGGCACGGAATATCCTATCTTTTCTTTGGCCTAAAACCGCTCCAACCACTGTATCACTAGCATCACACGTGATCACAAAAGGTTGATTCCAATAAGGGGACACAACTACAGGTGCACAGTTGATAACTTTTCCTTAAGGGTTTCAAATGCTTTCACACATTTACCTGAAAAATCAAACTTAATGTCTTTCATCAAGAGGTTAGTCAGCGGTTTTGAAATCTTTGAGAAATCTTTTATGAATCGTCTGTAAAAATCTGCATGACATAGAAAGCTCTTAATGCCTTTCATAGTTGTGGGAGGGGGTAATCCTGCTATAAGATTAATTTTTGCCTTATCAACTTCTATCCCTTTATCAGTAATTTTATGTCCTAAAATAATTCCTTCCGTAACCATAAAATGATATTTTTCCCAATTAAGAACTAAGTTTGTTTCTTCACATTTTTTAAGAACAAAGGTCAAGTGTTTAAGACAATCCTTATATGTTTTTCCAAATAGTATAAAATCATCCATAAAAATTTCAAGAAATTTGTCATTCATGTCAGCAAAATTGCCGACATGCTACGCGGAAATGTAGCAGGGGCGTTGCACAGACCAAATGGTATTCTCCTATAGGCATATGTTCCATGAGGGCATGTGAATGGTGTCTTATCTTGATCTTCTAGTGCAATTGATATCTGGTTATATCCGGAATAGCCATCATGAGAACAGTAAAAACCATATCCTGAAATTCTTTCCAACATTTAATCAATAAATGACAAAGGAAAATGATCTTTTTTAGTGACATCATTGAGACGTTTGTAATTAATGCAGACTCTCCATCCTGTAACAGTCCTGGTAGGTATGAGCTCATTATTTATATTTTGTATAACTGTCAACCTCCTTTTTGGTACACCTGAACGGGACTTACCCACGGGCTGTCAGAAATGGAGTATATAATACATGCTGTCAACAACTTTACGATCTCTTTTTTCACTACTTCCTGCATTGCTGGATTCAGCCTTCTATGCGCATCGACTATTGGCTTATAACTATGCTCCATGAGGATTCTATGTGTACAGATAGTTGGACTAATCCATTTAATATCTTCTACAGTCCACCCTAAGGCTCCTTTGTGTGCTTTCAATACTTTAATCAAACTACTTTCTTGTTCTGCAGTAAGAGAATATGAAATAATTACTGGAATTTATTCTTTCTCAAGATATACATATTTCAAATAAGAAGGGAGAGTTTT
Organism: Nicotiana benthamiana; assembly: GCA_034376525.1. Lineage (NCBI taxonomy): Eukaryota > Viridiplantae > Streptophyta > Magnoliopsida > Solanales > Solanaceae > Nicotiana > Nicotiana benthamiana. The sequence goes on from CM067325.1 coordinate 107,405,326, forward strand.
GAGTTCAATTTTTGATTGAACTTCTTCGGATTTCATATCTTCTTCCTCTGAATCTTTGTCCAATATTTCAGCTTCTCCTCTAATAGTGGGATCATCATTCTGTGTGGTGCCTGATTTGATCAAGCATCTTTTCATTGAATCTCGAATTAGCTGATCATCTTTGAGTTCATCTGTAAGATAACCAATCATGTCAATTGAAGAACATGAAGATGATGTTTCATCTTCTGAATATCTTAGTAATTTTTGCATATCAAAGTTGACTCTCTCTTCATCAACTCTCAAAATTAGTTGTCCTTGATGAACATCCATAATTGCTCTTCCTGTAGCAAGAAATGGTCTACCTAAAATTATTGGTTCATTATGACATTCTTTCATTTCAAGCACTATAAAATCTACAGGGAAAACAAACTTATCTACTCTTACGAGTACATTTTCAATTATTCCCTTAGGTTTCTTAGTACTTTGATCTGCAAATTGAAGAGAAACACTTGTGTCTTTTATTTCACCAAGATCTAACTTTTTAAAGATAGAAAATGACATCAAATTTATTAAAGCTCCAGAATCACAAAGTGCCTTTTCAAAATATACTCCTCCCAAAGTACATAGAATTGTAAAACTGTCTGGATCACCAAGTTTTTTGGTAGCTTATTTTGAAGTATAGCACTGCATTTTTCCGTAAGCATTACCACAAAAACGGAAATAGTCTTAAATTAATTGCTTCAGGGGATACTCCATTATACTTAGTTGTTTCAACTAGTTCTAGAAAATTAATTAGATGATGATGTGGATCTTCACTTGAATCTCCCGTAAAGATACAAGATCATTGGATCGTTTGAATTAGGCCGGTCCTGATTTCAAAGTTGTTGGCCACCACTGGGGGCTTCCTGACACTAAATTCATAGTTGAAGTGGTCAGGTCAAGCATACTCCCTTAGGATTCTGTTTGCTGGTCTTGGCACAGCTTCATCAAATTGATCCTCTATTTGGACTGGTGGTGGAACTTCGCGTGGGTTGATATTTTCTACTTTCTGATTCTCCATTTCTTCACAAGCTATTGTTTGAGAGTACATTTGTCCTTTCCTGCGTGATCGAAGAGATCTTTCAATTTCAGGATCGTAACTTGCTAACTCTTTTGTGGAAGAGCGGGTCATAAACTATTTGAAATTCATAAAGTAAAGAAAATTAGTTCCTAAAATAATAGTAGCAATAAACAACAATAATAATAATAATAATAATAATAATAATAATAAAAATAATAATAATAATAATAATAATAATAATAATAATAATAATAAAAATGAAAGATTGCAAAGATGAAAAAACTAGGCGTTAAAGGGAAAAAAATATTAGTACAACAATTTCATTATTTATAGATTATAGTAAAATTATACCACACTTGAAATAAAATTGATATATAAAAATGACGCAGCAAGTAAACTGTGACAATAAAATATAATATTATTCAAAATATTAGTACTAATACTCGTAATAATATCTAAAATTACAACGATAATATATCAAAGGGCAATTAATAGTGTGTAAGACTGTGAAAGAAGTGATTATAGTATATTTGTTTTTTTGGTTAGTAAAGTAATAATAATAGTCTAATTGTATTAGATATACTAAGAGATTTAATAAAAATAGTTGGTAGCAATTATAATGAGAAGAAAAAAAATTAAAATAAGTTCTCAAATTAGTAATAAAATATTTAAACTGAAGTAGATGTATGCCAATCCCCGGCAATGGCGTCAAAAATTTGACGAGGCCAATGCGTATAAGATTTTGCTACTCGTACTCTGTCAAATTCTAGTATAGTTTATGATATCGTCCCACAGAGATTGGAGAATCTAGCTACAAACTTATAATATTCTTACAACTATTTGCGAGAATCAGATTGATGAAGTTTTATTTGTTGAAAATTTAAATTGCTTAAGTTGAAACAAAATAACTTTCGGAAGATTTATATTTAAAAAGAGTTGAGAATTATTGAATTCACTCGATAGCTTGATATTAATAAAATCTTAGCTTCTACATGTATTTCTCTTAGGAATAATTATTTATTGCTAATACAATTATATTTTGTTTACTAAGAAATAATCAGTTAACAACACTCTGCGAGGTTATGTAAATCAATTGATATATGACTCGTGACGATTAAACCAAAATAATTTTCTTGCCTGAATTGTGCTAAAAGATAGCAAAATTCTGTTACGATTACTTTTTACTAAAAATCAATAATCTTGCCAATTACAACTCCTCCGTGAGAATTAGAATGGAAGTAAGCAGGATTATAGACTTGGAATGATAGCTTAAAAAGAATTACTCTCACTCTATTATTTTACCCAATAGTTATCGTATATTAATTTGCTTCGTGAGAATTACAAAATTGACATACAACTAACTTTGGAGAATAAATAGATAGAAGTGATAATAATTAATTAAAACTAATATTCTATCACAATGTAGAAATATAATTAGAAAGTTTCAGGCCAAGCATGTAATAAAATTAAGATTAACATTACAACGATATCGAGCTTCTTACTCCATTATAGAGTATTTAATCTAAGAAAGAAATTCGTAAAATACTATCAATACTCTTAGAAAATCCCAAAAGACTACAAGATAAAGTGAAATATATAAAGAAAGAAGCAAAAACCAAAGCTAGAGAAAAGTTGCTAATTAGGCATGTATCATCCTCCTCCCTCAACACAAATATGACATACTATTTATCGAAATCAAATATCATAAGGTGTCATATTGCCTCATGCTTCTTTTGCCATAATGCCTTGTGCTTCTTTTGCCATAATATTTTGTGCTTCTTTTTCCACGATGCCTCGTCCTTCTTTTGTCATGATGCCTCGTGCTTCTTTTTTTATTCCTTAATTTTCTTTATCATGATATTTTTATTTCCTGCAAAATACCATTAGAAAATACAGACATTGACATATTATATATATATATATAATTTATTTTTAAGTATATAATATATAAATATTTATAGTCATTACAATATAGCGAAGAGAGCGTGTCAATTGCTGCACCTTAAACTAAAATGGCTCCACCACTTACTTTAACCTCGCCATAGGCAGGACATTGGCATTACGCAACGGAAAACTCAGTCCGCATATTGAGATCATGACGTGTTTTGAGTAATTATGGTTGGTGCTTGTATTAGATTGGTGATTGACTTTGATGAGACTAATTATGGCATGAAAAACGTAACTGTATTGTTGCTATTTCGTTGTTTGTAATAGGTTGTTCATTGACTCTAATGAGACTATTATGATATGAAATGATAATGGTATTTTTGTAATTTGGTGGTTGTAATAGTTTTTAGTTGACATTAATGAGAATAATTATGGGATGAAAATGTAATCATATTCTTCCTAGATAATCGGAATTTAAAAAGATCTGTAAGGTTGTTTTAACATTATTCGAACCTTTACCCACTGAGCTACATTGATTGATATATCGAGTTTCAAACATCTTCGTTGGCGTAACAAAGATGTCGAAAGAAAGTCTTAGCCTTTAAAATATATAGTAAAAAGAGATTGCGGCTATATAGTTGCCTTAAAAATAATAGCCGAAAAATATATTTTTCGTATATTCATACTATAATATACATATTTTATATATAATTTAATGTGTATATCTTATATATTTAGCTAGCGGTTGTAATTATTTTTGATCGACCAGCCAAATATGTTAAAATCTCTTTTCTTCCATTTGATCTCTTTGGGTCTCTCTTGGCCCATCCATCAGTACAGATATTTAACGTATTACATATAGGAAAATTATCAGTTATGTTCATATATAGGTAGCTCATTACAAAAATTAGTCAATTGATAAAATATTATTAAAATTAGCCAATTAACTATTTGTAGCAAAAAAATCAAAATTTTATTTTGTTTTGAGTGGGTGTTATTAGAATAGATTGGGAACAAGTAAGGAGCTTGAATCGTAGTTTTGGGATGATTTGGTGAAATTTAGAGGTGGTTTGAATTGAAAATTCGGTAAAAACTGAACATGAAAAAATGATATGTGTATCATTTGTGTATCACATAGGTATCATATTTGTATATATTGTATATCACATGTATACCTATGTATGAGATACATGCATGTTACATGTGTCGCAGAAGACTTTTTTGAACTCGATTTAATTACAAATTTTGATACGAGACCAGTCCAAATCACCTCCAATCTTCCTCAAAATTTGTATATTGACTTATCTATATATTTTCAATGAATTTGAACTATACCCATTGAAAAAGTTCCTTTTTTGTTAGATTTTGGAATATTGTATTTATTTTTTGTATTTCATCACCTTATTTGCTACCTCATCCATAAAATTTCCTTTCCGTCTTGTATCTAGTGTTACTAATCACGCCTAAAAATATGAAAGGTGATTTTTGCATGTGATTCTTTCAGAGAAAGAACCCTATTATTAGGTTTTTCAATTTTTGTTGGCTAGTTTTGGTAATACTATAATTAATGGCTAGAGATTGGTAAGTTAAGATTTATTTGGGATATTTGTATAAGTATTGCTCATATATTTGTGTAAGTATATGCTCATATATTGCTTGTTTGTAAATGCATTTATTAAATTTGACTAAATATAATTCTTGATTAACAAAATTCTTTTATGTGGTTTATTTAAACCTATGGATATCCTATAAAAAGGACCCTAGTTTGGTTTCTTTGATAGGTTGCAATTTTGAGTACTAATAATGTTCAGGGTCTCAACTTAAGATGACGACAACAACAATAACAACAACCCAGTATAATTTCACTTAGTGGGGTTTGGGAGGGTAGTGTGTACGCAGACCTTACCCCTACCCTTGAGTAGAGGGACTGTTTCCAAATAGATCCTTCCCTCCAAGAACTTCCCACCTTGCTCTTGGGGAGACTCGAACTCACAACCTCTCGGTTGGAAGTGGGGGTTGCTTACCATCAGAGCAACCCCTCTTGTCTACGGTCTCAACTTCAGACATATCAAAAAAAAAAAAGGAAGAAGAATCAAGGATTAACAAATTTGAAAAGAAATAGCAAAGAAGTTACAAATATGCCTTCATTCTCAAAGTCATTGAGAAGTATCAGCTTCAATGCGTGGAAAAGATTACACTATGTCAAGTTCATGATTTTCTCCTGCTAATTGTACCTTTTGTATGTCAAGTTCTTGATTTGCTTGGTCATTTTCATTCCAAAAGTGGTATTATTCTTGAATCATTAAGCTTTCTAAAACCTCATTTGTGAGAGACATTAACAACCCTTTGGTATGAATCTCCTCTTTGTCCAGTTTCTTTTATTCCTCTAGAATTGATTCTTTCTTGTCATCCCACTTTTTCAACCTATACTGAGCTGATTCCACCTGCAACCACCGGGCGAATACAGAATTTATAGTCAGTGGATTTAGAATCACACACACAAGCAAAAAAGAAACAAGTATATAATTTTTTTTGCTTATGTGTTTATGGATCAAGCCGAAAACAACTGGTTCAGTTGAACTCATTGAACATGTTCTAGATCCACCTCTACTCGTAATTCATATTTAGCTTAAGGAAAGAATGCTCGTGCAATAATTTTTGTTCTAAGACCAAATTCCTCTGGATTTATTGCATCAGTGGAAACAGAAGCAGGGATCCTTTTCAAAAATGGTGTGAAATAGTCAGGATATCTTCTTATGGCTAACTTAAATCTTAACTTGGTTTATTAGTTATACCATTTTTTCCCGAAATGATCTATAATAGATTGGTAAAAAGACGAAGGACCTAGGGAAGGTAGTATGTACACAGACCTTACCCTTGTCCTGGGAAGGTAGAGAGGTTGTTTCCGAGCTGTACATTAGACAGTCTATTTCTACCAGGTTAACTACAAGCATTAGAAAATAAAGAGATTTTAATTACCTCTTTATTCCAATCGGTACAAGCAGTGATCCATATCAAAATGATTGTTTGCATCACTGTACCTCGCAGCATTCCTGACCATATACCCTGTATACACCAGAATAAAGTACTCATTTTCCTTTAATACAAATATTTGGTTTTGAGAATGTTAATGGAATATATTTTGATTACCTTAGCGCCAAGTTTGAAGTGAAAGCCGAGAAGAGCACCCAATGGAACTCCGACAATGTAATAGCAGCCCACATTTACATAGGCCACAAAAGTTTGCCATCCACAGCCAACAGCCACACCTGAAATAGATCCAATCACAATTCGTATAGTGAATTTAAAAGGATCTTATAGGAATCTAAATGACAACGTTATATCCAGCCAATAAACACAAGCTGATTTGTTTTTGGTAATCAGGCTAATTAGGTGACCAAAGACTTGGCGCGAAGATAAGATGTTAAATTCTTACCTGACAAGACGGGTTGAATTCCATTGAGAATGAGGGAAATCGCGAGCAATGGACAAAGGTCGGAGACAGCTGCAGCCACGACTTCACCACCAGTGAAGGCATAACTGATGAGATTACGCAATGCAAGCACGATAACTGCAGCAATCACTGAGAGAATGAAAGACCACGATGTAACCACAATAACAGAAAAAGCTGCTGATTTTGGATGCCTTGCTCCTAGTTCATTGCTCACTCTCACACTGTTCATCAGCATGACACATCAAAGGAAATCAGAAAAATACTCCATTTCAAATCCATACTTATAATTATATCTCAAGTTTGCAGCTTAAAGAGGGTTAAACTTGATATGTTGCATTGACCAAGTACAATACTTGCATAGTGCTGCGCTAAAATGCAGCACAAATATTCAGTGCCATTGCACTTCCTTTTTACAGTACAAAGTGCAAACATACTACGTAGTACGTATAGCCCGAAAAGTTTTGCCAGGTGCATAAACACAAGATAGAGAGAATTACAAATAACATCATTAACGGAAAAACAAAATTTATTCACAAAAACAGAACAAGATTATCTGAAAGAAGAATTCAATTTTACAACATAACAAGTGTAGACAAGCCTCAATCCATGACAGAAAGGAGAAATGAACAATGAGAAAAAAATAAGCTAAAATGAAAACTGACCTTGCTGCTGCATTGAATCCAACTGATATCATGAATACCCAACCAGAAATTGTCATGCTTTAGTTATTCCCACCAAACACAAAGGAAAAGGCGAAATGGTTAGCTATTGAAAACTTGTAACCTACTTTATTTACAATACTAGCAAGTATAAGAGCATAGATAGTAGGGGAGCGTTGGCGTAACTGATAAAGTTGCTATCATGTGACCAGGAGATCACGGGTTCGAGCCGCGGAAACATCCTCTTGTAGAAATGTAGGATCGTAAGACTGCATATAATAGACTCCTGTGATCCGATCCTACCCCGAACCTCGCATATAATGGGAGTTTAATGCACGGGATTGCCTTTTTTTTATTTTAATAAGAGCATAGATTCTACAGTACAAATAATTAGCCTTACCTCTAAGTAATGAAAGAAAAATCTTTTAAGTTTACATGTTCATAAGTAGTTAATTTTATTTATAACAGCCAAACACCCTATAAGAGGGTCTATCAAAAACAGTCTATCTGCCTTTCCAGGATAGAGGTAAGGTTCGCGTACACACTACCATCCACATACTCCATTTGTGGGAATTCACTAGGGTGGTTGTTGTTGTCGTAAACACCTTATTAGCTTTTCAAGTGAGTTTTATTGACTTTTAAAAGTAAATTTTGATTATGCAGACACTGTTTCTGGAAATACAGATTATAGTTTTAAAATTTTCAAAATATAAACAGGAAAATATGTAAAGTTGGGGGATCAAAGAAAATAATACTCCCTTCGTCTCAATTTATTTGATTCACTTTCCTTATTAGTCCCTTTAAAACAAGAATGACAGATTTCTATATCTAGAAACAATTTAACTTTAAACTTTCCAATTTACAAATTTTAACCTTAATGAGATATTTTTAAAGCCATCACACAAATGTTGTGACCCTATAAAGTTTTTATTCATTAAGCTTTTACGATCACAAGTTTTACAAATCTACTTTTTTCCCTTAAATTTCATGTCGAGTCAAACAAAGCTCACATAAATTGGAACAGGGGGAGTAATAGTGTAGCAGTACAAATCAGTACACAAATCTAGAAGTTAGCAATGTTTCCAAAACAAGTTATATATATAACTTTTAATTACTAAAATATACTCTTACTAAATTATTTAAATATCATAATTTTCTTTCATTGCCACTAATCTTTAACCAAGTGAATTACAATACTTTGAAAGTATTCAGTTACGTATTAGCATCATATTAAATTGGATTGACCGAATATGGAAACTTTCCATTTTAAAGCATTATCTCTGGCTTTTTTCTTGGCTCAAAGAGGGGAAAGGTTGAAGTTTGCCAACTTGAGAAAGGGACAGGGACATAAAAACAGTAAAAGGTAAAATAAAAGTACAAGATAAAATTAGGAATAATTTGGATAAACATTAGGTCTTTTCATACAAATCCAGCTCTACTATGCAAGGTTAACTACCAGAATTTTAGTAGGCGTTTGGACATAAAACTTGTGATTTTTAAAGAAAAAAAATAGTATTTGGAGTTAAGTTGAAAAGGGTATTTGAAATTACGTTTGGACATGCATTTCACTTGAAAAAGTATTACAGTTTTATGAGAAAAAATAAATTTTTAACCGCTTTTCAAACTTGAAACTTATCTTTAAAAAAAAAAAAAATTCAATCTAATTTTTGTGAAGAGTGATAGTACTATCTTGGGAAAATTGGGTCGAAAAGAAAAGTCTTGAATGAAAAAATGAACTTTGACTAGGGTCTAAGGAAGAGCCGCACCAAGAAGTGTGATGTAGATAGTCTAACCTAATGCAAATATTAGTGGTTTCTTCCACCGCTCGAACTCTGACCTATAGGTCACGCGGAGACAGCTTTATCATTGCTCCAAGATTCCCCTTCACATTGGATTATAATTAGTACCAAAAGCATGAATTGATATCCAACTTTTATGTTAATATCCTCTTTACTACTGTATACTAAAGATAGTTAAACTTGAATCAAAACAACAACAACATAATCCCACGGGTAGGGTTATCTATCTTGTGAACCAAAAACAATTGGCAGGGGTTAGTGGTCTTACCAAATAGATAGAGCATCCAAAGACAATTCAGGATTTTCAAGCAATCCAGCAAGCAGAACCACAATTTGAAAGTACCATGTCTCCAAGCACAACATCACCGCGGATGCTGCTGATAACTTGAAAAACACCGGCAAGCCGGAAAACGCCTGCAAACTGAACCCTTTCCATGTTTGCTTACACCTCTCACTTTTCACAATATACACAAATTGTCCTATAACAATTATCCACCATGACAAACTCAGTATCAGAGACGCCCCGAGGATACCAAGCCCTATCTTGTAATCACAACCCAACTCATCACTAAATGCAACACTAAAGTCGCAGCAGAAATGTAGGCGCTTGGTGCTACGATACTCTGAGGTTGAAGAAACTTCTGGATTGGGAAATTTAGCGCATACGCGAAAATTTGGGGAATTAGACCGTACACGAATAAGGCAGCTGCTGAAGCAATTCTTTCCGATTCGCCTAGAAATATTAGAATCGGCTTGCAGAAAATGTACACGAAATTGAGTAAAATTCCAGTTAGAGTTAGGAGAATTGTTGATCTTTGCAGAAAAACTCCTAGCATATCATATTTCTTTGCTCCAAATGCTTGTCCACATAGTGTTTCAACTGCACTTCCCATTCCCAACTGCCATTTCCAAACAAAAAAAAAACATTAAAGAACTTATTTCACCAAATAATAGCAATTTCACATACAGGCCACGGGTTGGAGCCGTGAAATTAGCCTTGCTGCGATAAAAAAAATCTAAGTGAAAAAAAGAATCAATCTATTAGAGCGGAAGTAGAGAACGGTACCAGGGCGGGCCCATTCTCGATATGGGTAATCCTTAGTATACTCAAAAACTTCGTTGTGGTGTCAAGACCATTTTTGGAAGAGCGTGGAATAGTAGAGTTCTTCTTCCTTTTATTCCAAAATGAGGGCTGTATCAGGATAAGCTGCCTATATTACACCCTCTTTGGGTGCGGGCCTTCGACGGATCCTGTGTAAATACAGGATGCTTCATGCACCGAGCTGCTTTTTGTAATGGTACGTAATTTCACCCTTTTTAGCATAACTCCAATTGATCCAAAATTGGTTCAAAACAACAAACATACTTCAAAGAACCTATGTCACCTAGTATTGCTAATTTCTTGCTGTTTAAAATTGAGCAATTATTCTTAAATTGTTCAGAAAAAAGAAATGAAGTTAAAGCACCTATTTCAACAAACAGTGTCAATTTCTTCCCTTTTCAGAAATTACCTCCAGTTTTCCCATTCAGGTAATATATCAAACAAATATCATACAGTAAAGAACTTTAAAATGTTTCCACTTATTCCTAAATTTTAAAAGGGATGACAGATTGGTGCACAAAGTATCTCATATTCAATTACAGAATCCCGGTAGGGACTGCATCCCAAAAAGTGTGATATAAGCGGTCTATCCTGATGCATATGGAGTCAAGATTCCAAGTTTATGCGTTAGAGATTCTAATCGTATTTAACTACTGGATTCTAGATTAATAATTTACATATATTTAATAAATTTTTTGAGACAAATTACAGGGTTCGAACCGAAACTACTGGGTTCGGCCGAACTCGCTACCTGCACTATAGGGGCGGTAGGTAGCTTATTCTGCGGCTCGAACCCGTAACCTATAATACAAAGACAACTTCAGCATAAAATTTAAAGGGTAGTCAAGAAATGTTGTGAAACGTACCATAAGACCATAAGCAAAAACTTGAATCCCAGTATTTCCAAGTGAAGCAGCCGCGAGCTCAAGATTACCCAAATGACCAGAAAATATTTGAGTTGACATAGACATAATATAGTTAATCATACAAACCATAACAGCACAACCGGCCACCACTTGAAGTTTTCAATTTGGCTACATAAAGTCATAAAATAATGGATTTGTTATGAAATAATATAAAGACAAGAACAATAATACAAGACAAGAACAATAATACAAGAACAAGAGCAATAAAGAGAATAGAGAGAGAGGAGTATTCTCATTGATACTTAGAGATTGTTAGGGGTGGTTTACAATGGTAGAAGACCCCTTTAATTATAGGGAGGGGGATGATTTAGCTACCAAGAATAGAACTCTAGAATCTCTCTAATTATAGGTATTCACCTTAAATAGGAGATTTCATAACACTCCCCCTTGAATGTCTATTCAACAATGTGCCTCGTTAAAACCTTAAAACCAAAACCCAATGGGAAAAATTAAAGAAAGGAAAAAGAGTACACATGTTTGAATATGCGCCTATTGGTTGCCTCGTTAAAAACCTCGCAAGGAAAACCCAATTGGGACAAAACCTTGTAAGGGAAAAAGAGTGCAACGCGCATTAACTTCCTCTAATGAGTACATCAATTTATATCCTTGAGCATTTGCATTCCAATCTTGTGCATCATCTTCAAAACGATCTTTGGTAGATGTTTGACAAATCAACCATATTGACTTGAATAAATATTCCGCACCTTGAAATCATCATTCTTGATAGATATGAACATCTTCATATAATGTCGTGGAATAACTCTTCAATATCTCCATAGATGTATTCTCAATGCCATCATGCTTATAGTTATAGCAAGATACATATGTACACAAATTGTACTAAGGATGTGGTACTTCAGGACCAAGAATTGCATATGCTTCAAGCAACTTAAATCTTTCAAGTTAAGTCATGTAAGTCACATAATAGACTTTAGATGCATATCAAGTTTTCACGTCATGCTAAACAAATAAGATATCAAAAACTGATTATACATACCTTTGACTTTTATACTCTCAAGTATTTGAATTACATGTCCAAATCTACATGTCTTTCACATGGAATCAAGTATTTGTCTATACACTTTAAGCGTATCAAAGACTTTGTCCTTCTGAGACTTAATATGAGCATTTGTAGTGAGAATATAGTCACTTTCTTTGGGTCAGCAAATGCGTATAGCATGCTTTGCAATATGTTGCAATTGAATTATCCATTTTATGAACTTCAGGTTCATATCATGATATTCGGGGATCTACATATACAAATGATAATTCATCCCATGTAACCTTTTCTCAAGTGTTTATCATGTCTCCCCCTCATGTTAGAAAAGCTAACTTGTTTCCTCAACTTTGGGAAATCATCTTTGTGCATTATCATGTCAATATACACAGCACATTAATAATAAGATGAAATTATTTGGTTCCTGACCCTGAACCACTTGTGAGGGGAGAATATAATATACTCTCGTATACAACGTATATCAAACTGATATATATAACTTTGTTCTCATAAGAAAAAGTTTAGCTATTAAGTGGAGGCACTCAATAATTATCTTGCTAAACCAACTTTGATATAAACCAACTTATCAAGATGAACTATCTTGAGTAGAGAATCTGGAAATTATGCTCGAAGTTAGATTACTGAGCAATTTACCTCGCAATCACCGGCCAGGCTGCGGGTTAATAACAATTGCGCATGTAACCATTTCATAGATGCATCATATGTGGTATACATGGCAGGTGAATGGGCCCATATTCACCTTTGGTATTTCCAGAATTTATGGGCTTCAACCCGAACTCTTTAGTTGGTCAGTTCATTAATGAGAACAAGTGATACAAGAGAATTCGTAAAGAACTTTCTAGTTCTTTAATATTCACCTATGTGAATTTGCACATCATACTTAAAATGAGATGGCTAACACGAATGCTAACTGAACAAATTATCAATATTGGTAAACTTCAAATTTACACCATGACATGTGCACTTATCAATAAACTTCAGGTTTATTATGACATGGGTTTTTATACCAATAGATATCCACTTTATTGTGGCATTCTTTCTTTTGTGTAGTACAAACTGGAGAACAAAGCGGGTAGCTTTTCATATGCAAATTACCCCGCTACAAGTTGTAGTAATAGGAGATATCAAAGCCTTCATTTATTTATAGTCTCAATATAATCAATCGCTTTCGTGTGTACTTTGGAAACTGAATAAGTTTCTTTGAGACTTACTACAGCACAATACTCAATTGTGTTTCTCTAACATAGTAATAATTGGCTCTTCTAGAGCTCTCAATTAATTTTGTACTACCACAGATTCATCAACATCCATGTGGTGAATATCTTTCTTAAAGAGAAAGTTATACCATTATGGTCATGTCAAACTTATATGCAAGATATGTTTCTTGCATTATCGTTGTCCTTTAATAGTCATATTTCCAAAATACTTTGGCGTACAATAGGTACGTGACCAACGATCATTCATGCCATATATCATCTCAAACCTCCTTCTAGGGGTGAGTGTGGTATCATCTCAAACCTCCTTCTAGGGGTGAGTGTGGTATCATCTCAAACCTCCTTCTAGGGGTGAGTGTGGTATATTCAATACCAATTTCATGTTCATATTCTTCCAATAATGAATATGTATTCGTGAATCAGAGGTTGTCACATTCACTCGGGGATATGTGATCTTGTTATCCTTTTCAAATCTATAAATGCGTCAGGCATTTGATTTGCTATTCTTTGCAAATGGATAATCTTTTGTGCCTCTTTCACAAATAAAGGTATGTGGATCAAGATGAGATAATGATGCATTTTTCCACAAAATTTCCCGTTTGGTTTCACCAACTTCTCCCCCTAATTTTGGGAAAAGTGTCTCATCAAATTGACAGTCTGCAAATCGTGCAGTGAACAAATCTCCTGTCAATGTTTCGAGGTAGCGAATAATGGAGGGCGATTCAACCTCAACATATATTCCTAACCTTCTTTGCAGACCCATTTTGGTGCGGGATGGCGGTGCTACAGGCACATATACTGCGCATCCAAAGATTCTTAAATGGGATATATTGGGTCCATGACCCAAAACCAATTGCAACGGGGAATATTTGTGTCAATTCGTCAGTCAGAGACGAACTAGCATTGCTGTATGCAAAATGGCGTGTCCCCAAACCGAAGTGGGCAGCCGACGAACTAGTATTGCTGCATGCAAAATGGCGTAACCCCAAACCAAAGTGGGCAGCCGACGAACTAGCATTGCTGCATGCAAAATGGCGTGAACCCAAACCGAAATGGGCAGCCTCGTTTTCATGAAGAATTCAAGATTATTCTCATCTATTGTCTCAATATGATATCCATTTTGAATGATATCTTTAAAACTCAACAAGTTCCTTTAAGACTTGGAGGAGAACATTTTGATTGATATCATTAAAACTCAACAAGTTCTTCTTAGACTTGGAGGAGAATATTGCATTCTCTAAGATAAACGTCGTGCCTTTGGGCAGAGTTACAGTTGCTCTTCAGGAGCCTTCAATCAATTTAATTCTCATGGTTTGACATACAAAAGAAATACACGAACATAAGAATAAACAAGTTCAATTCGTTTGTGTCACATAATATTTTCAAAATCTGCTGATGTCAGTTGACTAAATAAATCAGATAGTCGATTATATGTTTTCCATAATCGATTACTATGCAGTTTGAAAATTTCAGTTTAAGCATTTTCATAAAACAATCGATTGTTAAACACACACAATCGATTGTTGAGCATTGACAATCGATTGTTGACTATTTTTGAAAAAATTCCAGATCACACTGTTTTAAGACAATCGATTGTTAAACATAGACAATCGATTGTTGATAATTTTTGAAAAATTCCAGATCACACTGTTTTAAGACAATCGATTGTTAAACATAGACAATCGATTGTTGACAATTTTTAAAAAATCCCGGATCACACTGTTTTAAGACAATCGATTGTTAAACATAGACAATCGATTGTTGACTATTTTTGAAAAATTCCAGATCACACTGTTTTAAGACAATCGATTGTTAAACATAGACAATCGATTGTTGACTATTTTTGAAAAATTCCAGATCACACTGTTTTAAAGACAATCGATTGTTGATCATTGACAATCGATTGTTTTGCAGTTTTTATGCGAAATATGAGATAACCGACTAGTTTTTCAGGTTAGTCGATTACCTCTACTGGAAAGTAAAAATATTATTGATATTTGAGCATATTGATACATTCTAAAGAACTAATACTAACATTATATCATGAACTAACTAATACGAGCTAATACTAATGGCTATTAGTTTATTCATTAACTAATACAAACAAGTAAAATAAAATCAAACATCTCCATATTCTTTCATCACGGATCCATCACCGACTAGGTGGTCTATCTTCCCCTCGGGTTGCTCAAAGAAGTCTGCCACATCCAAGTGGGTGATGTCAAAGTTGTCGTCAGAGACAAAATTCGTTTCAGGGCGTTTACTTCGAGATGCTTGATAAAGATCAACCAAATGTCATGGTATACGGCAAGCCTTTGACCAGTGCCCGTTTCCACCGCAACGATAATATATCGTTTATAAACTATTTGCTTTTGGATTCTTATCGTATCGTGCTTGTGGCAGAGTGACCAACTTCAGGTTGTCATATCTCTTCTTTAAGCCATTTCACAAGATAGGTGGATCTTTGACTGTGATATATTCAATTTTCAAACCTTCATCAAGGTGATCGCGCAAGTAAATCAAGGCCTTAGTACAGTTTCAAACATTCATCAAGGTGATGGCGCAAGAAAATCAAGGCCTTAGCATAGTTTCAAACCTTCATCAAGGTGATGGCGCAAGAAAATCAAGGCCTTAGCATAGTTTCGGGTGGATGCATTATTTCTGTCTTTAATGGCGTCTCCAAGACCCATAGCATCTAAGTGGATTTAAGCATCCAACACCCATGTCATATAGTTCTTGCCCGAAATTTCAAGGGCAACGAACTTTCTTTTCATAATGTCAGACATAAAACAAATTTACATCAAGAGCGTGTTCATACTTACGGGCTCTATTACAATTATCACATTCACTTCAGGGAATGGATCATAATCATGTGCTTTACACAATCTCATGTCAAATATTACTTTCATAAAGTGAAAGATTATTTTGAGAATCTTTATTATTCTCATTATCACAATAATGACGATTATAATTTCGTCTACTTACCTTTAAGGTATACCAATTATATTTTCAATGTTTTCTTCCTTTTCTCTCTTCCGTTTCTGTTTCCTTTTTTTTTTCTCTTTGTTTTTCGTTTCTTTTCCTCCCTTTTTTTTTTCGTTTCTTTTCCTTCTTTCTTCATTCTTTCTTTGAAGCAAAACCTTGCACAAACAAAAGTTAAGACAATCAAAAATTTCAATTGGTTAGAGACTCGTGCTGATAACGTGTTATGAAATAATATAAAGACAAGAACAATAATACAAGAACAAGAGCAATAGAGAGAATAGAGAGAGAGAGAGAGGAGTATTCTCATTGATACTTAGAGATTGTTAGGGGTGGTTTACAATGGTAGAAGACCCCTTTATTTATAGGGAGGGGGATGATTTAGCTACCAAGAATAGAACTCTAGAATCTCTCTAATTATAGACATTCACCTTAAATAGGAGATTTCATAACAGGATTGATATTAATTGAAGATTAGCGTCCTAATTCTGCTAGTCAACTTTTTATGATTATCGATTTTATAATCTACTTTTTCAGTTTATATATTATTTTTTATTAATTCCTCCTAAAATAATAATTTATTAAACTTGTAAGAAATTAACTTTAAAAAATAACCTTCGATATCCAATTTATTATTAATGACAAATTTTTTATAGTTAGATAAATGTTATTGACATGTATAAAATTATAAGATTAAAATATTTTATAGTCAAACAAATATTATGATACATTTAAGATCGTAATTTTGAGAAAAAAAAATTCTTTTTTTATACTATATGTTCAATCAAACGATGTCACATAAATTAAAATGAAAGAATAAAAATCAAAATATCGAAGTAAAATAAATTGGTGAAGTTACCTAAAAGAAATGTTATCTAAGTCTGTATTTTAATAGGTAAATTTTAAATTTACTTGGACTGAGCTCAAGTGTATGTCTCTTTCATATTTACGTCTTGGGTTATCCGTCGAGTATGTCACAACATATTATCATCTTAGTTTGTGTTTTAGATGTTTATTCTAAGTTACAAAATACATATTTTTAACAATTTAGAATATACTGATTTACATATTTCGTACGTACATTGGTTATTTTAGTTAGATGTTTTAATTAATTATTATTAGAATCTTTTATTTTGAATTTTATTCTTACCTCTAATGTTTGGAGCTAATCATCTGACCTACTATAGGTAAAATATTCCACCTCACGCTCTCCACAAACACACACCAAAAAAGAAAACAGAGAGACATTGGAATCCCAAAAATTTGAGAGGAAAGGGCATTGCGGGCTAGTCTTCGACCGGTAAAAGGTGAGTAATACTTGTAAATATTGTGCTGAGGGTTTGAAACCCTGGACTTTCATATCGTAACGCTATATTGAGGCGTGATACGCAATCCATGATGAGTGCGGGGTTGTTTACTATTGGGGGATTGTGACTTGGTCCATCCCGTGTGATATTCCTACTAGATTGGTGACTGATACATAGGGGCGGACCCACGTGGAGTCAAATGGGTTCATATGAACCCGCTTCATCGAAAAATAACACTATATATAGGTATATTTTTGTTGTTTTCAAACAATTAAAGGTATAAATATAATTTTGAACCTATTTCAAACAGTAAAATGCTTAGGTTGTTGGTAAAGGGGGATCAATTTTTTCACATGGTCATAAGTTTGAGACTAGCTAGTCACATATGACCTCTAATTTTTTTTTTGAACCCCTTTGATAAAAATCCTGAGTCCGCCAATGCTGATACACACACCTTATCGATATTTATTGGGTTTGTTTCCCTGTTTGGGGCCTTATGCCGACTTGTAGAATCCTTCGGGAATTGGTATTTCTGTTCATGCATGCATTTGCATATTGTCTGGTCTAAGTCCAAAGTTTTTATATTGTTTTGCAAACTCAGACACATTTCTAAGTTTTGAAAACTCAAATGACTTCTTAAATGATATCTCAGGCTGAGGATAATTGCTTCATAATATTTTCTGGACTGAGCAAGGATCGGGCTGCGCGCTGCAGCAGTGACTTTAAACAGTGGTAACAATGACACTGCAGGATGTGACTTGAAACAGTGGTAACAAAGGCACTGTATGATGTAAATTGGTCAGGTAACATTGGCTGACTGGTCAGGTAACATTGACTGACCAGTATATTGCGCTTGGGCTGTAGGAACGCCTCCGGAGTCTGTACACACCCCTAGTGAGCACCGTCGACGATAAATCATATGCATGGTTGGCTCGGGATGCACGCCATAGCGGGTGCTGGTTTGTACTATCATATGCATTCCATTGCATTAGATTCATGCATTTGCACCTTTATTTGTGGTTTAGCTATAAGTTTCACATATTACTATATCATTGGATTTTTAGTTTACCTTGTGTATTTTCTGTGTTTTCTTATCTTCGGACTGTATTTATTTGTATTACTCACTGGGTCGGAGTGCTCACTTTACTCCATGCACCTTATGTGCAGATCCAGAGCAGTCACAGGCTGAGTAGATCTAGCAGTTCAGCAGATACAACTTTTTGGGGTGTCAAAGTAGCTGCACGGCGTTCACAACCATTGACTTTCTCCCTTACATCCCTATATCTTATTTTTCGCACTTTCAGCATAGACTGACTTTGTATTGGTACGACACTATGTATTCTAGAGGCTCAGACTTGTGACACCGGATCCTAGTGGGACTATTTCATATATTTTATTATTTTGGCACTTTTCAGTAAATTCAGACTCCTATTATATGGTGTTATTTCTTTTGAAATCTATCCAAGTTTGTGAAAATTGTGGTAACAAAGTCGGGCTTGACTAGTAATGTGTTGGGCGCTATCACGATCGGGTTGGAGCCGTGACACTTATAGTCCATGTCATTTGCATAAATTCGGGTGATTGGCTCCAAATCGCCTAAAATTTTACGTACCCATCAGAAATGATGTAATGATGAATAGTCATCTCTTCCCACTGACCACTTATTGCTTTTGATATTTTAGGACCATAAAATATGAATTCAACACGACTGTTGATATTTTGTATGCTATAATATACGTCATTTGCATGAACTTGGATGACCCAAGCCGAATCGCCTATAATGTTACGCTCTCATTACAGCGACCTATTGAACAATAGTCATTTCTTTACCATAATCGTTACTCATTTTTTGATGGATTAGGGCCATAAAATATTCAACACGATTTTCGAATATTCGTGTGCTACTGTCCACGCCATCTGCATGAACTCAGACGACCGATTCCAAATGACCTAAAATTTTGTGAGCCTATCAGAAATGACCTAATGAATAATACTCTTCGTTTTGCCATGCTTGTATTTTGGCGTTTTAGTGTCATAAAGTAAGAATTTTGCATGATTCTCGAATGTTGGTATGCTATTGTTCACACCATCTGCATGAATTAGGATGATCGGCTCCGAAATTCCTATAATTTTGCAGGCCTATCAGAAATGACCTAATAAACAATATTCACCGTTTCACCATGACTGTTCCTTTTTTGGTGTGTTAGGGACATAAAACAAGAATTCAACATGATTTTTAATTTTTCACATGCTATAGTCTATGCCATCTGCATGAACTCGGACGGTCGGTTCCTAATCACATATAATATGTGGCCCCGTCAACAATGATTTAATGAAGAATAATTATCGCTTCGCCATAATTATTCATTATTTTTGGTGTTTTAGAGCCATAAAATTGAAATTTAATATGATTTTCGATTTTACGTATACTATATAATCTACGCCATCTGTATTAACTCGAATGACCAGGGCTAATGTCTAAAAAGAATTGGGAAAAAAATTACCAAAATCTATGACCAAACAGAATTTTAGTTCTGTAATTGCAGTAAGTATCACTGCGGAATCGAATAAGTACGGTATTTGTTTACTTTCTTTGACTAGTCTAAATTTTCTAAATCATGTCTTTCATATTCAAACTAAACATGCCAAACCTTCTCATTGCAGACCAAAAAAAAAATAATAATAATAGTAATAATAAGAATAGCAGTCAATATTTTTACAGGACTCCAAAAAGTCATGAGAACCAAGTTAAAAGTCATCTTTTTAACCACCTACTATGCACTCATAGTGGCCAAAATTGCAATTGACAATGACAAGGAACAAAGAAATTAAATAGAACTATAGTACTTGTTATCTACTCATAACTTTTTTTAATTATTGAGTTCGAAAAATATTTATATATATTTAGTGAATTTTTAATAGTTATACAATCAAAGCAAAAGTTAATAGATTTATTTGTATTCATAGCTAATACCGTTAGTAATGGTGGCAAATCTAGAATATTACTGGAACCAGCAATTTTTGTCGAATCCTCTATACAATTAAGAAATACACTAAATATTTCAAAATTTTGATTGTAATTCAATTATTAATATATTAATTTAATATCATTGTATGAACATATAAACTTCAAATTGTGGACTCGCCTCGATAGCTCCTAGTTGTCGTCATTGCTTTCATCCTGGAAGCCAGCACTTAACATTATTGTTTTTTTTTATTTATCAAAATTCACATGAATGCTTTAACTAAGCTGGCATTACTGCTTCCAGAAGCCTTACTCCCCGGCTGCCTATTACTAATAATTTATAAAACATGTTTTAATATTCAAAATAAAGATTTTTCTTTCATTTATATGAATGAAAGATCCAATAAAATACTCCCTCCTTTCTATTTTAATTAATTCTTTTAGCATTTTTTGGTAGTTCATATTTGATTTTTCCGATATATATTAAAAAAGAATTAATTTCTTTTTTTAAGTTACTCTTGAAATAAAGAAAGCCTAATATTGTCAATTTTATTGCTAAGTAATATTAAAAGTGGATTCTTAATTTGTGTAAAAATACCTAAAATAAAGTAAAGTTAATCGGAGAGAGTAATAAAACTGTGAAACACAAAATCATGGCTGAAATTGTGATTCTCTGATCCTGAACTGTCTTCTATGAAAACCCAATTGGTAAGGATTTACATAAATAGTTTTCAGTGATTTCGGATTTAACTTTTTTATTTTATTGGGTAATGTTTTCGAAATAAACTTGAGGATAAAATCTGCTCGCTATAGGTTAAATTACAAGATAGTTTGGACAGTTCAAAATGGTCTGTCTGCTGCATATACAAATCTTAATATAGCAATTAATTTTGCTCGCGCAAATATAATGCGAAGGTATAGCATTCTGCAAAAAAATAGGTAGGAAATTTATTTTTTCTTCTCTTACAATTTTTAAAATTCTTAAAAACCGAAATTAAGTAACAAGTATTTCAAATTGAAATCACCAAAGGGAGTGGCATGAATAGGATTCCTCCATCCTTTACGAAAGGTCTCGGATTCAAATTCTACAAGTAGAAAATATCTTGATAGAGAATGCTTTTCTCTGTAACACACATTATATGGTGCAAATTTGAATTAATCGGAGCCAAAGAATATCGAACATCAAGCATGAAATCAGCTATCACATCTAGTTTAAATTGAGAGAAAAATATAAATGTATGACTATGAAAGAATAGTCATCAGTACCAGTGGCGAAGCCACATGGTCACAAGTGTGGTTAACTGACCATCTTTTATTGATATATTACATTGTATATATATGTAAAATAATTATGTTTTAGAGATTTATAACACATATGAACACTTTTTATCGAAAAGTTTTTTCACTGCTTTTAAATTTAAATCCCCTTATAAAAAATTCTGCCCTGGCCCATAATACAAGTCATTTACTTTGACTGGCAATTTTTTTTTATCTATAAACTCTAATGCTTTTCCTATTCTTTTACCTCTCTTGTTTTAAACCAAAGTCTCTAGTTTCAAAAGCTATATTTACCTCACTCTCTTTCTTCTAATATTTTGTGACCATGAGTGAAACCATGCCAAATCCCACTGACTGGCTACAATGCTATCAACATGCCCTCTCTGGTCAACCTCAAACCTCTCCGCCGTCAACCACCGTTTTCGGTAGCGGCCAACTCTTCGGCGCCACGGTGGTCACGACCACACCATCTTTCACTAGTCCTGGTCATCACGGGCCATTGGGCTGTTGTTCCTGGACCATTAGGAGAAGATCTAGGGCTTCAAGACGAACCCCAACAACTGTATTCAATACAAACACAACCAATTTCCGAGCCATGGTACAACAATTCACTGGGAGTCACAGTGAACCATTTTCATTCTCAGGGCTTGAACCCGCAAGGAATATTAATCTTCATCAGCAGACAGTGAATCCAAGTACTACTCCTGGTGCTTACAATATACAGTTTCAGCAGCAAATACAACAAACTTTGCCCTACACAAATCCTCCCCCTCAGGGTCATAATATTGGCCATGAACCTTTTTTTCATAGGCTAGGCAACAGTTCTTCAAGATCTAATATGGAGGTTTCTGAGAATTTGATTATGGATAATAGAACTCTGTTTCCTCCTCAACATCAACGAGGACAAGAATGAAAATGTTCCTCGTACGTACTACCATCAAGTGTGGTGGGATGAAGAAATTTCTGTCACGGAACATGCAACGTGAATTTAAATTAATCGAACCAGGATTCAGTTACTCTGTTGATTCAGTTGACATAACTTGAATTATAGCTTCTGACTTTTCACCCAAGTAAGAAAAATTGATCTTTTGTACATAAAAAGCAAGTCGATCGGCTTCTCTTTTTTTCCTTTTCAGATGATATACCTACCGTTTTTGGGCATAGGATTGTAATTTTACTTGCTTTTTGTTCCTTTTGACATGTAATTTCTCGATATCTTTGTTGCATTTTTTACTCGCTAATGTTTTGTGGTTTAATGGGTTTTCTTATTGTATTTTTTTGCCTTTTTTCTGGGTATCATTTAATTTTTAACAGTTATTTTCTGAAATTTTAATCATTATCTCCAAGGTGAACGTTGGGCTCATTCATTGTTGGGAAGAGAAGTAAGATCCGTATGAAAATAAGGTATACCCTCTTTTTGTTATAAATACACTTCTATTTAAGGTGAATGTCTTTAATTAGAGAGATTCTAGAGTTCTATTCTTGGTAGATAAATCATCCTCATCCCTATAAATAGAGGTGCCCTCTACCATTGTAAATCACTCCTAACATTATCTAAGTATCAATAAGAAGAACTCTCTCTACTCTTCTCTCTATATTGCTCTTGTTCTTGAGTTATTGTTCTTGTCTTTTATATTATTTCATAACACGTTATCAGCACGAGACTCTACCGTCTCAAGAACCGTTCTCGAGAAATCTAAGGTATTTCCCTCTTCCTAATTTAATTTTCGATTATGTCTGACATTACGAAAAGAAAGTTCGTTGCCCTTGAAATTTCGGGCAAGAACTATATGACATGGGTGTTGGATGCTGAAATCCACTTAGATGCTATGGGTCTCGGAGACACCATCAAAGATAGAGAAAAAGCATCCACCCAAGAATGTGCGAAGGCCTTGATTTTCTTGCGCCATCACCTTGATGAAGGTTTGAAGATTGAATATCTCACCGTCAAGGATCCACTCGTCTTGTGGAACGGCTTAAAGGAGAGATATGACAACCTGAAGTTGGTCACTCTGCCACAAGCACGATATGATTGGGCTCATCTGAGGCTCCAGGACTTTAAGTCCGTTTCTGAATATAATTCTGCAATGTTCAGAATTACTTCTAAATTGAAGCTATGCGGGGATAATATCTCCGATTATGATATGCTTGAGAAAACGTTTACAACGTTTCATGCCTCCAATATAGTACTGCAACAACAGTACAGAGAGAAAGGCTTTACAAAGTACTCTGAACTGATTTCTCTTCTACTAGTGGCTGAGCGAAATAATGACCTGCTCATGAGAAATCACGAAAATCGACCCACTGGGTCTACACCACTGCCTGAAGCAGATAAGGTGCACTCTCATTATGCCAAACATGAAAAGGGCCATGGTCATGGTCATAAACGGGGTCATAGCCAGGGACGTAGACAAGGAAGAAATTCCAATGAAGTCCGTCACCCCCGGAAGAGAGATAACCGCCGAAAGCAGAAACGGGGTCATGAAGATCCTAAGGCAAATAGTTCAGAAACTATATGTTATCGTTGCGGTGGGAAAGGGCACTGGTCAAAGACTTGCCGTATACCAAGACACTTGGTTGACCTTTATCAAGCATCTCGAAAGAGAAAAGGCCCTGAAACAAATTTTGTCTATGACGACGATGAGGACATCACCCACCTGGATGTGGCAGACTTCTTTGAGCAACCCGAGGGGAAAATAGACCACCTAATCGGCGATGGGTCCGTGATGAAAGAAGATGGAGTTATTTGATTTTGTTCTACTTATTTGTATTAGTTAGTGAATAAACTAATAGTCATTAGTATTAGCTCGTATTAGTTAATTCATAAAGCAATGTTAGCAGTAGTTCTTTAGAATATCTTCAATATGTTCAAATATCAATAATATTTTTATTTTTCAGTAGGGGTAATCGACTAGCCTGAAAAACTAGTCGATTATCAACTATTTTCGCATTAAAACTGAAAAACAATTGATCAACAATCGATTGTCTTTGACTAACAATCGATTGTCATTAAGACAGTGTAATCTGGAATTTTTCAAAAATCATCCACAATCGATTGTCTTTGTCTAACAATCGATTGTCGTTAAGACAGTGTAATCTGGAATTTTTCAAAATAGCCAACAATCGATTGTCTATGCATAACAATCGATTGTCTTGAAACAGTGAGGTCTGGAATTTTTCAAAATAGCCAACAATCGATTGTCTATGTTTAACAATCGATTGTCTTAAAACAGTGTGATCTGGAAATTTTCAAAAATTGTCAACAATCGATTGTCTATGCATAAGAATCGATTGTCTTAAAACAGTGTGCTCTGGAATTTTTCAAAATAGCCAACAATCGATTGTCTATGCATAACAATCGATTGTCTTAAGACAGTGTGATCTGAAGTTTTTCAAAATAGCAAATAATCGATTGTGTGTGTTTAACAATCGATTGTCAATGTTCAACAATCGATTGTTTGTAAGTAACAATCGATTGTTTGAAGAAAACGTTTAAACTGAAATTTTTAAACTGCAAAGTAATGGATAACATATCTGATTTTGTTAGTCAACAGTTAGCAGCAGATTTTGAAAATATTATGTGACACAAAAGAATTGAACTTGTTTATTCTTATGTTCTTGTATCTCTTTTGTATGTCAAACTATGGGATAGCAAATATGGATATCTCACAAAGCGAACTTGGATCAACATCCAACTGTAAAAGTATTTGCCTAATTGATTCATGTACTACACATACAATACTCAAAGAAAGGAAGTATTTCTCTCAACTAAATATGTGTAAGGCAAACGTTACTACAATCTCTGGAAGTAGTAAATTGATTGAAGGCTCTGGAAGAGCAATTGTAACTCTGCCCAAAGGCACGATGTTAATCATAGAGAATGCAATGTTCTCCTCCAAGTCTAAGAGAAACTTGTTGAGTTTTAAAGATGTACGCCGGAATGGCTATCATATTGAGACAATGGATGAAGATAATCTTGAATATCTCGTCATCACAAAGAATGTCTCCGGCCAAAAGAGGGTTATTGAGAAATTCCCGTCTTTATCTTGTGGCCTGTATTGGACAAGAATTAGTGCAATTGAGGCACATTCAACAGTAAAACAAAGGGTTACTGATTCCAATACCTTTGTACTTTGGCATGATCGATTGGGACACCCAGGATCGGTCATGATGAGACGGGTTATAGAAAGCTCATATGGGCATCCGTTAAAGAATTTCAAAATTCTTTCGAATAATGAATATCCTTGCACTTCGTGTTATCAAGGCAAGTTGATTATCAGGCCATCACCAACAAAGGTTGGGACTGAGTCACCCACGTTTCTGGAATGTATACAAGGGGACATTTGTGGACCTATTCACCCACCTAGTGGGTCGTTTAGGTATTTAATGGTCTTGATAGACGCATCCTGTAGATGGTCTCATGTGTGCCTGTTGTCATCACGCAACCTTGCGTTTGCGAAATTAATGGCACAAATAATTCGACTACGAGCACAATTTCCAGATAATCCAATCAAGTCCATTAGACTGGATAATGCTGCTGAGTTTACATCCCAAGCATTTAATGATTATTGCTTATCAATCGGGATAAAAGTTGAACATTCTGTAGCTCATGTTCACACTCAAAACGGTCTTGCAGAATCGTTAATTAAACGCCTGCAGTTGATTGCAAGGCCATTACTTATGAGAACGAGGCTGCCCACTTCGGTATGGGGTCACGCCATCTTACATGCAGCAATGCTAATTCGTCTCAGACCGACGAATTACCACAAGTATTCCCCGTTGCAATTGGTTTTGGGTCATGAACCCAATATATCCCATTTAAGGATTTTTGGATGCGCAGTATATGTGCCTATTGCACCGCCATCCCGCACCAAAATGGGTCCGCAAAGAAGGTTAGGAATATATGTTGGGTTTGAATCGCCCTCCATCATTCGCTACCTCGAAACATTGACAGGCGACTTGTTTACTGCACGATTTGCAGACTGTCAATTTGATGAGACACTTTTCCCAAAATTAGGGGGAGAAGTTGGTGAAACCAAACGGGAAATTTTGTGGAAAAATGCATCATTATCTCATCTTGATCCACATACATCTATTTGTGAAAGAGGCACAAAAGATTATCCATTTGCAAAGAATAGCAAATCAAATGCCTGCCGCATTTATAGATTTGAAAAGGATAACAAAATCACATATCCCCGAAGTGAATGTGACAACATCTGATTCACGAATACATATTCATTATTGGAAGAATATGAACATGAAATTGGTATTAAATGTACCACACTCACCCCTAGAAGGAGGTTTGAGATGATATATGACATGAATGATCGTTGGTCACGTACCTATTGTACGCCAAAGTATTTTGGAAATATGACTATTAAAGGACAACGATAATGCAAGAAACATATCTTGCATATAAGTTTGACATGACCATAATGGTATAACTTTCTCTTTAAGAAAGATATTCACCACATGGATGTTGATGAATCTGTGGTAGCACAAAATTAATTGAGAGCTCTAGAAGAGCCAATTATTACTATGTTGGAGAAACACAATTGAGTATTGTGCTGTAGTAAGTCTCAAAGAAACTTATTCAGTTTCCAAAGTACACGCGAAAGCGATTGATTATATTGAGACTATAAATAAAGGAAGGCTTTGATATCTCCTATTACTACAACTTGTAGCGGGGTAATTTGTATATGAAAAGCTACCCGCTTTGTTCTCCAATTTGTACTACACAAACGAAATAATGCCACAATAAAGTGGATATCTATTGGTATAAAACCCATGTCATAATAAACCTGAAGTTTATTGATAAGTGCACATGTCATGGTGTAAATTTGAAGTTTACCAATATTGATAATTTATTCAGTTGACATTCGTGTTAGCCATCTCATTTTATGTATGATGTGCAAATTCACATAGGTGAATATCAAAGAACTAGAAAGTTCTTTACAATTCTCTTGTATCACTTGTTCTCATTAATGAACTGACCAACTAAAGAGTTCGGGTTGAAGCCCATAAATTCTGGAAATATCAAAGGTGAATATGGGCCCATTCACCTGCCATGTATACCACATATGATGCATCTATGAAATGGTTACATGCGCAATTGTTATTAACCCGCAGCCTGGCCGGTGCTTGCTAGGTAAATCGCTCAGTAATCTAACTTCGAGCATAATTTCCGGATTTTCTACTCAAGATAGTTCATCTTGATAAGTTGGTTTATATCAAAGTTGGTTTAGCAAGATAATTATTGAGTGCTTCCACTTAATAGCTAAACTGTTTCTTATGAGAACAAAGTTATATATATATCAGTTTCCTTCTCTTTTATTAATGTGCCATGTATATTGACATGATAATGCACAAAGATGATTTCCCAAAGTTGAGGAAACAAGTTAGCTTTACTAACATGAGGGGGAGACATGGTAAACGTTTGAGAAAAGGTAACATGGGATGAATTATCATTTGTATATGTATATCCCCGAATATCATGATATGAACCTGAAGTTCATAAAAGGGATAATTCAATTGCAACATATTGCAAAGCATGCTATACGCATTTGCTGACCCAAAGAAAGTAACTAAATGGAAGAGATACAATTCAAGAAGAATTGATTCCATATGAAAGACATGTAGTTTTGAACCTATAGTTCAAATGCTTGAAAGTATAAAGTCAAAGGTATGTATAATCAGTTTTCGATATCTTATTTGTCTAGCATGACATGGAAAACTTGATATGCATCTAGAGTCTATTATATGGCTTATATGACTTAACTTGAAAGATTTAAGTTACTTGAAGCATATGCAATTCTTGGTCCTGAAGTACCACATCCTTAGTACAATTTGTGTACATATGTATCTTGCTATAACTATAAGCATGATGGCATTGAGAATGCATCTATGGAGATATTGAAAAGTTATTCCACGACATTATATGAAGATGTTCATATCTATCAAGAATGATGATTTCAAGGTACGGAATATTTATTCAAGTCAATATGGTTGATTTATCAAACATCTACCAAAGATTGTTTTGAAGATGGTGCACAAGATTGGAATGCAAATGCTCAAGGATATAAATTGATGTACTCATTAGGGGGAGTTAATGCGCGTTGCACTCTTTTTCCCTTACAAGGTTTTGTCCCACTGGGTTTTCCTTGCGAGGTTTTTAACGAGGCAACCAATAGGCGCATATTCAAACATGTGTACTCTTTTTCCTTACTTTAATTTTTCCCATTGGGTTTTGTTTTAAGGTTTTAACGAGGCACATCATTGAATAGACATTCAAGGGGGAGTGTTATAAATACACTTCTATTTAAGGTGAATGTCTTTAATTAGAGAGATTCTAGAGTTCTATTCTTGGTAGATAAATCATCCTCATCCCTATAAATAGAGGTGCCCTCTACCATTGTAAATCACTCCTAACATTATCTAAGTATCAATAAGAAGAACTCTCTCTACTCTTCTCTCTATATTGCTCTTGTTCTTGAGTTATTGTTCTTGTCTTTTATATTATTTCATAACACTTTTTAATTTATGAGACACACTTTTATTTTTAGTCTATCTGTCCCAAAAAAAAAATCTTTTATATTTAAAAATAATTTAACATTAAATTTTTTATTTTATCTCTAACGAGGTGTTATAGCCGCACAATGTCCATGGCCTGTTTTAGACTACAAAACTCTTTTAAATTACTTCATAAAATTAGACGGAGGGAGTCATATATTAATTAAAATTAATAAAAGAATAAGCATCTGATGCGTTTAAAAGATTAAACTTTTTGAAGTTGCATGTAACTAAATTATTAGTGTGTTAATATGTTCAATTGAATCCATAATTTTTATTTTGAACAAAATAATTATACCATAAAAATTTATTAAAATTATAAAAATCATATATGAACCTATAATACTAAAAATATAATATGTCCAATTCTAAAAATCTTAAATGCTGGATCTGCCTATCTACATGTGAGCGCCTGAAAGTGATGTTGCATGTCATGCTGAATAAGATGTTTGAGTGTGACATAAATAGTAGGAGAAAGGAAGTTTACAGTAGAACTTTGATGGTATTAAAATTTATTCCGTTCAGTTTTACTTGTCCACTATATTAAAAATATATTTTTACTTTTGTTTGTTTATTATATTAAATCAAGAGAAAGATAATCTTTTTTTACCCTTATTATTTACTACTCATTCCTTAAATTATTTTTCAAAACTTTTGAAAATACTATTATTATTATGGATAAAATTGTGAAATATATGCTTTATTTATTTATTCTTAAAGGGAGTGCAAAATCAAAAATTGACAACTAAAGGTGAAGAGAGAGACATATTATTTAGAAAATACATGTCCAAATACAGTTGTAAGACTAAATGAATTCCACTAATCAGTAGAGGAATCGGCAATAAAAATATCAGCCCACTGCCCAAGAAAAAAAGTAAAATTGCCCTCATTTAATTTATATTTATTTTTTAAAATTTTTAATTTGTACCCACTTTTTAAATAACGTCATCCTCTTTTTTACTCCTCCGTCAACTCCTTCTTCTTCTTCTGCTCCTCCTCCTTCTTCTTTCTTCCGTTTCTATTTTCTATATTTCTCATACTTTATTTAATTTTGTCGGTCGGTTCATTATTTATATTTTATCTGGATTTGCCTGGATCTTGGTCGTGATCTGTGTATCAACTTCATGACCATCGTGCTTTATCTGGATTGTGATTGACTATGCTTTTGAAGCTCACATATGCGGAATCTGCTAATATACATGTGAAAGATCATAGTAACTTACTTTCACGTGTGAAGTTACGTTCAATAATTTGAAAGTAAAGACATCTAACATATAACTGAATTATGAACTAATTAACCTCAGCTCTATAGCTGAAGTTTCTCGATTACAAAATAAAAACTTCATCTCTAGAGCTGAAGTTTCCCGATTACTAAACAAAAACTTCAGCTCTAGAGCTGACGTTCGCGAGTTGCAAAATAAAAATTTTAGCTCTAGAGCTGAATTTCAGGCACAACTACTAAAATACTGAAGTTTTGTGTGATTGTCTTTGCTACTTCAGCCCCGTGCGCTGAAGTTATGTGAAAAAATGAGTACGCTTGTAATTTTTTTTTATAAAGCAGACAGAAATTAAAATGCGGCACAAAAATACATATAGATACAAATGCCCCGAATGTGTTGAATATTTCAACATAACTTAACATGCTTCCTTGACAAAGTCAATTCTTGTTCCTCACTGCTCTTATTATATGTAATTAATTGACCAATTTTAACCATATGATAGTTTAAATATTTTTATACTATCGAATCACTAAGAAAGTAACAACAAATAATTGAGTTACATACACGTTATTTGGAAATTAAGACAAATAACCAGTTGGAGTCTAACAAATTTATTATACGTTTCTGGTGTAAAATAATTCTGCATTACTAGTGTGTATCAATTAAATTTTACTACTATCTATACGTTGGTGTTGGGGTGTACAAACCGAATCGAAAAATCCCATCAAATCGAAAAGTCAAACTAAACCGATTAAAAAATCCGACTAGGTTTGGTTTGATTTGATTTGGTATTGAGTAAAAAAATCCGAACCAAACCGACATATAAATATATAATATTTATATAGAATTTTAAGATTTTATATAGAATGTTTTTTTAAAATATCTAGAAATATTTGGGATTCTCTTGCGGGATATAATGTTTAATAGTATATGAAGTGCTATATATTTATTAACATTAAATAGTGGCATGTGTGATCATTTTCTCATCAAGTATTACTAAAATGCGTCAATCTCTTTGTTCTTCCATATTCATATCATATGTTAACATCTATTAAATTGTTATATCTTTTTTTTGATGTGAAGTGATCATTATTATTTAGGTAGTATCTTATTTTTTATGTTTAACTACTAAATTCGGTTAATCTTGAAAGTGTGTATCAACGAATTTTATTGTCAGACGACTAAAAAAATAACTATTATGTATTATTAAGAAAAATCTCTCGTAAGAATATTTTAATAGATAAAATATTTGTTAATTTTTTATATTTTTACTAAACATATATTTACTTATCAAAAAATTTACAAAGTAAGATTGAAATAATATTTAAGTAACAAAAAAAAAACTTGAAAAACACGAAAATCCAACAAAACCGAACCAATCCAAACCGATATAGTTGGTTTGATTTGGTTTTGATAAAACCCGAACCAACCCGGTTTAGTATATCCCTATGTTGGTATATGAGTTTAACTTTAATTGTCTAATATTATTAAAAATTTAGCTATCCAGTTACTTAAAAAATAACTATAAATAATTATCGTAATAAGTGAAATTGCTAGTTTTTTGCTTGTTCAAATTATTTGTGAAAAAGATCTGGATTTACCGCTCAACTTTTGTCTACGGTGTAAAATAAAACTTAGGTTGGAGCTCCATTAATAAAGGTAAAGAGTAAAACAGGACTGTTTCCTAATGCAAGGGTAAAATTAGGCACAAAAGTCTTGTGCACAAAATTGCTCAATTTCGGCTAATATCAAATTGATCCATTTCACTAGAATAGTTTATACGATGAACTTAATTGTAACCCCAAAAAGACCAATAAAGGTTAGATAATTAGGAGAACTTGCATTTTATGGCTCGAGTTTGAGGCCTTTCCTTTTGTTGGCTTTGATATATCACTTCAACTGTGTATGTTATGTGTCATTCTGGTTCACATGGTATTCGATAACTACTGAGGCAGAGTCAGAATTTAAAATTTATACATTTTGAACTTGCCGTCAAATCTATAGGGCGTCTTTATTTATATGGTAAGCAACTGAATATTTATACATATTCAATGAATTTCCTAATAATAAACCGCAGAGTATACATAAATTTTATTGAGAAAATTATTAATATTATAAGTACTATTGGCCAGAATCTAGCGGTCATTTAATAACAAAAACAAATCCAATATATCTTTACCTCTACTCTGTAAAAATAGACAGACTGCTATTGCTAGACCCCTCCCTCCACAACCCCGGGCTGTTGCATATTGGAATCGTCCTGATGGAGTCGAATGAATTTCAAACGCGAGCTGAAATTCGCGACTGATTGGATATAGGAATCAAGCTTGTTATCGTTAGGCCATCGGATGATGAGGATTGTGATAGATAGTGGTTCTTCTCTAGCTATAAGTAGGGGTGTACAAAGGAAATCGACAAATCGCACCAACCCGATAATTCGAGTCAAACCGAGAAAAAAACCCAACTATGGTTTGGTTTGACTTGGTTTTGTGTTGGAAAAAAAAAATCCGACCATAATTGGTTTGGTTTGGTTTTAACTAAAGAAAGTCAAACCGAAACCAAACCAACCCGATATTAGATATATAGAAATTTTAGATATATTTAATATATAAATATACTTATTGTAATGTAATTTATAAATATTTCTTAAAAGATTTCATAATTTTATCTTTTAAGGTATTATGTCAAGGTTGGACTTAGAACTTCTAAATGCTCTAATAAGTTTTATAGCCACTACTATTAGTAAATTAAACAATGCTAACGATCAATATTAATGCTAACAAAAGACATTCAATTCAATATTACGAACGGGAAAGTATTGGATATCTATTTTACTTTGCAATAATTTAGATAAAAATGTATAACCTATTTTTATTTTGCTTTAGCTTTTAGTCATGTAATTAATACCTCCTTATTAGTCTACTTATTTTAGCATGACTTAGTGCTTTTAAATTATATTTATTTATTATGACTTTTTAATTAGCAATATTTATATTACATAATTTTATTGTCTTTATTGTTGAATATTTTAGGATAATATCATGACACACCTCATATTTTGTATTATTTTCTTGAAAAATATTTTAGTTGTATTTTACTAGGATTAAAGAAATATTTTGAGCATATGTTATATGTTTTGTTCTACGAAGATTTTACCGGAAAAAAATATGAAGAAACCCGAAGAACCCGAAAATTCGAGAAAAACCGATATTGAAAAAGCCGAGTTTTATTGGTTTGGTTTGATTTTTAGATTTAATAACCCGACACAATTGATTTGGTTTGGTAATTATAAAATCTAAACCAACCCGGCCTATGTACACCCCTAACTAGAAGCTTTGCCATTTCAACTAAATGACCAATTCCAGGAGAAGGAATAAAGACTAACTTTATTTTCTTGGTTTCTTTCATTTTCCTTTTGGCTTAAAGGTTTATACTCAAGTTGAAATTTGATATTTGTTTGAAACTTGAAGAGGAAACTTGAGTTTGTTATGACTTGGTAATTGAATGTATGATTGGTTTGATGATAATTTTTCTGATTAGCTATTTATAAGATAGAAGGTATGTTAATGGTTGATTACTTGGAGTCTTGAAATTAAATACTCTAGTAAGTGCTGACAAGAGTTAGTCACCTTGGTGATTAAGAATGACAATGATGTCATGGCTTAGGTGAAACATATTACTATACGTTGTACTCCTTATGTCCTATTTTATTTTATGTGAGACACATTTATTTTTAGTCTGATTCAAAAAAAAAACAAAATTGTTCCGATAAATGCGTTGCAGTAAAGGACGTTGTCGATTATGTGATCATAAAATATCTGCCAGCAGCTAACCAACTCTGCTTGTTGGACTAGTCTCCGGAGCTGAAGTCTAAGTTATTACTGATTGAGCATGACGGCAACAATATTTTTTCAGCTTCCTTCGTATCTTTTATAGTTAGAAATAATTTTAAAAAATATCCAAGTAAGCGGAGTGAGTGTTAAACGGTACTACTTAGGTTTGTCTTGGTGATCAAGACTAGTAATGATGTCATGGCTTTGCTGGTTTGTCTTTTCAATACATTTGTTTCTTCGAAATCTCTTCATATTTTGTAGTTTTACTTCTCAAAATAAGAGGAATTTGTGAGAGGGTGTTGACCGAATCTTTCGTTATTTCCTTGCTTTGTACGCGTCTTTTATAATGTGTAAAAGAGTTATTGGGTAGTATTTAGGTAAAAATTTATACACATTGAATATTTACGTCAAATCAAATTAAATTAACCATAAGAGATAAACTAATATTTTCTAGAAATTTTATTTTGAATAAACAAGAAATTTAAAAAAAAAGATTGAATCATAATAACCTATGTTACAATATATTAGGGCCACACGTTATCCTCTTTCTTTTATTTCCTCGCAATCATCCTGCATCCTGTGGCTTGAATCTTATATTCTTATGTAATTTAGTGGTCGTTGTGTGAGATTCATAGTGTCACACCTAGGAGTGACAAATGAGCGGGTTGGGTTAAATTTGAGCGGGTCAAGATGTGTTAGATAATAAATGGGTCATTGTCCAACCCAGCCTAAAATATATTTGGGCTAAGATGGATTGGGTCAAGATGGGCTAGACAATGGGTTATAACCCAACCTGCCCAACTTGCCCATATTTTAGAATCATACTAATCTTGCATAAAAAAATATTTTACCTTAAAATATGTAAGTTGACAAATATTTTATGGATAGGGGGATGGGGGGTAGGGTGGGGGTGGTATAGAATATGTAAGTTGACATGATAAAATTATTTAGATTTAAAGTCCCCTTCTTCTGCCCATTTGACTCAAGATTTTGTCTGAGGATTGATTCTTACATTTTGAGCCAGTTTGTGCACTCAGCTTTCCCTTTGTAGAGGTTCTGTCGATTAAAGTTTGAGCTATTAGACTCATACTCTTGCTCTAGTCCATTCATTTTTGCTTCTAGTTGTTTCACTGTCGCAAATACATCCCCAATTGATTCCCTCGACCACCTACTAAGTTCCCTACAAAGGGATTTTAGTTTTTGTTGGAGAATCCATTGCGTATTTCCCTGTATTTCTTGATTCCAAATATTCCTGATCAACTACATATAGCCAGCATGAGAGGTTCAGAAATTTAGGAATCTGAAGTACTTAATTGCCTCTATCCTCTCATTTCCAAACTTGAAGGTGATCAAACTATGGTCTGATCATGTCTTTGCAAGGTGGTCGACTCTATCGATTTGGTTATCATACCGCCAGTCATTATTAATAAGGACATTGTCCAGCCGTTTACTGATTCTCTTCCTCTTCCTCCTCTTATTACACCAAGTGAATGGATTCCATGTGAATCCCAAGTCTGACATTCAACATTCATCCATGCATGTAATAAAATGCGTGTTCTTACTGAGAACATTTGGTATTCCACCTTTCTTGAAGTCTCCAAGAATTTCTCGTGCCCCGTTAATTCTACTGTTAATTTTCCTGAGTTTCCTCCATAATTGTTTCCTTTTGGCCATTTTAGTTCAAGTTACACAAGCCAACAAGATTTAATATTTACATTTCTAGTCGATATACATAAATTATAAATTGATTATACACGGTTATACATATATTAAAAAGACTCCATCCATCTCATATTATCTATTATGATTCTTTTGTACACACCCCTTAAGAAAATTAATTAGGATGAGTTTTTGACTACTTTACCCATATTCATTTCTTAATATTTAATCTTTCTTCATTGGTATTTGAATAAAGTTAGGTATTTGTCGTCTTCAAGAATTATTATTAACTAAGGGCAAAAAAAGGAAAAAAACTATTAATTTTTCTTGAACTTTTAAAGTGAAAAATAATTTGAGACAACTAAAGATTATAATTCCTCCTTTACTTTGTGGGGGAAAATATTGTTTGAATATTCTCAGCTCCTTAATTAACTAAACACCTTAAAACAATGTTATCAAAGGAACATATTAAGACATGCCAAACAAGGATGGAAACTAAATCGACCCATCTTCTTTGCAGGTGGTCAAGATCTGTTGAAAGAGTGGAAGAACGAGGAAAGAAATGTGAGAGCAACCTCTGGTTTTTATTTCAGGATAAGATAAAGCTAGCGCCAACATCCTTAGCTTCCTTTTTGAAAAGATGCAATTTATTCATAGTTCCTTCATTGCTGTGAAGTAGTAAATTGTCGATCTTGTTAGCTTATAATATAATAACAAAAGAAAAGAACGGCCAGCAGACCAGTTCGCTAATTGGTCTCTCGTACACTTTACGATCTTTGACTCCATAATTGGTGATAACAAAAGTGTAAGGATCTTGACTTACCTTCTCCTATAGTTGTCTTAACCTTGTGTTTTCCTTCAATATAATAAGATTGAACTGTTGAGGAAAGTAGAAGAAATGAAGAGAAAGAGGGTCCTGGGAGAGGAAGGAGGTGGCTGTAATAATGATGTCACGGGCTCGGCTAGAAGTAATTTTAAGTGGGCTAAAAAATGCTATTCCATCCCACCCAAGTCCCGAGGGAGAAATTTAAAAATAGTCAGCTTTATCACCGGTCATTTAAAAATAGTCCAGTTTCAAAAGTAATCGAAATTTAGCTACTTTTCGTATAAAGATAAATTTGAGCGAAAATACTATTCAAAACCCAAAAAATACGCCCGTATATTATACTGGAGTTCCAACATAAGTTTGCTTGAACTCCCGCATATTATATGGGAGTTCCAAAATAACTATGCTGGAACTCCAGCATAATATGTTGGAGTTTCAGCATAGTTATCCAGGAACTCCCGTATAATATGCGGGTGTTCAAGCAAGTATAAATGTCCAGCATAATATACTGGAGTCTGGAGCACCGGTGCTCCAGTCTCCCGTATATTATACAGGAGTTAGCAAAGTATACCGGTCCCGCATAATATGCTGGAGTTCGTACACAGATGCACCGAACTCCAGTATATTATGCGGGACCGGTCACTGTGGCAACAAAATAGTAGCTATTTTTCATTGACTTCGTAAACAGTGGCTATATTTGATTGACCAGTCCGAAAACTAGCTATACCATGCTATTTTGACAAGTCCCAACTAGTGGTTGATGGGTTGAATCTGCTTCACGAGTCGGGTGATTGATAGGAATGACCCGACCCCATAAGGAGTTGATTCTAGCCAAATATCTCCAAGTATAACATTATTTAAAACCCAACTCCCGGCCCGCACATAATTGTTGCTCTTTAGTGTACGTTTCTTTATCGATTGTGCTCTAATTACTCTATTTATCTGTTAGGTTATTTATCAAAGTCTATGAGGTCGGTATGATTTTACTTTTCATGAATTTCTCTATTCGATTGGTAGTGTTTGTGTTGTATTTACTCTATCTATCTATTAAGTTGTTCATCGAAGTCTACCCGATTCGCATAATTTTTGTGTGATGTTTTAACAAAGTGTTTTTCAAACTTGCAATTTTAATTTTGATCAAACCACCCAAAAGTTTCTCCAAATGATCTCAATTTTGAAATAAAACTTTCAAATCAACACAATCCCCAATCACCAATTTAGCCAATAACATCAAATTAAAAAGACTCATTTTGTCTTCGCCAATACTTTCTAAGATCCAATCATGGAGTTTTGAGATTTTTTACAATAAATTACTAAATCGGTATTTAAACTAAAAATTTAGGCATAAACTATCAACGTTCAAATGATTTTAACAATAATGAATTGTAAACCTTATACTTTATCCATCACCAAACAAGAATTCAAAACTTTAAACATTGAAGATCTATGATGTTCAAGGAAAAAAAACGAAAATATTTTGCTAAGAATGAAAGAAACGGAAACATTCAGCCAAGACCAGTCCCGTTGGGGGACATGGCGTGCAATTTTTTGTCACGAAGTCAAAGTCAATTTTGACAGTTCTAGAGTTCTTCATTATTTACTGTGGACTATAATGAGTAATTTTGACAAGAGGGGTTGCTCTTATGGTAATTAACCCCCACTTCCAACCGAGGGATTGTGAGTTCGAGTCTCCCCAAGAGCAAGGTGGGAAGTTCTTGGAGGGAAGAATGCCGGGGGTTTATTTGGAAATAATCTCTCTACCCCACTGTAGGGGTAAGGTCTGCGTACACACTATTAAATGGGATTATACTGGGTTGTTGTTGTTGTTGTTTATAACGAGTAATTTTCCAAATATTGAAAATGGGCAACAGAATATATGCATTACTTTGAATATATGTGATTTGGTCGTTCCTTTTAAGGTGTTACTCATATAACTATAATTAAAAATTTATGTAATTAGTGTATATCATTCAAAACGTTAATGTTAAATGCATGCTGCTTCAAAAGAAATTTACTCGATTTTTCAAAAATACTTTTGAATTTTTAAATTTTTAATTTTTTTTTTACTTTTGAAAACATATAATCCGAAACGTTTGAGGCCATTATTTACCTCTTAATATTCTGATGATTATTGTCCTCTTTTTTCTGAGGATACTAATGTAAAGGAGGTATTAGATATTATTTCCTAAATCAAAAAGGTTAATGAAATTAAGCAAAATTTTCGCGGCAGAGAGGAGTGCGTGTCAAGAAAGACTACCTTAGCATCTTTCCTTACGTGCAATATAATCACAAATTGGTTTTCATAATTTTATTTCTATCTAGAGTTTAATTAATTAAGGTTTGTGCATTCTCATTGGACAGTTTTTTACGCCATTAGATAAACTTATCACACAATCAACTAATTAAAAGATTACCACGTGTATTATTTAATCTAAACCATCTAAAAAAAGGAAAATTTACAACTAAAATATGCGTAGATAGGATTCCTAAATCTACTAAAACACATCAAATAATATTTGCCTAAAGTTTGTCCGCAAATATATATATAAAGCATGTACGCATCACTAGTTATCAAACTATTCTTACAAAAAATAATAGAAACAATATCATCGATCAGGAAATTACCAATTATCTAGGGCAACTTTACACATAGAAACAAAAGAAACCAGGTCATGTCTGAAGAAAAAGAAGAAGGTTCTCATCAATACATGAAACAGTACCCACTAGGTTACAGGTTTGTTCCATCCGATCAACATCTGCTACTTTATTTACTTTATAAGGTGAAAGGAGAATTTATACCGCCAGGACTAATACATGACGCCGACATCTACGAATGCAGCCCTTTTCAGCTTTCAGGTATGGTTTTCGACACTTACAGTAACGTACTTAAATTTTGTGCAAATTGTATCGACCCAGAGGGTCTACCGAAAATAACATCTCACTGGGCTGTTATTGTAATATACTTTTTTCATAATATGCGTTCTTCTATGAATGGTAGGAGTACGATCTGTGTACACCCTATCCTTCCCAAATCTCACTTGTGAAATTTTACTGGATTGTTATTGTTGTTGTACATGAAACTTAAACTAATCTCTAAAATAGTCAATATTTGTTGTTTTAGTTAATGGTTTTGTCATTATTAATGTAGGAATGGACACGGAAGAAATGTATACCTATTTTTTCACAAGGAGAGAACGAAAATATCCAAACGGATTTAAGACTGATCGGAGTACCAGGGATGGAAAAGGATATTGGAAAATGACCAGCAAATTCACTCCTATATTCATTGATTATAACTTGCAGTTGCAGCTTGGAAAACAGAACGTACTTGTTTACTATCTAAAAACCCCAAAGGGCCAAAACCATATCAAGACAAATTGGATAATGCATGAGCTTGAACTAAATAAGGATCTCTTTCCTCGGCATGCTCCAGAAGAAAAGGTACGTATACTTCACTATAAAAATCAAGTTTTTTCGGAATCAATTTTTATGTTATGTTATATAATATATATTCTCTATAACAGCACTTCGTTATAACATCCAAAAATATTCTGAACAAACGATATTGTTATAGAAAGGTTTGACTATACTATTCAACAAGCTTAAGTTTTTGCACTATAGTGTATAAGTTTTTTACATTATTGTTTAAGCTGGCCTATAATATCATAGTATATATTTTCTTCACTAATAATAAGTAAAAAGATAGAATAGCAGTCCGTTAATTCAGTTAAACTGCACAAATAATATAAATATTTTTACACTATCCGTATATGTAGTTTAATTTCATTATTTATTATCCATGATGGTGTTGAGGTGGACTAACGATTGCATAAGATAGTTTTTTCCAAGATGAGTATTCTTATTCAATATTTTTTTTTACCTCTTAATTATGTCAATCTTTGCTTACTTTTCACAAAACGAAAGACTTGATAATAATAATTAATAATAATAATAATAATAATAATAATAGTAATAGTAATAATAATAATAGCATTAAATTTCATGAACATATAGTAGTACCAAGTACCAACTTCCAAATAGACATGCATGTTATATGTTTTTACAAATAGTATATACATATATCCAAAATATCATATACTATATGGTTAAAATATGCTTACTTTGTGTTGCGTGCAGTTCAACGATTTTATAGTATGCAGAATCTATAATAGGGAAAAGGAGAAAGGAGACGAACAAAGGGATATGGTAAATTCTTTGATTGAGCCCAAACAAGTCATGAACCATAACAATGGTGAACCACTTCGATCAACAAAGCGAAAATTCAAGACCAATAAAACAATTATCAATTCGAATTATTTGAATAATGGCCATGAATTACAAGCTACAAAGACTTCATCAGCTGATATCCAGTCAACTATAATGGCAAACCCTATAGTAAATAATCATCGTCATCAAGTGGTGCAACATACACATGTTACAGAAGATCAGAATATTTATTCGAGTAACAATAATCACAATATATCAAGTGTTTTCCCGCGTGATGCTTATTTGAATAATGGCCATGAATTACAAGCTACAAAGACTTCATCAGCTGATATCCAGTCAACTATAATGGCAAACCCTATAGTAGATAATCATCGTCATCAAGTGGTGCAGCATACACATGTTACAGCAGATCAGAATGTTTATTCGAGTAACAATAACCACAATATATCAAGTGTTTTCCCGTGTGATGCTTATTTGAATAATGGCCATGAATTACAAGCTACAAAGACTTCATCAGCTGATATCCAGTCAACTATAATGGCAAACCCTATAGTAGATAATCATCGTCATCAAGTGGTGCAGCATACACATGTTACAGCAGATCAGAATGTTTATTCGAGTAACAATAACCACAATATATCAAGTGTTTTCCCGCGTGATGCTTATTTGAATAATGGCCATGAATTACAAGCTACAAAGACTTCATCAGCTGATATCCAGTCAACTATAATGGCAAACCCTATAGTAGATAATCATCGTCATCAAGTGGTGCACCATACACATGTTACAGCAGATCAGAATGTTTATTCGAGTAACAATAACCACAATATATCCAGTGTTTTCCCGCGTGATGCTTATTTGAATAATGGCCATGAATTACAAGCTACAAAGACTTCATCAGCTGATATCCAGTCAACTATAATGGCAAACCCTATAGTAGATAATCATCGTCATCAAGTGGTGCAGCATACACATGTTACAGCAGATCAGAATGTTTATTCGAGTAACAATAACCACAATATATCCAGTGTTTTCCCGCGTGATGCTAATTTGAATAATGGCCATGAATTACAAGCTACAAAGACTTCATCAGCTGATATCCAGTCAACTATAATGGCAAACCCTATAGTAGATAATCATCGTCATCAAGTGGTGCAGCATACACATGTTACAGCAGATCAGAATGTTTATTCGAGTAACAATAACCACAATATATCCAGTGTTTTCCCGCGTGATGCTTATTTGGGTGGAGAACAAAATATTAATTCAAGGCATCGTCGTCTCGTGAAACCTGATGGAAATGCTTTTAATGATCCAAAATTAGAGGGCTCTACTTCTCAACAGATGAAAAGAGATGAATCTATTCCTTTTGTTCCAGAAAATGATTGTTGGCCACCTTCTGAAGAATATTGGGACGGATTACCAGACAAGCCACCTATGGAGGATTTCAGCAACTACATGGATTTATTAGTAGCCTAAGACACTTTATTAAGCTTGGAGATTGAAGAATGGGAGATATACAACTGCACTAGTATATGATCTATAGTCTGTTATTATTTTAGTTTAAAATTTCTATGTTTTCAAATATTATTCTGGACAAATACCATTTTAGTTTTCTGTTCTTTTTTATTTTCTCGTTTTTACTATATAATTTCGACTGTGAATTCCATTACTGCTCTTTATTGTGGAGTCTTTTAATTATTATTTTATGAGTTTTTTTTTATTAAATTTGTGCAATCATTAACAAATAACCTAATAGTAAAAAATGCAATATAAAACAATAAACAAAATATTACAGTTCAATCGAGTATGCAATACACAATATTTACCTAGAACCCAGGGCAAATCTATATGTTTTGAAGGAACTGACCATCAATCGTCAGAAAATTAGACTCTGTACTAGGTAAAATATTTAGATTTTAGAGGTATATATCATATATTGACCACTCTTTGTTGAAATTCTTTTTTCACTTTTTTTTCAATTTTGAATATCCTTGAGTAAATTTCTGATTCGATATTGCCCAAAATTGGAATTCATCACCACAAAGCAGAATTAATTATCATTCAAGATAGAAAAAAAGTTTAAAACAACAAGAAGAAAAGGATATAACTAAAGCAAGATAACATGCTGATATGGTATATTGTCAATTGAGATATATGGATTTAATTAATCTCTTATAGACAGTTCATGCATGTGATAAGGAAAATAAAATTACCTGGAGAGGATGATATTTCGTGTGTGGTGTGAAGCGTTGAGCCAATGTATCCCTTTGTATTATATAGTTGTAAGAGCCTACGAGGTTGTTCGTATTAAGTGTTGTTGTGCATGTGAAATTTGTATTACTTTGGAACTTCAAACTATAGTCAGGAACCTGATTACTGATCAGTATTGGAAGTGCACGTAAATTCATACAATTATGAAAGATATATGTTACATAGTTCAAATAAAAATCTCTTAATTAATTTTAAAGTTCTATTAATATTAGGATTTCCTACTAATACAAATAACAAAGATTTAACGATCAAAATTTTAGTCGATTTCAATCTTCTAAATATTAAGAAAATTATCAAATTATAACTTTATATAGTGTGAAATTTATTTAAAAGGTTATAAAATCAACAAAAAAAGTTTGTTAGAACTTCGTGCATTTAATATAGTACTAATTATGTGTATGTAGCATCAATTATTTTAAATTTGTATACAAGAAGATCGAACTATTAAAATAACTTAAACTAAGTACAACATTCATTTGTTAAAAGGCTCTTAAACTTCTTTCATAAAATCCATATGATAATGAGACAAAAAAAACTTACATGGCTTTAATTTAGTGGTAAAAGCACGATGCTAAGTCTATGCAGAACACATCATGATTAAACTCTCTCATATACAAAGATATGGTGGTATCAAGTGAAAAACATTAAAGGGGTGAGTCCGTTATTTATTGAGTTTTGAACCTTGTTATCTTTATCTCGAGAATTTCTTAATTAAAAAGATAAGATACAAAAAAATTTGCTTTTCAATATATGGATCAATTAAATGTGACAAAAAGAAATTAGTAAATTACTGAATATGAGTTGAAATAGAAAGTAAAATAGTGAGGAAAAAAAAGTATAGAAGAAAAAAAGTAAAACTGTTATAAGAAGATAAATATATTATCTCTATCTATATTTGTTTCTATTTTAAAAGAACACGGGGATTTGCATCTATACTCGTTTTTTGGGTCACGTATTAACTTGTGCTCGCTTTGCAAAACCAATTGCAAGCGTACTTACTTATTCGTATAACTTCAGCATATGGCGCTGAATTAGCAAAGGCAATCACACAAAACTTCAGCATTCTAGTAGACGGGCCTGAAGTAGCAAAGGCAGTGCTGAAGTTTCTTTGTCCCGGATAAGATGTTGAAGTATTATTTCATTTGTAAAAATTTCAGCACTAAAATAGCTGAAGTTTTTTTGTCATGGATTCATTAGTTTTGTCATAAAACTTTTTCAAAAATTTCAGCAGAAGATGCGGAAGTTATTTAGTTCATTTGTAAAAATTTCAGCACTAAATAAGCTGAAATTTTTTGTTCTGCATAAGTTTTTCAAAAATTTCAGCAAAAAATGCTAAAATTATTTAGTTAATTTGTAAAAATTTCAGCAATATATAATTTAAAGTTCTTATTTGTCTTAAAAATCGACAGTCTTTGGATTGGATAACGAGATTAAAAATTACAATAGGAACTGAAAAAGGTTTAGCCTATTTACACCATGAGTATAATCCTCCCCTTGTTCATAGGTATTTGTTTCTTTCACTTTTTTGCATTCTTGATTTTCTCCTCAAACGATGATATACCCGAATTTTGTCTATAGTGTATATTAGGGGTGGCAATTTGAGTCCAAACTTATTTAATCCGCCCAACTAATCCAGAGATTAATGGGTTGGGCTACAATATTTTAGCTCATGGATCAATTTGGGTTGATCCCAAGT
This sequence comes from Nicotiana benthamiana, assembly GCA_034376525.1. Lineage (NCBI taxonomy): Eukaryota > Viridiplantae > Streptophyta > Magnoliopsida > Solanales > Solanaceae > Nicotiana > Nicotiana benthamiana. Next base: position 107,450,260 of record CM067325.1, read on the forward strand.
TAACCCATTATTTTTTATAGCCATTATGATCCATTTAACAGCACAAATACAACCCATAAAACTCACTCACATCAAAGGATCTCAACCCAACTTATCTAGAAATTATCTTAGTTGTCCCAATTTTATTTTTTTAAATTTTTTATTCTTTTGTTTTTCTACACCACCCACCCACCCACTCACCCTACCCCTACTCCCCCCCCCCCCCCAAAAGTTCACTTTTTTTTTGTATTTTCAATTTTTTATTTTTTTGTAATTCTGCGCACCCACCCTTCCTCCTAACCCCACCCCCCAATCCCCCCCCAAACCCCTAAAAAAATTACTTTTTTTGTATTTTTAATTTTTTATTTTTATTTTTTTATTTTTATGCACCACCCACCCTACCCCCACCCCCGGCTCAAACCCTTCAAAAAAAATTTCTCTTTTTTTTGCATTTTCAATTTTGTGTTTTTTTATTTTTATGCACCTCCACGCTACCCCACCCCACCCGCACAGACCCCCTCAATTTTTTTTTTTGTATTTTTAATTTTCTTTTTTTAAATTTTTATGCACCACCCACCCACATCCCCCTATCCATAAAATATTTGTCAAATTACATATTTTAAGGTAAAATATTTTTTTTTATGCAAGATGAGCATGGTTCTAAAACATGGGTCAAGTTGGGCGGGTTGGGTTATGGCCCATTGTTTAGCCCATCTTGACCCAACCCATCTTAGCCCAAATACACTTTGGGTTGGGTTGGGTTGGGCAATGATCCATTTATTACCTAACACATCTTGACCCGCCCAAATTCAGTTTAACCCGCTCATTTGCCACCCCCTAGTGTTTATACACAAAATACATTCCTAAAGACTAAGAAGAAAGTACTATAGATAAAAACTTGATAAGTGATGAACGTGCTATTAGAGGTACGGAGGCAGCCCCTGGAATCTAAAGGTTTCAAGTTGAGTAGGACCAAGACAGAATACTTGGAGTGTAAGTTCAGCGGCGAGGCTCAAGGAGGGGAAGGGGAGGTGAGGCTGGGCTCGCAGTTCATCCCTAGGAGAGGAAGTTTTAAGTTTCTTAAGTCTATTATTCAAGGGGATGGGGAGATCGATTAAGATGACAAAAATCGTATTAGGGCGAGATGGATGAAATGGAGACTCGCTTCCGAGATTTTATGTGACAAGAATGTACCACCGAAACTTAAAAGTAAGTTATACAAAGCAGTGTTCACACCAACGATATTGTATGGGGCTGAGTTTTGGCTAGACAAGATCGCTCATGTCTAGAAGATAAAGGTAGCATAGATGAGCATGTTGAGAAGGATGTGCGATCACACAAGTTTTTTCTTTCAAATCCCTAATAATTTACGAGGATCTATAGTATTTTCATACTTCCCCTCCAGTGTCACTCAAATCCAAGACCTAACTGTCGTAGGTGAAGATGCTTTACCAACTGAGCAAGCCTCACGTGTCGTCACACTAGGTTAGATGGGATAATAAATGAGGTTATTCGCGACAAGGTGGGTTTGACCCCAATTGAGGATAAAATGTGGGAAGCGCAGCTTGGGTGGTTTGGTACAGACGTTGATCGGGTCAAACCCTACACTACTATAAAGTGGCAAGATCGGTCAATGCAGCTTTTACACCAGATTGTCGGGATCGAATAAAGAGTTAAATTGATTGGGACTTGGATTCCTATCTAAAATAGCAGTGCGCGGTGCTTTTAATTACACTTTCAACCGTAATTGTTCGTTCGTTACTTCTAATTTTATACTAATGGCTAAATTAAACTAAGGGTAAATACTTGTAAGGTTTTCTAAATAGTTAAAAAAGAGGCACTGGGGAAGTGACTTTCTCCTAGGTGAATACTTGACGGGATCTAAAGCCTAAGGTAAAGTTGCTATGTTGGGGACTGCAATATAGCCAATGCACAAAACTACTCACTTTATGCCTCTCGGTAGCTTGAGTGACTTTGCCATAATTGATCTTCTCAAGACCAATCGGGTGACAAAATTGCGCAAGCAATATAGGCTCAAGTCGGGTATTACTATCTCTAGGCTTAACCCTTTAATTGGGGCTATCAATCTCTTGAATACACCCTAATTTCTTGTTGGACCAATTTTCCTAGACTCAAACACTCTTTATCAAGAAGAGCCCAAGTCAAAAAAGCACAAATTAGTATTTGCAACCACTAATTCAACATGAAAAACACAAATCAGTCCAAATATCAACTACCAATAAACATCTAAACCTTAGAAGAAAAGATCCATCAAATACCTACACTAGGCTTGAGCCACAACCCTAGCTTATGGGTCTAGCTACTCATAATAGTTGAAGAAAACAGATAAATAGATGAAGAATAACCCATATACTTTGATTACAAACTAAGAAATTGAAGATTAAGTGTTAAACTAGCTACAAATTACACAAAATGGAACAAAATTACCATTCACGTGCTCTGGATTCTAACCGATACCTTAAAAATGTGAAAAGAAATTATTTATACTAGGCCAAAATTTTGGACAAAAATACCCCGGACAGAGGTATTGTGGACCGCAAAAAATACACCACGGCCACGATGAGGCTTTTTGGCTTGAATTTTCACTCTTTGAATCTGGCCATCGCGGGCCGCATAAAATGCTCCGCAACCGCAGTGGATTCACTATGTTCCACACAAAATTCTTCCCTGACCGTGCTGGCTTCAATCGTTCAAACTCGTAGCTCTCTGAATCCCCTCTCCACGGACTGCATAAAATGGATTGTGACCTCGAAGAGGCTACTGCGGCTGCGGGAAATCCTCCACGGACCGCTCTACTTTAAGCTCCAAAAGTTCACCTCTTTGAACTTGTCCATCACGGACCCCACTATATGGTCTGCAACCCCAGTGGGTCTCTTGCGACTGCAATGGATTTTCTGCTGCAGTAGTGCCTTGACTTGTTCTTGGTACTTGTACATGTTTCACTTCTTTTTGAACTGGTTTTGACTACTTGTTATTTTTTTTACCAAACCCTGCAAAATAATACAACGTATAAGCCTTTGGAACTATTTGTGTACATTTTTAATCCAAAGATCAAGTAAAAAGGAGTGTAAAATGAACTAGAATCCCTAGTTATCAATTCCCCCAAACTTAAAGTTTTGCTTGTCCTCAAGCAACTAAAATAAGTCCTACCTCCTAATGAGTAAAACCGAGAAAAATCAGGTGACCTAAAGTGACCTCATCTAACATCAATTGGGACTAACAATTGCCCTCAAATTAAATGAATCATTAACAACAGTCAACCTTTCATGCACCATGGTTTTAGCACGACAGAAGAGCATCAAGAGTTGACTCAACCCATCAAGGAAACTCTTTCTACTACTTTGATTATTGTGGAACCCAAACTCATACTCCTCAACTCTCTATAAGAAAACCTCACCTTTAGGTTGTAGCACTCATAACGAGGATTGTGGGAAACACACTCATCTCTCTCAAAGAAAGGTCACAAGTCTGGCTCTAAGTACCATAAGCTTGCCCCTTTTGTGAGTCACCACTAATGTAAGCTTCATTCAACTCAAGATCATATAGGGCTTTTGTGGAGATATAGTGAAGGCTTTTGGTTCATGGTTGGAAATATTTGGTCTAAGTAGGTTCCATCTTCCCTTAAGCACTTCATTTGTTTCATTTGGCACACATTCTATTGACTTTTTGAGTTATTTACTTCTTTCTTAGGGATTAGAGAGACACACTATCACTCTTTCTTGTTCATTTCAAAACTTTTTTCACCTTTCTAAACTTTGCACACCTTTCATCTCTTTACTTTTATTGAATCTCTTCATTTCTTCTACATTTCTCATTCTTTTTGACTTTTTGATTTTCTTTCTTATCATTGCATTTTCTTTTTTTCATTTTGTATCTTTTACCACTTTGTTTCATTCCTCGTCTCTCCCCTCAAATTTATACTTCTGCCTTGTGCTGAGGAAAGATGGGGTGCCAAGAGAGGGTATTTTTAGAACAAGTAAAGGCGTGTATCATGGTCTTTAAAAGAAAAAGGGATATGGCTCAAAAGGGTTGGATAGGAATATTATCATTGGTAGGCTATGGAAGTTTTCAAGATATCATTCGGATCAAGGAGAACCTATAATAACTTCTCAGGTCAAACTACACTTAGGATTTCACCTAGATAAACGTTCCGGGCAAGTTCTAGACTAATGGCACAGGATATGGACTTGCAATTCAAATTCTCACCAGACAAGCTATAGGATTTCTAAAGAGCCTGAGTTGGAGGCCCACAACAACCTTAGCTAAGATTTGAGCAACACGAATGGTCCAGAAAAATCACTTGATGATTATCGGCCAATACAAAAGTCTCAGGGTCACAACTTTTCACCATTTTATATACAACAATTTGTTTTTGACCATAAGATCAAAGGCAAATGTGTTAGGCCCAAGTGATGTTTTGTTTGAGGCACTATTACTCATTAACTACTATTTACACAAAAACAAAAAAAAAATAGACTCAAACCCTTAAGAAGGTTGTCATGCCATTCTTCATCGGGAAGAGACATCCGGTACACACAAATTCCACCTTTGAAAAGAATAGTGGCATTAAGAAAATCAAAGGCTTATTGCACGCAAAACTCAAAAGAAGAAGCTACGAAAATAAAGTAAGAAGCAATGAAAGAAAATGCGGAAAGTAAAATGAATATGTACAATAGGGGATTTAGACAAATATACATAAGGGGGAATGAATATATACATCAGGAAGTAACTTTATACACATACCAAAGCTGCAAAGTACGAAATGTGCAATAAACAAGTAAATTTATATACATGCCAAAAGTAAAAGAAAGCATAATAAAAAGAAAGTAGTATCATATTTACAACCCAATATCATCAAAATGGGGCTACCCCCTCAAATGAAAGTTAGCATTGTTCTCAATGCTAACTAAGCAAAAATAGATCAATAAAAGATAGAGAGCAAAAAGAAACTCCCTATTAGCCATTCGTCTGCATGGGGTCATGAGCCTGAGTCCCTGGGTTCTGTGACTGATCGGGAACTTGTAACGAGATCCCAGTATCCTGTGTCTGCACTAGGACTGGAGGCTGCTTTAGGGCCTGAGGCTGGCTAAAGGAACCTTCTTGCCGGTCCTCCAACTCTATCACTGCATCATTAGCTCGGGAGATCACCCTCTTCCTCTTTGCGGGCCTCTCTATCTCCTGCTCAGGCTCAGGCTGGGCTACTGGAACCGGGTCATGCAATAGCATCTCCAATGACAAGTGATCAGTTTCCTTCATTTTCTTCAATTCGACCCTCAACTCTTTCACTGACTCCTTTGATGCTCGAGTCTTTCTCAGCTTCTTTGTTTCCTTAGTAAGCTCATTCAATGATTTTCCATGTGTAATTACAGCCTCTAATATTAACTACTAGTTCTCTAGGAGCTTCTTCTGGTTGTCCAGAATCTCCTTGAGAGTTTCCTCCACTTAGGCTGGAATCTGTGGGCTGTAGAGGTATGGACTAGGCTGCCGCCGAGCTAGAAATCATAGACAGCGTAGAAGTAGCTGTCCGCACCCAGTTGTTAATATTGGAAAGGGTTTAGCTCAAACGGTAGGCTGTCAAAAGGTTGGCTGTTTGAGGGAATATCTGGAACTGTGGAAGTAGAGGGTCTTGGGGCAATGTCTAGTGTAGCTAAGGGATGTTGAAAAGAAGCTACTACTACTACTGGCTCTTCATACTGGCTAGTAGAAGCAGTGGCTTTGCCTTTAGGATCTTTGGGGTTGTCATCACCCTTGAGGCTGTGGAAAAGGGCGCCTTTGGTTTCACTTTCACATCAAACTTCCTTTTCTCCACCTCCTTATCCTCAAAGTACATGGTCAGGAAATTTGGAAAGGGTTTTGATCTATCACCTTGATTCACCACCCTTGTAATCACCCTAGACATAACATTCCCGACGTTGATCGGATACTCCGTAATGATAGAAGCCACCAATATAGCCCGGGAGATAGGAAAATAGTTTTCATGAGTGGTGGGGTCTAGCCTGCTGCAAACAAAGGTCTCCCACCCTTTTGCCTCAATGTTCAGGGTTTTCCTCAAAATTTGGACTCATGTTGTCAACCATGCTAGTGCAGTACTTGGGAGTGCCAAGTACTCTCCTAACCATGGAAGGGCATCCTCACCCAATGCTTCCTTTTCTAGGTATAATGTTTCATCTTCCTCTGGAAAGCCCAGTATTGGCTCAAGTTTCAGTTGGAGTTTTGAAGATTGATAAATAAACTTATGGAAGGACCTGGTCCATCTTGTATTACACAGTCTGAATCAACTAGTGCACATGTGAAACACGTGAGGAAGATATGCACTAAAAATCATGCACCAAGATCTTCTGAACGTAATCGAAAAGATTGCATTTGAGATAAGGAGGACAGTCTCCTTATGTGAAGAGAACTTGATCCTAAGTTAGGAAAAGATTTGGAGTTTGTATTGGCTAAGGACTTAAATGGACTACGGATAAGAAGTGTAGTTGTAATCAAACTCTAACTACTAAATTGTAATCAAACTCTGACTACTAACTCAATATATTATTGTATTGGTTCTCTTTTACAGGTAACACACACAAGCAGAAGTAAAGCATATTTGAGAGCAAATAAATCGGTCTGGTTTGCAAGCAATATATGCAAGATACAAGTGTGTACGCCTGAAGCTACATGAACTAAGAGAGAAGAACCAGTTCCATCTGTGTGTTTAGTTCAACTGTAGTAGGTTTTCATATTGTACCTTCCAGCTTTACTAGAATCAATTGTATTAGGTACCTTGTGTAATCAAGTTTGAGTTAACTTGATAGTGTCGCAGCAGCTTAGGCTGTGTGCCACACTGGGATTAGAGTTTAGTCCTTAGGTTTACAAAGAGTCTTTGTAAATGTTGTTTGGCTCATTGATTTTTAGTGGATTTTGGGAAATCCTACAGAGTAGTAGGTCGTGGTTTTTTCACCTTTTAAGACAGGTGTTTTCCACATAAAATCTCTTTGCACTTTACTTTCAGTTCTTATTAATCCGCAAACTGTTGTAGTTAAAACACTTTCTTCTAACATGAAAATTAGGTACCACACAAATCACCCCCCCTTGTGTGGTATTGACGTTTATTAACATCAATTTGTATCAAAGCAGGTTATATTTGAAGAGGTTAACACCTTAGGAAAAGATCAACATGAGTGCACCATCTGGGAATTAGGAAGGACAGTCTACTGACAGGCCTCCACTCTTTAATGGTCTCTACTACTCTTGGTGGAAAACATAATGAGAAACCATATCATGGGTGAATACTATGAGCTTTGGGACATCATCACTAATAGTCCTTTAGCCACAACCTAGAAGACTGCCGAAGGATTGGATGTTCCTAAGTCTAGAGCATACTGTACTTCTGAATACCTCAAGAAGTGGGAGAAAAATGCTAATGCCAAGAAATGGCTAGTGTGTGGACTTGGTACTGATGAGTACAGTAGCACTCAAGGCTGTAAAACCGCCAAGGAGATTTGGGAGACTTTACAAGTGGCTCGTAAAGGAACACCTCAGGTGAAGAGGTCAAGAGGAACACTACTGTATTCTCAATATAAGAATTTTACTATAAAGGATAGTGAAACTATCCAAGAGGTGTATATCAGGTTCACTACACTGGCAAATGAACTTGAGTCTCTTGGAAGGGATTTTCTAGAAGAAGACAAGATGGAGAAGATTCTAACTAGAGTTCTGCCAATCTCCTGGGAAAGCAAAATCACTGCTATTCAGGAATCCAAAAATATTGCTACTTTGAAATTGGATGAACTGATTGGAAATCTGACTGCATCTGAATTGAGAAGGCAAACCATGAAGATGGACTCCAAAGAAAGAAAGAAGCATGTCTCTCAGAATCTCGGAAGGATCAGATCTTGAAGATAATGAAATAACTATGATTACTAGAGATTTTAGGAAAGGGTCCTTCAAGAGGAACAACATTCAACAAACCTAGGGCTCTTGAAAAGTAGACAAATGATGGTTGCTTTAGGTGTGGAAAGACAGATCACAAGATAAAAAAATGCCCTCAATAGGAAGTTGAATGGAAGAAAGAAAGGGCGGACAGAAGGAACATGAAGAAGGAACATGTTCAACCAAGAAGGAACAAAGGAACAACCAAAGCTACGGTTGCTGCATGGGGAGACACGTCAAAAAATAAAGCTGAAGATGAGCAAGCTCTTATGTCCATCGGAGAATCAAAAGACGAGCAGTAGGTAAGTATTCTACATCTTAAAGAAAAGATTAAATTTTTGTCTAAAGAAAAGTTAGTTGAGCTCTTGATAGACTTCATAGATGAGTCTGAAATAATAAACATTGAGAAAGATGTTCTGTTTAGGGATTGTGCAATACTAGAAGAAAAATGCAAAAGGTTGGAGTCTAGGGTTTATGAGAGTAATAACTCAAATACTGAGTTGATGAACTAGGTTTTCAACTGGAAAATAGTGTCCTAGAACTCAGGTCTGAATACTTAAAACTGAAGATATGGACAGGAAAGAAAATGGCTAATCAATCATTTCTCACACTAGAAGGAAATTTAGGAAAAATGAAAGATGAGTTGTATAAGAAAGATGAATCAATCAAGGTCCTTAAAGAAGAACTAGGAAATGTGAAGCATGAACTAGACAGAACATACAAATGGAACAAGTCTTGTGATGCACTCTCCTGGCTGCAAGAGCATCACAGCAGCAACAAGATAGGACTTGGGTTTGGGACACAACCTTCAAAATGGGATTCCAAAAACAGGTACCTCTCTCTTCCTGAGAATAAAATCTGTACACATTGTGGTAAGACTAGCCATTACAAAATAATTGCAACGCAAAAGAAAAGGCCAGTCAAAAGGATAAAGCTTTTGTTCAAGAAAAACACAAACTGCCTAGTTGGGCAAAGAAAACTTTAATTCATCCTTTTGCCCATAGAAAGGGACCCAAACTTTAATTCATCCTAAGACTAACCCCTGATTTCATTTTGTAGGTCTAAGTGAAAGGAAGTATCCAAATATGGTACATGGATAGTGGCTGTTCAAAACTTATGACTTGTAACAAGGACTAGTTTCTTTCACTTGAGAACCTAAAAGGAGGTAATGTCTCCTTTGGAAATGGGAAGAAAGGTGAGATCATTGGGGTTGGAAAGGTAGGAAAGACAGACTCTCATTCCATTGAGAATGTCTATTTGATAGATGGCTTGAAATATAGCTTGATAAGTATGTCACAACTGTGTGACAGAGGTAACCTTGTGGCTTTCACTTCCATAAAATGTTTTGTGATTAGCCTTACTAGTGACAAGATTTTTTTTGCAAGGAAGAAGAGTTAACAATATTTACATTGTATATTTGTCGACTCTTTATGAAAATGAACTCACTTGCTTGAGTGTGTTGATTAATGATCCCCTCTTTTGGCACAAAAGACTTGGTCATGCTAGTCTAAATCAATTAAACAAATTAGTTTCCAAGGACTTGGTGATAGGGCTACCTAATATTAAGTTCAAGGAAGACAAAGTTTATGAGGCATGTGGAAGGGGAAAGCAGGTAAGGTCATCCTTCAAACCTAAAAAAATGGTAAGTACGTCCAAGATATTGGAACTGGTTCATATGGATCTATGTGGTCCAATGAGAGCCATGAGCAGAGGTGGTAAAAGATATGTTATGGTGCTTGTTGATGATTATTGTAGATTTACCTGGGGTGCTATTTCTAATTTCTAAAGATGAAGCATTTGAAAAGTTCACTGCATTTGTTAGAAAATCCAAAACAATTAGGGAATCAACTTGCATTCATTAGGTCTGATCATGGAACTAAATTTGAAAATGCAAAGTTTGATGAATTTTGTGATGAAAATGAAATAGATCATAATTTCTCCGCCCCTAGAACTCCTCAGTAAAATGGGGTAGTTGAGAGGAAGAATAGGATCCTTGAGAATATGGCAAGGACCATGTTACTTTCCAGTAAACTACCTCATAGCCTTTGGGCAGAGGCTATAAACACTGCTTGCTATATAATTAATAGATGCATGACCAGGCCTCTTGTAGAGAAAACTCCCTATGAGTTACCTAAAGGGAGAAAGCTAAACATATCCCATCTTAGGGATTTTAGTTGCAAGCGCTATGTGCACAATAATGGCAAAGTGTCCCTAGGTAATTTTGATCCCAGAAGTGATGAGGGAATATTTTAGAATATTCTTCACATAGCAAAGCATATAAACTGTTTAATAAAAGAAGTCTATGTGTTGAAGAAAGTGTACATGTTATGTTTGATGAATCTAATACTCTTTCTGAGAGACGGGAACATGAAGATGAAGCCATTGGAATGGTGATACAATTGACTGAAGTTACAGCACAAGTCAAGGAAGCATCCAAGGAAGGAGCAGGTGATGGAACAGGTCCTTTCACCCAGGGCAACCTGACAAGGGGTACCAATCCGAGAGAAACTGTACAAAATTCTCTGAAGGATCCTGTACCTGAACCTGTTCCTCTACAGCTTAACAATGAAGGATAAGCTAACAGATACAAGCTGGTGGGAAAATATTACAAGTACCTAAGTTCTCACCCCATTGAGAACATAATCAATGATCCCACATCTACAGTCAAGACTAGATCACAACTGAAGAACCTGTGTGCATTTGATGCCTTTTTGTCCCTGATTTAACCTAAAATGTGAGTGAAGATCTACAAGATGAAGATTAGATCAATGTTATGCAAGATGAGCTCAATCAGTTTGAAAGAAGCCAAGTCTAGCACTTGGTTCTAAGACCTAAGGACATGTCAGTCATTGGGACAAAATGGGTCTTTAGGGGATGAAGATGGAACAGTTACAGGAAACAAGGCAAGGTTGGTGGTTCAAGGTTATAGTCAAGAGAAAAGCAATTATTATGATGAGACTTTTGCTCCAGTTTCTAGACTTGAAGAAATTAGACTACTCATAGCCTTTGCGGCACATATGGAATTCACTCTTCATCAAATGGATGTCAAAAGTGCCTTCCTAAATGACTATCTCAAAGAAGAAGTGCTTATGAAGCAACCTCCTGGATTCAAAAGCAAAGAATTTCCTGACCATATATACAAGCTAGGTAAAGCTCTCTATGGTCTTAAGCAAGCTCCAAGAGCTTGGTATGAAAAATTGTCAAAATTCCTTCTGGATCATGGGTGCGAAAGAGGTAAAATTGACAGCACCTTGTTCCTAAGGGAAAAAAGGAAAAGATCTTCTTGTTGTACAAATATATGTTGATGACATAATATTTGGGTCCACTACAGATAGGTTGTGTAAAGACTTTGCTAACCTAATGGGGAGTGAGCTTGAAATGAGCATGATGGGAGAACTTAATTTCTTCTTGGGACTACAGATTAAACAAAGTCCAGATGGAACCATGATCCATCATTAGAAGTATACAAAGGAACTAATTATGAACTTTAAAATGGAAGAATCCAAGGAAATAGATACCCCTATAGCAACTACCACAAAACTAGATATTGATGAACCAGGTTCATCAGTTGATCAAAAGTTGTATAGGGGAATGATTGGTTAACTTTTATATCTTACTGCCCGTAGACTTGACATTGTTTTCAGTGTAGGAATTTGTGCTCGTTTCCAGGCAAATCCAAAAGAGTCACACTTGACAACTGTCAAAAGAACATTGAGATACTTGAAGGGCACAACTGATCTTTGTTTGTGTATCCCAAAGGTAGCAATTTTAACTTAATTGGATATGCTGATGCTGACTATGCAGGTTATATAGTGGATAGGAAGAGCACTTCAGGTATGGCACACTTCCTAGGATCTTGTCTTGTATCATGGGCTACCAAAAAGGAAAATTCAGTAGCACTCTCTACTGCTAAAGCTGAGTATGTTGCTGCTGCTTCATGTTGTGCTCAGTTGCTGTGGATCAAGCAACAATTGGCAGACCTTGGAATTGAAGTGGGATGCATACCTATATTTTGTGATAACAGTAGTGCAATCAGTATGACAAAGAAACGTGTTCATCATAAAAGGACTAAGCACATAGATGCTAGACACCACTTCTGAAGGGACAACTATGAATAAGGGCTAATCTCCATAGAATTCTGTGCGACTGATAAACAAATAGTTGATATCTTCACCTAGGCACTAAGTAGAGAAAACTTTGAAAGGAAAGGGTTGGAATTAGGGATGATTAAGATCACCTAAGAGGTCAAGTTTAGAATATACAATGAAAAAATTGTTCGTTGTGGTTAGGAGTTCTTAATTCTTGTGAATATTAGACTAATTTCTACTCAGTACAATACTGTAAATAGTATACTCCTGTGACATATTGTTATATGATTCACTCATCTCTTACAAATTCTCTATTCTGACATTTGAGGCATAATCAAGAGAAGTTTCATTTGAACAACATGGTTCACCAATGCATGCTCATGAGAGAGGTCATGTATGTTTCTATTCTTTGCACAAATAGAAAAATTTAGTTTTCAATCATGAGCAAGAGTCCTAGAAACACCAATCCTCTCAATATTCTATCCATTGAGGGTAGTTGGACCAGTTTCATTGAAATTTGAATTCTAAGTATAACGGAACTCTATCTCCTAAACCTTAGCAATTCTAACTAATCCTAATTAATCACTAGGGAGACCAGAACTATAAGCTAATTAGACCTCTATTGACGCATAAAAAACTACCGTTTCTAGAACTATAATGAACTCTCTTTAAATAAAATCTCTAATCATTTCATAACCATCACCTCATCTCAAAATCCCTGATCATCTACTCTCTTCTCCAAACCCTAAAAAATTATCCAAAATTTTCTCAAGCTTTCCAGAAATTCATTACCAAAAATGACGAATTCCCAGATAATCCTGGAACCCCGCCACCAGTGTCACGTAACACCACTTCATCTTCCACACCTCCTAGTGAATCCCCAAAGCCCAGATTCCATCGCCAGAAAATGATAGCAAGAAAAGTCGTTGCGTCTGGTCATTTGAGGAAAGTTCTAAACGAAAGATTGAAGGCAAATCAAAGGAAAGAATCCCAGCAAAAGGAACTCATTCCAGTTCTGAGCCTGATCAATACATCTCTGCCAGTGAAGGAGATGAACATGTGTCTTCTGACAATGTCACACATAAAGAAACCCCAAAAGAGGTAAATCAAGCGTTGTTCCTGATGATACAGGACAAAGGGTAGAAAATATGTATGTTCTGATAGTGGATGCAAAAGATGTCCCTGGGGTGATTCTTTGAAATTGAGTAAGAATAAGAGGAAGAAGGTGCTAGCTATATCTGGGAGTGGGTAAGAAGGGGTCTCTAAGTCAGGGAAAATGTATCAGGAGAGGCTGCTGAAAGGTTAGTTGGTTTGAGCAAACAACCTGATGAACCTGGTCTATCTGCGGAGGAAACTCTGGTTGAGATGATGAAAAAGATTGGGACTGGTTATGATCTCATGAAACATAAGGCTTCCTCACAAAGGACCCCTGTTGCGTCCAAACCAACCAAGAAATCTAAACCATCAACATCCAAGTTTGCTCCTAGGGTTAGAACAACTAGAAGCAAGGTTAGGAACAGTGAAGCTGAGTTGAAGAAAGCTTTAGAGGACAGTAAGAGAAAGAGAAAGGAAAAGAGGAAAGGGAAGGTAGGTGAAAATTGAGAAGCTGTGGCTGAGGAGAAGGAAGAGGAGATGGAATTGGTCCACCAAGAAAGACATACTGCTATGGAGGCTCCACTTGCAAAATCAAAGGAAACTAGGACTTTCTCTAAGAAGCTCTTAAAACCAGTTCCTGCTGAATCCTCTCTGGCCTAGAGAACAAGATCAACCTCTAAGGAAAACAAGTGAAAGTAGCAGAAGAAGAAGAAGATGAGAGTGAGAAAGATGAAGAAGAAAGTAAGTCTGAAGAAGAACAAGATAGGTATGCCAACTATGGAAAAAGAAAGATATTGAAGGGAAGATTGCTGAACGACCTGGAGGAGCCAGGCATCATAAAACTTTTCACAGCACTGGAGACACAAGGCTGGAAGGACATGGTCCTTCATATTGATGTAAAATTGGCAAGGAAGGAACTTGTGGAGTTCATGGCCAATGGAAAAGTGAAGAATGGTTAGGTGACCAGTACAGTGAGGGGTGTCAAAGTTAAATTCAATGCTGAAAAATTAGGAAAGATTCTAGATATCCCTTGTAAGGGGTATGACGATTATACAAGGCAGAGGTGGCCTTGCTTTGATGGGTTGCCTTCTGAGCTGCAAATGACAAATAGTTTCTATGACACCAAAACAGATGAAGAGATGCCTTAGGCCAGGGCAGTCCGGAAAAGTGAAATGAGGCCAGAGCACAAAGTGTTTTTGAATTTGTCAACAAGTGCATTCTGCCCAGACAGGAAAAAAGGCATACATCTAATTATATGGATCTGGTGCTCATGTAGTGTATGAACGAAAGGAAGTAGATCAACTGGCCTGTCTTTATGGTGAAGCTGCTTAAAAGGGTGATAAATGGTTCAAAGGCTCATGCCATTCCCTATGGTTTTATCTTGACTATTGTGCTTGAACGACTAGATGTTCCTTTGAAAAAAGTGGGAAATGGTCTCCAACAAGGAGCATTTTGGTGTCAAGACCCTTAAAGTCTGTAACTATCTGCTCAGTACTGGCCCTGTTGAACCCGGTTCATCAGCGAAGACTCCTGTGAACAGCAAGGTCAGAGCCTTGGTTCAGGAGGTTGGGACAAAGAATACTAAAATTGCAAGGCTCAATGCCAGAATTGCTGATTTGGAGGGAGAAAAGAATGGGCTGAGAGATGAATTTGCCAAAGAAAAGGAAAAATGAAGGCATGCTCCAGAAAATGTTAAATTTGATACAAGCCCAACCCTCCAGCACTTCCAAGCCTTAGATGTCCAATCCTTAGTGTCCAGTCTAGTAACCCTTCAGTTTCCAGTTTCCATGTTTAGGAAGTTCTTGTTATGTTCTTATTCTATTTTTTTCTCATGGTTGGATATTTTGTTTTTCTTGTTTGTGGACTGCATTGTAGAAACACCCCTTTAATCAATGAATGCAACTCTTCTTGTTGAATTTGTTCTAAATAGTTATTTTAAGATGATTTGTGATTAATTTAACATGTGTTCACTTGCAATTTCCCCAGTGGCCATGAGTATTAATTAACTTCGAGGATTCACAGTATTTATGCAACTTTTCGATGCTGCCAAAAGGGGGAAGATATTGCGCTTAAAATTCATTATCTGAACTAGTGATGTTTATGACCTAAATCTGACCTCCTTGATGATAAGTTACAATTTTCTAAGTGTTGATTTTTAGCGGAGTTCACAGGTTTCCTGATCACAATAGTTTTTCATCATCAAAAAGGGGAAAATTGTTAACCCAAGTTTCAGTTGGATTTTCCAAGATTGAAAAATGAACTTATGGAAGGACCTACACAGTCTGAATCAACCAGTGCACATGTGAAGCACGTGAGGAAGATATGCACTAAAGATCATGCATCAATATCTTCTGAACGTAATCGAAAAGGTTGCATTTGGGATAAGAAGGACAGTCTCCTTATGTGAAAAGAACTTGATCCTAAGTTAGGATAAGAGTTGGAATTTGTATTGGCTAAGGACTTAAATGGACTACGGATAAGAAGTGTAGTTGTAATCAAACTCTAATTACTAACTCAATATATTATTGTGTTGGTTCTCTTTTACAGGTAACACACACAAGCATAAGTAAAGCATATTTGAGAGCAAATAAAGTGAGTCTGGTTTGCGAGAAATATATGCAAACAAGTGTGTACGCCTGAAGCTACATGAACTAAGAGAGAAGAACCAACTCCATCTGTGTGTTTAATTCAATTGTAGGAGGTTTTCATATTGTACCTTTCATCTTTACTAGAAGCAATTGTATTAGGTACCTTGTGTAATCAAGTAAGAGTTAACTTGATAGTGTCGCAGCAGCTGAGGTTGTGTGCCACACTAGGATTAGAGATAAATCCTTAGGTTTACAAAGAGTCTTTGTAAATGCTGTTTGGCTCATTGATTTTTAGTGGATTTTGGGAAATCCTATTGAGTAGTAGTAGGTCGTGGTTTTTTCACCTTTTGAGCCAGCTGTTAAAAATCTCCGTGCACTTTACTTTCAGTTCTTATTATTCTGCAAACTGCTATAGTTAGAACACTTAGAAGAACTAGGTTCCTTTAACGCAACAATTGGGTACCACATAGATCCCCCCTTTCTGTATGGTATTGATGTTTATTAACATCACCCAGGTAGTCATTGGTTGTCTTCCCATCAAACTTCACTGTCAAATTTTGCACCTTAGTCACTTTCGTGCCCTTTTTGATGTGGGCAACATTAGAGTAGAACTCCTTGACTAGGTGCTCATTTTCCTCCTCAACTTTGCCTGTAAAATAGTCCCAACTAGGTCTCTCTCTAAATTGCCTCTGCACAATAGGTGTGAGGCAGAAGATCCTTGTCAATAAATCTTCGTTCAAGTATCAACTTCCTCTGGGGCCACCACTCTTAGAAATTGTGGTAAGTAATCTCACTGACAAGTCTTCTTTTCCACACCTTGGGGTTTCTAGTTCTCTCCGCACCGTCGGGTTGTGGCACACCCATCCCTCTTCATCTGGAACCTCATTGTCGACGGGATCCTCTCCAGGTGATGAACTAGTAAGTGAAGTAGATGTTGCACTGTACTACCCTCAACTGAGCCCTCAGACGACTCAGAAGAAATTGCAACTGAAGCTACAGCAGTGGAGTGCTCGGAGGTATATCTATCAATTTGTGCCTCTCCGGCAGTGGGGAACATACTCTGCCATTGAATCGGAGTCAGATGCCTCTCAGGAAGTCAAATACTCACTTCCCTCCGAATGGGAAGCAGCTCTATCTGCAACCTTTATTGACTTCCTGGTGTCCTTAGTTGCCTGCCAGACTCGGGGGTCAATTTGATCATTCCAAGTCCCCTACCCCGGGAGGACTCTTTTTGCCTTTCTATTTATCACCTTTGCCTTGTGATTTAACCATTGTCTGCAAATGGAATTTAGTTAAAGCTTGTTAGTATCACAATGTCAGGAGAAATAGTGGAGAATGTAATTGCAGATAGCTGACTACGGAACGCATAAAAGTCAATGTCGCTGCATAGGGACCATCACAAACTGCACAAAATGGCACCGCGATCCGTATTGAGGTGGAGTTCAGAATACCCACTCTCTAATTAAGGGTACTGCATACCACAAAAAATTGATGTGCAACCGCAGTAGGTCATTGCGGACCGCAAAAATTCGATCGCCGCCGCGGTCCCAAAACTTTACCTTTTTGATGTTTCACTACCGCATACCGTGGAAAATCACACTGTGGACCCCAGATTGGCACCATAGACCGCAAGAAATTCACCGCAGACCGCGGTAAGTCATACTAAGCAACACCAATGTAGAGTTTCACATTTTTCTCACTTTAAGCATAAATTCACATGCTATTAATCCCCTAGGTGGTTAATCATCAGTTTTTACTAATTAATCCTAATCTAAAAATCATTAAGTAACCATATGCTACAAATTGTAAGAAAGGGGAAGAAAAAGAAGTACAACTAACTAATTAAAAGAATATAAAACAAAGTTAAAAACTAGGAAAAGATAAAAAATACAAGTAATGAGATTCAAAAAATATGAACGAGGATCAATGTTTGAGTTTGCACAGTTAGGGCTTGATGAATAGTGTTTTTTCTATTTAGTGAGCAAATGAGCGAAAAGTTATAAATGAAGGCCTGAGGTCCAATTTATAGAAAATAAACCTGGACACATTATACCTACCCACCGCGGACCGCACAAAATGCACCACGGTCCGAGGTACTCAAACATATGAAGAAGTGGGGAGGCAGTCGCTATGGACCACAAGAAATGCTTTATGGCCACGGTAGGGCACCGTGGACCGCATAAAATGCATTGCGGTAGCGATGTCAATCTTCAGAGAACTTCCACTTTTTACCATTTAACAATGCGGACCGCAATGAGATTGTGCCCCCACAACAAGGCCATTTCCGCGAAAAATGCATTTCGGTAGCAGTTCAAACTCCAGAGAGTGCATTAATTTTCCACTTTGGTCCCATAGAGCATAAAATAATCCTACACACATCTCACAACCAGTTAGACCAAAAGAAAATCATATACTAATAATAAAAACAAAAAGAAACACATGTGTGTTACCTCCCAAGGAGCACCTGATTTAACATCGCGGCACAACGCTGGTTACCATTAAATAACTTTAGATGGAGTAGTGCCACCATGTGGCTGTCATTAATCTTGCCAAGGTAGTGCTTGACTCTGTGCCCATTAACTCTGAACACCTCCTCATTTTTGTTTTTCAAGTCAAGTGCACCAAAAAGGGTCACAAACATCACTTCAAAAGGTCCACTCATTTCAAATTAAGTTATCCCAGAATCACATGAAACCGAGAATTGAACAAGAGAACCAAATCACCTACTTTGAGCTTCTTGCCACTAGCATACTTATTATGAAGATACTTCATCTTGTCCTTGTACAAGGATGAACTAGAGTAGGCACGGAATAAGAATTCATCAAGTTCGTTAAGCATCTCCACACAAAGATTTGTTGCCACATCCCGTTCAAGATTCAGCTTCCTCAAAACCCACATGGCCTTATTCTCTAACTCAACCAGTAGATGGAAATCTTTCCCAAACACCAACCGGTATAGAGACATACCAATCGGAGTCTTGTAAGCAGTCCTATAAGACCATAGATCATCATCCAATTTCCTTGAACAATCGATCCTATTTGCATTGACCATCTTTGAAATATACTCTTGATTTCCCTGTTTGATAATTCAACTTGGCCACTCATCTGAGGATGATAAGAAGTAGAAACTTTGTGATTGACACCATACTTTGCAAGCAAAGTGTCATAACCTCAATGACAAAAATGAGACACCCCATCACTTATGATTGCTCGAGGAGTTCCAAACCTAGTAAAAATGCTCTTCTTGAGAAATGCTACAACACTACAGGCCTCATTGTTAAGCAAAGCCACGACTTCAACCCACTTTGAAACATAGTCAACTACCATTAAAATATATGTGTTCCCACATGAGCTAACAAATGGGCCCATATATTAAAAATATCAAATTCAAGAATGGTATTGGGAGGCATCTCATCTTTCTTCAAAATTCCACCCACTCGTTGACATTCGGTGCATCTCTTCACAAGTTCACCTGCATCATTGTACAAAGTTGACCAGTAAAACCCACAACTAAGAACCTTTGATGTACTCCTCGCCCCACCGTGATGACCACCATAGAGGGAGGAACGACAAGCCTCTAAGATACTCAATTGCTCCTCCTCTGGGACACACCTTTGGATCACACTATCCATGCAGATCTTGAACAAGTATGGCTCATCCCAATAGAAGTCCAAACTATCCCATTTGAGCTTCTTCCTTCGGTTAGAAGAGAGCTCACACAAGGTTATACCAGACACAAGAAAATTAGCAATGTGCGCAAACCATGGCATACCATTCACCGACACAGAAAGGGGTTGCTAATCGGGAAATAAATCATTGATATCTAGGCCATCACGAGTCCTCCACTCCTCCTCCAAGCGGGACAAGTGGTCCGCCACTTGATTTTCACTACCTTTCCAATCCACAATCTCCAAATCAAACTCTTAAAGTAACAAGACCCATCTCATCAGTCTAGCTTTGGAATCCTTCTTTGTCATCAAGTACCGGAGTGCGGCATGATTGGTATGAACTATGACCTTGGCACCCATAAGATACTACCAAAATTTCTCCACTGTGAAAACAATAGCCAAAAGCTCTTTCTCAGTCGCCGTGTAGTTCATTTGAAAATCATTCATTGTCTTGTTCGCATAATACACCGGATGAAATAATTTATTCACTCTTTGACCCAAGACCACCCCAACCGCAACATCACTCGCGTCACACATAAGCTCAACAGATAAGCTCCAATTGGGTACGGTAATAATAGGAGTGGTAGTCAACTTGTGCTTGAGAAGTTCAAAAGCTTGCATACATCCCTCATTGAACACAAACTTTGCATCTTTTTCCAATAACTTGCATAATTGATTCACTACCTTCAAAAAGTCCTTGATAAATCTCCAGTAGAACCCCGCATGCCCAAGAAAACTTCTAACTCCCTTGACTGAAGTAGGGGCGAGCCTTGAAATCACTTCAACTTTTGCTTGTCTACCTTTATACCATGTTTTAAAATTTTATGGCCAAGGAATATGACCTCCTCAACCATAAAGTAACATTTCTCCCAATTAAGAACAAGATTGGTTTCTTCACAACGGGCCAACAATCTATCAAGATTTTTCAAACGTTTATCAAACGAGTCATCCACAACACTGACATTGTCCATGAATACCTCCAAAATGTCCTCCACTATATCGATAAATATGGCCATCATACACCACTGAAATGTAGCTGGTACATTACACAACCCAAATGGCATCCTAGAAAAGGTAAAGGAACCATACGAACAAATAAAGGTGGTCTTCTCCTGATCTTCCGGAGCAATAAAAATTTGATTGTACCCAGAATACCCATCCGAGAAACAGTAGAAGGCACGCCTAGAAAGTCTGTCTAGCATCTGATCAAGGAAAGGCAATGGAAAGTGATCATTTCCGGTCACTTTATTTAGCTTGAGGTAGTCCATGCACACCATCTACCCGGTGATAGTCATGGTAGGAATCAACTCATTTTGTGCAATGATAACCACGTTAATACCACCCTTCTTCGGCATACATTGCACCTGTGAAGTACAAGAGCTATCGGAGATGGGGGTACACAAGCCCGACATCTAACCACTTGATCACGTCCTTTTTCACAACTTCTTGCATTGCCTCGTTCACCCTCCCTTGATGTTCCAATGAGGGATTTGCATCATCTTCAAGAATAATCTTGTGCATATAAAAGGTGAGGCTTATTTCCCGGATATCAGCTAAGGTCTATCCAATTGCCTTCTTCCATTTTTTAAGCACTGCCAAGGTGGAATTTACTTGCATGTTGGTAAGACAAGAGGAAAAAATAACTGGCAAAGTTGAATTAGGGCCTAAGAATTCATACCTGGGGTGTGGAGGTAGTGGCTTCAACTCCAACATCGGAGGTTCCTCGATTGAGGGTTTTGTCAATGGAGTCTTCCTATTCTCGAGATCCAAATAGAGTTTTCGAGGCTCGTATGAGTAATATCCCATTCCATGTAAGCATTGACACACTCCACACAGCCTTCATCCTTATTTACATCAAGATTCAACAATACCGCCTCTAGAGGGTCCTCCACATTTATCATTGCACTAGTATCATCAACTATCACTACCGTGACAAAATCCACAAAAGAGCACACTTCAAAACTGTTGGGTTGCTTCATTGATTTGCATATATGAAAGATCACTTTTTCCTCACCCACCCGAAAGGTGAGTTCCCCAGCTTCCGTATCAACTAATTCCTTCCCAATATTAAGGAAAGGTCTTTCTAATATGGTCAGAACATCATAATCTACCTCGCAATCCAAAATCACAAAATTAGCCGGCAAGATAAATTTGTCCACCCGGACAAAAACATCATCAATTATACCCAATGGTCTCTTCTGTGTGCAATCTCATGGAAGTCGGCCTCGATTTCCCAATACCTAAAGTCTTGAAAACTGAGTAGGGCATCAAGTTGATACTCGTCCCTAAATAACATATAGATTTTGCAAAGTCTGCACTCCCAATGGAGCAAGGAATGGTGAAAGCACCGGGATCTTCTAGCTTCGGAGCCATTGAGTACACTACTTCACTAACTTGGTGGGTCATCTTGATAGTCTCACAATCCATGGATCTTTTCTTTGTCACCAAATATTTCATGAATTTAGCATAACCCGGCATTTGCTCTAGAGCCTCCACTAAAGGAACATTAATAGATATGCTCTTCATTGTGTCAATAAATTTCTTAAACTGATTCTTATTTTTCTACTTTGCGAGCCTTTAAGAATAAGGTGGAGGTGGCCTTGTCAAAGGAGCATTGGCTTTAGGTACAACCATTTCTGGCATGTCTATTACGTGTTCCCTAGATGGGTTCACGTCATTCTGTGTTTCCACCTTGGCATCTTGGATATCAATCCTGACTTCCTCATCCACGTTCTCATCAATCACATTTTCAACCACTAAAGGGATATCATCCTCTTGCAACTCAACTTCATCACTCAAAATTTCTTTTTGTTTGGAGGCATTCACATCACCACCTCATCCACTTCTTGTAGTTACCGCCATTACTTGCCAAAATTGCTCCCACCCTTCGGGTTAACTATCATATCACTAGGTAGAGCCCCTTTAGGGCTAGTATTCAAGGATTGTGAGATTTGGCCTAATTGAACCTCCAAGATCATGATTGAAGTATTGTGGGATGCCAACTAGGCATCAGAGTTAGTATTCTTTTTCATCATCCATTCAAATATCATTTCAATTTCGGAAATGGGGGTGGATTGTTCGGTTATCGATATATTGGGGGGATTTGAAAGCCTTGACCCCAATTTTCTTGGTTTCCATTGTTCTAACCACCCTGATTGTTGTTTCCACCCTAGTTGTTATTGTTGCCATTCCAATCACCTGATTGTTCTGATTATTGTTCTAATTGACCCAATGTGCATTTTGGTTGTTGTTCCCCCAATTATTATTCCATTGTTGTTGATTTCTCCAATTGCCTTGGGGTCTCCGTTGTTGTTGGTTGGAAGAATTGCCCCTTTGGCCTTGATAGTTGTTCACATATTGCACTTCTTCATTATGCTCGTCATACCCATCATCTTGGAATCCACTACTATATTGGTCATAATTAATCCCACTATTTGGTATTTGTTTACCTCTTTTTCTTCTTTTGTTCACTAATATGGTTACACCTTCCACATCATTTACCTATCATTGATTTTGAACCTGTTGTAACTGGGCCTTTGTTAGCTGTTCTATGTTGTTGTCAGCTCTCCTATTGTCTGCCCATGATCATGGAGCTCTTTATTCAAGTGAATGACCGCGGGGTCACCCTGTAGCACGTTGTCTCTACTTTGCCAAATGGAGGACATGTCAGCCATCTCATCAAGAATGTCACAATCCTCAGCATAAGGTAGCCTCATGAAATTACCCCATGCTAACTGGTTCACCACACACTAATTGGTCGTGTTAATACCCCAATAAAATGTCTGTTGAATCATTTCCTCAGTCATATCATTATTGGGGAATTACTTGACCATAGTTCTATATCGATCCCAAATTTCGTGAAGGGGCTCATTTGGTTCTTGTTTGAAAGCTAAGATTTCATCCCTCAAAGCTGCCATATGTCCCGATGAGAAAAACTTGGCTATAAACGTATCGGCCAACTCATCCCATTTAGTGATAGAATGGTTGGGAAGCCTCTCGAGCCAGTCCAATGCCTTCCCTCTAAGTGAAAAAGGGAATAATATCAACCGAAGTGCATCCTCTAACACATTTATTTGCTTGCTCCCCCAACAGGTATTCACGAAACCTTTAAGATGTTTGTAAGCATTCTAATAGGGAGATATCATGAAATGCCCTTCTTTCTCCAACAAAATCAGCGTCACATTTTGTAATTTGGAAATTTCCCACCCGGATCTGGGATGGGACAATTGCACTAGCATATCCTTAGTTTGGAAGCATCCGAGGAGCCACTCTTGGAGGTGGCGGGGGAGGGTCTGGAATATTATCATTGGCTTGTTGGCCCCTCTTTTGTCCTTGAGGTACAATAGGAACCTCATCATAAATATTGTCATCTACCTCCTCCCCCGGTGGAAGATCTCCAAGAGGTGCATTGTTTGCTGCCGTTTTATACCTGAGTTTGTGACATGCACAAACTAGTAACACAAAAGGAAGGAAAAACAATACACAAAACTATTTAGATAGATAGCAAAAATCATTAGCTCCCCGGCAACGGTGCCAGAAAGTGATCAGTCCAACCCTACACTACTACAAAGTGGCAAGAGGGTCGGTGTAACTTTTACCCGAGATAGTCGGGATCAAATCCACGGGGAGCTAAATTGATTGGGACTTGGATTCATATCTAAACTAGCAGTGTGCAGTTCTTTTAATTACACATCCAATCATAAATGTTCGTTTGTTACTTCTAATTTTATACTAATGAGATGCTAAATTAAACTAAGAGTAAATACTTGTAAGGTTTTCTAAATAGTTAAAGAGGCACTAGGGAAGTGACTATCTCCTAGAAGAATACTTGACAGGATCTATAGCTTAAGGCAAAGTTGTTATGTTGGGGACTGCGATATAACCAATGCACGGAAATACTCACTCTATACCTCTCAGTAGCTTGAGTGACTTTGCGCTAATTGACTTTCTCAAGACCAATTGGGTGACAAAATTGTGCAAGCAATATAGGCTCAAGTCAGGTGTTACTATCTCTGGGTTTAACCCTTTAATTAGGGCTATCAATCTCTTGAATACACCTCAATTCCTTGTTTGACTAATTTTCCTAGACTCAAACTCTCTTTCTCAAAAGAACCCAATCAAAAAGGCACAAATTAGTGTTGCAACTACTAATTCAACATGAAAAAAATAAATTAGTCCAAATATCAACTACCCATAAACATCTAAGTCTTAGAACAAAAGATCCATCAACTACCCATAATAGGGTTGAAGACACAACCATATTTTATGGGTCTAGCTACTCATAATAATGGAAGAAAACAGATAAATAGATGAAGAACAACCATATAATTTGATTACAAACTAAGAAATCGAAGATTTAGTGTTAAACTAGCTACAAATTACTCAAAATGGAATAAAATTGTCGTTCACGTGCTCTGGATTCTAACTGATACTCTAAAAATGTGAAAAGAAAGTATTTATACTAGGCTAAATTTAATGGACAAAAATACCCCTAACGGAGGTATTGCAGACCGCAAAAAATGCACTGCGACCGTGATGAAGCTTTTTGTCTTGACTTTTCACTCTCTGAATCTGGCTACTGCGAGCCGCATAAAATGCTCTGCGGCCACGGTGGCTTCACTGTGGTCCGCACAAAATGCTCCGTGGACTGCGCTGGCTTCAATCGTCCAAACTCCCAACTCTCTGAATCCCTTATTCGCTGCCCTCATAAAATGGATTGCAGTCGCGAAGAGGCTACTGCGTCCGCAAGAAATCCTCTGCAGACTGCACTGCTTTAAGCTCGAAAAGTGCACTTCTCTGGACTCATCCACCGAGGACCACACTAAATGGTCTGCGGCCGCAGTGGGTCTGTTGCGGCTGCGGTGGATTTTCTGCTGCAGCAGTGCCTTGAATTATTCTTGGTACTTGTGTATTTTTCACTCCTTTTTGAGCTGGTTTTGATTACTTATCACTTTTTTGACCAAAACCTACAAACAAGTACAACGTGTAAGCCTTTGGGACTATTTATATACATTTTTAATTCAAAACTCAAATAAAAAGGAATGTAAAATGATCTAGAATCCCTAGTTATCAGACGTCCCAGTGAGGAGGTGTGAAAGGTTGACATTGGAGGGTCCATAGAGAGGTAGAGATATGCCAAAGAATATGTGGGAAGAGATGATTAGGCAAGATATGTGTAGCTTCAACTGACCGAGGACATAACCATTGATAGGAAGGTATGGACGTCGAGGATTCGGGTTGTAAAATAGGTAGTCAAGAGGGTTCATAGCAGTAGTATTGGCATGCAATCTTGCTTTCTGTCTGTAGTAGCTTTTTCTGACTAACCGTTATTTTGTTTCATTGTTGATCACAGTATGTCTTGTTGTTTTTATTGTGCTTTTATATGGCTTATTGGTATTGCTCCTTCTTGTCTACATTTTTATTAATACAGTGCTTATGCTTTCCTAAACCGAGGGTCTATTGGAAACAACCTCTCTATCCTGACAAGGTAGGCAAGGTCTGTATATACACTACCTTCTCCAGACTCTATAGTGTGGGATAATACTAGGTATGATGTTGTTGTTGTTGATAATTTCTGAAACTAAAGAATAAAATTATTTAATGGGAGTAAATTTTAACTCAAATTGTTGACTGAGATGATTGAGTAAATTTATGGGGCATAATTTTATCATTTATTGAGTTAGCTAAATAGGAATCAACAATCTTTGATTTTAAAAATTTACACTTTTTCTTTTAAATTATACTATTTTGTATTTTTAATATAATATTTTAAAAAATTTATATTCATTGAAATAGGGTACACGTACAAGAATAATATAATTTAATGAGAGAAAAAATTAATTGTATTAACTCACTTAATGTTACCTCTATCAAATTTTAAAATCTTTTATTAATAATTATAAATATCATCTAATTTATAATAGTAGTATTTAGAGAGTAGTAAAAAAATTTTGGGGCCTCAAGTAATTGGGGCCCAAGGCAATGGCCTTCATACCCTAGAGCTGGCCTTGAATTTTCATGGCTTTAAAGTTGGATTCGTCTGCATTAATGGATATGAAACTCTCTGTTTTTACGTAGAATCCGGATCTGTGGATAACATGCATGCTGCGATTGTGAGTTTTGCAATAGCGAAGAAAAGAGTGTTTGAATAATGGACAAGAAAAGTTTAGTAAAGAAGCCAAGCGAAAAGCGAATACAGTATCCAATTGGATCCGAATATTACACATTGTACGAGGAGATAGGGCAAGGAGTTAGCGCCTTGGTTCATCGCTCTCTTTGTAATCCTCTCAATGAGATCGTTGCTATAAAAATCCTAGATTTCGAGCGTGATAAATGTGATCTGGTACATTTTATTGTTTTTTTGAGATTTTTTTTATCTATTTACGGCATAACTCCGACGAAGTAGTGACGAGGCTAGGACCCGACTACCAAATAAACCTGCACAACTATATAATATGCAGCGAAAAATATAACAGAAATAAACAAGTAAAGAATGGGGGGTACATGTTGCGGGGAAATATCAATACCAACAGTAAATTAAGAGAAAGTGATAAGGACCATTTAGAATTTACAGCAACCAATAAGGAACTCGCAACCGCTCTATAAACACATCGTATTATCTATTATTGCAACGCATAACCCGGTCCAAATCATAGTAACACTGTTGCAACGTGCAATTCATTCATATCATTTATCACTGTTGCAGTGTGCACACCCAATCCAATTATATTATTATTATGGTGTGCAATTCGATCCAATTATATCATTGTTGTGGCGTGCAACCCGATCCAATTATATCATTATAGAGACGTACAACCCAATCCACATATACAGTTAAATACCATATCACAATAGAGTCCCGGTAAGGGATCAATAAAGAAACTACAGTATCCCGGAAAGGGAGTCGACAGTATAAGTAAATACATCCCGGCAAGGGAAAATCAGCTATAACCAAACTTGTTCCAACATCTAACTACCTCAACTAGCACCAATACTCAATCATAAGTAGTTTCCACGAGAATAATCATAATCCTTTCTCAACACAGAGAATCAACAACATATGCATTCGTAGTATTTATTAAGAACATAACAATTTCAATTTAAGACTCACGGTCATACTTGACACCAACGTATAGGTACTCGTCATCATGCCTAAACATTGTACTCAACAAGTAACATGTAGCAAATAGGACACAACTCCTAATCTCTCAAGCTAAGGTTAGACCAAAGACTTACCTCGAACTTTTACGGCCAACTCAAGCCTCAAACAGCGCTTTTCCTTTGGACATTGCTCCAAATCAATTGTATCTAGACATAATTGACTCAATAACATCAATAAACACTAAACAATTCAATTTCAATGCTTAATTATTGATTTCCTATTATTCTTTTCAAAAAGTTAAAATTTTAACCCCGGGCCCGCATGGTTAAAACACGAGGTTCGGATCAAAGCCCGATTGATTGTTTACCCATAAGCCCGAATATATAATTAGTTCCAAAATTCGACCCCAAAACGAGGTCTAAATCTCAATTATACAAAAATCTCTAACTCTACCCAAATCCCTAATTTTCTACCTTTAAGGACATGATTTAGGCCTAGAAATCTAATATGTATTAATAAAAATTGAAGAAAATAAGTCTAAGATTATATACATATGGATTTGTGGTGAATTTCTCTTTCAAAAATCGCCCAATTTGGAGTTTGGAAAAAGAAGTTACGAAATTTTGGTGAAATCCCATATGTTTTGTTACTATTTAAAAATCATTGGGCAGGCCTTCATCGCGTTCACAATGGGTCAAGCTTTGGTGACCTTCACGTTCGCGTTCGTCGGCTCGCGTTCGTGGAGCTTCAGCTCCTAGAGTATTCACGTTCGCGGTTAGTTGGCCGCATTCGCGTAGAACAAAATGTGAACCTCTCACCCCAGTCCATTAGCCTACGCGTTCGCGAGTGCCTGGACGCATTCGCGAAGGGTACTCCTACCACAACTTGTCATTAGCGTCCCAAGCTCCACATTCGTGAAGAATAAACTGGCACCTGAGAAAATTGCCTTATGCGTTCACGAGTAGGGCCATGCGAACGCAAAAGAACAAAACCTTTGTGCATTGAGACAACAAAAACCTGCAACATTTTCCAAGTTCAAAACCTTCTGAAACCCATTTGAAACTCATCCGAGCCCTTGGTGCTTCAAACCAAACATGCATACCAACTCAAAAACATCATATGAACTTATCCGTAAATAATCTCTTAAACAACGAATTTAGAATAGAAATCTAAGAAAAATCTCAAAACTTTCAAAGTATGAATTTTCACAACTACGGGTCCGAATCACCTCAAACGACTTCCATTTCTTACCAAATTTCACAGACTCATCTTAATTCACATATAAGGCATGTACTGAGATCCGGAACTAAAATACGGGCCCGATACCATCAAACTTTAAATGCATTTCATTTCCAAATCTTATAAATAATTCAAGAAAACAATTTTCTTTAAAAATTCATTTCTCGGGCTTGGGACATTAAAATTCGATTTCCCATATTTTCCACGAACCCTCCGGGATTGTCAAATCACGGGTCCGGATTCATTTACCCAAAATATTGACCTAAGTCAACTTGAATTTATTTTAAGGTCAAAATTTATTATTTGTTTATAGATTTTCACATATTGGGTTTCCGCGCGTCCGGACTATGCACGTAAATCGAGATTATACCGAAAGAGATTTTAAGGCCTCAAAACACATAATTTATCTTTAAAACAAGTGATGATCTTTTGGGTTATCATAAGCAGAGAATTTTGAATGATGTAACATGACTATAATTTAGTTGATATTACATTTGTACAATTTTAATTTCCTAAAAAAGGATATTTTTCTCTTAAACGGTTTTTTTTTGCATAATATTTAAAAACTACACTCAACGATTAGAAAGAAAATAACAAAAAACTGATTAAGAATATAAAAGACAATAAGATAATAGCGGTAATTAGAGACGACAATGCCAAAAAATTATAATAAATATTTTATTCTTCATTAAGCTAGCTAAATGGAATTAAATTTCATTATTTTCATAAACTTATAGTAATTTTTTTTTTGTTTTGTTATCCAAGCATACTATTTAAATTTTTTTTAATATTATTTAAAAATGATGTACTCATTGATATAATGTACATACACAAATTGCATGCCTAAAGACTAAAAAGAAACTATTACAAATAAAAATATGATAAGTGGTGAACGTACAGGTACAGAGGCAGACCCTGGAATCTAAAAGTTTCAAGTTAAGCAGGACCAAGATAGAATACTTGGATTGTAAGTTCAGTGGTGAGGCTCAAGGAGAGGAAGGGGAGGTGAGGCTGGACTCGCAGGCTATCCTTAGGAGAGGAAGTTATAAGTACCTTAAGTCTATTATTTAAAGGGATGGGGAGATCGATGAAGATGTCACAAATCGTATTGGGGCGGGATGGATTAAATGGAGACTCGCTTCCGAGGTTTTGTGTGACAAGAAGACACCATCGAAACTTAAGGGTAAGTTCTATAGAGCAGGTGTTAGACCAACGATATTGTATGGAGCTGAATGACCAGTCAAGATCGCTCATGTCCAGAAGATGAAGGTAGCATAGATGAGCATGTTGAGATGGATGAGTGGTTACACCAGTTTTTTTAAATCCCTGCCAATTTAGGAGGATCTATAATGTTTCCATACTTTTCCTCCAGCAAGACTCGAATCCAGGACCTAACGGTCGTAGGTGAATGTGCTTTACCAACTGAGCAAGCCTCACTTGTTGTCACACTGGGTTAGATAGGATCAAAAATGAGGTTATTCGTGACAAGGTGTGTGTGTACCCTATTGAGGACAAGATACGGGAAGCGCGGCTTGGGTGGTTTGGTACAAACATCCCCTTGAGGAGGTGTGAGAGGTTGACATTGGAGGGCATACAGAGAGGCAGAGGTAGGCCAAATAAGAGGTGAGAAGAGGTGATTAGGCAAGACATAACACATTTTCAGCTGACCGAGGACATGACCCTTGATGGGAAGGTATGGAGGTCGATGATTGGAACAGTAAAGTAGGTAGTCAAGAGGGTTCATATCAGTAGTATTTACATGCAATCTTGCTTTCTGTTGGTAGTACCTTTTTATGACTACCATTGTTTTCTTTTATTGTTGATCACATTTTGTCTTGTTGTTTTTATTCTGCTTTTATATAGATTTCTGGTACTGTCCTTTCTTGTCTATATTTTATTAATATGGCGCTTATGATTTCCTGAGCCGAGAGTCTATTGGAAACAACATCTGTCTCTCTCACAAGATAGGTAAGGTCAGCGCACACACTACCTTCTCCAGACTCTATGGTGTGGGATAATGCTAGGTATGATGTTGTTGTTGTTGATAATTTCTGAAACTAAAGAATAAAATTATTTAATTGGAGTAAATTTTAACTCAAATTGTTGACTGAGATGATTGAGTAAATTTATGGGGCATAATTTTATCATTTATTGAGTTAGCTAAATAGGAATCAACAATCTTTGATTTTAAAAATTTACACTTTTTCTTTTAAATTATACTATTTTGTATTTTTAATATAATATTTTAAAAAATTTATATTCATTGAAATAGGGTACACGTACAAGAATAATATAATTTAATGAGAGAAAAAATTAATTGTATTAACTCACTTAATGTTACCTCTATCAAATTTTAAAATCTTTTATTAATAATTATAAATATCATCTAATTTATAATAGTAGTATTTAGAGAGTAGTAAAAAAATTTTGGGGCCTCAAGTAATTGGGGCCCAAGGCAATGGCCTTCATACCCTAGAGCTGGCCTTGAATTTTCATGGCTTTAAAGTTGGATTCGTCTGCATTAATGGATATGAAACTCTCTGTTTTTACGTAGAATCCGGATCTGTGGATAACATGCATGCTGCGATTGTGAGTTTTGCAATAGCGAAGAAAAGAGTGTTTGAATAATGGACAAGAAAAGTTTAGTAAAGAAGCCAAGCGAAAAGCGAATACAGTATCCAATTGGATCCGAATATTACACATTGTACGAGGAGATAGGGCAAGGAGTTAGCGCCTTGGTTCATCGCGCTCTTTGTAATCCTCTCAATGAGATCGTTGCTATAAAAATCCTAGATTTCGAGCGTGATAAATGTGATCTGGTACATTTCATTTTTTTTTGAGATTTTTTTTTATCTATTTACGGCCTTAATTGTCACAATTGGTTAATTCTTAACGTTGAAAACAATTTGAAATCGATGATTGTTATTCTCGTATGGCCCTTGTTTTCTCCAAGTTCCATTTTTATGTACGTCAGACTTTTCACCCTCGGCGCTAGTTATAGTTTTTATTTGGTTCATTCTTGATATACAATATTTCAGATGTTAAAGTACTAACTGAGCTTTGGTAGCTTGGACTGAAAATAGCTTAATAGAGGTCTTATATATATTCATTGGTGGAGTCATATCAGCTTTTCGATTGAGTTATTATAAAATAGTGCTTTTTTTTCTGTTTCCCAGAAGAAGGGATTGATAAGCCTTATGACTTATCCTATACCTAGTAGAAGCAGCTAATATTCCCACTTCGAAAGAAAGTTTATCTTTGCTAGTTAATATTGGGATGATAATCTTGGACCAGTGGTTAGTATTGAGATCAAAGTTTGTGGTGGTGTGGTAAGTATCCCTCCATCCTTAACCATAAGTCTCGAGTTTGAGCCATAGGAATAGACTCGCCTTTGGTAAGAAGTGATTTATCCCCAAACTGAACTTCCCGACAAGAATCACGATTAGTCGGGCCCCAAAGCGTGTATCAAATACCGGATGAGAAACAAAAAAAAAAGGTAATCTTAGAGCATAATTAGATTAAGTTGTGCTCCTAAAAACTCTCTATTTTGCAATTATCATCTTGAAAAAAGCTCCTTGATCTTTGCTTTCGGGGGGAATCCATTAATCCGAGCTTTGAAATCTATACGTATAGAGTTCTTATCATCATCGTGTAATGGAGGATTGAATGTGATGCATTTTCTGTATTTTCAGATGAAAGTCTATGAATTATTTACTTCTCGAAAGTGCCTAAGTTTCCAGATATTATAATTTCGTTCGTATTGTGGTTGCTGATACTTCGATTAACTGAAGAAGCAAGTTGGCTGATTTCTAATCCAGGACCGCGTTTCACGGGAAGCACAGATAATGGTCCTAGTTAACCATCTCAATGTTCTTAAATCACACTGCTCCTTTGTATGTGATCAAAATCTTTGGGTTGTCATGCCGTACATGGCTGGAGGTTCCTGTCTCCACATACTGAAGGCTGCTCATCCTGATGGTCTCAGAGAGGTGGTTATTGCAACAGTCTTACGCGAAGTGCTAAAGGGGTTGGAATACCTTCATGATCATGGCTACATTCATCGGGATGTCAAAGTAAGTCCACCTGTTACATAAAGCCATTACTAGTTTCTTGTCATCAGCCGATCCTTTAAGCATTTGATGAGATTATGTCTTCATCCATCAGGTTTCATTGTAGAGTCTTGCTGTGCATTAAAGAAGGTTTCTATTGGACTTCTATTGCAACTTGTTTAATTAATTTCATTTTAGGATCTCTTTGGAGTTTGGACATGGTATCATAGAAGAATCTTTGGGATATCTTTTGTGTTTTACGTCCCATGCAAATATAACAAAGGGCAAATTCTTAATACATCCTGGTAGTTTAGCAACTGCATGGACAGATGAACAGGACGATTACTTTTCCATAACCTTTTGGAACTTGAAATCAACATACTTGTATGGTTATTGTAGGCTGGAAATATTCTCATTGATTCGCGTGGTGGAATAAAGTTGGGAGATTTTGGTGTATCAGCCTACTTGTTTGATTCAGGTGATAGGCAGCGTATACGGAACACATTTGTTGGAACTCCCTGTTGGTATGCTTTAACCCAGAGATTGCTTCTCTCTTTTTGCTATTTAGCTTTTATAATGCATGTAGTAGTTGATAAGCATTGAAGAGGTCTTGCTTGTACTAAGCAATGCACATTCAGAAACTTAGACATTAAAAATATTGATAAGTTCAGGTTCAGATATCATGTTTCTCCATAAGTCAGATTTCTTTTACAGGATGGCACCGGAGGTCATGGAGCAATTGCATGGTTATGATTGCAAGTAACATTTCTGTGTATCGTACATTCTGTTTTTCCTAATTTTACTTTATCTGTAAGAAGTCTTTTGTTTTTTGTTTTAAAATATATTTTCTAATGGTTCCCCACAGAGCTGATATTTGGTCTTTTGGCATAACTGCTTTAGAGCTGGCTCATGGACATGCTCCTTTCTCAAAGTACCCTCCAATGAAGGTACAATGACAGTGAATCCTGTATTTCCTTTCCTGGTGGAGCCTTTATGACCATAAATGCATTGCATGTTTTTCACTTTGCAGGTGTTGCTAATGACATTGCAAAATGCACCACCGGGCCTTGATTATGAGAGGGATAAGAAGTTCTCAAAGGTATTTCTCAAACCATTAGTGGATATGGTCCATTAATGTTTTTAACATCTACTTGCAATTTTTTGTTTCTTCTCAGTCCTTTAGGCAAATGATTGCTAGTTGCTTGGTAAAAGATCCTTCAAAAAGACCTTCAGCCAAAAAATTGTTGAAGCATCCTTTCTTTAAGCAAGCTAGGTCCAGTGATTATATATCAAGAACGTTGTTGGAAGGTTTGCCAGCTCTTGGTGATCGCATAAAAGAACTGAAGGTTTCATAATTTTCCCTCCTCTTTGGAGCCATATATGTTCCATCTACATGATAACACAGCCTCAATATTTCTATGGTAACAAGAACCTTTCTTAATTGTAGAGAAAAGAAGAAGACATGCTAGCACAAAAGAAGATACCAGATGGGCAGAAAGAAGAAATGTCACAGGTTCTGTGCCATAACCATAGCCAACGTCACTAGAAGGAGTCTCTGATAATTTGATATCTTTATACTGAATAATATATTAGAACTGGCATTTGTGACTTTATAATCATAAGGGTTATTAGACGTGAAAGAGTGATAGTATATGGTATGGTATGTATAACAATGTCTAGAGTATATAATCAGATCCTGATTGTTCTCTCTCTCTCTCTCACACACACACACACACACACATATATAGGATAGGCATGCATTAGGCAATAAGCTGGTTCCCTTTCTTTGTTAAATGCTTAATTCTGGCAAATTTGTAGAAGAAACCAAAAAGGTAGAAAACCAGAACTAGAAGTAGTAACTCATACAACTTAGAGTCGCTGGTTCAATGCAACTCAATTAATTTTCCTGCATCTTCATACATGCTGTTTATATTAGATATACCAGATGAATATAGGTAATACTTTTTAATGGCTTAGACATAAAACAGGATACTGGCAGTTAGCTGGGAAAAGAAATTAAGGGATCATATTTAGTTCGCCATACATATTATTTTGCTATGCTTTGTACCTAAGAAAATATCATATTAATTTGGAACCTAAAGAATAAGCCCCTATGTTTGCCCAGCAAAAAGCTTCGTGATATTATTAGGATTACCACTTTACGGACAAGGCTTTCTGAACTTTTAACTTATTTGTTGATCATTCAATCCAGAGACTTGTAGTTCTAAGAATACAGCTTCTTGTAGAGGGTAAACAAGAAATGAACTTAACTACATCATCTGTCAAATGACATCGATTGACAGAAGACATATCAAATTGTGCTTAAAAGCAAAGAAAAGAAACTAACTTAAATTGTCTGTTCCTACCATTTTTCTCTTTTTTTGGCTTGTATTTAAGGTACAATCCTTTTGAAAAACTTTTTTAACAATATAAGTTGAACCTTACTCTTGATTCAACATCATGTGCAGAATGAATATAAACGCGGGATTAGCAGCTGGAACTTCAATCTTGAAGATTTGAAGGCACAGGCTTCCCTGGTATTTGTATCTAGATTTAATTGCACATGTACCAATAATATCTTAATACATGTGCTTTAGCTTTACTTTTCTGATGAGAAAGTTGTCTGATGCGAAGAGGGCATACTGATGTTCGGTTTCTCAAAGACAAATTAATCATTGATTTAAATGTTGATTTTTCACCTTTGAAACTTGTTGGGGGGACGATTTCTCATTGGGATTATCCATTCTCGATTTTTTTTCTTCTAAAACCTAGATATATGAACACTAGTTTGCAAACAATTCTTTTTTTTTCCCTCTTTTACTTTTAGATTCCAGATGAGGAAATTCTTGGTGAGAATGACCAAGGTGGGAGTACAAATTCACTCTCAGGGCTTGACAACCAAGGAAACCGGCTTCAAAATCAGTTATCTTCTCTACAACTTCCAAAATTTCAGCATCAATTCTCCTTTGGAAGTCAAAATTCAGATGCTACAGGATTCGTATGTCGATGTTCACTTAGGTTTTATATGATAGGGAGCAAGTTGGGGTTTTCTTCTAATAATACATCTCTCAACAGGAAGATGACAATCCATCTGCCCCTCCTTCGCCTGCCGACCGCACCATGACTTATAGCAAGTAAGTAATCTGCTGCTGGGAGGTCTCATCAATTGCTCTTGTATCATGTTTTTCTGCTAATCCAAAGGACCTAACAGATTTATATTATACGGTGTCATTATTACTTTTGCTAAGATGACTATGCCTATTTCTACTTTTCAGAGCTAAAAACGAGAAATTTGATGATGATTTAAGCATCGCTAGTTCAATTCAAGATGCTCAAATGTCACAGAATTCTTCTCCATGTTATGAGGAGATGAATGTGGTGGGAAAAGGTGAACACGGGACTCATGCAGAAGCATTTGAAGGCATTCCCATAAATTCTTTTCAAAGGTATGATCTCAATTTTCTTAAAAACTCTTGGATATTTTGCCGAGGTGGCTTATGTCCCGTCGAAGGATGCTAAACGTTTTCCATGTGAAATTTAAACCTTATGTAGTAGCACAATACCAGCATTTTATTTTTTTGGACTTACTAAAAAATTCAGCCTTTTATTCCTCCAAATAAATACTTTTGACTGGGATTCTGCTCTCAGCCAAATACATTTGAACTGGCAGGGACATCGTACTCTGCCTTAAATTTGTTAATAGAGGATAGAAGTGATTATTGGATTTTCATTCCTTTCTAGAAAAGAAAAAATGAAATATGGTCTCTAAATTGCTCTCTCCAACATCAGAAAATTCTGCAATGTATGGCTGGCTTGTGCTTTTTGTTCCTTATTTTATATCCCTTTTGTTATAATGTCTTACCATCACCTCCTTGTGATGCTTGTGGGTCTCGATCTCTCTGACATCATCAAGCCTTGTGATTGTCACAAAAAAATGTCTATCCCAGGTTTGTTGACCGATGTTAGCAAAACGAGTAAGTAAATAATCCTGGCTATCGTGAACAATGAAAAAGAAGGCTTTACCAATTACTGATCTGTCTTAGATAGCAAATCGGAGTCCATTTGAGTGAACCAAACGCTTAAAAGATCAGAAGATGTTCAGTTGAAGTAGTCTGCACTTGCTAGACTGAAACTCGGACTACCTTTTGGACTGATTATCTTTAAACTAAAGCTAGTTCTTTACTAAATCACCGATTTTCAGGCAATTAAGTATGTAAAAGAATGACATGCCTGGGACGATTTATTTGCAGTTTTCTTTAATCATATTCTTTTAATATGCTTTTGTGAATTGCGAAACTGTTTCAAATGTAAAATTTGAGTAAATTGATTTCTGATTTTCCTTTGCTTGAAGTCATTGCCTGTGTGCTTAATTGCTGGTTTCTTTAGTTTGGGAAGCAACCATTTTTTTGTGATGCCACTTTTTTTTGCAGAGTTTCTAGAATTGTCTTTTCTTTTCTGTGTTTAGGAATAAAAGTTCATCACAAAATATTTCCAGTTGCAATGTGGCTTTTCCTCAAACATCAGATGATTTGCCAGCTGAAATATTCATTAAACCCTCCAGAACTTCAGGCAAGTTATAATGATACAACATGTATCTTTTATCCTATAAACATACATTTTGACCTGAGCACATTTTCATTCATTGGTTTAACATTTGCTTGCTAAATCGAGACTGTATTTAGCCGGTAGCAGTGAAGATTTTGATGAGAAGACTAAGTATCAGGTCGTTCAGCAGAGAGGACGATTTAAAGTTACCTCTGAGAATGTTGACGTGGAAAAGGTGAGTGCCTGGTGGTTGAATTTTGTCTTGATAATGATGCTGAATTTCCCCTAAACTGGGGAATCATTTCTTGTGTGTTTCTGCAGGTAAGTTCATTTTATGCTACAAAAGAGCCACAGCTTGGAGGTGGTCGACAATGTCACCCCTGCCCCTTTCTCTCTTTCTCTCTTTTGCTTTCTCTATAAATAGTTTCTCAGCTTGTAAAACTTGAGATGGTATATGTGATCTCATTTGTGTCTCTTCTTTATCGGATGTTCAAAGTAAATGCAAGAATCTCTTGAGCTCTGTAGTGATTAATGTCGTTCTCATCATTGACAATTACTGTGTTGCTAGGTTTTGTTTCAAGCATATCATTTGAGCGCTATAATAGTTAACAGTGTTCTCATCAGTGACAAGTACTTCTGTTCACGAATTTGCACTTATACTACTATTACATTTATTTCATTTTTCGGAGATGTTTAATTTCATCGACACAAATTGTTTACGCAATATTTTTGAATTTGAGCTTTGGGATTGAGTTAGTAATGCGGTGGTAAAGTATGCAAATTGCTTGTCAGTGTGTGATGAATCAGAAACAAAGAGATATAAGGACTGAAAACATAATCCAAGTTGCTAAATTTAAATCCAGTCTGCTAAACCACTGATCTCTTCCCCTCTTTTTTTCTTTTTTCATTTTCCATTGTATTTATCGAAAAGATTTATGGATCATGTAGGTGACCCCAGAACATCTGGCTGCTACTCAACCATTACCACCTGATGCTACACCAGCAAATCTTGCTTCTCAGTCCATATTTCCACTACTGCAAAACGCTTTACAGGCAACTATTACTGGAACAGTAAGAATGGATCTAAAACAATCATCTTGCTAGGATTTTCTTATCTTCTTATACTTTGTAAAAACTGCTGTTACTCTTAACAGGAGAGTATTCTTAGTGCAATGAGGACGGTGACCCGTGGTGACTCCACAGGTGTGGCAATTAATGCGTCTTGATTTCACGTTTATCTTTTCCATATGATCTGGTCTCGCTTAATATGTTCAGCTAATATTTCAGTGGACATGGGATGTGTTCCGTCAAATTCAGTTGGAGTGGAGAAATCACTGGTAAGGATTTGTACTAATCTTGTTGCTACATCTTCTAGACAAGAGGGGTTGCTCTGATGGTAAGCAGCCCCCACTTCCAACCGAGAGGTTGTGAGTTAGAGTCTCCCCAAGAGCAAGGTGGGAAGTTCTTGGAGGAAAGGATGCCGGGGGTCTATTTGGAAACAGCCTCTCTATCCAAGGGTAGGGGTAAGGTCTGCGTACACACTACCCTCCCCAGACCCCACTAAATGGGATTATACTGGATTGTTGTTGTTGTTGCTACATCCTCTACGACCATTTAATTGAATTTTGCTTCACAAACCAGGAATTAGTATTCTGTAATTTCTATGTTTCCTTAATTTTTTGGGGGATCCAACATACTATATGACATCCTTCTCTCTTTCTTTGTAGTTGGAGGCAGCTCTTGACAGGGAGAAGGAATTAATTCGTGAAAATAATGATTTACGGTTGAGGTAAGATGATTATACGTTAATATTGCAAGTTTATGTCGGCAATTATATCTAGTGGTCTTGAAACTTCTGTTTCTTTGATATGTAGGCTATTGGTTGCTCAAGAAGAGCTTCAAAAATATAAAACAGAAAACAAGAGCTCAAAGTGAGATAAACTTTCACGTAGTCTGCATCAGAGTGAAGAAGGAAATAGCTATCTTTGTAAATGAGATACCATGGTTAACAGATTTAATTTTCATCTGTACAGTTGGTTTATTTCTAGGAAGCGGTACGTTGTTTTTCCCTTGTTTTTGCTTATTCTTGTTTTCTAGGCTGATTCCTGTTAGAATAAAATACTTGGGGATTCTGATTCATACTTCATACTTTGAGTTAACACCACCTTTACATGAATTTGCTCCGTTTTTGTTAGTTGCACCATAGGGAAGTTTCTCCTGGGCAGTAGTCTTTGCAATTTCTTGATGATCTCATTCTAATTGCGTAAAGTCCTTTGCTGGCATGTCAGTTTAGCTATGTAATAGAAAGTGTGATGTTTTCTAAACTAAATGGGATATTGAATCTTGTTATCTCACCACACACCATTCTTAAAAATAACCTCCTCCTCATGATCCAACTCTATATAAGTAAAAACATAGCATCATAACTATTCCAAGCTTGTGAAATCTCCAAGTTGTGGGAGCTATCGAGCTGAGGACTACAATCATCATGACTATTTCTGCTCCAAATAACCTGTGATACCTCCATTGGTAAGCAGGGTCCACCTCCCGACCTACGGATTCACGTGAACCACTAGAATTTGTCCAAACATTATAAATATGTTCGAAAAATTTATTAAATATTTATAAAGATTTGAATGTGAACCCAATTACTATTGAAAATTTACTTAGGAACCATATATCAACCTCTATTGGTATGTAGTTATCAAACTGGGATTCAGTGGTCACACTTTGCCTTGCGATCACAAGAAGTAAATGAAAGAAAAGTAGTCTCTTTGGCTTTATCTTCTGACCAGTAGATTGTTCAGAGTAAAATGATCATTCTATTTTTTTGTCTCGAGCATTAATTCCTTGATTATTATGTTATAGCAAAACTTAGGTATTTTGATAATACATAGAAAGGACTACTACTACTATAAAAAAATACAAATTTTGTAATAACAAAATAATAATAAAATTGAAATAGACAACTACGTCTGAACCCAAACTAAATTGGGACTGCTATATGAACCTTCCACCGACCGTGTTTCTTCATTTAAGTTTATAAGAAATATTATGATAATGTCATATAAAAGGGAAACAATTATTATAAAACAGTCACTGTACCTTTTGCATGCTCAGTTGACATATCTATATATGGTTGGTCAACTATTTTTAATCTAAATGCTCAGTTGATATGTTTATATAGATTGTTACTATTTTCTGTATAAGTACCAGTGTTTGACTCCAAGAATAATATTCACAACCTCGGTTCGTCGTTGGCAATTCCTCCAATTGCTTAGAACCTCTCCCCTTCTGTAGTAGTGAACCCCGTCCTACCTATTGTACCTTTTTCTGCCTTTTAGCAAAAATCAATCATGATATTTATTTTTATCAATTTATACCTATTTATACTATGGTTTAATAATCGAGTGGCGTCTTCAGTATTAATGGC
Source organism: Nicotiana benthamiana (assembly GCA_034376525.1). NCBI lineage: Eukaryota > Viridiplantae > Streptophyta > Magnoliopsida > Solanales > Solanaceae > Nicotiana > Nicotiana benthamiana. The sequence goes on from CM067325.1 coordinate 107,490,979, forward strand.
TCGAACAAAGTGAGAGGAAGGATGTAACTCAACTCGAATGAAGTGAGAGAGAGAATATAATTCACCTCGAACAGATGAGTTTATTCGGATTCAATGGTTTTGTTGTACTTAGATCTTAGCGTTATTTTGTCCAAATATTCAACTTGTTGTTATACTTTGGTCTGCGATTAATAATTTTTGATGATTTGGAGACTAATAATTTCTATTAAATAATGGAACTGAAACCTAATACCAAGTAGGTAGTAGAAAAAGCCAAAAAAGTGAAGATATTCATCTATGGAGTATGGACGATTTACTTTCATATGCGACTATGCATATATCATTTTTACACAAGTACATATTACACACACACACACACAATATATATATATATATATATATATATATATATATATATATATATATATATATATATATATATATATATATATATATATATATATATATATATATATATATATTTAATGGAACTGAAACCTAATACCAAGTAGGTAGTAGAAAAAGCCAAAAAAGTGAAGATATTCATTGCTATGGTGTATGGACGATTTACTTGCATATGCGACTATGCGTATATCATTTTTTCACAAATACATTTACACACATATATATACATACATATATATATATATATATATATATATATATATATATATATATATATATATATATATATATATATATATATATTTAATGGAACTGAAACCTAATACCAAGTAGGTAGTAGAAAAAGCCAAAAAACTGAAGATATTCTATGGAGTATGGACGATTTACTTGCATATGCGACTATGCGTAGATCATTTTTTCACAAATACATTTACACGCACACTATATATATATATATATATATATATATATATATAAAAGGACAGGACCTTTTAGGGCTATAGGACTTTTACAAAGCCGGGATTTATTAAGTTCAATTGTTTTTATGTAAACCTCGAATTATTCGTTATAAACCCAACCGGGAACATCCATAGGCGATTCAACCAGCCATACAGGACTTACCAACGGAATTACAAGGTTTATACCCGATATAATTCATCACTAACCATGTCGGGAACACCCCTTTCAGGGCTTACCAATGCCATGATTTAAGCTTAGTTTGCTATAAAATTATTTAAACTCCAACCATGCTAAAACCCTAACCCCTTCAAGGCAAAACTCTTATTTTAGAGTCATCACCTTTCAAGATCTCCTCAAGCTATATCAGTTATTATTCAACACTTAAGAACTTAGCCCATCATTGGGCTTCTTATAATAACAAATTTTTAAATATAAACAATATTTAAATAAAGAGAATAAAGAAATACCTGGCTACTAGGAATATGCAGAAATCTTGAACATTTATTTATTCACAAATATATTACAACGGAGTTACAAAGATAGAAAGAAGGGAGAGAAATCTGGGAGAGAAATCTTAGAGAGAGAGAGGGGTTTTTCCAAGCCTACTCTCTAATAAAATCTATGTCTCCTTATATAGAAATTTAGAATAACTAAAATCCAAAAATCATACAGTAAGAGTTGGTCCTAGTAGACCCCACCACCATCTTTTGTCGAGAATCTCATTATCTTTGATGTAAAACTTCTTCTTCTTCTTCTTCTTCTGCTTTCTAACAATCTCAGCCAATTCTTCAGAGTTAACACTATTGATACTTTGGGAGTCTTCAAAATTGTTATCTCCCATTGAAATATCATCTCCAGTTGTAATCTGTCTCTGAATGTCTTGCTTAACTTGTTCCATGTAGGCAGCAATTAATTCCTCTTGAGATAAAATACCACCTTTTTTAATCTGTATTTTCTTAGTAATTTTAGCAAAATGGCTTTCTTCTATAATAGGAATTTCTGAAATATTTTTGTTGTATCTGGTCAAAGCAGTCTGAATAGAGTCCAATAATTCTTGACCAATTAAATTACCATCTGGTCCTTTAGAATTTAATTTAGGCCAGAATTTAGTATGAAATCTTCTGAATAAACAAGGCATATCATCTGAATCTGTTCTCACTTCAATAGTCCATCGGAAAATCCAAGGAATAGAGAATACCATAAAAAAATTCATTATTGGAGTCCTGGGATAAAGTCTTTCTTCTCTGTCTAATTCATTAATCTTTGGAGATGCTTCGACCCATTTGGTGTATAAATCTTGTAATTGCGTAGTCAAAATATTCCGAGACGGTCCGAAAAAAGACCACCACTTTATGAACCAAGTTAGAATCTGTGTGCTTCTAAAAGCTTGTGCACATATCTTGATGAACCAAGAATGTCTGTGGTCATCATTTTCATAAAATAATGTCTTTGAAAAGGCATCAGCATAATCCCAATAATTGTAGTTAATGGAAATCTTTTGTACTAGATGTACATATTGACAATCTTTCAAAGTACTTAGTCCCCATTCTTCTGGTAAAATAATTCTTTTAATAATCTTCTTTGAGAAAGAAAGATAGGATTTATTAGGAGCACCAGTACTGTTATGAGTAATCTCAACAGACCCTGTAGATGTTGAAATCATCTCGAAATGTAATATGGTTTTATAAGTTTGCATTGAAAATAATGCATTATTTAAATATCTCTTCATGATAATCCATGTATTGTATTTCCACTGAAAATCTTTGTGATCCACATATAATATAATCTCCTTTGTGGAATTTGTTTCAAAAATCTCATTATCAGTTTTGCCTGTTATTGAGGCATAAGAATCTTCATTATCTATTTCATAATCTTTATTGTTATCCTTAACAGAGTTGAGTTGAATAGTAGCATTGCTATCCCCAGTAGTTCCAGCATTGCTGGCAATGAAATCTTTATATTTTTGAGTAGTCCCAGCATTGCTGGCAATGAAATCTATATATTTTTGATATTCTGCAAATGAAGGTCTCATACTAGATGAAGATCCTTCTTCAAGAAATCTATTTTGAGCAGGAATATGCCCCAAGTTCTGAAATCTCTTTTGAGTAGCTCCTCTGCCTCTTCCAGAAGAGGCTCTTGGCCATCCTGGCCTCATCCTGCAAAACATAAACATTAAGTATTAATCAAATATTCTCGAGTAAGAAAATCTGGTAAACTATTATCAATTCCCTTTTTATATTTTATTTCAAAATCAAAAGGAGCTAATAATGCTTGCCATCTTGCAAACATTTGTTTTGAAACATTATGCTTAAAATCTTTATTAAACATAAATTTAGCAGCTTGACAATCTGTTTTTATTAAAAATTTCAGATTGTACAGATCAGTTTGGAATTTTAAAACACATTTAACAATAGCTAAAATCTCTTTTGCTACTGTTGCATAATTCTTTTGGCTATCATTCCATTTTCCTGAATAAAATTGTATAATAGAATCTCTTTTTTCAACAGGGGAAAACTGAGATTAAATACCAGCGTATCCTATGTCTGAAGCATCAGTCTCAACAGTTTTTTCCCAATCTGGATTAGCCAAAGTTAAACAAGGAAGTTCTTTTACTTTGGATTTTATCTTTTTAAACGCATCAGTATGTAAATTACCATGCAGGAGGATTCTTTTTTAACCTTTCATATAAAATAGCAGTATCTTTTGATAAATCTTTTACAAAAGGAGAAATATAATTCAGACTACCCAAAAATCTTTGTAGTTGAGTCTTATCAGTTAAAACATCAGGAAATTTCGAAGCAAAGTCAATAGATCTATTAATAGGTATAATGGTCCCTCTTCCAATATTATGACCAAGAAATCTAATATTACTTTGAAAAAGACTCATTTCAGATTTAGAAATAACCAATCCATTTTGAATAACTATTTTCTGAAATAATTCTAAATGTTTAAAATGCAATTCAATATTTTTAGAAAATACTAAAATATCATCTATGTAAACAATAATAAAATCTGTGAAAGGAATAAATATATTATTCATAATCTTTTGAAATTCTGAAGGAGCATTTTTTAATCCAAAAGGCATAACATTCCATTTAAATTGTCCTATTTGAACATTAAAAGCAATTTTATATCTGTCTTGTTCAGCAATCTGAATCTGCCAATATCCTGATTTTAAATCAAATTTAGAAAAAATTATTGCATCATGTAATCTATTCAATAAATCTTTTTTGTTGGGAATAGGATACCTGATCCATTTTAGAACTTTATTAAGATAATTATAATTTATAAATAATCTTGGTACACCTCTTTCTTGTTCAGCATGCTTATTGACATAAAAAGCAGTACATGACCAAGCCGAACTGGACTGTCTAATTAACTTCTTTCTCAATAAATTATCAATCTCATTTTTGCACAAATCTAAATGAGCAGAATTCATTTGACAAGGTCTTGTCTTAGTAGGAATATTAGCTTCACTAAAATAATCTTCATAAGGTAATGAAACAACATGTTTTTTTCTATCCCAAAAAGCACTAGGATGATCATCACAAATATTAGTAGTAAACTGATCTTTTAATAAATTAATTTTTTCCTGTAATTTAGGGTTTTTCAGCAAAATATCTATTTCTAAAAGAGTAATTTCCTGTTTTATAAAATTAGCTTGTTGATTTTTTGAAATCAATTTTTCAACAATCTGGTTTATGAATTTTGTAAAAGGTTTAGTAATAAAATCCAATTGGAAATTGGTATTTTTATAAGTTCCTACTATTTTAGTATGATCCCACCATTTTAAAGGAAATATTGCATGCATGAATGGAACACCTAAAATAATTGGACAAGAAATACCTTCTACAATCATAAAACTTTGAGGTAAACAAATACCATTATTACATAAAAATGCTTGTGGTAGTTTATAATTCAACTTCATTCGACTACCATTAGCAGATCTTAAACAATGAGTTGTTTTATGAAAATATCTAGAAGGAATAAGTCCTTCCTGAACACAATTTACATCTGCACCACTGTCAAATAAAGCAATAAATTCTTTTCTAAAATTATAATCAATTTGTAAAGTAATTTTAGTATAAAACTTTTGAGATGTAATAATACTCATTTTTTGTAAAAATTCATTTTTGTCCTCACTGAGAATATTTGTCAAAAAAGAATTTTTTGTAAGGTCTTGGCTAATTGTTTCATCATTACCAGGTTTAGAAATCTCAGTCTCATTTGCTTTAGAAGTCTCAGCCTTAAAAGCTTCAGTCTTGTTTGCTTGTAAATGTAAATCAAAAGTCCTATTATCTTCTAAGCTAGAAATTCTTCTATCATGGATTTTAGATTGATTTCTTAAATAAACAATTTCTTCCTTTAAATTAAGGAGTTCTTGTTTTAAATCAGAAACAATAATTTCTTTTTCTGGAAAATTCCTTTGAGTTAAAATCCTTTTTAATTCAGCAGTCGAATAATAATCAGGCTGTTTTAAGATAAACTTAGAACAAGGAAATATATTATCTTGCTTATTACTTCTGAAATCATCAGTTAAAACAGTATCCAAAATTTTATTCCCCAAATCTTTATCTTCTATAATTTTTAAAATTTTTATTATTTTATCGTCATTGATCATATTCACATTCATATCTTGAAAATTAGAAATTAAATCATACAAACTATCATCTTTCTTACAAGCACATTCATCTTCAGAAAAAGATCGATCAGAATCAGAATATAAATCTTCATCATGTAGAATCCTTATATTTTCATCAGAGCTGTAATCAGTAAAGGAAGAATCAGATACTTCAGTACTAGAATCAGAATTTAGTAATATCTTACACAAAGAATCTTTTATTTTTTCATCTAAATCTAAACTCTTAATTTTTTCCTGAGTTTTACACTCGTTTGCATAATGACCAAGTTTACCACATTTATGACATTTAATCCGTTTTTTGTAATCTTTCTTACCTTTCTTTCTATAAGTCTTCTTATCTTTTTTTATCCAAATCAGTTTTATCACTAGATTTAATACCTATTTTTTCTATCATCTTTAGAAGTAGAAATCTTCTTTTTACTTTTTGAAGAACCAGGGATATCAAAAGCAAATTGATCACAAAATTCCCCTAATTGCTTTCTTTCATTTAATCTATTCTTTTTGATATGATAATTCATCTTAATATCATTACAAACAGCTAAACCTTCATGCGTGCAAACACTAATGATCTTGCAATAAGTAAGAGAATCATAAGGAATCTTGTTATTAATGCCACGTAAATGCTTTCTAACCCTTTTAGCAAAAATGGAAGGTAAACCATCAATAAACTTGGACTTCCAATGTTCATGACTACAATCATGCAATTCCATAACACGACTTAAAAATACATCTTTATACCATCTAAAATCAGATAATTGTCTACAACGTAGATTTTGTAATGTTGTTCTAATAGTCTCTGCCTCATCAGTCCATCTACCACAAAAATTTTCTACCATGGTAGTGACTAAAGTATAAACAACATTTTGTTGTACTTGAGAAGAACTAGTAGAATCAACAGTTTGATAGGCTAATTGCCCTTCAATCTTATGAACACTAGTTGTATTCATAATTGTAATCTTTTGTTCTTGGGTTAAAAATTATCCCACCATCCTTTTAATTGGCCAGTGAAACCAGCTACTATCATAGCCGCAATATTTCTGTTTGATTCTTATTAATCTTACAAATAGTACTATACATCAACATTCCATGAACAGTAGTAAAAATTTGTTTATCATTAAAACCATCAATATTCCATTCATAAATTTCTTTGCTACTATAACTATTGTTAAAAATCTGATCTCTTTCTTCATTTAAAACATCCATGGGGGTTGGTCTATTGTAATAATACATTCTTTGAATGGGTTTATCAGCCCATTTAGTATTGATTTTGTTTAAAAAATCATCCTGTGAAACATTATGAGTAATAAAATCTTCTTGCTTTGCAGATAAAGCAGGTTGAGGCTGCAAATTTATTCCAGTGATATTGGAAGAAAAATTAATATTTTTTAATTTTTCTTTTAAAAGCCATTCAATTTCTTCAGAAGAATCAGTTTTGAAATTTATTATTTCAGGAGGAGGTTGTAAAGTATTTTTAACAATTTTCAAATCTTGTTTTGGTTTGTGAAAAGCTTCTATTTTTTCTTGTAAAACCTGAGTTTGTTTCAAGTAATTGTCTAAATTTTTATGCAATGCCATAACATGCTCTCCTAAAATACTTAAATAATAATTAGCATAATTTTGCTATTTAAGAATCAAATTGACTTGTTCACAAGTGACTATAGCTCCTTTATTTTCAGATAATTTTGCAAAAGCAGTAAAATTAATAGTTTTACCATCTTTGTTGATATCAAAAGACTGAGCCGGTGGTAAAGAAGAAATCATTATATCACCATTAGACAAATGATATTCATGTTCAATGACTCATAGGTTATATTCCACATATTTAATCATGAACCAAGGGACGAATGGTAATGAAACATTACTTTTCTCTAAATCTTTATAAAAATCTTTAGAAAAATATTCTGTTTCTTCTCCATTAAAAGCAGAGAAAAACCAATTTCTAAATTCTTCGCATTTTGGACTATAAAATTCCAAAGAAATCTTTTTTCGTGCCAGAGAACCTGGACTAAAATCAATTTTCGTACTATCCATGTAAACCTGTTGGAAAATTCATGTCAGAATCTGTAGGATCACTAAAACGATCTTCACCTTTAGCAATATTATTATTGTATAAAATAATTTTATCAAAATTTGTTTCTCTAATCTGAGAAGTTGATGCTCTAGATGGAATATCTACAATATAATCTACTGGTGAAATATAAGAGGATACAGATCTGGTTAGTCTAGAAGAAGAATCTGTAATTCTAGGAATATCCTGGGTTTTAAATCTTAAATTACATTACCATATTACTCTGGATAATTTCAGAAATCTCTTCATAAGTAATTTCTTGAGGTACTGCCGCTTCTTCAATAATCCACTCACTAGAAAAATTAATTTCTTCCCACTTAATTAATCTTTGAGTAATAATTTTAGATTTAGAAAAATTATTTTCAAACAAAACAGTCTCGTTATTTTGTTCAGAAATTCGACATCTAGGAGATAGAGTATAAAGAGGTCTATAAACAATTCTAGTACAAGTACACATAACTTCTGTTCCAGGTAAATAATCATATCCATTAATCTTGATATTCAAAATCAATGATTGTAAGATATTTACATCAGTTAAGGCAATATTCAAATTTGGATAAGCATTAGAATATATTGTATCATAAGCCAAAGTAGATTGTATAGAACCAATCAAAGAATTTTTCCAATTTAAATTTCTTCCATCTCGTAAAGCAGCAACAAAACTTTCAGGTAAGCCTTTTAATGTTAATGGCCAGAAAGCAACTTGAACTAACCCAATATGCAGATAATTGAAATCTTTAGATTTATAGAAATCTATATCATTTTGAGATAATAGTTTAAAAACTCCACTATCTTTATCCATTGTAAAACTTAATTCTGTTGTTTTCACAGTAGTTTTTCCAGTAAATCTTTCAAAAGTTCCCAATTTATATATAGTCTCTATATTGACCTTAGGAATTAACCAAGTATTCGATAAATCTTGTTGAACAGGGAAATCAAATTGTTCTTTAATCATATTTTTAATAAAATTTGGTTTATTAAACCAAGACATAAGAACTCACAAATTTAAGTGTTGAATAATAACTTCCAAAGTATTGAGTAGATCTTTCATGGCTCTGATACCACAATAAGGACAGGACCTTTATATATATATATATATATATATATATATATATATATATATATATGTATATGTATGTATATATATGTATATATGTATGTATATGTATGTATATATGTATGTATATGTATGTATATGTATGTATATATGTATGTATATGTTTGTATATATGTATGTATATGTATGTATATATTTTTTTTGTGTCGTAGTACTGTTTCTTACCGTAAAATATACTATGAACTAATTAAAATTTTGAATGCGGGTTTTGTTAAAAAAAAAGTATTATTGGGTGTTTAGTACTTTTGTAACATAAGAGTAACTTCTGCTATAATAATTACGTCCAAAATTTGAAAATAATATTATATTCATAAAATCACATGATTGATATACACATTAAAAATAGTTGAGTAACTATATAAAAAGGTGTAAAAATTACAAGGGGCACCCTATTTGATCGTCCCTTTTTAATTTATACCAATTTTATTTTTCCACTTGCCTTTGTACTATTTTTTGTTAAAAACTTTTTAAAAAGACAATTTTGATGTTACACCTCATATTTTCGTACGTGAAAGTACACCATAAATAAATTGATGAAGCTCGGAAATGAGATGTTACATCTCACATTTTTGTACGTTAATGTTTCGTCATAAGTTAATCAGCGTAAGCTCGGGAATGAGAGTATCCTTGGATTACAAGTATTATACTATTTCAAACAAGGGATAAGTAAATTCGTGAAAGTGAGAGGGTAAGCAAATCGAAGAAAATAAGTTTCGTCAAAGTTTGACAATTTGAGATAAAATACGGTCCAAGCTATAATACCCCGTATTTATAGATTAGTGCCACACAAGATACCACATAACCATAATAGTAATATGTATAAAGTGTGCTAAAAGTGAATAATATTTTAAGTAATTTGAGACCATTTTTAATTATATAGGTAATTGAGATAGCCTTCATAAGCTCAATGTGGCACTATATTATGCCCAATATAATCTCTTAAAATCACATTTCTAGGTGGCAAAAGTTAGTGAAATTTTTTGGCTTAGTAATTCTTAGTGGGGCCACACCCAAGAGATTAAAGAGACCTCTCTACAATCATTATGAAGTTGTTTTCATTAATAGGGGTTAGATCATATGTAGGAACGTCTACTAATGAAGAACCTTTCCGCACTCCTCGGAAATAACTAGAGCTTAATAATCACCAATCCATATTACCATGTCATCTCTTTGTCAATTTTCTTTTGGTACTGGAAATTCGGGCATCAAAATTTACACACAATGAAAGAAGGCTTCAGCAAAAATTCCTTCAAATAGTATACTACAATACTTCTTAGAATAATAATAACGAGATCTTGCAATTCTAAGAGAGCACGGTATAATTTTTTTCAAAATATCATATATATTTTCCTACTTCAATTCGTAGTTACGCGTTATCGCAATTGACGTGTGTTAGAGGTATTGTCAAGAGAATCGGCTCAGGTATATTAAGTCTATCCCTTCTTTCCTTTTGGCATGATCCATACGATATAAATGAAACGATCAAATGTACAATTTTCATAAATTATTCTATTCATAAAAATATTAGCGACGCTTATGTTCTTGATTTTTCATGTGTCTCATTAATATATCGTCTGTTCATGGGTTTCAGAAAATATGTAATTGATAAAGTTTGTCTCATGATATTAATAAGAGGTAAAATGATCTTATAAATTTTTGAGAGATTTTATTGACGTACTTGTCATGCATTGCATTCATTTATACATGTACATTGACCCATGACCAGATAGAGTTATATACGCGTATATATATAATGGGAAAAGGTTACGATATTATATATGCACCACCCCTGATCAGTTGGTACACATTGATGATTTGCCCACTGTGGCTGAGATGATATGATGGGATACCCTCAGAGGCTTGATGATGTTACGAACGCATATACCCACACATGGTACGATATTTGTACGCGTATGCATGACATTATAAGTATTAAATGATTCAAAGGGTTATTCAGGCATACATGTTGATTATTTTACTTTATGCTTCTCTCATGTCTATTATTTACTAATTTTTATTCCTCACATACTCGGTACATTATTTGTACTGACGTCCCTTTTGCTTATGGAAGCTGCATTTTATGCTTGCAGGTCCCGATAGATAGTTTGAGATTCCTCTAAGGAGGCTATCGGTTCAGAGAATAATGGTCCCTTTTGCTTATGGAAGCTGAATTTTATGCCTGCAGGTCCCGATAGATAGCTTGAGATTCCTCCAAGGAGGCTATCAGTTCTGAGGATAATGTTGGTGCGCTCCATTTTCTCCGGAGTTATTTATTTGGTTTGTATGATTTAGACACGTATTGATGGGTAGTTTAGGCCTCTATCCCGGCCTTATGACGTTTATGTACTCTTAGAGGTTTGTATACATATGTCATAAATATGAAATATTGTATGGCCTTGTCGGCCTATGTTCAGTGTACGAGTGATTATTTTGGCCTTATAGGCCCGTACGTCATATGTATAAGTCAGTATATCAGGTTGGGTCGTATTATGTCAAGTGTTCTCTCATATTTTATTCTTGTTACCTCATACGACCGTTCTGCTCCACTTACCCATGTTGATGTAATGAGAAAGATACGTTACGATGGTACACAATTGAGTAAAGGCACCAGGTGTCCATCGTGGCCTATTGGTTTGGGTCATTACAAAATTGGTATCAAAGCAGTTCTACCCTAGGGAATCTACAAGCAGTGTCTAGTAGAGTATTGTTGTCGTGCACCAAACTTATAAGCAGGAGGCTACAGGGCATTTAGGAATGTACTCTTTCTTCTTACTCTAGATCGTGTGGTAGAGCTCAGTTGTAAGAACTCAATTTCCTAAACCATATCTTATTCATAATCGACGGTGCCTACATCCAGAAAGACGGTTGGTAGGAGATATAGTTGTGGAAGAGTTGAGTCATAGGAACTCAATTTTTGTATCATGCTTATGATGGATAAAGATGAGATATTCAACAGATCATATGTATACTAAGATGTGTAAGCTTCTTGATAAGGATCCTTAAAGCAAGAATATATATCCACCCCTAGGGTGGAAGGCAATTAGAGATTCAGAAGATAGATACAAGTTTTAACAAGTAAAAGAAGCAAGATGAAGAAGGGTACGAGGAGCCCACTTAATGAAGATTATCAAAATTTACAATTTCGGCAGAGGAATATAAGTCTTTTGAGTTACCTTCAACAATAACAAAGGTACGCACAATTGGCCACACCCATCCATTTTATGCCATATGGGCACTAACAGAAGTAGTATAAGAGAAGGGCGGATATCAGGATCCTGCTAGAGTTAGAGTAACCCAAAATGGTGAATGGATTATTTGTGTTACTTGACATGTCTGAAGGATATTGCAAAGGTGATAATAGATCTCCTTGTGAGACACCCAAATAGTGCACTCTAAAATAGCACAACTAGATATGAGTACTACAAAGATAGATACTGGAAGCTTTGAAAGGATAAATATTACCTTAGTGGGGTTCTCGTCCCAAATAGAGAAAGAATGTTAGGCAACCCGAGGAGCCAGTAGATGGAGCAAAGGGAGTTAAAAGCAAAAAAATATCCTGTTGAAAATTTCAAAATAAAGTGATAGACAAAAATGTTAGCGGTAAATGAGAAGAGAGTTAATAAATCATTATGAGTATAGGATATGATGCATGGGTAACAATGATAAATAAAAAAAACTAATTAATGATAGTATTACAGAGTATATAGTCAAGTGAAGGTAAAGAGGAGAGGATCTAGGCCTTGAGACAACAAAAGAGTATAGGCAATAAAGTCATATCCACATTTTAAGAAATAAGTTCGTGAATCCAACATTATTACGAGAAGGAAAGTTAGACCACAGAGTAATAGAAATCAGTATGGATTGGTGAACAAGATAAACTAAAAATGAATTAGGGACTTAGTGGTTCGATAATAGTCAACATCATGAAAATTTCATATATTGCGTTCCGGCGATAATAAAATGAACGACAGAAGAAGAACCTTATAAGGTAATTCAGGACGACGCTTCCCTTGAGCATGCAATGTGAACAAAGTTAAGCTTAAATGACTGTATGATCCTCGCGAGTAAGGAATTTTGTTGTCCTTAGAAAATAAGGATTCCCGAAAGGCTAGTAAGGGTCATAGATGATGTGAAAAGATGCCAAAGATAAAGAAGTAAAACATCTATACGTAGATCATCCTATCACTAAATTTGAGTGCCCCACAAGAGGGGGGGGGGGGGAGGGGAAAATATGGAGTGATATGGCATTAAGTCAAAATTAAGTGGTTCTAATAATTATGAAATGGTAAAGAAATATGCGATAAAAGTGAGAAGGGATGAGATTGCAAATATTCAAATCCTACATATATGTTATGATTCCAGAACATTATGCAAACATAATATCAGGGAAAAGAAGTAAAGGCATTCCTGCCCAGGATGTTATTGATAAATAAGAAGCCAATGTGAAGGTAAGATTAAACAAAGGAAATAACCCAAGAAAAATTACGTGAAATATTGATATGAGAATAGTCCAATGAGTAGTTGATAGTTGATTTAGGAAGAACCTAATTATGGCAAGGTAGGAGGTTACAAACGAATTAGAAAATCGTGCAAGATAAACATAGTAAAAACTAATACAGTGAATTCAGCCTCACAGTAATGTTATTGTAATACCTAAGAAATATTCGGATAAGAGTTAGGGTAGTTAAAGGTAACAGTATGAATGTTACGGGAATAAAAGAGAGGGGCACTAGGAAGATAAGTTCAGAAGTAATCCTACAAGAACAAGAGCGCGGAGAGACGTAACTCCAGATAATTATAGGCAAAGAAGGACATCAAATGGTCCGTCGAGTGTACAATATAATAAGCTCACAGCTTTACAAGAGCCAGAAGGTATCCCTAAGTGCTACAACAAAAGACTAGTTGAGTAACTCCAGATAGCTTAAGCCTACATAAAAGTTGATCAGAAGGAAGAGGAAACTAAAGAATTATGTCAATCAAGTAAACCACGAGTCTGATTATTAGACCTAGAAAATTATAGACATCATGATTCGAAACATTGCAGAATCACTCTTAATATCAGAGGTACAAGAGAGATAACACAACAACTATATTCTATAACGGCTCTATGATAAATTCAGTTAGAAACGTACAAGCCTCATAAGAAGGCAGTTTGAAGCTCCCACCGAATTGTATATGTACGAGAGGTGCAAGTATTATAATAGAGATTCAAGTTGTAGATTGTGTGAAAGGGAGATCATAAAAGAGATAGAATATGTGATTAGATATTTTAAGGTAAGTAAGGTAAATGTGAAAAATGTACAAGATACTCAAATGCAGAAGGTGGTGAATAGTTCATACCTCGGATAGAAGGCTAGAAGCATTGGAACTTAGTATCCAAGAATGATAGCGGTGTCATTGTTGATACCCAATTTTTTTCTATATTTTTTTAATATGTATAAATAATTCTAAAATAGCATATATAAGCATGCACAAGAGTTTTTTATAATTTTTCCATAATTTTAAAGATTTTAAATTAATTTATTTCCTCCCTTTTACTCATAAAATCCCCATTAATTATCCCTAAAATTATTGTTGGGGATATTTAGTCATTTAAATTCTATATTTATTTAAAATTATGGTTAAAATATTTTTATGCATTTTATAATTGTATTTTATATTTTTAAAACTAAATTGCATATAATTGAAATATTAGCCCCATAATATATAATTACATTTACATGCTATATTTTTAAAATATAAAATATATATTTTAAATCATTTTAATACACAAAATTATTTTCCAGAAATTATCTATTAGTTATTATAAATTATATAGGGGAAAATTAGCTATTTAAAATATAGCCAGATTTGCATTTGAATTTTAGCCCAATTAAAACCTAGTCCCAGCCCAATTTTGAATTAAACTACCCCGACCCAAACCCTAAACCCGCCTACCCAACCCATCACCAATTAAATCATGAGCGTTGATCTGAGAGATCAAGGGCCCATATTAGCCCTTACCATTTTAATTTCCGAACGACCCAGTACCTAATCCTAGCTCATTATTCAGAGACTGCCGCCTCTGTATTCTCTCATCTCTACTCCTCTCTCAATTACTCTACCTAACCCTAGCTCCTTCAACCGCCAACTCTCTTTTCCGGTCTTCTCCAGTGATCTCTCATCACTCTTAAGCCTCCAATAACTCCTCTAACGCTATGCTTGCCTTCTCTAAGGCCTTCAAGGGCCCAGGGCCATGCTGACTTACATCTAGGATTTGTCATTGGTCTGTTCTTGTCTACTTCAACGTGATTTCGAGAAAAATCATGTTGTGCTTGTCATAATCCTTGGGATTCTAGACATGTTCTTTCATCTGCTTGGGTTTCTTTTGAAACCCTAATTTCTACCTACATCTCCTAGATTTGTATGATTTTAAAATGATTTGAGTATGTTTCTTTGATGTTTTACACTATCCTTGGAGCTCTTTTACAAGAATCATTGATTTCAATGGTTTTTGTCTTCATCTAAAATTAGGGTTTTCGAAACTTCTTCTAAAAATTTGTTTCAAACTGATTGTTAACCACCTACTTCTTGCATATTTCGACTGATTCTGTGAGTTTACTACCTCTTCAACTTGCCTAGGTTGAAAGCCCTTGTTTTTTCTAGGTTTTTTCATTTGATTTTGTGACTAACCCGTTCTTGTTTGAATCTCTGTGACTATCTCGCTTCAAATGTGTTTCTACTGAGTTTCTTATGCCTAACTTATATCACATCTATGTTGCTTATGTTCATCTTGACTGTTCAAACTTTCCCCTTTCTATCGATACTATTTAACCTGCATGTTTGCTATGTCTGGTTATTATGATCTTGCTCTATTTTATATTCAAAATACTGAATCGTGACTTCCTCTTTGATTGATTCTGGATTCCCTATTTTATGGTTTGATTGGAAGACCTTCCTTTACACCCTCAGTTTATACCTCTTCTATTCAAATCAACTGATTCACCTACCTCATTTGTTGTGGTACTTTATTGTTACTGACTAATTCCTTAATTAGAGTATTCTGAACTTAGCCCCAATTGTTTACCTTATACTTACTGAATTTGAATCTTTACTTATTAGTCATACACCGATTTCTTTCCTTATCTATTACTGGTTCTTACCGTTTGAATTAATTCCCTTAACTTAAGGGAGTACTTGTCCTGATTTTTCTCTAATTGATTCTGAGTTCCATAATTACTATGCTACTATGATTCCTACCTTATTTTTATCTAATTTAAAACTACTATATATACATACTCTCTCATTATCACAAATAAACGAATACTTTGGTTCAAAAGATCTCTCTTACACACTTAAATCTTCTGCTATCTCTTTTGAGCTGCTTGCCATTATTCTGAGTTAGCCGCCTGCAAGCCAAGGCTAACTATTGTGTTATCCCGCTCCTTCACTTTTGTTTGCTGTCTTCTTTTCTGGTATGTTCTAGTTTCAATTCAAGTTCCAATAACAAGATAGTTCTTTTATTGCTTCAGTTCATCCTCTTTCTAGTTTGCTTCTACTTATGGTTTTGTTTTGAAACTTGCAGCTAATATGATTACATGATTAGCATGTTATTTACTCCCCTTCTTAGGATCAGTATGAACATGTTACCCCCCCTCTATGTAGTTTGTCTCCATGTGATTTGGTTCTATCTGATTTCTGGTAAGAGTCTCCTTGTGAAGTAGTCTGCACTCCTAAACTTGTATGGTTTTGGGATTGATCTTAGATCATATGGATCCTAAACTGAACACCCTTAAGCATTGCTGGTTCTATGACTATGTCTGATCAGTTGTGTCTGAGCATATTTGTACCAATTCCTAAGACCTTTGCTTGTTATGTGTTTACAATCATGTGTTCTACGTATCCCCAATCCCCGACATCCCTGTGTGTAGGTTTGTTCCCTCCGTTTTGGTCCTATGAGTAATGCTAATGTGGTTTTGGACTCTATGTTTGATATAATGTTGTCTAATCTCTCTCTTTTCAAAGTTGTTTTACTGCAAGAATCGCTCTTTTACTCCATAAGCTATTTCAAGCAAACCTCTTTTTAATATTGTTTTTCTACTAAAACCTTTCAAATTGTGTCAAGAACTCTCACTCTACTCCTAAGTCAATAGGTTATGCCCCCTCCAGTATGTGTACTGCCTTGGGATTCTCTTGAGAACCCTCTGAACTCTAGCATACTAATGTTGGCCCTTCCACACCGCACTTATTCAATTTAGTTACCAAGTCTAGGTGTAAGCACTGCCCGGGATCTTTGAGATCCTCAGGGAACTTTTATGCACCTAGACTATGACATTATCTATGGAATTTGGGCATTTGAGGCTTTGGAAATCTGGGCCTATTTGTAGGCTCCCTAAAGAATAACTTCTTATCTACTTATGTAATTCATTTAGTCTGTAATAATTTGTAAGTGAATATTGGGGCAACAAGTGAAAATGGTAGGTAGTTACATATTTGTGGGGTAATACGGGTAGAAACCATGCCTATAGGACTTCACATTTTTGCTATGTTTGCCTAATCAAGTTAGAAATCATTCCTATAGGTCTCAAGTGATTCCATTATAGAAATCATGTTTATAGGTGTTAAAATCAATTTCACAAGTAGATGCCATGCTTATAGGATATAATCCAAATCCAACTTCTGTTATAACAAGTGTTTTCATGTGTTTTTCATTTTTCATCATGCCTGCAAGTTTCTGAAATCAGTATTAAAAACTAGATATTATGCCTATAGGAACAACACCAAAAATCTTGCCTATAGACTCAAACCATTCTAGTATGGATAAATCAATCTGGTTAACGATTAGCTCACTCGTAAATGGTTTAATTAATGCTCTATTTTCCCTAAAACTAGTTCTTTCAAAAACTGCCTTAATCTACCGTTAGACAACATGTATATAGGGATTAAATAGTCTATTTAAAAACCTGCCTTACTTTACTATATAAAATGTATTTATCAGTATTCCGCGTATAGGCAAGCATATAGGGCGTTTTCAAAATCTTGCAATTTTAAAACTATTTCTGTCACTTGATATTGTTCTGACTTAACATGCTTAATGAATCAGTAGACAAACTGATAGGGCCATTACTTCCGGGTTTATAAAATAAACTACATGTATTCTGTATGTTCACTTAGACGTCATGCCTTAGGATACTATTTAACAAAAGGCCTTTATTTGTGCATGAGTCATATTGTTTATGTGTACTATTTGAGGAGGTAAACTTGTGCCTCTAATTGCTCCATTTTATCTTATGTGTCAAAGTCCTAATTGTTCTTCTTTGTTGCATTAGTATTTTCACCTTTTAAACCTTAGGGGTCTATCTAGAACCACCTATAGGTAGAGGTCCTAAATTCCTCCAGGACCATTAAGAAGGGACGTGTAATAGCACACAATAGAGACCACTGGACAACATTTGCCTTAAGTGACCACTAAGGGGACGGGAAGGGTAGATATGGGATATGATGACTACGCACTAATGTCACTTGTAATCTCTGGTAATGCAAACTGATCCAAGAGTTAATCACTCTAGGTGTCCTAACGTACCATAACTCGTTAGGTGACAACTATTCAAATACCCAATTCCCAAAAAGAAATGAGTTATTATCCCCCATGGATGTCAAAACCCGGACCTCTCTTCGCGGAGGGAAAAAAGAGGGAGCGACAATATGGAGACTCTTTTGGGGATTACTTTTAGGCTCTTACCATAACAAACCTTTTCTTTTTTATGAATTAGTCCAAGCATGCTTCATCCCGTACCCTTCTCCCTTATCTGAACTTAACTGTCCGTTTTATTTTAAGTATTTATGATCCTTTATTCCTGAAACTCACTTGCTTTTTTTTACACTTTTCCTGTAACCGTCTTTCAATTATTTGAATGCTGTATTTATTTCATCCTACATGGAGATACCTGACTACATGCTATTAATTACTGCATAAATCATGCTCCGCATCATATTCCACTCGTGTGTATCAAATCATATAGAAACCCTTTAATGAGTTATTGTGCTCTTCCTATTTACTATTCTTATATTTGGAAAGGCTTATTTGCGGTAAAACTAATTGATTAATGGTGCAGTCGACGGTTCCTTGCCTTCCCGCTCGAGTTGTCCGCTTGAGGGTACCAATCTAAAACCTCATAGAAACCTTACTCTGGTTAAAATTGTGCATACATTATGGTTAAACCTAGTCGGATTAGTTATGTTGTCCGCATAATGATAATTTAAGATAAGCATTATCCAAAATCCATCGAGTTTTCCATAGTCCCAACAAGCACAACCACGTTCTGTGTACTAATTTGGAGAACTAAATGCCAATATGTTGATCATAAATGTATAAATAGTCGAGTCCGGTGGGGGTAAGGTCTAACCCTTTTGTTTTTCAGAAAATGAGGCACGAGGTCCCAGATTCCGTATAGTTGGCAACATCCTACCATTGCTACTAGATTGGTGGGAGGACCTTTCCTCAAGTGACAAGAAATATGTGAAAAAGTACCTGGGTAACCTGCCTTCCTTGCTGGAGGAGCTGAAGGAGGACATTTGGCCAGAACCTACTTGCTGCTGGGACTGCGCGAGCTGGGGGATATATATAATGGAGTCCGAAAGATCAAATCTGGGAACGGTCCTTCTGCGACCAAATAGGCTAGATTTATTTGTTTTTTCGTAAAATGTAATAAGGCCAAGTGCCAATAGTGAATTATTTTTATTTTAGTGTCGTTTTGGGATTCGTCTATTTTATATTATGAAATGAAGAAATTTTTGGCATCTGAACTTCTCCACATCTATTTGTCGCTAGGCCTACCTTGGGCACAACGAGTCTCCTAAATGAAGACACAAGTTCACATTTTCGCAATGTGTGTTTAAATATTGCAAACGTTTCAGAATCCTCTTGTTACCTTTTATTTTTGCTTTATTTTTTATTTTTTATTTATTCCCATCCCCTTAGGTTGATTCACTCATATTGACCTCATCACTGTATCATACCAGATCTAGAGGCCCTCCTTTTCCTCCTCCAAGCATCACAAAAGGCAGAGGAAAAAAAATATGGGCGACTTAAGCGGAATCCGAAAGGAGAATATTTAGAATGCAGAGACTTCAGATGGCCGTAGTACTCTGGCCCCAAATGATATGGTTTTGAGACTGGAACAAAAGATACTAGAATTGCAAGGAGAACTTGAGCAGTTTCGCAACTTGGCGAAGCTGTCACTTATCCTCAATGTCCCTGATATCACCCCAACAAAACATAAAGAACCCAACACCTCCTCAGAACACACAAAACCGACTGCTACAAAATCCCACCTCACCAAATCAATGCAAAACTCCACCCCAAAATATCAATCCGTTCCCGATGCCAAATCCACCATGACATTATCATCACGCACCAACCACAACTTACCACACTCCCCAAAATACACCACCACTCATTCCGATCCCCACAACTCTACTAATGATCATCACTACACCCAAGTTCTTCGCACCCATCATTGAAACCCCATATATGTGGAAATTATACCTCATTCTACCCAAACAATCTCCTACACACCGGAATCCTTTGAGAAAAACCCGCTTATTAAAAACATGGTCGAAGAACTCAAGAAGTTAACAAATCGAGTTCAAGGTGTTGAAGGAAACAGAGGGATAGAAGGTTTGAACTATGAAGAACTGCGCATATAGCCGGATGTAGAACGTCTAGAGGGATACAAACCCCCCCCCCCCCCCAAATATGTTCAATGATACATGTGATCCCAATGTTCATCTAAGGACCTATTGTGACAAGCTTTCCAGGTTCGGGAAAGATGAAAAGATCCGGATGAAGCTCTCTATGAGGATCCTTACTAGAGACGCTTTGTCTTAATATATCAGCCAGAAACCCAAGAAATGGTCCAATTGGGTGAGTATGGCATCAGATTTCATGGACCTGTTCAAGTTCAACATAGTGAATGCACTAGATATCTTCTATATTCAGAATATTAAGAAGAAACCTACTGAGAACTTTCGAGAATACGCTATTCGTTGGAGGTTGGGAACGGGAAAATTCAGGCCCTCTTTGGACAAAGAATAGATGAATAAATTCTTCGTCAGAGCAGAGGATCAACAATATTATGAGAGGTTGATAGTCATCGAAAATCACAAATTCTCTAATATCATCAAACTCAGAGAAAGAATTGAAGAAGGAATCAAAAACGGGATGATGACAAACTTTGAGGCTTTGCAAGCCACAAATAAGGCACTACAATCAGGTGGCATATCTAAGAAGAGAGATGTTGGGGAAGTAATGGTAGCCCAGGGTCCAAAATCTCCACTTGTCTATCAAACCCCTCCAAAAACATATCAAACACCTCCTCCAACATATCAATTACCTCCACCCACATATGAAACACCTCCATCGACATATCAAACACCTCCACCAACATACCAAGCATTACCACCCACATAACAGGTGTCATCTCCTAATTCCCAACCAGCCTCTGTCCATCACACCTATAACTCCCAACCATCCCATTTTTAGTCACCATCAGCTTGCCAAATTATCCAAGACCAATACCCAAATTTGACCGCAAGCCACCCAAATAATACACCACCATTGCTGAGCCCACCGACCAACTGTACGAAAGGTTTAAAGCCGCAGGTTAAGTCACTCTTGTTCCCGCTGTGGAATTATAAAATCCATCACAATGGGTCAATCCGAACAAAACTTGTGTGTACTATTCAGGCATGAAAGGGCACACCACTACTGACTGTCGAACATTAAAATATAAGATCCAGACGATAATTGACAACAAGGTCATACAAGAAAAGAAAGACACACCTAATGTCCGCAATAATCCCCTTACTTATTATAGAGATGATGGTGTACATGTGATAGAGACAAATGAATAATGGGACCCCGGGGGGTTGATCAGGATTATTCGAGAAGATGATGAATTTAAGGTTGCAGTCACACTTACTCCTATTGTTGTTCAGACTCAGACACCAATTGATGTTGAGGTAACTGCATCAGTCCCATTCGAGGTGGAAGTGGCTCCACCCCATTTGAAGTAGAAGTGGTCATACCTTTTACTGTGACGGTATCAACCACACCCCTATTCAATTCAAGAGCAATATCCTGGGATTATGTTGCCGTGACTCGGCGGAAAGGGAAAGCCAAGATAGAGGAATCCGACGCCACACAAGGAATGACTAGAACTGGAAGAATATATATACCAGAACATTTGGGAGGATCAAGTAAGGATGCCACTACTAGGAAGCTTATCATTAAGACTGGGCCAGAGAACTTGTGGAGGAAAGTGCACGCAAAAGAATACTTTTTTATTGACCATTTGAACAAAGATCCATGCACAGGTATCTATCTTGTCACTACCGCAGAATTCAAAGGCACACAAGAATGCCTTAATGAAAGTGTTGAGGAAGGCTTATGTGCCCAATAACATCACCGGCAGAGAAATAGCCAACATGGTTGGGCAAGTGCTAGAAAGTCATAAGATTATCTTGCAGGAAAATGAGCTACCACCTGAAGGTTTGAATCACAATCGATCATTGCCTATGATAGTGCAATTTGAAGACAAAATCATTGTCAGGGTCCTGGTTGATTGTGGTTCGAGCCTAAATATTTTTCCAACGGACACTCTAAAGAGGTTGGACAAAGGATTTCATGATATACAGGTAGGAAGCATGAATGTGAATGCTTTCGATTGGTCCTAGAGGGCCACGATTGGGGAAATCAACCTTTGCTTGCAGATGGGGCCAACTTGGTTCGACGTTGAATTCCAAGTGCTTGACATACTAGCCTCATATAATCTTCTATTGGGCCAACCATGGATCCATGCTGCAAGAGTTGTGCCTTCCACACTACATCAAGCCATGAAGTTTGAATGGAACCGCTAGGATGTAGTCATTTATGGAGATGGAAATAACCCCATCTACACTAGTCAAACCATCCCAACCATTAGATATAGAAGAAGATTAGAAGGGGAAACCTATCATCACATTGAACGGGTCAATGCCTTCGAAAAGGATAATTGGTGGAGTAACAAAATAGAAAGCATACTAGCATGGTCCGGATATGAACCCGACAAAGGGTTGGGAAAGAATCTCCAATGCATCACCAAACCAATACAACTAAAAATCATGGTACCACTTTTGGGCTCGGATACCACTAGACATGGAAAGAATACAGGAATTGGTCGCCTTCATAGCATGGACCATATTACCCTCTTAAGCAGCCAGTGCCACATTTGGAACAAGCTTTTCACCAGGCCGACACAATATGGGGGACTGCAGAAGAACAAGCACTAGCTGGGTTGAAGAATTGGTTCTTGGAAGATGAGGACATGGACTGCGATGCCATAATTGAGGAGGAAGAGGAAGAAGGCCTCACTATTCAGACTGTGGCAAATGGAGTTGTTCTCAGAAATTGGACCACCACACCATCCTGAGCCCGCCGAGTCCATGGCGTTATTGTTACTTTTCTTGATAAACCGGTGACTGTGACATGTAATGAGGTAATGAAACATAATAATAGTAATTCAGATGAGGAAGACAAAATACCTGAGAACGTTGTCAGGGAAGTCGAGAATTTTGAGAAGAAGCCTAAGTCCAATCTGGACGAAACAAAAATAGTAAATTTGGGAGACGTTCAGGCTGTCAAGGAGACTCGCATCAGCATTAACTTATCACTAATAGAAAAGGAAGAGTACATTCGCTTTCTAAAAGAGTATGAGGATATTTTCGCATGGTCATATGATGACATGACTGGTTTGAGCACATCAATAGTGGCTCACAAGTTGCCTACTAATCCCATATGTCCGCCAGTCAAGTAGAAACTTAGAAAGTTCAAACTAGACATGAGCCTAAAAATCAAGAAGCAAGTTACCAAGAAGATCGAAGCCAAAGTTCTCAGAGTGGTTGAGTACCCAACCTGGTTAGCTAACATTGTGCTGGTTTTGAAGAAATATGGGAAGGACAGAGTATGTGATTGACTATCGGGATTGAAACAGAGCAAGTCCCAAGGACGACTTCCCACTGCCAAATATACACTTCCTGATCGATAATTGTGCCAAGCATGAACTCCAATACTTTACAGATTTCTTCGCGGGTCATCACCAGATATGGATGGATGAAAAAGATGAAGAGAAGACAGCTTTTATTACTCCTTGGGGTGCATACTATTACAAGATGGTGTCGTTCGGTTTGAAGAACGCTGGGGCTATTTACATGAGAGCCATGATGACCATCTTCCATGATATGATACACAAAGAAATAGAGGGGTATGTGGACGACATAATTATCAAATCCAAGAGATCCACAGACCACATAACAGACTTGAGAAAGTTCTTTGACAAGCTAAGGATATAAAACTTGAAACTTGCGGGGTTCCCGCAGGAAAGTTACTGGATTCATTGTCAGTCGTCGAGGGATTGAGCTGGATCCATCTAATGTCAAGTCTATTCAGGAGTTACCACCACCTAAGAGAAAAAAGAACATGATGGGATTCCTAGGATGTCTCAACTACATCACTTAATTCATAGCACAATCCACAATCATATGTGAACACATCTTCAAGATGCTGAGGAAAGATGTTGAAACAAGATGGATAGAGGATTGTCAGAAAGCTTTTGAAAAGATCAAGGAGTACATGTACACACCACCAATTCTGGTCCCACCAGAACCAGGACAACTTCTTCTACTCTATCTATCTGTATTAGATGGAGCCTTAGGATGTGTTTTGGGATAACATGATGAAACATGAAGAAAGGAGCAAGTCATATAGTACTTGAGTAAGAAGTTCACACCTTATGAAGCAAGGTATTCTTTGCTTGAACGCACTTGTTGTGCTTTGAACTGGACAACCTAGAAATTGAGGCATTACTTATGTGCCTACACTACATACCTCATATCCAGGATGGATCCTCTAAAGTATATATTCCAGAAACCCATGTCCACCAGGAAGTTGGCTAAATAGCAGATACTACTAAGTGAGTTTGATATCGTCTATGCAACTCAAAAGTGGGTCAAGGGACAAGAATTGGCGGATTACCTTACTGAAAAACCGCTGGGAGGAGAATACAAACCCTTGAAAACATAGTTTCCTGATGAAGAAGTAACATTCGTCGGAGAATACATTACCGAAGCATATGAAAGTTGAAGGATGTTCTTTGACGGAGTCGCAAATTTCAAAATAGTGGGAATTGGAGCAATTTTGGTATCAGGAATGGGTCAACACAGTTCGATTTCTGCTAAAGTCATATTTCCTTACACCAACAACATGGCAGAATTTGAAGCCTGCATACTAAGGCTCAACATGGCAGTCGACATAAACATTTAAGAGTTGCTGTTAATCGGTGATTCATATTTGCTTATGCACCAGGTACAAGGAGAGTGGGCCACCAAGAATTTCAACATATTTTCATATCTGCACCATGTGAAGGAATTGAGATAGAGGTTCACGAAGATAGAATTCCGACATGTGCTCAGAATTCAGAATGAGTTTGACGATGCATTGGCCACCTTGTCATCTATGGTACGACATCCAGATAAGAATAATATTGATCCCATTCTAGTGAGGATCCATAATCAGCTGGTATATGGTGCTCATGTTGAGGAAGAAGCAGATGGAAACCCTTGGTTCCATGACCTCAAAGAATACTTATCCAAAGAAGATATCCGGGGCATGCAAATCACACTCAGAAGCGCATGCTCCAGAGATTGTCAAAACACTTCTTCTACAATGGGGGAACTTGTGCAGAAGAACTTTTTATTTGGGTCTACTAAGATGTGTTGACGCAAAGGAAGCTTCTAAGATACTTGAGGATGTGCATGTAGGGACTTGTGGTCCATACATGAATGGTTTCGTCTTGGCTAAGAAGATACTCAGGGCAGGTTATTTCTGGATTACCATGGAGACGGATTTCATTCAGTATGTCCGCAAATGCTTTCAATGTCAAGTGCATGCTGACATGATAAAGCACCGAACGAGCTCAATGTAACAAGCTCACATTGGCTATTCGTCGCCTGGGGAATGGAAGTTATTGGTCCGTGCGAGCCCCTTGCTTCAAACGGACATAGGTTCATTCTGTTAGCCATTGATTACTTAAAAGGGTAGGAGCTGCATCTTACAAAGTTGTAACCAATAAAGTCGTCGCAGATTTGGTTAAGGATCGTAGTGTTTGTTGATTCAGAGTTCCCGAGTCTATTATTACCGACAATGCCGCCAACCTCAACATTGATCAGATGAAAGCTTTGTGTGAAACTTTCAAAATCAAGCACAAGAATTCCACAACCTACTAACCTGATATAAATGGAGCTGTAGAAGCCGCTACCAAAAATATTAAGAAGATACTAAGGAAAATTGTAGAAAATCACAAATAGTGGCACGATAAGTTACCCTTTGCTCTGTTAGGGTACTGCACCACGGTTCGCGCATCAACTGGGGCAACTCCCTACATGTTTGTTTATGGTACTGAGGCTGTCATCCCAACCGAGGTGGAGATTCATTCTTTAAGAGTAATACAGGAAGCTGAACTCAACAATGCAGAGTGGTTACAGAGCCTCTATTAACAAGTGGAACTTATCGATGGAAAAAGAATGAAAGTAGTGTTTTATGGTCAAATTTATCAGAATAAAATGTCCATAGCTTTCAATAAAAGAGTTAAACCAAGACAGTTCGCACTAGGGCAGTTGGTACTGAAGAAAATCTTCATGCATCAAGATAAAGCCAAAGGGAAATTCTCTCCCAATTGGTAAGGTCCATACATGGCTCACAGAGTACTAATAGGAGGAGCACTATTACTTGAAGAAATGGATGGAGAAATCTGGCCAAAACCAATCAATGCAGATAAAGTCAAGAGATACTATGCTTAGATGTTTTACATTTCCTCACTTGGCGTAATTGAACTACGCTTGACCTGATTTCCGTTTAAGAGGAGATACGTAGGCAGCCTTATGGGTTTGGTCATATCATAATAAAATTTCCATTTCCCCTAAGATCAGAAACTGCGGCAGAATTTTGAGGAGGGCCGTCAAAATTCCGGAGCAAGTCCATCCAACGCCATCGCATGCCAGAAAGTCAGTTAAGAAATTGGGCAGAGTTTTGAGAAGGATTCTAAAAATTCAAAAAAATGTTTAGCAAGATCCATTATCCACAAACAATCAAAGATAATCTACCGGACTGGGGCAAAATATAGGAGGACCCTCAAAATTCCAATATGAGAGAGTTGTAATGCCTTCAAAAAGTGTTACAGTCACTAGTTTATCAAAATTATTTGATATATCAATACGTTTCCAAAACAACTATAGTTTTATTAATAATTGCATATTTTCAAAAAGTTCTATTTTCCTAACAGTCAAGTGTCACCCAGGGGAACTCAAAAGGCTTTCAGAATGGAGCAAAGCAAAGCCAGCCGACAGAAGCGTGATCCAACCTTTCCCTCATAAAACTTAAAATCTTTCTTTGAATGCAGGTAAATTCAACTTAAAGATAACATTCAAAAAATATGTAAGATAACTCAGTATCAGTCATGCTTTCATACATCAAATACATCTCCAGCTAACACATACACTACTCTTATTTGATGCCCTACCTGCATGAGGCTAATCTCTGCCTCCATATTTGCATGAGTCCAATTCCTAACTCTACTCTTGCATGAGGCTAATCCTTGCCTCCCGATCACATGATTCTAATCCTCGACTCTGTGAGGTTAATCCTTGCCTCCACACCTGCATGAGTCTAATCCCTGCCTCCATACTTGCATGAGTCTAATCCTTGACTCTATACCCGTAGAGTCTAATCCCTGACTCCCTACCTGCATGAGGCTAACCCATGCCTCCATACCTGCATGAGGCTAATCCTTGTCTCCTTATTTGCATGAGTCTAATTCTTGACTCCTTATTTGTGTAAGTCTAATACTTGAATCCGTACCTGCATGAGGCTAATATCTGCCTCCATATTTGCATGAGTATAATCCTCAACTCCATACCCGCATGAGTCTAATCCCTGACTCCCTATGTATGAGGCTAATCCTTGCCTCCGTACCTGCATGAGTCTAATCCTTTCCTCCCTATTTGGATGAGTCTAATCCTTGACTCCCTATTTACACGAGTCTCACCCTTGAATCCATACCTACATGAGGTTAATCCCTGCCTCCGTACTTTCATGAGTCTAATCCTCGACTCCATACCCGCATGAGTCTAATCCCTGAGTCCCTGTGTATGAGGCTAACCCTTGCCTCCATACCTACATGAGGCTAATCCTTGCCTCCCTATTTGTATGAGTCTAGTTCTTGACTCCATTTTTGCATGAGTCGAATCCTTGACTCCATACCTACGTGAGGCTAATCCATACCTCCATACTTGCATGAGTCTAATCCTTGACTCCATACCCGCATGAGTCTAATCCCTGAATCCCTACCTGCATGAGGCTAACCCTTGCCTCCATACATGTATGAGGCTAATCCTTGCCTCTCTATTTGCTTGAGCCTAATCCTTGACTCCTTATTTGCATGAGTCTAATCCTCGAATCCAACCTGCATGAGGCTAATCCTTGCCTCCATTCTTGCATGAGTCTAATCCTCGACTTCATACCCGCATGAGTCTAATCCCTGACTCCTTATGAATGAGGCTAACCCTTGCCTCCATACCTGCATGAGTCTAATCCCCAACTCCCTACATGCATGAGGCTAATCCTTGCCTACATACATGCATGAGGATAATCCTTGCCTTCCTATTTGCACGAGTCTAATCCTTGACTCCCTATTTGCATGAGTCTAGTCCTTGAATCCATACTTGAATGAGGTTAATCCTTGTCTCCCTATTTGCATGAGTCTAATCCCTGACTCCATGAGGCTAATCCCTGCCTCCCCATACTTGCTTGAGGCTAATCCTCCCTCTATACTTTCATGATTCTAATCCTTGACACCATATTTGCATGAGTCTATGTCTCCATATCTAAATGCGGCTAGTATGCACCTCCACATTCGCATGGGACTAAGCACTGTCCCTTTTGCACATATATTGCCCTATTTTACTATCTATTTGTTTTCCAATCGAGCTAGGCTCTGCCCTCTATTTCACGAGACTAAGCCTTGTCTTGTTAAAATCATATTATTGGCATATCATGGGCTGAAATATCGCTAATCTAAAAGAATCATCCTCATATTCGGAAGACACCATGCCATGGCCTAAGAATCTCTCAAACTTCCATATCATTATTCAAAGGCATCATGGTTCGGAGGCACCATTATTATGGCGTGAGAACATCATTTTGTGGCTTGTGAATACCTCACTAAACAATTCATGGCCCAGGACTTCATGTTCTGAGGACGTCATCTTTTACTGTCTGAAGACAACCTTCATGGTCCAAAGGGAATCTGCATCATGTCTAAATTTTTGCAAATACGTTTATATCATATTTTATCTGCAGGTAACCAGTAAGCAACTACTATCCTAGCATGAGTGATCTTGATCCAGTTCCTTCAAATATCCCGAGCTCTAACCGCTCACCCTAGCCGCTTCGGCATCGCGTGTCCGTTCTTGCAATAATTTCATCGGCATATTCTGCAAATGAACCCGGAACTATACATGGCCTGATTCCTGTAAAACCAGAGATATGTAGGCAGATCTAAGACCGATTCCAGCCTCTGTCCTTTAAAACATCTCGCCCAATCAAAATTGACTATCATTTCTTTACGCGAAAACTCTTTCATCCTTTCTGGGTAAAGAGGGACAACTAAATTTTTCCCTATATATTCTTAGTATGCATAAATACTTTTAAAATAGTGTGTGTGTGTGTGTGTGTGTGTATAAGTATGCACAAGGGTTTTATAATTTTTTCCATAAGTTTAAAGATTTTAAATTTATTTATTTCTTTCCTTTTACTCGCAAAATTTCCAATAATTATCCCTCAAATTATTGTTGGGGAGATTTAGTCATTTAAAATCTATATTTATGTCATAATGTGGTTAAAATATTTTTTTAGGTATTTTTATAATGGCATTTTATATTTTTAAAACTAAATTACATATAATTGCAATATTAGCCCCATTAATATATAGTTACATTTACATGCATAAAATCGATCTTCTATATATATATATATATATATATATATATATATATATATATATAATTATTCTAGTATACAAAATTATTTTCTAGAAATTATCTGTTATTTATTATAAATTATATAGGGGAAAATTGGCTATTTAAAATATAGCCAGATTTGCATTTCAATTTTAACCCAATTTAAACCTAGCCCTAGCCCAATTTCGTATTAAACTACCCGACCCAAACCCTGAACTTGTCGACCTGACCCAGCACCAATTAAATAACGTCCTGTATTTGCCCTTGCCACTTCTAATTCCGAACTACCCCTAAGCCTAGCTCATTATTCAGAGATCACCGCCTCTATATTCTCTCATCTATTCTCCTCTCTCAACCACCCAACCTAACCCTAGTTCCTTTAACCGCCAACCTTCTTCTTCGATCTTCTCCGGTGATCTCCCATCAACTCTTAAGCCTCCAATGGATCCTCTACGCCATTCTTGCCTTCTCTATGGTCTTTGAGGGCCCAGGTCCATGCAGACTTGCATCTAGGGTTTGTCGCTGGTCTATTCTTAGCTACTTCAGTGGTATTTCGAGAAAAATCATGTTGTGCTTGTCACGATCCTTGGGATTCTAGAAAAGTTCTTTCATCTACTTGGGTTTCTTCTAAAACCCTAATTTTTGCCTGCATCTCCTAGACTTGTATGATATTAAAATGATTTGAGTATGTTTCTGTGATGTTTTACACTATCCTTGGAGCTCTTTTACAAGAATCATTGATTTCAAGGGTTTTCGTCTTCTTCTAAAATTAGGGTTTTCGAATGTTCTTCAAAAACTTTGTTTTAAACTGATTTTTGTTGTTTAAACTCCTACTTCTTGCATATTTCAAATGATTCTATGTGTTTACTACCTCTTCAACTTGCCTAGGTTGAAATTCCTAGTTTTTTCTAGGTTTCTTCGTTTGATTTTGTGACTATCTTGTTCTTGTTTGAATTTGTATGATTATCTTGCTTCGAATGTGTTTCTACTTTCTTATGCCTAATATCACCTCTATGTGCTTATGTTCATCTTGACTGTTCAAAGTTGCCCCTTTCTATCAATACTATTTAACCCGCATGTTCGTTATGTCTGGTTATTATTATCTTACTCTATTTTATATACTAAATATTGAATCGTGACTTCCTCTTTGATTGATTCTGGATTCCCTATTTTATGGTTTGATTGGAAGAACTTCCTTTAAACCCTCAGTTTTTACCTCTTTTAATCAAATTAACTGATTCACCTACCTTGTCTGTTGTGGTACTTTATTGTTACTGCTACTTCCTTAATTAGGGTGTTCTGAACTTAGCCCTAATTATTTACCTTATACTTACTGAATTTGAATCTTTCCTTATTAGTCACACATTGATTTCTTTCCATATCTGTTACATGTTCTTACCGTTTGAATTAATTCCTTTAACTTAAGGGAGTACTTTTCATGATTTTGCTATAGTTGATTCTGAGTTCTATAATTACTACATATTATCCAAATCATGTAACTCTCTCTTTTCACTAAGGACTATACATGATATAATCCAAATCCAACTTCTGTTATAACAAGTATTTACGTGTGTTTTTCACTTGTCATCAGCTTGCAAGTTTCTGAAATCAGTATTAAAAAACTAGATATCATGTATATCAGAACAACACCACAAATCCTACCTATAGACTCAAACCATTCGAGTTTGGCTAAATTAATCTGGTTAACGATTGTCTTATTTCGTAATTGGTTTAATTAATTGTCTATTTTCCTTAAAACAAGTTCTTTCAAAAACTACCTTAATCTATCATTAAACAGCATTCCTATAGGGATTATAGAGTCTGTTTAAAAACCTGCTTTGTTTTGCTATATAAAACGTATTTACCAGTATTTCGCGTATAGGAAAGCCTATAGGGCATTTTCAAAATCTTCCAATTCCAAAACTATTTTTGTCACTTGATATTGTTCTGACTTAACATGCTTAATGAATCAGTAGGCAAATTGATAAGGCCATTACATCCGAGTTTATATATTAAATTTGTCTTCTATATGTTCATTTAGGCATCATGATCTAGGATACTTTTTTAAAAAATGTCCTTATTTGTGCATGAGTCGTGCTGTTTATATATACTATTTGAGGAGGTAAACTAGAGCCTCTAAGTTCTCAATTTTATCTTATGTGCCAAAGTCTTAATTGTTCTTGTTTGTCGCATTAGTATTTTCACCTTTCAAACCTTAGGGTTATGTCTAGAACCACCTATAGGTAGAGATCATAAATTCCTTCAGGACTACTAAGAAGGGACGATTAATGGCACACAATAGAGAACACTGACCAACACTCGCTTTAAATGACCACTAAGGGGATGAGAAGGGTAGATATGTGATGTAATGACTACACGCTAATGTTACGCATAGCTCCTCATTGACTAGTGTTTATCGGATATTGTGTGGGGTGATCCTATTGGTTAACCAACCTAGGACTTCCCCTTTTCCCAAAATTCCTTTTTGTTTAAAACTTCGTTTTACACAACTTGTTCAAAATCTTTATCTTATTATTTGAGTGATTTACCTGAAACCTATTTGATTTAACTATTTATTTGTAATGTAATAATTCATGAATGTATGTTCGTCGGGACCCACAGTTGTGGACCAAGCGGGGTGCCTAACACCTTCCCCTCAAGGTCATTTTGAGCCCTTACCCTAATCTCTGGTAATGCAAACTGATCCAAGAGTTAATATCTCCAGGTGCCCTAATGCACCATAACTCATTAGGTGGCGACTCTTCAAATACCCAATTCCCAAAAGGAAGTGAAATATTACCGCCGTGAATGTCGAAACACGGACCTCTCTCCGCGTAGGGAAAAAAGGGGGCGCGACAGTCATTAGTGGCATATCTTCCAAAGTAAAGAAGAGTTAGAGACGATTTGATATTTCGCTTGATGTTCTAAATAATAAGAAAATCTATGGCGCAAGCAAGTTAAATGAAGGTTGCGAGTATTATAAATAGGCATGTATAGGTCGCAAGCTAAAGTATGGTAAAGCAACAAGAATTTAGGAAGAGAGGAGTAAGGACAGGAAAGGGAAAGTGAGAAGGTGACGAGAAATGGATAATCCTCGGGATTAAGCCCAGGAAAACAAAAGAGCTGATGGTTTCTTTGAGTTATAGAAAGCTCAGTATAGCCTGAATAAACTCAAATAAAAGATGACGTTTGGGCCTTCGATTGACTAATGATTTGAAGAAGAAAAAAAAGGGACTTCATGAATTGTGTAGGATTAAAATGCCTACGTAAGGTGAATCACATTGGGATGCTGTAAAATATGGTTATGAAATCATGGTATCAACCAGGTGGATCAGTCTAATCATTTCAGATGTTTCTTGATGAGACGTGAGCCATAGAGATAGTGTAAATGGTAGATTATAGATCAATATTGAGGTGAATCAACAATGAATGGATAAAATTTACAAGGTATGAGATGAGTTTAGGCCGCCATTCTTAAGATGAACAGTAATGAGGAAGTATTAAAGGACTTAGCCTGTAACGACACGACCGGTTGTTTTGAGCTATAGTGCATTGTTCAACAGTGTGAGGCCATGAGTAGCCTCATTTTACGTATTATGACTTGTATGCCTAGTCGGAACTGGATTTTGGGAGATCTAGAGTTGATTTGGAAAGCGAATTCTCATTTCAGAAGCTTAAAGTTGATAGTACCAACTAAGATTGGATTTTAGAGTAAATGATCTCAGAATTGGGTTCTGAAGGTTCCATTAGGTTCGTACAATGATTTCAGACTTGGGCGTATGCTCTGATTGGGTTTTGGATGAACTGGGAGTGTTTTGGTGCCTATTGTGGAAGCTAGCATTTTGGAAGAAATTTCATAAGTTTGGCTTGAAGTGCATTTCTGTGTTATCAATGCCCGTTTGGGATTCTGAGTCTAAGAATAGCTCCGTATGGTCATTCTGGAGTTGGAAGGGTGATCGAAAGTGAATTCGGAGGTCCGTAGGTCATTTACAGTCATTTGGATAAACATAGAAATTTGAAGGTTTTTGAGAAGTTTGATCGGAAGTGGACTTTTTGATATTGGGGTCAGATTCTGATTCCAAAATTTTTAGTAAGTCCGTAATGTTGAATGTGACTTTTGTGCGAAATTTGAGATTAATCGGACGTGATTTGATAGGTTTCAACATTGGATGTAGAAGTTTGAAGTTCTAAAGTTTATTAAGATTGAATTGGGGTGCAATTAATGATTTAAATGTTGTTTGATGTGATTTGAGGCCTCGAGCAGGTTTGTGCTATGTTATGGGACTAGTCTATGTGATTGGACGGGGCTCCTAGGGCCTCATATCTGTTTCGGGGTTGTTTCGGATCGTTTCAGGTTGTTTTGAAATAGTTGGCGCTAGTATCTGGTGTTGTTCTTCGCATTCACGAAGAAGGATTTGGCTTCAGGGACTCCATTCTTGCGTTCGGGAAAAGGCTCTCGCGTTTGCGAAGAAGGAAATCTCTGCCGCACAGGTCTGACTTCGGAGGCTCATATCGCGCAATCTATAAGAAATTTGGAGATGGTTCAAAAATTAAAGCTGTAGCTCTTTGTGTCCAAGTTTCAGAAATGTTAAACAATTAGAATTTGGATTTTTGTACAAAAGGTTATGGCTGTTACACTACAGGCTGTCCAGGAAGATAAAGAAGAAATTGTGTTGCACAAGGCTAACTTTGGCATCTTATATCTCAAAATCTAAAAGGAATTGGGAGATTACCAAAACATGAAAGGTTTAGATCATACTGTGTAGTTTTCAAAATATTAAACATTTGTTATTTGGAGTTTTGTACAAATGTTTATGGCCATAATACTAAAGGCTGTCAGAGGAGAGTTTCGAAAATGGTTTTTGGAAATTTTCTTCTTCGCGGACGCGATGGGTGTCTCGCGAACGCGAAGAAGAGTCATATGGGCAGTGTAAAGAAATGAGTTTGGCTCATTTCACCTCATTTCCTCCATGGGAGGGGACCTAGGGGCGATTTTGGAGCTCCATTTTCATCAACCATGTCAAGGTAAGTGATTACCACCTATTGAAAAGTTAATTACTTGGATTATATATAGATTTTAGCATGAAAAATCATGTAAATTAGTTGAAATTTTGGGGTTTTGAAGAAAACCTAGGAAACTTGTATACTTTGACCACGATTTTAGGTACTGAATTAAAATAAAATCATATATTTGAGTTCGTGAGTTCATGGGTAAACTTTATCTTTGTAATATTTAGGAATCTGGGCACGTGGGCCCCAGGGTAATTTTGTTAACTTTTTTATCTTAGTTAGGAAATGATATGAATTGGATCATTTGGAGTAATTGAGTATATATTAATGGATTGGTATTATTATTGGCTAGTGTTGGAGCTTTGTGCATCGATTTCAATATTCGGAAGAGCGTGGAATGCCAGTTATGGATATTCAGAGTGAGGTAAGTCTTCTTTCTAACCTTGTAAGAGAAAATTATCCTCATAGGTGAGTTAATTGGTTATGTTCTTCTATTGTGGGGGCTACGTACGCATGAAGTGACGAGAGTCCATGCATAGCAATTATTATGCTATTATCCAGGTAGTTGAGGACCCAAGGCATGCTATACTTGGATTATTTTGGACTTATTGACGGCTTGAATTGCTTAAATCACATTGAATTAGTAAAAAAATTTCTAAAAGCATTAAACATCATTTTTCGGAAATTGTTAAAAGATAATTGGCTTTTATTTGGATAAATGCTCCCCGATAAATCCTTAGTTGGTTGTTTGAGTATGTCTTTCTATGTGTACCTTCATCGCACGTATGATTCATGAGCAGGATATTTGTTTATTTTATGTTTACCGCATCACAGGATAGATCACGAGTGGGGTAATAGATGCATCTATGGTTCGAGTCGTTCGACCCTCGACAATGCACAGTGTACATTTCTATTGGAACGGGCCGTCAACCTCGACATGATATGCACGTGCTTATATTGTTGGCCTGAGAATTTTAAATGTTTATATTGCCTTTCATGGACTAATATACATTGTGTTAACCTATTTTTTCCGGCTTTATGAGTTATAACTGCTATATAAATCCATGATTCCTCACATTTTAATTATATATCCTTATTGGACCATTAGCAAGTGTCGAAATAGACAATCTCATCTCTACTTCTTCGAGATTAGATGGGATACTCATTGGTTACACGTTGTTTTTATACTAATACTACACTTCTGTGCATTTTTGTTGCACATGCACATGCATTCTCTAGTGGTCTACAAGGCGTAACAACACGGATGATACTGGGACTAGGTGAGTTGCATTATTCGAGGCGACCCGCAGCTAGAATAGTCCCTTCTAGTATATTGTTTTTACTTTCTGTCCATTGTATTCCGTACGAATGTTGTATTTTATTTCTTTCTTAGTAAATTCTCATGCACTTGTGACGCCAGGTACTAGGATAAGTTTGGATTATTCTACATTAAGTTGGTAAAGACTCTATGGTCTTTTCTATAAATTTTATTATTTATTATATAAATGTATAAGGAAAATGATTTCAACAAATACTAAAATTGGAATTTAATTAAGTATTTTTTGTTGGCTTGCCGGATAGCGGTGTCCGGCGCCACCACGACCCTTAGTGATTTTTGGGTCGTGATAAGATGGTATTAGAGCACTAGGTTCCCTTAGGTCTCACAAGTCATGAGCAAGTCTAGTAGAGTCTCGCGGATCGGTACGGAGACGTCTGTACTTATCCGCGGGAAACTATAGGGCTGTTAGGAGTACTTCCCTTCTTGATTCCTCATCGTGCGATTTAACTTGTGGAGGCTTATTCCCTTGTTTCCTTCCTACTCAATCTTACATGACGCGAACCTCTTTCTATAAATCGAGAATTGAAGAATTGTAATGGTACTACAAACGTGGTGCAAGGTGTTTCTCCCTGCGGGGTTGTCTGAGCTGTTATCTTCACCATGTGGAAGGATATTCTATTGTTTCAACTCAGTAGCGATACTTATGAGAGCCTTGAGGCTAGGCACAGGTTGGTATGATACTTATGAATGATTATTCTGCGGTATTGATATGATGGTAGGATGTTTGCCTACATGTCGAGGCTGTGAATGGCTTGAAGGGAGGTTTACTTAGTGCATGATCTAGGGATTTGATATTTTATTCCCAAAAGGGGACAGGGAATTGGTCTGCGAATGTTCAGGGTTTGGGTTGATAGGGTAACAAGACTTGGTAGTTGCGGGCGTGGTGGAGTTTTCTTCTATGATAAGGTGTCGTTGTCCTTATTGAATGTACTAAGTTCGTCGGTTTTATGATCTTCTACAACTCGCCTTTGGAGCAGGATATTGCGGGACAATATTGAAGAAGCAACATTCAGAGATCGTGGGGTGCGGTGGTTCAGGATGGAATCAGTGTTCCTAATGTTGATGGCTCAAGAAAGATGATCTTTGGAAATGTTTAAAGTTAGTAGCGATTGGTGGATTCAAGTGCTACGAAGATAGGTTTTTTTAAGGCAACAATTAAGCAGCAAAGTATGAGGAAGAACATGTGGGAAGTGTCAGGCGGTGTTTAAAACTTCTAGAAGGCCAGGTATAAAAGCGCAGATTGAATAGTTGATTAAAGAAGAGAGTTTGCCCAAAGTAGGAGAGTGGTGCAGCTGCATAGGGGCTTCGTGGTAGGATGACAACAAGCCTTAAGGAGAGTTTGGATTGATTTGGGAATTTTACTGATTGGTGATTGGGTCTACGGATCTAATTTAAAGTATGGGATAATATGCAGCAAAGAGATCGGTAGTGCGAATGTGGTTGATGATTCAGAGTATAAAAAGGGGGTTTTACAGAATGAATCCGAGAATTTAGGCAGTTGATTGCACAAGGTTATGTCAATAAGAGAAAAGAAATTCCGGTGAGTTCCAGAGTTGTGTAATAGTTGCTTTCAACTAAGTGGGAGAGTCTCACCGCCTATGATTGGGTTGCATGGTTAGCTACTTGCGAGGTTTTCCAGTTGTTAGCATATTTCTGGGTTATTTTGGCTACGAGAAAAGTACATAAGTGGTGATTTGAGCAAAGGAATTGCTAAAGGGTGATATGGTTGGCCTTATTGGCTCATGTTCAGACTTGGGGAAAGATTCAGGATTTATGCCTTGTATAGATGCCAGTTTCAAGGGAAGTGATTATGCCGGGTTCTTCATCAAGAGCATATTCATATACTATTAGACTCATGGAGTTGATAATATTTCGGGCCAAGTTAGAGCAGGTGGCTCTCAATAATTTTCCTAGTGGATTCAAGGGGTAAAGTGTGGTGCCTAATGATTTGGATCCTATAGGTACGGTTAGGATTCAAGCTTGGTAGCAGCTTATGAGAAGAGGCTCAAGTGTTCTATGATGTCTTGACTTGCAGTGTAGCATTTGGGAAATATGAAATGATTCGTGGGATTTGAGACAGCGTGGCCTCGTTATTCAAGGTCACTTGGGATAAGTGTGGATGGGGTGTTCTATGTGTTGAATGGATTTGTTGTTGTTTGTGAGGCAATCAGGGTAAATCAAAAAAAGATATATTGGTTAGACATAGTTGAGTTGGTATATTGGTGGTAGGGATCAGTTCCCCCAGCGTGATCAAGTTATGCGTGTGATTAGTGACGGTACGCGTGAGGCCTGTCAGCCGTCGTAGTTGATGTTATTTAGGAGTATTCTACTATTATGGTCCGTTATATGTAGGTGGATCCCGGAAGGGCTATGGTGGCTTAGAACACTACTTAGATATTTGTATATTCTATGGTCATGAGAATTTACTTGTGTGTTGCTATGTTTCTCCTGAAGTGAGTTTAGTGAAAATCTTTTATATGATGAAGTGTTAACCTATTAGTGGTTCTGGAGTTATGATAAAAATCGTGTTCTATCGTATATTGGCACGTTGGGTGCAGTGAGTTGTATAGAATTTAAACTGAGGATCAAGGTTGCAGTTCGGTATTAACAAGGATGTCACAAATCGGATGAGCAGGAAAGGAGTTTCGATGTTTAAAGTAAGTTGGTATTGTCTTCAGTGTCACCTGAGGTTGGTATTTTGTGAAAAAGGCTTTTGTATCCTGGCTAAGGATTCTTGATTGCTTTTTAGCGTTAGTACGGCTGGTGGTTTGGTTGTGCAGACCTGTTATTCGTCACGGAAGGTCATAGGAGTGTGCCCCACGGGAAGGTTGTATAAGTGTGGCATGTAGCCACTTGATTGATTAAAGAGTTAAACTAAGTATGGATATTATTAAGATGTCGTTAAATTGAGAATTGATGCCTGGAGGGCACTCGGTCTATTGAGTTGTGGATTATGGAGGATTACTCCGGTTGTGATGGTCGTTCTTGTGTGTTATGAGAAAAGAAAAGTTAGTTTGGACCTTTGAAAGGTTATTGGCCTATCTTGGTGCGATCAGGATAGACTTGAGGTCGATGAATGGATATAAAAATGAATATGGGCTTGGTATCAAGCCAAATGTTTTCATTTCAACAATGCACTCCTTATGGAAGGGTAGTCAGGGTGTTATTACATCGCCAACAATTTTATGTAATGGTGTATTGTGCCGTGCGAGTTTTAAGACGGCTTGGTGAATTTCTTATGTCTTGAGGTTCTGCAAAAAGGTAAGGTTATATGAGCAGGATGGCTCTTGAGATTCATATCGTATATCGCACCTCAGTTGTGCTCGAGTTTGTGACTTATAGCGTTATATGTCTCCCCATGGAATGATATTATGCACTTAGCGTGTTTATGGCCGATA
The DNA here is from genome assembly GCA_034376525.1 of Nicotiana benthamiana. Taxonomy (NCBI): domain Eukaryota; kingdom Viridiplantae; phylum Streptophyta; class Magnoliopsida; order Solanales; family Solanaceae; genus Nicotiana; species Nicotiana benthamiana. The sequence continues at coordinate 107,530,486 of CM067325.1, forward strand.
TTCGGTATTTCATTGTGATAAGAAATTTAACTCGATGTGCATCTCCTTATGTGAGTTCTACATGTGGATCGGGTGGCACGCTGCCATGGTTATGTTGTGTGGATCAGATGGCACGCTGCCATGGGTATGTTATTCGGATCAGGTTGCATGCCGCAACAATGTAATGTTCAGTACATTTCCCTATATCTATTTCTATGTGTTTTGTTTCTTATTGTCTGAGGAAAACTCGTGTTAGATGTGTGCCTGCGTGACATGTATGATTTGCGAGCGCGGTAATTGGATTTTCTTTTCAGAATTCGTTTTCCTTTCTGTAACACGTTTGAATTAGCAGCCTATTGGCACATCATGGCATCATATGAGACTTTTTGGTCATGTTTGGGGGGACTTATTTCCTGAGTAGTTCATACTGGGTGAGTCGAGATTATTGTATTTAAGATCCGTGCAATCTGATTATATGAAGTACAATAAGGAGCAAAGGCCATTATTCGCTTCAAAATGAAGTGATGATTCTTGTTAGGAGTATAGACATAATGATTTGTTTATTTGCCAGTTCGTTATGAATTTCTACACATCTCTTCTGTCGTTGCGGCATTGTAAGAGTTAGAGTAAGACCTATGTATTTGATGAGGCGCAATAGGAGCATCAAATTCGTGGAATTTTGACTAAGTTGATCAGAAATTATTATTGTAGTCGGGTGAGTAAAGTGAGGCAAAGTGTAAATTCAGCAAAACAAATTGTGCAATCATGTTTGGGTATAGCATGTAGTGATTGATATGGTGATCGTATGTTGGAAATAGGCCTAACAGAGAATTCTGGTTGTTGGAATTGCGCTCTAAGGCTTATTTGCTTAAATGAAAAAGAATATATTCAAAATGATTGAGCTATGGTGCTCAGATGAGTTGTGGCAGCACGAGTAGGTGCTCGAGGTGTGAAACAGTGATTTTGGTGCTCGAGGTGTGAAACAGTGATTTCAAACTACTTTAGTGTAGTTCTCAGCACGTTCAAGGACGAACATATATTTAAGCGGGAGAGATTGTATCGACCTGACCGGTCGTTTTAAGCTCTAGCGCGTCGTTCAACAGTCCGAGGCCATGAGCAGCCTCATTTTAGGTATTATGAATTGTAAGCGTAGTCATAACTGAATTTCGAGAGATTCAGAGCTGATTTGGAAAGAGAATTCTCATTTCAGAAGCTTAAAGTTGAAAGAATCAACTAAGATTGGATATTAGAGTAAACGACCCGGAACTGGGTTCTGAAGGTTCTAGTAGGTTTGTATGATGATTTCGGACTTGGGCGTATGTCCGGGTCGGGTTTTGGATGACTCGGGAGCATTTTTGATCCTATTGTGGAAGCTAGCATTTTGGAAGAAATTTCATAAGTTTTGCTTGAAGTTCATTTCAGTGTTAACAATGTCCGTTTGGGATTCCAAGTCTGGGAGTATCTCCGTATGGTGATTATGGAGTTAGGAGAGCGATCGAAAGTGAATTTAGAGGTGGTCATTTTAGAGTCATTTGGCTAAAGATAGAAATTTGAAGGTTTTTGAGAAGTATGACTGGAAGTGGACTTTTTGATATCGGGGTCGGATTCTGATTCTGAAAGTTGGAGTAGGTACGTACTGTCGAATGTGAGCAAAACTTGAGATCAATCGGACGTGACAGGTTTCGACATTAAATGTAGAAGTTTGAAGCTTTAAAGTTCATTAAGCTTAAATTGGGATGCGATTTATTATTTCGATGTTGTTGGATGTGATTTGAGGCCTCGAGCAGGTCCATGTTATGTTATGAGACTGGTTGGTGTGATTGGACGGGGCCCCGGGGTCTCGGGTGTGTTTCAGAATGGTTTCGGATCATTTTGAACTATTTTGCAATAGTTTGTGCTGGTATTTGGTGTTGTTTTTCGCGTTCGCGAAGAAGGAAATCTCTGCTGCACAGGTTTGACTTCGGAGGTTCATATCTCGTAATGTATATGGAATTTCGAGATGATCCAAGAATAAAGTTAGCTATTTGTGTCTAGTTTTAAAAATGTGAACCATTTAGCATTTGGATTTGTGTACAAAATGTTATGGCTGGTGCACTACAGTCTGTCCAGGAAGATGAAGAAGAAATTGTGTTGCACAGGGCTAACTTTGGTTGCTTATATCTCAAAATCTATAAGGAATTGGGAGATTACCAAAAACATGAAAGTTATAGATCTTAGTGTCTAGTTTTCAAAATTTTAAACCATTTGTCATTTGGAGTTTATACTACACGTTATGTACATTATACTAAAGGTTGTCTTAGGAGAGTTTCGAAAATGTTTTTTGGAAATTTTTTCTTCTCGAACGCGAAGAAGAGTCATATAGGGAGTGTATAAGTGTAATGAAATGGGTTTGTCTCATTCCATCTCATTTTCTCCATGGGAGCCGACCTAGGAGCGATTTTGGAGCTCCATTTTCATCATCCACGTCAAGGTAAGTGATTCCCACCTATTGCAAGTTAATTACTAGGATTATATCTAGATTTTAACATGGAAAATCATGTAAATTAGAAAAATTTTGCAATTTTGAAGAAAACCTTTGTATTCTTGTATTTTGAACATAATTTTGGGTATGGAATTAAGATAAAATCTTATATTTGAGTTCGTGAGTTCATGGGTAAACTTTATCTTCTAATAATTTATTATTCCTTCAACGTGGGTCCGAGGGGCAATTATGTCAACTTTTCTATCGGGGTTAGGAATTGCTATGAATTGGATCATTAGGAGTAATTGAGTATATATGAAGGATTGGTATTATTATAGGCTAGCGTTGGAGCTTTGTGCATCGATTCGATCTTCGAAAGAGCGTGGAAAGTCAGTTATGGGTATTCGGAACGAGGTGAGTCTCCTTTCTAACCTTGTAAGAGGGAATTGTCCCCATATGTGAGTTAATTGGTTATGTGCTCCTATTTTTGGGGGCTACGTATGCACGAGGTGATGAGAGTTGGTGCGTAGATATTATTATGCTATTATCCGGGTAGTTAAGGACCAAAGAATGTTATACTTGGATTATTTGTGGACTTATTGACAGCTTGAATTTCTTAAATCACATTTAATTAGTAAACGAATTTCTAAAAGGAATAAACGTTATTTTCTTAAATTGTTAAAAGAGGATTGGATTTTATTTGAATAAATGCTCCCCGATAAATCCTTAATTGGTTGTTTTAGTATGTATTTCTATGTGTACCTGCGTTGTACGTATGATTCACGAGCACGGTATTTGTTTATTTTATGTTGATCGCGTCGCAGGATAGATCGCGAGCGCGGTAATAGATGCATCTATGGTTCGAGCCGTTCGACCCTCGGCAGTGCACAGTTTACATTTCTGTTGGAGTGGGCCGTCGACCTCGACATGATATGCGCGTGCTTATATTGTTTGCATGAGAATTAACACCTGTTTTTCTGACTTTGTTATTTATAACAGCTATATAAATCCATGATTTCCTCACATTTTAATTATATATCCTTATTGTACCATTAGTAAGTGTTGAGGTCGACCATATCGTCTCTACTTCTTCGAGATTAGACGAGATACTCATTGGGTACACATTATTTTCATACTCATACTACACTTCTGTGCATTTTTGTTGCACAGGCACATCCATTCTCTAGTGGTCTACTGGGCGTAGTAGTACGGATGTTACTGGGACTAGGTGAGTTGCATTATTCGAGGCGGCCCTCAACTAGTATAGTCCCTTCCAGTATATTGTATTCACTTTCTATCCACTGTATTCCGGACGAGTGTTGTATTTCATTTCTTTGTTAGTAAATGCTCATGCAGTTGCGACACCAGGTTCTGGGATTAGTTTTGATTATTCTACATTAAGTTGCTAAAGACTCTATGGTCTGTAAATTTTATTATTTATTATTTAAATATATAAGGAAAACGATTTCAACAAACACTAAAATTGGAATTTAATTAAGTATTTTTGGTTGGCTTTCCGGACAGCGGTTCCGACACCACCACGACCCTTAGTGGATTTTGGGTCGTGACATAGACTTATATATATATTTTAAGCAATGAGAGTAAACTGTATTTTGGTAGCAAACCTCAGTAACGGTAAATCGAAGTAAGAGTTATGCTATAGTATGACCTATCTAGATGCAATAAAGTCATACAGATAGATAACTGGGTCTATGAAACAAGATATGGCAATATTCATAAGTTCAGCAAAATACCGAGAAAAGAACGTCAGTATACCTATAGATACCCAGAGGGATATCTTGTCAAGCTTTGTATATGTTGTCCAAGCAAGGCATAGAGATTGTCCAAAAACAGGGAGAAAAGAGAGAAAATCGCATAGGCATACTTATCAGGTTAGAGTCGTACATGCTGCATGATAGAAGGTAGTAACAGTTATAAGATTGGAAGGATTTCGACTACAAGTCGTGGTATGAGAAAGAGGCCTAAAGAGGGGAATACCATGGCCTTTAGGATTCATTCACAGAACAATTTCCTAGATGGAAAGAGGAGTACTAAAGTATTCGCAAGAGCTATGGATTATTAAAATGATAAGTGCATCAATCATCATTGGAGGACGAATATTCCAAAAGGGGGAATGATGTTACACCCCATATTTTCGTTCATGAATGTACGCCATAAATAAATTGATGAAAGCTCAGAAATGAGATGGTACATCCCGCATTTTTGTACGTTAAAGTTTCATCATAAGTTAATCGGCGTAAGCTCGAGAATAAGATTATTTTTGGATTATCAGTATTATGCTATTTCAAACAAGGGATAAGTAAATACGTGAATATGAGAGGGAAAAAAACTGAAGAAAATAAGTTTCGTCGAAGTTTGGCAATTTAGGATAAAATACGGTCCAAGCTATAATACCTCATATTTATGAACTAGTGTCACACAAGGTATTTTATGACTATGATAGTAAGGTGTATAAGGTATGTTAAAAGTGAGTAAATTTTAAATAAATTGAGATAATTTTTAATTATGTAAGTAATTAGTTAATTATTGGATTAATGATGAGATTAATAACTTAATTAAGGAAATGGGGGAATTATTGGATAGCCTTGATAAGCTTAACATGGAAACACATTATGCCAATATAATGATTTTTAAAATCACATTGCTAGGTGGCAAAAGTTAGTGAAATTATTTGGCTTAGTCATTCTTAGTGGGACCACACCCAAGAGATTAAAGAGACCTCTATAAAGTCATTATGAAGTTCTTGTTCATAAAAGGGGTTAGATCATATGTAGGAACTTTTTCTAATGAAGAGTCTTTCCGCACTCCTCAGGAATAACTAGAGCTTAATAATCAGCAATCCATATTATCGTGTCATCTCTTTGTTAATTTTCATTTGGTACTGGAAATCCGGGCATCAAAATTTACACACAATAAACGAAGGCTACAGAAAAAATTCATCCAAAGATTATACTACGTACTTCTTGGAATAATATCAACGAGATATTGCAATTCTAACGGAGAACGGTACAATCTTTCTCAAGAATATTATATGAATTTTTTTTTACTTCGATTTGTCGTAACGTGTTGTCGCAATTGACGTGTGTTAGAGGGATTGTCAAGAGAATCGGTTCAGGTATATTAAGTATATCTCTTCCTTCCTTTTGGCATGATCCATACGGTACAAACGAAACGAGCAAATGTACAACTTCCATAAATTATACTATTCATAGAAATACTAGAGATGCTTATGTTCTTGATTTTTCCATGTATCTTATTATTCAATCGTCTATTCATGGGATCTCAGAAAATACGTAAATTTATAAAGTTTGTTTCATGATATTAATCAGAGGTAAAATGATCTTATGATATTCCGAGAGATTTTTTTGACACACTGCTCATGCATTGCATTCATTTATACATGTGCATTAATGACCAAGTGTTATATATATATATATATATAGAAAAAGGTTACAGCGTTATAAATGCACCACCACCTAATCAGCTGGTACACGTTGACGATTTGCCTAAAATGACTGAGATGATATGATGGGATGTCCTCAGAGGCTAGATGATGTTACGAACGCATATACACATGCATGGTACGACATCTATACGCATATACATGATTGTGATGACCCGTCTCGTTGTCTCATGAGGATCGCATTGTTTCCCCCATTTCCTACTGTGTTATGCTTCATTATCAGTGTCTTATATGAACGAGTTGAATTGGGTTGATTTTTGGAAGGAAATGAGACACTTAGTCTCTTTAAGGAAGGCTTGTTTTGAAAAAGCCAACCGGGTATTGACCTATGAGTTAGAGGGCTCGGATGTGAATTTTGATGATTCGGTTAGCTTTGAGGGATGATTAGTGACTTAGGAGTGTGATTGGAAGTAATTTTGGAGGTTCGGTGTAGCATTTGGCTTGAATTGGCGAAGTTAGCATTTTGGCGAATTCTGGTTGATAGGTGAGATTTTGATACGAGGGTCGGAATAGAAATTCGAGAGTTGTTGTAGCTTATTTAGTTAATTTGGAATGTGTGTGTAAAATTTCAAGTTATTCAGATGTGATTTGGTTTGATTTTTTTATCAAATGCGTGTTTCGGAAGTTTTAGAAGAACTTAGGCTTGAATTCGATATAAATTTGATATTTTGATGTTAGTTTTTGTGTTTTGAGAGTGCAACTAAGTTTGACTGATCATATGTGACCTGTTATTATGTTCATATGCGGTCCCGAGGAGCTCATGTGAGTTTCGGATAGGTTTGGACTGCGTTGTGCTCGTTTTTCTTATGCTTCGACTTAGTTTATGCAAGCATAAATGATATCATATTCAAAAAGGTGCTCCGATTACTGTTTTGAATGAAGCATTAAATCCGTATCATAATTATGGACTCGTAGCAAAAAAAATCGTCGAATTTGGACATTATATGAGGATTTTATGGCCATTTTACCAAGGTTGTCCAGATTTTTAGGTTAATAACGAAATTGTCCCTGACGGCGTATTAAAAACATGCACTATTTGCAAATCTTAAAATCTACATATCTCCTTCATTATAAGGTTAAATTTAGTGATTCAAAAGCCTAAATTCATTAAAATTTCATAAGGAATCCATTGGGAGTAGTAAAACGCGTGAACAATATACTTATAATGAGCAGGTCGAGTTTTCTTCTAATATTTGAATGGGAAGAAGCTTCTGAGGCGATTTTTAAGAGAGAAATTCAGCGAGTATCATAGAGGTAAGTGATTTGATTATTAAAACGGGTTTACGGGTGATTATAGACCATAATCCCAGCCTTTAATTCATGAAAAATAGTAGAAAAATAGGATTTTGGGCCTGAGATTATGAGACCTTTAGGGGTCGATTTGAGGTGACAAACGGACTCTGAATTTTGTGTTCTTTATATATACGGAATCAGGAAAAGATGAAGAACACTTTTGTGTAAAAAAAGTTGAGTTTTGAGAAGTAGACCTGGTGCTCGAGTTTTTTCAATTTTGGGATTATTCATGTTTTACAATTATTTTCGATTGGTTATTGATCCTATAGCATTACGTGACATATTCGTTGTGGTTTTTGTCAGATTCCACGTACGAGGAGATCGATTTGAGAGGAAAGGGCATAACGAGCAAGGATTTTGGCCTGCTTGAGGTTAGTAACAGATGTAAATATTGTTTTGAGGGTTTGAAACCCTGAATTTGCACATCGTAGTGCTATGTTGAGGTTACTTGCATGCCGGATAACAAGGATGGGATAGAGCACCATCGGGGATTGTGACTTGCTCTGTCCCGCTTAGTAAAATTACTACCTAACTGATTGATTCTTAGTTGATATCCTTATAAAAATGGATTAATTTTCAGAATTGGGCCTCGTGCCAATTGATTGAATCATTCAGGGATCGCTCTTATTGGTTTCTTACCATTTTTGCATATAATTAAACTCAGTCCTAGTAATCGATACTATTTTGCAAACGCAGCCACTGTTTCTCAAAAATGGAACTTAAATAATATTTATAATGAAGTTTGTGCTGAATATTTAGATATTATTGTACCCGAGGGGCTTACATGATTCTGGACTGAGTATAGGATCGAGTTGCTCGCCGCAACAGTATTATATTGATATTGATATGAGGCTTAGGGCCTAACGAATGCTACGAGATGGCTTGATATTGTGCTTGGGCCATAAGGGGTCCCTCCCGGAGTCTGCGCACCCCGAGTGAGCACCGCCGACAATAAATGGAGCGGGCTGCACGCCACACCGGGTACTAGAGAGTACCGTATTGCATTTCTTAATTGATTGTCATTCATTTACTTATCTGTTGCAGCATCATTGTTTTCATTGGTTAGTGAGTTCATATTATCTCGATTAAACTACTGTAACTATAGCTTACATTGTGCCTATCCAGGATTTCTTAGCCTTAGCCCTTATTTATGTTTTATTTACTCTTTGGGTTGGAAGTACTCACATTACTCCCTGCACCTTGTGTGCAGATCTAGGTGCAACCACTGAGGCTGAGTGAGGATTTCTCAGCCGAGCATCATATCTGGAACATCAATGTAGATGCATGACGTCCGCAATCCTAATATTCCCATATAACCTATTTTCTGTATTTTCGCATTTCTTTAGAGCAATATGTAGCAGGATGACACCCGTGTATTAGAGGCTCAGACTTGTGACACCGGATTCTTCAGGCTGTGTAGTAGTAGTATTTCTACTTGGGTTTTCCGCATGTTTTAACTATATTTAAGAGTTTCAGTATTGTGACTTACTAATTATTTGTGTTAATTGAATCATCAACTGCATAAAAAGGGTTAAGTTATTTGTTGGGCTTGCCTAGCAGTGTGTCGGGTGCCATCATGACGGGGGTTGGGGTCGTTACAATGACAATATAGTATTAAATGATTCATAGAGTTATTCAGACATACATGTTGAGTCTTTTACTCCATGTTTCTCTCATGTCTATTGTTTACTGATTTTCATTCCTTATATACTCGGTACATTATTTGTACTGGCATCCCTTTTACTTGGGGACGCTGCGTTTCATGCCTGCAGGTCCCGATAGATAGGTTGAGATTCCTCCAAGTAGACTATCAGTTCAACGGATGATGTTGGTGCGCTCTATTTGCTCCGGAGTTGCTTATTTGGTTAGTATGATTTATACATGTATTAATTGATATGTTGGGGCCTCGTCCTGGTCATATGACGTTTATGTACTCTTAGAGGCTTGTAGACATACGTCATGTATATAAAAGATTTTATAGCCCTGTCGGCCTATGTTCAATGTACGAGTGATTATTTTGGCCTTATAGGCTCGTACATCATATGTATAAGTAAGTGTGATGACACAGCCGGTCGTCTTTGGAATTTATGCCTCGTTCCCCCATTAACTACTTCCCCTAAGTTCATTTCTGCTATTTTGGTTTGCTGGGACGTTCAGTAATAGAATTCGGAGTGTTTTGGGAAACTTAATCCCTAAATAAGAGCTTAAGTGTTGGAAAATGGTATGTAATTAGAATAGTCTGAGACGACCTCGGAATGGAAATCTAATGGTTCTGTTAGCTCCGTTAGGTGATGTCGGGTTGGGAGCGTGTTCGGAATGTATTTTGGATGTCCGTAGCTCATTTAGGCTAGAAATGCTGAAAGTTAGATTTTTGAAGTTTCCAGTCCGATAGTGAGTTTTTTATTCGATGGTCGGAACGGGATTCCCATTCTGAATGTTTATGTAGCACTGTCATGTCATTTGGTACGTGTGTGCAAGGTTCCAGGTTAACCGGACAAGTGTTGATTAGGTTTTGAATCAAAAACATGTTTTGGATGAGCATGAAGTTCTTAAGCTTGAATCTTGGATTTAATCGAGGTTTCGGTGTTGTTTTAGGTGTCTTAAGGATTGGTGCAAGTTTGAATGAGGGCATTGGTTCTTTTGGTTGAGGTCCGGGGGCCTCGGGATGATTTTGGGTGGTTAACGGAAGAAATTCTAAGTGTGTAACAGCTGAAGGCTTTAGGCTTCTGGTATTTTGGCTTCTGCGGCTTGGGGACCACAGAAGTGGCTTAGGGCGCCACAAATGCGAGTTGGGGCTCAAGGCCAGGAACCGTAGAAACGGAGTCGCTTCTGCCACTGAAGGATTGTAGAAGCGAAAGGTTGGCACTTTGGAAAGACCGCAAAAGCGGTTGGATTCTCCGCAAAAAAGAGAAATCACTGTAATGCCTGGTTTCACCCAAGGCTTAATTTCAAAGATTGACAAATCAAGTTTGAGCTCGAGCAAAGGCGATATTGAGAGGGTTTTGAAGAGGAAATTATTGGGTAACGTTTCTATGATCCTTTTAGGTTATATTCCATCATTTTGAGGTTAAATCCGTCATTTTAATTCAGAATGTGGATCAAAATGGATAATTTGGGTAAACCTTCTTTAGCTAAACTATTGAGTTTTGAAGGGGCATTTGACCTCCGATTTGGGAGATTTTTATATGATTAGACTCGTCAGAGTTCAAGGTTTCTGAAAATGTAAAAATTATTTGATTCCGAGACGTTGGCCTGAGGGGCATTTTGGTAATTTTACCTATTTTCGCACCTTAGCTTTAATTTTAATAGTGGGATTAGTTGCTTGTGATGTTATTTACAATATGTAATTGGTTTGAATAGATTTAGGCCACTCGGAGTCGGATACTCGTGGCAAGGGCATTATTTCTTAGCGGTTTTTGTACCGGTTCGAGGTAAGTGGCTTGTCTAACTTTGTGTGGGGGACCTATCCCCTTACGATATCTTTACTGTTGCTTAAATGCCTTGTGCGCGAGGTGACGGACGTGTACTTGTGTAAATTGTTGAAAATCACCTAACTTGACTTATTTAAACTATGTTTCTTCACGTATCTAACTGCTAAAAATGCAATTTCATTCGTTTCAGCTTAGGAAAAGCATGTTAGTAACTTATTTCTTTATTTGACTAAATTGCAATATCTGCCTTTTTGTGAAGCATGCTAGACTCTAGATTTTACTTGTTGTCCGCACTTAGCTTCTTCCTGTTAAGTATTGATTTGTTGTGATGTGTTTATGACTGGGTGTACGGGACGACATCCCGGGAGCTTCCCCTGTTCTTATTTTGTTCCGAGATTTGGAAGTGCGGGATGCTAAGAGATCCCCTGCACAGGATTAATTAATCGGAGGATACTAAGAGATCCTCGGGATACTTGGAGATCCCTCGTGATGTACTGGAGAATAGTAGGAAATCCTCGGGATACTTGGAGATCCCTCGTGATTAAATGGAGGATACTAGGAGATCCTCAAGATACTTGGAGATCCCTTGTGTAAATGATGAGGATACCAGGAGATCCTCGGGTTACCAGGAGATCCCCGAAGATAAATAACATGTAGTGATCATTCTCGTATTTGTAGATTTGTATTTGTACCCTGTTCCCATTTACTTATTATTTTTGCAAGATACTCAACATTTACAATATTTCCTACTGTCTATTCATTTCATATTTATTCTTATGTTTATCTCAGTAGGGCCTCGACCTTCCTCGTTACTACCCAACCGAGGTTAGGCTTGGCACTTATTGAGTACCACTGTGATGTACTCATGCTACTCTTCTGCACACTTTTGTTGTGCAGATCCAGGTGCATCCGGTCATGCGTACCACTAGTGAGTTCGGAGCTTGCTATTGAAGACTTGAGGTATATCTGTTGCATCCGCAAACTAGAGAGTCTCCGTCCATTCTATCCTGTAGTTAGCAGTACTGTTTCCTATTTTTCTCCATTGTACTAGACACTCCATATATTAGAGTTGTACTTATGTTCTCATAGCCTGTGTCGCCCGTGGGTTTCCAGGTTTTGGGATATTATTTTCAGAAGCTGTGTATTTAGTGTATGTGCCAAGCAGCACCGTTATACATTTCTTATTCTACTTAGTGTTTGGTTACTATTTTATTTTGAACTGTTAATTTTCGCAATGTGTTAGGCTTACCTAGTCCTGAAGACTGGGTGCCGTCATGACAGGTTCACAATTGGTGAACTAGGTTCGTGACAAGTTGGTATTAGAGCTCTAGGTTCATAGGAGTCATGGTACACAGGTCGGTTTATTAGAGTCTCACGGATTAGTAAGGAGACGTTTGTACTTATCTACGAGAGGCTATGTAACTATTTAGGAAAAGTCTTCACTTCATTCAATTCTTTATCATGCTACATTTTTTTACATCGATTCTAAACTTCTATCTTCTATTCTCTCACAGATGGTGAGGACACGCACGACCCAGGACAATCAGGCACCCGCACCCCCTGCAGCCGCTAGAGGCAGGGGCAGAGGCAGGGGTCGTGGACGCGCAGGGTGCATTCAGGGCACCTGCGTGAGCAACCACCGAGGTACCACCGGCTGATCCTGCCAGGACTCAAGCACCTGACACGCCCACAACCATCAATACTACAGCTGTTCAGGAGGCATTGGCGTAGTTTATGAGCATGTATACTACTCTATCACAAGCAGGGTTGCTTCCCCTTCCTGGAGCCACGTCCCAGGCCAGGGGAGGAGCCTAGACTCTTGCAGCCTGCACTCCAGAGCAGAGGGTGCATATGGGACATGTTCCAGATATTATCCCCGTCCAGCCTGCAGTACCAGTTCAGCCTGAGGATGGGGCACCTGCTTCGGAGGATAAGCAGCATAGATTGGAGAGATTCAAGAAGTATGACCCTCCTATTTTCAGTGGACTAGCTACAGATGATGCCTTGGGGTTCTTGGAGGATTGTCACCGCATCTTTCACACCATGGGTATTACTGGCTCAAGTGGGATTTCTTTCGCAACTTTCCATCTTCGGGGAGCCGCCTATGACTGGTGGCGCACCTTTGAGTTAGATAGTTCGGAAGAGGCTGCCTCCCTGACTTGGACTCACTTCTTAGATATGTTTCATAGGGAGTTCATTCCGCAGAGCCTCCAAATTTCATGACGCGCGGAGTTTGAGCATTTTTTCCAGGGCCCTATGACTATCTCTGAGTATGCCATCCATTATACTAGGTTGGCCAGGCATGCGCTGCTTTGGTGTCTACTAGTCATGAGAGGGTTCCCCGGTTTATTGAGGGTCTTATTCCTTCCATCAGGTCTGGCATAGTGTGAGAGTTAGAGATGGATATACCCTATCAGCAGGTAGTGATCATAGATAGGAGGATAGAGGGTATGCATGCCAAAGAGCGAGAGGAGAGAGAGGCGAAGAGGTCTCGAGAGTTGGGTCATTTCTATGGTACCCGTACTTTAGGAGCAAGACATCATGGTAGGGGATATATGGGTCACCCAGTTAACTCAGCTCTTCCTTCACCCAGCAGTACTCCAGCTCCTCCCAGATCTCAGGAGCCTTATTATGCACCCCTGGTTTCCAGTGTACCTCCTGTGCATGGTACTTCCAGATGTCAGTCTAGCAGGGGTGGGTCTAGTCAGTCACAGTCACCACACCCTCCCAGAGCTTGATATGAGTGCGGGGATACCCGCCATGTAGTGAGGGATTGCCTTAGGCTTGGGACGAGTAAACCTCTACAGCATTCTCAGCAGCAGCGTACCCAGCGGGATTCTCAGGCCATTGTTCCAGCTCCAGCTGCCACCCCACCTGGCCAGCCAGCCAGAGGCGGGGATTGGGATTCCTGATTGTGTTTAGGATGTCTCCTCCGATTCTATTATCACATGTATTATATTTGTTAGACACATAGAGGCATCGATTCTATTCAATCCAGGCTCTACTTATTCTTATGTGTCATCTTATTTTTCTCCGCGTTTGGGTACAACCTGAGAGACCTTGATCTTTCTTGTTTATGCTTCTACTCCCATGGGAGATTCCCTTGTTGTGGACCGCGTATATCGGTCCTGTTTGGTTACTTTTTGTGGTATTGACACCAGGCCAGATATTTTATTACTTGATATGGTTGATTTTGATATTATCTTAGGCATGGACTGGTTGTCGCCCCAGTATGCCATTATTGATTGCCACAGTACGATCGTGACGCTGGCTATTCCACGTATTGAGTGGAGTGGTACTTTTGATCACACCCCTAGTAGAGTTATATCCTTTTTTAAGGCTCAGCATATGGTTGAAAAGGGGTGAGCAGCGTATTTAGCTTATGTGAGAGACGTCATTGTTGATACCCCTTTTGTTGACTTTGTCCCAGTAGTACGGGATTTCCCCGATGTGTTCCCAGCTGATCTTCCGGACATGCCGCTCAATTGGGACATTGATTTTGCTATTGATTTGTTGCCGGGCACTCAGCCCATATTTATTCCTCCTTACTGTATGGCTCCTCCTGAGTTGAAGGATTTGAAGGACTAGTTACAGGAATCGCTTGATAAGGGTTTTATTCGACCTAGTGTTTCACATTGGGGTGCGCCTGTCTTGTTCGTAAAGAAAAAGGATGGTTCCATTTGCATGTGTATCAATTGTCATTAGTTGAACAAAGTTACAGTGAAGAACCGATATCCTTTGCCTCGTATTGATGATCAATTTGACCAGCTTCAGGGCGCACATGTGTTTTCTAAGATTGATTTGCGCTCAGGTTATTTCCAGTTAAAGATTCAGGAGACGGATATCCTGAAGACTGCTTTCAGGACTTGGTATGGTCATTACGAGTTCCTTATCATGTCATTTGGGCTGACCAATGCCCCAGCAGCTTTTATGCATTTGATGCACAGTGTATTCAGGCCCTATCTCTACTCGTTAGTCATTGTTTTCATAGATGATATTCTTGTGTGCTCCTAGAGTCTGAAAAGCACCTGAGGACAGTGCTTCACACCCCGAGGGAAAAGAAATTATATGCAAAGTTCTCAAAATGTGAGTTTTGGTTGAGTTCTGTGGCGTTCCTAGGCCACGTGGTATCGAGTGAGGGCATTCGGGTAGATCCGAAGAAGGGGGAGGCCGTGCAGAGTTGGATCAGGCCCTCCTCAGCTACAGAGATCCGCAGTTTCCTTGGCCTGACGGGGTATTACCGTCGTTTTGTGGAGGGGTTCTCATCGATTGCAGCCCATACGACTAGATTGACTCAAAAGGGTGCTCCTTTTTAGTGGCCAAACGAGTGTGAGGCGACCTTCCAAAAGCTCAAGATGGCTTTGACTTCAGCCCCTATTCTAATTTTGCCTACTGTTTCGAGGTCATATACGATTTATTGTGATGCCTCACGAGTTGGACTTAGAGAGGTGTTGATGCAGGACGTAGGGTGATTGCCTATGCGTCCAGATAGTTGAAGGTAGATGAAAAGAACTATCATGTCCATAACCTTGTGTTAGCTGCTATTGTTCATGCCTTGAAGGTCTAGCGTCATTATTTGTATGGCGTGCCTTGTGAGATTTATACAAATCATCGGAGTTTGTAGCACTTGTTCAAGCAGAAGGATCTGAACTTGCGCCAGAGGAGATGGTTGGAGCTACTAAAGGATTATGATATTACTATTCTTTATCACCCGGGCAAGGCCAATGTGGTAGCCGATGCCTTGAGTCACCGGGCGGAGAGTTTGGGGAGTTTGGCATATTTACCAGCTTCACAGAGACCCATGGCGATGAATGTTTAGGCTTTAGCCAGTCAGTTCATGAGATTGGACCTTTCGAAGCGCAGTCGGGTTCTAGCCTACGTGGTTTCTCGGTCTTCATTGTTTGATCGTATCAGGGAGCGGCAGTATGATGACCCTCATTTGCTTGTCCTCAGGGACACAGTTCGGCATGGCGATGCTAGGGATGTGACTATTGGAGATGACAGGGTGTTGAGGATGGAGGGTCGGATCTGTGTACTCGATGTTGATGATATTCGGGAGTTGATATTGATAGAGGCGCATAGCTCGCGGTACTCCATCCATCCGGGTTCCGCGAAAATGTATTAGGATCTGAGGCAACATTACTGGTGGAGGCGGATGAAGAAGGACATAGCAGTGTTTGTAGCTAGATGCCTCAACTTTCAGCAGGTAAAGGCTAAGCACCAGAGACCGGGAGGGTTACTCCAACAGATGGAGATTTCTGAGTGGAAATGGGAGAAGATCACTATGGATTTTATGACTAGTCTCTGTTTGACGACGAGGAAATTTGATTCTATTTGGGTTGTTGTGGATAAGCTGACCAAGTCCTCTTATTTCATTCCAGTATTTATTTCTTACTCATCGGAGCGGTTAGTAGGGGTTTATATCAGAGAGATTGTCCGTCTACACGGCATTTCAATTTCTATCATCTCAGACAGGGGTTCAGTGTTTACATCACGATTCTGGAGAGCCGTCCAACATGAGTTGGGTACCCAAGTGACTATGAGTACAGCTTTCCACCCTCAGACAGACGGACAGTCCGAGCGCACTATTCAGATTCTTGAGGATATGCTTCGTGCGTGCGTGATTGAGTTTAGAGGGTCTTGGGATCAGTTCTTGCCATTGGCTGGGTTTGCGTAAAACAACAGTTATCTGTCCAGTATTCAGATGCTGCTGTATGAGGCTTTATATGGTAGGAGATGCAGATCCCCGATAGGTTGGTTTGAGCCGGGTGAGGCCAGTTTATTGGGCACTGATTTGGTTCTGGATGCGGTTGAGAAGGTTAAGATGATTCAGGATAGACTCAGTACGGCCCATTCCAGATAGAAGCGTTACGCGGACCGGAAGGTCGTGATGTTTCCTTTATGGTTGGTGAGCGGGTTTTGCTTCGAGTCTCGCCTATGAAAGGCGTCATGAGGTTTGTAAAGAAAGGGAAATTGAGCCCCAGGTTCATTATCCCATTTGAGATTCTGAAGCATGTTGGGAAGGTTGCTTCTGAGCTTGCTTTACCTCCCAATTTGGTCGGGGTTCATCTGGTATTTCATGTCTTGATGCTTCAGAGGTATCACGGTGACCCGTCCCATGTGTTGGAGTTCACTTCAATCCAGTTGGACAATGACTTTCCTATGTTGAGGAGCCATTGGCACTATTAGACAAAAAGGTCCGAAAGCTCAGGTCAAAGGATATAGCTTCAGTAAAGGTTCAGTGGAGGGTCAACCGGCCAAGGAGGCGACTTGGGAGATCGAGCGGGATATGCGCAGCCGATACCCTCATCTTTTTGCTACTTCAGGTATGTTCTCTATGCTCGTTCGAGGACGAATGAATGTTTAAGTGTAGGAGGATGTGACGACCCGACCGGTCGTCTTTGGAATTTATGCCCCATTCCCCCATTAACTGTTTCCCCTAAGTTCATTTCTGCTATTTTAGTTTGCCGGGACGTTTTGTAATACTTAGTCTCTAAATGAGAGCTTAAGTGTTGAAAAATGATCCGTAATCTGAACAGTGTGAAGACGATCTCGAAATGGAAATCTGATGGTTTTGCTAGCTTTGTTAGGTGATTTTGGGGTTGGGAGCATGTCCGTAATGTATTTTGGATGTATGTAGCTCATCTAGGCTAGAAATGCCGAACGTTAGATTTTTGAAGTTTTCGGTCCGATAGTGAGTTTTTGATACGAGGGTCGGAACGGGATTCCGAAAGTTGCTGTAGCACAGTCATGTCATTTGGGACGTGCGTGCAAGGATTCAGGTCAACTGGACGAGTGTTGATTAGGTTTTGAATCGAAAGCGTGTTTTGGATGAGCTTGAAGTTCTTAGGCTTGAATCTTGGATTTGATTGAGGTTCCGATGTTGTTTTAGGTTTCTTAAGGATTGACGCAAGTTTGAATGAGGTATTAGCTGGCACTAGTGCTTTTGGTTGAGGTCCCGGGGGCCTCGGGATGATATTGGGTGGTTAACAGAAGAAATTCTAAGTGTGTAACAGCTGAAGGCTTCAGGCTTCTAGTATTTTCGCTTCTGCGGTGGGGACCGCAGAAGCGACTTAGGGCGCCGCAGATGCGAGTTGGGGCTCAAGGCCAGGAATCACAGAAGCGAAGTATTTGTCCACAGAAGCGAAGTCTCTTCTGCGACTGTAGGACCGCAGAAGCGGTAGGTCTGCACTTTGTAAAGGCTGCAAAAGCGGTTGGATTCTCCGCAAAAGCGGGACCAGTTCTGGATCCACAAAAGTTGAAATCACTGTAATGTTAAGGGTTTCACCCGAGGCTTAATTTTAAAGTTTGAAAAATCTAGTTTGAGCTCGGCAAAGGAGTTTTTGAGAGGGTTTCGTAGAGAAAATTATTGGGTAACATTTCTATGATCCTTTTAGGTTATATTTCATCATTTTGTGGTTAAATCCATCATTTAAATTCACAATTTGGATCAAAATGGATAATTTGGGTAAACCTTATTTAGCTAAACTATTGAGTGTTGAAGGGTCATTTGACCTCCGATTTGGGAGATTTTTATATGGTTAGACTCGTAAAAGTACGAGGTTTCTGAAAATATGAAAATTATTCGATTCTGAGACGTTGACTTGAGGAGAGTTTTGGTCATTTTACCTATTTTCGCACCTTAGCTTTAATTTTAATAGTGGGATTAGTTGCTTGCGATGTTATTTACAATATGTAATTTGTTTGATTATATTTGCGCCACTCGAAGTCGGATACTCGTGGCAAAGGCATTGTATCTTAGCAATTTTTGTACCGGTTCGAGGTAAGTGGCTTGTCTAACTTTGTGTGGGGGATATCTCCACTTATGATATCTTTACTGTTATTTAAGTACCTTGTGCGCGAGGTGACGGGTGTATACTTGTGCTAATTGTTGAAAATTCACCTTACATGACTGATTTAGACTATGTTTCTTCACGTATCTAACTGCTAAAAATGCAATCTAATTCGTTTCAGCTTAGGAAAAGCATGTTAGTAACTTATTTGCTCTATTTGACTAAATTGCAATATCTGCCTTTTCGTGAAGCATGCTACACTTTAGATTTTTCTTGTTGTCCTCGCTTAGCTTCTTCCTATTAAATATTGATTTGTTGTGATGTGTTTACGATTGGGTCTATCGGACGGCATCCCGGGAGCTTCCCCTGTTCGTATTTTGTTTTGAGATTTGGAAGTGCGGGATACTAAGAGAGCCCTAGCACAAGATTGATTAATTGGAGAATACTAGGAGATCAACGGGATACTTGGAGATCCCTAGTGATGTACTGGAGGATACTAGGAGATCCTCGGGATACTTGGAGATCCCTCGTGATTAAATAGAGGATACTAGGAGATCCTCGGGATACTTGGAGATCCCTTGTGTATATGATGAGGATACCAGAAGATCCCCGATGACAAATAGCCAGTAGTGATCGTTCTCGTATTTGTAGATTTGTATTTGTAGCCTGTTCCATTTTACTTATATTTTTTTCTAGATACTCGTGATTTACTGTATTTCCTACTGTCTATTTATTTCATATTTATTCTTATGTTTATCTCAGTAGGGCCTCGACCTTCCTCATTACTACCCAACCGAGGTTAGGCTTGGCACTTATTGAGTACCACTGTGGTGTACTCATGCTACTCTTCTGCACACTTTTGTTGTGCAGATCCAGGTGCATCCGGTCATGCGTACCATTAGTGAGTTCGGAGCTTGCTATTGAAGACTTGAGGTATATCTGTTGCGTCCGCAAACTAGAGAGTCTCCGTCCATTCTATCCTGTAGTTAGCAGTACTGTTTCCTATTTTTCTCCATTGTACTAGACACTCCATATATTAGAGTTGTACTTATGTACTTATAGCCTGTACTGCTCATAGGTTTTCGGGTTTTGGGATATTATTTTCAAAAGCTGTGTATTCAGTGCATGTGCCACGTGGCACAGTTATGCATTTCTTATTCTACTTAGTGTTTGGTTACTGTTTCATTTCGAACTGTTAATTTCCGCAATGCGTTAGTCTTACCTAGTCGTGAAGACTGGGTGCCGTCATGACAGGTTCACAATTGGTAAACTAGGGTCGTGACAGTAAGTATACCAGGTTGGGTCGTATTATGTCAAGTGTTCTCTCATGTTTTATTCTTGTTACCTCATACGTCCCTTCTGGCACATTTATCCATGTTGATGTAATGTGAAAGATACATTACGATGGTACTCGATTGAGTAAAGGCATCGGGTGCCCGTTGCGGTCCATCGGTTTGGGTTTGACATTTTCCCCTCTTTAGTAAAAGATTATTGACAAAACTGTTGACTGCCGAACAAAAGTCAACATGTTTGGTATGAAATTTTAGCAAATGAACAAAATAACTTCAGCATGCATTAGAAACTCATTAGAATATTAAATACTGCAAGTCAAAAACTTAATAATATTTAATTTGAAGTTCCAACAAATGAACTAAAAAACTTCAGCTTGTTTAGACTGATTTTTCGGATAAAACTCATGACAAAACTGTAGACTGTAGGACAAAACTCTCTGCATGTTTAGGTATGAAGTTTTAGCAAATGAACTAAATAACTTCAGCATGCATTAACAAAAACTCATTAGAAAATCACATACTGCAAGACAAAAACTTTAGCATGTTCAGTATGAAGTTTTAGCAAATGAACTAAAAAAATAAGCATGGCTACTCTAAAATTTTAACAAATAAACTAAATAACTAAATAAATTTATCATGCATTAGCTAAAACTCATTAAAAATCACAGCAAGACAAAAACTTAAGCATGTTTAGTTTGAAATTTTAGCAAATAAACCAAAAAACTTACGCATGTTTAGTCTGAAGTTTTAGCAAATGAACCAAAACACTTAAGCATGTTTAGTCTGAAGTTTTAGCAAATGAACTAAATAACTTCAACATTTTAGACTGAAGTTTCGAATAAAACTCATGACAAAACAGAGACTGCAGGATAAATAATTTCAGCATATATTAGCATGAAGTTTTAGCTTCAATGTGAAAAAACTTCATGCTATCAAATAATTTTTGCTAGGGGCGTAATTGTCATATTATTACAAATTTTTGGTCAGCTGGTTACAAAATAATCTATACTATATCAAAAGCACGTAGGCCCATAAAGAAATATCGTTCGCATTTTTTACTCTTTAAAAGTAGGTATCAAACTAGGCAAAATAGTCACTTAAATTATTTTGCTAATATTTAGAATTAATCATTTTATTGTCTCCTTAATATATATGAATTCAGAATTAACTCAACTTAATATTGAAACGATATGAAAACCCTAAAAATAAGGTCAAGAGTATTAAAACAGAAGGACTACAACACATAATGAGTTAATTGAATACGTAAAGAAAGATTTTAAAAAGATTTGAATTTAAATTCAAGGAAAGATTTTAAATATAAAATAGCTAAAAATTCGATGGCTGAGCAATTGTCTACTTTCTCCACAAATATGATTCATATTGTCTGCGGCTTTCCCCACAAATTTGTTCAGTCTGATTTTGTTGGTCTAGAGCAAAGCAATTGAAGATCATTGAGCTATTAAGTATTTTGACAATTCTTTAGTAAGTGGTAGATGAATCAGTTCTGAGTTATATCTTTTCTATTGTTCTTCGTGATCTGCTTGTGTGCTATAGTTTTTTTTTTTAATATAAAGATAGATATTTATATTACTTAGCAATAGAAGTTACAATCATTCGACAAAGGCTTAAGGGCAATATTATTGACCGTTATAGCTAGAATATTACAAACACTGATAGGAATACTTCTCTCTCCTCGCATAACTCTCTCTCTCTTCCTCTTCCTTTAATCCCTAGAAGTAGCTAGGACGGCGTCCGGCGACCCACAGGCGCCATCTCATCTTCTTTCAGCTTCTCCGAACCCACCAGACCATTCTCCTCTGTGTTTCCCTTCCTCTCTTCAAACCTTTCTTCGCCGTACCACTGTTTCTCGGACCGGAACTGTTTTCGGCGATTGTTCTGGTGGCAGTTCCTACCTTTTCTTGGTCCCGTGGTGTTGTTTGTGTGTTTCAGGTAGCAGGGCAGGCGGGTTGGTCATCACAGGCGCGAGGCATATGACGAGTAGAACAGAGCATCATTGTACGCATCAAGTTATATTTCTAGATTTCCAGGAGGCTATATATTTTCTGGAAACTCCCGAAGAGCTTTCCGTCACGATGTAGAAGGAATTGTCTGAGTTTAAACAATGAACGACAGGAGTTGGACGCAAACAAGCTAGGTGGACGCAATACAGACGAGCATTATCAAGACAAACTCCAGGTTATTCTCACGGAAATTGGTACCTCCCGTTTGCCTATTAACCAATATTTTGTTAGTAAAATTGTTGCCCTTTTAGTTCTTATTAGATTAGTATTCGGATTAGGGCGCCTGTAGTGGCATCTTGTCTTATTCTAGCTTGTTCTGTGGTGTCTGTTAGGGACTCTCCCTAGTCCATGGAGTTATAGTGGCTGCGGTTTGGTATGGTCAAGTGAGTTCATGTCCTCGGGTCATGTGGGGGGTGGGTCGGGAGGTAGGGCGGGGGCTGCAGGGCGGGGTGGGACGTAAGGGAGGTAAATGGAACAAGGGTGTCCATCAGTTGAGAATTGGGTCGCGGAATGTAGGTTCATTGA
Organism: Nicotiana benthamiana; assembly: GCA_034376525.1. Taxonomy (NCBI): domain Eukaryota; kingdom Viridiplantae; phylum Streptophyta; class Magnoliopsida; order Solanales; family Solanaceae; genus Nicotiana; species Nicotiana benthamiana. Next base: position 107,552,765 of record CM067325.1, read on the forward strand.
CAGGTAAATCTATAGAGCTGGCAAAGATTTTCAAGAAGAGGAGGGTCAATATAGCGTGTGTCCAAGAGACTAGGTGGGCATGGTTGAGTGCGAGGGACGTGGATGGGTATAAGCTTTGGTACTCAAGAATCTAGAATGGTAAGAATGGAGTGAGTTTTGGTGGATATGGAACTTAGAGAGTCTGTTGTTGAGGTTAGACGAGTGAATGAAAGATTGATGATTATTAAGTTAGTGGTTGGTCAGTGCACCGTAAATGTTGTTTGTACCTATGCACCACATATGGGCCTAGATGAGGAGGCTAAACGGCGTTTTTGGGAGGGGTTGAATGAGATTATATGCCAGGTACCACCTACTGAGAAGTTATTCATTGGAGGGGATTTCAATGGCCATATTGGGTCAACCGCAGGCGTGTATGCTGAAGTGCATGGAGGCTTCGGCTATGGGGAGAGGAACGTAGGAGGAATCTCGTTACAGGACTTCGCTAAGGCTTTTGGGTTGGTAGTTGCTAATTCATGCTTTCCGAAGAGGGAAGAGCATTTGGTTACTTTCCAAAATGTAGTGAAAAAGACTCAGATTGACTATCTCGTAATCAAGAGGCATGACAGAGCGTTGTTCAAGGATTGCAAGGTGATCCCAGGAGAGAAACTCATCACGCGACATAGGCTCTTGGTGATGGATGTTGGTATTATGGTGAATACGAGGAAACTGTCTACTCGAAGAAGACCGAGAATCAGGTGGGGAGCCTTAACTAAGGTCAAAGCTCAAGAGTTGGAAGAGTGGTTGTCAGTTATGGGAGCTTGGAGGAGCAGTGGTGACGTGAACTCTATGTGGTCAATGACAGCAAACTATAAGAGAGGTTGCAAAGGAAGTGTTAGGGGTCTCGCGGGCGTCTCTGACATGCATAAAGGAGATTGGTGGTGGAATGAAGTGGTACAAGGCAAAGTAGAAACGGCATACCAGAACTTAGTAGGGAGTATAGGCGAGGGGGAAAAGCGAGCTGGCATGGAGAGGTATAAGGTATCTAGGAAGGAGGCGAAGAGGGCGGTCACAGAGGCTAAGACTCTGGCTTATAGTCGTATGTATGAGGAACTAGGGGAGAAAGGATGGGAGAATGAGGTATTTAGGCTGGTCAAGCTAAAAGAGAGAAAAGCCCATGATTTAGACAAAGTCAGATGCATCAAGGACGATGATGGTAGAATATTGATGGATGAATCCCAGATTAAGAGGAGATGGCAGACTTACTTCCAAAATCTCCTCAATGAAGTAGGGGGTCGGGATATTTTGATCGGTGATTTCGAATATTTTGAGAGTCACTGTGACTTTGGATACTGCAGGCACATCAATATTGAGGAGGTAGTGAGATCTATGAGTAGGATGAGCAGGGGTAAAGCGACCGGGTCTAATGAGATACCGGTAGAATTTTGGGAGTGTGTGGGGAAAATAGGGTTGGAGTGGTTGACTAAGTTGTTGAATGTTATTTTTAAGGCAAAGAAGATGTCGAATGAGTGGAGGTGGAGTATGATGGTTCCACTATATAAGAACAAATATGATATCCAGAATTGTAACAATTATAGAGGTTAAAATTACTGAGCTATACTATGAAAGTATGGGAGAGAGTGATTGAAGCAAGGTTGAGGGTGGCGGTGTCTGTCTCCAACAACCAATTTGGTTTCATGCCGGGTCGTTCTACTACAGAAGCTTTACACCTTGTTAGGAGGTTGGTTGATCAGTATAGGGATAGAAAGAGAGATCTGCATATGGTGTTTATTGACCTAGAAAAAACGTATGACAAGGTTCCTAGAGAGGTTCTCTGGAGAAGCTTGAAGGCGAAAGGTGTGTCGGGCAAAGATCGAAATCATTTCAAAGCTTCCTCCACCAACTTCTGTGAAAGATGTTAGAAGTTTTCTAGGGAATGCCGGGTTTTATAGGCGCTTCATCAAGGACTTCTCCAAGATTTCTAACCCCATGTGCAAACTCCTCGAAAAAGATTCCAAGTTCGTGTTCGATGAAAAATGCCGTAAAGCATTTGAGGAGTTAAAGGAAAGGCTCACCACGGCACCCATTATAGTTACACCTGATTGGTCACTTCCTTTCGAGCTTATGTGTGACTCCAGTGGTATAGCCATTGGGGCAATGCTTGGCCAACGCCAGAACAAAATTCTTCACCTGGTATACTATGCAAGCAAGACTCTCAATGGGGCACAAATGAACTACAAAGTGACTGAGCAAGAATTGCTTGCTATTGTATATGCCTTTGAGAAGTTCCGGGCATATTTGTTGGGGTCCAAGGTGATAGTTTACACGGATCATGCAGCTCTTTGTTATCTCATGGCAAAGAAAGATGCAAAGTCTCGATTGATTCGTTGCGTCTTGTTGTTGCAAGAATTTGACTTTGAAGTCAAGGATCGTAAGGGAACACAAAATCAAGTGGCGGATTATTTGTCAAGGTTAGAAGAAGAAGGGAGACCAAAGGGTTACCTTGAAATCAATGATGCATTCCCAGGTGAGCACATATTGGCATTGTCTAGCACCTTTGCTCCTTGGTATACCAATATTGCTAATTATTTGGTGAGTGACCTTACCCCGACGGATTGGAATCCTACCAAAGGAAGAAATTCTTAAGGGACTTCCAGTAATACTATTGGGAGGAGTCGTGCTTGTTCCGTGTCTGTGCTGACAATATTATCAGAAGGTGTGATCCCGAAGAAGAGGTTATGCCAATTCTCAGGACATGCCATGACTCACTATTTGGGGGTCATCATGGAGGAAATCGGACGGCGGCTAAAGTTCTTGAATGCGGATATTATTGGCCTTCCATCTACCATGATTCCAATCAAATAATCAAGGCGTGTGATCAATGCCAACGACAGGGCTCAATCTCCAAGAGGCATGAAATGTCAGTGCACTTTGTGATGGAGATAGAGATCTTTGACGTGTGGGGAATCAACTTCATGGGCCCCTTTGTGAGTTTTTATGGGATGAAGTACATCTTATTGGCGGTGGACTACATGTCCAAACGGGTTAACGCCATTGCCATACCAAACAATGAGACAAGGAGTGTGACCGCATTACAGAAGAAGAACATAGTCACTCGGTTTGGCACTCCTAGAGCCATTCTTAGTGATGGTGGGTCTCATTTATGTAACAAATCTTTTGGGGGGCTACTCGAGAAGTATGATGTCAAGCACAAGGTGGCCACACCTTATCATCCGTAGTCAAGTGGTCAGGTTGAGGTTTCTAATCGGGAGATCAAAAATATCCTAGCAAAAACTGTGAACACAAATAGGACCGACTGGTCAAGGAAGCTAGATGATGCATTGTGGGCATACTGCACGGCCTACAAAACTCCTTTTGGTACTTCTCCTTATTGGCTCATCTTTGGTAAAGTATGACATCTACCCATGGAATTGGAACACAAATCCATGTGGGCATTGAAAAAGTTGAACCTAGAATGAGCTGAAGCTGCAAATTTAAGGTTGACACATCCCAATGGACTGGAGAAATTCCGGTTCCATGCTTATGAAAGTGTTGTGGTGTACAAAGAGCGGATGAAGTTTGTCCATTACAAGAAGATCTTGAAAAGAGAGTTTAAGGCGGGTGATATGGTCTTGCTCTTTAACTCGAGGCTCAAACTATTTCCAGGCAAGCTTAAATCAAAATGGTCTGGTCCCTTCAAGGGGGTAAATATCTCTTTGTATGGAGCGGTGGAATTAGAGTGAACAGATGGGTCTTAGACATTCAAGGTAAATGGTCAACGCATCAAGCACTATCTGGGTAATGATGGTGAAAAACATTTGGTGGAGCAGCTGGCTCTCAAGGATGGTCCATAACTAACCACTGAGTGAAGTCGAAGGAACATTAATCCCGTCGTGCCGCGACATTAAATCAAGCGCTTCATGGGAGGCAACCCATGGGTGGTAACACCCTTCCTGTTTGTTCTTTGCATTTTTCAAATTTTGATTTAAAGTGTCTGTTGGAGTGCAGAGGGTTTAAAAGATCTCAACACTTGGTGAAAATGCATGAAAACTGAAGAAATGGCAAAATGTCAAATATACGGTGGATATGTGATCCCATTATTGCTATACGGGCCGCATTTTAATCGCAGACATGCACATGGAGGTGCCGAAAATGGCAAGTGAAAATGCATCCAAAATGCGCATTCTGCGGTTTGCATTTCACTTCTGCGACCGCAGAATGCACCGCATAAGAGGCCCTCAAAATTATTTCTTGAATCACACCGCATAACACATATGCGGTCGCATAATGTGTTATGCGGTGAACGGTACACCGAATTTTGACCGAAAAATCCCAAGGTACGTTCCACCTCTATTACACACTTAAACAAAACAGAAAAATCAAAAAAAAAAAGAGGAAGAAGAAAAGGGACAAAAACAAAACGAAAAAAATATATAAGGAAAAAAACAAGAGGATTCAATCGAACCCGGGCAAAAACAACAACCAAACTACCAAGCATTTCTATCTGTGAAGTCTGTGCCATGATTCTGGTATGTAACTATTTCCCTCTTTTCTTTAATTCAAAAATCGTGTGCAATTGTTTTGTCCAAAATGCTTTGTGTAGTTGTTTCTTGCTAAATATGATTGAATTTAGGCTAGGAATGATGTGGGGAACAGGGTTGTACACAAAAAATTAGGTAGCCATTGTTGGACCTTAGGTTTTTTGTGAAAACGATAAGTCTGCGATCTGCATGTCTTATATGCAGACCGCATTTTGGTCACAGACCTAACCCTAGGTCACTTGAGGAAGATGATAAAATGTGTTCATGATGCGAACACATACTTGACATGCGGTCCGCAGAGTGACCGCACACCTGACCCCTAAATTATCTATAGAAAGTAGTGAAATTATGGTGGAAGATGCGGTCGCAAAACTGATCTGCGATCAGCAAATCCACCGCAAAGTTGAGCAAAGGACCCTGAAATTGAGCTTTTGAAAATGTTCATTCTCCGATGATTATGCAGTCCGCATAATGGTTCTGCGATCACATAAGTCCATCGCATAATGAACAACTTGTGAGGCCAGCACTTCTGCGGTGACTCTGCTGTCCGCATTGTGGTTTTGCGACCACAGTGTTGACCACATTTTGAGCTTCTCCATTTGATTTTTTTTGTTTTCTCTCCCGACGTATCAACATTATCACTCACATCTAACCCTTATGCAGATATGGCTCCTCGACAAAAACCGACCTTAGCAAGGCCACCAAAGGCAAAGCTCTAGAAAATAGAACATGAATAGCAACATCCCTCCAGTTTGAAAAGTATGAGCCTTTGCATGAGGTTGACTTGAGGGCTGGGCTAGACATAAGCATGGGGATAAGTTCCAGCTCCGCTGGGGAGTAGAGGGGGCCAGGGAAAAATATCGTGAAGGGCTTGAAAAGAGAAAACTCCTAGCGGAGAAGCAATTGAGTCTACATGAGCTGAAAGACCAATATCCACACATCCTGGAGAATATAAAGCATTGGAACTAGTTGTCCTTTATTGAGCCACCAGTTGAATATAATGAGTCACTCGTTCGTGAGTTCTACGCATCATACAGGGCCTTGAGAACTAAGCACCATAAACTCAACCGGATTTTTTTGGACCAAGTGCTAGTTTGAGGGTACTTTGTATTTTGCAGCGACAATGCAATCAATGAGCTATATGTCCCGGAATGGAATGGGGCACAGTAGAGTATAATGAAATTTCGCAAACCGGGAGGATGAACGTGGATAGATTGCATCGATCATCGCTAAAGGAACCCCTACTTTGATAAACCCGGGCCAGAAGATTTACAAAGGGAGTCTCTCACGGGAAGGTCATTTTTGGCCGGCATTCGTCACCTCTAGTTTGATACCGACGTAAAATGAAATAGAAATCTCTGTCGAGAAGGCACTCCTCATTGCCTGCATCATGAAAGGTATCAAGATAGACGTAGGGGCAATTATACATTAGGAAATAAGGATCAGGGCCACTCAGACTGCCACTTCTCTACAGTTCCCTTTGTTGATCACACCACTCTGTCAGGCTGTGAATAACCCGGTGGATGAGCGGAAAGACAAAAAGGGAAAGGAGCCTGGGGTGATTGATATCATAGATCTGGGTGATGTTGTGCTTCCTCCGGTAATGCCAGTTCAGGAACAAGATACTGAGAAACGCTCACAATCCCAACCTTCTACCTTTCCTTCAGTTGATGTAACACAATCTTCGACTCTTCAGCATGTGTCCCACACCACAACTACTCAACTTACCCCTACTACCCCCACTCCTGCTACTCCTGCTGTCTCGAAGCTTTGTCTATTGGCCCAGCATGCCAATGCTAAGGTAGACCAACTTCTGAAGATGTTTCCTAACTTGATCAAGCAGGCCCTGACTCCCATGCAAGCAACAGTTCATGATATTCAAAAGCAATAGTCAGCCCATGCGGAGCGTTTGGAGAAATTGGAGGTTGCAAGTGGAGAAACTAGAGAGAGGTGAGGTGAGTGGGCTACCGTAGCTCAAGAAGGAGGTTGCATCTATGAGGGTCGAATTCCAAAAGATGCAAAACTTGGAATTCGATCTTCATACTTCCTTCCAACGGATATTTATCAGGGTGCGGGTGCAGCTCCTCCAGATTTGGGACTTAATTTCTCGACATTGATGTCAGACCCCGTACTTCCTACTCCCGGAGCTTCCCAACCTAAAGCTCCGTCAGCTAACGCTGAGAATACTTCTGAGGATGAGACTGGAAGTATGGGTAAATCATAGGATGAGGATGATGATGACGAGAGTTCAGGATTTACAAGTGATGAAGCCCCTCCGGAAAAAAGGGAAACAGATTGCAGAGGCATCTACTAATGATACTACTCAGGAGGACACTACTCGTGATAAGGTGGAACAGGCAAATTTGCAAGAGGCCATCTAGAGATCTTTGATAGACAGAGCAGTTGCAGCAGCTCCTGTAGCACCTCCATCATCCATTGGCGCATCTAGCAGCTCTTAGGCTCCACCAGTCCCCGACATAGCTCCATCCCAGCTACAGTTGCAGTTCCTTCTCCTACCTGGAAGCAACCTGAGGATAGTATGCCGTTAGACGAGACCACAGCTCAGACTGAGATATCATCAGTCCCCACTGCTACAACTAAGGGTGATCCCTCCAGTACTCAACCGGCTGCCGACTTCCATAGCACTTAGCATGCCTCGGGAGCTACCCTCACACTTTTCTCTTTACTTATATGCATTGGGGGCAATGCATCATTTTCAGTTGGGGTTGAGGGTAGCGTTGTATATCTTTTTGTGTATATATCTCTACACTGATATACTTATGCATATCTTGTATCTGTGTACATTGGTATAACTTCAGCGCATGAGTGGTCTTATTTTTGTGTATATACATCAATGGTTACCTCGTGATAATTATAGTGTTGTTAATATTATAGCATTGTTGATATTAATATTTACTGTATCTCTTTATAAAAAACAGTAGACAATGATTAGGAATCAATTCCCCTTGGTTTTTCTTGCTCTGGTTCTTTTCCAAGGGTGTAATGGTAGAATCTGGATCGTAGGATGAATCATCTTGACTGGGTTGGTGTAGTTGCTAGTATCAAGCATGTGTCAGAACATATACCCTTCCACATATATATTTATGTCGTTTTTGTCGACATTTCCCAATGATAGATGGATTGACAACTTTCTTAAGGGAATTAGTCTCTGTGATCAACTTTGTGAACCTGAGGCTCACTCTGTGACTCTATGGCGACCCAGAGTTATACATGTGTTTATGATGAAAGCCTTGAGCCACTGAGCGTTTAGCCGAAAACATTAAATGATGTGAATGAAACAGTTTTTGTGCCATTTACGTGTGAGTTCTTTGCGTATATATAAATCTTGTATTTACTTCTATCATCTAAAACTTGCCCGGTTGGTTTTTCAATGCTAATGATAGTATGTTTAGTTGGAGGAATGATGTTAGGCAGTCTTTGTTTCTATTTACAACACCTTGTCAGCCTTTCGAGCCTACCAGTGCACAAAAATATCACTAGAACCCAATTTGAGCCTTTAAACCCTTTCTTTGGCCAACTCATTACCAACCTTTCCCATTTTGAAATATAATTCCCTCTCTTGAGCCCGTCCCTCTTTGAACATTGAGAATGAGGCTAAATACCTAAGTTGGGGGTAGTATCGAAGTAGAGGTTGGCAAGGTTGTATGGTGAGTTTAGGACCACATGCCTCAAAAGTTTTTTTGTGTAAAGTATTCAAGCTCCAAAAAGAAAAAAAAGAAATAAGTATAAATGAAAAAAAAGAAAAAAATAATAATGGGATTGATGGAAATATGTGTATGTATATAGAGTATGGAGTCTTGAATAAATATTAGAAGAGGTAGTTGAGGTGGTTCGATATGGGGAACTAAATGAAACTGAGGCTATGGGGGTCTGAAAAGGAGCAAAGTGTAAAAGAATGAAAAATTGTGAGTAGTGTTAAAAGAGCAAAGTGTACCCAAATGTTTATCCAACCCTTCCCTGAACCTACGTTACAAGCTAAAAATTCCTTATGAGACCTCCAACCGAATAATCTTGACAAAGCGGCAAATAATATAAGGGCAACCAAATGGTATGACATGTAGTGACACCTGAAATTCTTTCTGAGAGCGAGTGTGTTTGTAATTGGTCCCTTTTTGTCTTCCTTGTAACTATTGTGATTTTGGGATCTTCCTTCTAGTGAGGGTACATGAATTGTAGAATTGAACAGAAGTTGAGTTTTTGAGTCAAATGAAATTGCACTCGGCTGAGGGTAACATCTTGTCCCATTGTCTGAGGCTCAAGGTTCACATGTTGATTGATTTTCCTTGTATATACTATAAGTTCAAGAAGGGTACAACAATTGTAAACACGTGCTTTAGGAACTAGCAGTGAACACCACCTTTAGTCATCATTGAATCGTGTCTTGCAAGTAGATTTTAGATTACGTTAAGTATGTATTAGTTGCTTGAGGACAAGCAATAGTATAAGTTGGGGGTGTTGATGTGCCGGAGAATTTCGGCCCATTTTAATACCAATTGCTAGATTCTAGCTTTTTTAATGTAATTTTAACCGGTACTTATGTAGATTTGTTATTTTTACGTTACAATAGGACGGGGAGCCTAAGGACACGAGAATGGAAGCAAAAGGACAAGAAAAGAGCTAAATATTTCACAGGCACTGATCTGCGGTCCACTATGCGACCGCAAATCAGACATGCGGACCGCAGAAGTGCACCGCAAATCGCATAATGAGGCAGAGTCCTGAGCTAAAAATCAATTCAAGAATGCAGTACACTATGCGATCGCAAAACCAACATGCGGACCGCATAATGCACTGCAAACCAAACATGATAACAACTGAAGGTCAAAAACTGCGATGCAATCTGCGGTCGCAAAACTTAAATGCAGACCGCAGAACCGGAATGCGAAGATGACCAGAAGACTAGGGTTTCACTCTGCGGTAGCGATGCTTAGAATGCGGACGGCATACTTGCTCTGCAACAAGAATGCGGACACACACGTGACCTGAAAGGGTAATTTTGTCCATTTTTTGTCCCGATTTTTACCCCACTATAAATAGTTTTACGATGCCCTTGTGGGATCATCTTGTCTAAATCTAGAGCTACACTCCAAGACATAAATATTCCTTCCTTTTGGAAGCTTTTGGGTGAAGATTATCTTTTTTGTAAGCATTTATGACATTAAATATTGGTTGATTTTTGTATTTTACCATGTGTAGCTAACTCTAAATACTAAGGTTGTGGACCTTAAATGGGTGTTATGTTAATGGGTGTTTAACATTGAATATGTGCATAATGGTTGGTTGATATGTATTTACTTCTCATTCTTCATTTATTGTTGGTGGTTGCAAACATTAACAAAAGCCATTACATTCTACCTTTCCCTGGTAAAGTTGGTTAGAACTTGGTAGAAGTGAATATCAATGACTCAAGACTTTAAACCTTGTTCGATAAAATCGCTTAGGGATAAATGAGTTTTAATTGACATTTATTGATGATTCTTAATTGCAACTCTTTTACATTTGAAAAAGTTATAAACAGGAAATACTACTCATTTATTGGGAAATTATGAGTAGTAACTTAGACATCATTGGCATATCATAAGAACCTTCCATTAAAAATATATCATATTAACACCTGTAAACATTACATTTCATTGAAGAGGACACAACCTTGGTTGCTTTAATCCAATCGCTCACTCGTTAAAACTCTACAATTAGTTGTTACTTCAAAACAAACACCTTACATATTCTTGTCACAATGAATCATTTTCTGTTATTCTTAACCGAATAGAGATAGAACTTTAGTCGAGCAACACATTGAACAAGTAACCTTTTCACACCTATTCCCTATGGGATTCGATCCCAACCTTGTTGGGTAATTATATTTGACACCGATCGCCTTACATTCGTTATTAAAGTGTAATTTGAGCATATCATGTGCCAGATTTCCTCCTTGGGAAGTGAGATTCCATGTGGCTATCATCTTTATTGATGGCCATATTTTTGTTTTGGACAATGACTGGATCATCCTTAGGGCCAGTATGATGACTCTTCTAAGTGGCATAGGGGCAGGAGGCAACTGAATGCCCTAATCTACCACAATTTTGACATAGTACCTTGTTGCCTTCATAATAAATTTCTTGTTTCTGAGATCCAATATACACAAAGGGTGTCACAGTTGATTTTAGTGGCACCTCTACACATAATCGAGCATAGCGGCCTCTTAATGTTGAAGAGGTGCATGCATCGATCTTTAACAGTTTACCAATTTTTTTCTCACTTTTGTGAGTATTTGGCTACTATAGAACTCGGTAGGTAGTTGTGGCAGTAGGATCCAAATAGTTGTTACTGAGATCATTGTCCTTGATGCTTTGAAGTTTGGGATCCATTTTTGTACAGAGACGAAAAGACCAAATACGAACCAAGGACCCTGATGTAGCACTTTAATCATGCTATCTTCATTAGTGAACTTAGTAATATAATAATCATGTCCAAGGTCAATCAATAGAAATTTTCCTTTAGTTTCCATAGGTCTTGGACTTTCCTTTTCAGAAGTTGATGTTGTATCCTCAATCCTTGTAGCTTGATTATTGTAGAAAATTTCCAAGGAGAGTAAATACGATGAAGGTTCTCTTGATATAATTGTATATGACGATCATTGTTGGTGTAAGGCAAGGAATTAGGTTGATTATAGGGGATTTGGGGTGGAATTTGTTCATCAATAGCCATAGTGATTTCACCTTCCTCAATCCCTTCGACAAGTTTTTCCTTGAAAGTTTGGCTTTGTGATATCAATGGAGTAGGGTTCATCGGCAAGCCTAAATCGGGAGGTTTGGGAGGAATAGAGTTCGGGTTTGTTCTATTGATCATTGAGGGTTTTTATAGTGAGATGGAAGAGTTTCTCTCTCTAGAAAAAAGTTTTAACTTTGGAGATTTCATTGTTGTGTGCCATAGTTTTTATTACAGTAGAAAAACTCTTTATTTTATAAGTATCTTATTCATTCTTCTACCTCTTTTATTTAATTTGATAAATAAAATTTCTGTGGACGAAAAGACCTATAAAATATGTAAACTCGGCAAATTAATTATATTTGTTCCTAAAACTTCTAGAAATTAAGAGCCTGTTTGGCCAAGCTTCTCAGAGGTCAAAAGTACTTTTTTTTCAAAAAAAAAGTAAATTTTAAAAAATTTGAGCTATTTGGTCAATACAAAGAAATATTTTTGGCCAGCAGCAGAAGCAATTTTTCTTCTTTTGGGAAGAAGCAGAATTCTAGTTGAAAATCAATTTATTCAAGACAAAGCTATCCTCACCATAAATTTATATTTTTCAAATTATCCCTTATTAATTTAAGTTCTTTCATTTCGTTTTTGTTTCTAGTGTTTACCATTCTATTAAAATTAAAGATATCATATATATGAATCATATTATAACTTTATAAAAATTTTATTGATATTTTTTGTTTTTAATTTTTTCTTTGTGTAATGTCTTTTAACTTTCTAAATTATATTCTTCTTTTTCATACTAAAGAAAATTATTGCATCCTTCTTTGTATTATCAATTCTCTTCCTACAAATAGTTATTTGTAATTTCTTCTATTGTTTGCCATTAGTTCCCGAATCTTTAAAACAGTTATCAAATCTTATTTGTGAAAATAATCTACAAATAGATAATAAATTTACAATTATATTTATTAATCTATCTATATATTATCAAAAGAAGAAGAAAATGCATCCAAATTAAGTCAAGTGGTAGCCTCACAATAGGCCATTTGGCATTTTGAGACAAAGTTAGTACGATTATGTAATAACTAATTTTTTTAAAAATAAAAAAATTATACATTATGTGTTGTTAATAATTAGTTACTCTTTTTGAATTATAATTTAAGCATACTTAACTATTGTTTTTACGATTTTTTATGTATTTTAAATTATTTCTATTTTACGTTCAATGCCATCTTTCAAGTTTGACACTCAGAAATCATCTAGTTACAACTACCATTGCTATATATAATTTCATCCGATGACATTCTTCTACCGATTCAGAACTCAACTATTATGCTAACGAGGACATTACTACAGAGATTGATGAAGGAGATGAGCCTTTTAATATTTCTTTAGAAACGTGAGGCAAGTCTTTTACTAATATGGATATGTTGTGTGATAGAAGTAGAGATAAAATTATTGAAAAATATTTCATGTGTGAGTGACTTTACTTATTATCTTATGATTGATTATCAATATATATTAATTCATGGATAGACTTCTAATTTATACTGAATGATGTTATTTTAATTATTCATATCATCATATAACAATAAGTAATTATACTAGATAATATCATATGCTTTTGTATAACTATAATAATATATGTAAAATTGTCTTAAATATTTACTATATTTGTTTATTTTATAGTTTATATTTTAATCAAATAAAATGAAAAAAATAAAAGTCTCTTGCGATAAATATTTAAGTTTATTTTTCTACTATCACGATCCAGATTTTCCACCATCGGGAGTCGTGATGGCGCCTACTATTATGAGCTAGGCGAGCCAATTAATCGTTAACTCTTTAGGCAAACATCGACCATATTAAGGCAATGTGACATTTAATATGAAAGCGGAAGTCTTAATATAAAATAAACTGAAAGCTGGTACGAAAATTCAAATACAATCTCTACCCAAGACTGGAATCACTAACTCACGAACGTCTACAGAATACTAAATACAATGTCCGAAAAAATATAAAGCTTTGTTTGTGTCGGTACAAAGTAAACAAACTAAGGTAAGGCTAAAAGAGACTCTAGGCCTGCAGACGTCTGCAAAGCTACCTCGATGTCTCTAAACAGAAAGCTCGCTCCCATATTGCTACTGCCACTCAAATGCTACTCCAACACCTACATCTGTGCAAAAATATGCACAGAGTGTAGCATAAGAACTGCCATGCCTAACCCCGGCAAAGTAGTGACAAGGCTAGAACCAGACTATGTATAAACCTGTACAGATATATATACAAATACAACAGAGAAACAGCAAAACTAAACAAGTAAACCTGGAGGGGGGAAAATATGCTTCGGGAAACAGATAATAGTAGAATCTCAGGAAATATCATGGAAATACTACATGTTAACTTACACACAGAATAAACATAAATACAACTATCACTTTTAAATTTTTATCCTGTTACATGCGTGCAACTCGATCCCATTTCTCATAACATCACGTCGTAGGCATATCATTCGATCACATTTCATAGTATCATGTGGTAGGCGTACCACTCGATCCTATTTCATATATCTCGTGGTCGGCTTGCCACAAGTTCTCATTTCATAATATCTCGTGGTCGGCATGCCACACGATCCCATTTCATAATATCTCGTGATCGGCGTGCCACACGTTTCCATTTCATAATATCTCGTATTTGGCGTGCCACACATTACCATTTCATAATATCTCATGGTCGACGTGACACACATTCCTATTTTATAATATATTATGGTCGGCGTGCCACACGATCCCATTTCTTTCAACACAGTACACAAAACAATCCAAGCAAGGGAGCAAAAATGTAATAATAACTATCCCGGCAAGGGAGATCCAGCTATAACCAAACTCATTCAATTTCCACTTAACACAATTAAATCAATACTTAGTCTCAACATTTACTGGCTCGGTGTTAAAGATTTCCAACCAATTCCTCATAAACAATAATTACGAATTCAATCAATTTAGCAATTTAGGACTCACGGTCATGCTCGACACCAATGTATAGATACTCGTCACCATTCCTATACATCGTACTCGATAATTAGCAATTACCAACTAAGATTCTACTCCTATTACCTCAATCCAAAGTTAGATCAAACATTTATCTCGACTTCCACGACCGAATCAATCCACAATAACCGCTTTCCCTCTCGAATTCGGCTCCAATTCAATCAAATTTATGAAATAATGACTTTATAATATCAATAATAGCTAAACAAACCAAACCCAATGCCTAAATATAGATTCCCAATATTTCTGCCAAAAATTCCAAAATTGACCCCGAGCCCACTTGGTCAAAACACGAGGTTCGAACCAAATTCATATCACCCATTTCCCCACGAGCCCGAACATAGAATTTATTTTCAAATTCGACCCCAAAATGAGGTCTAAATCAAAGAAAATTGAAAAGCCCTAACTCTACCCATTTCCCCCAATTTCAACCCTAGATTATATGATTAGAGCCTAAGAATTCAATATATGTTGATACAAAATAAAGAAAATGAGATAAAATTTACTAACCCAAGAGTTAATGGTGAAAGGATGCTTCAAATTCCGCCCTAGAGCTTTGGAGAAGAAAGAGTTTGAGAAGTGTTATGAAATTACCATTTGCATTCTCGTTTTGAAGAATTAAAATAACTGGGCAAAAATTCCCTATGCGATCGTGGAAGAGGTATTGCGATCGCATAGGGTCGGGAAATTTGACTACTGCGATCGCAGGATGTCGATTGCGCGTAGAGGAAATAGGCCCCAACCCAGATTTTTGGCTTATGTGCATTGTGATCACGGATAGGTTAATGCGATCGCATAGAAAGAAGACAACTAATCTACGCAATCGCAGGAGATATAATGCAATTGCACTGAATAAAATAGGACACCTGGAGTTTAACCTTATGTGATAGCAGAAGGCCTATGCGATCGCACAGCACTGCATATCAAAACAATGGAATTGTTTTATTCTGCAACTTTTCTAAGTTCGGAAACACTCCCGAGCCGTCGAGGCTCCTAATAAAACATACACACTAATTTAACAACATCCTGTGAACTTAACTGTGCGATCAAATCGCCAAAATAACATCATAAACGAGGAATCAAACCTCAAAATCATCACTTTTCATCAAACTTTTTAAAAAAATTTCAAACTTAGAGATTTAGGTCCGAAACACATCAGAACCAAAATACGGGCCCAATACCAATAATTTCTAATCTATTTTCATTTCAAAATTCTATATAAATTCCAAAAATACAATTTCTTTTAAAAATTTATTTATCGCGCTCGGGACCTCAAATTTCAATTTAGGGCATACGCCCGAGTCCCATATATTTCTACAGACCATCCGGGACCGTCAAATTATTGATCCGGGACCGTTTAACCAAAATATTGACCAAAGTCAACTTTAATCATACAAATATCAAAATTCATCTATTTTTTCACAAAATTCATATTTAAGCTTTCCGGCTATGCGCCCGGACTACGCACACAAATCGAGGCAACTAAAAGTGAGGTTTTCAAGGCCTCGAAAGCACTAAAAAGAGAGAATACAGGTGATGACTCTTTGGTTCGTCACATTCTCCACCTCTGAAACAATTGTTCGTTCTCGAACGGACAAAAGAAAGAAGTACCTGAGTCGGGAAATAGATGAGGATAACGACTCCGCATATCAGACTCGGACTCCCAGGTCGATGCCTCAGGAGGCTGACCTCTCCACTAAATATGCTTTGAAGGAAAAATCTCCGACCTCAACTATCGAACATGTCGGTCTAGAATTGCTACCGGCTCCTCCTCATAAGAAAGATCCTTGTCCAAATGGACAGTGTTGAAATCTAACATGTGGGCTGGATCGCTGTGGTACCTCCCAAGCATGGGCACATGAAAAATTGGATGCACGGCTGACAAGCTAGGCGGAAAGGCTAGTCTATAAGCCACCTCTCCCACACGATCAAGAATCTCAAATGGGACAATGAACCTAGGGATAAGCTTGCCCTTCTTCCCAATCTCATCACACCCTTCATAGGCAACACTCAGAGCAATACTTGCTCACCAACCATGAAAGCCACATCTAGAACCTTGCAATATGCATAACTCTTCTGCTTGGAATCTCTTGGTCGGTGTGCCACACGTTCCCTTTGCGTAATATCTCGTGGTCGGCGTGCCACACGTTCCCATTTCATAATATCTCCTGGTTGGCGTGCCACATATTCCTGTTTCATAATATCTCATGGTCGGCGTGTCATATGATTCCATTTCTTTCAACACAGGACACAAAATAATCCTGGCAAGGGAGAAAAAACTTTATTTAAACTATACCGGCAAGGGAGATCCAGCTATAACCAAACTCATTCAATTTCCACTTAACAATTTTTAATCCATACTTAGTCTCAACATTTACCAGCTCAATGTTTAAGATTTTCAATCAATTCCTCATAAACAAAAATTACGAATTCAATCAATTTAGCAATTTAGGACTCACGGTCATGCTCGACACCAATGTATAGACACTCGTCACCATGCCTATATATCGTACTCGATAATTAGAAATTGACAACATACACTCTACTCCTATTAACTCAAGCCAAAGTTAGATCAAACACTTACCTCGACTTCCACGACCGAATCAATCCACAATAACCGCTGTCCCTCTCGAATTCGCCTCCAACTCAATCAAAACTATGAAATAATGACTTTATAATATCAATAATAGCTAAACAAACCAAACCCAATGCCTAGATATAGATTCCCAACATTTCTTCCAAATTTTCCAAAATGACCCCGGGACTGCTTGGTCAAAGCACGACATTCAACCAAATTCATATCACCCATTCCCCCACCGAGACCGAACATTAAATTTGTTTTCAAATTCAACCCCAAAACGTGGTCTAAATCAAAGAAAATTTAATCCCTAACTCTACTCATTTCGTATAATTTCAATCATAGATTACATGTAGGAATTCAGTAGATGTTGATAGAAAATGAAGAAAACGATTTAAAATTACTAACTGATGATAGGCTATAATTACATATTTTAGTCGCCTATTACACTCAAATTTACTGCACTTTGATTGAGTTTGAGCTTTAATCTAGTGTTTTACTCTAATGGTGTGTTTTATGCCTTGTATGAGTGATTCCGAGCTATATGTTATAGAATGAACTCAAGTTATTTGGAGATTTTAACTCTAAGAAAAATCTCAAGAAATTAAGCCGTGATCGCGTTTGGGGGTCAACGGATGATAGTTAGAGCGAACGAAGAATCGAGCAAGTATATTGGGTACTATCTAGTAAAATATACATACATTTTGCTCAGAACTCCATTTGAGCTTTATAATATATGGTCGAAAGCTAACCTAAAGGGCTATAACATTAATGTATTACATTTTTCCAAATTCCAAACAGAACAGGGTGAAACGCACCCAGAATGGCGATCACGCTAGTTTTAGCGCGCCCATGACAGAATGTCATCCAACTAGCACGCCCAGGGCGCGTCCGCGCTAGTCAAACCCGGGACAAATGTCCTTTTCCATATTGGAGAAGGTATAATTGTTTGGGCCCAACCTTACTTGGTATATATACATGAAAAAATTGTATTTTGAGGGGGGCATTTTTGAGAGGAAAACACAAGCATAGAGCCGCCGTGGAGGCCGAAATTCATCGGGTTTCATATTTTATTCCACCAAACTTAGTAATTTTTGTGTTTGTTTGTATGATTGTTTGTTTTTCTACCATGTCTATGTAGAGCTAAACTTCACGTACTAGGGCTGTGGTTCTTTCATGACTATTTTTATTAGGATATTGATTTTGACTTTTAGTTTATCATATTGGTTTATTTATTCAGTCCTGCACTTAATTATTTGATTGTTTGATCACCAATTGAACACTATCTACGAATCTAGAGTTGAACTCGAAAGTGGGAATTCTAGATTGCATATAGGATTGAGTAGAGCAAGTTCTTGAACCCGTGTATCAGGGAATGGATTCACGGTTAGGATAGACATATACCTAATTTCCTCGCTTGATTGATTTACAGGAATTATAAATATATTCTTGTTGATGCTAACTCCATAGACATATAGGCGTTAGGTTAGCTTGAATAGGCGAGTAAGAACTCGACAGATTCTTATGAGCAATATTAACCCTGTCAACCAGTAAGCTAGATAAATCAGTTAGTTAATTCAATTGAAGAATACAATATGATTTTTAGATAGCTAATAACCCCATATCGTTTTAATCGCATTGATTACATAAAAATCTGATATTCTTTTGTTCAGAGTTTACTATTTGTTTTTTCTTTATTTTAATTAGTTTAGAACCAAATACCTCATAGGTTTAATTCTTGTTTAGATAAATAGGATAGTCTAATTTAGTTAACAGTTAATCACAAGTCCCCGTGAGATCGACATCCGACTTTTAGTCACTTTATTACTTGACGATCACGTATACTTGCGTGTGCGTTTGGCCGCAACAAGTTTTTGGCGTCGTTGCCAAGGACTTAGATATTAGCTATTTTTCTGGATTAAACTTTTAATTTTTTCCTTTTTTGTATATATTTTTATTTTCACAAATATTTGATATTTTTCACTTAGTGTGTCCCTAGTTCTCTCATCATGACATCTGGGGATGAAATATACAGAGGTAAGGATATTGATGAAGATACTTGGTTGACAAAACACTTTTATGGCTCGTATTTTTGGTCTTGTCATGGCCTAACTTCTTGGAGGTCTAAATTTGAATATGGGAGTAAAGGTCGGTATTTGGAAGAAAATTCACGATGAGGCGAATATGCGAAACGACGTTTTCTTCTAACAACGTTGGTCATGGTCTATGGATAGAGATGAACTTGCATATAAAATTGATAATTTTAGCTTGGTTGTACAGAAATTAGATGCAGATTCGAGTGAAAAGGTTGATGCGTGTAACGCCCAACAATTTAGTGATGAGTTATGTGAAACTGGAAAAAATCTTCTAGACCAAATTGAGGAGCTAAAACGAGAATACCAATCACTAGACCTTGTTTTTCTTGAGGATGTGAATATTAGAAGAGTGTTATAGAGTCATGTGAGGGAGTAGATAACATTACTTTGCGAGACTTGAGTGTGTGTAAATATGAGGATGCAAATAGTAGTAAAGTTCGTGAGGTAGAGAGCATTAGACCTCATTCCAATTATTTTTTCACATTGTGTTTAGATAGTAAGATAGTAATCGAGCCATCTGAGCCAGTGAAGGGGTCAAAGAGTGAGGATGACAGCGCCTATATTCTTGAATTTGTTGTGCCAAAAAAGCAAAAATTGCATTCCTCATCTAAAGTTCGAGAGGTGCAGAGTGAGAAAATTATTACTTGGCCTTGTTATCATTATAGACCCACCACTGGAGCATAGTCATAGACTGGATGCCATGTTAGGGGTATAATTCATAAGTTCAAGGTGGAGGAAAAGTGGTTCACGTCTTGCCTCAACGTTAAATTAGGCGCTTGTTGGGAGGCAACCTAGCTTTACTGCTTTCTTTTATTTTTGATTTTGTATTATTTTTGTAGTGTTGTTTTATTTTGTTGGATTTTGAGCATATGGAGTCAAAGACAATCGGAATGTGCAAAAGCGAGCAGGTGGTTGAAACTAAGTGTGAGGTACCCCGCACAAGAGATCATACCTGGGAGAAGTCTGAGTATCCCATGAGCTGCTAATTCTTCGGCCTGTGGCCTACCAAGGAGTCTCTTTTAACTTCTTTTTATTCTCAGTGTGCATGGAGGACATTGCACAATTTTATGTGTGGGGTTAGGAGATTGTTTGGGTGATTTTCTATGCTATCTTAGCTCAGTTGTAATACATAATTTTAGTGTAGTAGTTTTTGTTAAAACAACAAAAAAAATTGGAAAATGTCTAGACTCTTCCTGATGACGGATCTTGTAGACAATTTTCTTGAGGGAAGTTAGTCTAACGAAAACACCAAAAAGATGTTTTTGTCTTTCTACGTAGTCTAGAAACTCCCCCTTGGTTTTTATTTGGTCCACGGTTCTTTTTTAAGAGTTTTATTTGAACCGGGTGTAGTTAGTTTTTTTTGGGATTAGGAGCCATGGTGTTTGTGACGAACCGACCCGTCGTTTCATGTAATTGCGTCCAGTTTTCCCTGTTCAATGCTTCTACATGTTTCATTTTATGTGTTTGGTCAATTTGAAGTAATTCAGATACTGTTTGGTTGGAAATTAGACAATTAGTCTCTTTAAGGAAGGGTTGATTTGAAAAAGTCAACCAGATATTGACTTGTGAGTTAGAGGGCTCGGAATGGATTTTTGATGATTCATTTAACTTCGGGGGTTGATTTATGGCTTAGGAGAGCAATCGGAAGTTATATTGGAGGCTCGGTATAGAATTAGGCTTGAATTGGATAAGTTAGCAATTTGGCGATATCCGGTTGATAGGTGATATTTTGATCTGAGGGTCGGAATGGAATTCCGAAAGTTGAAGTAGCTTCATTAGGTGATTTTGGATGTGTGTGCAAAATTTTAGTTTATTCGGAGGTGTTTATGTCGGGATTTTAATCAAATGCAAGTTTCAGAAGTTTTAGTTTAACTTAGGCTTGAATCCATGGTAATTTGATGATTCTTGTGTTGATGGATGTGTTTTTGTGATTGGAACATGGTTGTGTGATGTTTTAGGATGGGTTGGCACTTTTGGTTGAGGTCCCGGGGGCCTCGGGGTGTTTTTCGGTGGTTAATCGGACCAATCTTGGCCTTTGGCAGTTGCAGAAAAACTGCTGAAGAGTTGGAGAGAATGCGATCGCATGGGGAGCATTGCGATCCTATTGGAGGTTTTGGAAGGTGTTCAAATTTGTTCTATGCGATCGCATAGGTTTGGAGTTGGTTTGTGCGTTCGCATAAGGGTGAGCGTGATCGCGTAGTGTATTTAGGCCTGGGGTCCCTGGCAAAAAATTATTCTATGCAATCGCATGGGGTTGAGTGTGATTGCATAAGAGGAAATATGGAGGTTGGAAATTTGTGCTATGCAATCGCAATAGCAAGGTTGCGATCGCATAGAGTAAAAACTGGGCAGACATAAGGGTTTTAATAACATTTCATCTGCGAACCAAGTCTATATTCCACCATTGTTAGGCAACCTTGGGAGCTTTTGACGAGGAATTTAGAGGGTTTTGACTGGTTGGAGGTAAGTCTTATGGCCTAGAAAAGTCATCTAATTGTGATTTCAACACCTAAATTCATGGAATTAGAGTAAATATTGAAGAACTAGGGCTTGTGTTTTCTTAATGAGAAATTGGATTTTGAGGGAGCATATGGACTCCGATTTTGATGAATTTTACATGTATAGACTCGCGGTAAGATAAGGAACATTTTGGTGTAAAACTTTCTGACTTTCGAGAAGTGGGCCCGGGGCTCGAGTTTTGCAAATTTTGTGGTTTTCGATATTTTTCGAGTCTTTTCGATTGGGTTATATTCCCTTAGCCTATTGTAAAGTATTCGTTGTGGTTTTGGCCAGATTCAACGCGCGAGGAGGTCGATTCGAGAGGCAAGATCATTGCTAGCTAGTTTTCAACCGACTAGCGGTGAGTAACTAATGTAACTGCTGCTCTAGGGGTTTGAAACCCCTTACTTTCACATTGTAACACTATATTGGGGTGTGACACATTCCACGATGAGTGCGGGACCATATACTATTGGGTATTGAGACATAGTCCATCCCGAGTGATTATGTCTACTATATTGGCGACTGAAATGCATATTTTGTTATTGTGAATTGGGCTTATTTCCGTGTTTGGGGTCTTATGCCGACCTGTAGAATCCTTCGTGGATCTTTAGGTGTTTTTCCCCACTTGTGTGCATAATTTAAATCCTCAGTCATGTTTTTAAATATTAAAAATAATATAATAATTGTGTTCTATACATGAATCTTAAATGAAAAGGATATGAGGGTTGAGATCCCTATAGTATGTCACGCCATATTGGCTGTGGACTTGTTTGACTGAGATGGGGTCGGGGACCCTGCAGTGAGAATGGTTTCCTGATATGGATCGGGCTACACGCCGTAGTGACTAATATATATTGATATTGAGGCCGAGAGCCTATTTTATGCCAATACCTGGCTGATATTGCGTTTGGGCTGTAGGAGCCCCTCCGTAGTCTGTACACACCCCTAGTGAACATCATCGTTGTTAAATAAGTGGAGCGGGCTGTACACCGCAACGGGTACTGGAGCGTACCGTTATATGTGTTGCATCCTTTCATGCATTATTTCTTCAATGTATTATATGTTGTATACTTTTTCCGCTGGTTTGGATATGAACTTCTAGATATAGAGTACTTTGTGCATTTCTTGCGTTTTCTCACTTTCAATCTTTAGTTATATTTATTATTCACTGAGTTGGAGTACTCACTTTACTCCCTACACCTTGTGTGCAGATATAGGGCAGTCTTAGGCTGAGTGATTCCAGCTGATCCACAGTTCTTTCCGGGAGTATTTGAGGTATCTGCAAGGCATTCGCAGCCGATTATTCTCCCCTCTATATTTATCATTTATTTCTGTATTATTAGTGTTAGACAGACTTTGTAGTAGGATATTATTCTGTCACTAGGGGCTCATGGTTGTGACACCGGGTCCTAGTTAGGTTCTGCTAGTATTTGGTTAGATTTTCCACATTATTATCAGTATTTCAGATTTTTGTTTTAAATGATATTTATCTTCATCTATTTAATTAATAGGGTTATTGATATAAATGGTCGACCTTGCCTAGTAATGTGTTGGGCACCATCACGACCGGGTTTGGGTCGTGACAAGTTGGTATCATAGCCTAGGTTACTTGGTCTCGCGAGTCGTGAGCCGGTTTAGTAGAGTCTAGCGGATCGGTATGGAGACGCCTGTACTTATACTCGGGAGGCTGCAGAACCTTAAGGAAACTTCATATTCTTGGAATTCTTATCGTTCGACTTTGTTGATCCGAGAACTAAATTCTGTTATTCTATTCACTCGCAGATGGAGAGAACCCGTGCTATCAAACATGGCAGACGACCACCTTTACCACCTACTGAGGCCACCAGAGGTCGTAGATGCGGTCGTGGTCGAGGTCATGGTCGAGGCAAAGCCAAAGGGGCAGCACCTATTGACCTACCAGTTGCCCCGGCTCAGTAGAAGGCTCCAGCTGTAGAGACTCCAGCAACACATGTTCAGGCACCAGATGTGCCTATTGTGATTCCAGGTCCTTATGAGGCCCTAGCTCAGATTTTATCAGTTTGCATTGGCCTGGCTTAGGCCATCTGAGCCACTACTACAACAGCTACATTATTGGCCGGGTGAGGCAATCAAACCCACGTTGCTCGCACGCCTGAGCAGGTAGCGCCGGGTTTGCAGACACCAGAGGCACCAGCAGTTCAGCAGGTTGCCCCAGTTCAGCAGGTTGCCCCAGTTCAGTCGATTGCCCTGGTTCAGGATGATGTGATTTCGGTTATGCCAGACGATGAGCAGCGTCATCTTGAGAGGTTCAGCAGGCTTTCACCTCCTACTTTCAGTGGTCTTTCGGGTGAGGATGCCTAGGGTTTTCTCGACAAGTGTCGCTGTATGCTTCAGATCGTAGGGATCTTGGAGTCGAGCGGGGTATCATTTACTACTTTTCAATTCTCTAGAGCAGCCTTTACTTGGTGGGAGGCTTATGAGCGACATAGGCCAAGAGGTGCAGCGCCTTTCTCATTACAGGAATTCTCTACTCTCTTCCTAGAGAAGTGGGTACCGCTGTCTCAAAGGGAGGATCTGCGTAGACAGTTTGAGTACCTTCGTCAGGGAGATATGACCGGGACTCAGTATGAAGTGAGATTTTTGGAGTTGGCTCGATATGCTCCATGGATGGTCCCAAACGATCGGGAGAGGATTCGGAGATTTGTGGATGCACTCACCTATCACATCTGTATTCTGATGACCCAAGAGAGGGTATTGGGTCATACCTTTGAGGATGTTATGGATATTGCTCGTGATATTGAGACAACTTGACGTTACGAGAGAGAGGAGAGAGAGGCCAAGAGGCCTCAAGGATCAAGCAGCTTCAGTTGTGCTCCGTCTAAGGGCCAGTTTCAGTAGAGCAGAGGTCATTCTTTTAGGCCTCATCGGTCAGCTCATCCTGAGTATCGTGGGGCGTCTTCAGGCCATGGTCATCAGGGGTTCCAGTAGGGCCAGCCTTCACTTAGTGCCTCCCTGATCATAGCTCTTCACATGCCCCTTCAGCTCAGGGTTCTTCTGCGCAGGGCGTATCAGCTGGTCATTTTTGTGTGAGGGGTTCCCATCAGTCCCCTTCTCCAGCATCTGGTATTTGCTTCGAGTGTGGCGAGTATGGCCATATGAGGATGTAGTGTCCTCGACATCGTAGTAGCCAGTTTCAGCAGAGGGACCAGCCCTCATCTTCTGCTCCAGTTTCTTCAGCACCAGCCCAGTCATAGAGGGGCGGAGTCTAGGTAGCCAGGGGTCGCCTAAGGGCGGAGACCGATTAGGTGGCGGCGGCCAGGCTATATTTTATGCTCTCCCGGACAGGACAGATTCCCTTGCATCCGATGGTGTTATGACAGGTATTATTTCAGTCTGCCACTGAGATGCCTTTGTGTTATTTGATCTCGGTTCTATCTATTCCTATGTTTCTTTGCATTTTGCTCATCATTTGGTTACGACCCGAGAGTGTCTTGCCTTACCTGTGTACGTATCTACCCCGGTGGGTGATACTATTATTGTGAACCATGTATATCGGTCATGTTTTGTTACTATTGGGGGTCTGGAGACCTGAGTTGATTTATTGCTCTTGAGCATGGTAGACTTTGATGTTATTCTGGGCATGGACTGGTTATCTCTGTGTCATGCTATTCTAGACTGTCATGCAAAGACAGTCACCTTGGCTATGCCAGGTGTTCCGAGGATCGAATGGCGTGGTATGACTGATTATGTCCGTAGTAGGGTTATATCCTTCTTGAAAGCCCACCGCATGGTTGGGAATGGTTCTTTATGATATTTAGCCTTCGTGCGTGATGTCGGAGCTGAGGCTCCCAATATAGATTTTGTTCCCATTGTGAGGGATTTCCCTGACATTTTTCCTGCAGGCCTGCCGAGTATGCCCCCGAACAGGGACATTGATTTTGGTATTGACCTTGTGTCGAGCACCAAGCCCATTTCGATTCCGCCTTATATATGGCACCAGCAGAGTTGAAAGAATTGAAAGATCAGCTCCAGGAACTCCTAGAAAAAGGGTTTATTCGGTCGAGTGTGTCACCGTGGGGTGCACCTGTGTTATTTGTAAAGAAGAAAGATGGCACAATGAGAATGTGCATTGACTACAGGCAGTTGAACAAAGTAACAGTGAAGAACAAGTATCCCTAGCTCGCATAGATAATTTATTTGACCAGCTTCTGGGAGCGAGGGTTTTCTAAGATAGATCTTCCTTTGGGTTATCACCAGTTGAAGATCAAGGAGTCGGATATTCTTAAGACTTCCTTCAAGACTAGATATGGTCACTATGAGTTTCTGGTTATGTCTTTCAGGCTGACCAATGCCCCAGTAGCGCTCATGCATCTGATGAGCAGTGTATTTTGGTCGTATCTAGATTTGTTTGTTATTATGTTCATTGACGATATCTTGGTATACTCGCGTATTCAGAAGGAGCACGAAGAGCATTTGCGAGTGGTATTGCAGAGATTGAGGGAGGATAAGTTGTATGCCAAGTTCTCCAAGTGTGAGTTCTGGCTTAGTTCTGTGGCCTTCTTGGGACACGTGGTGTCCAGTGATGGTATTCAGGTTGATCCAAAGAAGATTGAGGCAGTTTAGAGTTGGCCTAGATAGTCTTCGACCACAGAGATTCGTAGTTTCCTTGGTTTGGCAGGCTATTATCGGTGTTTCATTTAGGGTTTCTCATCTATTACCTTGTCCTTAACTAAGTTGACGGAGAAGGGTGCGTCGTTTGTATGGTCGGATGAGTGCGAGGAGAGCTTTCAGAAACTCAAGACAGCTTTGGCCACAGCTCCAGTATTGGTCTTGCCATCAACTTCGGGTTCTTACATCGTTTATTGTGATGCTTCGAGAGTCGAGATTGGTTGTGTATTGATGCAGGAAGGTAGAGTGATTGTTTATGTTTCTTGCTAGTTGAAGCCCCATGAGAAGAACTACCATCTTCATGACTTAGAGTTGGCTGCTATCGTTCATGCCTTGAAGATTCGGAGGACTATTTATATGGAGTATCTTGTGAGGTGTTCACCGATCATCGTAGTCTTCAACATTTGTTCAAGCAGAAAGATCTTAATTTGAGGCAGCGGAGGTGGCTTGAGTTACTTAAGAACTATGATATTATCATTTGGGAAAGGCCAATATAGTGGCCGATGCTTTGAGCCGAAAGGCAGTTAGTATGGGGAGTTTGGCGTACATTCCAGTTGGGGAGAGACCCCTTGCAGGATATGTTCAGGATTTGGCCAATCGGATGGTGCGGTTAGATATTTTGGAGCCTAGCCGAGTGTTGTCACGCGTGGTTTCTCGATCTTCCTTGTATGATCGCATCATAGAGCGCCGGTATGATGAACCACATTTGCTTGTCCTCATGGACAGAGTTCAGCACGTAAATGTCAAAGATGTGACTATAGGTTATGATGGTTTGTTGAGGATGCAAGGCCGGATTTGTTTTCCCAATGTGGATGGGCTTAGAGATTTGATACTTGAGGAGGCCCAACGCTCACGGTATTCCATCCAGCTAGGTGTCGCGAAGATATACCAGGACCTGAGCCAGCATTACTGGTTGAGGAGAATGAAGAAAGACATTGTGGGATTTGTGGCTTGGTGTCACAATTATCAGCAGGTAAAATATGAGCATCAGAGATTGGGTAGCTTGCTTCAGCAGATGGTTATTCCTGAGTGGAAATGGGAGAGAGTTACAATAGATTTCGTGATGGTCTTCCTCGGACTTTGAAGAAGTTTGATTCTATTTGGGTCATTATGGATCGGCTGAACAAGTCCGCGCATTTCATTCCAGTGTGTACCACATATTCTTCGGAGTGGCTGGCAGGGATCTTTATTCGTGATATTTTCCGATTGCGTGGTGTTCCAGTTTCTATTATATCAGATAGAGGTGCTCGGTTCATTTCTCAATTTTGGAGGACTTTTCAGCACAAGTTGGGTACTCAGGTGGAGCTGAGTTCAGCATTTCATCCTCAGACGGACAGACAATCTGAGCGTACTATTCAGATATTGAAGGATATGTTGCGTGCCTATGTGATTAATTTTGGGGGTTCTTGGGATGAGTTTCTACCTCTTGTAGAGTTTGCCTACAACAACAGCTATTAGTCTAGCATTTGGATGGCGCCGTATGAGGCCTTATATGGGAGACGGTGTAGATCTATGGTCGGTTGGTTTGAGTCTGGTAAGGCTAGGTTGTTGGGGATAGATTTGGTCCAGGAAGCCTTAAAGAAGGTGAAGGTGATTCAGGAGAGACTTCATACAGCTCAATCGCATCAGAAGAGTTATGCGGACCGGAAGGTTCGGGATGTATCTTACTCGGTGGGTGAGAAGGTCTTGCTGAAGGTTTCACCCATGAAGGGTGTGATGAGGTTCGGAAAGAAAGGAAAGCTGAGTCCGCGGTTCATCGGACCTTTTGAGGTGCTTAGGAGGATTGGAGAGGTGGCTTATACGCTTGCTTTGCCACCCAGCTTGTCGGACGTTTATCCGGTATTTCATGTGTCTATGCTTCGGAAGTATGTCGGGGACCCGTCTCATGTCTTGGACTTCAGCACAGGTCAGATGGATGAGGATTTGACTTATGATGTGGAGCCAATGGCTATTTTGGGTCGACGGGTTCGAAAATTGAGATCAAAGGATATAACTTCGGTGAAGGTACAGTGGAGAGGTCGGCCCATGAAGGAGGCCACTTGGGAGACCGAGCAAGAGATGTGGAGCAAATACCCGCACCTATTTAAGACTTCAGGTATGTTTCTCGACCTGCTCGAGGACGAGCGTTTGTTTTAGTTATGGAGGATGTGACGACCCGACCCGTTGCCTCATGTAATTTCGTCCTATTTTCCCCATTTAATGCTTCTACATGTTCTATTTTATGTGTTTGGTGAATTTGAAGTAATTCTTATAGCGTTTGGTTGGAAATGAGGCAATTAGTCTCTTTAAGGAATGGTTGGTTTGGAAAAGTAAACTGTATGTTGATTTGTGAGTTAGAGGGCATGAATATATTTCTGATGATCCATTTAGCTTCGGGGGGATGAATTAAGGCTTAGGAGAGCAATCGGAAGTAATTTTGGAGGCTCGGTGTAGAATTAGGCTTGAATTGGCTAAGTTAGCACTTTGGCAATATCCGGTTGATAGGTGAGATTTTGATCCGAGGTCGGAATGGAATTCTGAGAGTTGCAGTAGCTTCGTTAGGTGATTTTGGATGTGTGTGCAAAATTTCAGTTGATTCGGAGGTGTTTAGGTCGGGATTTTGATCAAATGCAAGTTTCGGAGGTTTTAGTTTAACTTAGGCTTGAACCATGGTAATTTGATGATTCTTGTGTTGTTGGATGTGTTTTTATGATTGGAACATGGTTGTATGATGTTTTAGGATGGGTTGGCACTTTTGGTTGAGGTCCCGAGGGCCTCGAGGTGTTTTCGACTGGTCAATCAGAACAATCTTGGCCTTTGGGAGTTGCAGAAAAACTGTTGAAATGTTGCAGAGAATTTGCTCTATGCGATCGCATGGGAAGCATTGCGATCGCATAGGAGGTTTTGGAAGGGGTTCAAATATATTCTATGTGATTGCATGGGGAGCATTGAGATCGCATAGGTTTGGAATTTCGTCTGTGCGTTCGCATAAGGGTAAGTGCGATCGCGTAGTGTATTTGGGCCCGGGTTCCCTGGCAGAGAATTGTTCTATGTGATCGCATGGGGTTAAGTTTGATCGCATAAGAGGAAATCTGCTTGGAAATTTGTGCTATGCGATCGCAATAGCAAGGTTGCGATCGCATAGAGTAAAACCTGGGCAGACATAAGGGTTTTAATAACATTTTCATCCGCGAACCAAGTCTATTTTCCACCATTGTTAAGCAACCTTGGGAGCTTTTGACGAGGAATTTAGAGGGTTTTGACTGGGAATCAATTGAAGGTAAGTCCTATGGCCTAGAAACGTCATCTAATTGTGATTTCAACATTTAAATTCATGGAATTTGAGTAAAAATGGAAGAACTAAGGCTTGTGTTTTCTTAATGAGAAATTGGATTTTGAGGGAGCATATGGACGCCGATTTTGATGAATTTTACATGTATGGACTTGCGGAGAGATAAGGAATATTTTGGTGTAAAAATTTCTAACTTTTGAGAAGTGGGCCTGGGGCTCGTATTTTGCAAATTTCGTGGTTTTTGATATTTTTCGAGTCTTTTCGATTGGGTTATATTCCCTTAGCCTATTGTAATCTATTCGTTGTGCTTTTGGCCACATTCGACGCGTGAAGGGTTCGATTCGAGAGGTAAGGGCATTGCTAGCTGGTTTTCGGCCGGCTAGAGGGGAGTAATTCATGTAACTGCTGCTCTGAGGGTTTGAAACCACAAAATTTTATATCGTAATGCTATATTGAAGCATGACACGCTTTCCATGATGAGTGTGGGGTCGTATATTTTTGGGGATAGAGACGTAGTCCATCCCGAGTGATTATTTCTACTATATTATCGATTGAAACACATATTTTGTTATTGTGAATTGGGCTTATTCGTGTTTGGGGCCTTGTGCCGACCTGTAGAATCCTTAGGGCATCATTAGGTGTTTTTCCTCACTTGTGTGCATAACATAAATCCTCAGTCATGTTTTCAAATAGTAAAAATAATATAATAATTGTGTTCTATACATGAATCTTAAATGAAAAGGATATGAGGGCTGAGATCTCTATAGTATGTCACGCCCGATTGGATGTGGACTTGTTTGACTGAGATGGGCAGGGACCCTTCAGCGAGGATGGTTTCTTGATATTGATCGGGCTACACGCCGTAGGATTAATACATATTGATATTGAGGCCGAGAGCCTATTTTATGCCAATACCTGGCTGATATTGTGATTGGGTTGTAGGAGCCCCTCCGTAGTCTGTAAACTCCCTCACTGAACGTCGTCGACGTTAAATAAGTGGAGCGGGCTACATGCCGCAACGGGTACTGGAGTTTACCGTTATATGTGTTGCATCCTTTCATGCATTATTTCTTCAATGTATTATATGTTGTATACTTTTTCCGCTGGTTTGGATATGAACTGCTAGATATAGAGTACTTTGTGCATTTCCTGTGTTTTCTTACTTTTAAACTTTAGTTATGTTTATTATTCACTGAGTTGGAGTACTCACTTTACTCCCTGCACCTTGTGTGCAGATCCAGGACAGTCTCACGCTGAGTGATTGCAGCTGATCCAAAGTTCTTTCCGGGAGTATTTGAGGTAGCTACAGGGCGCTCGCAGCCGATGATTCTCCCCTCTATCTTTATCCTTTATTTTCTTATTGTCAGTGTTAGACAGATTTTGTAGTAGGATATTATTCTGTCATTAGAGGCTCATGGTCATGACACCGGGTCCTAGTTAGGTTGTGCTAGTATTTTGGTTAGATTTTCTGCATTATTATCAGTATTTCAGATTTTTGTTTTATATGATATTTATCTTCATATATTTAATTAACGGGGTTATTGGTATAAATGGTTGGGCTTGCCTAGTAGTGTGCTTGGCTCCATCACGGCCGGGTTGGGGTCGTGACAGTGTTGTGCTTTGAATTGAAGTAATACCTCTTGACTTGGTTATGACTTGAGAATAGTGAGTACTTTGATTGTGACGCTTAGGCTCAGGTTTTTACTCTTGTAGAAGTACCTTAAATTGTATTATCTTAACTTTACTTAACTACTTTGACTGGAGTGTCTATGAATCCATTCCCGAGTGAGTTATGTGCCATGTGTGTGTAAGGTTTTGCATTATTCAGTGCATTGTATTTGATGTCTAGAACTTGCCCTGTGTGTTTGTAAAGCAAAATAGTAGTTTTGTTCAGTCTTGGAAGTGATATAGCCGTTTCTTTGTTAAGTCAGATATGTATAAGTTACCCGCCTAATTATTATGTATCGTAGTTAACCTCTTTCGGCCTATAGTCCTTGTTCTTTGGCAACCACGTTGCAAGCCTTATCCATTTGTTTGAATTTTATTTGAACCTTTGCACCTCTCATGAGCACTTGAACTGTTATGAACTTTGTAAAAGTTAAAATGTGGGGTGGTTGGTTTGGCTTTTGAGTGGAACTAATAAAATAAGGAGAAAAGTGCACTGTTTTGAAAAAGTAAGAGCCACTTGAATTGAAAAAAAAATAGTTGGATTATTGTGAAAAAAGATAAGTGGTGGCTCTTGATGTAAGTGTGCTTAAAAAAGAATGAGGTAAATTGCATTAATGTGAAGGTGGAGTTTTGGTTCGACATAAGTATGTGGTTTAAATGTTAAATGTATGTATTAAAGTGCTTAGGGAGGTGTAGTCAGTCTTATATCTAAACGTATCATACCCGTCCTGTAGCCTACATTATAACCAAACAAAGTCCTAATTTATCCTAGATTGAATGAGCTCGATCAGTGGAGTAATACACTATGTGCAAGCTTATGGTGCATCTTTTGTGGTATATGAATGTTATTTCTGAGAATAAGTGAACTCTTTCAATCTTGAGTTCCTAAGTGTTCTTAAATTTTATTGTGTGGAACTACTCTCTTTTATTGTATGAGGGCACTTGATTCATGAAGGAAAGGTAATTTCAGTGACCTATATGTTAGAGCAAGTGGGTAAGTTTCGAATAATGCATGGTACTTGTGAGTCAAATTTTGAGGTGAAGATGTTACACTTTTGTGCTTAGTCTATTTTAAATATTCTTGGTGTCATGAGTTTGGAGAATTGTATAAAAATGTTGTATCTACAAAAAGTGTAGTTTGATTACTCGAGGATGAGCAATGATTTAAGTGTGGGTTGTTGATGATGGGCTATAATTACGTATTTTAGTCGCTTATTAAACTCAAATTTACTGCACTTTGATTGAGTTTGCGCTTTAATCGCTAGTGTTTTGCATTAATGGTGTGTTTTATGCCTTGTAGGAGTAATTCCGAGCTATATAGTTGTTATAGCATGAAATCAAGTGATTTGGAGCTTTGAAATATGAGTAAAAGCTCAAGGAATTAATTCGGGATCACGTTTGGGGGTCAACGGATGATAGTTAGAGTGAACGAAGAACCGAGCACTCATATTGCACACTATCTAGTAACATATATATAACTTTTTGCTCAGAAATTCATTTAGACTCCATAATATATGGTTGGAAAGATAACTCAAAGGGCCACAACTTTTATTTTTATGTTCTTCCAAATTCCAAATGGAACAGGGTGAAATGCGCCCAGAAGCACGATCACACTAGTTTTAGCGCGCCCAGGACAGAATGACATCCAACTAGTGCGCCTAGGTGCACGTCTAGATGCGCGACCGCGCTAGTCAAACCCGGGAAAAATGTCCTTTTTCACATTGGATAAGGTATAATTATTTGGGCCCAACCCTACTTGGTATATATGCATGAAAAAATTGTATTTTGAGGAGAGGGGACGTTTTTTAGAGGAACACACAAGCATAAAGCCGCTGTGCAGGCCAGTATTCATCGGGTTTCATCTTTACTTCCACCAAACTTAGTAATTTATATTTCTTTGTATGATTTGTTGTTCGGCTACCATGTCTATGTGGATCTAAACTTCACGTTCTAGGGTTGTGGTTCTTTCATGACTATTGTTATTCAGATATTGATTTTGACATTTTAGTTTATCATATTGGTTTATTTATTCAATCCTTCACTTAGTTATGTGATTGCTTGATCACCAATTGAATACTATCTATGAATCTAGAGTTGAACTCGAAAGTGGGAATTCTAGATTGCATGTAGGATTGAGTAGATAAAGTTCTTGAACCTGGGCATCGGGGAACGAATTCGCGATTAGGATAGACATATACCTAATTGCCTTGCTTGGTTGATTTACAAGAATTATAAATGCGTTCTTGTTGATGCTAACTCCATAGACATATAGGGTTAGGTTAACTTGAATAGGCGAGTAAGAACTCGACAGATTCTTATGAGCAATATTAACCTTGTCAACCAATATGCTAGATAAATCAGTTAGTTATTTAATTGAAGAATACAATATGATTGTCAGATAGACATCCGACTTTTAGTCACTTTATTACTTGACAACCGCGTATACTTGCGTGTGCGTTTGGCCGCTATCACTAACCCAAGAGTTAATGATGAAACGATGCTTCAATGGCCGCCCTAGAGCTTCGGAGAAGAAAGAGTTTGAGAAGTGTTATAAAATTCCCATTTGCATTCTATTTTTGAAGAATTAAAATAACTGGCAAAAATGCCCTATCCAATCGCGCAAGAGGTATTGCGGTTGCATAGGGTCTTGAAATTTGACTATTGCGATCGCAGGATGTCGATTGCGAACGCGTAGAGGAAATAGGCCCCAACCCGAATTTTTGGCTTATGTGCATTGCGATCGCGGATAGGGTAATGCGATCGCATAGAACGAAGACGACTACTCTATGCGATCGTATTACCGAACAAAACGGGACACCTGGAGTTTATCCTTGTGCTATCACAGAAGGCCTACGCGATCGCACAGCACTATTTATCATAACAACATAACTGAGTTTTTTTTTTTTTTTTGCAACTTTTCTAAGTTTGGAAACACTCAAAAACTCTCCCGAGCCCTCGGAGCTCCTTACCAAACATACACACTAACTCAACAACATCCTACAAACTTAACCGTGCGATAAAATCACCAAAATAACGTCATAAACGAGGAATCAAGCCTCAAAATCATCACTTTTCAACAAACATTTTTGAAAATTTTAAACTTAGAGATTAAGGTCCGAAATATGACAATTGACGTCCGATATAAACAAAATTTCACAGAAACATCTTAAATTACATATAAGACCTGTACCGGACACCGGAACCAAAATATAGGCTCGATACCAACACTTTCTAATCCATTTTCATTTCAAAATTCTATATAAATTCCAGAAATATAGTTTTTTTAAAAAATTTATTTCTCGGGCTCGGGACCTCAGAATTCGATTCCGGGCATACATCCGAGTCCCATATTTTTCTATGAATCCTTCGGGACCGTCAAATTACGGGTTCGAGTCCGTTAACCTAAAATGTAGACCAAAGTCAACTTTAATCATATTAATGTTAAAATTCATCAATTTTACATTGAATTTATAGTTAAGCTTTTTGGCTACGCGTCCGGACTACGCACGCAAATCGAGGCAACTAAAAGTGAGATTTTCAAGGTCTCGGATCTACAGAGAATACAGATGTGACGCTTTGGGTCGTCACATCTACTTACAAAAATTATAAGACCTTGGTACTATCATTTTTAGTAATTTGACGCTCAAAAGCACTTTTTAATAAGATCGCCAGACATAATTTATTTACCAAATATTGCAAAAAGTACTTCTTAAACGAATTGTCCAAACATAAAAAGTTTTTTTTCAAAATACTTCTGAAAAAAAGTACTTTTCAAAATAAGAAGATTTTGGCAGCTTTGCCAAATGGGCTCTAAGTAACCTATTACAAGTTGAAATCATTAATGGAAGCGCTACTGCTCCAACAATAGTCTTATATAAGAACTAGTATTAGTACCCACGCGATGCACGAATAACTAAAAAGAACGATCTACACCATAAAGTTTAGTATGTTAGTATTAATAACATCTTTATAATCAAGCATCAAAAATATTTTGAGACTCCAGTAAAACTTTTTTTCCATCTCCTAAGAAATGTTCCATAAAAAATAATGAAACTATACAATTTGCTTGATATGAATGTTCCACGAAAAATAATGATGCTATACAATTTGCTTGATATGAAGCATGTGCTTAAGGGAACATTATTGTAGCAAATGCTCATGAAATATTGCAGTGCATTTTTCAGAAGTTATCCTCTGTATTGAGGTTTATTACTACAAAAAGGCATGTGTAAAAACTCAAGAATTTCTGGTCATTTGGGCGACAATTTTTGACAGAATGAGAGACAACTTATATTGTATTATTGATGAGATAATAAAGAAGATATGCCATGTTTATAATGACAGATCTATATTTGTTATTCATGGTTTGTCAAAAGAACATTTTACTTACCTGCAAGATATCAATTAATTCTCCAATGCTTTTAACTTTCACATTTCCAGCATCCAGTTCTTCAGAAACAGAATAACTACGTTGAGAAGTTGTTTGTATAATCCTCTCAAAGCTAACTTCACGCCCACTTTCTAATCTGAATCAATCAAAATTTGTATTAGTTCTAAATATGCTAAAACAATTATGTAGTACATATATGTATATAATATTATATTTAAAAATTTTGGATATAAATTCAGCAACTTGTGAAAGATCAGGATTAATCTAAAGCTTCGAGGAATGCCAAGTGTCACACATCCTTTTTACTACACCCCGCAAGGGTGTAAGGATTTTTTCTAATTAAAGGACAATCGAAACGGGATTTATTATTAAAAATTCAGAGTCGTCACTTGGGAGATTTATGGTGTCCCAAGTCATCAGTTTTGAATCCCGAATCGAGGAAAAGAATTAACAGTCCGCGAACCAGAAATTTGAGTAAGGAATTTTGTTAACCCGGGAGAAGGTGTTAGGCATTCCCGGGTTCTGTGGTTCTAGCACGGTCGTCAACTGTTATATTCGGCTTAAATTATCTGATTTTAAATAATTATGAACCTATGCGCAAATTTTAACTTTATTCACCGCTTTTAATTATTATTTTTTTAGGAAAATTACAATGTCATTTAAAATATACTTTGAACCACGTCACATAAATGCTCCAGCAGTTCGCAACACATTTTATCTAACGTTAAGATTTGGATTTGTGTCACATAAATGCGCACCCGAATTTAGGAAGGTAATATTATGAAATTAATATGCCTAATGCAATTTCGTGTTTGTACCTTTGCAAGGGCCATGAAAATTTGCTAAATGGCGCGCCTCGAATTCTAAGGATCAAAACAAATTAATTAAAATGAGGGTTATGCAATTATTATTTTTGTTTGGTATGGCACGCCTCAATTCTAATTTCAACGGGAATTCAAAACTAAGCTCTTGAGGGTCATAAACTATGTCTTACCTAATATGGCCCGCCCCAAATTTATTTGTCACTCAAAAATTCCAAAGACCCAGCTTATCTTTTGATTTAGAATTTCACACTCATTATTAATTCTTAATTCCTAGAACTCTAATTCCATTTGTAAAAAAATCCTTGAATGGCTAAAGGTACAGTAGCAAAAATAAGAATGTATGGGCACTGATGTACGAAGCAGGAAGATTAGTTCATTCACTCACAAATTGATATGCTTATTTGAGTTGAAACTAAACATGAAGTTTGTCACGTACTTTACTTACCATTCAACTATCAGATTTGACACAGAAGAAATAAAACTACGAGATCAAATATGTATTCTTACTTTGAATGTTAAACAATGAACCAAAAAGTGATTTAAGGAAGAAATAAGCAGCCCCAAGCACGTAAACATAGAAATCAACAAATTACTGAACACAGTTAATAAACATTGAGATGAGATGATATAATAAACCTTTTGAAGTAGAAACTTTAATAAAATCAAAATCGACAGTGAATACACTTTGAGCGACCAACTCGACACTGCAGACATCAACCGGAACCATGAACCACGAACGGCAAACGACGAATTTCCAATATTGAGACCCCCAACGGCCAACCAATCTCGAATTTCAACTAAGCTCTATGATTAAAACCCATCAATGAAAACTGAAATCCCTTGTGTATTTTCTGGTTTAAAGCCAAATTGGAATTAAATTGGACTGATTTTGTCTTATTTTTTATATCAAAGATCCAAATGAAAAGCCGCAAGAAAACCAAGCCCAAGCCTTAATTTTTCTTTTCAATTTCCTATGGTCTTCTGTTGGTATTTTAACTCCAAAAAGATCGATCCCCTCTTCCCTTAGTGTTTTCCCCTTTTCCGTCTCTGTCAGGTGAAGTCCGGCGGCTCTGGGTGGGGTGAGACGGCGGAACAGAGGTAGGGTTGGTGCTGTGCGGTGGGAACCTGGTTTTTCTCACCAAATTCCGACAGTAAAGAGATGGACAGAGGTCAGATGTGAAGGAGCAGAGAGAATCGATGGGGGGTGGTGGGTTTAGTTCTTTTGAGGATGTGACGATCCGACCCGTCGTCCTTTGTATTTCAGCCTCGTTATCCCCGTATTGTGTTTCCCCGTGTGTTGATATATGCATTTGATAAGTATGAAGTGTGTTGGGTTGAATTTGGTTAGAAATGAGACCAATAGTCTCTTTAAGGAAAGCTTAAGTTGGAAAAGTCAACCGGACGTTTACCTGTGAGCTAGAGGGCTCGGAATGGATTTTCGATGATTCGACTAGTTTCGGATGGTGATTTATGACTTGGGAGCGAAATCGGAATTTATTTGGAGGTCAGGTGTAGAATATAGCTTTAATTGGCTAAGTTCGAATTTTGGCAAATTCCGGTTGATAGGTGAGATTTTGATCCGCGAGTCGGAATGGAATTCTGACAGTTGCAGTAGCTTCGTTAGGTGATTTTGGATATGTGTGCAAATTTTTAGATCATTCGGAAGTGTTTAGGTTGGGTTTTGAATCGAATGGGAATTTAAAAAGTTCTAGTTTGAGGAATTTGATTTTTTTTTTATGTTAATGTTGGTGTTTTTATGGCCCGAGCAAGTTTGAATGAGGTAATAGATCATGTTGGTGCTTTTAGTTGAGGTCCTGGGGGCCTCGGGGTGATTTCGGATGGCTAACGGAAAGATTTTAGTTTGGAAAAGCTGCAGAAATTGCAGCAGCAGTGCAGACCAATTTTTGGTCATCGCGATCGCGGAAGCGTGGATGCGATCACGTAGTAGCGGGCCGCTGTTCTCTGCGATCGCGGGAGGCGAGTTGCGTTCGCGTAAGGTTAGGTGGAAGGGCTATGCGACCGCGTGGTGACTAGTGCGATCGCGTAGGAGTAAATTGGAGGCTTCAGATGTCTGTTCTCTACGATCGCGGGCCAGGGGATGCGATCGCGTATAAGGGATCGCTGGCAGTTAAGGTTTTTATAAAAAATTCATCCGCGAGCTATTTCATATTTCCTCCATTTTCGCACCACCTTGAGAGCTTGTTGACGGATTTGAAGGGGATTTCGACGGGAAGTGATTGGAGGTAAGTCTTCGTGGTCTTAATACGTCATTTTATTGAAGAATCAACCATTAATTCTCTGAAATTGGGTGTAAAAGTTGATGAACTAGGGCTTGAAATTTCAAATAAAAATTTGTGGATTTGGAAGAGCAGCTGGACTCTGATTTCGATGAATTTTATATGTACGGACTCGTGGCGAGACGAGGATTCTGAAAATGTAAATTTTGTAATTTTTTGAGGAGTGGGTCCGGGGCTCGGGTTTTGCCAACTTCGTATCTTTGAGTGTATTTCGAGTTATTTCGATTGGGTTATATTCTATTGGCCTATTTTGACGTATTCCTATTGGTTTAGACCATATTTGACATCCGCGGAGGTTGATTCTCGAGGGAAAGGCATTGCGAGCTAGTTTGCGGCCGGCTTGAGGTGAGTAATGGGTGTAGATGATGACCTAAGGGTTTGAAACCCCGGTATATCACATTCTGACGCTATTATGAGGTTAGACACGCACTTCATGGCTAGTTTGAGGTCGTATATGTTGGAAATTGTGACTCGGTTCAATCCGAGGGATAGATTGTACTATGTTGGCGTTTGCTTCGCATACTATATTGATGATATCTGGGCTTGATGCTATGTTTGGGGCCTTGTGTTGACTTGTGGAATTCTTCAGGGATTGTTATCTTAGAATTTCTTGATTTGCATATTATTTGAATTCAGTCCAGGTTTAATTATCATTTTTGCATACTCAGCCATATTTATACATTTTGATAACTCAAATGATTTTTAAATGATAATTTGGGCTAACGAGTACAATCTCACTATTTCTGGACTGTACATTAATTTAAACGGAAACGGTGGTAACTATGGGCACCAAGTATTATAAATGGAAACGGTGGTAACTATGGGCACCGTGTATTATAAATGGAAACGGTGATAATTATCGGCATCGTCTATTATAAATGGAAACGGTGGTAACTATGGGCACCGTGTATTGTAATGGAAACAATGGTAACTATTGACACTGTATGATATGGCGCTTGGGCTGTAGGAGCCCCTCCGGAGTTTGTACCCCCCACAATGAGCGCGGGTACCCATATGGATCGGGTTGCACGTTCCACAGTGTTCATGTATTGCGTTGCATCTCATGCATTTATTTACTGTTGCTTTATCTGTATATCTTTGAGACTTGTACTGTATAGAACTGCTAGATAGCTTCACTTTGTGTTATTTCGTGTTTTCTTATCTTCGGGTTTTTATATGCTTATTACTCGCTGAGTTGGTAGACTCACCCCATACTCCCTACACCTTGTGTGCAGATCCAGGTGCTCCAAAGACTTAGTGCTGCTGTTGTTGATTTCCTGAGCTATTCAGAGTATTCAGGTAGCTGCCCAGTGTTTGCAGGACCACTTACTCTGTCTCTATCAGTCATGTTCTTTTTGCTATTTTGTCAGACTTTAGTATCATTTCTATTCAGACTTGTAACATGTTCTGTTAGAGGCTCTGTACTCATGACTCCTCGGTTTTGGGAGGATTATTGTTCTTGCTTAGCTGCATTTTTATTGGCATTGTCTATCCCTGGTTGGGAGTTTGATATTAAATTCATTGTGTTATCTTAAATTGCTCCTATGGGCTGGAATGCCGGTTTTTTGTTGTAGTTTGGTCGGGCTTGCCCAGCTTCGCGGCCGGGCGCCATCGCGACCGGGTTTGGGGTCGTGACAAGTTGGTATCAGAGCCTAGGTTTACTAGGCCTCACGAGTTATGAGCCGATTTGGTAGAATCTCGCGGATCGGTACGTAGACGTTCGTATCTATCTCGGTAGGTTGCAGAACCTTTAGGAAACACTTCATATTCTTGAACTCTTATCGCGCGGCTTTGTTGATTTGAGAACTGAAATTTTTTATTCTATTCTCTCGCAGATGGCGAGAACCCGTGCTACCGGATGTGGCGGTCGACCCCCATTGCCACCAGCTAGAGGCCGTGGACACTGCCGTGGTAGAGCATCAGGGGCAGTACCAGTTGACCTACCTGTTGCTCCTGTTCAGGATCAGCCCCCAGTTGTTGAGGCTCCAGCATCACCTACTAGGCACCGGCAGTACCCATTGTGATACCTGGTCTCCAGGAGACGTTGGCTCAAATCTTATCCGTCTGCACTAGGTTAGCTCAGGTGGTATCAGCTGCCACTACAGCGGCTACTTCTCAGACCGGGGGTGGTCATCAGACCCCCGCAGCTCGCACTGCAGAGCACGGTGCACAGGGTTTGCAGACCCAAGAGGCACCACCAGTTCAGCCAGTTGCCCCTGTTCAGCCAGTTGTTCCAGTTCAGGGTGATGGGGTATCAGTGATGCCAG
Organism: Nicotiana benthamiana; assembly: GCA_034376525.1. Lineage (NCBI taxonomy): Eukaryota > Viridiplantae > Streptophyta > Magnoliopsida > Solanales > Solanaceae > Nicotiana > Nicotiana benthamiana. The sequence goes on from CM067325.1 coordinate 107,593,595, forward strand.
ATGACGGGCAGCAATTTCTGGAGAGGTTCAGCATACTTTCACCTCCGACTTTTAGCAGTGTTCCGGGCGAGGATGCCCAGGGGTTTCTCGACAAGTGTCGACACATGCTCAAGGCAGCAGGGATTTTGGAGACTAGTGGGGTATCTTTTACCACTTTTCAGTTCTTAGGAGCAGCCTTCACCTGGTGGGAGGCATATGAGCGGCGTAGGCAGGCAGGGTCGGCACCGTTATCTTGGCAGGCTCCACTATCTTTTTGGAGAAGTGGGTACCTAGGTCGCAGAGGAAGGAGTTACGCAGGCAGTTTGAGTTGCTTCGCCAGGGGGATATGTCTTTGACATAGTATGAGATGAGATTTGCAGAGTTAGCTCGTTGTGCTCCGTGGATGGTCCAGAGGGATCAAGAGAGGATTAGACGATTTGTGGACGGACTCATTTACCCCATTCGTATTCTGATGACTCGAGAGAAGGTCCTGAGTCATACCTTCGAGGAGGCGGTGGATATAGCCCGCTATATTGAGACGGCTCGCCGTCAGGAGCGAGAGGAGAGGGAGGACAAGAGTCCTCGAGGTTCGGGCAGTTATGGTGGCGCTCCATCTAGGGGCTAGTTTCATCAGGACAGAGGTCGTTCTTTTTTACCTCCTCAATCAGGCTGCCCAGAGTACATCGTAGCTTCTTCCGGTCGTGGCCGTCAGGGTCACCAGCAGGGCCAGTCTTCACTCAGTTCCCTCCCAGCTTAGAGTTCTGCACCCGCTTCATTAGCCCAGGGTTCAGGGGTTCCCTCTAGTCCCTTTCTCCAGCTTCAGTCGGTTATTTCGAGTGTGGGGAGTTTGTTCATTTGAAGAGACATTGTCCTCGATTTTGTGGTGGTAGGTTTCAGCAGAGAGATCAGCCCTCCTCTTCTTCCCCACCTACTCCAGCACCATCCCGTTCTAGTAGGGGTGGGGGACAGTCATCTAGAGGTCGCCCCAGGAGGGATGAGCGATCGAGCGGTGGTCAGGCTCGTTTCTATGCACTCTCAGATAGGAGAGATGACGTTGCTTCAGATGCAGTGATCACAGGTATTATCTCAGTTTGCCACATGGATGCTTCTATTTTTTTGATCCCGGGTCTACATATTCATATGTATCTGCTTATTTTTCTCATCATTTGGGAACTACCCGAGGATGTCTAGCATTGCCTGTGCACGTATCTACCCCGGTGGGTGATACTATTATTGTGGACCACGTGTATCGTCCTGTCTTGTTACTATTGAGGGTTTGAAGACTCGAGCTTACTCGCTACTTTTGAGCATGGTAGATTTTGACGTTATTTTGGGCATGCATTAGCTATCACCGTGCCATGCTATTCTAGACTGTCACGCCAAGAGTGTCACTTTGGATATGCTGGGTATCCCGAGGATTGCGTGGTGTGGTTCGACGGATTATGTACCCAGCAGGGTAATCTCTTTCTTGAAGCCCACCGGATGGTTGGGAAAGGATGTTTATCATATCTAGCATTTGTGAGAGATGTTGGAGCTAAGACTCCTAGTCTTGATTCGGTTCCCGTGGTGAGGGTGTTTCCTAATGTATTTCCAGCAGACCTGTCGGGCATGCCGCCAGACAGAAATATTGACTTCGGTATTGATTTGGTGCCGGGAACTCCTCCCATCTCTATTCCTCCCTATCGTATGGCACCAACAGAGTTAAAGGAGTTGAAGGAGCAGCTGTAGGAACTCCTAGATAAAGGGTTCGTTCGTCTGAGTGTGTCGCCATGGGGCGCACCAGTGTTATTTCTTAAGAAGAAGGATGGCACAATGAGAATGTGCATTCAGTGAAGAACAAGTATCCATTACCTCATATTGATGATTTGTTTGACCAGCTTCAGGGGGCAAAGGTATTCTCGAAGATCGATCTCCGTTCAGGCTATCACCAACTGAAGATTAGAGATTCTGACATTATGAAGACAGCATTTAGGATGAGATATGGGCATTATGAGTTTTTGGTTATGTCATTTTGGCTGACTAATGCCCCAGCAGCATTCATGCACCTGATGAACAGTGTATTTCGGCCGTATCTGGATTTTTTTGTGATCGTGTTTATTGATGATATTCTTGTGTACTCGCATAGCCAGGAGGAGCACGCGCAATAATTGATGGTGGTCTTGCAGAGATTGAGAGAGGAGAAGTTGTATGCAAAGTTCTCCAAGTGCGAGTTCTGGCTCAATTCCATGGCTTTTCTGGGACACGTGGTGCCCAGTAATGGTATTCAGGTTGACCCAAAGAAGATTGAGGCGGTGCAGAGTTGGCCCAGACTATCCTCGGCTTCTGAGATGCGGAGTTTCCTCAGTTTGGCGGGTTATTACCGCAGGTTGGTTCAGGGTTTTTCATCTATTTCTTCGCCTTTGACGAAGTTGACGTAGAAGAATGCACCATTTGCGTGGTCTAATGAGTGCGAGGAGAGCTTCCAAAAGCTCAAGTCATTGTTGACTACGGCTCCAGTATTAGTATTGCCAACAGCTTTAGGTTCTTATACGGTATATTCCGATGCTTCGAGAATTGGTATTGGATGTATTCAGATGCAGGAGGGTAGAGTGATGGCATATGCTTCTCAGATGTTGAAGCCCCATGAGAAAAACTACCCTATTCATGACGTGGAGTTGGCTGCTATAGTTCATCCCTTGAATATTTGGAGGCACTATCTATATGGAGTATCTTGTGAGGTGTATACGGATCATCGCAGCCTTCAGCAGTTGTTCAAGCAAAAAGATCTTAATTTGAGGCAGCGTAGATGGCTTGAGTTACTCAAGGACTATGATATTACCATATTGTACCATCTGGGGAAGGCTAATGTAGTGGCCGATGCTTTGAGCCGAAAGGCGGTGAGTATGGGTAGCTTGGCATACATTCCAGTTGGGGAGAGGCCCCTTGCAGTTGATTTCAGGCCTTGGCCAATCGGATGGTGAGGTTAGATATTTCAGAGCCCGGTCGGGTGTTGGCTTGTGTGGTTTCTCTGTCTTCTTTGTACGAGCGCATCAGGGAGCGCCAGTATGATGACCCGCATTTGCTTGTCCTGAAGGACAGGGTCCAGCATGATGATGTCAAAGATGTGACTATTGGTAGTGATGGTGTATTGCGGATGCAGGGCCGGATTTGCTTGCCCAATATGGATGGGCTCCGAGAGATGATATTAGAGGAGGCCCACAGCTTGCGGTATTCCATCCATCCGGGTGCCGCGAAGATGTATCAGGACTTGAGGCAGCATTATTTGTGGAGGAGAATGAAAAAAGACATTGTGAGTTATGTGGCTAGGTGTCTCAATTGCTAGCAGGTCAAATATGAGCATCAGAGACCCGGTGGTGTACTTCAGCAGATGGATATTCCGGAGTGGAAATGGGAGAAGATTACTATGGACTTTGTGAGTGGTCTCCCTCATACCTCGAGGAACTTGGGTTCTATTTGGGTGATTTTGGATAAACTGACCAAGTCTGCGCACTTCATTCCGGTGTATACCACCTATTCTTCGAAGCGGTTGGCAGAGATTTTCATGTGTGAGATTGTGCGGTTGCATGGGGTCCCAGTTTCTATTATCTCAGACAGGGGTACTCAGTTTTCTTCTCGGTTCTAGAAGACTTTTCATCGGGAGTTGGGCACTCAGATTTAGATGAGCACAGCTTTTCATCCTTAGACGGACGGACAGTTCGGGCGTACTATTCAGATATTGGAGGACATGTTGGGTGCTTGTGTTATTGATTTTGGAGGTTGCAGAGTTCTTGCCGCTTGCGGAGTTTGCTTCAAACAATAGTTATCAGTCCATCATTCAGATCGCACCGTATGAGGCTTTGTATGGGAGACATTGTAGATCTCCAGTTGGTTGGTTTGAGCCTGGCGAAGCTAGACTATTGGGGCAGAGTTAGTTCAAGATGCCTTGGAGAAAGTGAAAGTTATCCAAGAGAGACTTCATACAACTCAGTCGCGTCAAAAGAGTTATGCAGATCGGAAGGTTCATGATGTATCTTATATGGTGGGCGAGAAGGTTCTGTTGAAGTTCTTGCCTCTGAAAGACGTGATGAGGTTTAGAAAAAAAGGTAAGCTGAGTCCGCGGTTTATTGGACCTTTTGAGATTCTCATGAGGATTGGGGAGGTGACCAATATGCTGCCTTTGCCACCTAGTTTGTCGGGGGTTCACCCGGTGTTTTATGTTTCTATGCTCAGGAAGTATGTTGGAGACCCGTCTCATGTGTTAGACTTCAGCACGATCCAGTTGGATGAGGACTTGACCTATGATGTAGAACCAGTTGCTATTTTGGGTCGACAGGTTCGAAAGTTGAGATCAAAAGATATAGCTTCGTGAAGGTGCAATGGAGAAGTCAGCCCGTGGAGGAAGCCACTTGGGAGACCGAGCAGGAGATGCGGAGCAGATATCCTCGTTTGTTTGAGGCTCCGGGTATGTTTCTTGACCCGCTCGAGGATGAGCGTTTGTTTTAGTTGGGGGGAATATGACGACCCGGCCCGTCGTCCTTTGTATTTCAGCCTCGTTATCCAAGTATTATGTTTCCCCGTGTGTTGATATATGTGTTTGGTAAGTTTGAAGTGTGTTGCGTTGAATTTGGTTAGAAATGAGACCAATAGTCTCTTTGAGGAAAGCTTAAGTTGAAAAAGTCAACCGGACGTTTACTTGTGAATTAGAGGGCTCGGAATGGATTTCCGATGATTTGACTAGTTTCGGATGGTGATTTATGACTTAGGAGCGAAATCGGAATTTAATTTGGAGGTCCGGTGTAGAATTGGGCCTTAATTGGCTAAGTTCGAATTTTGGCAAATTCCGGTTGATAGGTGAGATTTTCATCCGGAGATCGGAATGGAATTCCGACAGTTGCAGTAGCTCCGTTAGGTGATTTTGGATATGTGTGCAAATTTTCAGATCATTCGGAAGTATTTAGGTCGGGTTTTGAATTGAATGTGAATTTGAAAAGTTTTAGTTTGACTTAGGCTTGAATTTGAGGAATTTGATGACTTTTGATGTTAATGATGGTGTTTTTATGGCCCGAGCAAGTTTGAATGAGGTAATAGGTCATGTTGGTGCTTTTGGTTGGGGTCCCGGGGGCCTCGGGGTGATTTCGGATGGCTAACGGAAAGATTTTAGTTTGGAAAAGCTGCACAAATTGCAGTAGCAGTGCAGACCAATTTTTGGTCATCGCGATCGCGGAAGCGTGGATGCGATCGCGTAGTAGCGGGACGTTATTCTCTGCGAATGCGGAAGGCGAGTCGCGTTTGCGTAAGTTTAGGAGGAAGGGCTATGCGACCGCGTGGTGACTAGTGCAATCACATAGGAGTAAATTGGAGGCTTCGGATGTCTGTTCTCTGCGATCGCGTATAAGGGACCGCTGGTAGTTAAGGTTTTTATAAAAAATTCATCCGCGAACTATTTCATATTTCCTCCATTTTTGCACCACCTTGAGAGTTTGTTGACGTATTTTTAAGGGGATTTCTACGGGAAGTGATTGGAGGTAAGTCTCGTGGCCTTAATACGTGATTTTATTTAAGAATCAACCATTATTTCTCTGAAATTGGGTGTAAAAGTTGATGAACTAGGGCTTAAAATTTCAAATGAAAATTTGGGGATTTGGAAGAGCAACTGGACTCCGATTTCGATGAAATTTATATGTACGGACTCGTGGCGAGACAAGGATCATGAAAATGTAAATTTCGTAATTTTTCAAGGAGTGGTCCCGGGGCTGTGGTTTTGCCAACTTCGTATTTTTGAGTTATTTCGATTGGGTTATGTTCTATTGGCCTATTTTGACATATTCCTATTGGTTTTGACCAGATTTGGCATCCACGGAGGTTGATTCTTGAGGGAAAGGCATTGCGAGCTAGTTTTCGGCCGGCTTGAGGTGAGTAATGGGTGTAGATGATGATCTAAGGATTTGAAACCCCGGTATATCACATTATGACGCTATTATGAGGCTAGACACATACTCCATGGCTAGTGCGAGGTCGTATATGTTGGAAATTGTGACTCGGTCCAATCTGAGGGATAAATTGTTTATGTTGGTGTTTGCTTCGCATACTATATTGATGATATCTGGGCTTGATGCCATGTTTGGGGCCTTGTGCCGACTTGTGGAATCCTTCAGGGATCGTTATCTCAGAATTTTCATGATTTGCATATTATTTGAATTCAGTCGAGGTTTAAATATTATTTTTGCAAACTCAGCCATATTTATATGTTTTCAAAACTCAAATGATTTTTAAATGATAATTCGGGCTGACGAGTACTATCTCACTTTTTCCGGACTGTACATTAATTTAAATGGAAAAGGTGGTAACTATGGGCACCGTGTATTATAAATGGAAATGGTGGTAACTATGGGCATCGTGTATTATAAATGGAAATAGTGGTAACTATGGGCACCGTGTATAATAAATGAAAAGGGTGGTAAGTATGGGCACCGTGTATTGTAATGGAAACAATGGTAACTATTGACACTGTATGATATGGCGCTTGGCTGTAGGAGCCCCTCCGAAGTCTGAACCCCCCACAGTGAGCGCGGTTACCCATATGGATCGGGTTTCACGTTCTGCAGTGTTCATGCATTGTATTGCATCTCATGCATTTATTTACTGTTGCTTTATTTGTATATCTCTGACTTGTACTGTATAGAACTGCTAGATAGCTTCACTTTGTGTTATTTTGTGTTTTGTTATCTTCGGGTTTTTATACATGCTCATTACTCGCTGAGTTGGTAGACTCACCCTATACTCTCTGCACCTTGTATGCAGATTCAGGTGCTCCAGAGACCTAGTGATATTGCTGTTGATTTTCCGAGCTATTCAGTGTATTGAGGTAGCTGCCCAGCGATCGCAAGACCACTTACTCTTTCTCTATCAGTCATGTTTTTTGCTATTTTTTCAGACTTTAGTATCATTTCTGTTCATACTTGTACCATGTTCTGTTAGAGGCTCTGTACTCGTGACTCCTCGGTTTGGGAGGATTATTGTTCTTGCTTAGCTGCATTTTTATTGGCATTGTCTATCCCTGGTTGGGAGTCTGATATTAAATTCGTTGTGTTATCTTAAATTACTCCTCTGGGCTGGAATGCGGATTTTTGGTTGTGGTTTGGTCGGGTTTGCCCAGCTTCGCGGCCGGGCGCCATCACGACCAGGTTTGGGGTCGTGACAGAGGCGCAACTTTCTCTTTTCCCTTGCATCTTTTTTTTGTTCCCCCCTTTTCAGATTTTTAGGCACTACTTTATAGGTAGAGTTTAGGTTTAGGTGTATTTTTATATATTTTCTAATTAGTCCCTAGGTCCTTTTGTGTTAAGTCCTTAGGCTATATTTATTTATTTTATGCCCTAATGAAGATTCTAAAAGGATCCCTAGACTATACAATGCCTTTTAAAATACTATACCATACCAAACCTAATCCTAATTAGTTAAACTAAACATGAAACTATTTTGTATTTTTTGAAATTATATAAAGATAAAAATAAGGTAATATTTTTGTATTTTTAAAATTTATGAAAATGCAGAAACTGGAATATATTTTTGTAATTTTATTTTTGTGACGAAAATAAAGAAAAGAAGTCAAAAAAGTTGAAATAGCTATATTAGGCCTAAATTAAATATTTACACTCTAAAATATAAAAAATCTTGGGGAGGGTCAAAAATCACATGTCTAAAGCTGTCCCTCTTTGATTGGAAACACGAAGAGTTTTCAAACAAAGAACAACTAGACGGGTTTTTTGACCCGACCCTTATTTGGAGAGACTAAAACTAAGAGAAAATGGGAATGTGACCGAGCCCTGTTATCTGAGCTGCCTACATATCCTTGGCCATAAAGGAATCAGGCTACGTGTAGTTCAGAAGTGAGTACAGTGATGGAGTACTGAGGTGAAGAGCCAATCAAGGTGCCATTCTGCTGAGGTTCTGATATGCGGTCTCGTTACTACATCAAAATCAAAATTGAAAAAGACTAACTAAGCCTATAAGCTACGAGTTACAAGATTCCTATCTATGAGTCTTCTGAAGCTTGATCTTGAGTCTTGGTTGGTTCTTCATGTGGACTCTGATCTGAATCTTGATGCTTGTTAGCCACAGGTATTGGTTCAATCTTCTTAAGCTTTTCAAACCAAGACGCGACATTCAGAGCTTGAGAAACTCACATCTTTCATTAACCTCTGCATTTGGAATAAATTCTTGCCTCTCTTTTTATTCTGAATTGTGACTACCTTTTGTTGATCACCTCGAACTTTTGACTCATATCCTAGCTGCGAGCTTCTTTTGTTGCTGACTTTAATTGTTATCTGAGATGCTTTCCCTTTCTCCAGGTGGATGCCTGACTGCTGAACTTTGAATTGTATTCCTCTGCTATTCAGGCAGGCTCCTGACTTCAAAACTTGACATGTATTCCTCTGATATATAGGCGAGCTCCTGACTTCAAAACATGAAATGTATTCCTCTGTTATACAGGCGGGCTCCTGACTTCAAAACTTTTAATGTATTCCTCTGTTATACAGGCGGGCTCCTGACTTCAAAACTTGAAATGTATTCCTCTATTATATAGGCAGGGTCCTGACTTCAAAACTTGAAATGTATTCCTCTATTATACGTGTCACGACCCAGAATCTCAACCCGGTCGTGATGGCGCCTCTCGTGAGGACAAGGCTAGCCAATCAACAAAGCATTACATCTCTATATAATTACTTAGCAGGAATAAGTCTAAATCATGGGCAATATAATCTTTAATGTAAAATAAACGTGATAGAACAAGGAAAACCCTCCCAACTCAGCCCGAAATCAGGGTGTCACAAGTCATGAGCAACTACAGAGTTTACTAATATTTTACAAAGTTTGGAATTATCATAAATAGCAAAGATAAGGGAGAAAACGGGGTTGTGGATGTCAACATCTACCTCGTTACTCCTAATCACCGCCTAGTCTCGAAAGAATCAACTATCAGAAGCGAACTCACCTCTGCATGTATCTGCACAAATGGTGCAGAGAGTAATGTGAGTACTCCGACCCAGTGAGTAATAAAAAAATAACAACTGAAAGCATGAAATCTCATAACGGCACAATATAATGCTATCTCAAGCAGTAAAATCAATTATATAATAAAACCATGGAATATCAGATAATTCTCTTTTAAAGCAGTGAAGACAATTAAATTTCAACAAGTAAGGAATATTTAGAAAATTGCCCCGGCTCAATATCAAATTCTCAATACAGTATCAGCCCCTCGGGCTCATTCCCAACTCACCAACACACAAAATCAGCCCCTCGGGCTCACTCCCAACTCACCAGCACACAATATCAGCCCCTCGGGTTCACTGCCAAATCACCAGAACACAAACATCGCCCTCTCGGGCCCACTCCCAACTCACCTGGGAACCCTGCGCTCACTAGAATTATATACAGACTCCGGAGGGGCTCCTACAGCCCAAGCGCAATATCAATAGGCCTGAAACCCTTCACACATCACGCACGAGGCCTGAAAGCCTCCTCATACAATACTCGAGGCCTGAAAGCCTCCTCACATAACACTTGAGGCCTGAAAGCCTCCTCACATAATACTTGAGGCCTGAAAGCCTCCTCACATAACACTCGAGGCCTGAAAGCCTCCTCACATCACTCAACATATCCTCACGTATGGCCCTCTGCCTCAATCAGTCCAAAAAATAATCGTAAGCCTCTTGGGCATCAGTAAAACAATAGTGCTCAGCTCAACAACATTATAAATATCATTAAGTCTCGAGTTGAGTATAAATGTAGCTGAGTTCACAAAATAATATAATTCAATTGGACTGAGTTCAAATTATATTTCAATTCCTGAGGAAAATAGTGATGTAAATTCACAAAATATATCAGATAATTGGCACGAAGCCCAAATATGGGAATAAGCCCCAATCATAGTGAAAAATAATAAATCTTTACCAATTACGCAGTAAAAATATAAACCGGGATGGACCAAGTCACAATCCCCAATGGTAAATGACCCTGCGCTCGTCATACAACGCGTGTCTCATCTCAACATAGCAGTATGTTTTGCAATATGGGGTTTCAAACCCTCACTTTATCATTTAAAATTATTACTCACCTCAAACCGACCTAGGCTCTAGCTCGTTATGCCCTTGCCTCTCAAACTGGACTCTTAGTGCGTCGAATCAATCCAAAATCAAAACGAATATGTCACATTATGTTGTAGGAACAATACCCAATCGAAAATAACTGAAAATTATCAAAATCCCAAAATTTGGTAAAACCCGAGCCCCGGGCCAACTTCTCGAAATCCAAAAATTTTTACATCAAAATGTTCCTTATCTCGCCACGAGTCTATATATACAAAATTCACAAGAATCGGAGTCTATTTGACCCTCAAATCCCAAATTTAGAATTTCAATTTCAAGCCCTATTTTCTTACAATTTGGCTATATTTTCAATGATTTCACAATATAATCATGTATTTAGTTCATAGGACTTACCTCCAATCACTTCCCGTCAAAACCCCTTCAATTCCCATCCAAAAACTCTCAAGGTTGCTCAAAAATGGTGGAAAAATGTGTTGGGTTCGTGGATGAAATGTTAATATTTTGGAAGTATTGTTCACAGGTCACTATTCACGACACTGTTCACGGGTACTGTTCACGAGTCACCGTTCACTGGTCACTGGTCACTGTTCACCGCGCGGTATTAGACTCTTGTTCCTATGAGTCACAAATAATAACACAAACACAACCCTTCAATCGAAACTAAATTCGGAGCTCGTTTGCACAGTTCAATACCCATTTCGCTCGTTAAACAATTAACTCACATTTCATGTAAAAAACTCAAATCGCGACTTAATGAAATTAAACCAAAATTTCCAGATCAGCCCTATAATTCATGATTTAAATACTAGAAGTCTCGAAATCAAATTTGGATCTCTAGAACTAAAAATGAACCTTTAGATCATTACATTTATGCTCAAAACGGCAAAAATCTTCCAAAAATGACCCATTGGGCATCCGAAATACACCCGAGGCTAGTGAGACCTCAACCAATCATGCCCACAAAATTAATAACATCATTAAAACCTGATCCAATCATCAAAACACCTCAAACAATATCAAATTATCCAAAACCCATCGAATTCAAGCTTAAGTTTCCAAAAACTTCCTAAAATACACTTTCGATCAAAAACCCGACCAAACAATGTCCGAATAACCTGAAATTTTGCACACACATCACAAATGACATAAAAAAGCTACAGCAACTCTCGGAATTCCATTCCGACTCCCGGATCAAAATCTCACCTATCAACCGAAATTCGCCAAAATACTAACTTTGCCAATTCAAGCTTAATTCTACCCCCGTCATCACAAAAATATTTCGGACACACTCCTATTTTCCAAATCACCTAACAAAGCTATCCGAACCATAAAATTTGCATTTTGAGCCCTCTATCTCATAAGTCAATATCCTGTTGACTTTTCCAACTTAAGCTTCCTTAAAAGAGACTACGTGTCTCAAACCTTACCAGAACTAGTCCGAATGGCTTGAAATTTTGCACACAAGTCATATTCGACATTACGGACTTGCACCAACTTTCGGAATCGCATTTCGACCCCGATATCAGAATTTTCACTTCCGGCCAAATTTTTTTAAAAACCTTCAAATTCCTATATTTAGCCAAATGACTTCAAAATGACCTCTGGACATCCGAATTCACTTCTGATCGCGCTCCCAACTCCATAATAACCATACATAGCTATTCCCGGACTCGAAATCTGAAACGTACATCTATAACTCAAAAATGCCTTCCAACCCAAATTTATGAAATTCTTCTGAAATACTAACTTCCACAATATACGCCGAAATGCTTAAGGGTTATCAAAAACCAAATTCGAACATACGCCAAAGTTCGAATTTATCATGCAAACATGCTGGAACTTTCATATCCCAATTCCGAGGTTGTTTACTCAATGTTCCAATCTTAGCCATTTTCTTCAACTTAAGGTTGCAAAAATGAAAAGTTTCTTTCCAATTCGGCTCTGAATTTCCCAAAATTTAAGTCTGACCATATGTACAAGTCAATATACTTGAAATGAAGCTGTTCATGACTTCCAACTGTTGAACGACACGCTAGAGCTCAAAACGACCGGTTGAGTCGTTACATTCTCCCCCACTAAAATAGATGTTCGTCCTCGAACATTCCAAGAACTGCTCTTAAGTTATCTGAAATCACTATTTAACACCTCGTGCACCTGCCCGTGCTACCACAACTCATATGGACACATTAGTTTGATCAAATCTGTAGATATCCTCTTTTATCCATACAATAAGCTCAGAACCCAATTCCAACACCTGAAATTCTCTGCCAGACATGTTCCATGTATATAAACACTGTATCAACTACCACACGAGGTACCAGAACTTGATTGCATACCTTTTTTGAATTAGCACCATGCATTGCATAATAAACCATCTAACCACAATGACAAACCATGAACCTGAATAGCCAAAATTCTACGATTCGGATGCTCCCAATGCAAATTATTATATACCTATACATTTTGTTATAATGCTAACGATACAACCACAACGGAGGAGATGTGCAAAAATTTCTAACCAATTGCAGAGTTAACCAAACATTAATTCTCTCCTTTTTGAGTAAAATCATCACCTCATTACTACCCAAACACTGGTAACTAACCTGTAATATACCTCACATAATCCCACTTCAATGGTTCTCAATACCAATAGTCTCGCCTCGCTTAGTACGAGCTGCTCAGACAACCAATCACCACAGACAATGACCAACGGTCTCACATGATGCAAAAATGCGCCAATAGGTCATAATGCGAACAAGATACATAAGGAAATGATTCAGGAATGGACTGCTCAACTCACATAACTAATATGGACTTATCCCCAGAGAATAGGAATGTATCAAGCCGTTTCACAGCACACACGGCACAATCACAATATTACATGAGTTGACGAACACAGAACAACATATGATATTCCAACACCCTTCCTTGAGGAGCGCTATACTGAAATGAACATATTTGACTCACATGGAGCCCATAATCCTATTTAAATCCATTCACCCACTTCAGGTCGATTTTGCTCGTATTGAACTAGGCTGATAGCCTTTCCTGGACCTGTAAAAAGTCATTTCTTCTCATAACATGGAAGAACTACCACCATAGCCGGGACAACACCCCCACAATCCACAACCAAATGAACCGGAACGACTTCATATAGATCTTAGATATTCTTCCAACATTTCAACTTTCTTAAGTCCCCAAAATTTGACTAACTCCCAAATTTTTCAAATATTTCGGCAGAGCCTCCCTTGTAATTGGGCCTATCCACATGTCAGAGTAACACCAAAACAACTCCTAACAGCACGTCCACAACCCAACAAGTACCACAAGTATATCAATAACATTAATCTCCGCATTACAAGCCCGACATTATCACAATGATATTTTGTCATGAAACGCATCATTTGTATGATCATAACCGCATTTTTTTGGTCTTAATAGTTGTTCATAATAATTCCGTCATTATCAATAAATCTCATATTAACCACCACCTCATTTCAAATTTTCATCATACTGACAACATAATGTGAGGCATGAAGACCTCATTATTACTTACTCTGATTAATGAGTCACATTTAACGCCACCTGGAAACTCCTCTCATAAGCTAAAATGCAATGTTTACAGTACGAAAATGGCTGAATATGAACATAAAATATACAAGAATTATCAAATCGACTTAACTGGCATGGCTCCCTTTATTATTATCGTACGAATTAAACTTTACAAAGGAAAACTTTAAACTCATAATTATTTACCATAAGGACCTTGTCCTTACATAACCTCCACCGCAGCTTGCATCCCGGTTTAAATATTTCACATTGTGCCAACTGCAGTTTTCAATTTCCTTTCTTTCTGTTCCTCAATAAATTTCGTAAACATTTTTTTTTCATAGCACATAACGAACCCTCATTCCAGTACCGCATATAATTCATAAAAGAAAATATTAACCATTATTCCGAAACACATTAAACCCATTGTAGTGTAATAAACATTACTTTAACCCTACCCGAAATCCCCAAAGCCCAATTTCTAACATCCAGAATTTTTTTCAAGACCCGACTCTCACATACACACACTGAATAAGTCCGAACAAACTATGTCAAGCCATAACGATAAGCCTAGATATAATCGCATAACATACTACACAACTCGTATACTCGTAACACCATTCTCGATCACCATAACCACTCAAACAACCCAAGTACCAGTAGGAAACCCCACATAAATAGAACCTCGCTCCAAAACCTTCGTACCCCATCAATAATGAAGAAATATATAGGAACTCACAATACATAATACGTTCCCCATACCGGTAGAAAGTATCTGGTTTAAACCATGGTAGAAACCATCAAGAACACTTGAAAATCCATTTTCTCCTAATCAAGCTATCATAACTAAATTCCTCTAATTCAACCAGGCCACGCAGGTCATCAAACTCAAAGAATATTGCCATATTACTACGGCTAGTTCAACAAAAATTCTTCACAAGCTTAGGCAGCACAGACCATAAAATACCTCAATTCCACTACTAAGATCACCTTCATTCTCGTGACAATCAACTCAATTTTCTCAACGACACTCAAATTCAAATCTCAACACATGCCCCATGTCTGTAGAAAAGAAACTCTCTACTCAATCTTATACGGAACACACCTACGTAGATTATTTTGCATGAGATAACCCACCTGCTTTGCCTCCAATTAACATTTTTGTATACCTTCCACCGTCATACACATTACACAATCACTTAGTATTCCTGAGTCTAAACTCATACCGTAACATGAAATTTACTTCACTACCAACTAAGTTACATGAAATGATTCTTCACGCGCCCATAACTTGGAGTTACACATCCAACCACAATTGAAATCGAACACTTAGTAGTTTACCTATCATCTAGCAAATCTTCCTCGACTATTCCACGTCATATAAAAATATCATGCAGTACAAACATATTCAGCACATAGATATCCAGCCATCACTCCCACCATTAGGGACAATACTGAACATATAAGTTCAAAATACTAGCTCGCACCATCAGCACCTTGGTGATCAATCCATAAGCGAAAATCTGGCCTCAAGTCCTCCAGACTGGCCCAACATCAACTCACAGAAATCACATCTCGCCCCTCAATCGGGGAATTACAAGACATCAAGGCACATCTAATTTTGAGCGCTCGCTTGCGCATAATAACACATTGAAGGAATAGTAAGAGTGACATTTTAAGCTAAATCAAGGAGCACGATAAGAATTTCAAGAATATGAAGTTTTTCCTAAAGGTTCTGCAGCCTCTCGAGGATAAATATAGACGTCTCTGTACGGATCCGCGAGACTCTACTAAACCTGCTCATGACTCGCGAGACCTAGTAACCTAGGCTCTGATACCAACTTGTCACCACCCAAAATCCCAACCCGGTCGTGATGGCGCCTCTCGTGAGGACAAGGCCAGCCAATCAACAAAATAGTACATCTTTTTATAATTACTTAGCAGGAATAAGTCTATATCATGGGCAATATAATCTTAAATGCAAAATAAACATGATAGAACAAGGAAAACCCTCCCAACTCAGCCCGAAATCAGGGTGTCACAAGTCATGAGCAACTACAGAGTTTACTAATATTTTACAAAGTCTGGAATTATCATAAATAGCAAAGATAAGGGAGAAAATGGGGCTGCGGACGTCAATAGCTACCTCGTTACTCCTAGTCACCGCCTGGTCTTGAAAGAATCAACGCTTAGGAGCGAACTCAGCTCTGCCTATATCTGCACAAATGGTGCAGGGAGTAACGTGAGTACTCCGAGCCAGTGAGTAATAAAAATAAATAACGATAGAAAGCATGAAATCTCATAACGGCACAATATAATGCTATCTCAAGCAGTAAAATCAATTACCGTGGTATATCAGATAATTCTCTTTTAAAACAGTGAAGACAATTAAATTTCAACAAGTAAGGAATAATCAGAAACTTGCTCGGGCTCAATATCAAATTCTCAATACAGTATCAGCCCCGCGGGCTCACTCCCAACTCACCAACACACAATATCAGCCCCTCGGGCTCACTCCCAACTCACCAGCACACAATATCAGCCCCTCGGGCTCACTCCCAACTCACCAGAACACAAATATCAGCCTCTCGAGCCCACTCCCAACTCAGCTAGGAACCTTGCGCTCACTAGAGGTATATATAGACTCCGGAGGGGCTCCTACAGCCCAAGCGCAATATCAATAGGCCTGAAAGTCTTCACACATGAGGTCTGAAAGCCTCCTCATACAACAATTGAGGCCCGAAAGCCTCCTCACATAATACTTGAGGCCTGAAAGCCTCCTCACATAACACTCGAGGCCTGAAAGCCTCCTCGCATCACTTAACATATCCTCACGTATGGCCCTCGACCTCAATCAGTCCAAAAAATAATCATAAGCCTCTTGGGCATCAGTAAACAATAGTGCTCAGCTCAACAGCATTATAAATATCATTAAGTCTCGAGTTGAGTATAAATGTATCTGACTTCACAAAATAATATAATTCAACTGGACTGAGTTCAAATAATATTTCAATTTGTGAGGAAAATAGTGATGTAAATTCACAAAATATTTTAGATAATTGGCACGAAGGAAAAATATAGCAATAAGCCCTAATCATAGTGAAAAATAATAAATCTTTATCAATTACGCGGTAAAAATATCAACCGGGATGGACCAAGTCACAATCCCCAATGGTAAATGACCCCACGCTCGTCATACAACGCGTGTCTCATCTCAACATAGCAGTATGTTGTGCAATCTAGGGTTTCAAACACTCAGTGCATCATTTAAAATCATTACTCACCTCAAACCGGCCAAGGCTCTAGCTCGCTATGCCCTTTCCTCTCAAATTGGCCTCTTAGTACGTCGAATCTATCCAAAATCAGAATGAATATGTCACATTATGCTGCAGGAACAATACCCAATCAAAAGTAACTGAAAAGCATTAAAATCCCGAAATTTGGCAAAACCCGAGCCCCGGGCCCACTTCTCGAAATCCAAAAAATTTTACATCTAAATGTTTCTTATCTCGCCACGAGTCTATACATACCAAATTCATAAGAATCGGAGTCCATTTGACCCCTAAAATCCCAAATTTAGAATTTCAATTTCAAGCCATATTTTCTTACAATTTGGCTATATTTTCATGAATTTCAAGGATGATTTCACAATATAATCATGCATTTAGTTCATAGAACTTAACTCCAATCACTTCCCGTCAAAACCCCTTCAATTCCCGTCCAAAAGCTATCAAGGTTGCTCAAAAATGGTGGAAAAATGGGTTGGATTCGCGGATGAAATTTAATATTCCGAAAGTACTGTTCACGGGTCACTATTCATGACACTGTTCACGGGGGGTCACTGTTCACTGGTCGCTGTTCACTCATCACAATTCACTGGTCACTGTGCACCGGTCACTGTTGACCCGCGCGATTACTGTTTACTGCTGCATAAAATACAATAGCTTTTAAGAAATTTGCAGCACAGCCATATTTTCACTCAAATAGCTCTAACTCCATCATACAAACTCATAATTAGACGATTCTTATTCCTATGTGTCACAAATAATAATACAGACACTACCCTTAAATCGAAACTCAATTCGGAGATCGTTTGCACAGTTCAATACTCATTTCGCTTGTTAAACAATTAACTCACATTTGACGTCAAAAACTCAATCGCAACTTAATAAAATTAAACCAAAATTTTCAGATCAGTCTTATAATTCATGATTTAAATTCTGGAAGTCTCGAAATCAAATTTGGATCTCTATAACTAAAAATGAACCTTTAGATCATTACATTTATGCTCAAAACGGCAAAAATCTGCCAAAAATGACCCGTTGGGCATCCTAAACACACCCGACGCTAGTGGGACCTCAACCAATCATGCCCACATAATTCATAAAATCAATAAAATCTTCTCCAATCATCAAAACACCTCAAATAATATCAAATTATCCAAAACTCATCGAATTCAAGCCTAAGTTTCCAAAAACTTTCGAAAATACACTTTTGATCAAAAACCTGACCAAACGATGTCCGAATAATCTAATATTTTGTACACACATCACAAATTACATAACAAAGCTGCAGCAACTCTTGAAATTCCATTCCGACTTCCGTATCAAAATCTCACCTAGCAACTGGAATTCGCCAAATACTAACTTTCTCCATTACCTTAATTCTACCACGGTCATCACAAAAATATTTCGGACACATTCCTAAGTCCCAAATCACCTAAGTAATCCATAAGAACTATAAAAATTGCATTTCGAGCCCTCTAACACATAAGTCAATATGCGGTTGACTTTTCCAACTTAAGCTTTCTTAAAAGAGACTAAGTGTCTCAAACCTTGCCAAAACTTGTCCGAATGACTTGAAATTTTGCACACAAGTCACATTCGACATTACGGACTTGCACCACTTTCGGAATGGCATTCCGACCCCGATATTAGAATTTTCACTTTCGGTCGAATTTTCTCAAAAACCTCCTCCGGACATCCGAATTCACTTCCGATCGTGCTCCCAACTCCATAATAACCATACGTAGCTATTCCTGTACTCGGAATCCCAGACCGACATCTATAACTCTGAAATTCTTTCCAACACAAATATATGAAATTTTTCTGAAATACTAACTTCCACGATATACGCCGAAATGCTCACGGGTTATCAAAAACCAAATTCGGACATACGCCCAAGTCCAAAATCATCATACAAACATGCTGGAACTTTCATATCCCAATTCCGAGGTCATTTACTCAAAGTTCCAACCATAGCCATTTTTTTTAAGTTTAACTGTTAATTTCATTGATATCAAAAGAATTACAATGTAAGCTCTAAAGTAGTAGCATTGACTAGCTACTACTCATGTACAAACATCACTAAGCTATACAAATCTAATACAAGCTGTCTTGGTATGAAAACTATTAGACTATAGCTAAGGGTAACAGTTTAGTTTCCGTAAACCATCCTGCCATCTTTTACAGGTTCTGCCTCGTATATGAATTAGCAGTGCAACCTCTCTACAAAATTGGTCTTTTACAAATGCCTTGCCATCAAAACGAATACAATTTCTGTCCCTCCATATAAGTGCTACAGCAGTCACAAATGCAGAAGCGGTGATTGCTTTGTGCCATAGTTTGCTCCTAGCTTTGTTGCAAATCCAGTGAAGTTCATCTTCCTATTTGCCAACTGTTCTTTTGTACCCCAACCAGCAACAGATTCTAATCCATAATCGATTGGTGATTTGGCACTCAAAGAACAAGTGTTCAAAACTCTCAGCATACTGATTACAGAATATACAGTCAGTAGGCACCTGAATTCCATACTTCTGCAATCTGTCAATAGTAGGCAGGTTGTGTTGAGCAGCTAACCAAACAGTGAATTTGTGTCTAGGTTGCACATTTGTAATCAGCATCACATTCTTCCATACTACTTTATTATAGCTAGGCAGCATTGCAAGGTAAAGTTTTTGGATCTGAAACTTGTCTAGCTTGCACATTGATTGTAATCTGTTAAGGAGATCCCCTTAAAGCTGCTGATTTTCCATAACAGCAATCCTACAATCCAGAATCTTTCTAATAACCCAAGAAGCAGTCTTAGCCAAAGACATAGAACCAATGTCACACTATTTTATGTAGTAACAGTGCAGCCACTTGATCCAGAGACACTCTTTTTTCCTAGCCAGATCCCAAAGGAGTTTGGTAACAGCTGCCTTATTCCATACAGCCATATCAATGATATTCAGTCTTCCAGCAGAAATTGGTTTACAGACCTTTTCCCATGCAACCAAAGCCCTTTTGGATATAGTAGCACTGCCTGTCCACAGGAAAGACCTGCATATTGCTTCAATGGTCTTCAATACCTTCTTAGGCAATATGAAAACTTGTGCTCAGTAGGTCTGAATGCCAAAGATGACAGCCTTAATCAATTGGCATCTTCCAGCATAAGAAAGCATTTTGGCTGATCAGCAAGTTACTTTGGCAGTGATCTTTTCAATCGGTGGTAAGTAATGATGGATAGCAAATTTTTTAGAGTTGAGTGGAATCCCTAAATACTTGAAAGGAAGCTGTCCCTCAATGAAGCCCAGCTTTTCCATTATTACTTCTCTGGCAGATTGTTGTACCCCAGCCAAGTAAACAGCATTTTTGCTAATATTGGCTTGCAAACCAGAAGCTTTAGAGAATTCAAGGAATGCCTCTTGTAGAATCTGGATAGAAGTAACATCAGCTCGACAGAACATAAGAAGGTCATCAGCAAAACAAACATGTGCACAGTTAAGCTTCCTGCATTTGGGATGAAAGTTGAAATCCCCATTTTTGTGCAACTGTCCCAGTATTCTGTTCAGATACTCCATAGCAAGAACAAACAAATAAGGAGACATAGGATCACCCTGCCTAATACCCCTCCTAGCAATGAATGGCTTAGTTAAGCCACCATTCAGTACAAGGGAATAAGAAACAGAAGTAACACAAGCCATTATCCAGTTAAGGAACTTAGCAGGAAATCCAAGGTCAATAAGGACCTGTTTAAGAAAGCCCCATTCAAGAGTGTCATAAGCCTTCCTTATATCCACCTTAAGTACACATCTAGGAGACACTCCTTTTCTTGAATATCCCTTGAAGATTTCATGACTAAGCAATATGTTGTCAATAATGCTTCTACCTTCAATAAATGTTCATTGTGCTTGTCCAACTAGACCACCAATTACAGCTTTCATCCTCCTTGTAATAACTTCGGAAATGATTTTGTAAACAGTGGTACAGCAAGCAATAGGCCTATAATCTTTGACAGTTGAAGGAGTTCTAACCTTAGGCACAAGTGCAATAGCTGTAGTGTTGATCATAAGGGGCATGTTGCAAGTAGAGAAGAAGTCCTTAGTTGCAGCAAGAATATCTTCCTTTACTGTCTCCCAGTTGCTATTAAAGAACTCCACAGGAAATACATCCACACCTGGTGCTTTGTCCTTAGGCATCTCCTTTAGGGTTGTTGTAATTTCTTCCAGTGTTACCTCTCGAATTAGCATTTTTTGATGTGATAGAGTTAGACATTGTCCTTCCCTCATAACAGCAGTATTGATACAAGGTAATTCATCAGCACATTCTCCCATCAATGATTTGAACACCTTAATAAATTCCTGTTCCACATCTAATGGTTCTGTTAGTTTTATACCTGATTCAGTATATATATAGGTAATGTCATTCTGGCTAGTTCTGATCTTCCATTGAGCATGAAAATACTTAGTATTTGCATCTCCACTTCAATCCAGCAAGCCTTGGATTTCTTCCTCATAACATGTTTCTACACCTTGCTCCATTTTTCAATTTCATGCAATGCTGCTCTCTCATCAGTGAACAAACTCTGTGAAAGTGGATTAAGTTGCAACTGACTTTGTACAATATTCAGTTTCTCCCTAGCATGAATAAGCTTCTGTTTGTAGGAAGCCATCTGCATATTTATCTCCTTTAAGTGCTGCTTCAAATTCTTCAATTTGGTCCATACCATCTGCATAGGTGAACCTTCACAATTTTGAGCCCAAGTATGCTGCAGAATGGTCTTGATCTGAGGGTCCTCCATGATAGATGTATAGAATCTGAAAGGTTTGGGGTGTAATAGTTTTTGGCTGCCAAATTTAATAAGAATAGGGGAATGGTCAGAAACTGAAGGGTTCATGAAATCAGCTTCAAGGTGTCCATACTGTTGAATCCACTGAAAATTACACAGAGCCCAGTCAATCTTACGATAGAATCTAGTGTCATTGCCCTGCTTAAATGTCCAAGTATAATGCCACCCATTGGCTCGAATGGGAGTAAGTTGAAGATCAGTAATAACATCATTGAAACCTCTTATTTCAGCATCAGTGACAGGAGAACCAATTCTGTCTTCAGAACATAATACATTATTAAAATCCCCACTCAGTACCCAAGCATCCTGACTGGGAATGTTAATTGCCCTTAAATCACTCCACAGTTGTTCCCTAATGCTTGCAGTATTATGAGCATAGATGGCACTCATATGGATTCTGGTCTTACTTAGAGGATCTTCTACCAGACACTGAATAACCTAGTCAGTCACACAAGAGATAGTGACTTGAATGTGAGGCTTCCAGAGAAGCCATATCCTTCCATTTACAGCTTTAGCATAGTTGCATTGGACCTTCCATCCCTTAGCAACCTTATCTAATATCCTCTTAGCTTTATGTTCTTTCACTCTAGTTTCAAGAACTCCTATGGCATCTACTTTATTTTCAAACAGAAAGTTTTTCAATTCTTTCTATTTATGGGCTTGATTAAGCCCTCTTATATTCCAAGTAACAACAATCATGAAGCAGTAGAAGATTTACTCCAAGAAGGTCCTGGATCCACCTGTTGACCTCTTCCACCAGCATCCAGAATATCAACAGAAGTCTTCCCTTTATTAGCTTTGTCAATCAAAACCTCTGATCCCAGTAGGTACCCCTGTAGCTGTTGTGTCTCTACCAGTGCCAGCTAGATCATGTTGTTCCTCAATACTATTCCCCAACTCCATATCACTGGTATGCTGTTGAATGGTAGTCCCAACAGTACTAGTTCCCAGTTGCACTGTCTCACTGATATGTTCTGGTGGATCTGGAATAGTTACCATTGCATCTGCAATAGTCTTAGGAACCCATTCTTGTTTAGTAGCTTTGACCTGCTTTGGCAATCTAGTTCTCTGTCTTTTTCTCTTCTCCTGCTCACCATTAATCAGTTCTACATCATTGCTTGTATTATACCAGCATTCAATAGCATCATGGCCAAATTTCAGGTAATGATTGCAAAAGCTAGGTTACCAATCATATTCAATCTGTTGTACTTTCATGCCAAAAGGAGTTTCAATCTCAATCTGATCAGGTAGGGAATAAGCATCATCAAATTCTACTAAAACTCTAGCAAAAGAGATCTTCTCATAATGTGCTGTGAATTTATCAGTGTACAGTGGTCTACCCACTGCACTAGCCAATTTGCTCAGTACATCAACAGACCAGTAACCCACCGGAAGACCAGGGAATCTAATCCATACAGGTACAGTGCTGAGAACATCATTTTGAAAAGAAAAATCAACCTCCGATGGTTTCAACACCATAGGTTTGTTTCTGTACGAGTATGGTCCAGATTGTATAACTAACTCTTTATCCTCTTTACTATTGAAAAGAAATATGTAGTAACCTTCAGAATGCAACAGTATCTGAGGTTTGGACACAAAATTCCAAACATGCATCACGAAATTCTCCATCATTTTAACATTTGGATTGTCGCCAATTACATATTAATGCATTAGCCCAGTAATCTACCTGAGATTGTAGATCCTCTTCACTGATATTAACTACCTTTTGGCCATCTCTTTCGATCGGAGGTACAAATGAGAGCGGCTTACCCATTTGTGCATCTCGATTTCCTCGAACAACTTCAGCAGCAGTCGGAAGTGATTTTGCAGAATCACTTACTTCAGAGAATTGGAGTCTTCGCGCAGTCAAGTTATCCGAAACTTCATTTTTGTCCATCGGGAATGGATTTACAGTCTCATCAACCTCTGCATGCACGTTCTCTGGCAATTGGAATTTCTGTGGAGAGAAGTTTCCAAAGGTCAGAGGTTCCAGCTCCTTGGTGATACCATGTGCAAGGGTGACAATTTGAGTGGTAGTAGGTGCCAAATTCCGCCGGCGACGAGCCATCGATCGGTAACGATGGTGTTCTTACTATCATGCACCGAGTATTGCTCATTCAATTGCTCTGTCCTTTGCCATTTTCTTCAACATAAGGTTGCAGAAATGAAAAGTTTCTTTCCAATTTGACTCCGAATTTCCCAAAATTCAATTCGACCATACGTACAAGTCAATATACTTGAAATGAAGTTGTTCATGACTTCCAACTGCTGAACTACGCGCTAGAGCTCAAAACGACCGGTCGGGTCGTTACATTCTCCCCCCACTTAAATACCCGGTATGGATAATCTTCTATCAGTGGTAATGTTTATCCATAATCGGGTACTAAAAGGATAAGTTTATTATACCCGGTATGGATTCTATTGGGGGTAAAGTTTATCCATAACCGGATATTGAAAGGATAAGCTTATTATACCCGGTATGGATAATCTTCTACCGGGGGTAAAGTTTATCTATAACCGGGTACCGAAGTGATAAACTTCTTCAGGAAGCTTATTTCCAATTGAGTACTAAATAGACAAACATATTTACGGCAGAGTCACATATGGATGAGCTTCTTCGGGAAGCTTATTTACAATGGAGTATTAAATGAACACCCATAATATTATATATTTCTAACACTTCCCTTGGATATTCATTAAAAGATAATGTACCTCAACAAAACCTTACTAGGAAAAACCACGTTGGAAAAAAATCCTAGTGAAGGAAAAAGAGTACACATATTTAGTAATACGCATTGCTAGGTGCCTTATTAAAAACCTTATAAGGAAAACCCCATGGGAAAAAACCTTAGTAAGGGAAAAAGAGTGCATCATGTATTTTACTCCCCTTGATGATAACCATGTTTCAAATATTTGAGTTTGTGCATTCCAATCTTGTACACCATCTTCTCAAAAGTTGAAGTTAGCAAAGATTTAGTGAATAAATCTATTGGATTATCACTTGAACAGATTTGTTGCACATCAATGTCACTATTTTTCTGAAGGTCGCGTGTGTAGAATAATTTTGGTGAAATGTGCTTCGTTCTATCTCCTTTTATAAATCCTCCCTTCCATTGGGCTATGCCTACAGCATTGTCTTCGCATAAAATTGTGGGCCTTTTCTCACATTCCAAACCACATTTTTCTCGAATAAAATGAATTACTAATCTCAACCACATGCATTCCATACTTGCTTCATGAATAGCTATTATCTCAGTGTGATTTGAAGAAGTAGCAACAACAGAATACTTTGTGGAGAGCCATGATATAATTGTACCTCCATATGTAAATACGTACCCGGTTTGAGATCGAGATTTATGGGGATTAGATTGCTTTAAACCGTACAAAGATCTTTGTAATCTGATTGAATACATTTCCGGAGATTTTGCTTCAGGCATTTTAAATCCTTCAGGGATTTTCATATAAATTTCATTATCAAGTGAACCGTACAAATACGATATAACTACATCCATTAGATGTATTTCAAGCTTCAGTGCTAAACCGATGAGATATCGAAATGTTATGGCATCCATAACATGTGAATTTGTTTCAACAGAATTGACTCCAAGTCGTTGTGAGAATCCTTGTGCAACAAGGCAAGCTTTGTATCTTTCAGCTTCATTTTTATCATTCCTTTTTCGCACAAAACCCCATTTATGACCAACTGGTTTTATACCAGCAGGTGTTTGGACTACTCATCCAAATACCTCTCTTTTAGCAAGTTAGTTCAATTCTGATTGAATTGCCTCTTGCAATTTTGGTCAATCAGATCTTTGTCGACATTCTTTGACAGATCGAGGTTCAAGATCCTCACTATCTTGCATAATATTAAGTGCAACATTATATGCAAAAATATTATCCACCACTATTTCAGATCTATTTAAATTAATCCCATCACCAGTCGAACTTATTAAAAGTCCTTCACTCACATGAGCTCCGAGTTCATTAATTTCTTCAGGAATCTCAGAACCAATCAGATCTTCGGCCTCTTCAGGAGATCCCTTCATGGTATCATTTTGATAATTTGCTGATTTTCTTTTTCGAGGATTTCGATCCTTAGAACCCAAAGGCCTACCACGCTTCAGACGTGCTTTAGGTTTACTAGCTATCATGCTAGTAGATGGTCCTACTGGGACATCAATTCAGATAGGCACATTCTCTGCAGGGATATGTGACTTAGTTATCCTTTTTAAATAAGTAAATGCGTCTGGAATTTGATTTGCTATATTCTGTAAATGGATGATCTTCTGGACCTCCTGATTACATATATGGGTACGTGGATTAAAGTGAAATAATGATGAAACTTTCCACACAATTTCTCTTCTGATTTCCTTTTTCTCTCCCCCTAATTTTGGGAATTTGTTTAATCAAATCGATAATCTGCAAATCAAGCAGTAAATAAATTTCCTGTCAATGGTTAATGATAGCGAATAATAGAGGGTAATTCAAACCCGGCATATATTCCTATCCTTCTCTGTGGTCCCATCTTACTGCGCTGTGGTGGTGCTACTAGTATATATACAGCACATCCAAAAATTCATAGATGGGTAATATTTTGTTCATGACCAAAAACTAATTGTGACGGAGAATATTTATTATAATGTGTCAGTCTGAGACGGATAAGTGATGTTGTATGCAAGATAGCATGGCCCCAAATAGTAGTAGGCAATTTTGTTTTCATAAGTAGTGGTCTTGATATCAATTGCATGCGTTTAATAAATGACTCTACAAGGCCATTTTGAGTATGAACATAAGCTATAGGATGTTCAACTTTTATCCCAACTGATAGATAATACTCATCAAAAGCATGAGATGAGAATTCTCCAGCATTATCAAGGTGAATAGCCTTTATAGGATAATTTGGGAATTGTGTCCTTAATCAAATTATTTGGGCTAATAGCTTTGCAAACATCAGGTTACGAGATGATACTAGGCACACATGAGACCATCTTGAAGATGCATCTATTAGAACCATAAAATATTTAAACAACCCACTTGGTGGGTGAATAGGTCCACATATATCCCCATGTATACACTCTAAAAAGGTAGGGGATCCAATACCAACATTCATTGGTGATGGTCTAGTGATCATTTTGCCTTGATAACAAGCATCACAAGAAAATTAGTCATTTGTAAGAATCGTCAGTTTCTTTAATGGATGCCCACTTGAATTTCAGTAATTTGTCTCATAATTATTGATCCAGGATGACCCAAACGGCCAAGCCAAAGAAAAAAGTATTTGAATCTGTAAGCTTTTGGTTTACGATAGAGTGTGCTTCAATTGTACTAATTTTTGAATAGCATAAGCCAGAAGATAAAGTCGGTAACTTTTCTACAATGCATTTCTGGCCAGAAATATTCTTTGTAATACAAGATATTCCACATTCATTTCATCTATTGTCTCAACATGATATCCATTTTGACGGATATCTATAAAACTCAGCGAGTTTCTTCGGGACTTGGAGGAGAATAATACATTGTCTATAATATGTTTTGTTTCCTTAGACAAAAAGATAATGGCTCTTCCGGAGCCTTCAATTAAACTTATATTGCCAGAAATTGTTGAAACATTTGCTTTTTTCTTATGCAAATAAGAAAAGTATTTTTGATCCCTGAATATGGCATGAGTTGTTCCACTATCAATAACACAAATATCTTCATTATTTGTCTTTGATCCAAATATAATTTGAGGATTATCATATTCTTCAAAATAACATAAATAAAATATAATATAGTACACATCATTATCAAAACATAACTCTTATTTATGTACAACAATTACATAACAATACTATCTATTACAAACAACAAAAATTAAAATATTTATATTTCTACATATTCTCTACCGATTACATGACTTGTTTCTCCTTCTGGGAGTGCAAAGTAATCAGCTATATCTAAATGTATGAAGTCTAAATTATATTCAGTAATAAAATTTTCTTCAGCATTTTCTTTGTCTTCTTCAAGGAGGCTTGATAAAGCTCAACCAGGTGCTTAGCGTACGACAGGTACGTGACCAGTGCCCTTTTCCTCCACATCTAAAGCATGCACTCTCTGTATTTGGTTCTTGAACCGCTTCATGATTTTGTTCCTTCCTTTTCCACTGCTGGTGGCGAGGCGGGTTCTTTGGTGCATTATTATTACCATGATTGGGATTTCTTCCCCGACCACGGCCATGACCACGACTGGGGCAACGACCTCTTCCACGTTTAGCTTGGTGGAAGTTTGTCTCATTCACTTCAGGGAACGGACAAGAACTAGTAGGTCGACTTTCATGATTTTTCATTAATAACCCATTATGTTTCTCAGCTATAAGAAGATATGAGATAAGTTCATAATACCTTTTAAATCCTATTTCTCGATATTGCTGCTATAGGAGCATATTCGAGGCATGAAAACTGGTGAAAGTTTTCTCCAACATATCATAATCAGTAATATTATCACCAAATAATTTTAATTGGGAAATAATTCTGAACATAGCAGAATTATACTCACTGATAGATTTAAAATCTTGTTGCCTTAGATGAGTCCAATCATATCATGCATGTGGAAGAACGACCATCTTCAGGTGGTCATATCTATCTTTTAAATTATTCCACAATATGACTGGATCTTTAACAGTAAGATATTCCATTTTCAGGCCCTCATCAAGGTGATGGCGTAGGAATATCATTGCTTTGCCACGGTCTTGGTTTGATGCATGATTTTTTTCTTTGATGGTATCTGCTAGACCCATCGCATCAAGATGAATTTCAGCATCAAGCACCCAATACATATAGCTTATGCCTGATATATACAGGCAACAAATTCACGTTTAGAAAGATTCACATTATTTAGGAAAAGAAAGTTCTTTCCTTAGATACTTTCAAAATATTTGCTCAAGATGGCAGAGTCTTGTGCTGATAACGTGATATAAAATTAAGACATTAAAGTAAAGACAAGTATATGGAGAAACTGTTACATTATTCGAATTCAAATTGATGTACATAATGAACTGAAGTCTCTTCTATTTATAGAGGAAAGGAAGTTGTTGTATAAGCTGCTACTGCAAGCTGATGTATAAGCTGCTATTATACCCGGTATGGATAATCTTCTATCAGAGATAATGTTTATCCATAACAAAGTATCGAAGGGATAAGCTTATTATACTCTGTATGGATAATCTCCTATCGGGGATAATGTTTATCCATAATTCGGTACTTAAAGGATAAGCTTATTATACTCGGTATGGATAATCTTCTACCGGGGATAATATTTATCCATAATCAGGTACTGAAATGATAAGCTTATTATACCTGGTATGGATAATCTTCTATCGGGGGTAAACTTTATCCATAACCGGATATTGAAAGGATAAGCTTAGTATACCCAGTGTGGATAATCTTCTACCGGGGGTTAAAGTTTATCCATAACCGGGCACCGAAGTGATAAGATCTTTAGGAAGCTTATTTCCAATAGAGTACTAAATAGATAAATCTATTTACGGTAGAGTCACATAGGGATAAACTTCTTCGGGAAGCTTATCTACAACGGAGTATTAAATGAACATCCATAATATAATTTATTTATAACAATTACTATTTATAAAAAATAAAAAGGAAAAATTAACTATTTACGATTTAGCCTCAATTGCATTCTTAATTATAGCCAATTTTGCATCCCAAATTACCCCAGGCCAATTACCTAACTAACTTGACCCGGTACCCACTTACCCGATCCACCCGGACCCCCATTCAATCAAGGCCATTGATCTAAATGATCAACGGCCATGTTTAATCCTTTCCTTTTTGAATTCACCAACCCCACCCTAACCTTAGCCATTTCTCACTAACCACTACCCGTGAATCCCTCTTCTCTCTCAATTCTCTCTGAAGCTCTCATAAACCCTAGACACCACCATCCAATGCCACCCTATTATACTCCAAACCCTACCTAATCCATGGCCTCCCATGGCCATTGGAGATTTGTAATGGCCTCATATGGCTCCTGGTGTTCGTTTCTGTGGTTTCATGGCCAGACCTCGAAGGAATTGGTCCAGTCTTTTCCTGACTTCGATTCATTGCCTTTCTACGGTCATCCTTGACTTTTCTCCGGCCAGTCGTGATCGTTCGAGTTAGATCCTAGACTCTCCTGGTTAGATCGTTAATTTTCAAAGCCTTTATCACCTTTCTGGGTTTTTCAATATCCTAATCTTTGGGATTTTTGATTTTTTCTTTCAGATCTACTTTAGATCTGTAATTGCCATGAATGTTTTAAGTGTTTTCTAGAAAGTTCTTCAACTTTTCTTACAAAACGACCCTTCCTTAGGGTTTTCCTTTAAGTTTTTCAAAGATCTTTGATTTTAACATGTTTGTGATTTGCCTATGATTTGCTCATGACGTTCTTCTATATGTTTCGGCATGTTAAAAACCTTAGTTCTTTAATGGAATCATTTGTGTCCTGAAACTGTTTGTTAGATGCATACTTGTCTGATTCAGTTCCTCGTTCTTGTTTGACTTATTTGTTTCACCGTCTTTTAAACTCGATTACTGTGGAAAACCCTAGGTCTTTTGGTCTAAGACTGCTTGTTTAAAAGTATACTTGACTCGATCAAAGGTTCCTTGTCTCAGACTCTCTTTTCTTTATGTAACTCATCTAATTCTGAGTTTTACTATCTTTTAACTCCGCCATTGCTGAAATCCTAATCTCTCACAAGGGTTTCCTCACTTGTTATTGTGAGACCTTTACCTGTTTTAACTCTCTTCTTTACTTCGGCCAAATGTGTAAGCCTAGATTATCTACTGAATCCTATGCTTATTTCTGCTACTATTGTATGTTAATTATTTTGCTATGTGCTTGGCCTCGCATGACTGATGTTTCTATTAACTCTATTTATATGCTAAAGTGCAGAATGTTTCTTCCTTGATTGATCTTGATTTTGTGACTGATTTCAAAAGTTTTCTTACGAGCCCTGATTTCAATCGATGTTTAAAATCAATTGATTATTTTCCCTTTACTATTATATTTTACCTTTTTGGATCTTTCCCAAAATAAGCATATCGTTGTACTTAGACTTGATTGTTTACTTCATACTTTTACTGCCTTTTTTTATGGAAATAATCAATCTTTCCCCAAATTGATTTTCTATCCTTAATTAAACATGTTGATACTCGTTAAACAGTGACTCCTTAATTAAAGGGGAGTCACTTGGGCTAATTGATTCTAACTTGTGATTGTTTCCATATTTGTGTTAAAATTGTACTTATTACCTTACTCATTTTCAAAAATATAAATACCTCTACCTCTGCTTTTTCAAAAACAATGTTCTCACGAACACACACAATTAATTCACTTCTTCTTTTACTCTTAGTTCTCTCAAAAAGCATTCAAGTTTTTCCTCTGAAATAAAAGTTAGCTTTCTCTGGTTGTGTTATGGCTACAAGTGTTCTGCTTCTTTTTCTGTTTACTTTTACAACTGGAATGTATCTTCTATTTTAAATCCTGCATGTCTCTTATGTGTTTATGCTTCAGGCTTTCCTGTGTTTGTTTCTTACTACTTTACAAGTTGTTATCCTTACTCTTATATGAATCCCCTATCCCCAAACCCCTTTACCTATTGAGTTATGATTCAGAAAACATGACAACACTTAACATTGTTGTTCATGTATATGGACTGGATTCTCTGAATCCTAAACTCTGTCAATTCCCATTCCCTTTCCCCCTATGTGCACTTTGAGCCCAAGACCTTGGCCTGGCAGTGTCCTGATCACTGTCCAGACCATAATCTGACCTTCAATAGGTATGTGCTCTTATTTGTTTGGTTGAACAGGTTTTGTCAGGGGTGTGCTAGCCTACTTTGTGGGTAGACATGACCACCAACCTGTTATGGCATTCCCCAACCCCTTTTGCACTTACACTCATTCTTAGAACCTAAGTTATGCTCCTCTCTTGTGAGCCCTACCTTGGGACCCTGGAGCTCCCCCTGAACTAGGATACCTGAGAGTTGGCCCTTCCATACTGTACTGTACCTATTCTGGTTGGTATCTTGTGTGTACCCAATGCCTGGAATTCCTGAAATTCCTTGAAACTTTGAAACAACCTAGATAAAGAAAAGGCTTTGGAAATCTTGATCCCGAAAGTGGTTCAATCTTTATTATTCGACACTTAGTCTGAATTAGGCTGTTTAGATGTAGCTGATAGTTTTCTGATGTATTTCTTTAATTATAGTTTGTATCTCACTGGTCTATAACTTGTATAAACTCATGGGGATTAAGTGAAAAAGGGAGGGGATTTACTTTTCTGCGTAAAGGGGTAGAAGCCATGCCTATAGGATTTCTTTACTATTAATATGCGCAAATTCACAAGTAGAGACCATGTCTATAGGATCTAACTTTCAGAATTCTGCAACTACGCATATAGACACCATGCCTATAGGAATTTGCATTTTTCATAACATTAGGCAAAACATTAGGCTCAATAAGACCAGCATATAGATATCAGCTTTATAAGACTGTTAACGTTTAAAAAAAAAGTTAAAATCAATAACTCGTAGAAATCATACCTATAGGAACTATTAAATCAGACTTGTCTCACTCGTCTAAACAACCGTAACGATTTCACTGGAGCAATCGACTAAAACAAATGGTTTTCTGTACTATTAAACTTTCTTTTCATCTATATCAATGCATCTCTTTCCAAAAACACATCCCGCTTATGATAAATGTTCTCAAATCATTGCATGTTTTCTGAGAACTTACTGCTTCTCTGATAATTTGATAAATGTTTTTCGAATCAGGTCACTTCTTTATACTTGTAAATTTTGAACCAGTTTTTGCAATTCAATTCTTTCTTAAACAGTTTGCCCTCTTGAAACTCGTTTTAGATCACTCTTTCTGTATTTAGTCTGCAACTTGTTCCCTGAAATTTCTTTTTATCCTACTATACCAGTCTGTTTTCCAAAAATTAGTAGTCCTATTTGATATGCATTAATTAAGTGGCTCAATCTCTGACAACTACATTCGAGTAAGCCTAATGTGAACTTCATGTCTAAAGATATATGTTAAACCAGTCTGCTCCCCGCTTTAATCTAAAAGCCTCATACCTTTTCTTCCTTTTAGGATTAGTAGTCCTAAATTCCTTCAGGACTGGTAGGATCGGGGCGGGTACTAGAATGAAATAATTAAATTATCCGCGTTCTAATACCTTAACAGGGTGGGGAGGGTAGAATATGAATATGATGACCGGTGCGCTAATATCACGTGCCACCCCTCTTCTGAGGAGTGTACGCTGGATATTGCATTGATGCAATCCATATTATGCATAGACCTAGGACCTTTTCTTCCACTTACTTGTCATTTTTTTAGTTTCTTTTTATAATTGACTTTCTAAACTTCCTCTCCTTTACTTCTTTAAACTTTTAAACTTGTTTGTGACATTATGTGAAACCTTTATTTGTTTCTTCACTTGTTTTATATATTCACAATCGTAGTATGGTCGGGAACCACACTAGTGGATCTTGGG
Organism: Nicotiana benthamiana; assembly: GCA_034376525.1. Taxonomy (NCBI): domain Eukaryota; kingdom Viridiplantae; phylum Streptophyta; class Magnoliopsida; order Solanales; family Solanaceae; genus Nicotiana; species Nicotiana benthamiana. The sequence goes on from CM067325.1 coordinate 107,626,858, forward strand.
GGGGTCCTAACACTTTCCCCTCGAGATACTTTCTAGCCCTTACACAAACTCTGGTTCTTCTTATCAAATCTCTTCTCAAAATTGTCCTAATGTACTATAATCATTAGGTGGCGACTCTCCAAAATTCCAAAACCCAATATTTGCAAGGGAATAGAGTTGTCCTCCCATAATGTCGTATACCCGATTTTGACTTTTATAGGAAAAAGGGGGTGTCGATAATTATACAGGCAGGCTCCTAACTTCAAAACTAGAAATGTATTCCTCTTTTATACAGGCAGGCTCCTGACTTCAAAACATGAAATGTTTTCCTCTGTTATACAGGCGGGCTCCTGACTCCAAAACTAGAAATGCATTCCTCTGTTATACAGGCGGGCTCCTAACTTCAAAACTTAAAATGTATTCCTCTGTTATACAGGCAGGCTCCTGACTACAAAACTTGAAATGTATTCCTTTATTATACAGGGGGGCTCCTGACTTCAAAACTAGAAATGTATTCCTCTGTTATACAGGCGGGCTCCTGACTTCAAAACTTGAAATGTATTCCTGTGTCATACAGGCGGGCTCCTAACTTAAAAAATAAAATATATTCCTCTACTATACAGGCGAGCTCCTGACTTCAAAATGAGAAATGTATTCCTTTGTTATACATGTGGGCTTCTGATTTCAAAACTAGAAATCTATTCCTATGTTATACAGGCGGGGTCCTGACTTCAAAACTTGAAATGTATTTCTATGTTATACAGGCGGGCTCCTGACTTCAAAACTTGAAATTAATTCCTTTGTTATACAAGTGGGCTCCTGACTTCAAAACTTAAAATGTATGCCTCTGTTCTCCAGGCGGGCTCCTGACTTCAACAAAATAGACAAAACAAAAAAAAATTCTGCCGCAGTTTGGTGGTTGGGCATCACATTACCAGATATTAATAAGAATTTGAAAACTAAAACTTGAATTATAATACCTTTATTTTTCAGGCGGACTCTTTACTATTGAAACTTGAAATGTATGCCTCAGTTCTCTAGGCGGGCTCTTGACTTCGACAAAATTGACAAACAGAGAAAATTTCCTGCTCCAGTTTGGTGGCTGGGCATCATATTACTAGATATTAGTAAGAATTTTAAAACTAAAACTTGAATTGTAATACCTCTGTTCTCCAGGCGGGTTCCGGACTACTGAAACTTGAAATGTATGCCTCTGTTCTCCAAGCGGGCTCCTGACTTTTGAAATTTGAAAGGTATGCCTCTATTCTCTAGGCGAGCTCCTGACATATGAAACTTGAAATGTATGCCTCTATTCTCTAGTCGGGCTCCTGACTTCAAAATGAACAAACAAAACCAATTGAAACTAAAACTTGAATCGTAACACCTCTATTCTTCAGGTGGGCTCCTGAATGCTGAAACCTGAATTGTATGCCTCTCTTCTCTAGGTGGGCTCCTGACTGCTGAAACTTGAAATGTATGCCTCTACCTACTTGGTGAAATAATCTATGGCCACTAAGATGAACTTGTGCCCATTTGACGCTGCTGGATCAATCGGCCAATTGACATCAATGCCCCAAACCACAAAAGGCCATGGTGCAGACATCGTGTGTAACTCTGATGGTGGAGAATGAATTAAATCTCCATGCACTTGGCATTGATGACATTTATGTATGAAACTGATACAATCCCGCTCTATAGTGAGCCAATAAAAACACGCTCAGAGAATCTTTTTGGCCAACACGTACCCGCTCATATACAACCCACAGACTCCAGAATGTACTTCGGTCATAATGGTTGTGGCATGTCTAGCATCTATGCATCTCAGCTATCCAAGATTTGGAATTCTTTTGTACAAAACCCCTCCGCTGAAGAAAAACATGCTTGCCACCCGTCAAATTTTTCTTTTTTGATCACTTGTGGCCTGTACCGGATACACCCCCATCCTGATATATTCCTTGATGTCATGAAACCACGACTCACCGTCAAGTTCTTCTTCCACCATATTACAATAAGCATGCTAATCATGAACCTGAATCTGCAAAGGGTCCACATAAGCCTTATTTGGATGATGCAACATTGACGCCAAGGTAACCAACGCATCGATAACCTCATAATGAATCCTTGGAATGTGCCTAAATTCTATTGATTAAAACCATTGACAAATATCATGCAAACATTGTAGGTACGTTATAAGCTTCAAATCTCATGTTTCTCATTCTCCTTGAATTTGGTGTACTAGTAAGCCCGAGTCACCCATGACCAAGACTTCCTGGACACCAATGTTTACACCTAACCTCACACCAAAGATACATGCCTCATATTCTGCCATATTGTTAGTACAATAGAAACGAATCTAAGTTATGACAGGGTAATGCTGCCTTGTTTTAGAAATAAGTATTGCTCTTATCCCCACACCTTTAATGTTTGCAGCCCCATCAAAGAAAAGTTTCCATCCCGGCTTCTCAGCTTGTTCCAACTCTCCAATATGTATCAGGTAAATAAGATTTCAAAGGTTCATAATCTTCATCAACTAGATTCTCAGCCAAATGATTAGCTAATCATGCGCTTACATTGTAGTCTGGGTCACATAGACAATGTCAAACTCTGTAAGCAAGATCTGCCACATTGCAAGCCTCCATGTGGGCATAGGCTTCTAAAAAAATATACTTCAATGGATCCAAGCGAGATATGAGGTAAGTAGTATAAGATGACAAATAATGTTCAGCTTATGTGCCACCCAAGTTAGGGCACAATATGTCCTCTCAAGATGCGTATACTTAACCTCATAAGATGTGAATTTCTTAATGAGATAATAAATAGCCTTTTCCTTTCTTCCAGTGATATCGTGTTACCCTAATACGCAACCGAATGAATTGTCAAACACCGTCAAATATAAAATCAAAGGTCGCCCTAGTTCTGGAATGACCAACACGGGTGGGTTCGACAAATACCCCTTTATCTTATCAAAAGCCTCCTAACATTCATCTGTCCACTTGCCTGCAGCATCTTTCTTTACTAGTTTGAACATTGGCTTGCAAGTTGTCGTGAGCTGAGCAATGAACCTGCTAATATAATTCAATATCCCCAGCAAACTCATCACCTCAGTCTTGTTCTTTGGAGGTGGCAATTCCTGAATAGAGTTGATCTTCAATGGGTCTAGCTCAATACCCCGGCGGCTGAATATAAATCCCAACAACTTCCCAGACGGTACCCCAAAAGCGCACTTTGCACGATTGAGCTTAGGATTGTACATGCAAAGCCTTTGTAATAACTTTCTCAAATCTCTGACATGGTTAGACTTCCTTCTAGACTTCACAATCACATCATCCACGTACACCTCAATTTCCATGTGTATCATATCATGGAATATTGTTGTCATTGCCCTCATATAGGTTGCCCCAACATGTTTCAAACCAAATGACATGACCCGATAACAGTATGTTCCCCACAGTGTGATGAATGTCATCTTTTCTGCATCTTTCTCGTCCATTAAGATCTGATGATAACCCGCGTAACAATCCATAAAAGAACCAATCTCATGTTTGGCACAATTATCAATCAATATGTGGATGTTCGGCAGTGGGAAATTATGTTTTAGACTTGCCTTGTTAAGATCCTGATAATCAACACATCTTGCCATCCTTCTTTGGCATTGGCACAACATTGGCTAACCAGGTGGGATGTCGCGTGACCCGAATGACTTTCGCATCGAACTACTTGATGACCTCTTCTTTGATCTTTACACTCATATCCGTTTTGAACTTTCTCAGCTTCTTCTTGACAGGAGGGAATGCCGGGTCAGTGGGAAATTTGTGAACCACTAAATCAGTGTTTAAATCCGGCATATCATCATACAACCATGCGAAAATATCTTTGTATTCGAACAGTGCTTTGATTATCTCCTACGTGAGTTGTGGTTCCAGATGAACATTTATTTTAGTTTCACGGACATTATCTTGGTCCCCTAGATTAACTGCTTCTGTGTCATTTAGGTTAGGTTTGGGTTTTCCTCAAAGTGGCTTAATTCCTTACTAATTTCTTCATAGGCCTCGTCATCATCATATTCCAACTCATCATCACACTCTTATTAATTTCGAGTTAGATTGGCTTTTAAAACTAGGCCGAAGATTCCTCATGCATGTCATGTCATTGATATCAGCATAAAAAAAATTGTACAAAGAAGGAAAGGAAATAGAAATAAAATTAGGAATGAAGAAAGAAAGACAATTGCATTTCATTGAATATAAAGATAACATGGTTTAACACATCCAACTGGACGGAACATAATACCTGAATTACAAACCCTCGAATAATCCAGACAACAAAAGAAAATCAAAACCCACTACCAAGACTCCCTCCTAGTAGGAAGAGGAGTAGCTTCTCAGTTGTTGACTTTTGCACATGGTCCGACAAACTACACATCTACCTTTCTTGACCCTTCCCCAGCCTCAGGCGAACAATCTTTCGAACCCCTTGTCCAAGTCTTCATCAGCACCAATCATTGACCCAGGAACCTTTGAAAACAGTTTCTTTTTTATACTCGGCTGAAGAATGATCTGGACAGACGTGGGATTGGCTTGGGAAGGACTCATGCCCTCTTCTTCATTTTGCGGGCTCGTTTTACGTCCACAGATGTGGTCTTGAACTCCAATCCAAAAGTATCCAGATTCTTGGGAAGAGAAACTGGTTGCACAATGCCTTGAAGAGCAGCACCCAAACCTTTACCCGGTATGACCCCGTTCTTTAAAATTTTAGAGGCCACTATGATTGCCGCGGCTATTATTCTAGGAACTAGGACGCTTTTCCCCTATGGGAACTTTTCCACTTCGACTTTGTCAAATACTTGGTAGTCCCACGGCCCCTTATTATCAACTTCTATAAAAGGCACAATGGCATCACTTAAAGCGCAAATATTATTTCATTGTGCACTACAATCTCATGTCTATCCCATTAGAACTTGACCATTTGATGTAATGTAGATGGCACCGCCTTGGCGGCGTGAATCCATGGTCGCCCTAGAAAAAAGTTATAAGAGACCTCCACGTCTAGTACCTCGAACTCCATGGTGAACTCCACATGCCCGATTGTCAATTCTAGTATTATGTCGCCCACTGAATCTTTGCCCCCACCATCAAACCCCTACACACAAATGCTATTTTTATGAATTATGTCGTCATCGAACTTCACCTTGTTCAACGTGGACAAAGGATAGATGTTTGCACTAGACCCATTGTCAACCAACACTCGGGTGACTACAGAATTGTCGCACTTCACTGTCAGATAAAGGTCCCTGTTATGTTCTGTGCCCTCCACGGGAAACTCATCATCGGAGAAGGTCACTCTATTCACCTCAAAGATTTTATTTGCTATCTTCTATAAATTATTCACCGAGATCATATCAGGGACATGAGCCTTATTTAGTATTTTCATCAGCGCCTTGCGATGCTCATCTGAGTGGATAAGTAATGAAAGCAATGATATCAGGGTTGGTGTCTTTCTTAACTGTTCAACGGTAGAGTAATCCTGCAGTTTAATCTTTTTCAAGAATTTTTCTGCCTCCTCTTTCATCACAGCTTTCTTAACCAATACTAGGTTGGCTTTGGGGGCCTTGGCGTTTCTTAACTCCTGGTGGGCAAAGCACCTTGCCAATCGAGTCAGACATTGCGCGTCACAAATTTACTCTTTGATTTCTTTCCCTTTATATGTCACCACCACCTGTTCATAACTCCAAGGAATGGCTTTGTTGTTCATCACTAGCAACTGAATTATTGGCTTTATGATAATAGGCTCTATGCGAGCTTCCTTCAAGACCACCGCGGGTTTGTTTTCCACCCCTTGTACCACCAATTTTGCTTGTTCTGGTTTCACGGAAATAATGCTCGATGAGCCTTTCTCGGCTACCCCAGCTGGCTTACTGTCCACCCATTTCAACTGGACCATCGCTTTCCCACTGGTTAATTTTTCCTTTGAACTAGTTTCGCTACCACGGATCATCATTACTTTTTGTGAAGGTTTCTTGGGCTATCCTCCCTTATGTATCAATTCAATCATATGGGCCTCATGGTGAGCCGGCAGCAGATTCTGATTGATATTCGGGGCCTTAGGGGCCTGAACCTCAATCCGGTGAGTGTCAATGAGCTCCTGCATCGTAGTTTTCAGTTTCCAACACTTCTTTATAGCATGCGCAGGGGCCCCTGAGCAGTATTCACAACTTACTAAGTGGTCTAGATTTCTAGGAAGAGGATTTGGCATTTAGGGCTAAATTGGATTCAACATGCCTAACTACATCAATCTGTGGAAAAGACTGGTATATGATTCTCCTAGAGAGTGAATGTCTTTTGTTTCTGTGCTCTCTCATTCCTGAAGGCTTGGTTTGAACGGAAACCTGTTCCCGGGGGGTTTCTGTAAGCCTTTGGGGGTGGATAGGTGTTTTGTGGAGCTGGGTATGAGTTTTAGGGAGCTGGTGCACGCCATTGCGCGTGAGCCGGAGGTTGGGTATAGGTTTGAGCATGGTGGACGAAAAATTGTGGGTTTGGCGGTAGGTCATAGTGTTGTGGATGGCTATATGGAGTGTAGGGGTAATTTTGGTGGTGGAGTCGGGGTTGGTTGCAGTAGGGTGGAGGGCCTCTAGATCTGGATCAGACTCCAAACTCAACTGTTGCAACCTATTCTTTCTTCTTCTTCCCAAGCACGCCCCCAGTGCCGTTTTGGATGGCTTGGGTGGTTGCTTTGATCACTGAATAGCTCATGATTTTATTAGATTTAAGTACTTACTCAACCGTACCTCCCATCTTTACAACTTCATTAAAGATTTGCAAATTGTTGTTACCAAGTGACCAAAATAAGTCAGCTCCAAAGCCTGCAAAAAGTAATCAACCATCTCCCTTTCTTTCATTGGAGGATCTACCCTCACGGACTGCTCCCTCCAACGGAACCCATATTCCCAAAAGCACTCCCCCGGCTTCTTCTCGAGTTTTATCGGTGACAGGCGATCTGGAGCAATTTCTAGATTGTACTGAAAATGGCAAGCGAACGCTTGTGCCAAGTCATCCCAGGTGTACCACCCGCCATGGTCCTATAATGTATACCATTCTAATGCAGACCCACTCAAACTATGATTGAAGTATGCCATCAGTAACTCATCTTTTCCACCTGCCCCTCTTATCTTGCTGCAGAATCCCCTCAGGTGTGCTACTAGATCACCATGCCCATCATAGAGATCGAACTTAGGCATCTTGAACCCTGCTATAAATTGAACATCTAGGAACAGACAAATCCTTGCAGGCAACACTGACTTGGCCACCCAATCCTTGCATATTCTTGAAGGATTGTTCCGGGCTTTTTACTTTTTGAAACATCTCTTCCTGCTCCAGGCTCATAAGCGGCTTTTCAGTTTCTGCCGGGAGCTCAAAGTGCGGCGTGTATTAATATGGCTCAAGAGCTTTAAAGGTAGGCTCAGAAGGATAGTACTGGTTGTCATGAGTCTGAAATAGTGGCTCACTGGAAGATCTTTGCAATGTGGCAGATGGAGGCGCCACAAAGACAGTTGTGAGGGTGGAGGAGGGTTTTGTTTGGGTGGTGGAGCTTGGGGAAGGTAGGAGGTGGTTCCATAGCTGTATTGGTAGAAAGGGAAGGCTAGAGATGAATTCATAATAGGAGGCTCCTAAGACTAAGCCAAAGATGGGATATCGGCTAGCTTGGAGGATAAACTGGCGCCGTCTGCCCCTTAGCCCAGTGTTGATACCCAATTTTATTCAATGTATTTTTTAGTACCCAAAATACCATATGTATGCATATATATGCATGCCTAGAATTTTGGTATTTTTCCTCAATTTTTAAGATCTTTAAAAACAATTTACTACCTATTTCACTAGTATAAAAATCTAACATTATTTCCAAATTATTATTTTTTATGAATAATGTATGTCATTCTCGTATTTACAATAAATATAGTTAATATAATTTTTATATATTTTTTATAAATTTATTTGGAATTTATAAAGCTAATTGCACGAAATTGCAATTATAGCCTATTTTGCAATTAACTATGTTTTACAACTTATTTCTGATATTTTTAGATCAATATTTATGTGTTATTAATTAGGTCTATGTTTTCAATTTGCTTTTCAGATCATTTAGCCATTTTTATAAAATAAAATGGAGAAATTGGCTATTCAAATGCTAGCCAGATTTCATTACAAATATAGCCCCAATTGAATCCCAATTTTATCCCAAATTAACCCAACCCATATCCTAAATTAACCTGGCCCACACCCAATTCGGATACCTGGCCCAACCCTGATTCAATCTGAGTCGTTGATCAAACGAGATTAACGGCCTAGATTCATTGACCTAAATTAAATCCTAACCTACCCCCCCCCCCGACCCCTCATTCTCTCAGAGACCTCTCTCTCTCTCTCTCTATCTCTCTCTATCTCTCTCTCTCTCTCTCTATCTCTCTAATGCTTGCTCTCCCTTCTCTCTAGAACCTTCTGGTTCTTTCTTTCTTCTCCGATTGGCTTCATCGCCTCTCCGGCCATACTCCGTCCTCACTTCTCCCAACCTCTAGTCGCCATAGAATCCTATATCATTGCTTCTCTACAAGGTTTGAATCCCCAAAATCTTCCACCATGAAAGATGGTACTAAAGCCTCGCCTGGTCTATTTTCGGCCTTTCTCCGATGGGTTCTGGTCCGATGATGCTTTAAGCCTCATTGATAACGAGTTTCATGGTCAGGTTTCTTATCTCACTGATTTTATTGCAAACCCTAACTTTTTGCCTAAATCTCTTAATATATGTCTTTTTAAATGATTTATGGTTTAATCATTGTCTTCTACACTACTTATTACTCGATATCTTCGATTAATGCAAATTTTTACACGTTTTTGTTCCTCTTTTCAAAACTAGGGTTTCTGACCCCTTTCCAAATCACTATGCTTCTATTTCTTTTGAGTATTATGTGATTGCTCCTATTTTATGTGTTTAAAACCTTTCGCTTCTGAGTTCCATGTCATAGATATTTTCTAGGGTTCCGACTCTATACTGTCTATGTGATTTCCTACTTAGGGTTCTTAATTTTTGAGACTACTGTGTTTAAATACGTTTGAATGCTCCTCTTTACTGAATTTGCTGTTAATTCCTAGCATCTCTTTAAATCCCTAATTTGCATGTGCTTGCCTTAAGGGTTCATGCACTAATTTTGAATTATTTCCTTATTTGTGAGTTGTTTTCTATACATGATATTGATTACTTATATATGGTTACCGTACTTGTACATTTATGTATATTTCTAGTTATTACGTGTATATTTTCCTTGTTTAAAGCATCATGTACCTAGCCTTTATTACATACAAAGTGTTTACTACTCTTGTTATGGAATAATCAGTCATCTGACTGATTATTTCCTTACCTGATAGCCTGTGCTCCTTTTTGAATCATGAGTCCCTGATTTAACTGAATTAGGACCTGTGATTGATTCAGTTTGGGACTGTTTCTATAATTATATACTCACTACCCTGTTCTCCATTATTTTTAAAAAAAACTATAAGAACTACTCTTCCTTTTTCACTTGGCACACACACGGACACGAATAAACACAATGTTCTAAACTCTCTCTCTCTTTCACACAACTTTTTTCACTTTCCTGTTGAATGTTGATTACTCAATTGGTTGAAAGTCACGATTGAGTAACCCTGGTCACTTTTACCACTCTCTGGCCTCTACTGTGTTGCTTGCTTTGGGCTATCTGCTGCTCACCTATTTGCATACTACTGCCCTACTCTCTGCTTCCCTCTGCACACTATTGCTCACTTCTCTGCACGTTATTGCTCACTATTGCTCTGTGTTATATTATTTTTCAACTTGTATGTATCCTATTTAAGTTACAGCCTCAAAACAATATGCTTTTATTAATGCTTCTATTGTTCCTTGTGTGCTTCTACTTATGGTTATGTTGTTCCTATTGCAACTAGTATGTATATGTGCTAATTAGTAGGCCTAACTTAACCTGGCATGTTCATTACCCCCTTTCTTACCCCAATGCATGTTCCCCTTGCTTTTGTATACTACTAGCATCCCCTTGGACACTCCATAGCCCTAAAACCTCTTTCTGAGGATGATTTGGTTTGGTGTCTGGCGCTGTAAAAACAGAACTCCTAGTTTGAAGCATGAACTCTTCTCTAATGTGTTATACATGTGTAACTGATTGTCTTGCTTGTGAGATGTCTGTTCCCTTTGCCTTTGTTTGTGTGACTGCTGCTTTTAAAACTGGCTCCATATTAACCGTTTTCAAACTCAATTGATTTCTTTACTCTCCTACTGTTTTTTAAAAATGTCATTCATGTAAAACATTTTTCAACTCAATTCTTCAAATTCCATCACAATCACACTAATCTTAGAATTTAGGTCCTCCGTCCTTAGTGTAAACATTGCTTTGGGTATCTTGAGTACCCACTGAACTTTGATGCACAAGGATGACAATTCCACACTTGCACTTGGCAATGATGATTTCTTTTGGGTGCCTGGTATTGGCCAGGATCTCAAGAGACCTCTGGGGAACTTTGTCGCACCCAAACTCTTGGTGAAGGCTGTGAAATTCGAAAGGAATGAGGTTGGAGATTTGGGCCTGGCTGAAGGCTCCTTATAGAATAACTTCTTGTTTTACTCTTCACTACTGTAATTTAATTACTTAATATGTAAAAACTTGTAAAGACAATGGGGTTTATAGTGAAATTGGGGAGGGTTATGCATGTTTATTAAGGGTACGGGTAGAGAACATATCTATAGGATTTTATTACCTATTAATGCAATAGAAATCATGTATAAGACATGCATTCTACATATGGAAATCCTGCTCCTAGGACCCTTTGCTTTCAATCTGATTTTTTCAAAACCACAATCAGTTAATAATTAAAACTCTACTACTGCATTTAGATATCATGTCTTAGGACCATCACGTGTATTAGATATCATGCAATTAGGAGTCCATTTGTAAGGTTTTGGCCATCCCATTAGTTATTCAATCATAAAGCTGGTTTTCTCTAATACTGAAAATGATTTGCATGTCTACTTTATTTTATAACGCTTAGGCAAGCCTTAGGCCGGATAAAACTGATTAATTGTCTTAAGTCTAAGCCATTCGACCTCTTTAAGTTGCCCAAATTGGTCTGCCTCCCTGAAGTCTATTTGGTTTTACTACTAAATTCCTATCTTATTTTTTCACATATATGTTTTCAACCAGTCGCTTTCCCAGTTCAAGTTTGGACAACTGTTTTCCCTAACATTTATAACGACCTCTATAATTTTTATGGGCCAGGTTCTCTTTGTCTTTCTGTAATTCTAAATAACTTTTACGTCTCCATTGTACATTATTTTCAGTTTAGAACTAAACTACTATTTTTCTAATAGCAGGATACTGTAAATATTTTCCCGATTCCTAAATGTTACATATTACTACTTTACCTTCAGTTTTTTTAAACTTCTCCTGCCAAATTCCGCCCAAACTTTCAGCTTTCTACATTTAGATTTTTAAAACTCTCACGCCCTTAGACCTGAAATGTAATTGAGGCGTGCTAATTGTATATATATTCGAGGAGGGGTATTTGAGCCATTTACATGCCTTTTACGTGATCCCTTATATGAAGTCCTACTTGATTTTGTATGTTGCTTAGTATTTTGCCTTTAAACTTAAGTGTTCAACCTAGTCCTCACCTTGTAGGAATAGTGGTCCTAAAACACCCTCTAGGACCTATAGGATGGGACGGGTAATAGCACGCGCTAAGCATTCGTGACCAATGCACACGTTTAAATAACCTCTATGGGGGGAGGTAGAATATGGATATGATGACTGGTGCGCTAATATCTCGTGTGAGAATGGTTACGGGGTATTTCACCGAAGCGATCCATATTACGTTTAACCCTAGGACACTTTATTTTTTATTTATTGATATTTTTCTTAAATTAATGTTTTCTTCAACTAAGCTTTCTCTTTTCAATATCACTTGTGTCTTCCTTCTAACAAAACTTTTAACTTGTTTATGCTTTCTATGTGCAAATTTTACTTGTTTTTTTTTCCACTCCTTTTAAAGTCACAACTAAACACGGCTGGGAACCACACTAGTAGATCTTGAGGGGTTCCTAACACCTTACCCTCGAGATAATCTCAAGCCCTTACCCGAACTCTAGATTTCTTTCGAAAAAATCTTCTTCTTTTCTTTAAGTGTCCTAATGCACTATAATCATTAGGTAGTGACTCTTCAAACCGGCTTCCTCATAAGGGAAAAGAGTTGTTTTGTCCATAATGTCATAAACCAGATTTCTCCGCTTTGAAAAAGGGGGCGTCGACAGCATGGCGACTCTGCTGGGGATGTTTTTTAAGGCTTTTACCATTACGTGTTTTGTGACTTTATTACTTCCTTAATTGCATTTACTTTTAGTCTTTAGTTGTTTCATCAGGAATTCTAACTTGGCTCTTCATGTTTTCTTTCCCTTTTAATTTCTGCTTTTACTACCTTATTTTCAATTCCATTGTAATTTCCATGTATTCGTTGTAATCTTTCTGAACGTGACAATACGTGCAATTTGCTTCATTATTGTAACTGCATTTCTCAAACATTATATTCCACTCATACCAAAGAAAAATCCTATAGCAAAGCTTATAATAAGTGATCGCGCCCTTCCAATATTATAACCCTTTAAATCTGGCAATGGCATATTTGCGGTAAAACCAGTCGATCAACGATGTAGTAGACGGTTCCGCGCCTTTTCCACGTGAGTTGTCCACTCAAGGGTACCTTGTCTAGCACTTCAAAAGTAGAAACCTTGTTCCATAAAACTGTTCATGCATCATGGTCAACCCTAGAAAAGTCGGTTATGTTGTCCACATAATGACTCCTTAAGATAGCCTAAACCAAAGTCCATCGAGTTTCCTCGAAACCCAAACGGACAACTCCACGTTATGTGCATTTATTTGGAGAACTAAATGCCTTTTGCTAATTATTGATTTAAATAGTCGAGTCTGGTGGGGTTAAGGGCTTAACACTTTGTTTTGTAGAAAATGAAGCACGAAGTCCCCAGATTCGATATGGTATCCAACATTCACCTAAGGTTGCTGAGCTGGTGGGAAGATCTTAATGCCAGCGATCAAACCATCATCCGCAAGTATTTAGGGAATTTGCCCTCACTTCTGGAAATCCATCCTAACAACAAAATCATAGAGGCTGCAACTCTATTATGGGATAGTGATTGATCGGTGTTTCACTTTGAAGATTTGGAAATGACCCCTTTACAAGAAGAGATAGGGGGTCTAGCTGGTATCCCATGGGAGACTCCGGGTCTGCTTATGCCGGAAAACCGCAAAGGTAAAGGCTTTCTTAAGATGATGGGACTCAAGAAAAATCCCGACCTATCTTGTCTGAAAGACTCCTACATACCATTTGACTTCTTGTACGAGAGATATGGCCATAGCAAGTCTTATCGCACTTACACTGATGAGTTCACCCTCACCTCTTTGGATAAGAGGGTCTTTGTGTTCATGTTTTGCTTCTTGGGTATGATAATTTTTCCCATGAAAAAGGTTAGGATTCACACCAGACTAGCCATGGTGACCAAGACCTTAATGGAAGGTATCGACGGGCAGTCTTTCAGCATAGTGCCCATGATCATCGTTGAAATCTATCGAGCCTTGGGAAAGTGTCAGAAAGGGGATTCGCATTTTGAGGGTTGTAATCTGCTACTTCAACTTTGGCTCATAGAACACCTTCAGAAAGATGACTACAAAAAGGAAATCATCCGCATGGATTAGGATGACCATTTCGCTTTTCATCACCCAAAGCGAATGAACTTCATGCCCAACATGTTCGCTCAGCCATAGGACGCCAGTGGATGGGTAGAGTTGTTTGAAAGTCTAAAGGAAGAGCAAGTTCAGTGGATGTTCGAGTGGTTCCCAAAAGGGGAGTTCATTGTCCGTTCTCGAGACGCACCATTCCTCATACTCATTGGTCTGAGGGGAAGTCATCATTATGTCCCTCTCCGGGACATGAGGCAAGTTGGAAGAAAACAAATCATACCCAGGATAGAGAAAATGAGTCATTTCAGGGCTGACTTTAAAAATGATGATAGCCCACACAAGTTTCATGCTTAGCATATGTTGCACTGCAAGCTTGTCTAAGGGAATAAGTCTATTGAACCAGACAGGTATCATGCCGGGTGTGTACCGCACTACACAGGTTGGTTGGAAGATGATCACATTAGTTTGGGTCGTCCAAGATTCATCCATGGTCATAGGATTATTTATGAGAAGACTAAAGCGCAAGTTAAATACAATCAGCTCCGCAAGAGGATGCGAGAATGTGAGAATGAACATCGAAAAATACAAGACTCACGAGAAGCTGATCAACGAGTGGAAAGATATGGCCGTCAATGCCAACAATCTACCGGGGTATCTGGAGCGAGGTATAGTGGAGTTAGAAGGAAAGCTCCTAAATAGAATTGAAGATTGCCAGAATGCTGAGGGAAGTGCAGGCGGACAACAAGCCCGAGCCTATCTGTTGTTAAGAATGCACGAGTTAATGCAGTTGTACAAGGGAGGCAAGAGTGCCGAATCTGGGGAAGGTCCTTCTTGGATCAAATAGTTATGATCCTTTATGTCATGCTTTCCTAATGTAATAAGGCCACTAGCCATTAGTGACATCTTTTATCATTTAGTTATTTAAAGATTCGTCTTGTTTTATCAATAAAATGAGGCATTTACTTTATAAATTCTTCAAATTTAATTTTTCGCTAGGCCTACCTCGGGCACAACGAGGCACCCAAATTAGGAAACGACTTATACTATTGCACAACGTGTTTGAATACTGTAATATTTTTTTTAGAAACCGCACTAACTTTTACCTTTTGTTTATCTTTATTTCTATTCCCCTCCCCAAAGGTTAGTTCATGAATTCTGGCACCATCAGCATACTTAACAAGATCCAAGGGTCCTCCATCTCCTTCTCATTCCAGTCCTACCAGAAACAGGAACAAAGGCAAAATGGGAGACGCAAGCGCTAGAAAGGAATTTGAGGAAACTTCTCAGAATGTCGCAATTACCAAGGAGACTGCTGCTCATCTTGAGCAAACTTTGCTAAGATTTAGAGAGGAATGGGACTAAGTTCGGAACCTGGCAAGCCTGTCAATCACTCTTTCCACTCCTGATGTTAACACCCAGAACCCCGCACCTCCACAAAATATCCCGCAACCGCCAATACGACCCATTCATGCCCAAGCCTGAAACACATGCAATAAAACTCCACTGCTCATTCCCTAACCACAAAACACCACAAAAGACCATAACACTCCTATTTTTGTGGACACTATACCCCAATACACTCAGCCAATCACAAGTGCGCCCGAATCAGATGACAAGGGCTCTCTCATTCAGAATTTGGCCTCTGAACTCAAGAAATTGGCTAGCCGGTTCCAAGGTTTTGAAGGTAGCAAAGGTGTTGAAGGGTTGAACTATGAAGATCTCTGTGTTCAGCCAGATGTTGAGCTTCCGGAGGGGTAAAAATCTCCCAAGTTTGAGATGTTCAACGGTACAGGTGATCCCAGGGTCCACTTAAGAATGTATTGTGATAAGTTAGTAGGAGTAGGAATGGATGAGAAAATCCGCATTAAGCTGTTCATGAGGAGTTTGAAGGGTGATGCTTTATCATGCTATATCAGCTAGTATGCAAAGAAATGGACAAGTTGGGTAAACATAGCGTCTGACTTTATGGACCGATTTAGGTTCAACATTGAGAATGCATCAGATGTGTTCTATATCTAGAATCAAAAGAAGAAGCACATAGAGACCTTTCACGAGTATGCTACTCGTTGGAGGTAAGAAGAAGCTAAGGTCAGGCCGGCCTTGGAGGAAGAACAAATGAACAGGTTCTTCGTCCGTGCTCAGGATCCGCCGTACTATGAAAGGCCGATGCTAATAGAGGGTCAAAAGTTCTATGACATCATCAAGTTGGGAGAAAGGATCAAAGAAGGCATCAAAAATGGTATGGTCACTAACCTCGAGGCATTGCAAGCTACCAACAAGGCTTTACAGACTGGTGGCTCGACAAAGAAGAAGGATGTAAATTCCGTAATGGTTTCGCAAAGGAACAATTCCCTATGAAATACCAAACCTACCCGCCAACCCCACTCACATATCAACCTACAATAAATTACCAATCTCCCTCACCTCCATACCAAATGCCACCATCTGCCTACCAATCACCTCCACCACCCACATATTAACCTACCTTACCCAGATATTCCCAACCCGCACCTGTATACGAAGCATACAACACCCGACCTTCTCACTACCTATCACCACCTACACACCAAAACTTTCCTCGGCCCGGACAAAATTTCGACCGTAAGCCTCCTAGACAATACATCGCCATTGCCTAACCAATCGAACAACTATATGAAAAACTCAAAGCACCTGGTTACGTTACCCCTATCCCACTTGTAAATCCAGTAAATCCTTCTCAATGGATCAACCCAAACAAGACTTGCGCATACTATTCCGGGATGAAAGGACACACCATCGACAAGTGTCACTCGTTGAATGATAAGATTCAGAATCTGATTGATAATAAGGTCATTATAGCAAAGGAGACCGCTCCCAATGTCCGCAAAAACCCTCTGCCTGACCATAAGGGTGGAGGCATACATATGATTGAGATTGGAGATGATTGGGACCCCATAGGGTGAATCGGTTTGATAGTTGAAGGATATGAGCCTAAAAAGCCAGTAGTTACCCTCAATCCCATTGTTGTTCAAATCCAGCCCTCTGAGGGTGATGTGGTAAATGTATATGTACCATTGGAGTTTGAAACACCTCCTGCAAAGACGCCAAAACCGATTGAGGTTGAGTTTGGGATTCCAAAGGCAACTGCACCATTTGAAGTCACTGTGTTACCTCCCAAGATGCCAATTCCTGTTTCCATGACAGACGTGACCGCGTTCAAGTCAAATGCCATACCTTAGGAGGATAGAAGTAAGGGAAAGACATATACTGGAGAAGCAATCGCCGCACAGGACATGACCAGGAAAGGGAGAGTATACACCCCAGAACATTTGGCTGAGTCCAGCAAGCAAACCTCTGGACGAATTGTTGAAACCGGACCCGATGACCTTTGGAGGAAGATACATGCCAAAGAGTACTCAGTCGTTGAGCAGCTGAACAAAACACCAGCACAAATTTCTATTATGGCTCTTTTGCAAAGCTTTGAGGCGCATAAAAATGTCTTATTGAAAATATACTGAGTGAAGCTTATGTTCCCAGCAACATAACAGGAGGCGAAATGGAAAATATAGTGGGGCAGGTGTTGGAAAGCCACAAAATCACCTTCCACGAGGATGATTTACCACCAGAAGGGCTTAGTAATAACAAGGAATTGCACATCACTGCGCAATGCGATGATTATTTTATCACTAGGATCTTAATCGACGGGGGATCCAGCCTTAACATTTGTCTGCTAATGACCCTCAGAACATTGGGTAAAGGACTTCATGAGATCAAAGACGGAGCTATCAGTGTCAACGATTTTGATGGATCTCAAAGATCCACCATCAAAGAAATTAGCATGTGCCTACAGATGGGACCCACCTGGTTCGATGTTGACTTCCAAGTTATAGACGTGCCAGCATCCTACAATTTGTTGCTGGGACGACCCTGGATCCACGCCGCTGGGGCTGTGGCATCAACCTTGAATCACGCTGTAAAATTTGAATGGAATCATCAGGAAATGATCATTCATGGAGACGGTAGCAACCCTATATACAACTGTCAAACCATCCGGATGATTGGAGGTAGAAGGAGAATATATGGAGAAACATACCGCCATATTGAGTGGGTCAATGCTAGAGACAAGGACAAATGGTGGGATAACAAGATCGAGAGCATTCTGAATTGGAGCGGGTATGAGCCCGCAAAGGGACTTGGCAAAAATCTCCAGGGCATCACCAAACCTATCAAGTTGAAAAAGCATGGAACCACCTTCAGCCTGGGGTATGAATACACCAGGGAGGAGTTCAACTTCGGCCTGGGGTATGAGTACCTGGGAGGAGTTCAATCACTAGTCGCCACCATGGTGCGGTCCCTACTATCCATTGGAACGTCCTATACCTCAGCTAGAGCAGACCTTTCAGCCAGCTGGTATTATATGTGGATCAGAGGAAGACAAGGCGCTGGCAGCAATGAAGAACCTATTTCTGGAGGATGATATTGATTGATGTGGTATCTTCGAGGAGGAAGGGGAGGAAGGCCCTTCCATTCAAGCCGTGAACCGAGGGCAATGCCTCACCAATTGGTCAATCAGGACCACCAGTGCCTGAAGAGCTTCGGGGTAGCAAGGCTAAACGACGCACTATGCATCACATTTTTACTTTTTAGTTGATGTTACTTTTCTGCATTGTCTTTACTTTTGAAAAGAGCTCCGATGTTTCAAACAGTTGTAAATTTAATCGAAAACATTTTCCAAGTCTATCTTTATATATCGCTCTTATTACTTCTCTTTACCATTTACTTTATTTTACACAACATTACTATTACATATCTTGATGATGAACTAACGACTGTGACTTGCAACGTGGAAATGCAACAAACGGACATAGATTCAGAAGAGGATGAAATACCAGAAGAGATTGTCATAGAGGTCGAGAATTTTTAGAACATGCCTAACTCCAACTTGGACAAAACTGAAGTTGTTTACCTGGGAGACGTGGAGAATGTCAAGGAAACCCGTATCAGCATACATTTGTCACCACCAGAAAAGAAAGAGTACACAGAGTTCTTAAAAGAGTATGAAAACGTCTTTGCATAGTCCTACGACGACATGACTGGTCTCAGCACATCTATCGTCGCTCACAAATTGCCAACAGATCCTACATGCCTGCCAG
Organism: Nicotiana benthamiana; assembly: GCA_034376525.1. Taxonomy (NCBI): domain Eukaryota; kingdom Viridiplantae; phylum Streptophyta; class Magnoliopsida; order Solanales; family Solanaceae; genus Nicotiana; species Nicotiana benthamiana. The sequence goes on from CM067325.1 coordinate 107,645,755, forward strand.
TAAAACAGAAGCTTAGAAAATTCAAGTCAGACATAAGTTTTAAAATCAAAGAAGAGGTTACCAAGCAAGTCAAAGCCAAGGTTCTTAGAGTGGTAGAATATCCGACATGGTTAGCCAACATTGTGCCGGTACCAAAGAAAGATGGGAAAGTTACAGTCTGTGTTGACTACCGGAATCTCAATTGGGCCTATCCCAAGGACGATTTCCCTTAGCCAAATATACACATATTGATTGACAATTGCTCCAGACATGAGCTGCAGTCGTTCTTCAATTGTTTTGCTGGATACCACCAGATATGGATGGATGAAAAAGATGCAGAGAAAACGGCATTCATCACACCATGGTGGATGTACTGTTACAGGATGATGTCGTTCGGTTTGAAGAATATTGGTGCTACCTACATGAGGGCCATGACCAATATCTTTCATGACATGATACATAAACAAATTGAGGTGTATGTGGATGATGTCATAATCAAATCCAAGAAAGTTGTGGATCACATGGAAGATTTGAGGAAATTCTTCAGCAGATTGAGGAGATACAACTTGAAACTAAATCCAGCCAAGTATGCATTCGGGGTTCCTGCTGGAAATTTATTGGGTTTCATTGTGAGTTACCGGGGAATAGAATTGGACCCATCAAATGTCAAAGCCATTCAAGAGTTTCCACCGCCAAAGAACAAGAAGGATGTAATGAGTTTTCTGGGAAGACTCAACTATATCAGTCGGTTCATAGCCCAGTCCACCGTTATTTGTGAACCTATCTTCAAGATGCTAAAGAAATATGTCACCACTAAGTGGACTATATATTGTAAAAAGGCTTTCGACAGAATCAAGGAATACTTATAAGTGCCTCCAGCTTTGGTTCCACCCGAGCCAGGGAGACCTCTATTGTTTTATCTTGTAGTATTGGATGGGGCATTTGGTTGTGTTTTGGGACAACATGATGAGACGGGAAGAAAGGAGCAAGCCATCTACTACCTCAGCAAGAAGTTCACCCCGTACGAGGCTCGGTATTCCTTATTAGAACGCACTTATTGTGCTCTAACCTGGGTAGATCAAAAATTGAGGCCCTATTTCTGTGCTTACACCACTTATCTCATATCCAGAATGGACCCGTTGAAATATATCTTCAAAAGCCCATGCCTACCAGCAAGCTCGCCAAATGGCAAATCTTGTTAAGTGAGTTTGACATTATTTATGTTACCCAGAAGGCAGTCAAAGGGCAGGCTTTGACAGATCACCTCGCTGAGAATCCTGTAGGGGGAGAATACGAACCCCTAAAAACATATTTTCCTAATAAAGAGGTAGCCTTCATAGGAGAAGACATTGCAGAATCCTATGATGATTGGAGGATGTTTTTTGACGTAGATGCAAATTTCAAAGGAGTGGGTATAGGAGCAGTCCTGGTATCAAAAAATGGCCAACATTACTCGGTATCTGCCAAGTTCAGGTTCCCATGCACCAACAACATGGCCGAGTACGAAGCTTGCATCTTAGGGCTCAAATTGGCGATTGACATAGACATTCAGGAATTATTAATGATCGGAGACTCGGGCCTATTCATACATCAGGTTCAAGAATAATGGGCAACCAAGAATTCCAAGATACTCCCTTATCTACATCATATATAGGATTTCAGGAGAGATTCAGAAAGACGGAATTCCAGCACGTTCCCAGAATGGAAAATGAGTTCGCTGACGCCCTAGCCACATTATCGTCCATGATCCAGCTTCCAGACACAAACTTTATTGATCCCATCCAAGTTATGATTAACGACCAACCAGCCTATTGTGCTCATATCGAGGAAGAAGCCAACGGTAAGCCTTGGTTCCATGATATTAGAGAATACTTGACAACAGGAGAATACCCAGAACTTGCCAATGCTACCCAGACCACGGCGAAGGAATATCCGACAACTTCTTTCACGGCGAAGGAATTTTGTATAAGAGGACTCCCGATCTGGGATTATTAAGATGTGTCGATGCAAAAGAAGCAACTAGATTATTAGAGGAAGTGCACGCGGGGACCTGCAGACCTCACATGAGTGGTTTCGTTTTGGCAAAGAAGATACTCTGAGCAGGGAATATTTGGATGACTATGAAAACATACTGCATTCAATATGTCCCAAGGTGACACCGTTGTTAGATACATGCAGATATGGTAAAAGTACCTCCGAACAAGCTTACTGTAGCAAGCTCACCATGGCCGTTCGCCGCTTGGGGAATGGGTGTTATTGGACCAATCGAAGCAGCCACATCAAATGGGTATAGGTTTATCCTAGTGGTAATTGATTAATTTACCAAATAGGTTGAAGCAACATCATACAAAGCAGTAACCAAGAAAGTGGTAACAGATTTCGGGATTCCAGAATCAATCATCACTAACAATGGTTCCAATCTCAATAGAGACCTGATGAAGGCAATGTGTGATACTTTCAGAATCAAACATAAGAATTCTACAGGTTACAGACTGCAAATGAATGGAGTCGTGGAGGCAACCAATAAGAACATAAAGAAGATACTAAGAAAGATGATTGAAAGGCACAAGCAGTGGCACGAGAAATTATCGTTCGCCTTGTTGGGTTATCGTACCACGATCCGCACATCATCTGGGGCCACCCCTACATGCTGGTTTATGGTACAGAGGCGGTCATTCCCGCCGAAGTAGAAATCCCTTCCTTGAGAATCATATAGAAAGCAAAGTTAGATGATGCAAAGTGGATAAAAAGTCGCTACGAGCAATTAGCCCCTATAGTCAGAAAGAGAATGAATGCAGTCTGCCATGGTCAATTATATTAGAACAGAATGTCCAGAGCCTTCAACAGAAAGTTAAGCCGAGGAAGTTCACACCAGGATAGTTGGCATTGAAGAAAATATTTCCGCATCACGATGAAGCCAAAGGGAAATTCTCTCCCAATTGGCAGGGTCCGTGCATGGTTCACCGGGTTCTAACTGGAGGAGCCCTTATTCTCGCAGAAATGGACGGAGAAGTCTGGTCGAAGCCAATCAACTCAAACGCAATGAAATGACACTACATTTGATCATACACTTTTCTTACATGATGTAATTTGAACTACACCTGACCTGATTCCCATTTAAGAGGGGATACGTAGGCAGCCCTATGGGTTCGGTCATATTTTAATAAAAATTCCATCACTCCCCCCCCCCCTGCCTGAGAAAAATTTTGAGGAGGACCCTGAAACTTCCGATGTCAGTTTGTCAGTCGTCAGCAGAACCAGCCTAGTAAGCTGGGGCATAAATTTGAGGAGGACCCTCAAAGTTTCGGAAAAAGCGAGGTCGCCGTGTCTTGAACCACGTTGCAGTTGTTGGTTCATCCAAAATAAAATCATTTATATACATATATATATATATATATATATATATATATATATATATATATATATATATAGATGTACTTGCATTATATTTACTAAGTCATGCATAAATATCATTTGCATCACCATCGTTTAGCAACGCTACCCACATGATACACGACGCCAAAAGCTAGGAGATACGAACTAACCTCCCCGCTATAGAACTCACGATTTTTCTTTGGATGCAGATTCTTGACGTGGATCAAAGTACATTTGGTCTTAAGAATCGGAACCCTCAAAGGTACACTATCTACACCCAACATTCCCCAGCAGTCTTAATATCGCAACCGTCTATCAGCTAAGAAAATTTACTACTATTTGCTCATTTATATCCCTGCATTGCATAAGGCTATTTGCTGCCTTTCGAGACTAAGCTCTGTCTCCATCTGCATTTTTTGCATAAGGCTACTTCTCTGCCTTTCGATGTTAAGCTCTACCTCCATCCTGCATAAGGCTATTTTCTGCCGTTCGAGACTAAGCTCGATCTCCATCTGCATTTTTTGCGTAAGGCTACTTCTCTGCTTTTCGAGGTTAAGCTCTACCTCCGTCCTGCATAAGACTATCTTATGCCTTTCGAGACTAAGCTCTGTCTCCACCTACATTTTTGCATAAGGCTACTCTCTGCCTTCCGAGGTTAAGCTCTACGTCCATTCTGCATAAGGCTATCTTCTACCTTTCGAGACTAAGCTCTGTCTCCACCTGCATATTTGCATAAGGCTACTCTCTGCCTTCCGAGGTTAAGCTCTACCTCCATCCTACATAAGGCTATTTTCTGCCTTTCGAGACTAAGCTCTGTCTCCACCTGCATCTTTGCATAACGCTACTCTCTGCCTTTCGAGGTTAAGCTCTACCACCACATTGCATAAGGCTATCTATCTGCCTTTCGAGACTAAGCTCTGTCTCCATCTCGCTTCGGCTGAAATATCACCACTTCCACTTAATTCTTGCTTCGGCTGAAATATCACCACCCGCATTTTAAATTCTCACTCTAACTGAAAAATTGCAACCCCTTTGCATTCATTTGGCTGAAACTGCCACCTTCCCATGGGCTGAAAAATCGCCAACTTGTTCAAAGGTGTCGTAGTTTGGAGGAACAGTCTGCATAGCCCGAGAACACCATTTTATGGAATTCGAATCTTTACTTTATGCTCTTCATGGCCCAGGACATCGTAGTCTGAGGACGTCATCCTAACCGTCCGAAGACAGCATTCATGGTCCAACGGCAACTTGCATCATGTTTAAATTATGCACAATATATGCGCACATTGCTCACTTGCAGGTACACTGGCTAGCAAAAGACCATCTTAGCAGGAGAGATCCCACTCCAGTTCTATGCAACCAATCCGATTCCGAACGCCTTCCCAAACTCAGCCATTGTGTCCATCCTTTCGAACCTCCATCGACACATTCTGTCAATGGTTCATGAACTACATATGGCCTGATTCCTGTAAAACTAGGGATATGTAGGAAGCTCAAAAGCTGGAGGACAATCAAAATCCTTTTACAATCACCATTTTCGGTCAAAATTGGTCATCTTGTCTTTATCCGATAACTCTTCCATCCTCCTCGGATAAAGAGGGGTAGCTGTTGATACCCAATTTTTCTCTATGTAATTTTTGGTACCCAAAATACCATATGTATGCATATATAAGCATGCCTGGAATTTTGGTATTTTCCCTTAATTTTAAGTTCTTTAAAATCAATTTACTACCAATTTCAACAGTATAAAATCCAAAAATATTTCCAGATAATTATTTTTTTATGAATACTGTATGTCATTCTTGTATTTACATCAAGATATAGTTAATTTAATTTTTGCATATTTTTTACAAATTTATTTGGAATTCTAATTCTAATGTTAATTGCAGGAAATTGCAATTATAGCCTATTTTGCAATTAACTATGTTTACAACTATAAAATTATTTTTAATATTTTTCAATTAATATTTATATGTTACTAATTAGTTCTACGTTTTGAATTTTCTTTTCAGATTATTTTAGCTATTTTTATAAATAAAACGGAGAAATTGGCTATTCAAATGCTAGCCATATTTCATTACAATATTTCCCAATTGAATCCCAATTTCAGCCCAAATTAACCCAACCCATATCCCAAATTAACCTTACCTACACCCAATTCAAATACCCAGCCCAACCTTGATTCAATATGAGTCGTTGATCAAATGAAATCAACGGCCCAAATTTATTTACCTAAATTAAATCCTAACCTACCCCCCCCCCCCCCCGACCCCTCATTCTTTCAGAGATCGGTCTCTCTCTCACTCTCTCTAACGCTTGCTCTCCCTTCTCTCTAGAACCTTCTGGTTCTCTCTTTCTTCTCTGATGGGCTTCATCCCCTCTCCGGCCATACTCCGTCCTCACTTCTCTCGGCCTCTAGTCGCCATGGAATCATATGTCATTGCTTCTCTCCAAGGTTTGAAGCCCCAGAAGCTTCCACCATGAAAGATGGTCACTGAAGCCTCGCCTGAGTCCGTTTTCGGCCTTTCTTAGATGGGTTCTGGTCCGATGATGCTTTAAGCCTCATTGTTAACGAGTTTCACGGTCGTTTCTCATCTCACTGATTTTATTACAAACCCTAATTTTTGCCTAAACCTCTTAATCTATGTCTTTTTAGATGATTTATGATTTAATCTTTGTGTTCTACACTACTTATTACTCGATATCTTCAATTAATGCAAGTTATTAAACGTTCTCGCTCCTCTTTTCAAAACTAGGGTTTCCGACCCCTTTTTAAATCACTATACTTCTATTTCTTTCGAGTATTATGTGATTGCTCCTATGTTATGTGTTTGAAACTTTTCGTTTCTGATTTCCATGTCTTAGATATTTTCTAGGGTTCTAACTCTTTACTGTCCATGTGATTTCCTACTTAGGGTTCTTAATTTTTGAGATTATTGTGTTTAAATGCTCCTCTATACTGAATTTTCTATTAATTCTGAGCATATCTTTGAATCCTTGATTTGCATGTGCTTATCTTATGGGTTCTTACACTAATTTTGAATTATTTGTGAGTTGTTTTCTATACATGGTATTGATTCCCTCTACTTTTGGTCTTGCTCGTGATTTGACTGATTTTCAGAGTTAATTTTATATGGTTACCATACTTGTGAACTTAAGTATATTTCTAGTTATTCCGTGTATATTTTCCTTGTTTAAAACATGATGTACCTAGCCTTTATTTCATACAAAGTGTTTACTGCTCTTGTTATGGTATAATCAGTCATCTGACATATTATTTCCTTACCTATGGCCTGTGCTCCTATTCGAATCATGAGTCCCTAATTAAACTTAATTAGGACCTGTGGTTGATTCAACTTGGTATTGTTTCTATAATTATATACTCACTACCATGTTCTCTATTATTTTAAAAAACTATAAGTACCACTCTTCCTTTCTCACTTGCACACACAGACTCGAATAAATACAGTGTTCTGAACTCTCTCTCTTTCACACAACTTTTTTCACTTTCCTATTGAATGGTGATTACTCAATTGGTTGAAAGCCACGATTGAGTAACCCTGGTCACTTTTACCACTCTGCTAGCCTCTACTGCGTTGCTTGCTTTGGGCTATCTACTACTCACCTCTTTGCATACTGCTGCCTTGCTCTATGCTTCCCTCTACACATTATTGCTCACTTCTCTACACATTATTGCTCACTATTGCTCTGTGTTACATTATTTTGAACTGGTATGTATCCTATTTAAGTAGCAGCCTCAAAACAATATGCTTCTATTGGTGCTACGTTTTCTGTTGTTCCTTGTGTGCTTCTACTTATGGTTTTGTTGTTCCTAGTGAAACTAGTATGTATCTGTGCTAATTAGTATGCCTAACTTAACCTGGCATGTTTGTTCATGTTCCCCCTTGCTTCTGTACACTACTAGCATCTTCTTGGCTACTCCATAGCCCTAAAATCTCTTTCTGAGGATGATTTGGTCTGGTCTCTGGTGCTGTGAGAACTGGACTCCTAGTTTGAAGCATGAACTCTTCTCTAATGTGTTATACATGTGTAACTAATTGCCTTGCTTGTGAGTTGTTTGTTCCCTTTACCTTTGCCTTTATTTGTGTGACGGTTGCTTTCAAAACTGTCTCCATATTAACTAATTTCAAACTAAGTTGATTTTTTACTCTCCTACTATTTTCTCAAACTGTCCTTCATGTAAACTATTTTTCAACTCAATTCCTTCAAATTTCAGCACAATCACTACTCTTAGACTTTAGGTTCTGCCTCCTTAATGTAAGCATTGCTTTGGGTATCTTGAGTACATGAACTTTGATGCATAAGGCTGGCAATTCCACACTTGCAATTGGTAATGATGATTTGTTTTGGGTGCCTGATATTGGCCAGGGTCTCAAGAGACCCCTAGAGAACTTTGTCGCACCCAAACTCTTGGTGAAGGCTGTGAAATTCAAAAGGAGTGAGGTTGGAGATTTGGTCCTGGCCGATGGATCCCTATAGAATAACTTCTTGTTTTACTTTTCATTACTGTAATTTAATTACTTAATCTCTAATAACTTATAAAAAACAATGGGGTTTATAGTGAAATTGGGGAAGTTTATGCATGTTTATTAAGGGTACGGGTAGAGAACTTGTCAATAGGATTTTATTTACCTATTCATGCAATAGAAATCATGTATAAGACATGCATTCTACATATATAAATTTTGCTCCTAGGATCCTTTGCTTTCAATCTGATTTTTTCACAACCACAATCAGTTAATAATTAAAACTCTACTACTGCATTTAGATATCATGTCTTAGGACCATCACATGCATTAGATATCATGCAATTAGGAGTCCATTTGCAATGTTTTGTCCATCCCATTAGTTATTCAATCATAAATGTGGTTTTCTCTAATAGTGAAAACGATGTGGATGTCTGCTTTCTTTTATAACGCTTAGGCAAGCCTTAGGCCGGATAAATTTGATTAATTGTCTTAAGTATAAGCCATTCGACTTCTTTAAGTTGCTTAAACTAGTCTGCCTCCCTCAAGTCTATTTGGTTTTACTACTAAATTCCTGTCTTATTTTTTCACCTATATGTTTTCAACCAAGTCGCTTTCCCAGTTCAAGACTGGACTACTGTTTTCCCCAAAACTTATAAGGACCTCTATAATAATTAAGGGCCATATTCTCTTTGTTTTTCTGTAATTCGAAATAACTTTTATGTCTCCGTTGTACGTTATTTTCAGTCCAAAACTAAACTACTAGTTTTCTAATAGCAGGATACTGTAAATATTTTCCCTGTTCCTAAATGATACATTTTTTTTACTGCTTTACCTTCAGTTTTTTTTAACTTCTTCTGCCAAATTCTGCCCATGCTTTCAGCTTTCTACATTCAGGTTTTTAGAACTCTCACGCCCGTAGACCTTAAACCATCCCGTCACAGCCCGACATCGGGGTGTCACTAGTCATGAGCTACTACAGAGTTCACGAAAGAACTACAAGTCCAGAAATGAGAAAAGAGTCTGGAAAATAACATGGACAACATAAACATAAGGGAGAAGATCTGGTGCCGCGGACGCTAGCGGTCACCTGGCTCCGCTACGATAACCAATCTTCAATCCGCTAATAATCCACTATCGGGCGAACAATACCTGGAACTGCACGGGAGGTGCAGGGAGTAAAGTGAGTACTCCAACTCAATGAGTAATAAGAGTAAATAATAACTGAATGGCAAGAAATCATGTAAGAGCACTCCACCATGCAATATGGGACAACACAACCCTTTGAAAAAATAGTAGGTCCGAGAAAATCCCTTAGAAAATACCTGACTCAGTTAAAAATCACTTTTAAAAATATCTTTTACCAACAGTTAAGCAAGTGAATGCAGGACTAGTGCAAGTCAGCACAAAAGTCAGCCTCTCGGGCATAAGCAAATATGCATACTTGAGCTCACAACTCAGCTTTCATGCAATATTCTTATCTCTGGTCAGCCACTTTACTGACCCATTTACATCATAAAGTGTCACTGTTACCACTGTCTAAAATTTATCCAATTTGAAAGTGATCAAACAATATCAAGACAACAAATAAATATCTCAAGAAATGACACAAATAACAAATAGCGCACAAATGTATGAATGCAATGCAATGCATATGACGGTACACTCTAGTACCCGCTGCGGCGTGCAGCCCACTCCACTTATTTAATGTCGACAGCGCTCACTAGGGGTGTATATAGACTCCGGGAGGGGACCCTTACGGCCCAAGCGCAATGCCAGGCCATCTCGTGGCATTTATTCAATTCTTGGCCAGTCAGTGTTACCTGGCCAAGTGGATTCCCGTGCTCACTGTGGGTGTGCAGACTCCAGAGGGGCTCCTACAGCCCAACGGTGCTCTACCCCACGCTCATATCTGACATGCAAGTCACCTCAATACAGTAATATGATATGCAAATCCGGGGTTTCAAACCCTCAGGATATCATTTACAAGTATCACTCACCTCGAACCGGCAAAAATCTCTAGCCCGCGACGCCCTTTCCCCTTAAATCAGCCTCCACGCATGTCGAATCTAACCAAAATCAGAGCGAATGCATCACAATATGCTAAGAGAACAATACCCAATCGAAAACAATCTAGCAATAGCAAAAATCTCGAAACTAGCAAAACCTGAGCCTCGGGCCCGCATCTCGAAAAATTACAAAACTCAGATTAACGGATTCCTCATCTCGCCACGAGTCCATACATACCAAGAACTCCCAAATCCGAGCTCAAATGACCTATCAAATCCAACTTCTGAATATCAAAAACTCAAGCCCTAGTTCTTCTACTTTTGGCTCAATTCCATGAATTGCTAGGTGGATTTCACAATAAGAACGAGTTATAAGTTCAAAAATCTTACCTCCAATCGATTCCCCTTGAATCCTTGTTCAATTTCCTTCAAAAAGCTCCCAAAAAGATCAACAATGGAGTAATTGAGCCCCAAAACCGCAGATGAAATACGATAAAACATTCAGCCCAGGTCACTGTAGCTAACCTTATGCGATCACATCACCATCTCTGCGATTGCATAGCACAAAATTTCCATCCCTAAAAATACTCTATGTATATCGCAACATATGCCCTGCGATCGTAATGCGTCAACACCCATCATTGTGCGATCGCAACCCACTATACGCAATCGCATTGAAAAAATTTAGCATCCCCTCAAATCCTTCTATGCGATCACATGACTCCCTCTGCGATCGCATAGAACGAAAGTTCTCAGCAATTTTTCTGCTGCATTTTTACAACTCCAAACTTCCCGATAACCATATGAAATCACCCCGAGGCCCCTCGGACCTCAACCAAAAGCACAAACATGATCTACTACCTTATTCAACTTTGCTCGAACCATCAAAACATTATCGCTAACATCAAAATCATCAAAATTCACCGAATCAAAGCCTAAGTTTCTTCAACAACTTCCGAAATGCACTTTTGATCAAAAATCCGACCAAATGATGTCCAAATGACTTGAAAATTGGCACACATATCCAAAATCGCCTAACGGAGCTACAGAAACTCTCGGAATTCCATTCCGACCCTCGAATCAAAATCTCACCTATCAACCGGATTTCGCCATAATCCTAACTTTTGCCAAAATAGGCTAACTTCTACACCGAGGCTCCAAATTTACTTCCGGTTGCGCTCCTAAGCCTTAAATCATCCTCCAAAACTAACTGAATCATCGAAAATCCATTCCGAGCCCTCTAACTCACAAGTCAACTTCCGGTTGACATTTCCAAATAGCATTCCCTTAAAGAGATTAAGTGTCTCATTTTCTACCAATACTAATCCAAATCAACTCCAACACATTGCACACTGATAATGAAACAACAAGAAGCATGAAATGGGTAAAACGGAGCAATAACACATGACACGACGGGTCGGGTCATCACATCGTCCCCAATTTAAACAAACGCTAGTCCTTGAGCATACCCAGAGTTGTCCTTGAAGCCAATCAACAATTAAATGACCTTACCAAGCATATACCCGTGGTGATCCCACGTCACCCTATCTCTTATAGGTCTAACAACACAACATAGCTGAAATTTCATAGTCCATCTAACCCATAAACCGTGGGACCGCATTGCACTTTCCGAAATTATACACAAGATCAGAATCTCACATCCATACTCAGAATGAGCCCGAACCAGCAGTAATAACCCATACCTACAACCTCAGGTGAAATCATATGATATACTACATAAACCAGACACTCGAAACGATAACTTCTATTCAAAACATTTGGCCACAACGACCAAATACCGATGGAAAAACCTTTTATCAACCAAGGTCTTATTCCAATACTTTCATATACTGCCAACGAATAATGAAACATGCAATAAACTGTAACAATTTCTCAGATAACCATTCATGAGGTCACTTCCCTTTTGAATACTACCACAATAGATTCCAAGCCGGACCTCGATATTTACCTTCCAACAAGCTACAACCAAATCCGTTCGTATTTATTAATGACCCCCAACGATCATTTTGGGTCCAACACACCACCCTAGTGATATGACACCTCAACACCAGCCTAAGACATAACTTGCATAATACACGTACAAATAAGAGACGATCTGAACATTCTCAACTCGTGAAACTAACTCAAACGAAAGAGTTGTACCTTAAGCTCATCAATACCATTACAATACAAGGCTGGGACCCCGTCCCACCTCATAGAAATAGAATACCCGAATCTACCTCGAAGGTTCTAATCTCCACGTAGCCTCGCTATAATGCATGATCTTATCCAAACAATATTACACATGAAGCACCTCAAGTCGCTATACTCGAAATTAACAACCACGTACGACTTATGTCTAGAACTCAAACAAATTATTATACCCATGGCGGCGTGCCACCCGGTCCACACATACTCATGGCGATGTGACATCCGATCCACACATACTCATGGCGGCATGACATACGATCCACACATACTCATGGCGGCGTGTCATCCGATCCACACACATATATATCTCACATAAGGAGGTGCACATCGAGCCAAATTTGCTCATTACAACAAAATTCCAAGTACCGGTCGTAAGCATGCTGAGTGCATACAATATCTATATACATAGGGTATAAGCTACAAAACTCAAGCGCAACTGAGGTTCCCCACTCAACTTTCCACTATGAATCCTGATAGCACCGCACCATATGTGCCCATAGTCCTTAAATTATAATGTCTCACAACGCAAAAAACAACTCATAGATCTCTCTAGATCGCTGATAAGCTCAACAATGGTCGAGTCAATTACCCATCGACTCAAATTGGAACACGCATCCAAAAAGTCCCTTAATGCGGAACTGGCCCAATAATACCAACCTGTGCACTGACATCCCTCATGAAGGCTCAATTAGGAAAATCAATCATTTCCAGCTGTCCGCTGGGTCTTTGAAAGATAACCCACTTCACAAGAACATAACCCAATGCACTTCGCCAAACAGTGCCGATACACACGATCCACCATCACGCATAGCCCGAATATGAGGACTTTCGCCTCCAATTTCACATAGCATACGAATCATCATACTTGATCCCAATTTCGCATACCGAACATGTGCCATCACTAAAGATCCAATAATTCCACGATACATACTCGAAAATATCCCTGAGCCACCAAGCACACTCGACTATCACTAGTCGATCTAACGAGAGAGTGTTGCAACACCATCGAAGTACCATCACTTAATCATATTGCCCTTACTCTGAAATGTATACTCTCATCGAATCACTTTCAAACAGCCGTACCATTTTTCTTGATCATTTGGGGCTACCTGTTGCCTAAGAATTTTATGAACTTCTTTGCAGAACTGAACTGTAACTCAACTATCCAAGACCTACCATTAATCCCATATAGAAGAAGAATCATTACACATTCCATGCTTCACATTCCTCAAGGAAATATATATATATATATATATATATATATATATATATATATATATATATATATATGCATATCCGAACCACGGTGAAGCTCAACAAGAACTCTTTACCGATTCCATTTACACAGGCTAAACTGCATGACTGAATCCTTCTACCCAAACCAAGCTAAGCAAGCTGCCTAAACTCAAGAGCAGTGTTGCAAAATGCCTGTAAGGCTCATTACCTCAAACACATACAACTAATTAATCATGCCCTTACCATACCGACTCAACCTACTATCAAGCTATTCCATCTATTAAATTTGTCCTCCTGATTCATGATCAACTCGATATTCCCTCTTGCTGTAGCACCACAATGCTTCAACCTAGGCTTACCATACGAGACTCGAACATAAGACCACACTATCTAAGACCCATAGGCCACTGAATACTCTCTCAAATGTTCCTAAAACACTACATTCCATAATAGTTTACTTTGAAGAACTTACTGCGAATCTGAATTTGTTACCATGACTTTCCTGATACCGATACATAGGATCCCATAATCACATAAAAACACCACAAGTCTTGACCTTTTCAAATGAAACTCAGTCTCTGCCCACATACACAACCTTAAGACACCGGATTGTTACATGTAGAACCTGGAACACAATAAAACCATTCTCAAGAGTCATTTACTTCATATTCGATCTGCAACTTACCTGACTTAGCGAATAGAACCACTCGCGCCTTAATAGCACTCTGACACCACGGGATATGATCTCATTCAAATACCAAAAAACATCTTTCTCCTCAATACACTAAGCATTTTTTATCCACAACAGCTCAAGACATCTTATTGTTTCCACACGTCTACATGTACCATATAACTCTTGTCAAAATTTTGCTTCACTCGTGCCATTCGTTGCTCAATTTCTGCAACCATAACTGGTCTGCAGCATATCTCGAAATGGAACCAACATAGCACATGACCGTGCAATCAGCTAACCTCCCCAACTTGGCTCGAAGCCATAGACCAAAATATTTTAATAGCTCATATCACTTTTACTCCATTAATGCCACGAGAACATAGTGAGGATACGCCCCAATCATTTAAAAGTTGTGCAACACAGATTATTCTAACATGCACAAAAGGGCCATACCACACTAGAACACTCCGTAGGAGATAGCCCACCTGCTTCGCCTCAGCATAACATATCCATGTACCTTTCATAGTCATACACCTTAAACAGTCGACTAGTCTTTCTGAGTCTGAACTCAAACCGCAACACGCTATTTACTTCACTCCCAACTAGGAGACTTGAAAAGATTATTCACGCACCCATAACTAGGGCAACACATCCAATCACAATGGAAATCAAACACTTAACGGTTCATCTATCATCCAGCAAACCTTCTTCGACACCTCCAAGTCATATAGGAACATCTCGCAGTACCAACATACTCACCACATAGCTATCCAGCTGCCATTCCCACAATTAGGGACAGCACTAAACATATAAATTCATAACAACAGCTCAAAAAATCCGCACCTCGGTGCTCAAGCCATAAGCAAAGATCCGGCCTTAAGTCCTCTAGACTGGCCTAACATCAGCTCATAGGATTCACATCTTTCCCCTCGATCGGGGAATCGCAAGCCGTCAAGGCACATCTGATACTGAACGCTCGCGTGCGCATACAATCGCGTGGAAGGAAATTCAAGGTTTTCTTTCCAAGATGAATCAAGGACGCACGATAAGCATTCAAGAATGTGAAGTTTTTCCTAAAGGTTTTGCAACCTCTCGAGGATAAATACAGATATCTCCGTACCGATCCGTGAGACTCTACTAACCTGCTCATGACTCGTACGACCTAGTAATCTAGGCTCTGATACCAACTTGTCACGATCCAAATCCCAAACCCGGTCGTGATGGCGCCTCTCGTGAGGACGAGGCCAGCCAACAAAACAAATTCTTCCTTTTTAACATTTATTTAACCTTTAAAAAGCTAAAACATGATTAGAATAAACAAAAGTACGGAAAACAACGATAACGACAGGGAACCATCCCGTCACAACTCGACATCGGGGTGTCACTAGTAATGAGCTACTACAGAGTTCACTAAAGAACTAAAAGTCCGGAAATGGGAACAAAGTTTGGAAAATAACATGGAAAACATAAAAATAAGGGAGAAGATCCGGTGTCGCGGACGCTAGCGGTCACCTGGCTCCGCTACGATAACAAATCTTCAATCAGTTAATAACACGCTACCGGGTGAACAATACCTGCAATTGCACGCGAGGTGCAGGGAGAAAAGTGAGTAATCATCCAACTCAATGAGTAATAAGAGTAAATAATAACTAAAAGACAAGAAATCACGTAAGGGCACTCTACCATGAAATATGGGACAACACAGCCCTTTGAGAAAACAGTAAGTACGGGAAAATCCTTTAGAAAATACCTGACTCAGTTGCAAAACACTTTTAAAAATATCTTTTACCAACAGTTAAGCAAGTGAATGCAGGACATGTAGTGGAAGTCAGCACAAAGGTCAGCCTCTCGGGCACAAGCAAATGTGCATAATTGAGCTCACAACTCGCCTTTCAGACAATATTCTTATCTCTGGTCAGCCACTGTTACCTGACCCATTTACATCATACGGTGTCATTGTTACCACTGTCTCAAATTTATCCACTTTGAAAGTAATCATACAATATCAGGACAAGAAATAAATATCTCAAGAAATGATACAAACAACAAATAGTGAACAAATGTATGAATGCAATGCAATGCATATGACAGTACACTCTAGTACCCACTGCGGCATGCAGCCCGCTCCACTTATTTAATGTTGACGACACTCACTGGGGGTGTACGCAGACTCCGGGAGGGGCCCCTTAAAGCCCAAGCGCAATGTCAGGCCATCTTGTGGCATCAATTTAATTCCTGACCAGTCATTGTTACCTGGCCAAGTGGATTCTCGCGCTCACTGTGGGTGTGAAGACTCCGGAGGGGCTCCTACAGCCCAAGCGCAATATACTAGTTAGGCAATATTACCTTACTGGTCAGCCAATGTTACCTGACCAATTTATATCATACAATGCCGTTGTTGCCACTATTTCAAGTCATTGTTGCGGCGTGCAGCTCGAACCACCCAAAATCAATCCGAAAAACATCATAAGCCCCTTGCGCATTTATACAACAATAGTCTCAGCCCGAAATAAATTTAAAATATCATTTGAGTTTTCAAAACTTAGAAGTATGGCTGAGTTTGCAAAACATTATTAAAATCTTGGACTGAAATTAAATGATATGCAACATATGCTAAAATAATAATCTTAATCCCCGGAGGATTCACATAGTTGGCACGAAGCCCAAACATGGCAATCAGCCCAAATTATAATGATAACAAGTAATTTCAGTCAAATACGCGGTAAAATCAACAACAGGGACGGACCAAGTCACAGTCCCCAACGGTGCTCTACCCCACGCTCATATCTGGCATGCAAGTCACCTCAATACAACACTATGATGTGCAAATCCGGGGTTTCAAACCCTCAGGATATCATTTACAAGTACTACTCACCTCGAACCAGTGAAATCTCTAGCCCGCGATGCCCTTGCCCCTCAAACTGGCCTCCACGCACGTCTAATCTAACAAAAATCAGAGTGAATGCATCACAATATGCTACGGGAATAATACCCAATCGAAAACAATCGAGAAATAGCAAAAATCTCAAAACTAGCAAAACACGAGCCCCGGGCCCGCTTCTCAAAAAATTACAAAACACATTAACGAATTCCTCGTCTCGCTACGAGTCCATACGCACTAAGAACTCCCAAATCCAAACTCAAGTGGCCTATTAATTCCAAATTCGGAATATCAAAAACTCAAGCCATAGCTCTTCCACTTTTGGCTCAATTCCATGAATTTCTAGGTGCATTTCACAATAAGAATGAGTTTTACGTTCAAAAATCTTACCTTCGATTCCCCTTGAATCCCTTTTCAATTTTCCTTCAAAAAGCTCCCAAAAAGATCAATAATGGAGTAAATAAGCCCCAAAACCGCGGATGAAATGTAATAAAACATTCTGCCTAGGTCACTGTAGCTAACCCTATGCGATCACATCACAACCTCTGCGATCGCATAACACAAAATTTCCAGCCTCAAAAATACTCTATGCGATCGCAACATATGCCCTGCGATCGCAATGCATCAACACCCATCATTGTGCGATTGAAACCCACTATATGCGATCGCATTGAAAAAATTGAACATCCCCTCAAATCCTTCTATGCGATCACATGACTCTCTCTACGATCGCATAGAACAAAAGTTCTCTGCAATTTTTCTGCTGCATTTTTACAACTCCAAACTTCCCGATATCTATCCGAAATTACCCCGAGGCCCCCGGGACCTCAACCAAAAGCATAAACATGATCTACTACCTTATTCAAAGTTGCTCGAACCATCAAAACACTATCGCTAACATCAAAACCATCAAATTTCACCAAATCAAAGCTTAAGTTTCTTCAAGAACTTCCAAAATGCACTTTCGATAAAAAACCCAACCAAACGATGTACGAATGAATTGAAAATTGGAACACATATCCAAAATTACCTAACGCAGCTACAGAAACTCTCGGAATTCCGCCCCGACCCTCGGATCAAAATCTTACCTATCAACCGGATTTTGCCAAAATCCTAACTTTCACTAAAATAGACTAACTTCTACACCAAGGCTCCAAATTTACTTCCGATTGTGCTCCCAAGCCTTAAATTATCCCCCGAAACGAAACGAATCATAGAAAATCCATTCCGAGCCCTCTAACTCACAAGTCAACTTCCGATTGACTTTTCAAGACTAGCCTTCCCTTAAAGAGATTAAGCGTCTCATTTTCCACCAATACCAATCCAAATCAACTCTAACACACCACGTACTGATAATGAAATAAGAAGAATCATGAAATGGGGAAAATAGAGCAATAACACATGAGGAAATGGTTTGGGTCATCACATTCCCACTTCTCAAGATCTGCTAGACATTTCCTTTATTCACTATCAGGTATGCATTGAAATAATCTTCATTCAATTTTCCTTGAATCTGGTTCAATTCTTCTCTCATCTTGAGTAATCTTTATCCACTGATGAATGCTCATGTTGTATACTTCTGGCCTATTTTTCAATCTTCTTCAATTTTCTCCAACCTGTGGACATAGCATCTCCTCCACTTCTTTGTCCCCATACTCTTTGTACAATCTCCTTATATTCAGCCTTATTCATTACAATAGTTAACAGTCTATATGGTCTGTTAACTTTCATTTTTTGCACCTCAGCACTTCTCATTATTGGAGCATGGTCTGAGCATTCAGGAAGCATGTATTGAGCCTCTATACCAGTGTATATGTTGAACTATTCAGCATTCCCAAAGGCCTAATCAATATGACTATATATCCTTACTTCAGCATCTCTTTTGTTACACCATGTGAACTCACCTTCTCTTTTGGTCATCTCCCAACTCCTATATCTTCAATACAACTTTGGAAGTCTACTACTTCAACTTGTTGTACATGATTACCATTTATTCTATCATCAACATTTACTACACTATTGAAATCTCCTATTATAAGCCAAGGATCATTCAATTGTATACTTCTTAGATTACCCACAGTGATTGTCTATGTTGCACAATATGCAATCCATAACAAATGTTATGTAACAAGTAAAAGTAGAATTCTTATCTTGTACATAACAATGGATAAGTTGCGTTGTCTTTTATATTATTGTTGCATTGACATGGGCATCCTTCCACATTAACCATATTCTTCCATTTGGTGCATGTTCATAATTGTCCTCAAATTTCCAATCATTACATATTTTTCTTTGCACTTCTTTTGCCTTCTACTTTCTGCCTCTTGTTTCGAGGCAAGCTATCATATCCATTTTATTTCTCAGCAAGAATTTATTCACTTCTTACTGCTTGTGGGACTTATTCAGTCCCCTCACATTCCAAGAAATGATGATCATGGTAGTTGAGCATTAGGAGTGCTGTTTAGGCTCCTTTGTCATGTTTCCTTCCTTGTGTCTGCAATCACATTTTGTTCAAGTGGCTTCTCTTTTATCATCAGCAAACCTGTTTCTATTTTCCAGTTCTTCATAATTGATCTCCTTATGCTTCAAAATTTATGTATTCATCTTATGCTTGCCTTTTTGTACCTTATGTTTCTCCTCTTGTGCAGTATTATCAACTTAATACTCCTTTACTTCCTTTTGGCTTCCATATCATTTTCCTATTCTTTCTTCTTCTTTTCTATTTGACCTCTTCTTTCTGTTCCTCCATCTGTTGGCACTTTCCTTTCTCATGTCCAAAGTTGTTATACTATAGGTAGAATTTTGGTTTCCACTTGAATTTCAGTCACTGTCCGCAATTAACCTATCAGTACAAATTGACTTACCTAGAAGGCTACAATCCTTCTTAGATTGTCATCAGTCCAACATTGGATAGACAGACCTGGAAAATTTACCCACAATGGTACAATTCTCATGTATTCTTCTTTGATCTGAAAATTTGGATCCCAGTCCTTTAGAATCATAGGTCTATTATTAACAATATACGACCTCTGCTGCATAACCTTTTCTTTATCCTCCATTGATTCAAATTTAAAAATGAAATAACCCTCATCATGCTCTAATATTGTTGGAGTAGTAACAAAATTCCAAACACCATAAATAAATTTTAGCATCTTTTAAAATGATGGATTCCCACCCAACATACCTATTAGAGTTGTCTTCCATTTTTGATTTTGTAGATCTATCTCCCTCGTGTTCAGTTTTGCTATTTTCACTCCATCCTGCGCCATCGGTGGATAGAATTTTAGTTGCATGCCCTGTGATTGTGTTATGTTCCCTTTCACTGATTCCGCCGTAGTCTGCTTCTAAGATCCAGCTGAATATGTCAATTTCCTTGCTGCTGTGTACATTGTCACCTCCTCCAGTTGCATGGTCATCTTCTCCACTTCTGATGGAGCTTGATTACCGTCGGCGCACTTCCCATGCCAGGGAGCCAATGTAACAGTTGCATCGTCTCTAATTTTTGTGGTATTCCACTCTCCTGTGTAATTACTCTGATCATCGTATTGAATTTCAGTAGGTTAGGTGATGAATGTAGTAAAAGATTAGAGCTAGGTCGTTAATGGCGTCTGTGAGCTGTCTTGCTTCACACTCGCCAGACGTTCTCTCTCTACTTTCTCTCTGTACAATCCTCCTGTAAAAAATCTTATTTCAATCCCACTTGGCTTAATCACATGCTTCAGTACTCTCCCTTTAATATAATACTAGTATTACGACCCACGCGATGCGCGGATAAATCATTTCAAATTACAATGTAGGATGTTTGAATCATGTGCAAATAATCTTAAAATATAAACCTCTCAGATAAAAATTATATAACACGAATATTTAATTATGAATCAAGACATGAAATTATTGTTCAAATCTAGTAATAGACAACCAAGCTTCTTAATATATATTTGTAGCAACCTAACCCCTTAATTTTAGTACTTGCATTTTGTTTCGTTGTCAATATTAAAGAATACTAAACATGTCATATTGTTATCTGTCTTGTTTGAGCACATTAAATCATATTATTTTAACAAAACTTTTACTATCACTTTATTTTTATCTAGAAGCCAAATATGTTTTATTCATCACATCTTTTTTACGTAATTTTTTTGTTCTTTTCTTATAGTTATTGTATTATTTATTATTTAATATTATCATACTATCATATAATTTTTTATTAGCTTATAATTAAATAAATGATTTGCTTATTATTCATTTAATAGTATTTAATAAAAATAAATGTATATTCTTGAAATTTGATGTACCTTTATGCTTTTATCCTCTTATTCATAATATTTTAATCATTTAAATTTCTCAGTAATATTTTTAATATTATTTTATTTTATCTATTTTTAAATTAATTTAAAATATAAGTATCCTCACACTACCTCTATTTTATTTTATACATTCTCTTCCCTAATATAAATTTTAATTATTTTTATATTAATGCTTTACCTATAACCAAAATAATATCATATTTTATTTTAATGTATAAATTTTAACTAGTCTAAAATATTAATACATAAGTTATTTGATTATCATATTCCAAATGTATCGAGTTCTCTTATAATTAATTTTGTATTAGATGCCGTCTTTCCTTTTTAGCCATAAGATACAATTTAATTTTTAATTTTCGTTAGTAAATTTCATTTAATCATAGAAAAAAAATTCTTAATTGTTTGAACACATTATTTTTAAATATTGTAGTGATATTCCAAATGTATTAAGTTCTCTAATAATTAATTTTTTATTAGATGCAGTCTTTCTTTTTTTGCTATAAGATACAATTTAATGTTTAATTTTCATTAGTAAATTTCATTTAACAGAAAAAAAATTCTTAATTGTTTGAACAAATTATTTTTTAAATATTGTAGTAATATTTTTACTGTTATTTTAGTTCTTTATTTAATATTTTCAAAACAAAAAAAGTCTCATCTCAAATTCAAATAATTCTTATTATTCTATTTTCTAAATTGGATAATATTTTTCAAAAATTATGCTATGCATTCAAACTCAAATTAATTGCACTCTATTCATATATTAATCATAAAAAAATATTTTCTTAATTTTTTGAACACATTATATCTAAATATTGTAGTAATTGTAGAGAGTTTTGGGAGAATTAATTTTCTCGTGTTGCTCACAAAAGTATATATAGAGTACAGAGAGGTATCAAATCCTACCAACTATAGGATTGTACAATAATGAAAGAAATCAAATCCTACCAACTATAGGACTGTACAATAATGAAAGAATATTCTACCAATAATAAAAAGATACACACAATATATTCTAATACGCCCCTTCAAGATGGAGGGCCGGAGGACACGCCAATCTTGGACATCACCAGAAGAAGCCGAGGACGAGATAGGTGCTTGGTGAGAGCATCAGCAAGCCGATCAGCAAAGGAAACATGAGCAGCACGAAGAGACCCATTCTGAACCAATTGACGAACAAAGTGATAATCAATGGAGATGTGTTTCATGCGCGAATGAAACACAGGGTTGGCACAGAGGTAAGTGGCGCCAATGTTGTCGCCGTAAATGACAGGAGCAGCCGGAAGAGGGACATGAAGCTCGCGCAGCAGGGAATGAAGCCAACGGACTTCAGTGGCAGCAGAAGCAATGGCACGATATTCAGCCTCAGTAGAAGATCGTGCAACGGAACGCTGCTTTTTGGAGCTCCAGGAAATAGGATTAGGCCCCAGAAAGACAACATAGGCACCAGTTGAGGAACGGTCATCACAGTTTCCACCCCAATCAGCATCAGAGAAACAATGCAGAGGTATAGTAGATGAAGGACGCAGCCAGACTCCGAAGTCACGCGTCCCATTCAGATACCGGAAGAGGCGCTTAACTGCACCCCAATGAGTGACAGTAGGAGCGTGCATGAATTGTGAGAGTTTATTCACAGCAAAGGAGATAACAGGACGAGTGAAGGAGAGATACTGGAGGCCCCCAAGGGCCTGTCGATAGGCGGATGCGTCGGCAGGAGCCGAGCAGTCGGCCAGATGAAGGCGGGTGGACGTCGCTGTTGGCGTTTGAACAGGGTTGGATTCCAGCATATTATGACGAGTCAAAAGATCAACAACATACTTACGCTGAGAAAAAAAACACCCCTTGGAGCTGTGCAGAACCTCAACACCAAGAAAGTAGCTTAGATCACCCATGTCTTTAAGAGAAAATGCAGTCCCAAGAGAGTCAATGACACGGTTCAAGAAGGCAGAGTCATTACCAGTCAATATGAGATCATCAACATATACCAAAAAATAGGCTGTAATACCAGAATGCTGAAAGACGAAGAGCGAAGTTCATAGGTAGTGTTGACGAAACCCATGGCCAAAAGGCATTGGCGGAGCTCATTGTACCATGCCCGGGGTGCCTGTTTGAGACCATAAATAGATTTCTGTAACTTACATACATAAGATGGATAGGCTTTGTCAACAAAACCCGGTGGTTGTGCCATATAGACATCCTCTGTAAGCCTCCCGTGGAGAAAGACATTGTTCACATCCATTTGACGAAGAGGCCAGCCTTTGGATACAGCTAGACTGAGAACCTAATGCACAGTTGCCGGCTTAATAACCGGACTGAAAGTCTCCTGGAAGTCGACACCTGGTCGCTGATGAAAGACTTTCGCAACAAGTCGAGCTTTGAACTTATCCACAGTACCGTCAGGCTTTCGTTTGATACGATAAACCCACTTGTAGCCCTAAACATTCTGTGAAGAATCGGGTGGAACAAGATCCCAGGTGCCATTCTGTAGCAGAGCATCAAACTCCAATGACATAGCAGCACGCCAACGCTCATCAGACATAGCACTAGACAAAGTCTGAGGTTCTGTAACAGCTGGAGAGGTTACAACAGACATACCAAACTTCTTGTTGGGCGTAAATATGTTATTTTTGCTGCGAGTTTGCATGTGATGACCACCCTGAGAGGATGAAGGTGGCGGCATAGTGGGTGTAGCGGCAGCGGGGGCCGATGGTGGTTGCGTAAGAGGCGGTGGTGGCTCGGGCGTTGGCGCCGGCGATGCGTCTGGTGAAGGATTGCTAGTGGGAGCGGCGGCAGGTACTGGCGGAGGCAGCGGAAGGACTTCTAGGGTGACCGGAATGGGTACGGGTGGAGACTCGGGGTTAGACAATTTGGAGAACGGGAAGATATCTTCATGGAAGGTGACATGACGCGAGACGAAGCTGTTAGACGTTGAGGGATCAAAGCATAGATATGCGCTTTGAGTAGATGAGTAGCCGAAGAGGACACAGGCACGAGATCTGGGTTCCATTTTGTGTGAGGTGTAGGGCCGAAGCCAAGGGAAGAATTGACAGCCGAAGACACGCAGTTTGGCAAGGTTGGGACGCCTATGGAAGAGAGACTCAAAGGAGGAGAGCATCGAGAGATTTGTCTTGGGAAGACGATTAATGAGATAGATTGATGTGGCAAAGGCATAAGGCCAGCAAATGAGAGGGACAGATGCATAATGAAGGAGAGCGAGACCAGTATCGACAATATGACGGTTACGGCGTTCAGCATAGCCATTGTGTTGAGGTGTATGAGGAGGTGAAGTTAGATGTGAGATGCCATGGGAGGCAAGAAAAGAGCGTAAAGCTAGGAATTCACCCCCATTATCAGTATACAGAGTAATGACTTTAGCAGAGAAATATTTTTCTACAATGGACTTAAAAGTGGGGAAGGTTTGTAAGACATCATATTTACGGCGTAAAGGGAAAAACCAAACGTACTTAGAAAAATTATCAACAAAAATGACATAATATTTAAATCCTTCATTAGAAGTAATTGGAGAGGTCCATACATCCGAAAAAATAAGCTCCAGCGGAGTAGTAGAAGATAAACTTGACTCAGAAAAAGGTAACTTATGACACTTATGAAGCTTGCAAGACACAAGCAAAATCAGACACACTACTGGACGCTATACTGCTAGAAGACACTAAATGACGCAGGATTTTAGCTGACGGATGACCAAACCGAGAATGCCACAATGACGCAGGGAGCTTTTGTGCCGTGAGGGCGGACGGGAGACGGGAAGCCGCCGGCCAGTAGTATGCGTCGTTCCTACGTGGGCCGCTGATGAGTGTTGCCCACGTGCGACGATCCTTCACCTGAAAATCAGTATCAGAAAAAAACAACATTAACATTATTGTGACAACATAATTGAGCAACAGAAATCAAATTTTTACGAATATGTGGAACACAGAGAGCCCCAGGCAATAAAAGAGAGGAATAACTAAAAAGTTGTCCAGTATGTGTAAATTTTAAACCTTCACCGTTACCAATAACCACATTATCGAAACCAGTTAAGGACTGTGAAGAGACATGTTGGCAAGATCACTGGTTATGTGATGAGAGGAACCAGAGTCCAGGATCCAATCAGATGTAGAGGGAATTGTCGGAGAGTGATGGGCTGTGTGAGCAGCCGGATAAGATGACGGAGCATATGTTGGCCGCGGCAGTGGTCCACCTTTAGGGGGCTGATTGGCGCCGAAAATAGGATAGGACGGACAGCGGAGCGCGGAGTGGCCAAATTCACTGCAGAGCTGGCACTTCCCATTGTACCCGCGAGATTGGCCATTGTTGGAGTAACCACCGCGACCGGAGGATGAACCATGGCTGGCACGGCGACGCCCGCGGCCACCGAAGCGGTTACGACCGGACTGTTGTCCGGCGACGAAGGCAGCCGACGGAGCCAAATCAGATGCGGCGGAGGAAGCCGGCGCACGAGCAGTAATCTGAGCCTCCATGCTTAATAACTTGTCATGTAATTCAGCAAAAGAGATTGGAGATTCACGGGCTTGGATATCATGAGAGAGCTCCATATACGGATCATCAAGACCATTGAGAACCTTAATGACAAGATCCTCATAATCAACAGTAACACCTAGGAGAGATAATTCATTCACAATCACGCGAATACCATGCATAAAATCAGTAACAGATTTAGAACCTTTTACCGGATTATGGAGCTGCTGTTTGAGAGCCATGATACGACCACGAGAAGCAGTGACGTATGTGCGGGCGAGGATGTCTCGGGCCTCTTTAGAGGTTTCTACAGCGGCAATAAAGGAGATGATCGTCGGTGTGATCGACGAGATGATGTCACTGAGAATAAGATTGTCCTGGCAAATCCAGTAAGGATATGCTGGATTGGGGGAAGTTACCTCCTTGTCGACGATAGTGGCTGGTGGGCACGGCTTCGATCCGTCCAGGAAGCCGAGGAGGTCGTAACCCGTAAGAAGGGTTCAGAATTAGAATCTCCATGCCAGGTAATTAGTGGAATCCAATTTGAGTGGGATCTGAGCCGATGCATTGATGGCAATCAGCTAGAGAAGATCGTTTGAAGTCGTAGCGGCCATGAAGCGCGAGGCAAAGGAGAGGAGGCGCTGAACGACGTCGAGAGAGAGAGGGCTGCCGGTTAGTGCAGCACCGGGCCGGCAAGATGCCGGAGAGAGGCGGTGGACCGAGAAGGTCGGCGGCGGCGGGCTGCCGATTAGTGCAATGGTGGCGGCGGCGCGGGTAGGGAAGAATTAGGGTTTCTTTGGCGATAAGCCACTGGCGCATGATACCATGTAGAGAGTTTTGAGAGAATTAATTTTCTCGTATTGCTCACAAAAGTATATATAGAGTACAGAGAGGTATCAAATCCTACCAACTATAGGATTGTATAATAATGAAAGAAATCAAATCCTACCAACTATAGGACTGTACAATAATGAAAGAATATTCTACCAATAATAAAAATATACACACAATATATTCTAATAATAATAGTTTGAGCATTCACATCATAGTTTTAAGAACATTCTAGTCTCAAATTTAAATAGTCTTTTCTTTTTATTTCTAATTCTAATAAATTAAACTAATTTTACTATTTTTTTAACCTAATATATAGACTTATTAACTTTTATGTGGCTTTTCATTAACTTGTAACTTTATTTAATATCATTATCAACTACTTTTTTTTATTGTATAAGATAAATATATAGTTTTTAATTCTAAAATAAACATTTATTTTGTTTTAAAAATATCGTTCTAAAATTTTAAATTATTTAAAATTTAATAATAT
Source organism: Nicotiana benthamiana (assembly GCA_034376525.1). Lineage (NCBI taxonomy): Eukaryota > Viridiplantae > Streptophyta > Magnoliopsida > Solanales > Solanaceae > Nicotiana > Nicotiana benthamiana. The sequence goes on from CM067325.1 coordinate 107,672,716, forward strand.
TTTTAAGTATTCTAAAATATTCACTTTATTTTATTTTATAAACTTATTATTTATAAATGTACTTACATTATCTCTAATTAATTTTATTATTCAGTATTTTTAGTTTTTGATTTTACTATTAGACTTGAGTTATGTTGATTTACATTATGACTTTTCTTATCATAATATATAGAACTTTCTCATCTCAAATTTAATTAAGTTTTACCCTTTTTCCTATGATTAAAAATCTGAATTTTTATTTTCTTATTCTAATATAATATAGATAAAAATATAAAAACTTTCTCATCTCAAATTCAAATAATTTTTATCATTCTATTTTTAAATTAACTGAACTCAATTCAAATATTATTCATAGAAAAATATTTTCTTAATTGTTTGAACATATTATATCTAAATATTATTGTAATTTATAAGTATAAAATATTTGTTTGCATGCTTTATCAATATTAATATGACTTTATTATTCATGTTATTAAAATATCTTTTACTGGTTATTTAATTTTTCTCTTACCTTATAAATAATTTGTATACTTTATGCAAGCTCTTATTCTGCTGCTTGAATTTATTTAATTTTTAAACTCAATAAATATTTAATATTTTAAGTAAATTTTAGTTTTATATTAATAGTCACAGGTTATCTCAAGTTACGTCTTTATATATTTTTATGTTGTTCTATTATAGTTTTTAATTAATTTTTTACATCCATATTTCTAGCTAATATAGAAGAAAATCTATGAGTGGATCAATGTATAGATATAAATATAGATATAAATATAAATATACATATAAATTTAAATATAAATATACATATAAATTTAAATAAAAATATACATATTAATTGTTGACGAGCAAGTATCATAAAAAACTCAACATTGTTATAAAATAATATAAGAACAAGAACAATAGAGAGGAAAGTAGAGAGAGGAGTATTCTTATTGATACTTTGGGATGATTTACAATGGGGTAAGACCCCTCTATTTATAGGAAGAGAAAAGACTTAGCCTCAAAGTAGAACTCTTCTATAAGATAGACATTCACTCTAATTAGAGTTCTATTTATAACACTCCCCCTTGAATGTCTATTCAATAATGTGCCTCGTTAAAACCTTAACTAAAACAAAACCCAATGGGAAAAAAATTAAAGAAAAGGAAAAAGAGTACACATGTTTGAATATGCTCCTATTGGTTGCCTCGTTAAAAACCTTGCAAGGAAAACCCAGTGGGACAAAACCTTGTAAGAGAAAAAGAGTGCAACGCGCATTAACTCCCCCTGAAAAGAGCATCAATTCACATCCTTGAGCATTTGCATTCCAATCTTGTGCACCATCTTCAAAACGATCTTTTGTAGAGATTTGATAAATAAATCAGCCATATTGATTTGAATAAATATTCCGCACCTTGAAATTATCATTCTTGATAGATATGAACATCTTCATATAATGTCGTGGAATGACTCTTCAATATCTCTATAGAGGTATTCTCGATGCCATCATGCTTATAGTTATAGCAAGATACATATGTACACAAGTTGCACTTAGGATGTGGTACTTCAGGACCAAGAATTGTATATGCTTCAAGCAACTTCAATCTTTCATGGATTGACATATAAGTTAAGTCATATAAGCCATATAATAGACTTTAGATGCATATCAAGTTTTCATGTCATGCTAAACAAATAAGATATCGAAAACTGATTACACATACCATTGACTTTATACATTCAAGTATTTGAACTACATGTCCAAAACTACATGTCTTTCATATGGAACCAATTCTGCTTGAATTGTATCTCTCCCATTTAGCCAATATTTTTGTTTGTATTCGACAAATATAAGATCCTCATCGATATTTAGCGCTATCATAGATGTCGTCGACGAACATTTTATATCGGTTCCAGTAAATTTTCATAAAGACATAACATGGAGATCTCTTTATTCATATATTCAGGTACCTGAATCTCTCATGAGATTTTATGAAGTGTTATGTCATGTGATATTCTAGATCACTTGCCTCCCCATTATGATCACTTTGATCATTTGCTCATCTTCTTTATTAAGAAGTTATTTTGAAACCGATTTGTCTATACGCTTTAAGCGTATCAAAGACTTTGTCCTTCTGGGACTTAATATGAGCATTTGCAGTGAGAATATAGTTACTTTCTTTGGGTCAGCAAATGCGTATAGCATGCTTTGCAATATGTTGCAATTGAATTATCCTTTTATGAACTTCAGGTTCATATTATGATATTCGAGGATCTATATATACAAATGATAATTCATCCCATGTAACCTTTTCTCAAGTGTTTATCATGTCTCCCCCTCATGTTAGAAAAGCTAACTTGTTTCCTCAACTTTGAGAGTCCATCTTTGTGCATTATGGTGTTAATGAAAATATACACCGCACATCAATAATAATAAGATGAAATTATTTGATTCCTGACCCTGAACCACTTTTGAGGGGAGAATATAATATACTCTCGTATACAACGTATATCAAACTGATATATATAACTTTGTTCTCATAAGAAACAGTTTAGCTATTAAGTGGAGGCACTCAATAATTATCTTGCTAAACCAACTATGATATAAACCAACTTATCAAGATGAACTATCTTGAATAGAAAATCTGGAAATTATGCTCGAAGTTATATTACTGAGCAATTTACCACGCAAGCACCGGCCAGGCTGCGGGTTAATAACAATCGCACATGTAACCATATCATAGATGCATCATATGTGGTATACATGGCAGGTGAATGGGCCCATATTCACCTTTGATATTTCCAGAATTTATGGGATTCAACCCGAACTCTTTAGTTGGTCAATTAATTAATTAGAACAAGTAATACAAGAGAATTCGTAAAGAACTTTCTAGTTCTTTAATATTTACCCATGTGAATTCTCTATTACTGCACATCATTCTTAAAATGATATGGCTAACCCGAATGCCAACTGAATAAATTATCAATATTGATAAACTTCAAATTTACACCATGACATGTGCAATTATCAATAAACTTCAAGTTTATTATGATATGGGTTTTTATATCAATAATCGTCCACTTTATTGTGGTATTCTTGTGTAGTACAAACTGGAGAATAAAGCGGATAGTTTTTCACATACAGATTATCCCGCTACAAGTTGTAGTAATAGAAGATATCAAATCTTTCCTTTATTTATAGTCTCAATATAATCAATCGCTTTCGCATATACTTTGGAAACTGAATAAGTTTCTTTGAGACTTACTACAACACAATACCTTATTGGTAATCAATTGTGTTTCTCCAACATAGTAATAATTGGCTCTTCTGGAGCTCTCAATTAATTTTGTACTACCACAAATTCATCAACATCCATGTGGTGAATATCTCTTTTAAAGAGAAAGTTATACCATTATGGTCATGTCAAAATTATATGCAAGATATGTTTCTTGCATTATTATTGTCCTTTGATAATCACATTGACAAACTATTTTTGCGTACAATAGGTACGTGACCAATGACTATTCATGTCATAACAATGACATTATTTTCATATATCATCTCAAACCTCCTTCTAGGGGTGAGTGTGGTATATTCAATACCAATTTCATGTTCATATTCTTCCAATAATGAATATGTATTCGTGAATCAGATGTTGTCACATTCACTGCGGGGATATGTGATTTTGTTATCCTTTTCAAATCTGTAAATGCGTCTGGCATTCGATTTGCTATTCTTTGCAAATGGATAATATTTTGCACCTCTTTTTCACAAATAGAGGTATGTGGATCAAGATGAGATAATGATGCATTTTTCCACAAAATTTCCTGTTTGGTTTCACCAACTTCTCCCCCTAATTTTGGGAAAAGTGTCTCGTCGAATTGACAGTCTGCAAATCGTGCGGTGAACAAATCCCCTGTTAATGTTTCGAGGTAGCGAATAATGGAGGGCGATTCAAACTCAACATATATTCCTAACCATCTTTGCAGACCCATTTTGGTGCAATATGGCGGTGTTACAGGCACATATACTGCACATCCAACAATTCTTAAGTGGGATATATTAGGTTCATGACCCAAAACTCATTGCAGCGGGGAATATTTGTGATAATTCGTCGTTCTGAGACGAACTAGCATTGCTGCATGCAAAATGGCGTGACCCCAAACCGAAGTGGGCAGCCTCGTTTTCATGAGTAAATGAGGAATTCAAGATTATTCTCATCTATTGTCTCAATATGATATCCATTTTGAATGATATCTTTAAAACTCAACAAGTTCCTTTTAGACTTGGAGGAGAACATTGCATTCTCTAAAATGTTGTTCCTTTAGGCAGAGTTATAGTTGCTCTTCCGGAGCCTTTAATCAATTTACTACTACCAAAAATTGTAGTAACATCTGCCTTACACATACTTAAATGAGAGTATTATTTCTTCTTTTTGAATATCGTATGTGTGGTACATGAATCAATTAATCAAAAAAGATATACGAACATGAGAATAAACAAATTTAATCCGTTGCTTCATAATTAAACAATATTTTCAAAATCTGCTGAGGTTAGTCGATTAACTTAGTTAATAGTCGACTAACTTGGGAAGTAGTCATTAGGTTAGTCGACTAACTAAATCAGATAGTCGACTATCTTGCCTTGCGGAAAAGTGCAGTTTTAATGCGAAATATTAGTTAGTCGACTAACTAAGTTGATAGTCGACTAACTTAGTAAACAGTCATCAGGTTAGTCGACTATCTAAATCAGATAGTCGACTAACTTAGCTTGCGGAAAAATCCAGTTTTAATACGAAATATTAGATAATCGACTAACTATTAGGTTAGTCGATTAACTCTACTGGAAAATAAAAATATCTTTGAAATTTAAGCATATTGAAACATTCTAAAGAACTAGTACTAACGTTATATCATAAACTAATTAATACGAGCTGATACTAATGATTATTAGTTTATTCACTAACTAATACAAATAAGTAAAATAAAATCAAACAATTCCATCCTCCTTCATCACAGATCCATCACCAATTAAGTGATCTATTTTCCCCTCAGGGTGCTCAAAGAAGTCTGCCACATCCAAGTGGGTGATGTCAAAATTGTCGTCAGCGACAAAATTGGTTTCAGGGCCTTTACTCTTTAGAGATGCTTGATAAAGCTCAACCAAATGTCTTGGTACACGGCAAATTTTCGCCCAGTGCCCTTTTCCACCGCAGCGATAACATATAGTTTATGAACTATTTGCTTTTGGATTCTCATCATATCGTGATTGTGGCAGAGTGACCAACTTCAGGTTGTCATATCTCTCCTTTAATCCATTCCACAAGATAGGTGGATCTTTGACTGTGATATATTTAATTTTCAAACCTTCATCAAGGTGATGGCGCAAGAAAATCAAGGCCTTAGCACAGTTTCAAACCTTCATCAAGGTGGTGGCGCAAGAAAATCAAGGCCTTAGCATAGTCTTGGGTGGATGCATTATTTCTGTCTTTAATGGCGTCTCCAGGACCCATTGCATCCAAATGGATTTCAGCATCCAACACCTATGTCATATAGTTCTTGCCCGAATTTTCAAGGGCAACGAACTTTCTTTTCATAATGTCAGACATAAAACAAAATTACATCAAGAGCGTGTTCATACTTACGGGCTTTATTACAATTATCACATTCACTTCAGGGAATGGATCATAATCATCTGTATGTGCTATATATAATCTCATGTCAAATATTACTTTCATAAAGTAAAAGATTATTTTGAGAATCTTTATTATTCTCATTATCACAATGATGACGATTATAATTCCGTCTATTGCCACGTCCACATCCATTGATACCTTCACGGTAATAATTTTGTCTTCTTTTAGACTTATCACATACTGCTATCACATTCTCTAAAGGGAATGAGAATGAAGCAGATTCAATGGGACGGATTTTCAATTCTTTGCCCACAATCATACATGAATTTAATCATGGCAAGACATAGAAATTTTACCACTTCACGTGTTTATAATTTCTTACAAACTCCATTAGAGTTATAATCAAACTTTGTTGTCTATGTTTGTATATGAAATCAAATCGTAGAATTTCAAGAATTTGAAAGGGAAAAGTAAATTACTTACCTTTAAGGTATACCAATAAATGTTGTGATATCAAATATACCTCTTGAGTTTCCATCCCGTTGCATTATTTTATGATGATACCATCTCTTCTATTTTTCCGTATAGAAATTCTCATATGGAGCAGTAGCAATCGTTATTACACTCTTTTGCTTGGAAATTCACCTTCAAAAAGAAAACAAAAGTAAACAACGAGAAAGAAAAAAAAATTGAAGAATTTCAGAAACCAAAATATCACAAATCTCGTTTCACTCAAATAGAGAAATCCAAACGACGGAACACGAATTAGAGTGGATGAATCTGATCGCAACTCGAGATTCTGAGAGCGATAATTGCTGAATATTAAATTCAATTGGTTAGAGACTCGTGCTGATAATGTGTTATAAAATAATATAGGAACAAGAACAATAGAGAGAAAAGTAGAGAGAGGAGTATTCTTATTGATACTTTGGGATGATTTACAATGGGGTAAGACACCTCTATTTATAGGAAAAAGAAAAGACTTAGCCTCAAAGTAGAACTCTTCTATAAGATAGACATTCACTCTAATTAGAGTTCTATTTATAACAAACATCAAATTTTAGAAATACTTTTGTAATGAAACATAATAATTGAACGTAAAAAATACATAGATTAATATATTATGTGATTTTTAAAGTTTATACTTATTTAACTAAGCGCAAATTGCGTACCTTATAACTAGTTTTATAAAAATAGGTCCAGGGTATAACTCGGTCTTCAATAATTTAAAAAATTGGGCACGACAATGGGCTCTTTAAATTCTCACACTACAACAGCTTAATTTGCCCGCCACCATTAAATAAACCTCAAACCACTAAAACCCTACCCCCCCCTTTTTCACACTCCCCTTGCTCAAATTTCCAGTTGCTTTCGCTGCACCACCACACGGCTGTAGAATTTACCATCTAGGGTTTGGATTTAGTGCAGCTGAGCTCAGTTGAAGCCCTAGAAATTCTTGCTCTAAGGGGTTTTCAGAAGAAGATGTCTTGGGACAACGAGATTGTGATGCGTGATGTTACTAATGCGGGACTTGTAGTTAGTGACCGCATTGGCCGTGACGTTTCTTCTCAAGTCGATCTCGAAGACGCCTTGGAAGCTTCTAGATACGCCAGTCATCCCTATACTGCTCAACCCCGTGAGGTAATCTAGTTATGATGTTTGAGTTATTGGGATTAATATTGTCCTTATTTTATATTGATGCTGGATTTGAACGATGCTTGCAATGTGATGTTGTAAGTGCAAATTCATAAATGCTGGTTAATTTCTTATTTATGTATTTTTCTAACTTGTATGCTTCACTTTGGAGAAGAAGCCAGTACTTCGTAAATTGTTTGCTTCTTGCTTAATGGCTAGGAGTAGGTTATCTTGTGGTTTTAACTATTGAAAACATTAGGATGAATCACCTAATCCCCCCAATTGTTACCCCTAGTTTAACACTGAATTGGAACTGATTAATTTTTTCCTGTGTATACCAGTAGAAGTGCAAGTTTTTGTTAGAAATTGCTGTAATTAGGCATAGTTTGTGTAAATATATGTACATTTATATTACTAATCACAGTACGAAATTATCTTCTAATGAGTTTTCATATTATAGTGTTGCCTCTTAGCGTTTAATATTTTCTGAATAATGTAATTTTTATTTTCACGAATCCGACCAAAACTCTCTGAAGAAAACTAAAATCAAATTATAATAACCTTTACAGGTGGCAGCTCTCGTCAATCACGCTCTATGGAGTAAAAGTGGTTGAAGAAGCCGTTTGAAGTTAAAAAAGTAGATTATCCTTCAAAGCATATATATTTTTCAGGCTTATCAAAAAAGAAAATAAAAGAAAAGCATATATATTTTACCACGATGGGAGGATAAATTCTCAAGCTTTATAAGAAAACAGTAAAGATAATTATGAAGCAAGAGTGTCAATGGAGCACTTAGTAGTTTCAACACTGCATCTTTCAAATTTCGTATTTTTTAAGGAAGGCATTAATGTAATTTCAGAAAACTCACAAAAGAAGTGATTATAGCGTGTGAAAGATTTTCAATTATTTAACGTCATAATCATCCTCATCAACAGCATTACTGATCTTGTTCTTATGTTACTATTCCCATTTAGCAGCTTTAAATTGTATTCACAGCACTGAAACTGTTCGTTCATGTTACTGCTGTAGTGGCCTCCTTTGGTGGAAGTCGTGGATTCTTGGGAGTTGCCTTCTGTATTGATTGAGAGATATAATGCCTCCAGTGGGGAAGGAACTGCATTATGTGGAATATTCCCTGAAATACACAGAGCTTGGGCATCTGTGGACAACACATTGTTTCTTTGGCGGTTCGATAAGTGGTGAGAATAATCAAAATTGCTATTGTTTGACAAATCATTAAAATTTCATTAAGATCACACCAGCTTGGGACTTTCTATGTCCCATCAACAATAGTCCAGGTGTGTCTTAACTATTATTCATTAATTATCACACCAAGGCCGTGCAGAAGTTTTCTATGTACAAAGCTTGTAACTCAACCATAATCAGCCTGGTTTTTTAGTGGAGACGGGTAGAGGGGGAGGGGCATTATCCCCGGGCTTTTTAAGGTTGGGGTTGGTCCTAAGGGTTGGCCCCGAACAACAACAACAACAACAACAACTACCTAGTGTATTCCCACCAGGTGGGGTCTGGGGAGGGTAATATGTAGACGAGCCTTACCCCTGCCCGAAAGGGCAGAGAGGCTGTTTCCAATCGACCCTCGGCGAATAGGATAAAGGAAAAAGCTGCATTGAGAAACAAAGGTAAAATTAGAAACACAAGCAAGACAAAGCAAAATAAAACAAAATAATAAAGCATAAGTACTCCCGCAAAAATAACGTAAATAATTATGAAAACATAAGCAACATAAAGACATAAATACAGTCGCATACAATACTAACAAGCAGTAACTACCATACTAAAACACTAATCACCTAATCACCTATGAGCCCCTAGCCTACAATCCTGATTCTAGACCTCCAGACTCCCCTATCAAGGATCATGTCCTCGGTAACCTGCATACTGGTCATGTCCTGCCTAATCATCTCTCCCCAATGCTTCTTAGGTCTCCCTCGCCGACCACCAACAATCTCCAGCCGCTCGCAGCTCCTCACCGGGGCGTCGGGGCCCCTCCTCCGAACATGCCCGAACCACCTCAGTCTCGCTTCCCGCATCTTCTCGTCCACCGGGGCCACCCCTACCTTCTGTCGAATAACTTCATTCTTGATCTTATCCAGCCTGGTGTGCCCACACATCCACCTAAGCATTCTCATCTCCGCAACCTTCATTCTCTGAACATGCGAGTTCTTCACGGGCCAGCACTCCGCCCCATACAACATCGCAGGTCTAACCACGGCTCTGTAGAATTTCCTTTTGAGTTTATGTGGAATTTTCTTGTCACACAGGACCCCTGAAGCGAGCCTCCACGTCGACCACCCCGCTCCTATCCGATGGGTGACGTCCCCGTCAATCTCTCCGTCCCCCCTGGATCACAGACCCAAGGTATCTCACTCTGTCCCTCTTGGCGATGGTCTGAGTACCAAGCATCACATCCCTGCCTACCCCACTCGGCTCGTCACCAAACTTGCACTCCAGATATTCTGTCTTAGATCTGCTTATTTTGAAACCCTTAGACTCAAGGGTCTGTCTCCAAATCTCTAACCTTTCACTAACACCGGCCCTCGTCTCGTCTATCAATATTATTTCATCAGCAAAGAGCATGCACCAAGGCACATTCCCTTGGATATGTCGGGTTAGAGCATCCATCACTAAGGCGAACAACAAGGGGCTCAGCGCCGATCCTTGATGGTGCCCCATTACCACAGGAAACTGGTCTGATTCGCCCCCCACCGTCCTAACCCTAGTAAATTTCTAAAAAAAGTAAACGTAGCTCAACCACAATCATTTAACAAAAATATGTTTGCATTTTCTGAGTTGTTAAATCCATTTTTCTTAGTTGGTCAAATGTACATTAAACAATTTTCAGTTCCGCTGATTGTGACTTTTGACCTTGCCTTTCAAATTCAATTGTCTGGTATTGATCTTTGAGCATTGATCGATCTTCATTTTACCTGAAAAATATATATATCCGTTGGGAATATACTAGGTCCATTGCTGTTGTTGTTTGCTAGCCTCCAAGCCCCAAATTATTTGTTATCCAATCCTTATACCATTCCGATGATGTTATCTTTCAAGTCCTAAAAAGCATGGGCCTTTAAGTCTTATCCACAATCAAGGTTCTGTTTGTATCACCTGAGGTTTTCTAGATATGCTTAGGAAGTTTACTTATGTATGTAATGAGCTATGTATTGAGCATTCTGGGATGGGATTATTTGTGGTACAACAACAAACCCAGTGTAATTCCACAAGTGGGGTCTGGGGAGGGTAGTGTGTGGAATTATTTATGGTAATAAAGGCTTAATATTGTCCTTTTTCTTGTGCTGTACTTCCAAACAGCATTTTCTCTATGCTGTTTTTACATTAATACAATCCTTACTTTACCTATTAAAAAAAAAGCTTTATGCCTCACTTGTTTGCACTTAATGGAGGTCTGAATCTTAATCATTCAGATCTCAAACATTAGTGCGTTTGTTTTTAAAGTCTGAATCTTCATTATTCAGATCTTAATCATTAAGGGGGTTGGGTTTTTTACTTTACAACCACTTAATGAGTCTTAATAGGTCTGTATGATTAAGGTTTATAACAGAGACTTAATTTCATTAAGATGCTATCACATATTCATTATTAACTGTCGCCACCGCCTACCATTATCAACTACCACTATGCGGCCACCACCACCACCACCTCGCCGCCGCCATCATCCTCAATCATAGCTGCCACCATTATCGACCATCACCTTCCATTATCCCCACCACTCCGACCACCATCATTTTCACCCACAATCAACACTCATCCACCTCAACTACCACAACTGACCACCTCATCACCATCAACAACCACAGCCGGTAATGCCCATCATTATAACCTACCACCATCCACACACCACCTTCCTTAATCACAACTACTACCATCACCCACCATTATTAACTATCACTACCCACCACCACCATCCTCAATCTTACTTGCCACAACTACCAATCAGATACTAGCATGAACCACCATCATCAACCAAAACTTCCACTAACCACCGCCTCTGTCGGCATTCATCCGTTAGCCATCACCACCAACAACTATCATATTTTAAAAAATTATATATTTTATTGATAGGATATTAGATTAGTTAGTATTTCATTTGAATTTTATGTTTATTAATTTTCAAATAAAGATAAATTTATATATTCAGATGTTAAAAATCAAACAGTCTTAATTATTTCTATTCAGATTATAATACACATCTTAATATTTTCAGATTTGTATTCAGATTCATATGTCTTAATCTTAATACATATCAAGATGTGTATTAAGATTAAGACATCTTAATCTTTAAAAAAAAACAAATGAGGCCTTAGTCTCTTTTGCTTTTTAGTCTAGTGCCCGATTGCCTCTGTCCCAATGATACCTTTTTATATTTAGAATCAATTTAAGTTTACTTCTCATTTTACCCTTAATGAGATGATTTATAGCCACACATATTTATGGCTTGTTTTAGCCCACAAGTGTTAAAACCCATTCTTTTTTTCTTTCTTAATACTCAATGCCCAGTCAAAGTGCATCGCATAAATTGGGATGGAGGTAGTATTATATTTTGTTTTGGCTAATGGTATCATGTTTTGCTTAGGGATGGCCACTGTCCTGAATATAATGGAGATGAACAAGCTATATGTGCTGTTGCCCTAGCCAAAGTCAAGCCTGGAATTTTCGTGGAGGCCATCCAGTATCTTCTGATCTTGGCAACTCCTGTTGAGGTGCTACATCTTCATGAATGTTATACTTTATTTATCCAAGCTCTGTGATATGCATTTCCATCCATTTGATCGTGATTCTATGTCTATCTTAGCAATCTTGAACATGTGGGTATCTTTGATAGACATTCTGACGTTTACTTTAGGTAATTCTATTACTCTATAGGTGTAACTTTCATCATTCATCTTTTTCTTTAAAGCTAAAAGGGATTTTTTGGAGGATCACGATTAGAAAGTTTGAGGACTAACTTTGAATAATTCAGCTGTTGAGCTTGCAAAAGTTGGGCATTTACAACATCAGCTTAGCAATGTAAAGATGTAGAAATTTTGTTGTTTTGTCCTCAATCATATCTGTGTGCTTAGCTGTACACCATATTGCCTATAGATATGGAGATAATGGATCTCATACGTGGAGAAGTGCAGATATCATTTGAGTTATCACTTAGCAGTTTCATGGTAGAGAATGAATTTGCACAACTAAAGAATAGCCTCCAGTTTTAAGTTAATTTTTGGTGCATTCGTAAGATCCTTATTGGTAATATAGGAGATTTCATGTTTTTTTGGGTAAAGAACCACACTATTGTGTTGGTTCCCTGCTTTTTTATATACTAATTGTATAAGGGAGTTTTCCCACATCAATAATATTATTACTTTATCAAAAGAGTAGGTGTTAGAATTCTAATGAATTAGTGATGTCGGCATTGGTTTGCTTAAATTGCCGCTGAACTTTAGAGTTTAGACGTCTGTTCAACTTTCAAGTCCATGTTACCTCCTCTTATCTTTAATAACATCAACTTGTTCTACCTTTGTCCTTTGGTCCTCTCATTTACCTCTAGCTCTGTTGCACTTAGTTGATCCTTGTAGGTGTATGTTGTTCTGGGAACAGCGACAGAACTGATCCATATGCTGAGGTGTCACTTCAGCAATTACCAGATTATACAATTCCATCTGATGGAGTGACCATGACATGTATCAGTTGCACTGACAGAGGTCACATTTTCCTTGCTGGCCGTGACGGCCACATTTATGAATTGCAATACTCAACTGGTTCAGGGTGGCAGAAACGATGCCGCAAGGTCTGTCTAACTGCAGGTGTCGGAAGTATTATATCAAGGTATTCACTTTTCTCTTAATTTTTTCTTTTAATGGGTGTGGGAGTGGAGGTTGTTTCAGTAATCTACACGAAACTCTAATTTACCTCCGTTTGTTTGCTTTTGCAATTTGCATAGCCAGCAAGGGCTTTTCCAGAATCGTATAAGCATCTAGGTTTCAACTTTGCCTACTTAATCTTTTTCCTTATCTTGACATGCCTTTTTAGAACCTTAACGTGAAGAGCCTGAGTGTGGAGTGAGGTGTAAGGATAATAGTTGTTTTATTTCCTGCAGGTGGGTGGTGCCAAATGTTTTCAAGTTTGGAGCCATTGACCCAATTGTTGAAATGGTCATTGACAATGAGAGACACATCTTATATGCACGCACCGAAGAGATGAAAATTCAGGTGTTTTCTCTTGGAGCAAATGGAGATGGACCCCTTAGAAAGGTAGCAGAGGAGAGAAATTTGATAAATCAGAGGGATACTTACGGTGGTAGGCAACCAGCAGGTTCAAGGGCTCCCAGATCAGCCAAAACAACCATTGTTTCCATCTCACCATTGTCTTCCTTAGAATCAAAGTGGCTACACCTTGTTGCTGTTCTGTCAGATGGCAGAAGGATGTATCTTTCCACCTCTTCTTCTGGTGGAAACAATAGTTCTGCTGGAAGTTTCGGTGGTCTTAACCATCAGAAGCCAAACTGCTTAAAAGTTGTAACGACTAGGCCGGCTCCTCCTCTAGGGGCAGGTAGTGGGCTTCCATTTGGAGCTGTATCTCTTGCTAGTAGATCACAGAGTGAAGATCTGTCATTGAAGATAGAATCAGCTTATTACTCTGCTGGGACTCTTTTCCTTTCTGATTCATCTCCATCAACTTTTTCTTCTCTTCTTATTGTAAATCGTGATTCAAGCTCTCAATCTTCTTCTAGTAGTTTGGGAGCAGTTGCAAGGAGTTCTCGCCCACTTCGTGAATTGGTGTCATCCCTGCCGATTGAAGGGAGGATGCTTTTCGTTTCAGATGTCCTACCCCTACCAGATACAGCAGCGGCGGTGCAGTCACTTTATTTGCAGCTGGAATTCTGTGGCTATGATAATTCAGGGGAATCCTGTGAAAAAACCTCAGGTAAACTTTGGGCTAGAGGCGATCTTTCAACCCAACATATATTACCAAGAAGGAGAATTGTCATATTCAGCACAATGGGCATGATGGAAGTAGTTTTTAACAGACCAGTCGATATACTCAGGAGGCTATTGGAATCTAATTCGCCTAGGTCATTATTAGAGGATTTCTTTAGTCGTTTTGGATCTGGAGAGTCTGCTGCCATGTGTTTAATGCTTGCCGCAAGGATAATCTATACTGAGACTTTAGTAAGTAACGTTGCAGCTGAGAGGGCAGCTGAAGCATATGAGGATCCAAGACTTGTTGGAGTACCGCAGTTAGAAGGTAGCGGTGCATTTCCAAATACTAGAGCTCCAGCTGGAGGATTTAGCATGGGCCAGGTTGTTCAGGAAGCTGAGCCTGTTTTCTCCGGTGCTCATGAAGGTCTCTGCTTATGCTCATCAAGGTTACTTCTACCTTTGTGGGAGCTTCCTGTTTTTATCACAAAAGGAACCATAGATTCCTCAGTCGCATCTGACAATGCAATAATTGTCTGCCGACTTCCTGGTGAGGCAATGCAAATCCTTGAAGACAAGATCCGTTCTTTGGAGAAGCTCATTAAATCAAGGAGAAATCAGAGAAGGGGACTTTATGGTTGTGTTGCTGGCCTAGGTGACCTGACTGGATCAATTTTGATTGGAACTGGCTCGGATTTTGGGGCTGGTGACAGAAGTATGGTAAGAAATCTATTTGGATCTTCTGCTTCCAATGAAGGTGGAGCATCAAACAAAAGGCAACGGCTTCCTTATAGTTCTGCTGAACTTGCTGCCATGGAGGTAAATCTTTTAAAGAATTGGTTCTCCTTAATCCCTAGGCATAACTCACTTGTAAAATGTATCGAATTGTTTTACAGGTTAGAGCAATGGAGTGTATCAGGCAGTTGCTCCTTCGATGTGGCGAAGCCCTATTTTTGCTGCAACTTCTTGCACAACATCACGTGACACGCTTGATTCAGAATTTTGATGCCAATGTCAAGCAGGCCTTAGTCCAGTTGACATTCCATCAACTAGTTTGTTCAGAAGAGGGAGACAGACTTGCTATGAGACTTGTATCTGCCCTCATGGAGGTACTTTAACATGCACTACAAAATTCTTCATTTTCAGATGCGGGTGATTTCCAGTTTGGCATTAGATAGTTGCTTGCTTGCAAAGGGAAAAATTGTCAGATTTCCATATTAGTGTGTTATTTCTTGCACTTGAGGCATGTTTCTTCAAGTATTATTTATCTGCTTCTCCAGCATTACACTGGTCCAGATGGCAGTGGAACTGTTGACGACATAAGTGGTAGACTACGAGAGGGTTGTTCAAGCTATTACAAGGAATCTGATTACAAGTTCTACTTAGCAGTTGAATCTCTTGAAAGAGCTGCTGCTACGTTAGACACAGTGGAGAGAGAAAACCTCGCTAGAGAGGCATTCAATTACCTAAGTAAAGTCCCAGAATCTGCAGATCTGCGGACTGTATGCAAACGTTTTGAAGACCTGAGGTCAGTTCATTTAGATCCATCTTTCACCATTTATCTAGAATCAGTTTTGTTCAGTACCTAGATTAGTGGCCTTGTGCTTAGCATGCTATGATATTGCAGATTTTATGAAGCCGTGGTCCTATTACCTCTGCAAAAGGCACAAGCTCTTGACCCTGCTGGTGATGCTTTTAATGAGCAAATAGATGATGGAATTCGAGATCATGCACTTGCTCAACGTGAGCAGTGCTATGAGATTATTGCCAGTGCTTTGCATTCTCTAAAAGGTGAAGCTTCAAAAAGGGAATTTGGATCTCCTATCAGACCTGTCGCTCAATCTACTCTTGATCAAGCTTCTTGGAAAAAGTATATATGCCAGATTGTCCAACTTGGTGTGCAATCTTCGGACCGAGTTTTTCATCACTATCTGTATCGAACCTTAATCGATTTGGGCCTGGAAGATGAACTACTGGAATATGGTGGCCCCGATTTGGTGCCTTTTCTGCAAAATTCTGGCCGTGAACCTACAAATGAGGTTTGTTTATGAAGATTTCATGAAGGCGGTATTTTCTGTATATATTTACATACATTGAGCAAGAGTTACTTGTACAAAAGGTCCTATGACTAATTTAGGGAAGGAAATCAATTACAACAATTACAACAAATCAGTTACAGTAGAATGAAATCTCCTAAATCAAATCTTCTACAATTAAGCCTCCTACAATCAAGCTAGCAGCAGTTTATTGTAGTTTTCTATTTCTATAATGCGTATTCTTCTCATTTGTGATCCTCAGTATTGATGCTTATCGAGTTCTTCATCACATTACTATCAACCAACTTACATTAACTTTTTGCCATTTTTATGCACCCAATTTCCTGAGCATCGGTTCTTTCAGTTTCTTCATTTTCTTCACTTTGTTTCGCAGGTTTGTGCTGCTTCTGCTGTGGCATCTCCAATTTCACCTTTGGCTCATGCTAGAGTACCTGTGGCATCCAACCAAGCAAAATATTTCGAGCTTTTGGCTCGTTTTTATGTTTTGAAGCGGCAGCATGTTCTTGCAGCCCATGTTTTGGTGAGACTGGCAGAAAGGCGCTCCACTGATGCAGGGGATGCTCCTACTTTAGAGCAAAGGTTCTTATTTCAACTGACCTAATAAATATTTATGTCATTTTTCTAGGATTGAGCTTAAGTGGTGTGAGTTAATTGTGCGAAGGCACAAAGGAAAGAAGCTTATTCTTAAAGTCACACTGTTATGCTACTTCAACCCTCCCGGAATGATAGGTGTGCGGCCTGCACTTAGTATCTAGATGTGTGAAAAATTGAAATAGAAGGCTGATGTTATCTATTCATAATCTTGCTTGATTGTTTCATTTACGCCTTAACATAATTTTGCAATTTCCTGCATACAACAACTACACCTCAGTCCCAAACTAGTTAGAGTCGGCTATATATGAATCCTCAATTCCCATTTAGGCTCAACTCATGTCAACATCATATACCAAATAAAATAGAAGTGAAAAGAGTGTGTGTGTATTTATTGGTTTTGCAAACCAACTACATGATTGTAGTAGGTTAGCATTGTATACATCTTTTGTTTTACTTAAAAACACCTAACACCAATTGGCAGTCATTACTAGGAGACTTTTTTGTCTTCTTTCTAACAAAAATTAAAATCCATCACAATTTTGTCCCCTATCCCCCACTTTCCAGCTTCTCTCTCTTCAGAATCTCTCATTCACCATCCTCTCCACCAACACCATAGACACTCAAGAAATAGAAATTGATAAGCTCTCTCCCTTTCTTTCTTTCTCCTTCTATCATCATGCAATGGGCCCACAAGAAATTGACTATCTTTGTTTAGTTGGGCCTTCGGAAGAAGGAAGAGAAGAAGTAGGACATGGAATGTTGCTCCTCTAGTACTCATGTGGGTTGTTTGGAGTGAGAGGAGTAGGAGAGCTTTTGATGGAGCAGAGAAAGATCTTGTACACTTGAGGAGTAACCTGTTTTCCCTTATTTGTTTTTGGTGCACCCATGAGGTTCCTATTTGTATAGAAGATGGGGTGTCATTCATAGAAAACCATGTCCTCTTGTAAGGTTTTCTACTTTTTCATATACTACTTGTAGACGAGCATGTTCTTGCCATTTTTAATAAATTTATTACCTTAACAAAAAGAATTTAACAATCTGTGCAACTGAAGCAATACTTCTTCACAAATTGTCACCCATCTTAATAAGAGAACCCAAAATACAATCTTTCATCTTCCCATCCCACTCGCTTATCTGTGATACCAGAATGCCATATGCAATTTTAGATCTGATAAAATCATCAAAATGACGGGTTAGTGCTGTCCGAATCTGATTTTATATTAATCTGATTGCCGAAGCTTCTTCTGAGAGAACCGAAAGGGAATGACATTAATGAGGGAGAAAGTAAAGACCATTTGTCCTAATGATATTCTGTTTCCCATTTTGTCTTTAGGTTGCAGCCATTTATCAGTTTATGTTTCTCCTTGTGGTCTCAGCATTTACGTGAGAAGAAAAGAAAAGAGGGAGAATAAGAATTAGACAGGCTTTGTGTTTGGACAAAAAGATAATTAAGTCCCTCCTACTAATATGTTGTTAGGGTGCTTCTAGGGGCATAGAAGAGAACAAAGGATGTATACCATGCTAACCTACTACAACCATGTAGTAGTAACAACAACATGCCCAGTATAATCCCACAGGCGGGGTTTGGGAAGGGTAGAGTGTACGCAAACCTTATGCCTATAGGGGGAGGTAGAGAGACAGCCTTTGATAAGCCCTCGATTCAAGAAAAGGTAGAAAGAAAGAAAAGGAAAGAAAGAAAAGATAAGAAGAAGAAAGAAAGAATAGGGAGACAAAAGACAATGAGGAAAAAGGGGGGAAAGTAGCATTAAATAGTGACAATCAGGGAGCAACAATTTCTAGTATAATGGGAGAAAAATAGCATCAGATAGAAACAATCAGGGAGCAACAATTTTCAGTAGCAATTTCAAAAACAATGGATGTGGTTGCTAAGTACCAGATATAATAACAAGCTAGAAGAGAGTATCTTTCAACCAACAACAAGAATATTACTAGTACTACTTGTAAACCTAACTCACAAGTACCTATCAACCTACCATCTTAATCCTCAATCTCCATACCTTCTTATCGCTAGTCATGTCCTCAGTTATGTGAAGCACCAACAAGTCCGGCCTAATCTTCTCTCTCCAATGCTTCTTTGGCCTATCCCTGCCCTTCGCCAGGCCCGCAGCGTCTCACACCTCCTGATCGGGGCATTTATGTCCTTCCTCCTCACATGCCCAAACCATTGCAGCCTTGATTCCTGCAACTTGTCTTCCACGGATGCCACTCCCACCTTGTCCCTAATAACTTCATTCCTAATCTTGGCTTTCCTGGTATGTTCGCACATCTATCTCAACATCCTCATTTCAGCTACTCTCTTCTTTTGGACATGGGACTTCTTGACCGGGCTAACACTCAGCTCCATACAACCTAGCCGGTCTAACCCACACCTTGTAGAATTTTCCCTTAAGTCCAGACAGCACACTCTTATCGCATAAAACACCCGAAACTAGCCTCCATCTTCGTCAATCTCCCCGTCACCTTGGATTATAGACCCAAGATGCTTGAAACTATCTCTTTTGGGAATGACTTGGAGTATCAATGTTTACTTCCATTTCTTCACGCCTCTCGTAATTGAACTTGCATTCCAAGTATTTAGTTTTCAACCTACTCAACTTGAACCCTTTGGACTCCAGCGTCTCTCTCCAAACTTCCAACCTAGCATTAACGCCCCCTCGTGACTCGTCAATAAGTAATATGTCATCAGCAAATAACATACACCATGGTACTTTCCCTTGTATATGTCGTGCTGACACATCCAATGCTTGGGAGAACACAAACGGGCTAAGAGCCGATCCCTGATTCAATCCCATTCCTACAGGAAAATGTTCCGAGTCTCCTCTCGCAGTCCTCGTCTGAGTCTTAGCACCCTTGTGCATGTCCTTAAATCACCCTAATGTACGCTACCGAGAACTCCACTAACCTCGATACATCTCCATCGCATCTCCCTTGGGACTTTGTCATAAGCCTTCTCGAGGTCAATGAACACCATGTGCAAGTCTTTTTTCCTCTCCCTATATTGCTCCACCAATCGTCTCACAAGGTGAATAGCTTCTACTACAACTTTGTAGTAGGTTAGCAAAACCCATATATATATATATATATATATATATGGATTCACCTAGCAGCTAAGCTCGTTCCACAGAAATGTCATGGGGGAAAGCTCATTTGATTTTTCACGATCAAGAAGTTTAAGATAATATATATATATATATATATATATATATATATATATATATATATATATATATATATATATATATATATATATATATATATATATATATATATATATATATATAGTAATGATATTAGATGTTGGAGATGTTTAAGTTGGTGTTCCGGGAGAACTTTTGTAATACTGCGCTCTTATATCCTCTGATGTAAGTTCAACGGGTTCCAATTCTGCAATCTAAATTCTCAATATTATATTCAGCTTAATTCCTAACATTTAATGAGGGTCCTAAAAATGTCTTGTTCTTTTTTTTTCCGCATGGAAATATCCCGTTGTTTCAAATCCTAAATTTTGGAGCAAAGATGAAACAAATGCTCATTAAATCAATAGCCATCTTATAAATTCAGGTGCTGTTAGCGCTTTGTGTGCAGTATTTTAAAATTTATTTTGGGGCAGGAGCTGCTTCTTTCAAACATTGAAGCAATCCCGTTACCTTGCTTGCTATTTCTCTGTGGACAGAGAGTTTCTTAGTTTGTCATTGTTTAACTGTTTATGCTTTTCAGAACGAACGTCATTTTGTTTTCTTCTTGTTCCATTTTATATCACTGTATTAGATTGTGCACTAAAATTTTGGCATAATATGTAAACTGTAGAGGAAGAAAATATGGAGATAGTGGTTCTAAAGTTAGTTTGATCAATGAAACCTCACAACAACAATAACAACAACCGAGCAAAATCTCACAAGTGGAGTCTGGGGAAGGTAGTGTGTACGCAGACCTTACCTCTATTCCGAGAGGCTGTTTCCGATAGACCCCCGGCTTAACAAGACGAAAAGAAACAATATAACAGTACCATCAACAAAAATCATAGAAATAATAACATCAGAAGAAACAATAAATAGATGAAAAACAAAAACAATAACCAGCAGATAAGGCCCGACACTATGAAAACGGAAGAGTAGTGTGAACATAGCATTGACCACTAGCAATCTAAGACAATCCTATCAGACTAGCTTCACACTGGTACGAGATAGAGAAATGCTCAACTATCTCCTAACGTACAACCTTAATGCTTGATCTCCACAGCTTCCTATCGAGGGCCATGTCCTCAGAGATCTGAAGCCTTGCCATATCCTGCCTGATTACCTCTCCCCAATACTTCTTAGGCTACCTCTACCTTTCCTTGTACCCACCAATGCCACCCGCTCACACCTCCTTACCGGAGCATATGGGCTTCTTCCATGTACATGCCTAAACCATTTGAGCCTCGCTTCCCGCATCTTGTCATCCATGGGAGTCATGCCAACCTTGTCTCGAATATCTTCATTCATAATCTTATCCATCCTAGTGTGCCCGCACATCTACCCCAACATCCTCATTTATGCTACTTTCGTCTTCTGGCAATAAAACCTCATGGTAAAGTTTAAATATAAAGTCTAAATATGGTTGGTAAAATGGAATTAAATTCTTGTAACTTGTGAAAGCTGTTCTGAGATTAGCTGAAATGGAGACATGGTCAGCAAGAATTCATATAGCCAACTCCAACGCACTTGGGATTGAGGCAAGTTTTCTTGTGAAAGGCTAAAAGCTGTATAAAATCATATTGTTCGTGGAATATTATTAAACACTTTTGAGATGTAACGGAAATGGAAAGTATGCTATGCATGTTTTGGATGGAGAAAATACTTTTTTGCATTAGTTCATAGAAATTTGTTGTCAAACCAGAGTTTGCTGTCTAATTTGGGTAATGGCAGGCGGCAATACTTGAGTAATGCTGTTTTGCAAGCAAAGAGTGCCAGTGACACGGATGGTATGAGTGGCTCTGGCCGGGGTGCTCTTGATAATGGGCTGCTGGATTTGCTCGAAGGAAAGCTTTCGGTTCTTCAGTTTCAAATAAAGATTAAAGATGAACTGGAGGCTACAGCTTCCAGGTTGGAGGCATCTACAGGCACATCTGAATCTGGCTCTAATGAAACATCACCCAATATGAGTAACTCTGCTGATCCCAACTTTCTGCGCATTCTCAGAGAAAAGGCCAAGGAGTTGTCAATGGAGTTGAAGAGCATTACTCAGCTGTATAATGACTATGCAGTTCCCTTTGAACTTTGGGAGGTATGAAACAATCGACACCCATTTGTAAACATGCTCTACTTTATGAATGATCTTTTCTGTTTTCTTAAAGAACTCATACTATATGCTGTACCCTTTTTTTGGTCATAAATGTTCTGGTAGACAAGATAACCCTAGAACTTGAAGAGGGCTATTCTGCATGGGTGTATTTCAGAAAGTGATTTTATATAGGAATTGCAAACAAGTTAGACTACAGAGGTGACTTCTGGATTTTTTAGAACTAATAAGAGCAATAGAATACCAAGTTCTGCTATTTGTAACCTTTTTAATACAAAATTTCCTGTTTGGAAGAGTCGAAGAGCCATATATGCATCTATATGAGCTTCTGTGCAGCAATGTGAAAGGACAACTCAAAGGTCATATCCAAAAGTCACGGTTTGTAAATCGTAACGTTTCAGCTTGTGTGAATGCTACCGGAGTTCTTCAGCCATTTCCAGTCATCCCCTCCTATTCCTTCACTCTTCTTTGGATTTAAAGAAGGAAAATCTTCATGTCAAGGATTTGGCAATTCATTCTTAATTTTACATGCTATCCTTCATACATCATTGGCAATGTAGGACATATTGTTTGATGCACAAAGTTTTTCTTTAATTAATTTGAATGTAGTCAAGTAGCCTCCCCAAAAAAGTCAAAGAGAAAGGTTAAGCCATCAACTTAACAAGATGTACTTCTGGATCACTTTCATCTGCTTGAACATAAAAAAGATTGTTCAGTTTTGTCAACATTGTCAAATCTCCAAGTTCAGGCAACTGACCCATGTTTTTCTTGTTTCTGGCTTACAGATATGTCTGGAGATGTTGTACTTTGCTAGCTACTCTGGTGATGCTGATAGCAGCATAGTGCGAGAGACTTGGGCTAGGCTCATTGATCAAGCTCTTACAAGGGGTGGGATTGCTGAAGCTTGTGCTGTACTGAAGAGGGTTGGTTCCCAGGTGTATCCCGGAGATGGAACTGTTTTACCATTGGATACTCTTTGTCTTCACCTTGAGAAGGCTGCACAGGTATGGGCTATTTCCCCCTTTGAGCTACTCTTGCCCATCTCTACTCTGTTAGTTCCTTTGCTTTCAATTAGTACAGCTCTTCATTTTGGAATTTAATTTCTTAATTGATTCTTTAATACTGCAAAGGAGCGAGTGGTTTCTGGTGTTGAATCTGTCGGAGATGAAGATATTCCAAGGGCCCTTTTAGCTGCTTGCAAGGGTGCAGTAGAGCCTGTATTAAATACCTTTGACCAGCTGTTATCCAGTGGGGCAGTGTTGCCCACTCCAAATCTTAGATTGCGTCTCCTGCGTTCTGTGCTGACTTTACTTCGTGAATGGGCACTTTCTGTCTTCGCACAGGGAATGGGTACAAGTGTTACTGGAGCCTCTCTGATTCTTGGTGGAAATTTATCATTAGGACAGACAGCAGTTGTTAATCAAGGTGTTCGCAATAAAATAACAAGTGCAGCAAATCGGTTAGTTTTCCATTGTTAACTAATATATGTCATTTTACTTGTTTCAGCAATATCCAAGATAGGCTTTTCGTGTCTTTCATTATTAATAAGGTTGGTTTGCTATAGCTTAGAATATATTAAATACTTTATGGTGCACCAGTTTACCAGTGTCTTTTTTATCTGCTTTTCTAGTTGGCTTAGGAAAGAGGAGTACTTTGATCTTTCCATTTTATTTTGGCAAGGTCTATGATTTACGTGTACCTTCCATGTGTGTTGTGATGGAACTGAGAATCTCTTTTATTGAAGTCTGTTAAGATATTTTGAGCTTTTAGTGCATTTTTTCTTCCTTATCCTTTTTGTTATTTTTTATTGCCGAGTTGTGGGTGTGGGGAGAGGGGTTTTGCTTGACCGTAAAGCTGGAAATGCGTGACAAAAGAAGGCTGATATGACCTTGTTGGTTACATAATAAGTGTAGTACTAGGAGGGGTATATTTCTAACAAAGTAAGACCTTATATGTGTTAGGATTCACGTACTTTATCTCATTTGATCATTATATATGTTTCTAAATCTGTACGTGGGGGTTTTCTTTTGCAGATATATGACAGAAGTGCGTAGATTGCCTCTTCCACAAAATCAAACTGAAGCTGTCTATCGAGGTTTTCGTGAACTTGAGGAATCACTGTTAAGTCCAGTCCCTTTTGAAAGGTTTTGATTTTTGTTATCATTATGGTTGTATAATATCCAGCTTTTCTTCCCTTTGCCCCCTCCCCCCCTCTCTGCGCGTTGCGGATTAATTTAAGCAATAAAATTCCGTTTCCAATAGCATGTGACAATACTATGAGTCACCTTAAGTGAGCTGAAAGACAGCAATGGTGGAGTGCTAATAAAAGCATTAAACCTTAAGGATTGAAGCAATAGACTTGATGTTAAAACTGAAAGCAGGATATGAATATGTTAATTTTGAATTGTTGATGAATGCATCTAATACATTAGTCAACATGGAAATCTGTAAATGCTGAATGATTGATCTATTGTGTAGAGGATATTAATCTGTAGGAGGATATTAGTCTGTACCAATGAACAAGATGAGCTACGATAGTTAGAGAATATCTGAGCATATGTTCTTTAATGCAGTTGCATTCCAAGGACGAGTGTATTTGTTGATTGGCATCCAACAGTTGTGATTAATAAATTTATGATATTTTATTTGATCTTGATATCTTTTCTTGATCCGAAGCTATTGAAAATAGTTCTCCGCCTTCTCAAGCAGGGATAAGGTTGGTCACACTCTACCCTCATTGGATCCCGTTTGAGGGATTATATTAGGATTTTTGTTATTGTTGTTGTAGTCGATGTTGATATACTTTGGGATGACTTGTACCCGAATGAGGAATGATTTTAGATGATTCGTATAGTCAAGAATTTCCTAATCAGTATTAGAGGGGGGGTTTAGGCTTTAGCATCGTATAGCTCGAATTGCTAAAGTGCCTCGGTTGAAGCTTCGGTACAAGTAAAGAACATATATAATATGTTTTGTGACAATAAGGTTTTTTAAACAAATTTTTATTTATGGAATGAAAGACTAAATGATAAGAGAATTGATAGATTGCGTTTAAGCAAAAGTTCCTGTAAATCAAAATTTAACGGTGGATTTGGACTATTTTACAAATTTAATAGGTAAAAATATGAATTACGTAAAGTTTTATAGTATATTGTAATTTTTTTTTTGTAACAGCATTTAAAATAATTACCGTTAACAACTAGAAAAACAATGCGCATAAAAAGCACCTACTTCCGAGAGGAGTTGGGCTTCCAACAAAACAATGAAATCCAGTTACAAAGTGTTGAGTTAAACTTCTATGTCTACGTGCTTTCTTTACATTTTTAAAATTAAATCTAGCCTTTCTGCAATTTCCTTTCTAATCTGTAGTACTACCTCAGCTTTATGTACAATTGTGCACTTAGACAACTTTCAATTTCTGGCTCTTCAGCAGCAACAACAACAACTCAGTGGGATCCTACAAGTGGAGTTTGAGGAGGGTAATATGTACGCATACCTTATCCATGCCCAAGAGGGAAAAGAAGTTATTTAAGAAAGTCCTTCGACTCGAGAGGAAGAATAGGAACAAGTAAATAACAACAACAAGGTCAGGGTACTAGAAAATCGAAGTAAGCAGTAGCAATAGTAATAGTCACAAGCAGTAGCACGGCATGGTACTAGAAATCCGAAGAAGATAGTACTAAAACAACCCTAATAGTGGCATTCTATGAATCAAAGACAATGTAATAGTCATCTAGCCTTAATAAACCTGGAACAGATTAGAAAAGCACACGACGACCTATTACCCTTCTATCCTAATATTCAACCTCCATACCCTCATGTCATGGGCCATGTCCTCCGTAAGCTAATGTCGCGCCATGTTCTGCTTGATCACCACTCCCTAGTACTTAGGCTGCCCTCTATTTCTTCTCCTACCTGCCTATGCCAGCCGTTCACACCTCCTTAGTGGGGCATCTAGGCTTCTCCTTCTCATATGCCCAAACCATCTAAGCCTCACTTCACACATCTTATCTTCCAAAGGAACCACTCCCACTTTCTCCCGAATATCCTCATTCCTAATCTTGTCCAACCTAGTATGCCCGCACAATCCATCTAAACATCCTCATTTCGGTTACGCTCTTCTTTTGGACATGTGCGTTCTTGACTGACCGGCATTCTGCCCCAAACAACATAGCCGGTCTAACTGCTGCCTTGTAGAACCGACCCTTATGTTTTTGGTGGCACATTCTTGTTGCATAGGACGTTCGATGCTAGCCTCCATTTCATCTACCCCACACCTATACGGTGTTGTTACGACCAAGAATTCCCATACCCGGGACCATGATGGCATTTAGCATTTCACTTGCTAGGAATGCAAACGTTAGAATAGTTTCAATCCATTTTTACCATTCAAATTAACTAAAATCGAGTAAACTGAATAAACTGAAATGAAACTAAAATAGAGTGTGAAAACCCATAATTACAACAACATCTTGGTACAATAGAACTGGTATCACAAGTGCACGAGTGGCTAGAAATATATAAATAACAGTTTGAATGAAAGTAAAACTGTCTGAAATGAAATAAACAGCTAGGATAAGGTAGAAGGGGGCTTCAGGGTTGCGAAGCCGAGCAGTTGTACCTCAAGTCTCCGTCGGGATATCAATCCGAGCAATATATTGACCACCGCCAGGACCGATTCCAAAATCTGCGCAAGAAGTGCCGAGCCTAACCTCGATGAAGTAGTGACGAGGCTAAGGCGAGTCACTTACAATAACATGTACGCAGTATAATAATAATAACATAAGGGAGTGCATGAAAAGTAAGACAGTTAAATGATAAAAATAAACTCAATCCTCGAACCAGTAAAACCAGAAACATCCGTCCTCAGAATCTCGTATGAAAATACTGAAAGCTCACACAATATAACAATGAATACAAAGTAGACAATCCTTTGCGGCGCAACCCGATCCCACCGTACAACTCAATATCCTACCTTATTTCATCATTTCAATATTAAGAATAACAAGTAAAAATTCGTTGCGGCGAACAATCCGATCCCACCATATAATAGAATCAATATATAATCCTCCCTTATATCACCATGCCAAAATTACATGTAAAATCTGTTGCGGCGTACAATCCGATCCCACAAAATCAATATCAATCCTCTTATTCCACCCATTGCGGTGTACAACCCAATCCATAAGCAAAATCAATAAATGAAATCAACTCAACAATTCGAATCTCAAGAATCACTACAATTATAGAATATGAAAGCAAAGCCATAAGGGAATCTCGTACCAAATCAAAGAATGCTACAATTGATACAAAGGAACAAGACAAGCCAAATACAAAATAATTAAAGTGTACAAATAAGACAATTAAGGCAAGTAGCAATTGATCAAGGACGCATGGGATAAACAGACATTCTAATACAAAACTAATAAGTGACAAGTAGCAAGTTAAGGCATACGAGGCAATTTAAAGCATGCAACAATTAAGACATGGAAGAAAATAACTAATAAAATACGGAAAAAGCATGGAAACAATTACTTTGGAACCGAATATGCCACACATGTAATTCACATATCACATAGTTCAAAGGGTTCCTAATTCCCTCAAGTCAAGGTTAGACCCAACACATACCTCGCTCTGCAAGCAAATCAAAGCTCAACTGGGGCCTTTCCTCTAAAATTTGGCTCTGAACCAATTGAATCTAACCAAAATTGACTTAATATCAACAAATAATGCTAGGGACGTCAATTACAATTCATAAAGCTAAGATCTTTACACTTTTTCCAAAAAGTCAACCCCGACATGTTTGATCAAACTTCGAGATTCGGACCAAAACCCGATTATCCATTCACCTCTGAGCCCGGTTATGTAATTAGTTTGGAAATCCAATCTCAATTCGAGGTCTAAATTTCATATTTACAAAATTATTAACTCTAACCAAGTCCCTAATTTCTACCATGAAAGTTCCAGATTTGATGTTAAAAACTTGTGTAATGTAATGGGTAATTGAACATAGATAGATTAAAGTCACTTACCTATAAATTTAGGAAGAAAATCTCTTGGAAAAATTGCCTCTATAGTGTTTAGGGTCGAGAGTTTGTGAAAAATGAGCCAAATCCCGTCTTGCCCTCTTTTTGTCCAGGTGCAAATGTCGCAAAAACGACCATTTGTGAACCGTGCAAATGCGAGAAATCCTTCACAAATTCAAAGACACTCCACCTATGCTTTCATCGCATTTGCGATGAATTGTTCCCAATTGTGAACACTGAAAAACCACAAATGCGACCATTTGATCGCAAATGAGAACTAGCCCACCTCAGCACCCTTTCGCAAATGCGAATAAGTTATTTGCAAATGCGAACCTGACAGGGCCTCTATACTATTGCAAATTCGATCCTGACCTCGCAATTACAAGGTCTGAGACCTGTGCATGTACCAGCAAAAATCCTAACTTTTTTAAACACTCCACCACGCGTCCAAAACTCACCCGAGCCCTCGAGACGCCAAACCAAATATGCACACAAGTGTAATAGCATTATACGAACTTGCTCGCATGATCAAAACACCAAAATAACACCTAGAACTATGAATCAGACACCAAAACGGAAGAAGTTTTCAAGGACACTCAAGAACATGGAACTTTACAACCGGATATCCGAATCACGTCAAAACAACTCCATTTTGCACCAAATTTTGCAGACAAGTCATAAATACTGAAATAAACCTATGCCAAGTTCCTGAACCAATATCTAAACCTGGTAGTAATAAAGTCAACCTACAGTCAAACTTAGGAATTCTTTAAACCTTTAATTTTTTAGTTTTCAACTAATTTTGTTAGTTCAAGCTAGGGACATCCGAATTCAATTTTGGGCGTACACCAAAGTCCCATATCACGGTATAGACCCACTGGGACACAAAACGTTCACCGAAGTCAACATAAACGAGTGTTAAGACACGATTTTATATTTTCATCAATTTTCTCATAAAAACTTTTTAGAAAGAGGACACGGACTGCACACCGTAAATTGATGAAGGCTAAATGGAGCTATTTGAGGTCTCGAAACATAGAAATGAAAGGTAAAACTATAAATGACCTATCAGATCATTTCATTCTCCACATCTAAAACAGACATTTGTCCTCTAACGGACATAGAAAGATGTCTGGACTGGTGAAAAGGTGTGGATATTTACTCTGTATGTCCAACTCGGAATCCCACGTGGATGCCTCGATCGGCTGACCTCTCCAATGTACTCGAACTGAAGGATAACTCTTAGACCTCAACTGCTAGACCTGCCGGGCTAGAATAGCCACAAGCTCCTCCTCCTAAGTCAAATCCTTGTGCAATTGAACTAAGCTAAAATCTAACATATGAGACGAATCACCATGATACTTCTGGGGCAAGGACACATGGTACATTGGATAGACTATTGATAAACTAGGTAGCAATGCCAGCTTATAGGCCACCTCACCCACTCTCTCAAAAATCTCAAAAGGCCCGATATACTTAGGGCTCAACTTGCCATTCTTTCCGAATTTGATCACACCCTTAATGGGTGCAGCCAGGAGTAATAACCTATCTCCAACCATGAATGCAACATCACGAACTCTACGGTCGACATAAATCTTCTGTCTAGACTGAGTGGTGCGAAGTTGATCCTGAATAATCTTAACCTTATCCAAGACATCCTAAACCAAATTGGTACCCAATAATCGAGCCTCGACCGGCTCGAATCATCCAACTAACGAATGAAACTGCCTCCCATATAATGCCTCGACTGCTAGCTGTTGTTGTAGGCAAACTCCACAAACGACAATCACTGATCCAATGCACCCGCGAAATCCATAACAGAAGCGCGAAGCATATCCTCCAATATATGAATAGTGCGCTTGGACTGTCCGTATTTCTGAGGATGAAATGATGTAGTCAACTTAACCCATGTGCTCAACTCAAGCTATATGACCCTCCACCACTGCGAGATGAACTGCTTACCCCAATCAGAAATTATTGACACGGACATACCATGAAGACAGATAATCTCGCGGATGTAGATCTTAACTAACCTTTCTGAAGAATAGATAACTGCTACTAGACTGAAATGTGCTGACTTGGTCAACCTATCCACAATGATCCATACCTCATCGAACGTCTTATGAGTCCAATAACAAAATCCATAGTGATACGCTTCTACTTCCACTCAGGAATCTCTAGCCTCGGAAGCTAACCACCAGGCCTCTAATGCTCATACTTTACTTCCTGACAATTTGGACACCAAGCTATATCTGCAGCTATATCCTTCATCATCCTCCTACACCAATACTGCTGCCACAAGTCCTGATACATCTTGGTGGCGCCTGGATGAATATAATATCGGCAACTGTGGTCCTCCTCAAGAATCAACTCACGAAGCCCATTCACATTGGGCAGACAAATACGACCCTGCATATGTAAAACCCCAACATCTACAATAGTAACATGCTTGGCACTATCGTGCCGCACCACGTTCTTAAGGAGAAGAAAATCATAATATTGACACTCTCTGATGCGCTCATACAAGGAAGATCGAATGAGTATGAAATCTAGAACATGCCTAGGCTTCGAAACATCTAACCTCACGAATTGATTGTCCAAAGCCTGAACATCTACTGCAAGCGGCCTCTCACTAACTGGAATGTACGCAAGGCTACCAATACTCACAACCTTTCTACTCAAGGCATCGGCCACCACATTGGCCTTCCCGGGATGATACAAAATGATGATATCATAGTCTTTCAATAGCTCCAACTACCTCCTCTGCCTCTAGTTGAGATCCTTTTGCTTGAAAAAATACTATAGACTCCATTGATCTGTGAATACCTTGCACAACATGCCGTAAAGATAGTACCTCCAAATCTTTAGTGCATGAACAATGGCTGCCAACTCTAAGTAATGAACATGGTAATTCTTCTTGTGAACCTTCAACTACCGCGACACGTATGCAATCACCTTGCCATCCTACATCAATACTGCACCGAGCCCAATACGAGATGCATCACAATACACCATGTAAGATCCTGAACCTATAGGCAATACCAACATTGGTGCCGTAGTAAAAGAAGTCTTTAGCTTCTGAAAGATCAACTCACACTCATCCGACCATCTAAATGGGGCACCATTCTAGGTCAATCTAGTCAATAGGCTACTATAGATGAAAACCCCTCCACGAACTAGCGATAATAACCCGCCAAACCCAGGAAACTCCAAATCTTTATAGCTGAAGTAGGTCTAGATCAGCTATAAACTGCCTCAATCTTCTTAGGATCCACCTTTCCCCGATACGACATGCCCCAAAAAGGTGACTGAGTCTAACCAAATCTCACACTTTGAAAACTTGGCATATAACTGGCTATCTCTTAGAGTCTGAAGTACAATCTGATGATGTTGCTCATGCTCTTCTTAATTGTGGGAGTAGATCACATTAATAAGTACAATCACAAAAGAATTCAAATAGGGCAAGTAACACCGGGTCATCAAATCCATAAATGTTGCTGGGACATTTGTGAACCCAAATGACATCAATAGGAAATCATAATGCCCATACCGAGTTCGAAAAGCTGTCTTAGGGATATCAGATGCCCTAATCTTCAATTGATGGTAGCCATACCTCAAATCAATTTTTGAAAATACCTTGTCACCCTGAAACTGTTCAAATAAGTCATCAAACCTAGACAATAGATACTTATTTCTTTATAGTGACTTTGTTCAACGGGCCATAATTTATACACATCCTTATCGACCCATCTTTTTTGTTCACGAACAACACAGGCATACTCTAGGGCGAGACACTAGGTCTAATGAATCCCTTATCAAGTAAATTTTTCAACAGCTCCTTCAATTCCTTCAACTCTACTGGGGCTATACGATATGGTAGAACAGAAATAGACTGAGTGCCCGGAGTCAAATCAATACAAAAGTCAATATCTCTATCGAGTGGCATCCCTAATAAATATGCAGAAAACACCTCTAGAAACTCACGAACAACTAGTACTGAATCCATGGAAGAATCGCTGCACTAGAATCGTTAATATTATTCCAAATAATCTAGACACCCCTTCTCGGCCATACATCGAGCCTTCACATAAGAGATAACCATGATGGTAGAATAGCCAGAAGCTCCACTTTACTCTAATCGAGGTAACCACGACATGGATAAAGTCACCATCTTGCCGTGACAATCGAATATGGCATGATAAGGTGACAGCCAGTCCATACTCAAGATAACATCAAAATCTACCATATCAAGAAGTAGGAGATACACCAGTCTTAAGACTCCCAATGGTAATCATATACGAGTGATAGTCGCGATCTATAATAATAGAATCTCCCACAGACGGACACATACACGAGAGCACTCAAATAATCACGAGGCACAACCAAATATAAAGCAAAATAGGATGACACGCAGGAATAGGTAGAGCCCAGATCAAATAGAATTAAAACATCTCTATGTCAAACTAGAATAATATGTGTAATAACGACGTGAGATGACTTGACCTCAAGTCTAGCTGGGAAAGCATAAAATCGGGGCTGGGCCCCACCACTCAGAACTACACCTCTAGGACGGGCTATAGCTGGTTGGCCTCCACCTCTAACGACCTGAACTTATCCTCTGGTTGCCGACCCTTATCTCTAGCTGGCTGAGCGGGCGGTGGATCAACCGGTGCCGGAGTCATGGCACAAGAACTCTGCTGTGGCATACCACGCAACAATCTTAGATATAACCTCCTGATATGACCAGTACCTCCACACTCAAAACTCCCATCATGCTATTGTGGTTGCTGAAGCTGACCCGAACAGGTCGAATTACCATGGTGATAGCTCTAAATCGGAGGCACACTGAAAGGAGCTGATGGTACATTATAGGCTAGCTGCCCAAAGTAAGACACATAAGGACCACGACTCTCTGAAGCACTGTGAGATGCCTGAAGCGCTGACTGAAATGTCCTATATAGAAAATATCTCTTCCTCCGTATGAGAAACTACTGAAACTACCGAAATGACCATGCCTCTTATCATACACCGACCCCCTCTCCTGAGCACGAACCATCTCAATCCTTCTATCAATATATCCGGTCGTCTGGAAAGAAATATCACTTTCGGTCTCCTTGGCCATCTATAGCCTGATAGTAAAAGTGAGCCTGATAACTAGGGATTCTAGTTCATTTTACACTCATTTTTTACTTAAGTTTTGATTAAAAATGTATACAAATAGTCCTATAGGCTTACATATTGTGCTTGTTTGCAGGGTTTGGCAAAAAAGGTGACAAGTAGTCAAAACCAGCTCAAAAAGGAGTGAAACAAGAACAAGTATCAAGAACAAGTTAAAGCACAGTTACAATAGACCCACCGTGGCCGCAATCCATTTAGTGTGGTCCGCGGTGAGGAGATTTAGAGAGGTGCAGATTTTGGAAGCTCAAGCACTACGACCGCAACCCATTTTATGCGGACCGCAATACCCTCTTCGCGGCCGCAATCCATTTCATACGGTCCGTAGAGAGAGGATTCAGAGAGTTGGTAGTTTGGACAATTGAAGCCAGCGCGGTCCGTAGAGCATTTTGTGTGTACCGCAATGAAGCCACCACGGCCGTAGAGAATTTTACGCGGTTCGCGGTGGTGAGATTCATAGACCCAGAAAGTCAAGCTAAAAAGCCTCATTGCGGCCGCGGTGCATTTTCCGCGGTCCGGAGTACCCCCGTAGGGGTATTTTTATCCAGAAAATTTGGCCTGGTATAAATACTTTTTTTAATACATTTTATGGTATCTTTGGTAATCTTTCTTTTAGCTGAACACATGAAGGCAGCTTTGGACCTATTTTGCGTAATTTCATAGCTAGTTCGTCATTGAATCTTTGATTCTTAGCTTGTAAACATATTATATGGGTTATTCTTCATCTAACTATCAGGTGTCTTCCATTATTATGAGTAGATAGACCCATTAGCTAGGGTGGCCCAACCCTAGTATGGGTATTTGATGGGTATTGAGTTTAAGGCTTAAATGTTTATGGGTGTTTGATATTTGGAATAATTTGTATTTTCCAGTTGAATTATTGGTTGCAAATACTAATTTGTGCCTTTTTGACTTAGGCTCTTCTTGAGAAAGAAAGCTTGAGTCTAGGAAAATTAGTCAACATGAATTGGGGTGTATTCAAGAGATTGATAGCCCCAATTAAAGGGTTAAACCTAGAGATAGTAATATCCGACTTGAATCTATATTGCTTGCACAATTTTGATACCCAATTTGTCTCAATAAAGCCAATTAGGGCGAAATAAATCAAACTACCAAGAGGTATAGAGTGAACAGTTCCGTGCATTGGCTATACTGCAATCCCCAACATAACTTCTTTGCATTAGGCTTTAGATCCCGTCAAGTATTCATCTAGGAGAAAGACACTTCCCTAGTGCCTATTTAACTATTTAGAAAACCTTACAAGCAATAATTCTTAGTTTAATTTAGTAGATCTTTAGTATAAAAGTAGAAGTAACAAACAGTAATTATGATTGGAAGTGTAATTTAGAGCACTACGCATTTCTAGTTTAGATAGGAAGCCAATTCCCACTTCTAGCTCCCTATGGATTCATTCCCGACCATCTCGAGTAAAAGCTACTTCGACCACTCTTGCCACTTTGTAGTAGTGTAGGGTTGGCACCGGTCAGAGCCCATCAATAAATGTCCTCCCTCTCTCCCTCTTAGTAGGAATCAGGATAGTAGCGTGGCGAGCTAGTCCACAAATAGAGTCTCATACTGGGTAACAATCATACTACATGATGAAGACACTCAAAATGCCTACGATTCTCCTCGCTCAAAGTGACAGGAATGAACTTCTCTAGAAATAGCTGTGAGAGCTGATCCCAGGTAAGTGCAGGCGAACTAGCTGGTCTAGTCAACATATAAACTCTCTGCCATCTCCTGGCAGAACCAGTCATCTGAAATGCTGCAAAATTAACCCAATTGGTCTCAACTATATCCATGTTGGGCAACACCTCGGGGCAACGGTCTAGGAAATCATGTGGGCCCTTAAAAGATGCACCACTGAAATGAATAGGAAAGAGCTTGGTAAACTTATCCAACCCCAACAACCAACTGAACTACCTCAGTTGGAGTCTGATACTGTGGAGACACCTCCTTTGAGGTGTGAGTAGCGGGAGTCTATGCTCCTCCCCTAGCCCGAGAGACGGCTGGTGCCACCAGGAATGTATCGGTCTAGGACACACTTTCCATAAGTCCCACCAAACGGACTAGACCATCCTGAAGCACTAGAGTGGCTATGAACCCCTCCGAGACCTAAGCTGGTCCGACGGGTACAGTCTGAGCTGGAACCTCCTCCTCAAAATCTACCTAAGGCTCCATTGCGGGTGCTACTATTTGAGCTCTAGGCTAAGCTCTGCCTCTACCTCGGCCTCTAGCGCGACCCTAGACTCGACCTCTACCCTTGGTCGTAGCTACCACTAGAGGCTCCGTCTCCTATCCAGCTACAGATGTTGTGCTTGTTCTCTCCATCTGCGAAATTACATGATAGAGAATGATATAAGTGAAATTTTTCTTAAATTTCATAGCCTTTGGAAGATAAGTATAGACGTCTCCACACCGATCCTTCAAACTCTACTAAGCTTGTTCATGATTTGTGATACCTAGTTAACTTGGTACTCTGATACCAACTTGTCATGACCCGAAATTCTCACCCTCGGGACCGTGATGACACTTAACATTTTAGTTTCTAGGCAAGCAAACGTTAGAATAGTTTTCAGCCATTTTACCATTCAAATTAACTAATATCGAGTAAACCTAATAAACTGAAATCAAAGTGAAATAGAGTGCGAAAACCCATAGTAAAAACAATATCTAGGTACAATTCCAGAACTAGTATCACAAGTGCACGAGTGACTAGAAATATACAAATAATGTTCTAAATGAAAGTAAAACTGTTTGAAATGAAATAAACAACTAGGATAAGGTAGAAGAGGAATTCACGTGTGCGAACGCCAAGCAGTTGTACCTCAAGTATCTGGCGGGATATCAGTCCAAGCAATCTACTAACCGTTGCTAAGACCGACTTCGAAATCTGCATAAGAAGTTCATAGTGTAGTATGAGTACAACCGACCCCATGTACTCTGTATGTGTCGAGCCTAACCTCGACAAAGTAGTAACGAGGCTAAGATGGCTCATTTACAATAACCTATACGCAGTATAATAATAACAACAGTAAGGGAATGCAAGAAAAGTAAGGCAGTTAAGTGATGAAAATAAAATCAATCCTCGAAACCAGTAAAACTAGAAACTTCTATCCTCAGAATCTCATATGAAAACACTGAAAGCTAAAACAATACAATAATTAATAAAAAAACACACAATCTGTTACGGCGCCCGATCCTACCGTACAACTCCCTTATTTACTATTTCAATATCAAGAATAACAAGTAAAAAGCCATTGTGACGCATAACATCCCACTAGATAATCAGAATTAATATCATAATCCTCCCTTATTTCACCATGTCAAATCACATATAAAATCCGTTGTGGCATGCAACCTGATCCCACCATATCAATATCAATCCTTCCTTATTTCACCATTTGCAGCGTACAACCCGATCCATAAACAAAATCAATAAATAAAAAACTCAACATCTCAAATATAAAGAATCGCTACGATTAAAGAATATGAAAATAAAACCATAAGAGAACCTAGTACAAACAAGGAATGTTACAATTAATAAAAAGCAACAAAAAAAGGCCAAATACAAAACAGTTAAAGTGCATAAGCAAGAAAATTAAGGCAAATAGCAATTAATCATGGAAGCATGGGAGAAATGAACATTCTAATATGAAACTAATAAGTCACAAGTAGCAAGTTAAGGCATAAAAAGTATTTAATGCATACAACAATTAAGACATGGAATAAACTAACTAATGAAATATAGTAAAAACATGGAAAAAATACTTTGGCGGCGTATATACACTCGTTACTTTGCATATACGCCGCCACATATGTAATTCACAAATCACATAGTTCAAGGGTTCCTAATTCCCTCAAGTCAAGGTTATACCTAACACTTACCTCGCTCGTAAGAAAGTCAAAGCTCACTAGGGGCTTTTCCTCTAAAATTCACCTCCGAACCAAACGAATCTAACCAAAATCGACTTAATATCAACAAACGATGCTATAGAAATCAATTACAATACATAAAGTTAAGATCTTTATGCTTTTCCAAAAAGTCAACTTCGGTCCCGCTTGGTCAAAACTTGAGATTTGGACAAAAACTTGATTACTCATTCACCCCCGAGCATGCTTATGTAATTAGTTTCCAAATTCAATCTCAATTCATGGTCTAAATCCCAAATTTACAAAAATTCCTAATTCTACCCAAATCCCTAATTTCTACCATTAAAATTCTAAATCTGATGTTGGAAGCTTATGAAATGTAACAGGTTACTAAAAAGAAGTAGATTAAAGTGACTTACCAATGAATTTAAGAAGAAAATCTCTTTTGCCTCTAGGGTTTTAGGGTTGAGAGTTTGTGAAAAATGAGCCAAATCCTATCTTTCCCTTTTTGTTTTCAGGCGAAGATGTCGCAAATGTGACATAGAGTTTGCGAATGCGGACCCCACAAATGCGAAGACACTCCATTTCTGAACAACCGCAAATGCGACCATTTGATTGCGAATGCGAACTAACCCAGCACCCTTTCGCTAATGCGAAGAAATTGTTCGCAAATGTGAACCTGACAGGGCCCTTCCATTATCGCAAATGCAATCCCGACCTCGCAATTGCGAGGTTTGAGGCATGTGCACAAGCTAACAAAAATCCTAACTCTTTCAAACACTCCACCACGCATTCGAAACTCACACGAGTCTTCGGGTCTCCTAACCAAACATGCATACAGTGTAACGATATCATACGAACTCGCTCGCGCAATCAAAATACCAAAATAACATTAGAACTACGAATCATACACCAAAATGAATGGAATTTTCGAAGGAACTCAAGAACATGTAACTTTACAATCGGTTTGTATAAAATTTTGTAGACAAGTCATAAATACAGAAATGAAGCCATGCCAAGTTCGAAACAAAAATCCGAACCCGGTAGCAACAAAATCAACCTACCGTAAAACTCAGGAATTCTTTAAACCTTTAAATTTTTAATTTTCAACAAATTATGTTAGATCAAGCTAGGGACTTTCGAATTCGATTTCGGGCATACGCCCAAATCCAAATCACGCTATAGACCTGACGAGACTATTAAAATACTAATCCAGGTCCGTTTATATAAAACGTTGACCAAAGTCAACTCAAATGAGTTTTAAGGCATGATTTCATACTTTCATAAATTTTACATAATAACTTTCTGAAAAGAGGACGCGGATTTCACACGCAAATCAAAAAAGTCTAAATACAACTATTCGAGGTCTCGTAATACATAAAGTAAAGGTAAAGCTATAAATGACCTATTGATTCATCATAGGTGTGTGATATCCTCGTCAATCTCCTCGCCCCCTTGGATAACTAACCCGAGATACTTGAGCATTCATTTCTTAGGGTTGACTTGTGAATCAAGTCTCACGTCTATATCTTCTCCCCCCGGCCCTACATTAAACTTTTACTCTAGGTATTTCGTCTTCCTTCTTCTCAACTTGAAACCCTTAGACTCTAGGGCCTGTCTCCAAACCTGTAACTTTTTGTTGACACCGCCTAGCGTCTTATCAATCAATACTATACCATCAACAGATAATGTACATCATGACACTTCCCCTTGAATATAACACATTATTGTATCCATCGCAAAAGTAAATAAGAACGGGTTGAGCGTAGATCCTTGGTGTAACCCCGTCCTAATCGAGAAATGCTCCGAGGCTCCTCTTAGTGTCCTCACTTGGTCTTTATTTCATCATACATGTACTTTGTCACTCTAATATATGCTACATAAGCACCTCTAGCCTCGAAGTATCTTCAAAGGACCTTTATAGGGACTTTATCATATGCTTTCTCTAGGTCAATAAATACCATACGCAAATCTTTCTTCCGATCCTTATACTGTTCCACCAACCTCCTAATAAGGTGGATATATTCTGTAGTCTGACGTACCAGTATAAAACCGAACTGGTTCTCAAAAATAGACACCGTTCTTCTAACCCTCATTTCTACCACCCTTTTCCACACTTTCATAATGTGACTAAGCAACTTGATACCCCTGTAATTATTGCAATTTTGGATATCTCCCTTATTCTTGTAGTACAAATCATCTCACTCCACCTCTACTCCTTAGGCATCTTCTTCGTCCTTAAAATAGTGTTAAATAACCAGTTAGCCACTCCAATACAGGCCCTACCTGCATACCTTCAGAATTTAACTGGATCTCATTTTGCCCGGTCGCTCTGCCCCTGCTCATTTTAGAAACCGTCCCCATGAACTCCTCGAAACTAAAGCTCCTACAATACCAAAAATCATAATGACTCTCGGAGTGCGCCAAATTGCTCAACACAATGGTCTTATCACCCTCTTCATTTAGGAGTTCATGGAAGTAAGTCTACCACCTTCGCTTGATTTGTGCCTCCTCTATTAAAACTTTACCGTCCTCACCTTTGATGTACCTCACTTGGTCTAGATTAGGAGCCTTCCTCTCCTTCGTCTTAGCCAACCAAAATAACTTTATGCCCCTACCTTTGTTCCCTCAATTATTCATACAATCAAGCAAACGCTGCAGTCTTAGCCTCCGTGACCTCCAACTTCGTCTCCTTATTAGCCCTCTTATACCCTTCTCTGATGGTCCTCTTCTCTTCCTCGTCCGTGCTCTCTAATAACTTCAAATATGCTGCTTGCTTGGCTTCTACTTCCGTTTGACCTTCTTTCTCCACCACTAGTCTCCTTTGTGGCCTCTAGCGTATCCTTTTGAGACCCCTGACACCTTTCTCGCAGCTTTCCTAATGTAGTCCACTGTTCTTGTCCACATACCACTTATGTCCTGACTACTCTTCCAAGCCCCTATAGCCAACAACATCTCTTGGAACTCCTGAGCCATGTCCTTAGTCAGAGCTCCCTGCATGATCTTTGGTCGACCACACCCAACCCTCTTCTTCCTCTTCAGCACGATGTCTAAGTTTATCACTAGAAGCCTATGCTGGTCATAAGGTTCTCACTTATAATTACCTTATAATCAGTGCACAGACCATTATCGCACCTCATGAGAAAGAGATAGTCGATTTGGATCTTGGACGTCGTGCTCTTGAAGGTAACCAAGTGCTCCTCCCTCTTATGAAAACTCGAGTTTGCTATCACCAAATAAAATGCCTTAGCAAAATCCAACAACGAAGTACCTCCTCCATTTCTGATCCCAAAGACAATGCTGCCATGCACCTCATCATAGCCCCCAACAGACCTCCCAATATGCCTATTAAAATCGCCTCCTCTGAATCTCCTTTCAGCGGACTGAATTCCACACACAACCTCATCAAGTCCTCCCAAAATTGCCTTTGAACCTCTTCATTTAAGCATACTTGGGGTGCGTAAGCGCTACGAACATTCAAAGTACGCCTTCTAACCACTAATTTAATAGCCATCAATCTATCATTCACCCGCCTAGCCTCCACCACTAGCTCCTTGAGTTCCTTGTCTACCACGATGCTCACTAAGTTTCTACCCCTCTTACCTCCTAAGTGCCACAGCTTAAAACCGTCTGCCTCCCGCGTCGTAGACCCTACCCACCTAGTCTCTTAGAAAAAAGCTATATTAATCTTTCTCATTTGGAGAATCTTAGCTAATTCTATAGACTTCTCTCTCAAAGTCCCTATGTTCCAAGATCCAATTCTCAACCTAATAGCTCCTTTACGCCCCTTACCACCCTTGCCCCTTGCCTCACCTCCTGCTTCCTACCCCACTCCCTTACTACCCGAGGGCACATCCTTAATCCACCAACAGTTCCTTTAAATGTGGCATAATAATGACCCGTCTCTCCAGATGTGGCATAATAAAGATCCACATTGTCCAACTGCCAGTTCCTTCTTAAATTGCCTATAATGTATCCTTTTAATGCTTTCAAAAGTTTTTTTGATGTCACCTACATGCACTATGATTCTTGTCCACTAATTAACTTCATGCCTTGCTACTTTAACCCAACCACAATCCACAAACAAATGAGCATTAATTTTTGTGGCTTGAGCATCACATAATAACACCTTTCATCGTCTACTTATATATATAGCTTGAGAAACCTTTTCTTTGTGAGTAGTCTCCATTGAATTGCCAGCCATGCTATAAATCTTTTTTTGGTAGATACAATATAGTCCATACTAGGTCATCTATTAGGAGAGTACCAAGTGCAAAACCTGTGCTAGTTAATATCATTCCTTAGTACAATTATCCACTCCAGCTAAGAAGATGCTGGATTTATCCATATTTGCTATCAAACCAGTAACTTCACTAAAATGACCAACAACATCCATTACTCTATTACCTGAGTGTTTAACCAAAAAATGCAATTTGGTCAAAGCTTGAATTTTAGAGAGAAGAAATCGGGTTACTGATAATCAAAGAGACCGAAATATAATTGGCTTTCAAAGAGTAAGAATAAAACAATAAGAAAGTTATATTTCACTATGATATCAAGAGTGTTATGTGTCCTTACAAATGACAAAATTTCCTTCCTTTTATAGTTGACAAGGAGTAATGGATTAATCTAAATAATAAATAACATTTAATGAGAGGTTACATAATCACTGCTATTAAATACTGAATAACTAACGTATCAGGTATTTAATAATGAATGTAGACTACTTTTTGTCATCAGGTTCGTGTCTTCAATGCCCTCTTTATCCGTTGATATTGAATGACTTGGATAGATACGAGAATCATATCTAATATTCCTTCTCGTGTCTATTTTCTTTTCTTCCACCGTGGCTGTTGTCTTTCGTGTCTTTTAATCATTTATTGCTCTTTGACTATTTGACCAATCCATGTGTCGTGCCACGTCACCTTTAATAAAAACTCAATTTTTTTCCAATACAGATGGTCCCTCCACTTCTCATTTATTTATCAATTAACTAATTGGGAAGTGGATCCTGAAAAAGAATTTTTGTCACAATTAATGCTTATGTCAGTATCGACGTCTCATCTGTCATTCTCATTTAATGCTCTGCACACATGTCATCTTCTAGTTGAATATGCAGTTTTATTCCCACTTTTCTAGGCTTGTTCAACTTTCTCTATGTATGAAGTGATGGTTATCTTTAATATAGTCTTTCCATCATTGCTCCCCTTAATTTTGACGGTTTTTCCTATATAAAATTTTAATTCATACTTTCTTTGTCCTCTTTTTCGTCAACTTCCATCTAGCATTCGAATTTCCTTTCTTGCTTTTACTTTCTTCAAAACTATCTTGCAATGGCATCTCCAAACCCTAACCCCAGAAAGGTTTTACTTCTCGATCAATTCCCTAATGCACCAGCTCCTATCAAACATTCAAGAGGCATAGGAGGAAGACTCAGAAGTATGGGATCTACACGTGGAGGCTCAACTGGTTCTGGAATTAAAGGTTCCTCTTCTAAAACTCTATCTTCAAAAGGTAAAGAAATTTCAGAACCTTCTCTAGAGCCCACAGTTGAAGAAATTATACCAAGTGATTTGTCTTTTGCAAGTGACAGAGCGTCCCTTCAAAAGCAAATTGCAAAGTTGGAAAAGACTGATGCTTATTCCTCTCTTATAAATGAACTCAATATCCCCACCGTTAGGAAAGATTGCAACGGGAAAGAGGGCGTTGTTCCTTTATCAATTGCTTCCATAGAATTTCATCCTACAGAAATGGGTATTCCTATGTTTATACCTACCCCTTCACTTTAGGGTTTAAACCTGCTATAGACCCAGTTATCATCGATTTTTGTAGATTTTTCAACATTTGCTTAGCCCAGATTGGACCTTAAGTTTGGAGGGCTGTAGCTTATTTAAGATTTTGTCTAATAAGGCAAAATTTACTTTCACCTTCCCCCATCTCATCCACTTATACCACCCTAGTCTGTTACGCCATGGGGTTTTTACTTTAACGGCAAGGAGTAAAAGAGTTTTGGTAAACGCCGATGACGATAAAGATTGTGGGTGGTATCTTCGTTACATTTGTGTTCGCACTGTGGATTTATTGGGAGAATCAAACATTCCTTCCCCGAGATGTGGAATTCTGCACGTAAGTTTTTGTTTTACTTTTCCCGTACCTATTTTATGAGATTTTGATTTTCTCTTTAAATTTATCCCTTTTTTGGTTTTATGTAGCAACCATGGGAGATGTGGAACCCGTTCCCAATTTTCGTAGTTGGGTAGACTCAGTTTTGAAAGTTGCTCCTAAGAAAGATAGAACTTGGAAATCTCTCTTCCTTACACGTGGACAGTAAAAACACACGGTATATATTTCTTTTCATGTATACTTTCTAGATACCTATACTAAATTTTGATGATGAACTCAAATAATTCTTTTTATCAGGATTTTGAATAAAAGGGATGACAGCAGAGGTTTCTATAGCCATGTGTACAACTTCCAAGTCTGCCCTTGGTTTGGATAACGCTAAAGCACTTTTAGCCAAAAGAAAAGCTTTGGTAATGGAAGCTGAAAATGAAGAAGAAGATAATACCTCTTTGGTATCTAGACCAAGAGCTAGGAGACGTGTTAATTTGGATGAAGAAATTGAAGATTCTCCCGCTCGTACTTCTGCTGCAATCGCTTCTTCTACAATTACTTCCATTACCGAACCTGTTCTAATCCAATCCGATGAGGAGACCGTGCCAAAAGCCACGAGTGTACCAACTCAACCTCCCTTAGATAGAGGTTTTTGGAGTGGCGATCTCGGACCTGTTTTTGACGAAGCTCCTCTTTCTTCCTCCGTTCCTTCTCCTTCCATTCCTTTGACAATTGTAAGTATTTCATCACCAATAATTGATTCCTTTCCTTCACCAGTTGTGAATACTTCCATTCCTGTTCCTAAATCAGTTTCTATAGCTTCTCCTTACCTTCCTGCTTCAACTTCAATGACCACTATAGTATTTACTTTTTCTACTACGCCCTCTTCTGCTGTTTCCTCTTCATCTGCCCTTCCGGTAGAGGTTAGCTCTAATAGTAAAGGTGTGGCTATGAGAAGTGTTACTCTTAAAGTTCCCGCTGGTCAAAGCCTATTAAGAAAATCTAGAGGTGTAGATACGTGGCTCGAGCCCCTTATTGGGGATATTGAGAAGAATAAGATGCAAAGCTACAGCTGCTACACCTTGATGAATGACATCATTCATTCAACTTTAAAGGTAATTTTCTTGACCTTGAAAAATATTTTTCCTTTTTTATTTTGAGTTCTGACTTTCATGTTTCATAATTGTAGGCAAATCTCATTGGGTCTAAGCTAATGGGGCGAATTTCTTTATTAATGAAAAAGGA
The DNA here is from genome assembly GCA_034376525.1 of Nicotiana benthamiana. NCBI lineage: Eukaryota > Viridiplantae > Streptophyta > Magnoliopsida > Solanales > Solanaceae > Nicotiana > Nicotiana benthamiana. The sequence goes on from CM067325.1 coordinate 107,717,295, forward strand.
ACGTGAGTCTTCAAAGGCTATCTCCGAAGCTAGGAAAATTGCTGAGGATGCATTACTTGAAGCAGCAAATTGGAAGGACCAATATGAGAGTGCTCAAGGGCTTATAGAAGAGTTACAGGAAAACAAAGTTCATTTGGAGCAACAGAATCGTAGCTTATCTTCAGATTTGGGAGTTGCTAACGCTTCATGGGGTCAACTTAAAAAGGATAAAGAGATTTTGGAAGGCTCTTTATCTAAAGCTAATGATGAGGTTAATTAATCAAGGCTCTTTTGGAGAAAAAGGAGGAATATGCAAAGGAATTAGCAGAGAACTTGTCTTGTGCTTAGAATGATTTGAGGATTTCCTCCGATAAGGTTCGTATGTTGGAGAGTTCTCGTGTCAACCTTCAATCTTACCTCGATTTCCACTTAGGTGAACATGAACAATGTAGAACACTTTAGCTACGTGGGGAAGAGATTATGAAAACCTGGAGAAGGATTACAATTCCTTGGTTGAGAATTTCAATTATGAGGTTAACTGGGCCTTCTTGAAATCTCGTTGTGATGCTTTAATGGAAGCTTCTCAGGAAAAGTTTGACTTGCAATCTGAGTTAGCAAAGTTTTAGACATGATTGGGGAGAATGAGAAACCTACTGAAACTCTTTCTCCTGATCAGGTAATTGACATCTATTCTCCAACAGTGGAAACTCCCGGGGTTGAAGAGCCTTTGAACTTAGAGTCAACAACTGAAGTTATTGAAGTTACAGTTCCAGTGACCGAGGGTAATTTACCTACAACACAGCCTTTAGGAATGGAAATCCCCGTGTCTACTGCTTCTCCCGAAAATGTTAGTACTTTAATTTCAGCTGAGACTTCCTCTATTGCTGCTTCTTTAGAAGTTCCTACCAAGCCTAATGAGGCGGCGACTTCTAACGTTCCAATCTCTTCAGTGACCAATGAGAATGTTTAACCTTACCTCTTTTGTTTGTTTTTGATGATGTAATTAATGAAGTTCCCAGTTTCCATAATGGGGCATCTGTTTTAGAAAAACAAATGTATTGTAATAGCAAAGTTTTTCCCTTAACTTTTATGTTGAGAAGTTTGTACAATACTTCTTCATTTTATCCTTGTCTATTTACTGATTTAATCTTTGCAGAATGATTTTACCTTACTCTTGCCTATTTTTCTTTTTAGGACTTAGAGAATAAGTTAGCATTTTTTATCCTTTTCAGAAAATGCTTTCATAATTCTTCTCATGTGTTACCAACATGAGGAAAAATAAAAGAGGGCCCTTTTATTTATTGACACTTAATGAAAAAGACGTCTCAACTTCATAATGGTGTTATCATACGATGAAAGAAATAGGAACATACATGTTTCGCATAAAACGACTTTTGTAAAGTTTTTATTTATGAACTTTGATAAGTTTCTTGAGTATTACTTGTATTGAAGTATATCTATAACTTTATCGCAACTTTCTTTTTAACAGCTTTACAAGATATATAAGGTTTTTTTCATAACCTATTCTTATACATAATACATAATCATGTCCCTGCCTTTACATATTTAGGAAGTGTTTAAGCAATGACTTTATTGTTCTAAAAAGGAAAGAACACTAGGATGAGTGTTTTTAGATTGATACTTGAATTCTCGTAATTTGATTTGATTTGTAAAGTCCCCCAAGTGTTTGAGCGGTGAAGTATGAAGCCTCGAACACTTGTGTATTTGCTCCCAATTTTCGGTCCTTTTCCTGAAACAGAAAAATATAAGGGACTCGGAGGTGCGATTGTAGATAATGACTTCCTAACTCGTGTGTATTTCCATCAGATTAATGTAACCCTGGGCTAGGAAATTAATAGTATTCCAATTTTTCGTGCAGGCCGTGACTCATCATTTGGCACGAGTTAGGGTTTTTGCCTAGCATCTAAAATCATTAGTATAATTTTAAAAATTCAAAAGAAAAATTTAACATGGCGATACCTGACCGTGGGTACTTTCCTTAGAAGTAATACCTCTTTAAATGAACATCATTCGAATGTGAAGGTAAAAGCTTGCCCTCCATTGTCTCTAGCTCGTATGCTCCTTTGCCCGCAATTTTACCAATTAGATAAGGTACTTCCCATGTTGGACTTAGCTTTCCAGAATTAGCTGACTTTGTAGATTGAAAAACTTTTTTTTAACACAAAGTCCCCAACTATAAAAAACCTGAGGTGTTCTTTCATATTGTAATATCGCTCAATTACTTGCTTTTGAGCCGCCATCCTTATGACCGCAGATTCTCTTCTCCCTTCAAGTAAATCAAGATTTACTCGTAACTCTTCATTGTTCGAGTTCTCCTCTGTTTGAACACGTCGTGTACTAGGTTCACCTATCTCAACTGGTATGAAAGCTTCCGCACCATAGACCATTGAAAATGGTGTTTCTCCTGTACTTGCTTTTGCTGTCGTTCAATATGCCCATAATACCGCCGGTAATGCTTCAGGCCAATTGCCTTTTGATTCTTGTAATCTTTTCTTTAAGTTGTTGATAATTACCTTGTTTGTAGACCCTGCTTGCCCATTACCTACTGGATGATATGGTGTCGACGTAATTCTTTTGATTTGCCAACTTTGAAAGAATTCTGTGATTTAAGCTCCTATAAATTGTGGTCCATTATCACACACTATCTTCTTTGGAACATCAAAGCGGCAAAATATATTTCTCCAAATGAATTCCTTAACTTCTTTCTCTTGTACCTGTTTAAACGCTCATGCTTCTACCCATTTAGTGAAATAATCAGTAAGTACGAGTAAAAACTTTACCTGACCTTTTGCCTGAGGTAATGGTCCTACGATGTCCATTTTCCATTTCATGAAGGGCCACGGAGCTATGACAGGATGTAGTAACTCTGTTGGTCTATGCATGTTATTTGCGTACCTTTGACATTTATCACATTTAGATACAAAATCATTCGCTTCTTCTTCCATTTTAGGCCAGTAGTATCCCGCTCGAATCATTGTTTTAACAAGTGATCTGCCTCCTGCGTGATTTCCACAATGCCCATCATGTACTTCTCTCATCACATATTCTGTTTGAGAAGGTCCGATACATCTGGCTAATAGTCCACCAAACATTATACGATAAAGGTTTCCTTGATATAAGCAGTAACTAGCGGCTTTCTTTCTTAGTGTATGAGCCTTCACCTTGTCTTTAGGTATGATTCCATGCTGCAAAAAAGACACGATTTCGTTTATCCAATCCCAAGTTAAGTTAAAATTTAACTTATTTTTATCAGGGTCAAGAATGGAATGGAACAAATGTATAATTGAGGCATTCACATCTTTTGCTATATCTGCTGCAGATGCGAGGTTGGCTAAGGCGTCTGCTTCCAAATCTCATCTCTTGGGATTTGCATCACTTTCCAAGTTTAGAACTGTCTTATTAACTCTCGTACCTTTCCGAGATATTCTTGCATTCGAGTTTCTCTAGCTACGTAAGTCCCCAGTATTAGATTGACTACGAGCTTAGTCACTTTTGATTACAATTTGCATGATACCAAGTTCTAATGCTAGCTCCAAACCTGTAATCATAGCTTCATACTCTGCTTCGTTATTAGTTACAGGGTGACATTTTATAGCTTGTCTAATTGTTTCACCTGTAGGTGGTACAAGAACAATCCCTAAACCTGCCCCCTTTACATTAGATGAACCATCAGTAAATAATAGCCAAGTCCCCAGATTAGCTCCATTAAAAACTTGTAATTCTTTTTCAGCTTCTAGATGTATGCTTTGACTAATCAGCTACGAAATCGGCGAGTACTTGAGATTTAATAGCAGTTCGAGGTTGGTAAATTATTTCGTACTCACTTACTTCTATAGCCCATTTTTCTAATCTTCCTGATAGTTTATGTTTATGCACTATATTTCTTAAAGGAAAAGCAGTAACAGCAACAATAGGATGACATTGAAAATAAGGTCGTAGTTTTCTAGATGACATGATGAGAGCTAATGCTAATTTTTCTAGTTGTGGATACCTTTTCTCTGCATCTAATAAAGTTTTACTTACATAATAAATCGGAGATTGCTTACCTTGATCTTCTCATACTAAAACGGCACTTACCGCTACTTCTGATACTGCTAGATAGATGAGTAACTTTTCACCTTCTTTAGTTTTAGCCAGTAAAGGAGGATTTGATAAACTTTCAAGTCCCTCAGTGCTCGTTGATAATCTTCATTACACTTGAAATGGTCTTGCTTTCTGAGCGCAGAGAAAAGTTTGAAGCATTTTTCTGATGATTTTGAAATAAACCTCTCTAAGGCCGCTATCCTTCCTGTTAACCTTTGAACTTCCTTTTTACTAGTAAGGACATCATGTATTTATTGAATTACTTTAATATGGGAAGGATTCACTTCAATTCTACGGTTAGAGACAATAAAACCTAAAAATTTACCAGATGCAACTCCAAATGCACATTTTTCAGGATTCAGTTTCATATTAAATTTTCGCAAAATTTCAAAGGTAACAGTTAAATGAGAAATATGGTCATGGGAATGCTGGGTTTTGACAAGAATGTCGTCTATATATACCTCCATTGTTTTTCCCAAATGTTCTTAAAACATTTTGGTAACTAACCTTTGATAGGTTACTCCAGCATTTTTTAGGCCGAAGGGCATTACTTTGTAACAGTAAGTCCCCCGGTCTGTGATGAAAGAAGTCTTTTCTTCATCACCAGGGTCCATTTTAATTTGATTGTACCCCGAATATGCATCTAAAAAAATTAAAGTTCATGACATGCAGTTACATCAATCAATTGATCTATATTGGGTAAAAGAAAAGAATCTTTTGGGCAAGCTTTGTTTAGATCGGTGTAATCTACACAAACTTGCCACTTACCATTCTTCTTAGGTACGACCACCATGTTAGCTAACCAATCGGGATATTTTACCTCATGAATTGACCCGATTTTCAATAACTTTTGGACCTCATCTTGAATTACTTGATTTTTGAAAGCTCATTGCTTTCTTTTCTTTTGCTTAATTGGGGTGAAAGATGGGTCTTCGTTAAGCTTATGAGTCATCACATCCGGTGGAATACCTGTCATATCAGCATGGGACCAGGCAAAACAATCTATGTTAGCTTTTAAAAATTCAATTAACTTACATCGCATGCTGGGTTTTAGATTGGCTCCTACGTAAACTTTTTTCTCTGGCCATTGTTCAAATAACACCACAGCCTCGAGTTCTTCTATTATTGTTTTGATGTTCTCTTTTTCTTTAGGTTCTTGAATTACATCGGGCCTCGAATCTAAATCTGTTGTTTCAGTTGAAGTTTGGTTGGTGACACCTTCAACTTTTTCCGATAATTGCTATTTCTCTTTACTTTCGGTGCTCGTATCTGTTATTGCGTTGATACTCTTGGCTATTTGTTGATCCCCTCGAATTTGACATATTCCCCAATGTGATGAAAATTTAATGACTTGATGTAAGGTTGATGGAACAACATCCATATCATGGATCCAAGGTCTCCCCATGATTACATTGTATGCTATTTCCAAATCCACTACCTGCAATTTAGTTTATTTAACAACACCTGCATCATAAGTTATCAGTGTTACCTTACCTTTTGTTACCACGCTTGAATTGTCGAAGCCTGACAAACCATGTGCTTTTGGTATCATCTTGTCTTCAGCTTGCATTTTCCGCATCACTCTTCGTAGAATAATATTTACAGAGCTACGTGGATCAATCAAAACTCTTTTTACATTAGTGTCATATATAATTAAAGATATTACCAGAGCGTCGTTATGCGGTATAGTCATTCCATCTGTATCTGCATCATTGAAGCTTATACTCTCCTGTTCTAAGGTTAGTCGTACTCGCTTGCCGTGTGCGATCGTCATTTTGGAAAATTTGTTCGAAGCCGTATATGTTACTCCATAAATATCTTCTCCTCCATTGATGACATTTATTATCCTCTTAGGTGAAGGTGGTTTTGGTGGCTCCTGCCTATTTTTCATGTAGGCTTGCTTTCCCTTTTCACTTAATAGCTCCGTGAGGTAGCCTTGTTTCAACAAATGGTCCACTTCACTTTGTAAAAACCTGCATTCTGAAGTTTTATGCCCATGGTCGTTGTGCAATTCACACCAATGATCTGGATTACATTTGTTTGGATTCGACCACATCTCTTTTGGCCAACGTACCTTATCCCCCATACTCCTTAGAACAGCTACGAGCTCGGAATTAGTTGCATTGAAACTATGACCAACAAATCGTGCCATTAAATTTCTATCATCATCCAGTGACTCTTGGTTGTTTCGATCACCTTTGAACCTGGATGAAGATCCGGTTCCTCTATCTCTCGACCTTTGATCATAATGTTGACTGTTTTGCCTAGAACGTGGGTCTTTTCCTGCATGTACCATATATGGATCGTACCTGTTCTTACCTGACCTTTTATCAGCCTCAAACCTTCTGGATCCGCTTCTATCTTCTCGTTGAGGTTGAGATACGGTATCTTCTTCAATTCTGAGCTTCGTACTGTACCTGTTATAAACATCATTCCAAGTAGTTGCGGGAAATTCACGAAGGCTTTCTTTAAGTCTTCTCGTGGCTTGTGAACTTTTGTCATTCAAATTTCTAGTAAAAGCTATTGCAACCCAATAATTCGGTACACGGGGCAGCATCATTCTTTCACGTTGGAATCTATCGACGAAATCTCTGAGTAATTCAGTGTTCCCTTGTTTGATTTTGAAAATATCCTCCATTCTCTTCTCCACCTTTTGAGCTCTCGAGTGTGCTTTTTGAAAGAATCTGCAAGCTCAGCAAAAGAATTATAGATTTTTAGGTAAAAGAGAATACCAGGTTAATGCTCCCTTTGTGAGTGTTTCTCCAAACTTTTTAACCAACACTGATTCAATCTCTTATTTGGTCAAATCGTTGCCTTTCACTCCTATTGTAAATGCAGTTACGTGATCACGCGGGTCAGTTGTACCATCATATTTTGGGATATCAGGCCTTTTGAATTTCTTTGATATTGGTAAAGGAGCAGCACTTGGTTTCCACGGTTGCGAGTATTTATCCATATCCACTCCTTTTATCACATGTGGAACTCCAGGGATTTACTCGATACGCTCGTTTTGCTCCTTGACTTGTCTGCAAGGTTAGTACCAAATTTTGAAGATAAGAATTACCTGTATTACCCGGTTCTCCATCTTGTGAGTCACTAGGAATTGCTCCATTGCCCGAATCAACTAGACCAGAGCGAGGGTTTTCCAACGTGTTGTTGTTTGGTATTGCTGGTGCAACAGGCAATTGATTAACTAGGGCTCGCAAGGCTTTGTCAATTCGTGAGTCGGTTATTTTTTTTAACAGTTCATCTCTTGTTTCAACTCCTCCGTCATCATGTTCAGATATATCGTTTGAAGTTCCTTCACGAGATCCACGTGGAGAAGCTTGAAGGTTAGCGTTGTTGAGTTCCTCATCATCAATTGATGGATAAGATTTGCCTGGTTGTTGTCATTGTTGTTCGACATACTAGCAACATGTTGAATGTTAATTTAGAAAGAACGGATTATCAGATTTTCGTAACGGAACTAATTTGTTTAACCAAAGAATATAATTTGGTCAAAGCTTGAATTTTAGAGAGAAAAAAGCGGGTTATTGATAATCAAAGAGACCGAAATATAATTGGTTTTCAAAGAGTAAGAATAAAACAATAAGAAAGTTGTATTTCACTATGATATCAACAGTGTTTTGTGTCCTTACAAATGACAAAATTTTCTCCTTTTATAGTTGGCGGAGTAACGGATTAATCTAAATAATAAAGAGCATTTAATGAGACGTTACATAATCACTGCTATTAAATACTGAATAACTAACGTATCAAGTATTTAATAATGAATGTAGACTACTTTTTATCATTAGGTTCATGTCTTCAATGCCCTTTTTATCCATTGATATTGAATGACTTGGATAGACACGAGAATCGTATCTAAGATTCCTTCTCGTGTCTATTTTCTTTTCTCCCACCGTACCTGTTGTCTTTCGTGTCTTTTAATCATTTATTGCTCTTTGACTGTTTGACCAATCCACGTGTCATGCCACGTCACTTTTAATAAAAACTCAATTTTTTTCCAATACACTAAGCTCACATTATCTTTGTAGAATATCATAAGATCATCAACAACGATGAGATGAGTTAGTTTCGGGGGCTTGCACATGGGATGAATTTGAAATGAGGCAACATATTCAATGTCTTCGAAATTCAAGATAAGTATTCCATTACAAGGACTAGTGGTGACAAAATAGATAAAAAAAAATAGTTATCCACCTATATTATTCATTTTTTATGAGTTGGATCATGAAAATTTTTAAAACGGATTGAATATGGATAAGAACCACATTATCCATTTAGAAAATGGATAACCAATAGATAACTAATGAGTTTGAATTTTATATTTATAATCCTCAAATTGGGGGTTTCTCAAGTTTGGCAGAATAGAAATTCTCACAAAAGTGATTGTACTTAACAAGTCACGGATAATATGAATATCCACATTATCCGCAGGTTAACCCATTTTTTATTCGTATGAAATATGAGTTGAATCGAATAATTTATCTATTTTTATATTATCCACTTTCGATCCGTCCTATACTCGACCCAACTCATCTGTCCCTAACAAGGACAAATAACAAACGAGATGGTATCCTTACTTAAGTCCTCTCTTCCGGCAAAATATCCATAGCGTGCTCCAAAACTTTTGACTGATTGATTGTCTGCAATTATATGGTTCACATCTACTTTAAATATGTTACATTTTTATTATGTAACATATTTAAAATAAAAATATATTACAAATTAAGAAGTTAAAAGTTTATTAAATTTAGGGGAAAATATGAGCTAGTCTACTCATAATAAGGGCAATATTTAGGACCAAATTCAAATTATTAATTATTTTTACTCTATCTCCTATAGTTGAGGGGCACTTTTACCCCCTTTCCCCTAATTTTATCAACTAGTTGATAATCGTGAGTATTAGATCCTGCAGTCAATTACTTCGCAAGAATGAAATATATTAATATGTTAATTTATACATGCATTAAAAAAAATATTATCATCGTATTCTTAACAATAACTATAAAAGTTACTCTTACGGATTAGGTTGGCTAATGACAAAACAAAATACTTCTATTCAGTCATAAAAACAGGAAGGTGAAACGGGTTACTACTCAATTGAAAGATTATCAAGGCAACTGCAAACTGATCTAGATATTATTGCAATGATTTTTGTCGAGTATTATGAAAAATTTTCTGGGAAGGAAGTCAAATTCTAGAGTGAAATCGTTTGAGCTTCTTAAAGAGTGGACTACTTCTTTCAGTTGAATAGCAAGTTGATCTGTTGTAACCTTTTGCAGATAAAGATATGAATGAGACAGTGTTTCCTATTGATAGCAATAAAACCATTGGGTCTGATGGCTTTGGTAGTGGCTTCTACAAAGCAACTTGGGAGATTGTGGGAGTAGGATATGACAGAAGCAGTGCTTGAGATTTTTTAGATCGGAAAATTACTAAAATAAATCAACTCAACAAATATAGCTCTCATTCCTAAGGTGAAGGTACCAGATTTTAGTACCCATATAGAACAATTTCATGTTGCAATGTCATATATAAGTGTATTACAAAATACACTTATATATGTTTAAAGTCCTTGCAATGGGGCTCACATCTTGTTTGGATTTGTTTTTACCTATTAAACCGATCCGACTCATTTTTTTTTAACCCGACCCAAGCTCCCACCCTAGGTTTCATCTTCTTCTTCACTTCACAACATCCCTGAACCCTAAGACACAAAAGCAGCCGCCGTCATCTACTGCTTCTTTGACCAGAACGACCACCCAAGCTTCTTCGATTCAATACCACCCCACACGACGAGCTAATGATCCTCAGAAGCGTTTCATTAATGTTAACTTCGAAAAATAAAAATAAAACAACACACACACACACATGAGGAATTCTGGAGGAAAGATGAGAGGAAAGAGTGGAGCTTGGGTTAATTCTGCTTAGGGTGTTCGACTGTTTGGTTCCGTTTCAGATATGGGGAAGGTTTAGTGTTTGACAATGGTTTTCAAGCGTGGGCTGCGAAGAAGATGGTCGCGGGCATCGGAGGGATTGGAAGTGACTGGAGCTGACTGGACGTTGGCTTGGTCAGTTGGTCTACTGGAGATGGTCGGACCTGTTTGCTCCGGCGAGCTGGGAGACGGGGTGGACGATGACAAAAGTAGCCGGCCTTTTGGTCAGTATGGTCGTAAATGATGAAGCTAAAGCTTTCTTTGTTTGTTTCTCTACATTGTGGAGAAGATGACTGGTTTTTGAAGATGCAGTCCGTTTGGTCCCTGTCCAGTTTGGAGAAGACGGCCTCCAGATCACCAATCTTCCGTTTTCAAAATGTAAAATCCCCTCTAATCTCTAAAGGTGTAAAAAATGAAGCTCCTCCTCTTTTTCGTGAATGAATCCCCAGTGGAACAGTAGCGTATTTTCTCCAATCTCCTGATCATAATGTCTTTTTTTTGTGTTTGGTCGTTGTTCTTCTTCAGTGATGAAGAAGATGAACAAATAGTAACATTTTTCTTCTTGTTTTTTGGTCTCTAAGTGCTATCGTGAGTTGTGTGTGTAACGTGTTTGCGGTACCGGTTCAATTTTCCGGCAAAAGCCCCATTGTTGATGTTGAAGGAAGAAGATGCTAAGTATTTTTTTTTAAAGTTAAAAAATAGTTAGAGCGGATCAAATAATTAGGGTGAGTATATTTTACCCATAATTTTTGTTTGATCTAATAAGTCACATGGCCCAGTAATACGTTGTCAACTCATCAAAAGTAGAGCTCACATCTGTTGCCATTAAATCAAGAGATATTTTTGTTAATAGAATTAACTTCGTATTTTTTTGACCTGATAAATAGACGGAGTATATTTTTTTGAACGAATAGATGGACGGAAGGTATTTATAAACCATTTAGCAAACCATAGGGATAGATTTGGCCCTTTTTCGAATATATTTTATTATTTAGATGGAGTGCCATCATGCAAGACAATAATCTTAACCCCAAAATATTTTTATAAATTTTTTTATCATAAAATTACACATCCAAAATGGTTAAAAGAGTCGAAAAAATCTAATTAGTCATCATATTCCTGTCTTTCCCCTGTTTTCTAATTCTCTGAAAATTTAATAACTACGTATTAAAGAAAACATCAATTTTAGAAAACTAATTATATTTCATGAGAATATAATCTTCAAGAACACAAATACAAATTAATTCTTAAATCAGTGATGAATAAATAAAATTAAATGAAGAAATTGCAAGGAGTTATTATGTGCGCTTAACAACAAGTTCTGATCTTGCTGAAGAAATTGTGTTTGTTGTCATGCCTGTAAGAATAAAATCCGTAGACAAGAGAGTATAGACAAAAATTGAAAGAGAGAAGACTTATTAGTTGTCCTTCGAGCAAAACAAAATATTTTGTGAATCTCTATTTTAATATGTATTTCTAGAGGAAAAAATCTTCACGTTCATATTCTTTTTCTTTTCTTTATTTTGTACTCCCTCTCATTATTCTAAAGATAGAAATCAAAATTTTGACCCTAAAGTAAAGGTGTTGAGACGTAAATATGAGCTAGTCCACTCTTGATAAGAAAATATTTAGGATCAAATTCAAATGGAAGCACATTTATTCTATTTTCATATTTGAAGGAAAAATATGATTGAGGGGTGTTTTTATCCTTTTTCCCTTATCTATCTAAATAGAATAGGAAATGCAAATTTATGTTATTGTGCGAAGTATCAAAACATAAAATGAATATGTGGCCAATTTTAGGACAAAGCTCCAACTAGTTTGGAGGTTTAAAAATAATTTAAAATAGAGATCTAAAAATTTGCTAATTCAATTTTCATTTGAGTCCCATGTTTTAAAAAACTGTTTTTTTCTTTTTTTATAAGAAGTACACTATGTTTGAAACTTTCAATTTAGTTTATAGTCCACGTTTGTTGGGATATCTTTTTTAATTCGTTAAACCTAAAAAAAATTTATATTTGTTGTGCTTTTTTTAAAAAATTTGTTTAAAGAAGTTCACAAAATTTAAAACTTCCAATTCAGTTGACATCTACATACAGTCCACGTTTGTTGGGATATTTTGTTTTTTTTAAAATTTGTTAAACATGAAAAATCAATAAATAAAATTACTTTGATCCACGTGTGGAATTATATTCATATTGAATAGGAGAAGCAAATTCATGTAATTGTGCCGAGTGTCAAAATAGAAAATGAACATGTGGCCAATTTTAGGACAAAGCTCCAACTAATTTGGAGGTTTAAAAAATAATTTAAAATAGAGATTGACAAATTTGCTAATTGTTAAGAATAACATTCTATTTAGAGTGAATGTCTATCTTGTAGAGAGTTTTACTTTGAGGCTAAGTCATTTTTCCTCCTATAAATAGAGGGGTCTTTCTCTGCAATATTGCTCTTCTTCTTTTATTGTTTATAACACGTTATCAGCACGAAGCTCTAACCAACTGAGCTAATGGGCCTATCTCTTGTGGCAAAGCAAAATCAAAACATTTCTATTATTTAAATTTTTAAGGCTGAGCATAAAAACGTTGTCGGAGAAGAAAATTATATCAGCCAGATTAGTGTGATGATGAGATGACCGTCAATGATGAAACGATGTCGTCTGAATCTGATAGTAGAGAAAGGGTAGCAAGGATACAGTTCGTTGAATCCTGGATTCAGCCAGAACTTGAAGACGTTGAGAAGGAAATTAAGCAATCGAATTAATACTTGGTATCATGAATACTAAAATGACACTTCTCGTTGGACACCGAAAAGTTTTTCAGGGGTTGAAAGAGATTGTGATGAATCGTGGAGTAGATTTCCAAGATCAAGAGTCGTATGTGCCAAGCAGGACTGATGAAAAAACCGAGAAAGATTTGAGTGATGAAAAAAAAACTTGAAGAAAGTCGAGGCAAAAGGTGAAGAGTCAGATATAGGGAGTTACATAATACATGAGAAAATTTAGAAGCAAGAGAGCGGTGTTGACAAGAAATTGAGCAAAGTTGAAAGCATAGCAGCGGATATAGACGAAATTTGCAATTATCTGATTCAAATAAATGGCGCGACTTTCTGGGTGTGAAACTGAATCATGTAAAGGAATTGAAGGAAAGAGAAATTCACCCACACGAATTTCGCTAATTCCAGGAATTATTCGGGTCACACAGTAGAAGACTGTAGAACTGGAGGATGATCTCGTGGATAGTTTCGTTCTTGCTTGGAGGCTTCTCACGATCGCAGTTACGCTTTAATAGATAAGTATACCGATTTTATGTTTGATTAAAATCTGTAATTGTGTGTTGTCTATATTACATGCAAGTGATCATGGCTATTTGCTTCCGTTGTTCATACCTGTTTTCCATCAATCAGGGTCAGAACTTGCTTGCGTCTAACTAGATAACATGATATATACTTGTATATATGTAGGATTATATACAGGAATATACTGTTGTGGTTGGTGCATATTGTAGTCGCGTAATTCTGAGTTATTCGACTATGTCTGTGAGTTTGGTTTCGCCGATAACTTTGATGCGTAAATCTAGATATTGTTTAGATCTATTTGAAAATGATTGTATGCATCGAATGATCGAATACTGTTGTTTCCTTTTAGTACCCTGTATACGATAACTAGACAGGGTATAAAAGCATTCGTTTTAATTGTTTAATTACAAAGTCCTATTGGTAAGTTGGCCATGTAAAGTAATGAAAAAAGGGAACCTGGTCGCTGTAATGAGGTAAGTAAGTTGTCGAGTAAGTTCTAACTTGTGGATTTAAGCAATATTGTTTGTTAATTAAAAGGAACACGTAGGGTTGAAGGAAGGTGCTTGGCGGCGCAGTACCTATGAAAGCATAGTTTTTTTCCTTGGTTTTACTCAGAGACGCCTTTCTTTTGGATTTGATGGCGGATATTAGGGTTCTGCCGATGGACCAAGCTTTATTTGGTTATTCTCTAATACTCCTAATAAATTGATTATAGTTTTAAAATGAAATATAAGTAATTACAAAGTGCTTAACTTCACGTGGTTATAAACACAGCCCATGATGTACCAACAAAAGATGTTTCTAGACCACCAACCCCTTGCCATCATTGATGGATCCACCTTAAGTCAAAGTGATGTCAGAAGCTTTCATTGTCATTCAGGTAACTTAAGTAAGTCAAAGTGATGTCAGAAGCTTTCATTGTCATACATGTAAATAAAATTTGGAATGTCTTTAGAGTAACAGTCAAGGGGATTCAAGCTTCCGCAACGAAACCCCAGCCGCGGCCGGTAAAATTAGCTCAGCATGCTTACTTCTTCATAGCTTGAACACCATTAGAGAAAAACTCAGTTGCGCCCCTTCTTACAATTTTATTAAACCCTAACCTATTCACACTAACCTATAAAAATACTTTTCCCGATCAAACAATTCGAGGACTAGAAATAACCCATATTAATCAATAAGTCAGCTATTCCTCAAGCCAGAAGTACTTGTGGCTTCTGCATCCTATATAGACTCTATTTTAGTGGACCTGCTTCATTCCAACACTAATGATTAGACTTATCCCTACATAATACTGCCAACATTTAGCGTGCATGTGTGCGTATTGGACGAAGATGATATTATCTATCGATTCTCTGCTTAACCCAAACAGACTATTAAATTGACGCATGTGGATTTTAAGCATAAGTAGCTGAGCAAGAGTAGCAGCCTGTACGACTAAAGCAAGCTGCAATAGCAACTACAGTAATAGCGTACTTGAATTGACAAACCAGAGGTGTTTCATGCCTCTACCGTTGTGTGCTGCATTTGGTAGAAAACAAGGGGAACCAAAATTTGGTAGCTTTTCTTATTAGAACCTGATGCACCCTCTTGAAAATTTGGCGAGCCCAAAACAGTCTTATTTCTCAGGTATCCGTAAGTTTCGTTAGTGCTTCAAATCGCATAAATTACGGATTGATACAAACAACACGAGACTCTAACCAATGGAGTAGAAGCTTTGGGATTGAGCATAAAGATTGTCAATTGTTCCATGAATTTCCTTCATGATTAAATTATGGATTTAAGGTAAGTAATTTACTTTTCTCTTTTAGATTCTTGAAATTCTACGATTTGATTTCATACACAAACAAAGACAACAAAGTTTGATTATAACTCTAATGGAGTTTGTAAGAAATTATAACCACGTGAAGTGGTAAAATTTCTATGTCTTGCCATGATTAAATCATGTATGATTGTGGGTAAAGAATTGAAAACCCGTCCAATTGAATTTGCTCCATTCTCATTCCCTTTAGAGAATGTGATAGCAGTATGTGATAAGTCTGAAAGAAGACAAAATTATTACCGTGAAGGTATCAATGGATGTGGACGTGGCAATAGACGAAATTATAATCGTCATCATTGTGATAATGAAGATAATAAGGATTCTCAAAATAATCCTTCACTCTATGAAAGTAATAGTTGTCATAAGTTTGACAATATGAGATATTATAAAGCACATATAGATGATTATGGTCCATTCAAGATGTGAGTGTGATAACATCTAATTTATGAATACATATTCATTCTTGGAAGAATATGAACGTGCTAGTGGTAGTGAATATACCACATCACCTCTAGAAGGAGGTTTGAGATGATATATGAAAATAATGTCATTATTATGGCATGAATGATCATTGGTCACGTACCTATTGTACGCCAAAATATTTTGGAAATATGATTATTAAAGGACAACGATAATACAAGAAACATATCTTGCATATAATTTTGACCATAAACCATAATGGTATAACTTTCTCTTTAAAAGAGATATTCACCACATGGATGTTGATGAATTTGTGGTAGTACAAAATTAATTGAGAGCTCTAGAAGAGCCAATTATTACTATGTTGGAGAAACACAATTGATTAACAATAAGGTATTGTGTTGTAGTAAGTCTCAAAGAAACTTATTCAGTTTCCAAAGTACACGCGAAAGCGGCTGATTATATTGAGATTATAAATAAAGGAAAGATTTGATATCTTCTATTATTATAACTTGTAGCGGAATAATATGTATGTGAAAAGCTACCCGCATTATTCTCCAGTTTGTACTACACAAACAAAAGAATGCCACTTAAAGTGGATGTTTATTGATATAAAAACTCATATCTTAATAAATCTGGAGTTATTAATAATTACACACGTCATAGTGTAAATCATAAGTTTATCAATATTGATAATTTGTTCCGTTGGCATAATCAGTTTAGCCATATCAATTTAAGTATAATGTGCAAAAATAATAGAGAATTCACATGAGTAAATATTAAAGAACTAGAAAGTTCTTTAGGGATTCTCTTATATTGCTTGTTCTCATTAATTAATTGACAAACTAAAGTTGGGATTGAATCCCATGAATTCTGGAAATATCAAAGGTGAATATGGTCTCATTCACCTGCCATGTATACCACATAAGATGCATCTATGAGATGGTTACACATGCAATTATTATTAACCCGCAACATGGTGTTTTGCGAGGTAACTTGCTCAATAATTCAATTTAGAGCACAATTTTCAGATTTTCTATTCAAGATAGTTATCTTGGTAAGTTAGTTTACATCGCAGCGGGTTTAGCAAGATAATTTATTGAGTGCCTCCACTTAATAGCTAAACTATTGCTTATGAGAACAAAGTTATCTATATCCGTTTGATATATGTTATAGACGAAAGTATATTACATTCTTCCTTCACAAGTGGTTCAGGTTCAGGAACCAAATAACTCCATCTTATTATTATTGATGTACGGTGTATATTTTCGTAAACACCATAATGCACAAAGATGAATTTCCAAAGCTGAGGAAGCAAGTTAGTTTTTCTAACATGAGGGGGAGACAAGATACAACAATGGAGAAAAAAGTTACATGGAATGAATTATTATTTATACATATAGATCCTCGAATAGGATAATATGAACTTGAAGTTCATAAAAGGATAATTCATTTGCAATATATTACAAAGCATGCCATACGCCTTTGTTGACCCAAAGAAAGTAACTATATTCTCATTGCAAATGCTCATATTAAGTCCTAGAAGGACAAAATCTATGGTACGCTTAAAGCGTATAGACAAATCAGTTTCAAATAGAACTTCTTGATAAAGAAGATGAGCAAATGATCAAAGTGATCATAATAGAGGAGGCAAGTGATCTAGAAGGTCACATGACATAACACTTCATAAAATCACATGAGAGATTCAGGTACCTGAATATATGAATGAAAAGATCTATATGTTATGTCTTTATGATAATTTATTGGAACTGATATAACATGTTTGTCGACGACATCTACCATAACACTAAGTATAGATGAGGATCTTAAGTCTATCGAATATAGACACAAAAGTATTGTCCAAATGGAAGAGAAACAATTCAAGTAGAATTGATTCCATATGAAAGACATGTAGTTTTAGACATGTAGTTCAAATACTTAAAAGTATAAAGTCTATGGTATATCCAATCAGCTTTCGATATCTTATTTGTCTAGCATGACATGAAAACTTGATATGCATCTAAAGTCTATAATATGGCTTATATGACTTAACTTATATGACAATCCATGAAGGATTTAAGTTGCTTGAATCATCTACAATTCTTGATCTTGAGGTACCACTTCCTCAGTGTAATTTATGCACAAATGTATCTTGCTATAACTATAAGCATGATAATGTGATAGCGAGGATACCTTTATTGAGATATTGAAGAGCCATTCCACGATATTGTGAAGACATTATATATCTATCACGAGTTATGATTTCAAGGTGTAAATATTCATTCAAGTGAATATGGTTGATTTATTTATTAATTATCTACTAACGACCTCTTGAAGATGGTGCACAAGATTGGAATGTGAAGGCTTATGGATGTGTATTGATGCTCTCATCTGGGGAAGTTAATACGCGTTGTACTCTTTTTCCCTTACAAGGTTTTGTCCCACTGGATTTTCCTTGCAAGGTTTTTAATGAGGCAACCAAAAGGCGTATTGTTAGACATGTGTACTCTTTTTCCTTTTTTAGAATTTGTTTCCCACTGTGTTTTATTTTAGTTAAGGTTTTAACGAGACACATTATTTATTGAGTAGACATTCAAGGGGGAGTGTTAAGAATAGAATTCTATTTAGAGTGAATGTCTATCTTGTAGAGAGTTTTACTTTGAGGCTAAGTCATTTTTCCTCCTATAAATAGAGGGGTCTTACCCCATTATAAATCATCCCAAAATTCAATAAGAATTTTCTCTCTATTTCTCTACAATATTGCTCTTCTTCTTTTATTGTTTTATAACACTAGTTCAATTTACATCTCAGTTCCATATTTTTTCTTTTTTAAAAGAAGTACACTATGTTTGAAACTTCCAATTTAGTTTACAGTCCCACGTTTGTTGGGATATTTTTTTTAATTCGTTAAACCTAAAAAATTGCTCTCTCTCTCTTTTATGTTTGTTGTGCTTTTTTTTTTGAATTTGTTTATAGAAGTTCACAAAGTTTAAAACTTCCAACTCAGTTGACATCTACATAGAGCCAATTCTAGGACAAAGCTCTAACTAGTTTGGAGGTTTAAAAATAATTTAAAATAGAGATTTGAAAATTTGCTAATTCAATTTACATCTCTGTGTCATGTTTTAAAAAATTATTTTTTCCTTTTTTAAAAGATGTACACTACTTTTGAAACTTTCAATTTAGTTTATAGTCCCACATTTATAGGGATATTTTTTAATTCATTAAACCTAAAAAACTGCTCTTTTTTATGTTTGTTGTGCTTTATTTTTTTCTTAATTTGTTTAAAGAAGTTCTCTTACGATCCAAAATTTACTAAGGGTCGTGGTGACGCCGGACACCACTGTCAGGCAAGCCAATTAAAATACTTAATTAAATTCATATTTTAATATTTTTAAAAATACTTCTTTTATACGATTAAAATAACACTCAACATATTCCTCCGAATGAATGAAATATTTAAACAACTTTTAAAATTTCTGAATAAACCCAAATACATCCCAGGACTTGGTGTCACAAGTACATGGGCAATTTTTAATAATAAAATGAAAGAAAACGAATAAAGTACAACATCTATCTGGAATATAGTGGACAGAAAGTAAATACAATACACTGGAAGGGACTATTCTAGCTGTGGGCTGCCTCGAATAATGCAACTGACCTTGTCCCAGTATCATCCGTACTGATACGCCCAGTAGGCCACTAGAGATACATGTATATGTGCAATAAAAATACACAGAAGTGTAGTATAAGTACGAAAACAACATGTACCCAATGAGTATCCCGTCTAATCTCGAAGAAGTAGAGACGAGATGGTCAACTTCAATACTTGCTAATGGTCCAATAATGATTTACCCAATATATTAAATTATTGATTTTTATAAACATTGTTATAATTCAATGGGTTGAAGAAAATAAATAATTCTTTCTTTTATAGGAAAATATTTCTTTTCATCATTTATACGTATATTCTTAAGCTCGAAAGAGGCAACAACAACTTTGATAAATGTCAAGGAAAGCACTACAAGCATGCACAAATCAGGCCGAGGTCGACGGCCCGCTCCAACAGAAATGTAAACTTTGCATTGCCGAGGGTCGAACAACGCGAACCATAGATGTATCTATTTAATCTGCCAAGGCGTTCGGCTCGCTCCAAAATTTAAAAACAAATAGAGAGTCAATCAAGAGTCCACACGGAGCAATTATCCAAAGAAAGTCAATCCTCTTTTAACCATTTAAGAAAAATAAAGTTTAATCCTTTTAGAAATTTATTTACTAATTCAATGTGATTTAAGTAATTCAAGCTTTCAATAAGTTCACAATAATCCAAGTATAACATGCTCTTGCCTCCTAAACTATCCGAACAATAGCATAATAGCAGCTACGAATGGCCTCTCGTCATCTCGTGCACACGTAGCTCCCACAAATAGGAGCACATAATTAACTATTTTACCTTTGGGGACAATTCCCTCTTACAAGTTTAGAAATGAGTCTTACCTCGCTTCGAAGGTCCAAAGCCGGCGTTCCACGCTCCTCCGAACACTCCAACCAATGAACAAAGATCCAAAGATAGCCAATAATGATACTAATCCATTAATATATGCTCAATTATTCATTACAACCCAATTCATTACAATTTCCTAACCCCGATTGAAAAGTTGTCAAAATGCCCTCGGGGCCATATCTCGGATTCCGAAATTTATCGAAGATAAAGTTTACCCATGAACTCACGAACTCAACTATATGATTTTCTCTTAAACCCATACCTAAAATTGTGGTTAAATTCTAAGAATATTATTTTTCTAAGTCTTCCTCAAACCCACAAATTTCAACCAATTTACAGGCTAAAATTCATACATAATCAATGTATATAACTTAAGGTGGATGGGATTAGCTTACCTTATCGTTGGTGACAAAATACCCACTTGAAGCTCTCCCAAAAATCGCCCAATCTAAGAAAATATGAGAAGAAATGGCCAAATCCCGATATTAAAATAACCATTCTGCCTCCAGCACTTTTCGCACCTGCGGCCCTATGACCGCTTCTACGATTCTGCTTCTGCGGGAAATGTGCCGCTTCTGCGGCCTCCACTAACATCCAACCTTTCCGCTTCTGCGGTCCTTCACTCGCAGATATGGTTCCGCATCTGCGGTCCCAATTCCGCAGAAGCAGAAATACCAGAAGCAACAACAAATTAAAATTTCACAAGTCCCAAACTTCCCGTTAGCCATCTGAAATCCACCCGAGGCCCCCGGGACCCCAACCAAACATACTAACCAGTTCCATAACATCTTGTTGTTTTCTCGAGGCCTCAAGCCATATCAAACAACGCTAAAACCATGAATTGCACTCAAATTTAAGCTTTATGAACTTTAGAACTTTCAAGTTCTACTTTCGATGCTTAAAACCTATCAAATCACGTCTGATTGACCTCAAATTTTGTACACAAGTCATATTTGACATTACGGACCTACTCCAGCTTTCGGAATCAGATTCCGACCCCGATATCAAAAAGTTCACTTCCGGTCAAACTTCTCAAAAATCTTCAAATTTTTATATTTAACTGAATGGCTCCAAAATGACCTACGGACCTCGGAATTCACTTCTGATCGCGCTTCCAACTTCTGAATCACCATACGGAGCTGCTCCCAAAATCGGAATCCCAATTGGACATCGATAACATTGAAATGCATTTCAATCCAAATTTATGAAGTTTCTTCCAAAATGCTAACTTCTACAATGGGGGCCGAAACAATCCCAAGTCATCCAAAACCTGATCCGGGCATACGCCCAAGTCCGAAATCATCATACGAACCTGTTAGAACCTTCACATCATGATTTCAAGGTCGTTTACTTAAAAATCCAATCTTAGTGAATTCTTTCAACTTTAAGCTTCCGAAATGAGAATTCTCTTCCCAAAATCAACTTTGAACTTCCCGAAATTCGGTTCCGACCGAGCGTACAAGTCATAATACCTGAAATGAAGCTGGTCATGGCCTATAACTACAGAACGACGCGCTAGAGCTCAAAACGACCGGCCGGGTCATTACATTCTCTCCCACTTAAACATACATTCGTCCTCGAACGTGCTGATGACTACATCGAAGTAGTCTAAAATCACTATTTAACTTCTCATGCACCTTCCCGTGCTACCACACTCAGTTGAGCACATCAGCTCGATCAATTATGAAAATATTCCTTTTTATTCAAGCAAATAGGCCTTAGAGCCTAATTCCAACATCCGAAATTCTATGCCCGACCTGTTTCCAACATACGATCACCATATCAATCACTCGTTGTACCCAAACATGGCTACATAGCTTAGCTGAATTCACACCTTGCATCACTTCACTTACCGGACCACAATAACATTTTCTAATCTACTTAGTCAAACTCCTACTAATCTGATGCTCCCATTGCACCCTATGACATATATAGGTCTTACTCTAAACATTACAATACCGCCACGATGGAAGAGATGTGCAAAAATTCATAATTAGCTGTCGACTCAACCAATCATTGAGTTTATACTTCTGACAGGAAACACTACCTCATTCTGAACTAAATAATGCTCTTTGCTCCTTAATATATTTCACGTAATCAAATTTCACTGATCCTAAATCCAACACTCTCGTCTCACCCAATACAAACTGCTCAGACAATAAGCCACCCCGATATGACCAAAAGTCTCATATGATTCCACGATGTGCCAATAGGATACCGATTAGAATGCGATATAAAATGAAAAATGATCTCCAAAAAGGACTTTCAATTACCCTGCTCGCGAATCATACATGCGACGCGGGCGCACAACTAATATGAGTTTCCTTCCAAAAATAGGAAACAAAACTCAATAAACAGATAGGGGGAACTGTACTGAACATCACACTGTTGCGGCACACAACCCCATCCGAGCAACGTAACCATAGTGGCATGCCACCCGATCCACATAACATAACCATGTCGGCGTGCCACCCGATCCAGATAACATACCTATGGCACCATGCCACCCGATCCACGGATGGAACTCGCACAAGGAAAAGTACATTGAGCTAAATTGCTCATTACAACAAAATACCGAACATCGGTCATAAACACTCTAAGAGTATAATACCATTCCCTGGGGAGACATATAACCCTATAATCCACAATTCTAGCACAACTGGGGTCCGATACATGATCTGAATCTCAAGAGCCATCCTGCTCATATAACCTCATCTCTATGCGAAACCTCAACATATAAGAAATTCACCAAGCCGGCTCACAACTCATACGATGCAATACATCATTACGTGAAATAGCTGACAATGAAATAACAGTACGACTACTCTTCCATAAAGAGCGCATTGCTATATGATCACATCTGCCTGTTATAAAGCCCATGTTCACATTTAAATCCATCCATGGATCCCAAGCCGATTTCTCATTGCACCAACTAGGTTAATAACCATAATAGGTCCACAGTAACTGCCCATTTTCTCATAACACATAAGAACAACCATCATAATAGGAGAAAACCTCCACAGTTCATAACCCAATAAACAGAGTGCCCCCAGGCATAAATTCTCAAATTAATGATATTACCACTATCCTCATACTTTGTTTAGATATTAAATCAATCGATTGACTACATGCCACACTTATACAATCTTCCTGTGGGACACGCTCCCACAACCTTTCAAAACACATAACAGGTCCGTACATATAAACCACCGGCTGCACTAACGCTGAAAAGCGATCTAGAATCCACAACCAGGGTGCATAATCTTTTTCATAAAACACCGATCTCAGGTGACACTGATGACAATACCAACTTACTTTAAACATCGAAACTCCCTTCCTGCTCCTCCAAGTTCATGACATCCTTGTCAACACCAAACTGCAACCTTGATCCTCATTTTCAAATTCCATACTACTCACTGCACCCAACATACCAATATACAATAGAACATGATTCTTATCATAACTCCGGAACCACTAATAGGTTAACACTTCATCATATAAAAGCTTTTCAGTAAACGCACTTCAGGAGAAACATAGCAACACATATGCAAATTCTTATAACCGTAGAATATGAAAACATCTAAGTAGTGGTCTAAGGCACCATAGCCCTTTCGGAATTTGCTTCCATAACAAGCCATAACAGTAGAATGCTTCTGAATAATATCAATTACGGCGGCTGACAAGCCTCATACGCATCGTCATAAATCACTTGCATAACATGATCAGTTAGAAGGAACTGCTCGCCACCATCAATATGCCAATTCAACCATGGCTAGCAAATCCACATTCGTCCAATTTATCCTTATTTGCCATCGAAACTATAATAACTCCATTCAACACGTACCACACTCAATCCGCACTCACCCCGAGTGACCATGAACTACGAGACCTTGCTATCTCAAATCCAATGAACAATTTCATACCTTCCTTGTGCGCACATTCACAGCCTCAACTGATATGCCCATTCTGCTAATCCTTCTACAAATTCGAACTCCTTACTCATTTTCCTCTGAAGTGCTACACTGCAAGTCAAAACATCATAGAACATTCTGGGCCTCCACTCATAAGCTGTTGCAAAAGCTTGATTCTTAAATGTACTTATAGGCTCGAAATCATTATACACCATACTTTACTTCCTTTTTGAATCCATTAGGACCATTTTTGAGAGCCACCCGCTCTGACTTTGTCCCGAATATAATCAACTCCATAGATCTTATAACTTATGTACCCTCTTGACGAGGCACCCAGCGGAATCACTTCCCTCGAAACCCGCATCCATACAAGGTATAAGTCCTAAATCCTTCCCTAAGTTTGAACATGAGCCGATAAGGCCAACCATAGAACCCTTTAACAATTCCTTTATTCAAATCACCACTTATGTTCTTTTCGCGTAGTTGAATATAACCCGTCAGTATGCTAATAACTCGAAACCTCACAAGTGGTTAATTATGCAAACCAATCATAAGCGGTGGGACTCTCCCACTTAGCTCAAATCCACTATTACGCAACTTTAGAATTCACTAGAATTCTTTATCTCTTATAGATATGACCTTGCACAATCAGCCGCTAAAGATTCTCGAAATCTTTCCGCAAAAAGACCCCCTTTTTATACTCTGAATCACCAACCACATTCGCACGACCGATCTCTTTGCTGCATATTAGCCCATACTTCAAGTTAGATCCGTACGCCCCAATCACCAATCACTAAATTCCCAAATCGATTCAAACTCTCCTCAAAGTGAACAGTCATGCTACCACAATTCCCATATGTAACTCCGCCACTCTCTCACTACGGGCAAACTCACTTCTTTGATCAACTACTTGACCTTTACTTCATACACCTAGCCTTCTAGGAATTTTATCCATCATCTGACACTTTCCACACATCTTTCCTCATCCTTTGCTACTCAATTGTTGCCTTAATGAAATCTATCTTCGTAGCACTTGAATTCACAAATCGCTACTAACTTTAAATTCTACCGTAGTTCATCTCTCTCGAGCTGCCAATATTATAAATGTCGATTCGACTATGAACCACCTTACCTCGCGACATCTAACAGTCGCTTGTTTAATACAGAACTGAAATATCTTGCTCCAAAGGCGAATTGTAGAAGATCATAACACCGGCGAATCTAGTACATTCAATAAGGACAACAACACCTCATCATAGAAGAAAACTTACATCACGCTAGCAAATATCGAGTCTCGATATCTAATCAGCCTAAACCTGAACAT
Organism: Nicotiana benthamiana; assembly: GCA_034376525.1. Classification (NCBI taxonomy): domain Eukaryota; kingdom Viridiplantae; phylum Streptophyta; class Magnoliopsida; order Solanales; family Solanaceae; genus Nicotiana; species Nicotiana benthamiana. The sequence goes on from CM067325.1 coordinate 107,742,598, forward strand.
TCTCTGCCCCATTTCCTTTCCCCTGCATGGAATAAAACATTGGATCTCTAGATCATGCACTGAGTAGACCTCCCTTCAAGTCATTCACTGCCTTGACACACACGAAAACATCCTACCATCATAATAATACTACAGAATAATCACTCATAATCATGGAAATCTGTGCCTAGCCTCAAGGCTCTATGAAGTACTGCTACTGAGCCGAAACATCAAAATATCCTTCATAAGGTGATGATAATAACTCAAATAACCCCGCAAAGAGAAACACGCATACCAGATTCGTAGTGCCATTACAATTCTTCAATTCTTGATTTATAACGGGCGTTTCTCGTCGCATAAGATTAAGTAGGAAACAAACAAAGGCATAAGCCGCCCATGAATCAAATCGCACGATATGGAATCAAGAAGGAATGTACTCCTAACAACCCTGTAGCCTCCCAAAGATAAGTATAGACATCTTCATACCGATCCGCGAGACTCTACTAGACTTGCTCATGACTCGTGAGACCTAAGGGAACCTAGTACTCTGATACCATGTTCTCACGACCCAAAATCTACTAAGGGTCATGGTGGAGTCAGACACAGCTGTTAGGGAAGCCAATTGAAATACTTAATTAAATTCTTATTTTGATGATTTTACAAATACTTCTTTTATAGAATTAAAACAACACTCAGCATATTCCTCCGAATGAATAATGAAATATTTAAACAACTTTTAAAATTTCTGAATAAACACAAATACATACCAAAACCTGGTGTCACAAGTACATGAGCAATTTCTAATAATAAAATGAAAGAAAACGAATAAAGTACAACATCTGTCCGGAATATGGTGGACAGAAAGTAAATACAATACACTGGAAGGGACTATACTAGCTGTGGGCTGCCTCGAATAATGCAACTCACCTAGTCCCAGTATCATCCGTGCTGCTACGCCCAGTAGGCTACTAGAGATGCATGTGTCAGTGCAATAAAAATGCATAAAAGTGTAGTATAAGTACAAAAAGAACGGGTACCCAATGAGTATCCCGTCTAATCTTGAAGAAGTAGAGACGAGATGGCCAACTTCAACACTTACTAATGGTCTGATAATGATTTATCCAATATATAAAATCGTGAATTTTCATAAATATAGTTATTATTCAATGGGTTGAAGCAAATAAATAATTCTTCCTTTATGTGAAAATATTCCTTTTTATAATTTATACATATATTCTTAAGCCGGAAAAAGGTAGCAACAACTTAATTAAATGTCAAGGCAAGCAATACAAGCATGCGCAAATCGTGCCGAGGTCGACGACACTCTAAAAGAGAAATATAAAATGTGCATTACCGAGGGTCGAACGGAGCGAACCATAGATGCAACTATTTAATCTGCCAAGGCGCTCGGTCCGCTCCAAAATTTAAATACACACAGACAGTCAATCTAGAGTCCAAACGGAGCAATTATCCAAAGAAAGTCAATCCTCTTTTAACCATTTAAGAAAAATAAAGCTTAATACTTTTAGAAATTTATTTACTAATTATATGTGATTTAAGCAATTCAAGCAGTCAATAAGTCCACGAATAATCCAAGTATAACATGCTCTTGGGTCCTAAACTACCCACACAATGGTATAATAGTAGCTACGCACGGACTCTCGTCACTTCGTGCGTACGTAGCCCCCACAAATAGGAGCACATAACCAATTATTTTACCTATGGGGACAATTCCCTCTTACAAGGTTAGAAAGGAGACTCACCTCGCTCCGAAGATCCATAACCGACATTCCACGCTCCTTCGAAGTCTCCAACCGATAAACAAAGCTCCAAATCTAGCTAATAATGATACCAATCCATTAATATATGCTCAACTATTCATTACAACCAAATTCATAACAATTTCCTAACCCCGATCGAAAAGTTGACAAAATGCCCTCGGTCCCACGTGCCCGGATTCTGAAATTTCTTGAAGATAAAGTTTACCCATGAACTCACGAACTCAACTATTTGATTTTCTCTTAATTCAATACCAAAATTGTTGTTAAATTCTAAGAATACTATTTTTTTAGGTCTTCCTCAAAGCCCTAAAATTTCTACCAATTTACATGCTAAAATCCATATATAATCGATGCATTTAACTCAAGATGGATGGAGTTAGCTTACCTTATCGTTGATGACAAAATTTCCACTTGAAGCTCTACAAAAAATCACCCAAGCCAAGAAAAAATGAGAGAAGATGGCCAAATCCCGATTTTAGAATAACCATTGTGCCTCCAGCACTTTTCGCCCATGCGGCCCTATGACCTCTTCTGCGATTCCGCTTTTGCGGAATACTTGCCACTTCTGCGGCCTCCACTAACGTCCAAACATTCCGCTTCTGCTGTCTTTCACTCGCAGATACGGTTCCGCTTCTGCGGAAAATCAACCCCATATGGGGAGCCTACAACACCAAACCGAAACCGCTTCTGCGGCCTCCCCTTCGCATTTGCGACGCCGCTTTTGCGGTCCCAGTTTTGCAGAAGCAAAATACCATAAGCAGCAGCAAATTAAAATTTCACAAGTCCCAAACTTCCCATTAGCCATTTGAAATCCACCGGAGGCCCCCTGGACCCCAACTAAACATACCAACCAGTCTCATAACACGTCACAGACTTGCTCGAGGCCTCAAACCATATCAAACAAGCTAAAACCATGAATTACACCCCAAATTCAAGCTTTATGAACTTTAGAACTTCTAACTTCTACTTTCGATGCTTAAACCTATCAAATTATGTCCGATTGACCTCAAATTTTGCACACAAGTCAAATTTGATATTACGGACCTACTCCAGCTTTCGGAATCATATTCTGACCCAGATGTCAAAAACTCCACTTCTGATCAAACTTCTTAAAAACCTTCAAATTTCTATCTTTAGCCAAATGGCTCCAAAATGGCCTATGAACCTCGAGATTCACTTCTGATCGCGCTTTCAACTCCAGAATTACCATACAGAGCTGCTCTGAGAATCGGAATCCCAAATGGACATCGATAACACTGAAATGCATTTCAAGCCAAACTTATGAAATTTCTTCTGAAATGCTAACTTCTACAATGGGCGCCAAAAAAAATTCTGGGTCATCCAAAACTTGATCCATACATAGGCCCAAGTTCAAAATCATTATACGAACTTGTTTGAACCTTCACATCCCGATTCCGAGATCGTTTACTTAAAAATCTAATCTTTGTGAATTCTTTCAGCTTTAAGCTTCCGAAATGAGAATTCACTTTCCAAATCAACTCTGAACTTCCCGAAATTCGATTCTGACCGCGTGTACAAGTCATAATACCTGAAATAAAGGTGCTCATAGCCTCTAGCTGCTGAATGATGTGCCAGAGCTCAAAACAACCGGTCGGATTGTTATCACAAAGTTTTAAACTTCCAATTCTGTTGACGTCTACATAGAGTCCACGTTTGTTGGGATATTTGTTTTTTAAATTTGTTAAATGTGTAAAATCAATAAATAAAATTACTTTGATCCAAATCTAGAATTAACTCTCACATTTGGAACTCATAGATTTATAAAAAAATTATCTATATAGAATAGGAGAAGCAAATTCATGTTATTGTGGAAAGTGTCAAAAGAGAAAATGAACATGTGGAAAATTTTAGGACAAAGCTCCAACTAATTTGGAGGTTTAAAAATAATTTAAAACAGAGATTTAAAATTTTCCATATTTTAAAAAACTATTTTTTTTCTTTTTAAAAGAAGTACGCTACGTTTGAAACTTTCAGTTTAGTTTACAGTCCCACGTTTGTTAGGATATTTTTTTAATTGTTTAAACCTAAAAAACTGCTTTTTTTTATGTTTGTTGTGTTTTTTTCTTTTTTTGAATTTGTTTAAAGAAGTGAAAGTTTAAAACTTCCAATTCAGTTGACATCTACATAGAGTCCACGAGATATTTTTTTTATTTGTTAAACATAAAAATCAATAAATAAAATTACTTTGATCTACTTCTGGAATTAACTCCAACATTTGGAACTAACCGATTTTTAAAAATATAGATAGCTTTCACAAAGAAACGGAAAGAAAGATTAAAAAAACACAATCATCTTCCCAAAATGTGTACATCCTAACCTAACTTCATAAATTATTTACCTTTTCCATAACTACAAATGATGTTTTATGCGGTTCCTCATTTTAATTTCTTTTCTATTCCCTTTTTTCTTTTCTCATAATACAGAACTTTGCAAATAAAATTTTATGGGATCAAACAAATTTCAAGCAACTTGATGCAATAGAATTTAAAAGTTAGAGTAGTTCGAATGTAGAAAATTTCGAATAGCATCAACCCAGAAATACCATATTCTATGGAGTGATTTTACAAAATGCAAATGTAACATATTTATAATTGTTTTAATTTTTATACTTCCTCTTCTCTGGTGCTATGGTTCATAAATTTTCAAAACTTTTGAAGTACATGAAAATGCAAGCGTGTAATTATTTGCTTCGTACCTTTATTTCTCTTTTGGTCTGTAACTTTACTTTTCAAAGCTGTTTATTAATATTCAGCAATCCTCAAATAAATGAAACTATATACTTGAAGTGATTGTGTGTCGTAGTCTTAATTTTATTTTTATTTCTGATTACTAATTTTCAGCACTAACAAATTATTACCAATATAATACATCCTAATAATTAATCTAAGAAAAAAAGTATCATGTTCCTCCTATATGTCTCTAAAACTGCTGCGAATTCTGAAAATATGCATATTCTTCCAAAATAATTTACAATGTTTCTTGACAATTGTTTAGCCCCTTAAACTACTGCAAAATCTGAAAAATATAAATATTCTTCCTAAAAAATTTACATTGTTTGTTGATAAATTTTTACTAATTTCGAGTACTACTAAAGAGACCAGTCATGTTATGATGATTTTTTAGCATTCTTGATTTTGTTAATGTACAACAACAATAACAACAACCCAATATAATTCCACTTAATAAAAATATTAAGATTAAACTGAAGAATCATGGAGAATATAGTGAGAGAAACAAGAGAGAGAAAGGGGTAGTTGAGAGAAGGATCGAGAAGATCCAGAGAGAAGATTTTTATTAAACACAAAATGAATTTCCTATCTAAAATATGTGACCCTATACTATATATACAATTCATTATTGGGTCGGGTCGGGTGAGCCGGCCCAAAACGAAATAAATGTGGGCTCAGACATCAGCAATCATCATAGCCCATTACAAGGGTATACCATGAGTATACAGTAAATATACAGTGAATATATAATGAATATACAAGTCTATGTCACTTATGCCTTGGCTTGGAAGCCATATAATCTCTCATCTCAACACCCCCCCTCAAGTTGGAGGGGGAGACCACCTGCAACTTGAGCAACAAGGGATGAAGCATAGTGCCAAATAAAGGCTTTGTCAGAAGGTCAGCCAGCTGACGAGTAGTAGGGACATGAAGCAAGCGAATGAGGCCATTCTGGAGCTGATCGCGTACAAAGTGACAATCCACTTCAATGTGTTTGGTCCGTTCATGAAAAACAGGATTCTTAGCTATGTGAATAGCAGCGTGGCTGTCACAATACACAGAAAAAGGAAGAGAAACAGAAACCCCAAGGTCTAGAAATAAACGAGACAACCAAGACAATTCTGCAACAACCTTACTGAGGGCCCTGTATTCAGCTTCAGCAGAAGATAAAGAAACCACTGGTTGTTTCTTAGACTTCCAGCTAGTCAGGAAACCACCCAGAATAATACAGAACCCAATAACATATCTTCGAGTATCAGGGCATGCAGCCCAGTCACTATCAGAATAACCAATAACAGAGAAATCATTGCAGTCAGAACAAAAAAAAACCAATAGAAGGGGTACCTTTAAGATATCTCAGTACATGAAGTGCAGCAGTCATATGTGGAAGTCTGGGGCATTTGAGAAACTGACTCAGATGTTGCACAGCAAAACAGATGTCAGGCCTAGTATGAGTCAGAAATAAGAGTTTACCAACAAGACTCCTATACTGATCAGGAGAAGACAAAAGGTCACCAGAATCAGCATGTAATTTTGCATTAATGTCCAGAGGACAAACAACAGAAGAGACATTGACAAAGTCAAACTGTTGCAGCAAATCAGAAATATATTTGTGCTGATTAAGGATCATCCCACCAGGAACAACTGACATCTCTATGCCTAAAAAATAATGTAAGGACCCTAGGTCCTTAATTTTGAACTGATCATCCAGAAACAGTTTCAGGGCATCAATTTCATCACAGTCATCCCCAGTAAGAATAATATCATCCACATAGACAGCTACAATCACAAGGCACCCTGGTGTACCTTTGATGAATAGGGAATAATCATTCAAAGAATGTCTATAGCCTCTGGAATATAGGGCAGAATACCATTTGGCATACCATTGTCCGGATGCCTGTCTGAGCCCATACAGGGATTTGTTTAATTTGCAAACAAGGGGAGTAGAGGCAGAGGAGGCAGAAACAGAGTCAGGAGCAGAAACAGCCAAACCTGGAGGGAGCTTCATATAGACCTCCTCATCCAAATCACCATGCAAGAAAGCATTATTAACATCTAGTTGAAATAAATTCCAATGATTTTTCACAGCCACAACAATAAGACACTTAACATTGCACATTTTAACCACAGGAGAAAAGGTGTCAGTGAAATCAATACCTTCAACCAGAGTATCTCCTCTAATAACAAGTCTAGCTTTATACCTTTCAACACAGCCATCAGCCTTGTATTTGATTTTATAAACTCATTTACAACCAATGAGTTTCTTACCAGGAGGAAGAGGAACAACATCCCAAGTATGGTTTGTGTCCAAAGCATCAAACTCCTTTCTCATGGCATCTTGCCATGCTGGAACAGATGCAGCTTGAGAGTAATATAGAGGCTTAGATTCCAAAGAGGAGGAAGATGAACCAGAAAAGGCAGGTATTTGACAGACATAATCCTTAAGATAAGAGGGAGGATTATGCTGTCTTTGAGACTTTCTGGGAGCAGGAACAGAAGGAGAAGAAGCTAGAACAGGAGGGGAGATCTCAGGATTGAAAGAGGGAGTGAAGGTAGAGTCAGTAGAGACTGGAACAACATAAGGAGGTACTTGCACAGATGTAGGAGAAAGAGGAGAGGAGATGGGAATGGGAGAATCAGAATCATCATAATATTCTACAGATGGAACAAAAGGAAAGGATAAAGCAGAAGGATGAGCAGAAGAAGAGATAGTTTTAAAAGGAAAACAGGATTCATGAAATATAACATCCCTGGAAACCAAACATTTCTTTGAAGTAAGATCATATAATTTATAACCTTTCTTGGCAAAAGGATAACCCAGGAAAACACAAGGAAGGGCTCTTGGCCTTAACTTGTCCCTTTGAGGGATTGGGACAGTAGCATAGGCAAGGCAGCCAAATGTTCTCAAATGAGAATAGGTTGGAACTTTCCCATACAAGATTTCATGAGGAGATTTATTGCGAAGCAATCTGGTGGATTCTGTTAAGGAGGTAAGTGGCAGTCAACAAACAGTCCCCCCAGAAAGATACAGGCAACCCAGATTGAAAAAGCAAAGCTCTACAGGTTTCAAGGAGGGTTCCATGCTTCCTCTCAACAACACCATTCTGTTGAGGAGAATGAGAGCAGGTGGTTTGATGTATGATCCCCTAACTACTAAAGAAAGAAGTACCCTCAATGCTAGATCCCAATTCTAAAGCATTGTCACTTCTAACAGTTCGAACCACATTATTAAATTGGGTTTTACCAGAGAAAGGAATGACTTAAGCATAGAAAAAGCATTGCTTTTGGATCCCATTAAGTGTGTCCATGTTGCCCTAGAAAAATCATCAACAATTGTAAAGAAATATCTACAACCAGAAGAAGTTGGAGTATGATAAGGTCCCCAAGTATCCACATAAATCAATTGAAATGGTCTAGAGGTCTTAATAGAACTGACAGGAAAGGGGAGTCTAGTCTGTCTTGCCATAGGACAGACAGAACATGGAAAAGGTTGTTTAGAAGCAAATGGAAAAGACAAACCAGAAATATGTCTCATATTTGTAAATGGAGTATGAGCAAGTCTTAAATGCCAAATGTAATTCATGTCAGTTGTAACAACATTATTACAGATGGAACTATATACATGTGAAGGCAATGGAACAACCTTGCTATCAGACAAAATGTCATCATTACAAGAAGCAGACACAGAACAAACAGAAGTAGAGGAACAATTAATAGAGGAAGAAGATGAAGGAGGAACCCAAGCCAGTTTATATAAGCCACCAGCTTCTCTACCAAGATCCAGAGGCCTCCTCAGAGAAGGGTCCTGTATCATGTGGAGTAAGCATGAATGTTCAATGAACAAAACTATACAATGCAACTGCTTCACTAGCTTGTGGACAAAAATCAAGTTGTGTTTAAAAGAAGGAACCAGCAGTACATTGTGAAGAGTGATAGAAGGAGTCAATGCAAAAGAACCTGTGCATGTTACTTTCACTTTATAGCCACAAGATAAGGCAGAGTTAAAGGTGTGATGTTAAAAAGTAACTGTTTATCATGTGTCATGTGATTAGAGGCACGTGAATCTATAATCCAGGTGACAGAATTAATATTGGTAAGCATGCTGAGTTTGGAATCAGAAATAGGGCTCTCAGTTAACATAGTACCAACAAAGTTAGCAGCATACATGGGAGGAGGAGTTTGAGCAGTGGAGTCCCCTAACTGGGTCTGTTGTAATAAGTTCATCAATTGATCATACTGTTGTCTGCTCAACCCTGGTATCACAGAACTCTGGCCATCTATTTTTGGAACAGATTGATGGCATTCAGGAGGATTCCCTTGGGGAACAGACATATGTCCTTCAGAATGAGGGAAATCCAGACCAGCAGAAAGATGAGCAGCAGCAGGTCTCCTCCCCTTGTTAAAATTTGTAATTTATGGATACCCATGGATCTTGAAACACTTATCAATTAAGTGTCCAGATTTCATACAGTATCTACAGAATAAAGGCCCTCTGGCTTGATCAAAATTGACTCTTTTTCTGAAAGGAGAAGAAGGATTAGGCATTGTGGCCTTGTTAAATCCAACTGAATGCCTATTAGTATGGACATTGAAAGAGACAGAGTCTGGAGTAAAGTGAGAAGGAGACTAGACTTGTCTTTGCTTCTCATCATTGAGGACCATATTATAGACATTGTCAAGGGTTGGAGAAGGCTGCATCATCAAAAGATTACTCCTTACCCCCATGTATGCTTCATTACGACCCATTAGAAACTGAAACACCTTATTTTCATCACTTTCCTGTATTATACCATCTTTGGCAGCACAAACACATCTTTGGCCATGATTAACACACATTGATTCTAGTTCATCCCACAGACCTTTGAGCTTATTAAAATATGAAGCTATATCTAAGGACCCTTGAGAGGTGTGGGAAAGCTCTCTTTTCAATTCAAAGATTTTGGTCCTGTTTGCAGTGCCATATCTGGCCTGAAGTTGGGACCATATACTCTGTGCAGTATCAGAATACTGCACACTTTCAGCAATTTGAGGGGAGAGGGAGATAGTTAACCAAGAAATCACCATGTTATTGCACCTATCCCATAACCTTTGTTGAGCCACATTAATGGCTGGTCGGGAGCACGTGCCATCAACAAAACAAATTTTGTTTTTAGCGGATAATGCAACAATCATTTTTCTCCTCCAACACCCATAACCACTTCCCGAGAAGGGAGTGGGGACAAGAGAGACCCCAGGGACATCAGAGGAGTATACAAAGAGGGGGCTGGTAGAGTCTACCGAGGAGGAGGTACCAGCATTTGTATTAGAAGCCATGATTAATGAACCAGCTTGAAAGAAAAAATAGTTTCGACAAGCAAAGTATAACGAAACCAGATATTCACACAAAAAACCAGATACTCACATACGGATCCAGATAATCACACACAAAGCATACAATAAGGACAGAGTTACCCTCCTTCTTCACGACCGGAGAAGATCGGCCTTCCATCAACAGAGAAAACCCTAGGTACAAAACCCTAGGTGCAACCGTCAAAAACCTTACTGGAAATATGGTCAGGGATGTCGAAAAGTCACCCAAAACATCCACTGAGTGAGGATCGAGCCACCGGATAGCAGTAAAACCCTAGGTTCAACCACCAGAAACCGTAGAAGCTGGTAAGTCACCGAAAAATCACCAGAAAATCTCCCAGAACGTTCGAGTGAAGAAGATATACTCAGATATCACGATAAAAGTCTCAGAAAAGTATCCGATTTAGATCGGAATCGTCATCGACCACATGCGTCAGAAACACCCCCAAAAATCTCAAACGAGACTTCAACCAACATAACAAGATGCAGAAAAACATAGTCGGATCATCGTCTATGCTCTGATACCATGAAAACATTAAGATTAAACTGAAGAATCATGGAGAATATAGTGAGAAAAACAAGAGAACGAAAGGGGTAGTAGAGAGAAGGATCGAGAAGATCCAAGAGAGAAGATTTTTATTAAACACAAAATGAATTTCCTATCTAAAATATCTGACCCTATACTATATATACAATTCATTATTGGGTCGGGTCGGGTGAGCCGGCCCAAAACGAAATAAATGTGGGCTCAGACATCAGCAATCATCATAAGGGGGGTGTTGAGATGAGAGATTATTTGGCTTCCAAGCCAAGGCATAAGTGACATAGACTTGTATATTCATTGTATATTTAGTGTATATTTACTGTATACTCATGGTATACCCTTGTAATGGGCTATGATGATTGCTCATGTCTGAGCCCACATTTATTTTGTTTTGGGCCGGCTCACCCGACCCGACCCAATAATGAATTGTATATATAGTATAGGGTCAGATATTTTAGATAGCAAATTCATTTTGTGTTTAATAAAAATCCTCTCTGGATCTTCTCGATCCTTCTCTCAACTACCCCTTTCTCTCTCTTGTTTCTCTCACTATATTCTCCATGATTCTTCAGTTTAATCTTAATGTTTTCACTTAGTGGGGTCTGGGGAGGGTAGTGTGTACGCAAACCTTCCCCCTACCCTGGGGTAGAGAGGCTGTTTCCAAATAGACCCCCTGCATCCTTCCCTCCAAGAACTTCCCACCTTGCTCTTGGGGAGACTCGAACTCACAACCTCTCGGTTGGAAGTGGGGGTTGCTTACTATCAGAGCAACCCCTCTTGTCTTAGATTTTGTTAATGTACAGTTAGTTTCAAAAAGAAGTTTTTATCTCCTAACATAAAATTTTTAATTTCATAAGTATAGAAAGACTGAAAAGAAGCTAGAATTGTTACCCCAGTCAAGAATCAAGGCAAGTGCGGATCTTGCTGGACATTTAGGTGAGAATTAGCTTCAATCACATCATTGGACTCTTAAGTTGTAATTCCTGAAATTGCACTCTTAAGCTAAAATAATAGAAAAAACATATGTCGATTTGGCAGCAGATGGTCAAGCATTTGAGAAGGACATTTCTCTATCTGAGCAGCAACTTGTGGACTGTGCTGGAACTTTTAATAATTTTGGCTGCAATGGTCGACTCCCATCACATGCCTTTGAGTACATAAAATCCGATATTGGTCTTGACACTGAAGAAGCATATCCATACACCTAGCAAAAATGTCTTATGTAAATTCTTATCAGAAAATGTAGGTGTCATAGTCATCCATATAATTATTTTTTAACTAGTAATCCATATAAAAAGATGAGGTTTTAAATTATTGGTAATCCATATAATAAATTTTGTCCTTTTGTCATTGGTGTGATACTACTAGACTGGTTTTGATAGCTTCTTATTCCTCTATCGAGCACTTGATTGAAGAACAAGGTTATATGAATGTTATGTTGTAAATTTGTGTTGTTCTTTTAACAAGTTTGTCGTCCTTACTCGCCTTTGTAATTACTTAAAATTATGTCATTTTTTCATTTCATTATTCTTTCATTGCTGAATAGATATATCGTATCTATCCACCTGACAAGTTATGAGGACATGTTCCTATTTGATGGATTGATGCCCGCAGCGAAATATTCATCAGCATAAACGATTACTATTGCACCATATCCAGTATTCACCAGCATTCTTTATCTAAATTGAAAGTTAGAGATTTCAAAATCCGTAATATGCCTATGCAAAAAGGAAGTATATAAACAAATGTTTTGCTTCATCCTCAATTTATAAGTTCTATTTCAATAGATTAAATGATGTGCTTCCATCACATGATCAACAATCTAATTTCAAAGTCAATTTTCCTAATTCAACGGGATTCTATCACATTTATTATATCTTTCCAAATAGAGGAAGCGCCCCTGTCCAAGTGTCACGATTCAAAATTCACTAAGGGTCGTGATGGCGCCGAACATTTCTGTCAGGCAAGCCAGCCAGATTACTTAATCAAATCTCTTTTTAACACTTTTGGAAATACATAATTTTTCTTCCATATTGAGAAATTCTAAAGAATACCATTTTAAAATCAAATTTCTTTTAAAGTTAAGCAATTAATACAATGTTTCAACCATCCCAGAACCTGGAGTCACAAGTACATGAGCATCTACTGATAAGAGGAATATAAATACATCACCCGTCCGGAATACAATGGACGGAAAATAAACACAGTACTAGAAAGGGGCTACCTTAGCTGCGGCCGTCTCGAATGATGCAGCTCTCTAGTTCCAAGAATCATCCGTGCATCTACGTCCAGTAGACTACTGAAATCACATATACCTGTACAATAAAATGCACAGCAAGTGTAGTATGAGTACAAAAATAACGTGTACCCAATGAGTGTCCCGCCTAATCCCGAAGGAGTAGAGACGAGATGGTTAATCCTGACAGTCACTAGCAGTTCAATGACAATTTATCCTTAAAAATATACCCAAGCATTGAATTTGTATTATAAAAAGGATTCTAATCTAGATATGGGAAAACATGTAGTCATACAATTCATTCATGGAAAATTTCCTTAGTTTTCTTGTTATTATTAAATAAATGATCTCGAGCCATAATGGGGCATAAAACAACTCAAATGAGTTCAAGATAACAGTACAAACATGCGCAAATCATGCCGAGACGACGGTCCGCTTCAACATAAATGAAAATTTGTGCACTGCCGAGGGTCGAGCGGCCCGTACCATAGATGCATCAATTTTACCGAGGCGATAGGCCCATTCCAACAGAAATATAAACACACGCAGATAAATATTCAGTCAAATAGTCAACGTGGAGCAAATATTCAAGTAAGGTCCATTTCCTTTTAATAATTTGAGGAAAACATAGCTTTAGTCTTTTTATAAATCCGCTTATTAATTTAATATGATTAAAGCTTTCAAGCCATCAATGATTTACAAATGATTCAAGTATAACATGTTTTTGGGTGCTAGACTACCCGGACAATAGCATAATAGTAGCTATGCACGGACTCTCGTCACCTTGTGTGTACGTAGCCCCCACAAATAGGAGCACATAATTAGTTTATTTCACCTATGGGGTAATTCCCCCCTTACAGGATTAGAATGGAGACTCACCTCGCTCCGAAGACTCATAACCTGCTTCCCTTCTTCCTGAAAGCTCGAACTAGCGCGCAAAGCTCCAAAACTATCCAAACAACGTCAAACTAATGAGAATATACTCAAATACTTGCTAACAATTCACATTATACAATTTCCCAACTCCGTTTGTGAAATGACCAAGACGCCCTCGAGCCTGCGTGCCCGAAATCCAAAATTTCTTGAAGGTAAAGTTTACCCATGACCTTAGGAGCTCAAATATACGATTTTCTCTCAATTCCATATCCAAAATCATGGTCAAAATCTAAGAACCCTAGTTTTCTAGGTCTTCCTCTAACCCTCAATTTCCTACCAACTTACATGCTAAAATCCATACATAATCAATGTATTCAATACATAATGGGTGAGAATAACATACCTTAGTGTTGAAGATGAAAACCCTCTCTCGAAGCTCCCCAAAAATCGCCCAAGTCATGAAAATTTGAGAGAAATGATCCAAAATCCAATTTTTAAAACATCAATCTGCCCCCAGCTCTTTCCGCTTTTGTGGCCCAGGGACCATTCTGCAGTCCCGCTTATGCGGACAAAAATTCGCTTATGCGGTTACCTCCTAGGCCGCTCCTTCCGCTTCTGCAACTCACCGACCGCAGGTGTGGTTCCGCTTATGCGGCTACACGACCGCATTATCAGTCCTATTCATTGGTGGCAAAAACCGCTTCTGCAGTGCAATTATCGCCCCTGCGAGGGCCGCTTCTGCGGTCCCATTTCCTTAGAAGCAGAAATACCAGCAACCAGCTGCCCAGCTCTTCCAAAAACCAACTTTGGATCCGTTAACCTCACGGAATTCACCCGAGGCCCCCGGGACCCCAACCAATCATACCAACTAGTCCCAAAACACATTATTGATATGCTCGAGGCCACAAATCGAATCAAACAATGACAAAATCATCAAACGACATCCAATCTAAACTTTATGAACTTTAACTTTTCGAACTTCCACTTCCGATGCTTAAACATATCAAATCACATCCGATTGAACTCAAATTTTGCATGCAAGTCATAGTCGACATTCCGAAACTATTCTAACTTTTTGAATCGGATTCCAACCCCGATATCAAAAAGTCCACTTCCGGTCAAACCTCTCAAAAACCTTCAAAGTTCTATCTTTAGCCAAATGGCTTCAAAATGACCTACGGACCTCCGAATTCACTTTCGATCGCGCTCCCAACTCCAGAATCACTATACAAAACTTTTACCAGTCTTGGAATTCCAAACGGACATCGATAACGCTGAAATGCACTTCAAGCTAAACTTATGAAACTTCTTCCAAAATGCTAACTTCCACAATAGGCGCCAAAATGCTCCCGGGTGACTTAAAACCCGAACCGGGCATACGCTCAAGTCTAATATCATTATACGAACTTGTTGGACCGTTCAGATCCTGATTCCGAGGTTGTTCACTCAAAAATCCAATCTTAATTCATTCTTTCAACTTAAAGCTTCTGAAATGGAAATTTTCATTTAAATTTAACTTCAATCTCCCCGAATTTAGATTCCGACTATGCGAACAAGTCATAATACCCGTAATGAAGTAGTTAACGGCCTCCGACTATTGAACGGAGCAGTGGTACTCAAAATGACTGGTCGGGTCGTTACATTCTCTCCCACTTAAACACACATTCGTCCTCGAACATGCTAAGAACTATGCTGAAGATATTCCTTTTTATTCAAACAAATAAGTCTTATAGCCCAATTCCAACATCCGAAATTATATGTCAGGTCTGTTTTCATCAAGAGGTCACTCAATTATTCACCATACGCTGCCCTCAAATATGACTGCATAACTTTGCTGGATACTTACCTTGCAACACAAAATCCATAGGACCACGATAATATCTTATGATCAACTTAGCCAAAATTCAACGAATCAGATGCTCAGGGTGCACCTCATGACCTACATAGGTCTTGTTCTAACTTTTACAACACTAACACGACGCAAGAGATGTGCCGAAATTCATAACTAACTGCTGAATCAATAAATCATTGGGTCTATACCTCTGACAGAACCATTACCACATAGTGAACCAAATAAGGATCTCTGCTCTCTAATATACTTATGTGCTCAGATTGCACTGGTCCTAAATTCCATAATCTCATCTTACCCAGTACGAACTTCTCAGGCAATGAGCCATATCGGACACAATCAAGAGTCACATATTATGCCACCATGTGCCAATAGGCCGCCGATTAGGATATGATACAAGGAGAATATGAACTCTAAAATGGACATCTAATTACCCTGCCCGCGCATCATACGTGCGCCGCGGGCAAACAACTTATACGAGTTTTAGAAAAATGGGAAACAGAACAGATAAAAGAAACTATGGGGAACTATGCTGAACATCATACTATTGCGGCGTGCAACCCGATCCAAACAGCATAACCATGGCGGCGTGCCATCCGATCCACACATCATAACTATGGAGGTGTGCCACCCGATCCAAATAACATACCCGTGGCGGCGTGCTTCCATATCCACACACAGGCTCACATAAGGAGATATTCATTAAGCTAAATAGCTCATCATATCAAAATACCGAATATTGGTCGTAGACACGCTAAGGTGTATAATACCATTCCTGAGTAACTATTTAGCGAAATAGGCTACAAAACTCAAGCACAACTGAGGTGGAATACATTATCTGAATCTCAAGAGCCATCCTCCTCATATAAGATCACAGCTACACGGAACCTCAACACATACGAAATTTACCAAGCCGTTTTACAACCCATACGACACAATACCTCATCATCTGGAATAGCTAATGATGAAGTAACACCCCGGTTGTTCCTCCATAGGGGACGCTCGCTGAAACGAACACAACTGGCTAGATATATAGCCCTGTCCCCAAATAAATCAATCCAATGATCTCAAGTTGATTTTATGATTGCACCAACTTGTCTAATAACCTTTCAAGGCTCATAGTAACTCATTCTTACTCATAACATATAGGAACAACCATTACAACCGGAGCAACCTCCTCCGTTCATATCCCAATAAACAAAGTGCCATCCATGCCTAAATTCTCAAATTGATGATATTACCCAAAATCCTCATACTTGGTTAAATCTTTAGTAAATGAAGTGATTACATGTCACACTTACACAATCTTCCCGTGGGACACACTCCCACAATCTTCTGAAATAAGTATCGAGTCCGTACCTTTAAGGCTTCAGATATACTAACGCTAAAACGCGATCACGCTGAAGACAATACATATTTACTTTAATCATTCAACCACTTCCTTGCTCACCGAGCCCGTGATATCCTTGCCAGCCCAAGCTGCAACATCGATATTTACTTCGAATTTCCATGCTACTCGTTGCACCCAATGTGCCAACCTACGATAGAACACGATTTCCATCTCTACTCTGGAACCACTGATAGACTAACACTTCATCGTATAAAACTTTTCATTTAACCCGACTTCAGGAGAACTATAGAAACATACAGGCAGGTTCTCATAACCATCGAATATGCCAAATCTAAGTAGTGGTCCAAGCCACCATAACCCTTCTGCGATTCGCCTACTCATAACAGGCTATAACAGAAGAATGCTTCTGAATAACATCAATCACTGCGGCCGACAAGCAACACACGCACCACCACACTTCACATGCATGACTTGATCGCGCTGGATGAACTGATCACCACTACCAATATGCCAAGTTAACCTTGGCTAATCAATCTACTTACTTCCACTAAATCCTTGATTACCTTAGAAATAACGCTTCTTCATTCAACACATAATATACTTCATCTACACTCACCTCGAGTGACCTTGAATTACGAGACCATGTTGTCTCGAATCCCACAAACCATTTCGTATTTCTCAATGCTACCCGTAAGTCAAAATATCATAGAACATTCTGGCACCTTCTCATAAGCTGCTATAAAGCATGATTCTTAACTGTACCCATAGGCTCGGAATTACTGAGCACTACACTTAAACTCCTGAATTCACTAGGACCATTATTGAGAGCTACAAACTCTATCTTGGTCCCGAATATAACTCTCTCCATAGATCTTATAACTTACAAATACTCTCTCGGAGAAGCACTCGGCGAAATCACTTACTCTGAAACCTTCATCTATACGAGGCATAAATCTTGAATCTTTTTCCAAGTCCGAACATGAGCCAATAAGGCTAACCATCGCATGCCTCCAACAATTCATTTGCTCGAATTACCACTGATGGTCTTTTCTCATAGCTAAAGTGACCCATCAATATACTAATAACCAGAAATCATGCAAGTAGTTAATCATACAACCCAATCTTAGGCGGTGGAACTCTCCCGCTTAGCTTGAAGCCATCATTTCACAACCCTTGAGTTTGCCCAATCCTTTTTACCTATTATTGACATAACCTTGTTCCATAAATTGTCAAATTTCTCGGAATCTTCCTATAAATCCCCATCTTCCATAATCTGAATCCTCATCCACATTCGCATGACCGATCTCTTTATGGAGCAACCAATATAATTCATTGCGGAAGCTTCGCCAACCACGCGACCGCTAACCTGCTTACGGGGAATAACCCATCTGGGGGAATCACCTCCCAATCTTCCCACGCCGCTACACGGGGTGCCTTCACTACGATACCAATAACCCATCCTGAGTCCGAGCTCGCCTTCCAGTTGCACAAGTCCCTTCACCCCTTGCGGACATCAATTAAATGTGCGACAATATCCTCCCAATTCAGAATTATGCAAAGCTCTTTTCCACTATATCAAATCTTCTGCCGTATTATGGCCCATGCTTCAAGTTATCCCCGTAGGCCCCAATCACTAATCTCTGAAGTTCTCTGATCATTCCAAACTCTTCTTAAGGCGCGTAGTCATCCTAGTACCAAGCCCATATGTAACCCCCACCACTCTCCCACTTTGGCGGAACTCATCTCCTTAATCTGTCACTCGACCTTGCTCCTCATACTTGGCCTTCTAGAAATTTTAAACATCATCTAACACTTTCCACATGTCCTTCCTCATTCTTCACTGCCCAAATGTTGCCTTAAATGAAATCTATCTTCGTGGCACTTGAATCCACCATTGCTGCTAACTTTAGAACCTTTATAAAGGCCATCTTCTCGATCCATCAACATTAACGATTCTGCTTCGATCTTAAACAACCACACCATGCGATATCTGACAGCTGTATCTCCAATCCTATTTCATAATATCCCGCCATAAGGTGAATTGTAGCGGATTATAATATCGAAAAACTTAGTACGCTTCGTTAGGGCCACAACACCCCATCATAATAGAAAGCTCAACCACACTTGTAGATACCGGTCTCATTACTTCCACCAGCCCAAATTTGACCATCCTTAGCCCGACTGTCTTTCCCCTTGCCAATGATAAAATACTGAATCCCTTGATCACACGCTGAGTAAATGTCCCTTCAATTCATCTACTACCCCGACACATGGGCAAATATCCTACCATCACACCCACACCGCAGAATAATAGCTTATAAGCATCATAGCAACCTGTGCCTAGCCTCAAGTCCCTCAGAGTACTGCTGCTGAGCCAAAACAATATGATATCCTTCCATAGAGCGACTATAATAGTCCGATCAACTATACCGGGAGAAACATCCCGCACCACATCTGTAGTGCCATTGCAATTCTTCAAATTTTCAATTTCTAATAAGTGCTCGCGTCGCGTAAGACTGAGTAGGAAGGAATCAAATGCATAAGCCTCAAAGGAATCAAACTGCGCGATAAGGAAATCAAGAAGGGAAGTACTTCTAACAGCTCTGTAGCCTCCCGAGGCTAAGTACAGACGTCTTCGTACTGATCCGCGAGACTTTACTAGACTTTCTCAGGACTCATGAGACTGACGGGAACCTAGTGCTCATATACCATGTTGTCACGACCCAAAATCCACTAAGGGTCGTGTTGGCGCCAGACACTGCTGTCAGGCAAGCCAAGCAGATTACTTAATCAAATCTCATTTTAACACTTTTGGAAATACATGATTTTTTTTCCATATTGAGAAATTCTAAAGAATACCACTTTCAAATCAAATTTCTTTTAAAGTTAAGCAATTAATACAATGTTTCAACCATCCAATAACCCGAAGTCACAAGTACACGAGCATCTACTAATAAGAGGAATATAAATACATCACCCGTCCGGAATACAATAGATGAAAAATAAACACAGTACTGGAAACCCTAGCTGCGGCCGTCTAGAATGATGCAGCTCTCTAGTCCCCAGAATCATCTGTGCTGCTACGTCCAGTAGACTACTGAAATCACATATACCCGTGCAACAAAATGCAAAGCAACTGTAGTATGAGTACAAAAATAACATGTAGCCAATGAGTATCCCGCCTAATCCCGAAGGAGTAGAGACAAGATGGTCAATCCTTACACTCACTAGCAGTCCAATGACTATTTATCCTAAAACAAATATACCCAAGCAGTGAATTTGTTTTATAAAAAGGATCCTAATCTAGATATGGGAAAACAGGTAGTCATACAATTCTTTCATGGAAAATTTCCTTAGCTTTCTCGTTATTATTAAATAAATAATCTCGAGCCATAATGTGGCATAAAACAACTCAAATGAGTTCAAGATAATAGCACAAACATACGCAAATCATGCCGAGGCAACGACCCGCTCTAATAAAAATATAAATGTGTGCACTGCCGAGGGTCGAGAGGCCCGTACCATAGATGCATCCATTTCACCGAGGCGATCGGCCTGTTCTAACATAAATATAAACACACGCAGACAGATAATCAGTCAAACAGTCAGCATGGAGGAAATATCCAAGTAAGGTCCATTCCCTTTTTATAATTTGAGAAAAACATAGCTTTAGTCTTTCTAGAAATTCGCTTATTAATTTAATATGATCAAAGCATTTCAAGTCATCAATGATTTACAAATGATTCAAGTATAACATGCTTTTGGGTCCTAGACTACCCGGAACAACATAATAGTGGCTACGCACGGACTCTCGTCACCTTTGTGCGTACGTAGCCCCCATAAATAGGAGCACATAATCAGTTTAATTCACCTATGGGGTAATTCCCTCCCTCAGAGGATTAGAAAGGAGACTACCTCGCTCCGAAGACTCATAACCGGCCTTCCCAGCTTTCCGAAAGCTCGAACTAGCGCGCAAAGGTCCAAAACTAGCCAAACAATGGCAAACTAATGAGAATATACTCAAATACTTGCTAACAATTCACATTATACAATTTCCCAACTCCGTTTATGAAATGACCAAAATGCCCTCGGGCCTACATTCCCGAAATTCAAAATTTCTTGAAGGTAAAGTTTACCCATGACCTTAGGAACTTAAATATATGATTTTCTCTCAATTACATATCCAAAATCGTGGTCAAAATCCAAGAACCCTAGTTTTCTAGGTCTTCCTCTAACCCTCAATTTCCTACCAATTTACATGCTAAAATCCATACATAATCAATGTATTCAACTCATAATGGGTGAGAATAACATACCTTAGTGTTGAAGATGAAAATCCTCTTTCGAAGCTCCCCAAAAATTGCTCAAGTCATGAAAATATGAGAGAAATGAGCCAAAATCCGATTTTTAAAATATCAATCTGCCCCCAGCTCTTTTCGCTTTTGCGGTCCGGCGGTCCCTCTTATGCGGAAAAAAATCCGCTTCTGCGGTCACCTTCCTAGGCTTCCCCTTCTGCTTCTGTGACTCACCGACCGCAGATGCGGTTTCGCTTATGCATCTGTATAGGTGACATGAAATTATGGCCTATTAAGATTTTTTGTAGAACTTAATGATAAGCTAATAATTGGTATAAAACAACAAGAGTAAAGGAAAAGTGTTATGAAATAATATAAAAGACAAGAACAATAACTCAAGAACAAGAGCAAATAGAGAGAAGAGTAGAGATAGTTCTTCTTATTGATACTTAGAGAATGTTAGGAGTGATTTACAATGGTAGAGGGCACCTCTATTTATAGGGAGGAGGATGATTTATCTACCAAGAATAGAACTCTAGAATCTCTCTAATTAAAGACATTCACCTTAAATAGAAGTGTATTTATAACATATGGGTTGTTACATCAACCTTACCTTTTCATCCCATTGATTTTTTTTGCATAATTTGCAAGAATTTTTGCTAAACTATGAGAAAAAGAGAAAAAATAGAAGAAGACATACAAGGAGAAAAACGCTGGAGGGAAGCCAAAATAAGCGTGTAGTTTTCTTCCAGAGAGAATATAAAAGAGAGTAAAATTTTTTAGGATTTAGCTATATAATGCCAATTGTTGGGGTTATCTTTGCCAAACCTAATATAAGGCTAAAAATTGCCAATTACTATTATGGTGTTATGAAATAATATAAAGACAAGAACAATAACTCAAGAACAAGAGCAAATAGAGAGAAGAGTAGAGAGAGTTCTTCTTATTGATAATTAGAGAATGTTAAGAGTGATTTACAATGGTAGAGAGCACCTCTATTTATAGGGAGGAGGATGATTTATCTACCAAGAATAGAACTCTAGAATCTCTCTAATTAAAGACATTCACCTTAAATAGAAGTGTATTTATAACACTCCCCCTTGAATGTCTATTCAATGATGTGCCTCGTTAAAACCTTAAAACAAAACCCAATGGGAAAAATTAAAGTAAGGAAAAAGAGTACACATGTTTGAATATGCGCCTATTGGTTGCCTCGTTAAAAACCTTGCAAGGAAAACCCGGTGGGACAAAACCTTGTAAGGGAAAAAGAGTGCAACGCGCCTTAACTCCCCCTGATAAGAACATCAATTTATGTCCTTAAGTCTTCGCATCCCGATCTTGTGAACTAGCTTCTTGAAGGTTGGCTTTGGTAGAGATTTTGTAAACAAATCAGCCATATTGTCGCTTGAACGAATCTGTTGAACATTGATATCGCCATTCTTTTGAAGATCATGTGTGAAGAATAACTTTGGTGAAATATGCTTCGTTCTATCTCCTTTTATGAATCCTCCCTTCAATTGAGCTATACATGCTGCATTGTCTTCATATAAAGTTGTGGGTAGTTTATCACACTTCAAACCACATTTGTCTTGGATATGATGTATTATCGACCTTAACCACACACACTCCCGACTTGCTTTATGAATAGCAATTATCTCGGCATGATTAGATGAAGTAGCCACAATTGATTGCTTAAACGATCGCCAAGATATGGCGGTTTCTCCACAGGTAAACACATAACCCGTTTGAGATCGAGCCTTGTGTGGGTCGGACAAATATCCATCATCAGCATAACCAACAAGATCCGGGCTGCAATTCTTGCCATAAAATAAGCCCATATCGGTAGTTCCCTTTAGGTACCGCAATATGTGTTTGATCCCATTCCAGTGTCTCCTCGTAGGAGCCGAGCTAAATCTTGCTAAGACATTAACTGAAAAGGATATGTCAGGTCTTGTAGTATTTGCAAGATACATTAGTGCGCCAATTGCGCTAAGATATGGTACTTCAGGACCAAGTAGCTCTTCATTCCTTTCTTGTGGTCGGAATGGATCTTTGTTCACATCAAGTGATCGAACAACCATCGGTGTACTTAAAGGATGTGCTTCATCCATGTAAAACTGTTTCAGTACCTTTTCTGTATAGGTAGATTGATGAACAAAAATTCCGTTTGCCAAATATTCAATTTGCAAACCAAGACATAGTTTAGTCTTCCCGAGATCTTTCATCTCGAATTCATCCTTTAGATAATCAATTGCCTTTTGGAGTTCTATAGGGGTTCCAATAAGGTTTATGTCATCAACATATACGGCAAGTACAACAAATTCCAATGTTGTTTTCTTTATAAAAACACACGGGCAAATGGCGTCATTTATATAGCCTTCTTTTAACAAGTACTCACTAAGACGATTATACCACATTCGTCCAGATTGCTTTAGACCATACAAGGATCTTTGCAATTTAATTGAGAACATTTCCCGAGATTTTGAATTGTGCACGTTTGGCACCTTGAGTCCATCGGGAATTTTCATGTATATCTCATTATCAAGTGAGCCATAAAGATAGGCAATAACTACATCCATTAAGTGCATGTCAAGCTTTTCATGGACATCAAAACTTATGAGATAACGAAAGGTTATCGCATCCATTATAGGCGAATATGTCTCTTCATAATCGACACCAGGCCTTTGAGAAAAACCTTGTGCAACAAGGCGTGCCTTATATCTTTGTACCTCGTTTTTCTCATTTCTTTTGCGTACAAAGACCCATTTATAGCCGACAGGCTTAACACCATTAGGTGTTTCAACTATAGGGCCAAAAACTTCACATTTTGCCAGTGAATTCAATTCTGATTGAATTGCTTCTTGCCACTTTGGCCAATCCTGTCTTTTTCGACATTCTTCAACAGATTGAGGTTCGAGATCCTCACATTCTTGCATAATGCTAGATGCTACATTATAAGCAAAGGCATTATCCACCACAATATCCACTCGATTAATATTTGCCTCAATATTAATTGGATTTAGGGATAGTTCCGTATTTTCCAGAGTCTCGGGCTCAATGGATTCTTCATGAATCTCAGAATTTGTTAAATCATGGGATTCTTTCGTGGTGTCATTTTGATCGTTCTTTTTCCTCTTTCTAGGATTTCGATCCTTGGAACCAAATGGTCTGCCACGCTTCAGGCGTGCATTCGACTAATTGGTTATGACGCTAGATGATTGTCCAACAGGGACATCAATACGGATTGGAACATTTTCCGCGGGAATGTGGGATTTCGTTATCCTCTTCAAGTCCGTAAATGCGTCAGGCATTTGATTTGCTATTCTTTGCAAATGGATAATCTTTTGTACCTCTCTTTCACAAATAGAGGTATGTGGATCAAGATGAGATAATGATGCATTTTTCCACAAAATTTCCCGTTTGGTTTCACCAACTTCTCCCCCTAATATTGGGAAAAGTGTCTCATCAAATCCACAGTCTGCAAATCGTGCAGTAAACAAGTCGCCTGTCAATGTTTCGAGGTAGCGAATGATGGAGGGCGATTCAAACCCAACATATATTCCTAACCTTCTTTGCGGACCCATTTTGGTGCGGGATGGCAGTGCAATAGGCACATATACTGCGCATCCAAAAATCCTTAAATGGGATATATTGGGTTCATGACCCAAAATCAATTGCAACGGGGAATACTTGTGGTAATTCGTCGGTCTGAGACGAATTAGCATTGCTGCATTTAAGATGGCGTGACCCCATACCGAAGTGGGCAGCCTCGTTCTCATAAGTAATGGCCTTGCAATCAACTGCAGGCATTTAATTAACGATTCTGCAAGACCGTTTTGAGTGTGAACATGAGCTACAGAATGTTCAACTTTTATCCCGATTGATAAGCAATAATCATTAAATGCTTGGGATGTAAACTCAGCAGCATTATCCAGTCTAATGGACTTGATTGGATTATCTGGAAATTGTGCTCGTAGTCGAATTATTTGTGCCATTAATTTCGCAAACGCAAGGTTGCGTGATGACAACAGGCACACATGAGACCATCTACAGGATGCGTCTATCAAGACCATGAAATACCTAAACGACCCACTAGGTGGGTGAATAGGTCCACAAATGTCCCCTTGTATACGTTCCAGAAACGTGGGTGACTCAGTCCCAACCTTTGTTGCTGATGGCCTGATAATCAGCTTGCCTTGATAACACGAAGTGCAAGGATATTCATTATTCGAAAGAATTTTGAAATTCTTTAACGGATGCCCATATGAGCTTTCTATAATCCGTCTCATCATGACCGATCCTGGGTGTCCCAATCGATCATGCCAAAGTACAAAGGTATTGGAATCAGTAAACCTTTGGTTTACTGTTGAATGTGCCTCAATTGCACTAATTCTTGTCCAATACAGGCCACAAGATAAAGACAGGAATTTCTCAATAACCCTCTTTTGGCCGGAGACATTCTTTGTGATGACGAGATATTCAAGATTATCTTCATCCATTGTCTCAATATGATAGCCATTCCGGCGTACATCTTTAAAACTCAACAAGTTTCTCTTAGACTTGGAGGAGAACATTGCATTCTCTATGATTAACGTCGTGCCCTTGGGCAGAGTTACAATTGCTCTTCCGGAGCCTTCAATCAATTTACTACTTCCAGAGATTGTAGTAACGTTTGCCTTACACATATTTAGTTGAGAGAAATACTTCCTTTCTTTGAGTATTGTATGTGTAGTACATGAATCAACTAGGCAAATACTTTTACAGTTGGATGTTGATCCAAGTTCGCTTTGTGAGATATCCATATTTGCTATCCCATAGTTTGACATACAAAAGAGATACAAGAACATAAGAATAAACAAGTTCAATTCTTTTGTGTCACATAATATTTTCAAAATCTGCTGCTAACAGTTGACTAACAAAATCAGATATGTTATCCATTACTTTGCAGTTTGAAAATTTCAGTTTAAACGTTTTCTTCAAACAATCGATTGTTACTTACAAACAATCGATTGTTGAACATTGACAATCGATTGTTAAACACACACAATCGATTATTTGCTATTTTGAAAAACTTCAGATCGTACTGTCTTAAGACAATCGATTGTTATGCATAGACAATCGATTGTTGGCTATTTTGAAAAATTCGACCTTACTGTTTCAAGACAATCGATTGTTATGCATAGACAATCGATTGTTGGCTATTTTGAAAAATTCCAGAACACACTGTTTCAAGACAATCGATTGTTGGCTATTTTGAAAAATTCCAGAACACACTGTTTCAAGACAATCGATTGTTATGCATAGACAATCGATTGCGGATGATTTTTGAAAGATTCCAGATTACACTGTCTTAACGACAATCGATTGTTAGACAAAGACAATCGATTGTGGATGATTTTTGAAAAATTCCAGATTACACTGTCTCAACGACAATCGATTGTTAGACAAAGACAATCGATTGTTGATCAATTATTTTTCAGCTTTAATGCGAAAATAGTAGATAATCGACTAGTTTTTCAGGCTAGTCGATTACCCCTTCTGAAAATAAAAATATTATTGATATTTGAGCATATTGAAGATATTCTAAAGAACTACTGCTAACATTGCATCATGAACTAACTAATACGAGCTAATACTAATGACTATTAGTTTATTCACTAACTAATACAAATAAGTAGAATAAAATCAAATAACTCCATCTTCTTTCATCACGGACCCATCGCCGATTAGGTGGTCTATTTTCCCTTCGGGTTGCTCAAAGAAGTCTGCCACATCCAGGTGGGTGATGTCCTCATTGTCGTCATAGACAAAATTTGTTTCAGGGCCTTTTCTCTTTCGAGATGCTTGATAAAGGTCAACCAAGTGTCTTGGTATACGGCAAGTCTTTGACCAGTGCCCTTTCCCACCGCAACGATAACATATCGTTTCTGAACCATTTGCCTTAGGATCTTCATGACCCCGTTTCTGCATTCGGCGGTTATCTCTCCTTGGGGGTTGACGGACTTCATTGGAATTTCTTCCTTGTCTACGTCCCTGGCTATGACCCCGTTTACGACCATGACCATGGCCCTTTTCTGTTGGACAATACGCTTTACGCTAGAGGGGGGGGTGAATAGCGTTTTTAAAAATATTAAGCGTTTTAGTGCGGAATTTAAAAACTTTGCAGAAATTAAAACTTTGGATTTTGGCAAATAATCGATTGGCAGAACAAATAATCGATTGTTTGGAAGGGGGATGCTAATATGATGAGACTTAATTCTATCAAGCAATGTAAACATTCAACAAGATTTCATGACAAAAAAAATTGAATCAACAAATAATCGATTATTGATACTGATAATCGATTGTAAGCATAAATAATCGATTATGATCGATTTTTCTTGTATCAAGACAGTTTATACTTTCCTCTTACCTTTTGGGGGATACCTGCAAAATAGAATTAAACATCTCCGACGCTCAAGTCAGTAATCTATAAATGAAATAATAACTTTGAAACTAGTGTAGTCGGGTGAAAAACGTGAACTCTTAAGAATTTTGTCCTAGGATGTTCTTAAGAGGGTTTAGGGTACTTACCTTCCCTTCGACTTTGCCAATTACCTGATTTTGAACATCCTCCGTTCATTTTGGTCTTTTGGCTCATTCTTCAATTTAAGAAGCTTCTTCCACAATTTTGCCTTTGTCTTCCTTGTATTTTGTCTTTTAAATTTTTCGAAAATACTTCCGATTTTGAAAAAAATGCCTAAATCGACTTTTCCGTCTCTTCCTCCTTCTTTGTGCTTTAATTTAAGGAATTTTGAATTCGTCTCCCGTCAAGTGTTTGGAGTATCCACTACACTTGATTCCTTCAAGCACACCTGCAAAACAAATCAATGCTCTTTTGGTACCCATGCCATTTTGGGTCCTTGAGGGTTATGCATACTATAATGATATGTTTGAGTAGCATGTCTATGTCTAGTAAAGCATGCGGGAGCAATATGACCAATTCGTCTACAATAATGACATGTCACATTTGGATTATGCATGCGTCTAGGCTCATAGTAGCTAGAATAATGCACATTGTTTACTCTATTTTCATTTCTCCTAATTTGAGCACCATAATCATTTCTAGGTTGAACATTTCGGGATCTTCTAGCATGATCACTGTTGTGCCTAAAATATGCATCATGTCTATGGTGACGATTGCTAGGCGGAAGGTCATGTCTAGGTCTCCTAATATTTTGTCTAGCATGCATGTTTGTTTTAGGAAAGGCATTTTTGTTATTAATCCTAGATTGAGCTCTAGGTGGTTGGGTTTTTGCATCAACCTCTTCTTCATTTATGAAGCCTATTCCATGCTTGGTTGATTTCAAGTTATCAAGCACCACATTCAAGTTTTTATGAGAGGAGTTGAATTTATCTAGTGTGCCTTTTAATCTACCTACTTCATTCTTAAGGTCTACACAAGAAGCACAATTTTTTGTAGAACTCTCGGGCTTGTCAGAACTTCTTTTCCCATAAAACTTGTTTTGTTCTAGTAGCTTCTCATTTTCCAAAACCAATTTTTCTAATTCTTTTTCTTTTAATGAAAACTGTTTTTGAAAATCTTGTTCTTTTAGAGAAGCACTTTCTCTTAAACTAGTGACGGTTTTTGTAACTTTGAGAAATTCAGCATACAATTCATCAAAGGCATTTCTCATGTCATCAAGAGTATAAAAATTTTGAGAAGAGATTTGACTTACCTCACTTTGATTTTCTTCCTGTGCCATGAGGCAGAGATTTGCCGCTTCTTCATTTTCTTCTTCACTGGATTCGTCTCCGGAATCTCCTCCCAAAGATATGTATGCTCGTTGCTTCTTGAAGGGTTTCTTCTCCTTTTTAAGATTTGGGCAGTTTGTTTTGATATGCCCTGTTTCACCACATTCATAACATTTAACTTGCTCACCTTGCTTTTTCCCTTTGCGGTCATATTCTTTTCGCATGAATTTTTGGAACTTTTTGATGATGAGTCCGAATTCGCTATCTCCATCCTCTTCAATTGGTGATTGACTTGTGCTCGCCTTTAGAGCAATCTTTTGCCTTCTTTGTTCATCAATAACAGGGTTAAGAATAGTGGATTCATAAGTCTTAAGATTACCTCTAAGAGCGTCTATGGTGACGTTCGTGATTCCAATTGACTCTTGAATCGCATCGGCCTTTGATCGCCATGCCGGTGTTAGACTCCTAAGGATTTTTCGAACTAGTTCTTTGTCTGTGAACGTCTTCTTGAGCGCGTGGAGATCATTCACTATTGATGAGAACCGCTCAAACATCTCGTCTACCTTTTCGCCTTCCTTCATATGGAACAATTCGTAAGCATGAGTTAAAAAGTCAATTTTAGCTTCTCTTACCTGGTCAGTCCCTTCGTAAGTGACCTCAAGCTTGTCCCACATTTCTTTCGCTGTTTTGCAGCAGGAGATTTTCCTGTAATCATTAGCATTAACAGCACAAAGTAATAAATTAATAGCTTTAAAATTATTTTGGACCATTCGATTATCCTCGGCGTTGAATTCCTCTTCTGATTTTGGCACCCATTCTCCTTCCACCTTTTTGACAGGAACCTCATTTCCTTTGGTGTACACAACAAGTAAGGGCTGTTTGATCTGACGAATATCTGCATCCTTTCTTTCCAATATGAATAATTAGTCCCGTTAAACAAAGGAGGTCTTGTGGGGCACTGTCCTTCATCAATACCTGCAAAAAAGTCTAGAGTAGAAGCCATGGAAAGATTCTCTCAAACGGTTAAGTCTTTCAGAGAGTATGGCTCTGATACCAATTGTTGGACAATACGCTTTACGCTAGAGGGGGGGGGGTGAATAGCGTTTTTAAAAATATTAAGCGTTTTAGTGCGGAATTTAAAAACTTTGCAGAAATTAAAACAAGTGCAGTAGAATAAACTTACACAATGATGTATCCTGGTTGGCCACAAACGTGGTTAGTCCAGTCCCTGAGAGACTCTCTCGAGATTTCCACTAAACTTGTCAAGCTTACGGGTGCTTAACAAACCGTTACAGCTGAGGACACAAGCCTCACCCAGGTGCTCGGGGATCACAATCCCAAAGACTTCAATTGCTCGGGGATACCAATCCCAAAGACTTCAATTGCTCGGGGATAACAATCCCAAAGACTTCAACTGCTCGGGGATAACAATCCCAAAGACTTCAACTGCTCGGGGATAACAATCCCAAAGACTTCAACTGCTTGGGGATAACAATCCCAAAGACTTCAACTGCTCGGGGATAACAATCCCAAAGACTTCAACCGAGGAATCACAAGTTCCTCAACAAACGAGAATCGCAATTCTCTTACAAACACAAAACACACTCACTTTACAAAGCACTCCTTAATGAGTAGATATGAGTAGAAATAGTACGCTCAAGATCACAACAACTTAGCTCAATAGAATGGCTCTTCAAAAAGCTTTATGGATGAATGGAAAATGATGATCAATGTAAGAAAGCTTTTAGCAATGAAAATACTCAAAGTGTATATGTTGTTGTTGGTAAAACACTGAGTTGAAGCTGTATTTATAGGTGAAAAACTCAGTCTTACCGTTGTCTAATTGCCAATTAAGGATTGCTGAAATTACTCAGTGACAATCGATTGTCAAGACTAAACAATCGATTGTTTGCCTATCAGATTAAAAATTCAATCCCAGATTTTACGTCAACAATCGATTACTTCAAATCAATAATCGATTATTTATAACGTTAAGAAATCCTTTCCAATTTTTGGCATAAAACATCGATTGTCCGGAAATCAACAATCGATTATTTTAACAACGTTCAGAAAATCTTTTCCAGATTTTAAGCAAAACATCGATTGTTAAATATCAACAATCGATTACCTGAAGGTAATTGAAAATATATGACAACGGTCAGCTTCAACAATCGATTATCAAATGGAATAATCGATTATTTATTAATTTCAAAACTCTCTGTCTCATATATAATCGATTATCAAAAGCCACAATCGATTATCATCTTATTTAAAATCACTGGGAGACATTTTTCTCATTCTAATCGATTACCATTAGTTCATAATCGATTTTTATGAGTTTTGAAAACTTTGCCTCAGTTAACAATCGATTATCATAAGTACACAATCGATTGTTATGCAGTTTGCAAAAACCTGATGTTAACTGACTTACTCACAATCGATTATCATTAATTCACAATCGATTGTCATGCAGTCTTGGCTTAGAGATACTCGATTATCATAAGTACATAATCGATTATCTTAGCCCAGATTTTTGAGGCATGCTTGGAAAACATTTTAACAAATGTAAATATGCATAGTTTAAAATCATTTGACACTTAATTTAAATATGCATGATTTTGGAAAAATAATTTTAGTAGAGAAGCCATGTTATGAG
Source organism: Nicotiana benthamiana (assembly GCA_034376525.1). NCBI lineage: Eukaryota > Viridiplantae > Streptophyta > Magnoliopsida > Solanales > Solanaceae > Nicotiana > Nicotiana benthamiana. The sequence goes on from CM067325.1 coordinate 107,773,998, forward strand.
CCAAGTTGAGGAATCAAGATCACAATTAATATTGACTCAATTATAACATTTCTAAACTTTGTCTTGAGCTTCTTGTAATGCATCCATTTTGTGCTTGTCCTTGAGTACTGCTATATATCGCTTTTTGCTTTGTTTGACATTCATCAAAACCTACAAAAGAACACACGTTTAGTATATTGCATTTGAAACGTGTTTCCAACAATTTCCCCCTTTTTGATAATGGCAAACATAAGCGGGATATATGCAATAATTATTTTGATAATCCAAGACAAGTGTAAAGTATGCAATTTGATGTTCCCCCTCAATTCATGTTCCCCCTCACTTTAAGCATGAATGAAGTTGAGAGTGATATAGCATACTTCTTGATATCCCGTTTCTTCCCCCTTTTGCCATTAGCAAAAATATATACAAGGGAAGAATATGCAAAAAAACATATGAAATAAACAAAAGTTTATTTATTGGAAAATAACATTACATGGGTGGAGCCAAACACAATAAAACGAACAACAACTAACCAACCAAGGAAAAACAAATCAAAAACAACAATTTCACATCATCAAAAACAACAATTTCATCATTCATCACCCCCATCCCCTTCATCATCATTGGGAGGCGCTTGATATGGCACCACCTGAGCATAGGCATAATGCACGTGATCAAAGTAACCATGGACCTCACGGGTTAATTGAGTAATTTGGTCAGAGATAGTCCGGAGGGTAGGCTCCTGAGGAGGATGAGCACGACGGGCTTGTCGATTTTGAGGAGGAGCGGGAGCATGATCACCATCATGATGAAAGGAAGACTCCGAAATTTCCCAGATTTTGGTGCTCTTTTTGAGAGGACCATTAGCAATATTGACCCCGGAAGCTTCAAGAAATTTCATTATTAAGAGGGCATAGGGGAGAGGTATGTCATCTCTGGTGGCATTGAACATATGAGATTGAATAAGCTTGCACCAATTGATGTTAACACCGGTGATAATGGCATGAAGAAATTTGGCATCCTCTTGGGAAATGGTGGTGTGATTGAGTTTACGGGGTTTGAGAACACGAGTGATGAAATAGAGAATGAAACAATAATTCGGGTCCATACCCTTTATGGTGGGACGACGGGAAGAAGACTCATCATAGGCGACTCCGGCTTGGCGGAAGAGATTAGCTTCATCAATCATGTCCCCGGCATCATTTATGTACTGGTAGATGTCTTCACCATCATGCGGAATGCCGGCAATGAGGTGGAGGTTATCTTCAGAAATTAGAATGGAAATGCCGTTAACATTGGTAACGAGTTCACCCTCATCATCTTTGTGAAGGTTGGAGTAAAAAGCTTCAACCAAAGTAATGTTGTAGTAGGGGTGAGTAAGGAGTAGGAAATTGAAAAGTTGGCACTCTCTTAGCATATTCGCGGCTGGAATGAATGGTGCAACAAGAGCGTTTGTTGAAAAGCGAGGAGGGAGAATAAGGCGTTTCTCAAATTTGGTTAAGAAACGGGTGAGCTCTTCATCGGATTCAAAGAATAGAACCGATCCATCTTGATATGGATGGCGAGAAGAAGAAGCACCTTGTTTGGAACGAGCACGTTTGGAGTTGCGGCTTGACATTTTTGAAAAGGATGTGCTAGGATTTTTCAAAGATAACAAGATAATTTGATGCTTGGGAGGCTTGAGTGAGTATACAAGAGCATATGTGCAGCCTATATATAGAGAAGGAATGAATCTTACACTTCTTTGAAAAGATTTGAAGAGATTTGAAGAGCTTTGAAGTCTGAAACGGTAAAAATAAATTCACTGACCGTTCAATAATCGATTGTTTGAATAGAATAATCGATTGTCATTAATGAAAATGATCTGACACATCGATTACACGCCAGAACGGTAAAAAAAAATTTGAAAAAGATAGTCGATTGTCAAACTTGGTAATCGATTGTTTTTCATATTTATGACCTGACAGGAATCGATTGTAGAGCCAAAACGGTAACATAAGTTTAAAACAGATAATCGATTGTCAATATATAGTAATCGATTATTTCACTTACAGAGAGTTTGGATTTTGGCAAATAATCGATTGGCAGAACAAATAATCGATTGTTTGGAAGGGGGATGCTAATATGATGAGACTTAATTCTATCAAGCAATGTAAACATTCAACAAGATTTCATGACAAAAAAAATTGAATCAACAAATAATCGATTATTGATACTGATAATCGATTGTAAGCATAAATAATCGATTATGATCGATTTTTCTTGTATCAAGACAGTTTATACTTTCCTCTTACCTTTTGGGGGATACCTGCAAAATAGAATTAAACATCTCCGACGCTCAAGTCAGTAATCTATAAATGAAATAATAACTTTGAAACTAGTGTAGTCGGGTGAAAAACGTGAACTCTTAAGAATTTTGTCCTAGGATGTTCTTAAGAGGGTTTAGGGTACTTACCTTCCCTTCGACTTTGCCAATTACCTGATTTTGAACATCCTCCGTTCATTTTGGTCTTTTGGCTCATTCTTCAATTTAAGAAGCTTCTTCCACAATTTTGCCTTTGTCTTCCTTGTATTTTGTCTTTTAAATTTTTCGAAAATACTTCCGATTTTGAAAAAAATGCCTAAATCGACTTTTCCGTCTCTTCCTCCTTCTTTGTGCTTTAATTTAAGGAATTTTGAATTCGTCTCCCGTCAAGTGTTTGGAGTATCCACTACACTTGATTCCTTCAAGCACACCTGCAAAACAAATCAATGCTCTTTTGGTACCCATGCCATTTTGGGTCCTTGAGGGTTATGCATACTATAATGATATGTTTGAGTAGCATGTCTATGTCTAGTAAAGCATGCGGGAGCAATATGACCAATTCGTCTACAATAATGACATGTCACATTTGGATTATGCATGCGTCTAGGCTCATAGTAGCTAGAATAATGCACATTGTTTACTCTATTTTCATTTCTCCTAATTTGAGCACCATAATCATTTCTAGGTTGAACATTTCGGGATCTTCTAGCATGATCACTGTTGTGCCTAAAATATGCATCATGTCTATGGTGACGATTGCTAGGCGGAAGGTCATGTCTAGGTCTCCTAATATTTTGTCTAGCATGCATGTTTGTTTTAGGAAAGGCATTTTTGTTATTAATCCTAGATTGAGCTCTAGGTGGTTGGGTTTTTGCATCAACCTCTTCTTCATTTATGAAGCCTATTCCATGCTTGGTTGATTTCAAGTTATCAAGCACCACATTCAAGTTTTTATGAGAGGAGTTGAATTTATCTAGTGTGCCTTTTAATCTACCTACTTCATTCTTAAGGTCTACACAAGAAGCACAATTTTTTGTAGAACTCTCGGGCTTGTCAGAACTTCTTTTCCCATAAAACTTGTTTTGTTCTAGTAGCTTCTCATTTTCCAAAACCAATTTTTCTAATTCTTTTTCTTTTAATGAAAACTGTTTTTGAAAATCTTGTTCTTTTAGAGAAGCACTTTCTCTTAAACTAGTGACGGTTTTTGTAACTTTGAGAAATTCAGCATACAATTCATCAAAGGCATTTCTCATGTCATCAAGAGTATAAAAATTTTGAGAAGAGATTTGACTTACCTCACTTTGATTTTCTTCCTGTGCCATGAGGCAGAGATTTGCCGCTTCTTCATTTTCTTCTTCACTGGATTCGTCTCCGGAATCTCATCCCCAAGATATGTATGCTCGTTGCTTCTTGAAGGGTTTCTTCTCCTTTTTAAGATTTGGGCAGTTTGTTTTGATATGCCCTGTTTCACCACATTCATAACATTTAACTTGCTCACCTTGCTTTTTCCCTTTGCGGTCATATTCTTTTCGCATGAATTTTTGGAACTTTTTGATGATGAGTCCGAATTCGCTATCTCCATCCTCTTCAATTGGTGATTGACTTGTGCTCGCCTTTAGAGCAATCTTTTGCCTTCTTTGTTCATCAATAACAGGGTTAAGAATAGTGGATTCATAAGTCTTAAGATTACCTCTAAGAGCGTCTATGGTGACGTTCGTGATTCCAATTGACTCTTGAATCGCATCGGCCTTTGATCGCCATGCCGGTGTTAGACTCCTAAGGATTTTTCGAACTAGTTCTTTGTCTGTGAACGTCTTCTTGAGCGCGTGGAGATCATTCACTATTGATGAGAACCGCTCAAACATCTCGTCTACCTTTTCGCCTTCCTTCATATGGAACAATTCGTAAGCATGAGTTAAAAAGTCAATTTTAGCTTCTCTTACCTGGTCAGTCCCTTCGTAAGTGACCTCAAGCTTGTCCCACATTTCTTTCGCTGTTTTGCAGCAGGAGATTTTCCTGTAATCATTAGCATTAACAGCACAAAGTAATAAATTAATAGCTTTAAAATTATTTTGGACCATTCGATTATCCTCGGCGTTGAATTCCTCTTCTGATTTTGGCACCCATTCTCCTTCCACCTTTTTGACAGGAACCTCATTTCCTTTGGTGTACACAACAAGTAAGGGCTGTTTGATCTGACGAATATCTGCATCCTTTCTTTCCAATATGAATAATTAGTCCCGTTAAACAAAGGAGGTCTTGTGGGGCACTGTCCTTCATCAATACCTGCAAAAGAGTCTAGAGTAGAAGCCATGGAAAGATTCTCTCAAACGGTTAAGTCTTTCAGAGAGTATGGCTCTGATACCAATTGTTGGACAATACGCTTTACGCTAGAGGGGGGGGGGGTGAATAGCGTTTTTAAAAATATTAAGCGTTTTAGTGCGGAATTTAAAAACTTTGCAGAAATTAAAACAAGTGCAGTAGAATAAACTTACACAATGATGTATCCTGGTTGGCCACAAACGTGGTTAGTCCAGTCCCCAAGAGACTCTCTCGAGATTTCCACTAAACTTGTCAAGCTTACGGGTGCTTAACAAACCGTTACAGCTGAGGACACAAGCCTCACCCAGGTGCTCGGGGATCACAATCCCAAAGACTTCAATTGCTCGGGGATACCAATCCCAAAGACTTCAATTGCTCGGGGATAACAATCCCAAAGACTTCAACTGCTCGGGGATAACAATCCCAAAGACTTCAACTGCTCGGGGATAACAATCCCAAAGACTTCAACTGCTTGGGGATAACAATCCCAAAGACTTCAACTGCTCGGGGATAACAATCCCAAAGACTTCAACCGAGGAATCACAAGTTCCTCAACAAACGAGAATCGCAATTCTCTTACAAACACAAAACACACTCACTTTACAAAGCACTCCTTAATGAGTAGATATGAGTAGAAATAGTACGCTCAAGATCACAACAACTTAGCTCAATAGAATGGCTCTTCAAAAAGCTTTATGGATGAATGGAAAATGATGATCAATGTAAGAAAGCTTTTAGCAATGAAAATACTCAAAGTGTATATGTTGTTGTTGTTAAAACACTGAGTTGAAGCTGTATTTATAGGTGAAAAACTCAGTCTTACCGTTGTCTAATTGCCAATTAAGGATTGCTGAAATTACTCAGTGACAATCGATTGTCAAGACTAAACAATCGATTGTTTGCCTATCAGATTAAAAATTCAATCCCAGATTTTACGTCAACAATCGATTACTTCAAATCAATAATCGATTATTTATAACGTTAAGAAATCCTTTCCAATTTTTGGCATAAAACATCGATTGTCCGGAAATCAACAATCGATTATTTTAACAACGTTCAGAAAATCTTTTCCAGATTTTAAGCAAAACATCGATTGTTAAATATCAACAATCGATTACCTGAAGGTAATTGAAAATATATGACAACGGTCAGCTTCAACAATCGATTATCAAATGGAATAATCGATTATTTATTAATTTCAAAACTCTCTGTCTCATATATAATCGATTATCAAAAGCCACAATCGATTATCATCTTATTTAAAATCACTGGGAGACATTTTTCTCATTCTAATCGATTACCATTAGTTCATAATCGATTTTTATGAGTTTTGAAAACTTTGCCTCAGTTAACAATCGATTATCATAAGTACACAATCGATTGTTATGCAGTTTGCAAAAACCTGATGTTAACTGACTTACTCACAATCGATTATCATTAATTCACAATCGATTGTCATGCAGTCTTGGCTTAGAGATACTCGATTATCATAAGTACATAATCGATTATCTTAGCCCAGATTTTTGAGGCATGCTTGGAAAACATTTTAACAAATGTAAATATGCATAGTTTAAAATCATTTGACACTTAATTTAAATATGCATGATTTTGGAAAAATAATTTTAGTAGAGAAGCCATGTTATGAGCCAAGTTGAGGAATCAAGATCACAATTAATATTGACTCAATTATAACATTTCTAAACTTTGTCTTGAGCTTCTTGTAATGCATCCATTTTGTGCTTGTCCTTGAGTACTGCTATATATCGCTTTTTGCTTTGTTTGACATTCATCAAAACCTACAAAAGAACACACGTTTAGTATATTGCATTTGAAACGTGTTTCCAACATTTTCATGTTTGGCATAATGAGAGTGCACCTTATCTGCTTCAGGCAGTGGTGTAGACCCAGTGGGTCGATTTTCATGATTTCTCATGAGCAGGTCATTATTTCGCTCAGCCACTAGTAGAAGAGAAATCAGTTCACAGTACTTTGTAAAGCCTTTCTCTCTGTACTGTTGTTGCAGTACTATATTGGAGGCATGAAACGTTGTAAACGTTTTCTCAAGCATATCATAATCGGAGATATTATCCCCGCATAGCTTCAATTTAGAAGTAATTCTGAACATAGCAGAATTATATTCAGAAACGGACTTAAAGTCCTGGAGCCTCAGATGAGCCCAATCATATCGTGCTTGTGGCAGAGTGACCAACTTCAGGTTGTCATATCTCTCCTTTAAGCCGTTCCACAAGACGAGTGGATCCTTGACGGTGAGATATTCAATCTTCAAACCTTCATCAAGGTGATGGCGCAAGAAAATCAAGGCCTTCGCACATTCTTGGGTGGATGCTTTTTCTCTATCTTTGATGGTGTCTTCGAGACCCATAGCATCTAAGTGGATTTCAGCATCCAACACCCATGTCATATAGTTCTTGCCCGAAATTTCAAGGGCAACGAACTTTCTTTTTGTAATGTCAGACATAATCGAAAATTAAATTAGGAAGAGGGAAATACCTTAGATTTCTCGAGAATGGTTCTTGAGACGGTAGAGTCTCGTGCTGATAACGTGTTATGAAATAATATAAAAGACAAGAACAATAACTCAAGAACAAGAGCAAATAGAGAGAAGAGTAGAGATAGTTCTTCTTATTGATACTTAGAGAATGTTAGGAGTGATTTACAATGGTAGATGGCACCTCTATTTATAGGGAGGAGGATGATTTATCTACCAAGAATAGAACTCTAGAATCTCTCTAATTAAAGACATTCACCTTAAATAGAAGTGTATTTATAACAAGAAGCAATTTTTCGCCGAAGAAATCTCTTCTCCGATGCTGACAAAGATGAAGGAAACTATTGACTCCTACTTTGGCTCATCTGTCAAGAATACATGGTAATAGTGACTGCAACAACAACAACAACCCAGTATAATTCTATTTAGTGTGGTCAGGGGAATATAGTATGTACGCAGATTTTATTCTTACCCTGAGGTAGAGAGATTGTTTCCAAATAGACCCCCAGCATCCTTTCCTCCAAGAACTTTCCACCTTACTTTTGAGGAGACTCGAACTCACAACCTCTTGGTTGAAAGTGGGGGTTACTTACCATCAGAGCAACCTCTCTTGTTAAATGTGACTGCATACTTCACATATCCATATATTATGACAAGAAGATGATTTACATGTAATTATTGAATAGCAACTTAAGTATTTGTCCAAGTAGAAGCTAGCCTTTGGAGCTGCTGATGAATCTATATTATTATTTATAATGACTACATCTTGATACCGAGAATAGAAATTATAAATTGTAAGGTCTACCTTTGTTCTTGTTGATCTCATAGTTCCTTCCAATTGTCAATGTATAGGCTCAATACTAAAAATTCCAAATAATATTTTTTTCAAATGTTATATTTGATATTTTTCGTGCAACGCACGGGTACAGATACTAGTATGATTAATAAGTGAAGTGAAGTTTTACTTTTTAGTAGTGGACTTTTATGAACACAATTCTGACAATTTTTTTTTAATTTGAAAACTAAAATGTGTATGTTATTATAACTACATTTAAATATATTTTTTGCAATAATTTAATATTTTAATATAAATTTATTCAATTTAAAAAATACGCACCATTTTTTTTGGATACTTAAAATCATTTAGACAAAATACAACACAAAGGCAATTCTTACTCAAGCATTTTAAATTTGAATACTTTAAATATGAACCAATATACTCATATTCAAAAATATTTGAGTTGCAAATGAGGCCTAACTTCATATATTAAAGCAAAAGACAACATCTAATAAATCATTTCAGGACTCAATAGTCATCACATGAAATAAGTTGTTAACCACAATACAAACAACTTACTGTTTAGTAAAACTAAAAGAAGATTAAACTTTTAAATTTAATAAGAGTAAAATAATTAGTAAAATTAATTTTTTAAAAGTCAACTTTAAACTAAAGTAACTTAAATTTAACCTCGGACATTTATAAAATCTCTTTTCCAGGTAAAAAAGAATATTTGAAAATGAAGTGATTGGCAACAAAACCACGACAACACCTCCTCTGCGATAAACAACTATTTGGCCTCGGACATTTATAAATTCTCTTTTCCAGGTTAGAAAGAATATTTGAAAATAAAGTGATTGGCAACCAAATCACGGCAACACCCCTTCTCGATAAACAACTATTATACGATATTTGACAATCTAATCGAACTCAATTTAGGAAGCAAATAAGAGAGAAGATGAGAGGGAAAGCAAATTTATAGAGCTATTAATTAATTGATTTGGAGGACGCTACTTGATGAACGACGGATATTTTCTTCACCGGTTCAGCACATGAAGGAAACGGCTAATTTGTGAGGAAGAATTGCAATTAAACAAAATATGTACATAATTAAAATAGAGCTAGATTGTCTTTGACCTCACTCTAAAGTTGTTTTCCAACTACAGTTGGTCAAATATTTGTGCAAAATTTGAACTTCTTCCTCGTTGTTCTTCTATAAACTATACTGTATTTTCATCACCTAACCGACCAAGCACCCCATCAATTATATACATCTATCTTAGAGCTATATTTCATCCAAGATTACTACAATATCTAAAGCTGATCTTCTCCCTTCACTTTAATTTCAAGGAAGAGATCAGACAAAAACAATTGATGGGGTTTTCTAGTACTTTTCTATCATTAGTTCCTTTGGCAATGTTCATTATTGCTTTTCTGGCATTGTGTCTCCTGCCTCAGCCTGCAGAAGCTATCACCAGACACTATGAGTTCAATGTATGGCATCAAATCTCATTCTACTTATCTTACACCAAATGTTCATTTTTTTCTTACTCTTTTTAACGTTTTTTTTGTTATTTTTAAAAAGTTTGTAAGTGGTGAAAGTAAATTTGGTCTAATAATAACGGTTAAGGGTCAAATATATCCTTGTACTATTAAAAATATGTCATATTTATCTTCCATTTGAATTTTTTATCAAATATGTCCCCACCGTTATACATTAGGGTCATATATATCCCTCAGCCGTTAAAACACTCTTCCATATATTTAAATTACGGTTAAGGGTCAAATATATCCTTGTACTATTAAAAATAAGCCATATTTATCATCCGTTTGAATTTTTCATCAAATATGTCCACACCGTTATACATTAGGGCCATATATATCCCTTAGCCGTTAACACACCCTCCCATATATTTTTAGTAGCACGTGGCATTTTATGATTGGACTAGACGATCCGCCCCGACCCAATGAAATTTAGTCTTCTTCTCCGTTCATTCCCTTCAATATGTCAATAATGATAATTTTGACTCCGTGCACAGCTCATATGCCGCTCTATGCTTTACTTTCCCTTGTTACTCAATAGATTGGCAGTGTAGTTCATACTAAGTTTGCAATAGGTGGAACTTATATGATTGGTAGTTTATACTACATGTTCTTTCGTCCTATCACATTGTGGAGAAAATCCCAAGGTGTTAAAAATCTCAATGTTCCATTCAATGAGATCGACTTGTTTAACTTCCCTTTCCAACATTTAAAGAGATTTTTCCCTTTCAAAGTAAGTTTGAAGACAATTTTGACGGCAAATCTTATCTCATGTTCAGGTGTATTTTAGCTGTGATGTGCCACCTGTCACAATAGCCTCATTGCACCTTCTTGAGTTTCCCAACCTGAAATAATACTCAAACTTCCCTTTTATTGCTAAATGCTTTATCTTTGCTTACACTTAAGTTTATCACTATTGACAATTATTATTATTGACATATTGAAGGGAATGAACGGAGAAGAAGACTAAATTTCATTGGGTCGGGGCGGGTTTTGATTAAAGGAGTGGGGCAGGTCGTCTAGTCAAATCATAAGATGCCACGTGCTACTAAAAATATATAGGAGGGTGTTTTAACGGCTGAGGGATATATATGGCCCTAATGTATAACGGTGGGGACATATTTGATAAAAAATTCAAACGGAGAATAAATATGACCGATTTTTAATAGTACAAGAATATATTTGACCCTTAACCGTAATAATAATATTTGAAAGTAAAGGAATAAATTAGGCCTTTCTCTATTTAGGAAAAAATACAAAGAAAAAAGAAAAAGAAAAATAAAACACCCTTTTCCTAATCAGACACAAAACGAAAAAAGAGTCCCCGATTCAGAGAGAAGGAAGAAAGGAAGAAAAGAAGAAGAGAGAGAAAAGAAGAAGAGGGAGTATATATCGATCAGAGAAATAAAGAAGAGAGTTCTGGGTCTTCCAATTTCTGATTCAAAACTACAAAGGGAAAATCCAAATGCGAAACACAATGTTGTAAGAGCAATGGAAGAAGAAGCTACACGGGGGATTCAAATGAACAAATAAGAAGCAGAGTGGTAAAAAACATTTCTTTTTTCTGAATCTGAATTTTAAATCAGTTTCAAGAAGCTCAATAAGGTTAGTCAATTTACTTACTTATCTCTGTTTATCAACTCCAATTTTAATTTACTCCTTGTTAGCTAAATCTTTCTTCTTTCAACCCAATTTTCTGCAGAAATAAATTTAAAGTCCTAGTGGAGAACTTCAAGGTTTGAAATTTGAGCAAAAGGTGGTATTTTGGGTCTGGTTTAGTTGAATTATTAGAAATTTGAACTTAATTGAATTGGGAATAAAGCTAAGGGTTTACTTGAGAGTTACAGGGAAGTCGGTATTTGTAATTTTCTGGAAGTGGAGGGTTTCACTGAGTTAAAGGTTTGATTTTGGTTGCTGGATTGGAGGTTTCTTGGACTTGGAATTTAAAAATATATGGGATTACGATTTTTGGAGGGAGAGTTAGTTGAGAATTTGGATCTCTGGTTTGGAACTCAACCCCTCTTATCCTTAAACTGTTAAAAGTTAGAGGTTTTAAGATGGGTTTTGATTCAGCAATGCTGGGATTGGTGCTAGTGGGAGTTAATCTTGTTTGTTTTATGGGTTTTTGGAATTATGGCAAAACCCTAATTTAGTGGTGAATTGGGTTATTATTGTGGCTTCTGTGTGTTTTGAGCAGTGGAAAGTTCAAATTTTGGCTTCTTGTTGTTGTACATTTATGTATTGACGGAGATGCAACCGCCAAACCAGCATACACGGATTAATCTTTCTGAATTGAAGGCTCAGATAGTGAAGAAACTTGGACCAGAGGGGTCAAAGCAGTATTTTTATTACTTAAATAGGCTACTGAGCTTGAAGATAAGCAAGGTTGAGTTCAATAAGCTTTGTGTTAGGATCTTTGGGAGAGATAACATTCCATTGCATAATCAGTTCATTAGTTCTATTTTGAGAAATGCCTGTAGTGCAAAGGTTCCTCCACCAATTAATGAAGGTGGTATTCTGAAGTCTGGTGAAGTGGTTGGCAGTAAGGAGCCCGTAGATGATGAATATGACCAAAATGGAATGCATGTCTCCTCCAACCAGGCGTCAGGTCAACCGAGTTTGTCCAATGGTGATGTGTTGCCGTTGTCTCCTCGGAAGGCTAGGACAGGATTACGTGATCGTAGGGCTGGGGATCGTCGTAGTGTGCTTGGACCAAATGGAAAGACTAGTTTTACTATCCAACAATCAATGTTGATGGAATCAAGTGACGTCGATGTTGTAAAGGAAAATGGGGATTTGCATCCATCTAATGTCAACGGGCCGATGCAGCATCATCAAGGAATCATGCACCAAACAGATGATGAAAGGCAGGCGTTCAGTCGAGAAACTGCCAAATTTTCTGCTATAAAGAGATCACTGGAAAATTCAGTATCTTTACAAGACAAAAAAGGCCAGTCTAGAGATGATGGGAAAGATATGCATGCTAGGAGTCAACTCCAAGCTCCCCTTGGGGTTCCGTTTTGCGCTGTTAGTGTAGGTGGAGCGCGTAGACCATTACCTTTGGCAACAAGTAGTAGATGTGTTAGCTCTTCTAGTTTTGGTGCTTTGTTGGACAGTGTAACTCTGAGGGAACGCATGGAGCAGATTGCTGCAGAACAGGGCCTTGATGGGGTGGCCATGGATTGTGCCAATCTGTTGAACAATGGTTTAGATTCTTACTTAAAAGGTTTAGTTAAATCTTGTCTTCAACTTGCGGGAGCAAGGTCAGGGCACGAACCTACAACAAGCAACACCAAGAAGCAGCAGACCTATATGAAGATCGTTAATGGTCTAAGACCAGGTCATCATTTTCAGACAAATAGTGGTAGATCGTTAGAAGTTGTGGGCGAACATGCTCTGGATAACCTTGTATCATTGCAAGATTTTAGGGTTGCGATGGAGCTGAACCCGCGGCAACTTGGCGAAGACTGGCCACTGCTGCTGGAGAAAGTGTGTACACATGCAGTTGAGGAATAAGACATGTGCACTTTGTTGTCTTCAGGTCAAGCTTGTACCAGTCCTACTGGATCAGGGGGCACAGTTCTTTCCAAGTTTGGTGCAGTCACTGCCCTACAGTTTTCTTTCCGGCCTTTTGATCCAGTCAACAGTTGTTGAGGTCAAACTTTGTCTCGTTCAAGATGATAGGGACAGGAGCCGGGAATCTTTGTTTGACCTGCTGCAGGGCCTTAATTTTGGCCAGAGGCACCCTGTTCATTAGCAACCACTGAAAGGGGCTTGAAAAAAGAATTCCCCTGTTGGTTGCACTGTTGTATCATTAGCTTAATTCCCTCTGGGTATCTGCATTCTCCTGTAATTTACGGTCAATGAGCAAATTTAGAACAGTTTTGCAGGAATAAATGTGTAGCCTAGTACTTCAGCTGAAAGATGAAACTGAATGGTGAAAGAGCTGAATGTGTATGTATCTTCAACATCATAATTGATTGGAACCTCAACATTAACATTACATTTTTTCAGTAGCTTAATTGAGCTTATAATTTTTTTACTTCAGAATTGAAGTTCAGTTGTCTATGGTTGACTTTTGTGTCTATCCTCTTATTTTGTTAATTACACCAAAGGACTTCATTATTGAGCCTTTGTCTCATAACTCACATTGCACAATAGGGTTATAGAAGCTGGGTTACCTCTCAGTTTGGCTTGACTTGCCGTTTGAATTTATTTTCTGTGTTCTTCTTGATTGTTTGAATAGAAGCACCATTTAAGTGATCTTTCAGTTTGCTAATAAATTGTGGGAATTGTGTAAAGTACTGTTTGCATGCAATGAGCATGTCAGCTGTAGTATATAGCATGATAAATGGAATTTAAGACAGCTTTGTACTGATACACTAAAGCATCCAACCTCAATTTTTCCTAGTTAGTGACAGGAATAGGCTCGTTGGATACTTCAATGAGATGCAAACCTATCTTACTACTAACCGGTAACAGTGTAGTAACTTAGATACTGGCTTTAAGATATTCCAGGTTCCATATTTGTCCATTTCCTAAAAGGTTTTGTATGACTTCAGTTTAAGTTCTTGATTGTATTATTCTTTTTCTTTCTCACTAAAATTTGGGAAATTTCAGGTCTTAGAGGTTATGTTACACTAAATTCACTATTAAGGTTTTATTCTTTATGCTATAGAATTGACTAGTGACAGAGAAAAGTGTAGTGCAACTAACTGAGTATATTATGTTTCAGCCTACTATTTCCTTAATCACATTATTGGTTTTGTCTCAATGTATTTACCTCTCAAGTGTGCATCATCACTCCTTTATTCAAGGCGGTCTGTGTAGTCAGAGAATCTGAACAGGGAGCTGGTCTTAGTAACAAGTTCAAAATATATCATAAATTGGAGGATTTACCGAAATCCTATGGAGAAGTAAAGGTTGCAGTGGTAGGTTGAGCGGATGGGGTAAAAAGAAAAACTGATAGGCAAGTAACAAAATAACTTGTGAAAATGAAATTAAGGTTGGAATGAAGATGATCTTAGCCCTCTTGCTGGACTGCGAAATTGTTTTTTTTTTTTTTTATGAGGTGATATGTTCCAGCATCAAGAAGGTGTTGCTGCACTGTTAAATTGTTTCTGGTCAGAGAACAAGTATACTTGCAGAGAAGTGCAATGGTAAGAAGAGAAAACCTCCCGCTGCTTATATATCTCTTGGCTTTGACAACCTGAATTATGAGAATTGAACTAATACATAACTTTTCTGGAAATCTAAGTAATTCCTTTTTCACACAGGTACACACATATGTATGTATACAGTACATATATGCATTTGCCTATAGAAGAATTCTTTTTCTTTTTCTTAATCTTGGTCTCTCCGTGAGTAAACTCTTATGTACTTTTCCAAATACAGGCAGGCCTTCCACTTAGATAGACGTGTTGCTAAGCTGTGCACAATCTGGATATCAGTAAGTTCACTACACTGCCTGCTAGTTATCAACCATTTTTTGCTGTTTTTTCTTCTCTTCATTTGCAAGTTAAGGATTTATCTTTTCAAGTCTTTCCATCCTTCCAATAGTTTTGTGGAAGTATAATTGTGTACTGTAAATATCTTATGCTCGAGTTATCAAGAAGAGGTAATTTAAAAAATGAAGGAGGTTTCCTTTTACAGGTTGCAGGTATTTTAGTATATGACTAGCATTTATCTTCTTAGAAAAAAGAAAAAAATAATTAGCATTTATGAGCCATCTCAAATGGAAGCTAAGTAATTTTTAACTATAGGATATGGTTCTGGACAGTTTTGGCTATTTAAAACATGAATTATTAACAAACAAAGGAAGTGCAATATATTAATACTTTTTTTTTATGAAGTAAGTGAATATTATTAACAAAAGGCATCAAGAAGACGCAGATGTTACAAACAAACAGAAAGTATCAGCCCAAAAATGTAAACAAAAGATCTATCATAAGACTAAGGAACTGATAAATTCCAAAAAGGATTCAGGGTTATAAATAGGGGTAAGATTAACCCAACTAAAAAGACTAACTAAACATTTGGCTTTAAGCGAGTGATTGGCAGTTGAGACCCCATCAAAGCATCTATGATTCCTTTCGGTCCCTATACACCACAAAATACAAGCAGGAACCATAACAATATATTAATACTTGTTTTATATTAATACTTGTTTTATCTTCGTAGATTGCCTTTATGCCTCTTAGAGAAACGGAGAAGTATGCAAAGATAATGTACGAATGTGTGTAGTATTGTCACTAAGGTAATAGGAAAAACAAATAGATCTTGGCACATAAACATCAAATATCCCTTTGTAAACTTAACTGTTTTGATTGACCTGTTAAGCTATTATGTCACATACCAATTGTGTTTCTGTGTCCGTGTATGTGTATTTCAGGAAATATCATGATAACTTTATGACCCAGTGAATATTGAAATAATGTTTTTGAATTATCAGAAGTAACTTGTATAACTTTTAAGATAATGCAAATTAAGCACGTTGGATTTCTGATATTCTCTCTTGACATGCTAAGGGGCAGTGGTAATAGGAGGCAAGTTGGGTTATTAAGGATCAGGAACAGAGTAGTGGCCGAGACAAAAAGAATTTAGGAACTGATGTTGGCGTATGCTAGTTAATCTAGTGTTCGCAGTGGTTTCTGCAGGTGGTTGGGGAAGAAGTTGGAGGGTTAGAGGATTCATTCTGATGGAATCTTGTGAAGAAAAGTAAGGCATGTCTGAGTTTGGAGAGAGTCTTGTGTTTTTTGCAGTATAAGACAGGAATCTGACGATAGACTGGGATATTATATATTTATATTTTATTCTTCAAATGGAGTTTAGAAGTTTAAAGTCTATTCTGCAATGATCTCTGCTTCCATTTGGATGTGAAAGTAGCATCTAATGTAAAGGTTATTCCAAAAGGACAATTTGAGGCTTGTAGTGATCACTTTGTTCCCTGTGTGGGAGTACAGGCTTCACCAACTTTGATTGTCTGTTCAGTTTCATGTTCTTTTTGGTTCAGTTCAATCTCATAATTATTTGGTTATGTATAGTTATCTTCCCTCTAGCCAACCTTCGAAGAGAACAAGAAGAGAGGTGGGCTAGTGGGAGGAAGCAGCTAATGAAAAGAGAAGTGAAAAGAGAAGTCTGTACTCTGTAAGACATATCTGGTTGGCTGCTTCTCTTTGGGACCAAGAATATGCGGAATCACTTGCGTGATGTGTCCTCCAATACCTATAATTTTTTGCTTCTATCTCCAAGAATGGGTTCAACAGATGTACTTTAAGACACTTCTCTATTCTCTAATTTTTACCCTTTTATTGATTCAATGGACGTTTGTAGCGTGGGAAGGAACTAGTCAAGTGTTGGACTCAATGCGGTGTCCAATGGGGCAAGTACATGGATATTTATCGGCTATGTAATATCATTAAAAGATATGACAGACACTTGGCACTGACATAATTAGGAAAAGGCATCATTAAATCACATTGCCTACCAATCCATGCTCTCCACATTAATTTAACTCCCCCTCCCCCAGACAAAATATAGCATATAATCTTCTTTACAGCTTTATTTAGAGATGCTTGATGAGGGTTGGCTTTCTTTTCATGTTCTTCTCAAATTAGATGCCTCTTTTATGGATTAAGTATTTCAATTTACACCTTGCGTCCTACATGAGCAGATGGAGAAAGACAACTGGTTTTGTGATTAACCATGATAGTATTTTCCAGACAGTGAGGTGATATCTGGTGATAAGCAAAGGAATTTCTGGACACGGTGAAGGTTTGTCTTACGGAGTTATGATGATTATCAAATAGGAGATTGTATTGGTGTCCAACAAGGACATGACCATTGACCACTCTAGAAGTGTCCTTGCTACAAAGTAATTTTTTAATCATGGCCAAGATGAATTTTGTGGAATTAGAATTCCACCTATGTGAGTTGTTGATCCTAAACCCCGATAATGGAGGTTTGTGGTAGGCTGACAGATTGATGGCTGGTGTAAAATACTCAATTCTGATGAAGCCTCTGAATAATGGAAATAGAGCGGCTTGATTGACCCTTGGGATTGAATCTGGCTAGGGACTGCCCTCATAAAGACTAAAAACTCGTTATGTTGAAAATAGGCGAGGGATGGATGCTTATGCACATAGCTGTACCCAGATGTGCGGGTGGGAGTGTAGTTGAGTTCTATAGAAGAGGAAAATATGTGCCACCCCCATATGAGTTCTATTTCTGATTGCAATTGTTTCATAGTAGCAATAGTGCTTTCGAGTCCTTGAGTATACCATACTTATTATGTGATTGTTGACATGAATATTTTCGGTATCTCGATTCATAACTTGATGTAATCTGAATACCACGAGAGAATGCCATACTGTGGGACCTGATTGATAAGTCTTTGGCCAAGTTCGTACTGCTCTTTTTCGGTGGGTGGGGAAGTTGCAGGCTGTCAATAATGGTGGGCTGAATTTTATCAAATCGCCATTTTGCTAATATTAGCCAATAGAAAAGTAGTTGCTGCAGTCTGTAGTTCGTGATGACACTTGGTCTGGGGATAGTGTTTTTAATAGAAGGAAACTCAACTTTCCTCCTGATATAGGTTATTCTTGTTCTTCAGTAAGTGATTCAATCTACTGAACAAAATTAGATAAAAGGTTTGCAATTACTTATCGGTCAGAGGGAGGGAGGTATCATGCCATTCCATTTTACTATTCATGTTGCGTTGCTTAAATTTTTTTATATACACATCGTCTGTCTTTTTGCATGTAATCTGGAGAAATTTTGCTGCTATTGCAGCCCAGTGAAAGAGGGCTTTTCAGGAACAACCTTGCTTCTTATAATAAAGCCATCCTTCTACTGTTCCAGCATTGCAGTCTTACATTCTCAATTTTAATTTGCTATGATCACTTTAATTTACCTTTCACCAGATATAAAATTCCATGTAAGTATATTATTAAAAAACCACGAAAATTTTCGTCAAGTCCTATAGCTAACCCATATTTTCCATTTTTTTTAATACGGATATCCCGCATTTTGTTTTTTAACAATCATCTAGCTTGTTCTCTCATCTTACTCATTCAATAAGGTCCAAGCTAGGCAATGGCACATTGCTTACTTGGTTTGATGTTAAAAAGGTTTGAATTACTCTTCAATCAGTAAATCTCCAAGTTAAGGGTGGCTTGGTATTTGTTTGGAGCATATCAGCTGGGAGCCCTTTATCTTTTAGCTAGGACTCTTGAATATCTCCAAGTCAATGGTACTTGAACCTTCAACATTTTAATTAGATTTAATCAGCATTTTTCTCTGCTTTACCTCTGACTTATAAGGGAGCACAGCCCATCAGAATATGCTTTGCATATAAAGGAATCACTTCTTAAGTTGAGTGGTAGTTAGACCGACTATGTTGTATGGAGCTAAGTGCTGGCCCGTCAATAAGTCTCATGTCTAGAAGATGAAAGTAGCTGAAATGAGAATGTTCGAGAAAGTTGTGGGAATCGAGGCTGGGATGGTTCGGGCATGTGAAGTGGAAAGATAATTGTTGTCCCGGGTAGGAGGTGTGAGAGGTTGACCATGGCGGGCCTGAGGAAGGGTAGGGGTAGGCCAAAGAAGTATTGGGGAGAGGTGATTAGGCAGGATATGCCATGTAATTGCTTCTCCTTACCGAGGACATGACCCACGATAGGAAAATGTCGAGATCGAGGATTAAGGTGGCAGGTTGACAAGTTGTGAGTTTCTCCTATGCTTACCATTAGTACTAGTACTATTCTTGTATTCTCTTATTCATAGTTCTTTATTACTTGTGTTATTTGCTTGTGTTACCCTATTACATTGTTGTTGCTATTGCTTGTTCCTTTATTTTTTCTGATCCTTGTTCCTTGAGCCGAGGGTCTATCAGAAACAACCTCTCTACCTTTATAAGATAGGGGTAAGGTCTGCGTATACACTATCCTCCCCAGTCCCCAAACCCACTTATGGGATTAAACTGGGTTTTTTGTTGTTGAGTTTGTGTATGGCTTGGTTATGTTGGATGGTAACACAAATGGGTAAAGAGAATTAGAGATAAAGTGTAGCACGTAGAGTGTAGACAAGAGGGGTTGCTCTGATGGTAAGCAACCCCCACTTTCAACCGAGAGGTTGTGAGTTCGAGTCTCTCCAAGAGCAATGTGGGAAGTTCTTGGAGGGAATGATGCCGGGGGTCTATTTGGAAACAGCCTCGCTACTCAAGGATAGGGGTAAGGTCTGCGTACACGCTACCCTCCCCAGACCCCACTAAGTGGGATTATACTGGGTTGTTGTTGTTGTTCTTGTTGTAGCACGTAGAGTACCCTTTTATTCCACCACTACCTGCAAGGAGCACATACAAACTATACCTTATTGGCAACTGGTATCAAGTTCCAACAGCGGCAGGACAGAGCCCACTTTGACGTTTGTTGCTTTGTTGACGTCTTTAAAATTATGCAGCAATTACGAATCTTGTGTGGATCCCTTGTGATGTTGATGAACAGTAATGCTGAATCATATGAATATATATGCTTTATCACTGCCTACAATTGGTTAGTGGGAGCTAAGAGACTGGGAAGGGGGAGGTACAGCATAAGATTGATGTTGAAATAGTTTCCTGGATTGCATCCCAAATCTGCTCCATCTTGCCTTTCTGGATCTGGGTTTTGTATGAAAGTCAGAAATTTGTTAGCATATGTGATGATTTACCCTCGATTATCTGCTTTTTTCTCTTGATTGGTTACTTTTATTTTATAAGTCATCCAAATTTGGATTAAATTAGGTTTTCAAAACTTGTCAGATATAGCTTCGTCCTGGAAACACATTTCTCGCAAATATTTCCAAAACCCTAAGACTGGCCATATCCAGGTTTTTGAATTATTTGTCTTTTGTAACCCAAGCACACTTTCTTCAAGACTTATCCAAAAAACATTTTGATCAACAATTTTCCAAAACCTAAACCAAACTCAACATATGCGAAAAAACAACCAACTCAGAGCGATAAACATTTGAATGGAGGAAGCACAATTGGAGTCCTTCAGGAATCTGTTTTTGTCAAGTTAGTGCCCTTGTATGCTGCTTGAGCATTTACTTTTTGGTGATCAGCATTCAGCACTGGAGCATGTAGAAAAGCATTAAATTTATTGGTCCTAAGGATTACCTTAATAGCCCATGTTCAATCACCAGGGGAATCTAGGTATGGTTTCAATAGTTTCAGGCCTTCTCTATTACGGGATCTTAAGCGATGAATGCTTAGACAGTTCTGGTTAAACTCGTAGCTCTTGATTGTTATTACTTTCTTCCTCTGTCACTAGGTTTCTTATATGACTGAATGATTAGATAATATTACTGTAGTGTTCTGTTTCTCAGAGTATCTACTATCATTTTAGAAATGCACGCGAAATAATGCAGATTATATTAAATTACACTTTCCGTGGTATTACGCTGAAACCAAATTACTAATTAATGGAGCTTCACTAGGATATTTAATGGATGAACTCATTGTATCATTATTTGTTGCTAATCCTGAGCTTCTTAACTGTAGAAGTAACTAAAGCCCTGCATGTTTTTTTGCTGTAGCATCTCTATAGCACTCTCTATGCATTTGGAAACAGAAAGTATTTGGAGTTTTGAAGTTTCCCATGACTTCATCCCCGTGGTGAATGCTAAAGCTATCCGATTAATGCATGGTATAGAAGCAGAACCAATGTTTTTTTTTGTTGCATTCACCTTCAGCCCTCTGGTGGATCCTAAAGCTCTTGGACTGATGCATGGTATAGAAGCCGAATCAACCTGTTATTTTGCATTCCTTTTATATTGGGTGTGAGAGCATTATGATGATATATGAATGAGATCTTTTTTCTTAATTCTTTTTCCGTGGTTTGAACTTTGGACATGACAGCATTCAAGTTTATCAGCACTGTGTCACTGGTGGCATGACTACCACAACTGATACAGGTTTTGTCAAGGAAAATGATCTCTTGACAGTTTTTCTTTTCTTTGGTCCTGTTACATAACAGGATTGTGTTAAGTTACAGGTTACGCCATTGTTGCACCTATGCTGGCTTCATCAGTGAAGTGGATAGCCATACTCCATACTATACGCAATCGATCTTCCAGTGGTGAATTGAAGCACATCAATGTCTAGGGCTTCATAGTAAAAACTTTGTTATTTATGGTTCATCTAAGGAATAATATGCTAGGCATTAGCATAGAATATGATTTGGTTCTTTTTTCAGATGTCACCTTGTTGATGGTGCTGTTGATAACATCTCCTTCAATTTATTGGAACGGTCCTGTAGTATATGGTCACCACAATGGGTATGAGTTAAATCCTTATAGTATTTTTTGTTCTATATCTCAAATTTAAGCAAAGAAAGTAAGGAAAACTGAGCTCTTCAAAGTTCTTTTTCTCTATTTACTGCCGGTTTTTCGTACATCAGGACGATGGTATATTTACAGCTGATACTGTCGCCATGACAGTCCCGATATTTTCATGCTGGCTATAGAGAACATACTTCATATGCTGATATGAATGCTACGTATACTTTTCAGTGGCATACATCCCTTCACTCTTCAGATACTCTTATTGATGCAGTGCAGCACATATCATCTTAATGAGCATGATCTGTGGAGAAGGATGATTTAGGACTATGGTTGGGCCATACAAAATTACTAATTGATAGATGGTGCTTTTGCTTAATGTGCCGAGATGTCAACTCTGACTCCATTCCTCCAAGCATTTCCCACATCACCTGTACATCCGCATACCCGCAGGACTGTATATCACCATGAAGCTTCAATAATCCAGCACCTGAAGGAAACAAAAACCAACATAAAACCATGTAAGTGATCCTTAAAGCTACTGTCTCTATGTTTTCACTCTTCTCCTTCACTGTCCAATTTCTTTGTACCAAAGTGCTAAAGTTAAGAGGTTAAAAGTTTCTCTTCGACCCTAGAATAATGATATAGTTCATAAAATACCACTACTTCTGGAGATTTACCTGCAGAAAATGAAGCATATAGGCCTTTGGGGACTAGGAAAAAATATATATATGCACTGTTTTTAGAGCTATATGAAGTGGTAAGTGCTATGTTTAGGCTATCTGAAATATTGTCCTATTAAGGAATCAGATACCATGAATACTATGTGGTCTTATCTACTTTCTGGAAGGTCATCTGCTTATCCTGAAGAAAAATGGTGCTATGTCAATTTTGCCAACTAGTGAATGCCCTGAGAAATATTAAGGCATTAATGGGTGACAGTAGAAAAATAGATAAAAGATTGCCCAAAAAAATCCATCATTGACTTGATTGGTAGCAGCTTATATTATTAACAAGTTGGCATGAGTTGGGGGTTTTCTGTGGCTTATACATACTGAATAAAATCACAAGAAAATGACTCCTAATGGAACAAAGAGACATTCTTGGCATATTTTTAATTTGTCAAGTGCAAAAGCTCATAAGTGTCTAACTATTCGCAATATATCAACTTACCGATGGTAAACAGACCCTAAGATAGGATTATATTGTTTGCAAATGTTGTCAATTACTGTATTTGTTCCATTAACATAGACTACAATTTTAGGTCATTTACTATGCCTAACATTTTATCGGCTCGTCCGACTTGTTGCCGTGTGATTTCTGTTAAGGCATGGAATATACCATCAAGCTTGAACCATCAAGTTCACTGGGTTTATTGTTGTTTTTTTTTGGGGGTGGGGGGTGGGGGTGGGGGTGGAGGTGGTGGTGGTTAGGAAGAGAGGACTAACCATTTTTAGGAGCCTTGACACGGGCTGAAAACACGAACCAAGCACGTCTAACTGGAAAAACCATCTTTTGCCACAAATCTTCCATCTTCAATTTGATCCTCTACTTCTTCTTCTTCAAATTTGAATCAAGGCTGTGAGCTAATAATGACTGGAAGTAAAAGGGAAAGAGAGGTTTTATAGTGTGCTCTTGTCCTTTCCATAAACGAGTGACTGAAACACTAATAAAGTAATGATATGTTTCCACTCCTGGTGTTTCACATAAATATAGTACAGATGTTAATGTTTATATGTTTGAAATATCTTACCCTAACTATTCTATAAAGTATACGAAAAATTATTCACCGACGGGTGACTGTGCTATTCTGTGTTGTATTGTCAGAGATGCCACGTGGCTCTTGTGCGTTGGACTTTATGTGATTGCTAGCAATTTCTACTTGTACTATATTGCTCTGTTGCGTTTGTCTTGGTTTCCTTTGATTATAAAATGTGTCGTTTTTTCAGTGGGAACGAACGAGGTAAATGGCGTCACCTACTAAAATTTGTGTGGTTGGGCGGTTTGACTGTGGGTAAGATTTGTTCCTTCAAAACAAGAGAATATTAGTATCAATTTAACAGCACACAACATTTCACCACATACAGTAATTTAACTTTAAGAGTAATAAATTTAAATGAGCATATATAATATTTATATTATTATGCTTAATCATGATAAAATTTTAAATGTAAATTATAAGATATGTCTTGTATTAATTTATTTAGTAGTATTAATATCGAGTGTGAACAGAGTGCCTGTCAGGTCAAGCTCTATTCAGAGTTTCAGACCAGAATTCCAATCTGAGAAACAAAAAGAAACCAAGACCAGGACCAAGATATTTGTGTGTTTTGAAGGATATAAGTGGAAATGAATGAGGCTATAGGAGCTTTTCCGTATGTCGGCATGGGTCTCAATCCACGTGGATATCAAATTTAGGATACTTAATTATGTTGACTAAGAAAAGGACTGATTGTTGAAACATCAGACTCGGGAGATCTAAAATACACACTGGCCAACTGTGTATACAACATACAGATGATAAAAGTTGGAGTAATTCAGACTCTGCTCTTCCACCGCATGAAGTGCGGACCCAGGATTTTAAGTGGTAGAGTTTCACTATTGAACAAAAATTTGAGCAAGTATTAGAGTCCGAATAGAACTCAGGCAACATACTTAGCATCTCCAACCTTTATCTCATTTCTGCTCCCAAAATGAAAATTTTTACTTTTTGGGGACAACTTACTCCAATCGTTTCTCCATTTTTTTTCCAAACTTTTTTATATTCTTTTCTCTTTTCTATATTATATTATTATCTTTTATTTTTTAATTTTCATTAAAAAAATTCCATATTTTATTTTATTAATTTGTAATTTTTATAATTAAAACAATTTCATAAAATTTTAAATAATATAATTTGTAAGAATTATTATAGATTAACTAATAATTTAAATAAAAGTGAAACTATTACAATAGAAGATTAATTATATACATATTGTTATGAAATCTCCTATTTAAGGTGAATGTCTATAATTAGAGAGATTCTAGAGTTCTATTCTTGGTAGCTAAATCATCCCCTCCCTATAAATAAAGGGGTCTTCTACCATTGTAGACCACCCCTAACAATCTCTAAGTATCAATGAGAATACTCCTCTCTCTCTATTCTCTCTATATTGTTCTTGTTCTTGTTCTTGTTCTATTGCTCTTGTTCTTGTATTATTGTTCTTGTCTTTATATTATTTCATAACACGTTATCAGCACGAGACTCTAACCAATTGGGTAGAAGCTTTGAGATTGAGCATAATAATTTGCAATTCCTACGTTGGTTGCTGTGCGGACAATTCCTTGGGCAAAGGCAAAAGGCAGAAGCCTTATTCAGAAAAGAAACAAAAAGGCAGAAGCCTTATTCGATAAACAAAACAAAAACGGAAAGAAAAAAAAAGGAAAGAAGCAAAGCAAACACAAACCTACGAAGCAGAGGCAGCGGCGCTTACTCACGGAGGCCACGAAAAGATTTTAGGGTTCTTGGCAAATGATTAATTCTTGAATTAAGAATTTTTATACGGACAGAAAGAGAAAAATGTGAGAGAAAGAAAGGAATTTACACAAGAGGTATATTTGATTTATTGGTATACCTTAAAGGTAAGTAATTTACTTTTCCCTTTCAAATTCCTGAAATTCTACGATTTGATTTTATATACAAACAAAGACAACAAAGTTTGATTATAACTCTAATGGAGTTTGTAAGAAATTGTAACCACATGAAGTGGTAAAATCTCTATGTCCTGCCATGATTAAATTCATGTATGATTGTGGGCAAAGAATTGAAAATCCGTCCCATTGAATTTGCTCCATTCCCTTTAGAGAATGTGGAAGCAGTATATGATAAGTCTGAAAGAAGACAAAAATTATTACCATGAAGGTATCAATGAATGTGGACGTGGCAAAGAATTCCGTCCAATTGAATTTGCTCCATTCCCTTTAGAGAATGTGATAGCAGTATGTGATAAGTTTGAAAGAAGACAAAATTATTACCGTAAAGGTATCAATGGATGTGGAAGTGGCAATAGACGAAATTATAATCGTCATTATTGTGATAATGAGAATAATAAAGATTCTCAAAATAATCTTTCACTTTATGAAAGTAATATTTGACATGAGATTGTGTAAAGCACATGATTATGATCCATTCCCTGAAGTGAATGTGATAATTGTAATAGAGCCCGTAAGTCTGAACACGCTCTTGATGTAAATTTGTTTTATGTCTGACATTATGAAAAGAAAGTTCGTTGCCCTTGAAATTTCGGGCAAGAACTATATGACATAGGTGTTGGATGCTAGATGCTATGGGTCTTGGAGACGCCATTAAAAACAGAAATAATGCATCCACCCAAAACTATGCTAAGGCCTTGATTTTCTTGCGCCATCACCTTGATGAAGGTTTGAAAATTGAATATATCATAGTCAAAGATCCACCCATCTTGTGGAATGGCTTAAAGAAGAGATATGACAACCTGAAGTTGGTCACTCTGCCACAAGCACGATACGATAAGAATCCAAAAGCAAATAGTTTATAAACTATATATTATCGTTGCGGTGGAAACGGGAACTGGTCAAAGGCTTGCCGTATACCATGACATTTGGTTGACCTTTATCAAGCATCTCGAAAGAGTAAACGCCCTGAAATGAATTTTGTCTCTGACGACAACTTTGACATCACCCACTTGGATGTGGCAGACTTCTTTGAGCAACCCGAGGGGAAGATAGACCACCTAATCGGTGATGGATCCGTGATGAAAGAAGATGGAGCTATTTGATTTTATTTTACTTATTTGTAATAGTTAATGAATAAACTAATAGTCATTAGTACTAACTCGTATTAGTTAATTTATGATATAATGTTAGTATTAGTTCTTTAGAATGTTTCAATATGCTCAAACATCAATAATATTTTTAATTTCCAGTAGAGGTAATCGACTAACCTGAAAAACTAGTCGATTATCTAATATTTTCGCATTAAAGCTGAAAAACAATTGATCGACAATCGATTGTCTATGTCTAACAATCGATTATCGTTAGACAGTGTAATCTGGAATTTTTCAAAAATCATCCACAATCGATTGTCTATGTCTAACAATCGATTGTCGTTAGACAGTGTAATCTGGAATTTTTCGAAAATCATCCACAATCGATTGTCTATGTCTAACAATCGATTGTCGTTAGACAGTGTGATCCGGAATTTTTCAAAATTAATCAACAATCGATTGTCAATGTTAAACAATCGATTGTGTGTGAAAAATGCTTAAACTGAAAATTTTCAAGCTGCATAGTAATCGATTATGGATAACATATCTGATTTTGTTAGTCAACTGTTAGCAGCAGATTTTGAAAATATTATGTGACACAAACGGATTGAAGTTGTTTATTCTCATGTTCGTATATTTTCTTTTATATGTCAAACCATGGGAAGTAAATTGATTGAAGGCTCCGGAAGAGCAACTGTAACTCTGCCCAAAGGCACGACGTTTATCTTAGAGAATGCAATATTCTCCTCCAAGTCTAAGAAGAACTTGTTAAGTTTTAATGATATCAATCGCAATGTTTTCCTCCAAGTCTAAAAGGAACTTGTTGAGTTTTAAAGATATCATTCAAAATGGATATCATATTGAGAAAATAGATGAGAATAATCTTGAATTCTTCATGAAAACGAGGCTGCCCATTTCGGTTTGGGTTCACGCCATTTTGCATGCAGCAATACTAGTTCGTCGGCTGCCCACTTCGGTTTGGGGTCACGCCATTTTGCATGCAGCAATGCTAGTTCGTCGGCTGCCCACTTTGTTTTGGGGTCACGCCATTTTGCATGCAGCACTACTAGTTCGTCGGCTGCCCACTTCGGTTTGGGGACACGCCATTTTGCATACAGCAATGCTAGTTCGTCTCTGACTGACGAATTGACACAAATATTCCCCGTTGCAATTGGTTTTGGGTCATGGACCCAATATATCCCATTTAAGAATCTTTGGATGCGCAGTATATGTGCCTGTAGCACCGCCATCCCGCACCAAAATGGGTCTGCAAAGAAGGTTAGGAATATATGTTGAGGTTGAATCGCCCTCCATTATTCGCTACCTCGAAACATTGACAGGAGATTTGTTCACTGCACGATTTGCAGACTGTCAATTTGATGAGACACTTTTCCCAAAATTAGGGGGAGAAGTTGGTGAAACCAAACGGGAAATTTTGTGAAAAAATACATCATTATCTCATCTTGATCCACATACTTCTATTTGTGAAAGAGGCACAAAAGATTATCCATTTGCAAAGAATAGCAAATCAAATGCCTGACGCATTTATAGATTTGAAAAGGATAACAAAATCACATATCCCCGAAGTGAATGTGACAACATCTGATTCACGAATACATATTCATTATTGGAAGAATATGAACATGAAATTGGTATTAAATATACCACACTCACCCCTAGAAGGAGGTTTGAGATGATATATGGCATGAATGATCGTTGGTCACGTACCTATTGTACGCCAAAGTATTTTGGAAATATGACTATTAAAGGACAACGATAATGCAAGAAACATATCTTGCATATAAGTTTGACATGACCATAATGGTATAACTTTCTCTTTAAGAAAGATATTCACCACATGGATGTTGATGAATCTGTGGTAGTACAAAATTAATTGAGAGCTCTAGAAGAGCCAATTATTACTATGTTGGAGAAACACAATTGAGTATTGTGCTGTAGTAAGTCTCAAAGAAACTTATTCAGTTTCCAAAGTACACGCGAAAGCGATTGATTATATTGAGACTATAAATAAAGGAAGGCTTTGATATCTCCTATTACTACAACTTGTAGCGGGGTAATTTGCATATGAAAAACTACCCGCTTTGTTCTCCAGTTTGTACTACACAAAAGAATGCCACAATAAAGTGGATATCTATTGGTATAAAAACCCATGTCATAATAAACCTGAAGTTTATTGATAAGTGCACATGTCATGGTGTAAATTTGAAGTTTACCAATATTGATAATTTGTTCAGTTAGCATTCGTATTAGCCATCTCATTTTAAGTATGATGTGCAAATTCACACAGGTGAATATCAAAGAACTAGAAAGTTCTTTACGAATTCTCTTGTATCACTTGTTCTCATTAATGAACTGACCAACTAAAGAGTTCGGGTTGAAGCCCATAAATTCTGGAAATATCAAAGGTGAATATGGGCCCATTCACCTGCCATGTATACCACATATGATGCATCTATGATATGGTTACATGCGCAATTGTTATTAACCCGCAGCCTGGCCGGTGCTTGCGAGGTAAATTGCTCAGTAATCTAACTTCGAGCGTAATTTCCAGATTTCCTACGCAAGATAGTTCATCTTGATAAGTTGGTTTATATCAAAGTTGGTTTAGCAAGATAATTATTGAGTGCTTCCACTTAATAGCTAAACTGTTTCTTATGAGAACAAAGTTATATATATCAGTTTGATATAAGTTGTATACGAGAGTATATTCTCCCCTCACAAGTGGTTCAGGGTCAGGAACCAAATAATTTCATCTTATTATTAATGTGCTGTGTATATTGACATAATAATGCACAAAGATGATTTCCCAAAGTTGAGGAAACAAGTTAGCTTTACTAACATGAGGGGGAGACATGATAAACACTTGAGAAAAGGTTACATGGGATGAATTATCATTTGTATATGTATATCCCCGAATATCATGATATGAACCTGAAGTTCAGAAAAGGGATAATTCAATTGCAACATATTGCAAAGCATGCTATACGCATTTGCTGACCCAAAGAAAGTAACTAAATGGAAGAGATACAATTCAAGAAGAATTGATTCCATATGAAAGACATGTAGTTTTGAACCTATAGTTCAAATGCTTGAAAGTATAAAGTCAAAGGTATGTATAATCAGTTTTCGATATCTTATTTATCTAGCATGACATGGAAAACTTGATATGCATCTAAAGTCTATTATATGGCTTATATGACTTAACTTGAAAGATTTAAGTTGCTTGAAGCATATGCAATTCTTGGTCCTGAAGTACCACATTCTTAGTACAATTTGTGTACATATGTATCTTGCTATAACTATAAGCATGATGGCATTGAGAATGCATCTATGGAGATATTGAAGAGTTATTCCACGACATTATACGAAGATGTTCATATCTATCAAGAATGATGATTTCAAGGTGCGGAATATTTATTCAAGTCAATATGGTTGATTTGTCAAACGTCTATCAAAGATCGTTTTGAAGATGATGCACAAGATTGGAATGCAAATGCTCAAGAATATAAATTGATGTTCTTATTAGGGGGAGTTAATGCGCGTTGCACTCTTTTTCCCTTACAAGGTTTTGTCCCACCGGGTTTTCCTTGCGAGGTTTTTAACGAGGCAACCAATAGGCGCATATTCAAACATGTGTACTCTTTTTCCTTTCTTTAATTTTTCCCATTGGGTTTTGGTTTTAAGGTTTTAACGAGGCACATTGTTGAATAGACATTCAAGGGGGAGTGTTATGAAATCTCCTATTTAAGGTGAATGCCTATAATTAGAGAGATTCTAGAGTTCTATACTTGGTAGCTAAATCATCCCCCTCCCTATAAATAAAGGGGTCTTCTACCATTGTAGACCACCCCTAACAATCTCTAAGTATCAATGAGAATACTCCTCTCTCTCTATTCTCTCTATATTGTTCTTGTTCTTGTTCTATTGCTCTTGTTCTTGTATTATTGTTCTTGTCTTTATATTATTTCATAACATTATCAAAATTATTCACCAAAGTTAATATATAATATTAATATTATAAAGACATTACATAAACATAATTAGATATATATAAAGAGATAAATTAAAATACTAATTAATAAAATAATAATAAAATAGTAATAAATAGTAATGTGGGAGATGAATAGTGTACCCATTTGAGGAAATACTATTTATTCCCTATTTTGAGGACAGAAATAGGGAGGAAATGATCAAAATAGTCCTTAATGTATAGAAGGTGGAGTGTTTTGGTCCTTGATATATGCCCCTTAATGGTAATACTGTTAAACTTAATGGTGTAGATACATTTGTTGTTGATTCCTATTACTATAGTTGACAGATGTGGATCCCACAAACTACATCTCTCTTCACTTCACTGATTTTCTTTTCTTCTTCTTCCTCTAGACACCCTGCATGATACATTAGTGATTTTCAAAAACACTGTGCCCACAAATAGAAAGAATCAATTGGCAAAGATAAATCGTTGTATGTGTAATGAATATAAATATAAATGGGTGAAACAAATCCCAACTAAAAAAATTGAAAAAAAAGAACCCCCACAGTTGTAGGTGCAATTTATCTCCTGTGATCTTCCATTTGACAATTGAAAAAAGTGAATAAGCCACATTTCATAGAATAAACAGGAAGTTGGAGTGCGAGCAAATAATAATAATAATAAAGAAAAAGCTCAGCATGTGAGCAAAAATTGGGAATGAGGTTGAGGATGCTAATATTTATAACTCAAATTTTGCTTGTATTTTCCAACTTCTTCAAGTAACAAAATCGGGATCTGAAATATCCAACCCATATATTGGCAAATCCCTGGTATTTTACAGCCATGGGAATCGAGTTTTGTCCAAGAAAAATGGAGTACCATCTGATCCTCAACTTTCTGGGAATCCATTAAGTTTAACGGATACATGAGGAGGAACTGTTAGTTTTAGGGCATGGGACCAAAAACATCCACATTTTGCATACATTAAGGACTATTCCCATTAAGAGGTATATATCAAGGACCAAAATAGTCCATCCCCTATACATTAGGGACCATTTTGATCATTTCCTCCAAAAATGGGTGAGGGTTGGAGCTAAATTCCCTAAAAAATTTCTCCCATTATGAGGGATGGGGCAAGGTTGGAGATGGCCTAAAGGTCAAATTATGCCCCCTAAATTGGCCATTGCAACTGTTTAAGATTTGAATCTTAGAATGCTAATATATATATATATATATATATTCAAAGTTACCCGGAATCGATAACCTACTACTTAAAGGATATGTAACGCCTCCGCAAACAATACATTTGGATGAGACCGTTATCGTTAGCACAACAGACCATGCAAAATTCTGTGTGAATAATACATATTAGTCTATTGTTACAATTCGAACTATAAGTGATTTTAATATGCACGTGTATGTTAAATTATATGATATACAATTTTATATTGGGCAAATAGTTATGCGTGAAAAAATAAAGTATAGGTTATATGGCTAATTAATGTGGATTGTCATAGTTACTTGTTCGTCGAGATCAAAATGATTAGTTAATGTCTAAACCTATTAAAATGAATAATCAAAGTTTAATAAGGTACATGTGATTGTGTTTTCTTATTTTGATTTTGATTTTAATTTTATGAGGTACAAATATATATAATAAAATGCAGTTCACCTAATACTTGCTTATAGACGACATTCCTAGTGTATGTTCTTTGTTATAAATTTCGATTACACTATTGTACCCAAGACATAGAGTAATAATTATTAATGTTCATACCTCGGTTCCCTTTTGTTTAATCGAACAATATTTTCCATCAAATAAACTATTAAAATCAATATTTGATATCCAAATTTATGAAAATAGTGAATCATCTAACTAAACAGATGCAATAACATAGAATTGATCATTATACTTAGTATGGATTATGTTGACATCTTTTTTGAATGAATTATAATCTTTATATGAAATATTGATAGATAATTTATGGAAATAATTAGAGAACAAAAGCATTAAAGGAATTATAAATCAAAATGATGAAAGCAAGCTAAGAGTACAAATTAGTTTTTGAGTGTTATGCCAATTTAAGTTACTTTTAGATG
Source organism: Nicotiana benthamiana (assembly GCA_034376525.1). NCBI lineage: Eukaryota > Viridiplantae > Streptophyta > Magnoliopsida > Solanales > Solanaceae > Nicotiana > Nicotiana benthamiana. The sequence goes on from CM067325.1 coordinate 107,806,632, forward strand.
AAGAACAAAGAACTAAAATGATATTTGGATTGACATACCAACAATAACATTTTTTTTTTGACAATATACAACTTCAAAAATCAATTTAGCGCATAGTTTAGTTCATTGTAAAAGAAGGACCACTAATATTTTATTTGTCATTAATTGTTGATCTTTATTGTTCTTTTTGTCATCTTCTTTCGTATTGTTGCAAATTATCTTTTTTCCCAAATGCGGTTGCATCGACATTTTCAAGTTCATGTATCATTATAGTTTTTTATTCTTTTTTTATTTTTTATGAATATAATATGAGATTTATAACGTGTTTATAGTCATCCATGGGTATGTTTCCCCTTCAAAAGCCCCCCTAATTAAAAAAAAGGCTAAAAAAGACGAAATAATTTCATATATAAAAGTATGTATTTACATTGAAATGACATCCCTTAGATTGATGAGAAACTTGAATTTAATCTTTACTCAACACCACTTTGTGATGTATAGCACATAGATTTTCCTCTGCAACACTAAAATACAATTCATATGTTAGAAGGTAGTTTTGTAAAGACCCGGTCGGTCGATTTGAGAGTTAATATCTCGATCCTCTATTAACTGCTTTTTCCATATCTTTTTCTACTATTGTGATTTGCCAGGAGGTTTCGTTTTGACTTATGAAGTATTTGGGGACACATAACCCTGAATGGAAGATTAAGTCTTAGAATTTGGACCATAGTTAAAATTGTGTTAAGATAACTCTAGAACGGAGTTTCGTCAACTCCGTTAGCTCCATTGAGTTATTTTGCGCTTATGAGCGTGTCCAGATTGTTTTTTGGAGGTCCGTAGCTCATTTAGTCTTGAAATGGCAAGAGTCAAATTTTTGGATATTTGGACCGGTAGTGAAATTATTGATATCGGGGTCGCAAAGTTGGAGTGGGTCTGTAATGTGAATGTGACTTGTGTGCAAAATTTGAGGTCATTCAGACGTGGTTAGATAGGTTTAGACATTTGTTGTGAAAATTTGAAGTTTCAAGTTCATTAAGTTAGGATTGGAGGGTGATTCGCGATTTTAGCGTTGTTTGATGTGATATGAGGGCTCGCCTAAGTTCGTATGATGTTTTAGAAATTATTATTATAATTGGTTGAGGTTTCGGGAGCCTCGGGTGAGTTTCGGGTGCTTAACGGATCAAAAGTTGGAATGTTGTTATTGCTGAATCTATTTGAGTTCTGGAGTTACCGCATGTGCGGGAGGTGTAGTGCAAAAGCGGGTTTGGGTAGCCCAGGCTGAGTTAGCAGGTGCCGAGTGGTCTGCGCAGAAGTGGCCTCGCTTTTGCGGAGGGAAGGTGCGCAGGAGCGGTGCGGTAGCAAGTACGACTCGTTGGTCGCATGAGCGCATCTGCAAGTGCAGCCCTCCTTTCGCAGATGTGGACCCAGGGAACTTAAGTTATTTCCGCACTTGCGATGGAAATTCCGCAGGTGGCGTCGCAGATGCAACTCTTGGCCCGTGGGTGCGAAATCTCTGGCAAAACAAGGGCTAAATCGAGGGTTTGATTCATTTCTCCATTTTTGGACTTGGGAGCTTGGAAATTGGTGATTATTTGAGAGATTTTCCGAGAGAGCTTTGGGATAACGATTCCTTACTCGCTTTTGATTATATTTCATTAATCTACTATTGTTTTCTCTATTTAATTAAGGAATTGGAATGAGAAAGTTGAAAAAAATAGGAAAAAGTCCCCCAATCGAATTTTTGAGTGGAGTTTAGACATCAGATTTGGATAATTTTGGTACGAGTGAACTTGTGAGTGAATGTGTGTTCATATTTGGTAACTTTTACTCAATTCCAAGAGTGGGCTCAAGGAGGCTTTTTGGGGCGAATTTTTAATTTCTTGCTTTAGCTTTGATTTCGGTAGCTAGATTAGTTCCTTGTAGTTGTATTCATGTTGTGCAATTGATTTGGCTAGAATTGGGCCATCCGGAGCCAGATATTCGTGGAAAAAGCATTGTGAGGGATTGATTTGAGCTTGATTTGAGGTAAGTGTCTTTCCTAACCATGTGTGGGGATCTCCCCTTAGGATTTGGTACAGCTTGATATATGAGCGCCGTGTACGTAAGGTGACGAGTGCGTACACGAGCTATTTGTTAAAAAACTCCATTTTCATTAAGTAAAATAACCGTTTTCCTTTAATTGAGCTACACTATTATATGTAATTATCCTGTTTTAGTTTAGGACAACATTTTTACGTGTCTTAATTGCTTTTTTGAACACTATGAACTATGCTTAGTGAATTTCCTGCTTATTCATTGACTTGTATTTAGTTTAAATTGTAGGATTTCCATGTTGTAGTTGAAATTCTATTGTTTGAGCTGCATATTTACTTTGGGACTACGGAACGGTATTCCAGGAGATCCTTTATGCTACATATTTACTTTGGGACTACGGGAAGGTATACTTGGAGATCCCATGTTGTTATCTATGTGTTTTGAGCTGTCGTCTTTCTATGATTATACTCCTGTTAGATTTCTATATTTATTTTGACTGTGATATCTCATTCCCTTTCCTGCAAATGTTTTTTGTGTGTTGATCCAGGTTCATCTTACCAGCCTCATCACTAGTTGTAGTCACTGCTACGTAATAGAGACTTAAAGGTACATCTGCCTGCACCCGCAGATCCTCGGAGTACCCTTCTATCCTCACTATGTTCATTTTACCTTCTTTCTGTAGAAATAATGTATAGAACAGTTAAGATATCTGAGTAGCTTGTGTCTTGCGATATTTCGGGTTTTTGGAAAATTGTTTGGTACATTTCAGAGGTGATAATTTTATATGTCGAGTGGCATTCCGTTTCTTATTAGATAATTGTTATTGTTAGTTGTTAATGTTAATGTTTTTATTTCATTTCTGCAAAGTGTTAGGCTTACCTAGAGACTAGGTGTTGTCGCAACAACTCACAGAGGGAGAAATTGGGTCGTGGAGAGTTGGTATCAGGTCTCTAGGGTCATAGGAGTTATGAGTCACAAGCCGGTTTATTTGAGTCTCGCAGATCGGTACGGAAACGTCTGTACTTATCTTCGGGAGACTATGGAACTGTTAGGAAAAATCTACTTCATTTGATTCTTTGTTGTGCGAATTTATTGACTTCGAAATTCTAAACTTCTGTCTTCTATTTTTTCACAGATTGTGAGGATACGTGCAGCCGAAGATGACCAGGCACCCGCGCCTCTGCTAGAGCCGCCCGAGGCCAGGGCCGAGGTAGAGGATGAGGACACAAGCGTGGTGCGGCCAAGGCACCCGAGCGACTTGCTACAAGGGATCCACCAGTAGCTCCAGATGGAGCGCATGCAGCTGCTGCTACTACTACTACGCTAGCTCTTCAGGATACCCCTCCACAGTTCATGAGCATGCACAATGCTCTAGCTAAGGCAGGGTTGATTTTTCTTGCTGCAGCCATATCTTAGGCTGGGGAGGAGCACAAACTCCCACCACCCGAACCCTAGAGAAGCGGGTTCATATTGATCATATCCTTGAGGTTATATCGGTACCACCTGTAGCCCCAGTTCAGCCCGAGGGTAAGGCAGCAGTTTCAGAGAAGGAGCAGTGGAGGCTCGAGAGGTACAAAAAGTACGAGCCTCCTACATTCAGTGATCTAGCATCGGAGGATGCTCAGGAATTTATGAAGTGGGAAAAACACTTTTTAAATATATCTTACCTTTAAAATTCTCTATGTTACAATTGACACCTTGAAAATCCCATCGCCTCACGTCACTATTGCCCCGACATAATGTGGTAAACATTCATGAAAACCTCTTTGTCCCCTATAGAATATTATTATAATGTCTTTGCAGTGATTTGCTTCTTTATACAATGAACGCGACTAAGAACTTAAGTTTGTGTACATATCTATATAAAATACCATAATCAAGTCAACAACCAAAAAGGAGAATTCTTCCTTGAACAATATGTGAGTTTCCCTCAAATGCATTTCAATTGCCTTTTTTTTGTTATTAGAAATAGGAATCTTGGACAAGAAAACAATTATTCATACAGTGGCTTTTAAAGTTTGGCCTTTGAAGCGTCACTTTGTTCAGCAACTGGTGGAAACAGGCACCGTTTAATTAATTAATTAATTTAAAGGAGGATTAAATTAATTATTTAGAAGAATACTTTAGTAATTTAATTTTGGGAGAATTACATCCCCTGTTACTTGCCCCAACAACCCATCAGAAAATAACTCATGTTTGAAACACTTGCCTAGCATAGCCCGGGTTGTACATAATCTGAAAATTAATTTGAAAAATTAGCATTCTATAACAACCCATATGTTATAAATACACTTCTATTTAAGGTGAATGTCTTTAATTAGAGAGATTCTAGAGTTCTATTCTTGGTAGATAAATCATCCTCCTCCCTATAAATAGAGGTGCTCTCTACCATTGTAAATCACTCTTAACATTCTCTAAGTATCAATAAGAAGAACTCTCTCTACTCTTCTCTCTATTTGCTCTTGTTCTTGAGTTATTGTTCTTGTCTTTATATTATTTCATAACACGTTATCAGCACGAGACTCTACCGTCTCAAGAACCATTCTCGAGAAATCTAAGGTATTTCCCTCTTCCTAATTTAATTTTCGATTATGTCTGACATTACGAAAAGAAAGTTCGTTGCCCTTGAAATTTCGGGCAAGAACTATATGACATGGGTGTTGGATGCTGAAATCCACTTAGATGCTATGGGTCTCGGAGACACCATCAAAGATAGAGAAAAAGCATCCACCCAAGAATGTGCGAAGGCCTTGATTTTCTTGCGCCACCACCTTGATGAAGGTTTGAAGATTGAATATCTCACCGTCAAGGATCCACTCGTCTTGTGGAACGGCTTAAAGGAGAGATATGACAACCTGAAGTTGGTCACTCTGCCACAAGCACGATATGATTGGGCTCATCTGAGGCTCCAGGACTTTAAGTCCGTTTCTGAATATAATTCTGCTATGTTCAGAATTACTTCTAAATTGAAGCTATGCGGGGATAATATCTCCGATTATGATATGCTTGAGAAAACGTTTACAACGTTTCATGCCTCCAATATAGTACTGCAACAACAGTACAGAGAGAAAGGCTTTACAAAGTACCCTGAACTGATTTCTCTTCTATTAGTGGCTGAGCGAAATAATGACCTGCTCATGAGAAATCATGAAAATCGACCCACTGCGTCTACACCACTGCCTGAAGCAGATAAGGTGCACTCTCATTATGCCAAACATGAAAAGGACCATGGTCATGGTCGTAAACGGGGTCATAGCCAGGGACGTAGACAAGGAAGAAATTCCAATGAAGTCCGTCACCCCCCGAAGAGAGATAACCGCCAAAAGCAGAAACGGGGTCATGAAGATCCTAAGGAAAATGGTTCAGAAACGATATGTTATCGTTGCGGTGGGAAAGGGCACTGGTCAAAGACTTGCCGTATACCAAGACACTTGGTTGACCTTTATCAAGCATCTCGAAAGAGAAAAGGCCCTGAAATAAATTTTGTCTATGACGACAATGAGGACATCACCCACCTGGATGTGGCAGACTTCTTTGAGCAACCCGAGGGGAAAATAGACCACCTAATCGGCGATGGGTCCGTGATGAAAGAAGATGGAGTTATTTGATTTTGTTCTACTTATTTGTATTAGTTAGTGAATAAACTAATAGTCATTAGTATTAGCTCGTATTAGTTAGTTCATGATGCAATGTTAGCAGTAGTTCTTTAGAATATCTTCAATATGCTCAAATATCAATAAAACTTTTATTTTCCAGTGGGGGTAATTGACTAGCCTGAAAAACTAGTCGATTATCAACTATTTTCGCATTAAAGTTGAAAAACAATTGATCAACAATCGATTGTCGTTGACTAACAATCGATTGTCGTTAGACAATGTAATCTGGAATTTTTCAAAAATCACCCACAATCGATTGTCTATGTCTAACAATCGATTGTCGTTAGGCAGTGTAATCTGGAATTTTTCAAAAATCATCCACAATCGATTGTCTATGTCTAACAATCGATTGTCGTTAGGCAGTGTAATATGGAATTTTTCAAAAATCATCCACAATCGATTGTCTATATCTAACAATCGATTGTCGTTAGACAGTGTGATCCGGAATTTTTCAAAATTAATCAACAATCGATTGTCAATGTTAAACAATCGATTGTGTGTGAAAAATGTTTAAACTGAAATTTTCAAACTGCAAAGTAATGGATAACATATCTGATTTTGTTAGTCAACTGTTAGCAGCAGATTTTGAAAATATTATGTGACACAAAAGAATTGAACTTGTTTATTCTTATGTTCTTGTATCTCTTTTGTATGTCAAACTATGGGATAGCAAATATGGATATCTCACAAAGCGAACTTGGATCAACATCCAACTGTAAAAGTGTTTGCCTAATTGATTCATGTACTACACATACAATACTCAAAGAAAGGAAGTATTTCTCTCAACTAAATATGTGTAAGGCAAACGTTACTACAATCTCTGGAAGTAGTAAATTGATTGAAGGCTCCGGAAGAGCAATTGTAACTCTGCCCAAGGGCACGACGTTAATCATAGAGAATGCAATGTTCTCCTCCAAGTCTAAGAGAAACTTGTTGAGTTTTAAAGATGTACGCCGGAATGGCTATCATATTGAGACAATGGATGAAGATAATCTTGAATATCTCGTCATCACAAAGAATGTCTCCGGCCAAAAGAGGGTTATTGAGAAATTCCCGTCTTTATCTTGTGGCCTGTATTGGACAAGAATTAGTGTAATTGAGGCACATTCAACAGTAAACCAAAGGGTTACTGATTCCAATACCTTTGTACTTTGGCATGATCGATTGGGACATCCAGGATCGGTCATGATGAGACGGATTATAGAAAGCTCATATGGGCATCCGTTAAAGAATTTCAAAATTCTTTCGAATAATGAATATCCTTGCACTTCGTGTTATCAAGGCAAGTTGATTATCAGGCCATCACCAACAAAGGTTGGGACTGAGTCACCCACGTTTCTGGAACGTATACAAGGGGACATTTGTGGACCTATTCACCCACCAAGTGGGTCGTTTAGGTATTTCATGGTCTTGATAGACGCATCCTGTAGATGGTCTCATGTGTGCCTGTTGTCTCACGCAACCTTGCGTTTGCGAAATTGATGGCACAAATAATTCGACTACGAGCACAATTTCCACATAATCCAATCAAGTCCATTAGACTGGATAATGCTGCTGAGTTTACATCCCAAGCATTTAATGATTATTGCTTATCAATCGGGATAAAAGTTGAACATTCTGTAGCTCATGTTCACACTCAAAACGGTCTTGCAGAATCATTAATCAAACGCCTGCAGTTGATTGCAAGGCCATTACTTATGAGAACGAGGCTGCCCACTTCGGTATGGGGTCACGCCATCTTACATGCAGCAATGCTAATTCGTCTTAGACCGACGAATTACCACAAGTATTCCCCGTTGCAATTGGTTTTGGGTCATGAACCCAATATATCCCATTTAAGGATTTTTGGATGCGCAGTATATGTGCCTATTGCACCGCCATCCCGCACCAAAATGGGTCCGCAAAGAAGGTTAGGAATATATGTTGGGTTTGAATCGCCCTCCATCATTCGCTACCTCGAAACATTGACAGGCGACTTGTTTACTGCACGATTTGCAGACTGTCGATTTGATGAGACACGTTTCCCAAAATTAGGGGGAGAAGTTGGTGAAACCAAACGGGAAATTTTGTGGAAAAATGCATCATTATCTCATCTTGATCCACATACCTCTATTTGTGAAAGAGAGGTACAAAAGATTATCCATTTGCGAAGAATAGCAAATCAAATGCCTGACGCATTTACGGACTTGAAAAGGATAACGAAATCCCACATTCCCGCGGAAAATGTTCCAATCCGTATTGATGTCCCTGTTGGACAATCATCTTGTGTCATATCCAATGAGTCGAATGCACGCCTGAAGCGTGGCAGACCATTAGGTTCCAAAGATCGAAATCCTAGAAAGAGGAAAAAGAACGATCAAAATGACACCACGAAAGAATCTCATGATTTAACAAATTCTGAGACTCATGAAGAATCCATTGAGCCCGAGACTCTGGAAAATACGGAACTATCCCTAAATCCAATTAATATTGAGGCAAATATTAATCGAGTGGATATTGTGGTGGATAATGCCTTTGCTTATAATGTAGCATATAGCATTATGCAAGAATGTGAGGATCTCGAACCTCAATCTGTTGAAGAATGTCGAAAAAGACAGGATTGGCCAAAGTGGCAAGAAGCAATTCAATCAGAATTGAATTCGCTGGCAAAACGTGAAGTTTTTGGCCCTATAGTTGAAACACCTAATGGTGTTAAGCCTGTCGGCTATAAATGGGTCTTTGTACGCAAAAGAAATGAGAAAAACGAGGTACAAAGATATAAAGCACACCTTGTTGCACAAGGTTTTTCTCAAAGGCCTAGTGTCGATTATGAAGAGACATATTCGCCTGTAATGGATGCGATAACCTTTCGTTATCTCATAAGTTTTGCTGTCCATGAAAAGCTTGACATGCACTTAATGGATGTAGTTACTGCCTATCTTTATGGCTCACTTGATAATGAGATATACATGAAAATTCCCGATGGACTCAAGGTGCCAAACGCGCACAACTCAAAATCTCGGGAAATGTTCTCAATTAAATTGCAAAGATCCTTGTATGGTCTTAAGCAATCTGGACGAATGTGGTATAATCGTCTTAGTGAGTACTTGTTAAAAGAAGGCTATATAAATGACGCCATTTGCCCGTGTGTTTTTATAAAGAAAACAACATCGGAATTTGTTGTACTCGCCGTATATGTTGATGACATAAACCTTATTGGAACCCCTAAAGAACTCCAAAAGGCAATTGATTATCTAAAGGATGAATTCGAGATGAAAGATCTCGGAAAGACTAAACTATGTCTCGGTTTGCAAATTGAATATTTGGCAAACGGAATTTTTGTTCATCAATCTACCTATACAGAAAAGGTATTGAAACGGTTTTACATGGATGAAGCACATCCTTTAAGTACACCGATGGTTGTTCGATCACTTGATGTGAACAAAGATCCATTCCGACCACAAGAAAGGAATGAAGAGCTACTTGGTCCTGAAGTACCATATCTTAGCGCAATTGGCGCACTAATGTATCTTGCAAATACTACAAGACCTGACATATCCTTTTCAGTTAATGTCTTAGCAAGATTTAGCTCGGCTCCTACGAGGAGACATTGGAATGGGATCAAACATATATTGCGGTACCTAAAGGGAACTACCGATATGGGCTTATTTTATGGCAAGAATTGTAGCCCGGATCTTGTTGGTTATGCTGATGCTGGATATTTGTCCGACCCACACAAGGCTCGATCTCAAACGGGTTATGTGTTTACCTGTGGAGAAACCGCCATATCTTGGCGATCGACTAAGCAATCAATTGTGGCTACTTCATCTAATCATGCCGAGATAATTGCTATTCATGAAGCAAGTCGAGAGTGTGTGTGGTTAAGGTCGATAATACATCATATCCAAGACAAATGTGGTTTGAAGTGTGATAAACTACCCACAACTTTGTATGAAGACAATGCAGCATGTATAGCTCAATTGAAGGGAGGATTCATAAAAGGAGATAGAACGAAGCATATTTCACCAAAGTTATTCTTCACACATGATCTTCAAAAGAATGGTGATATCAATGTTCAACAGATTCGTTCAAGCGACAATATGGCTGATTTGTTCACAAAATCTCTACCAAAGTCAACCTTTAAGAAGCTAGTTCACAAGATCGGGATGCGAAGACTTAAGGACATAAATTGATGTTCTTATCAGGGGGAGTTAAGGCGCGTTGCACTCTTTTTCCCTTACAAGGTTTTGTCCCACCGGGTTTTCCTTGCGAGGTTTTTAACGAGGCAACCAATAGGCGCATATTCAAACATGTGTACTCTTTTTCCTTACTTTAATTTTTCCCATTGGGTTTTGTTTTAAGGTTTTAACGAGGCACATCATTGAATAGACATTCAAGGGGGAGTGTTATAAATACACTTCTATTTAAGGTGAATGTCTTTAATTAGAGAGATTCTAGAGTTCTATTCTTGGTAGATAAATCATCCTCCTCCCTATAAATAGAGGTGCTCTCTACCATTGTAAATCACTCTTAACATTCTCTAAGTATCAATAAGAAGAACTCTCTCTACTCTTCTCTCTATTTGCTCTTGTTCTTGAGTTATTGTTCTTGTCTTTATATTATTTCATAACACCATAATAGTAATTGGCAATTTTTAGCCTTATATTAGGTTTGGCAAAGATAACCCCAACAATTGGCATTATATAGCTAAATCCTAAAAAATTTTACTCTCTTTTATATTCTCTCTGGAAGAAAACTACACGCTTATTTTGGCTTCCCTCCAGCGTTTTTCTCCTTGTATGTCTTCTTCTATTTTTTCTCTTTTTCTCATAGTTTAGCAAAAATTCTTGCAAATTATGCAAAAAAAATCAATGGGATGAAAAGGTAAGGTTGATCTAACATCAAAGAAAATCAAAAGCAAAAGATAAGAGAGAAAAATATATTTCAACTTTTTTTTTCTTCTCTCTTCTTTTTTTTAGTTGGATTGAATGAGTGAGTGTGATTGAAATTGGTTGAAAGTACCTAAACAAGGCTATATATAATATTTGAGCAAGATTAGCAAAAACTAAGAGAGAAAATATATTACAACTTTGTTATTCTTTTCTCTTTCTTTTTTTTGGTTGGATTGAATGAGTGAGTGTGATTGAAATTGGTTGAAAATATCTAAACGAGGCTATATACAAAATTTGAGCTAGAATAGAAGTGATTTAGACTGGTTTCAGGCAAAAAATCAGACCTAAAAGTCAACTTTTACGATATGTGTATATCACGTTTATATTATGTACTTCATGTATATCACACAATAGTTTTTAAGGACGTATGTGTATATCACTTTGTATATCGATATACAACACAATTTGTTTATGGGCGCACACGTATATCACTTTGTATATCACATATAAAACACAAATTTTTATGAATATACACATATACATGAGATATCACTACTGTACATAGAGACATACATGAGTTACAATAAGGGATACACATGTGGATCGTCTTGAATTTGAGTTTTCAATCTGAAATGTGATATACAAAGAAGGAAAAATAAAATAGTAATAATTTTTTTTGATATACACATTATTATTATGTTAGACATTATGATATACAAATAATATTATTATTAATTACTGATCAAAATTTATTTTGATATAGCATGTATAAGAAAGTTCTAAAATATAAAAATAATAAATATAATTTTGGGAGAAAATAATATTTTAGTATACAAAGAAAATTAATTTTTGATGTACTCAAAGAAGAAAAATAAATTTATGACATCCATTTTGGTATACATATGTCCGATGTGCTATATGTTGTGATATATAAATAATACAATATTTAAATTGTGATATATATATATATATATATATATATATATATATATATATATATATATATATATATATATATTAATATAAAAGCATCAATAAATCTATATATAATTTTATATTATTGATATACAAAGAATGAAAATAAAATTTTAATATACATGTTGGTATAGACAAAGAAGAAAAAGAAAGTTGTGATATACATATTATTATTTTGATATACATTTATTGGCTATTTGATGCCAATATCTATAATTAGGGCTATTTTCTGCCAATTATATGAGTATATTTGTTATACCATGCAAAAATTTTCACCATTTATCCACCTCTTATTTCTTTGTTCTTGTTCTCCCTCCCATGTTAGCCTTTGCACTACAAAATTTCTCTATTATTGTTATTCTCCTTTAATTCTTTTTCAGATTTTAATGGTTAACTTAGGATTTGAAAAATAAAAGTCATCATTATAAGTGGTTCGAAGATTTGATTCAGAAATTGAGTTTTTTCGATTTTTTAGTTGTTTGGATTGGATATTGTCTCAATTGAATGGAATCATCAAGATGAGTTCAAAACTTAAATTTCAAGTGATTTGGAGTAGATTTAGGCTATATTTGAGTTAAATTTCAAAAATTGAGTTTTTCGATTTGTTAGTTGTTTGGAATGGGTGCTGTCTCAACTGATTGGAATCATCAAGATGAGTTCAAAACATAAATTTCAAGTGATTTGAAGTAACTTTAGGCTATATTTGAGTTAAATTTCATAGGATGCCCAAGGAAAAGAAGAACACGTGAAACTCCATTGATAGGAATAATTTGTATAATATTGTATAAATAGTATATAATATTGTATAAACACAACTTATATACTATTATATCCAAGGTTGACTTTTATATACTTTTATACAACTATATACATACTGTGCCTCTTTATATAAAAGTGTATAACATTATTTAAAAATGTATAAGCAGTTCTTGCATAAAACTATCTCCAGCGAATAACTTCAAACTTTGTATACAACCTACTGAGATTATTTCTAGTAAGTTCAAATATCTGTGAGCTTCTTCTTCTTCTTCTTCTTCTTCTTCTTCTTCTTCTTCTTCTTCTTCTTCTTCTTCTTCTTCTTCTTCTTCTTCTTCTTCTTCTTCTTCTTATTCTTCACTTTTATATACTTTTATACAACTATATACATATTGTACCTCTTTATATAAAAGTGTATAACATTACATAAAAATGTATAAGCAATTCTTGTATAAAACTAGTCCAAATCTCCAGCAAATAACTTCAAACATTGTATACAATCTACTGAGATTATTTCTAGTAAGTTCAAATAATACCTGTGAGCACGTGATTTTTGCCCTATATATGAATTATTCCCATAAACTTCAAACAAAAAAGATTTTTCCTTATTTTTTACAATTTTTGTGAATTTTGTGTTAATTGTTTGCATTTTATTCGTGCATATTAATTTATATGAAAAATACAAAAATATACATTTGCATTTATATTTTAATTTCATATTTTTGTATTAATTAGGAGTTAGTTTGTGTTAGAACAAATATAAAGAAAATAGCAAAAATAGTTCAGTTAGCATTTTTATCATATAATGGTGAAATTGTCTTGAAATAATTTTAGAAATTGGTGACATTAATTAGTTTAGTCTGATTTTTATATTAATCTCCGCAATTTTTATAAATCAAAACGAGGTAAAAAGTATAAAAAATATTAAAGTAAGAAAAAATAAAAAGGTTTTAATTGAAAAGCAATTGAAAATTAAAAGAGAAGTAAAATGTTGCTCAACATTGGGCTTTTGGTTCAGTTAACTCATGCCAGCCCAAGCCAATGGCGCCCCGGTCCAAGCCCACTTATCGCCTAACCCGGTCCAAGACTCCCCCTCCAAAACTCTGTCGTTTGGTGGTTAGTCAATCCGAGCCATTCACGCCCATTGATCTAACGGCTCAGAATTCATCCCTCACCTATCATAAAATTGTAACAACAAGCGTTATAATTCAACGACAATACTCCCCCTCCTCGTACCCAAACTCACTCCGTCATCTCCCGCTGTTACACCGCTGCCGGAAATCGTCTCCTCCGGCGTCAAAGCTCCAATCAACCCCAAATTTCTACCCCATGATCCTCTCTTCCACCCCCTTCCATTTCCATCATCACCTTCTCCCAAAACCTAGCCCAAATCCTCGAATTCCATATCTAAAAACTGGTGGAAAAAAAACCTAGTTCGTCCAAATCTTACAAAGTCGATACCAAATGACCCCCTCACCTCCCCTTCTACGAATCCTTGTTTAAAACCCTTCTAACATATCTGAAGCTTGTAAACTATAAGGTCGAGGGTCATAGCTTCGAACTGTTTTGTTGATTGGTCAAGACGAGTTAACTCAGGTTAATTTTATGAGTTTATCTCCTAGCTTAACTCAGGTTAACTCAGGTTAACTCATAGCTTCAAACTGTTTTATGAAGTTAATTTCGAAGGCTTTGGTTTGAAGATTAATCTGCTGTAAGTTCTTCATTTTTTTGTTTTGTTCTTCAGTTCCTACTTTGTTATTTGTTTTGTCTATTTAATTGAGCATCGTCTTAGATTTTAGTCAAGTTTTAGCATTAATTCTTCTTCTTTGATCTGTTATCAATGTTTAGGTTTAATTCGTTTTAGGTTAATTTTCACCTCTTTGTTTTAAATTCTGGTTCAATTTTAATTGTTGATAGTTATAATTCTGAGTTGTTAATTACTAATTGTTGGTAGCATAATTAGGTTTACTTGTTTAATTTGTTTGTTGAAGATTAAACGTGGGGGTTGATTTGGATTAATTGCAGTTTGTGATTCAATTTAGTGCTGATTAAGGTAGGTTAGGAAGCCTAGATCAGAGTAATCAAAGACATGTACGATGGAGCTAAGACTAGGGTTTGGACTGTGGGTGGCGACTCAGACCATTTTCCAGTTGTTATGGGGCTCCATCAAGGATTGGCGCTTAGCCCTCTCTTGTTTGCCTTGGTGATGGATGCTCTAACCCTACATATTTAAGGGGATGTGCCTTGGTGTATGCTATTTGTTGATGACATAGTCTTGATAGACGAGACGAGGGTCGGTGTTATTGAGAGTTTAGATTTATGGAGACAGGCTCTCGAGTCTAAGGGTTTCAAAACAAGCAGATCTAAGACAGAATACCTGGAGTGCAAGTTTAGCGCCGAGCCGAGCGAAGCAGGAAGGGACGTGATGATTGGATCTCAAGTCATCACCAAAAGGGACAATGTCAGATATCTTGGGTCGGTGATTCAGGGGGACGGAGAGATTGACGGGGACGTCACTCATCGTATAGGAGCGGAGTGGTCAAAGTGGAGGCTTGCATCAGGAGTCCTGTGTGACAAGAAAGTTCCACAGAAACTCAAGGGGAAATTTTATAGAGCTGTGGTTAGGCCTGCAATGTTGTATGGGGCGGAGTGTTGGCCAGTGAAGAACTCTCATGTTCAGAGAATGAAGGTTGCAGAGATGAGGATGCTCAGGTGAATATGCGGGCTCACCAGGTTAGATAAGATTAAGAATGAAGTTATTCGAGAGAAGGTGGGGGTGGCCCCGGTGGATAAGAAGATGCGAGAAGCAAGGCTGAGGTGGTTCGGGCATTTGCGGAGGAGAAGTCCTGATGCCCCGGTGAGGAGCTGTGAGCGGCTGATGATTGTCAGCGTTCGACGAGGTAGAGGGAGGCCTAAGAGGTATTGGGGAGAGGTGATTAGGCACAAGATGGCTAGAATGCGGGTTTCCGAGGACATGACCCTTGATAGGAAAGTCTGGAGGTCTAGTATCAGGGTTGTAGGATAGGGGCTCCTAGAGTTTTTCGTACTCCTCACCCGGGGTGGGGTGAGGCTTGGCAGGGCTATCCATGGATGATTTGTGTTTTGGATTGTGTCTCCCTTATGGTAGTTATTTATGGTAGTTACTGTATGATATTATTGCATGCTATTTTATTTATGGTTCTTATGTTTAGATAATTATTTACGCTATTTCTGCTGGAGTTACTAATGCTCTTTTGTTTTTGTTTTTGTTTTTGTGTTTCCTTTCCTTCACTGAGCCGAGGGTCGATTGGAAACAGCCTCTTTGCCCTTTCGGGGTTAGGCTCGTCTATATATTACCCTCCCAAGACCCCACTTTGTGGGACTATACTGGGTAGTTGTTGTTGTTGTTGTAAGGTAGGTTTGGATAGTGGAATTGGATATAGCTGAGCAGTTTTGTGTTTAATTAACTTGGGTTAAAATTCTAATTGGGGTGAGGGATTTGGTTCAGTTAACTTAGGCTGTATATTTCAGAAAATTAGAAGGGTACTTTAGGCATAGAAAATGGTAGTTTTATGAAGAATAGTAAGTTCAAGACAAGGAAAGAGTAGTATATGAAGTGCCTAGCTAAAAGAGCATCCTAGAAGCTTCTAGAATAGGGTACACGTGTAGACTTCAGCATTTTAAAAGCACTTACATGAGCAGCAAGTTAAAAAGAGAGGGATCAAATTGAAAAGAAAGAGGGACTGAAAGGAAAACCCAATTTGCTGATTTTTTCACTCTTGTTTATCGGTAAAAGGATGTCATTTGCATTGAAAAAAGGGGTCTTCTTTTCAGCCCAAAAATTCCCACTAAAAGCTCTTCCCCTTTTATCTAAATTTCAGATTAGCATTTGAATTCCAAAACACAAAAATACAAAAACACATCAAAAAATAAAAAAACTAAAAAAATGTCATCGTTCCATAGCCTAGTTCAGTCTAATTCTTAGATTTTGCTTTTGGATACTTCATTGCTGTTTTGTACCTGAGAGTTGGTAGCATCAAGAGTATTTGAGGTGATTTTGGTTGATTGTTGGTCACTGAAGGACTCTGTAGCTCCTGGTATAGTTGTAGGTTCATGAAACTCGTGGTGTTTTGCTTAAGCATGGCTTGATTTCAAAAAATCATCGTGATTATTGAACTAAGTTCTAGCTAGTTGATTTCTTACTGATTCTGCCTCTTCTTAATTCCAAAATTCTAGGTAAAAGCTTGAATCCTAATTGTTCTAGCTTTGAAATTGGCATGACATGAAAATACGTCTGCATGTGGAGTGATGAACACTTGAAATGATTTGAATAATACTTAACATGTTTATGTAATTTGAGTTTTGTTAATTATGTGTATGGATTGCATGATTGGGTCAATTTAGTTGTATTGGACTGTTGATTGGTTTGGATTGGACTCGATTTTACAATTTAACTGTTAGTCACTTTAAATAGCTTCATGTGATTAATTAATCCCACTCTACATGCTATGCGAAATTGAATTTGTGTTCTCAAGTGGGCATGTAGATGGAGTCTGATAAGGAGTGTTCATGTTTGCCAAGTTAGTTCATTGTGTATTGATAGTTTAATTTAGTTAATAGCATTTTAGTTTACTTCGATACACCTAGATTAGTAAGCAGTGAATGGTTTAGTGGATTCAAAATGAAAACCAAGGTTGTCGATATCATCAGATTTGAATATAAAACAGTTTGAAGTGATTTTCTTGTGGTTACTTGTTTAAATCGAGTGCAGCTTGGTATATTTTAATTATTGTGGCTCAATATCCATTATTCTAAATGATGCCTTTGGCCGTCTTGATATGGGTTCGATAGGAAGTTGAAATATCCCCACCGCTGAAGCCTTTCTTTTGTTCACGCTGAACGAAATCCATATGGAGTCGAGGCATACTCGTTTAGGCCTGCATCTCATTTACGCCAAGCCCAGATACCACTTTGGGGGATTGGCACAACGATCGTCCATGTAGCAATTTTGTTTGGACCAATAATTTATATTTGGTTAGAGGATCTCAATTCTTATTTTAATCCAGCCTACATTTGTGTTTTGAGTTAGGTAGCAGGTTCAAATTAAAAGGTTCTTCCTTTTGTTTGGATCCGGGCTTGAACTTAAAGCCCGAATTTTAATATTAATTAATTAGGATATTCTTTTTCTTTTAGAGACAAAACAAAAATAGAAAACTACAGTTACTTTTAGGTTTGTCCTTTTAAAGTAAAATGAGACGAGCCTCGTCCAATAAAATACAAAATTACGGGGCCCTCAATAGAAGCTAAAAATACTTATTTGGGATGGGCCGTTTAGCTAATTTCACGGCCTTCCCAAAAGATAATAACGCGTTGGCATCTTTAGGCACGTTTTTTTAATAATTTTACCTTGTTAAATTCGGGTGTGCATTTCATGTCACCCAAATTCAAATTCCAAAACGTTGAATAAAACGTATTTAGGATTACGGGTACATTTCATGTGACGTGATCTAAAGACATATTTTAAATGAGTTCACTTTATCTTAAAAATATATTCTTAATAAAAGCGGTAAAAAGTAAAAATTGGCACATAGGTTCTTCATATAATAAAATCAGATAAAAGCTAAATGCAACAGTTGAGCGACCGTGCTAGAAACAAGGAACTCGGGAATGCCTAACACCTTCTCCCGGGTTAACAGAATTCCTTATCCGGATTTTTGGTTCGCAGACTATTAACAGGGTCATGATTTTCCTCGGTTCGAGATTCAACCGTTGACTTGGGACGCCATTAATCTCCCAAGTGGCGACTCTGAATAATAAATAAATAAATCCCGTTCATATCGTCCTTTAATTAGAAAAACTCCGTTACACCCTTTTCCGGGGGTGTAAGTGTAAAAAGGAGGTGTGACAGCTCCGGTGACTCTTCCCGGGAAAAGAACCCAAAACGTTTGTTCAGGGTTCAAAATTCAAGCTTGGAATAATTGTTATGTTTGGCTTTATCTGATTTATTTACATGATCTGTGCCTAATGTGCTAGTTAACTGCTTTTACCGATTTGATATTTTGTGAACTGTATATAAACTGTGCTAAAACGCATCTCCTCTCTGAGTCTTCTAAATCATGAAGAAGGGTGCACTTCGTGTGACTTCTTTTCTATATAGTGTCTAATTCCCAATTTAGAACAAGGTTTGGATAAGTTGCAAAGCCGGTGAGCCTTCCCCTCGGCTCAAGCTGTCCGCTCGGGTAAGCCAGGTCTAGAACAAACACCCAGGTTCTGAACCTAGAATAACTCAGCCTCATGCTGGATCCCTAGTAGGAACGCTTATTTGCATCATGTGCATTTTGATTTAGGAGACTCAACACAGGGGTTGAGTCCGTCTAGGACTAGCAACCTTAAACGAATAACACCATCTTGATGCACCCTACTTGTGCTCTGTGCATTTATTTGTGTCAAACATGCATGTTGACTGGCTTTTGAATCTCGGGAATGTTAGAAAATTTTTTAAAAAAAAAAAGAGAAAAGAGAAAAAGAGAAAAATAGTAGTTGGAGAGTTAATTGATTATTTTTGAAAAACCAACGCCCAAGTACTGTTGAAACTCTGCCCAAATGAAAAAAAGAAGTTTTTAATAGTTTGTTTTACTAAAAAGCAAATGAAAAATAGAGAAAAAAGGTATTCCATTTTTTTGAAATTGTTTGCTGAAAAGAAAAAGAAAAGAGTCTTTATTTTAGTTTGGGAAAATAGGTCGTTTTGTTTGAAATGAAAAGAAAAAAGAGTTGTTATCTTGTTTTCAAAAATAGAAAAAGGAAAAATAGTTTGTTTTACCATGAAAAATGAAAAGAAAAAAAAGAGTCTTGATTTTTGTTTCAAAATAGTTTATTTGCCAATGGAAAAATAGGTTGTTTTATTGAGAAAAAGAGAAAGAGTCTTTTATTTTTAATTCGGAAAATAGGTTGTTTTATTGTTTGTTGAAAAAGAAAAAGAAAAGAGTCTTTTATTTTTAGTTGGGAAAATATGTTGTTTGTTTGGAAAATAAAAGGAAAAAAAGAAGGTCTTGTTTATAAAAGTAGTTTTTTTTATTTTGCTTATGAAATGTCAAAAATAAAAATAAAAAAGGTCTTGTTTTAAAATAGTTCGGTTAATCTGCCTGAACTACGCATGGTTTGATTCTCACAGGGCGTGAGATACATAGGCAACCCTCATCGGGTCCAACATCCCCTTTACAAAAAATAGCCCAAAAATATCAAAATTTTAATTTTTGGTGATGTCGTTTTTGTCAAAAATGGCCAAATGTTCCCAAACGGGGCACCGGAAGGTTGACTTTGCATAAATGTCTTTGGTCATATTCTGATTTTTTATACTCATAGCCTTAAAATCTTCGTCCCTACGGTGCTGGAAGGCCGTGTTTGCAATACCAGGTCATTTATTTTAATTTTAATAACAAGAAAAAAGAATTAGTGGTCAAGTGAATACCATTCGGATTTTTGGGTCAAAATTGGCAAATAGGAGAAGGAATTTGCTATTTTGGAATTTTGTTTGAGTAGAGTATATGGGTCATTTGATTTTTGAGTATGTATTTAATCGCTAAGTTGGTCAGTTTTGTTATTATTATGGAAATGAAAAATTTCAAAAATATTTTATTGTCGTATACCTTTTATCTGCAAGAACTACGCATGCTCTGATTCATGCTGGGTCATGATAGGTAGGCAATCTCCATAAGATTCGACCACAACCAAAAAAAAAATTGAATAAAGAAAAATTGAAAAAAACCCGGAAAAAGATGTTGATAATGAGAATTGAATCAATCCATTCTAAAATGTTTGTTTTGAATTGTGAAGAAAGTTGAGGTGGTTGGTTTGCGGTAACTCATCCATACAACACAAGGTTGAAAAGCAAGGTAGTCATGGCTAGCAATGGGTTGAACACATGTATTACTGATCCTTCTAGGGGAATTGTTGAATCTGAACCCAAGTTGAAAGAAGAGGTTTTGAGGTTGAAAAGACAGATAGTCGGAATGCACAAAACTTGCGCCAGTGGGTATCCTCCGCCATCAGTCCCCGATGCCCAACATTATGCTCCAGAACCAATTGCCAAGGTCTCGAGTTAGTACCATCATGGTCTTCATTTTGAGTCTCCCGGTGAGGCTACGAACTTGCTAAAATAGTGGAGCGGGATGAGATATTCAGAAAGCCGGAAGGGTTTAAGATGTCGAAGTTTAATTTGTATGATGGGCGAGGAGATCCAGTAGCCCACTTGATGGTTTATTGTAGTAAAATGAGAAGTGTGGGTGAGAAATATGACTTGATGATCGCACATTTCAGTGAAAGCCTAACTGGGGTAGCTTTGGAATTGCATGATCATCAAGATTTTAAGACATGGCCGACTTTGGATGACATGGCTCGAGACTTTGTCCGATACTTTCAATACAAATCAGTCTTTATATTTTAAGTGTTGAAGTGGGGAGCGCGCCCTGATAACAGAGGCATACATTTTAATCTTTAGATTTTAAGTGTTGAAGGGGGAACCCGCCCCGATAGCAGAGGAATACATTTCAGTCTTTAAATTTATGCTTTTAGGTCCTTAATCTTTAAGTATTAAAGTGGGTACCCCGCCCCAATAACAGAGGCATACATTTCAATCTTTAAATTTTAAGCTTTCTAGTCCTTAAATTGTAAGTTTTGAAGTGCGGAGCCCGCCCCGATAACAGATGCATACATTTCAGTCTTTTAATTTTAAGCTTTTAGGTCCTTAAATTTTAAGTTTTGAAGTGGGGAGCCCGCCCCGATAACAGATGCATACATTTCAGTATTTAAATTTTATGCTTTCTAGTTCTTAAATTTTAAGTTTTGAAGTGGGGAGCCCGCCCTGATAACAAAGGCATACATTTCAGTCTTTTAGTTTTAAGTTTTTTTAGTCCTTAAATAAGGGTCAGATTTGCCTCTAACGTATTGACTCCAGGTTAAAAATGCCCTCCGTTAACCTATTTTGAAGAAAATGCCCCTACCGTTAAAAATGTGGCATATTTGTGCCCCTAAGTCTAACAACTGACTGTACTTATATTTAATTCGGTAGGGGCATTTTTTTCAAAATAGGTTAACGGTAGGGGCATTTTTAAACTGGAGTCAATATGTTAGGGGCACAAATATGCCAGAATTTTAACAGTAGGGGCATTTTCTTCAAAATCGGTTAACGAGGGGCATTTTA
Source organism: Nicotiana benthamiana (assembly GCA_034376525.1). Lineage (NCBI taxonomy): Eukaryota > Viridiplantae > Streptophyta > Magnoliopsida > Solanales > Solanaceae > Nicotiana > Nicotiana benthamiana. Next base: position 107,828,081 of record CM067325.1, read on the forward strand.
ACCTGGAGTCAATACGTTAGGGGCAGTTCTGACCATTTTCCGTTTAATTTTTGAAATGGGGAGCCCGCCCCGATAACCGAGGCATACATTTCAGTCTTTAAATTTTTAGCTTTCTAGTCCTTAAATTTTAAGTTTTGAAGTGGGGAGCCCGCAACGATAACAGAGGCATACATTCCAGTCTTTTAGTTTTTAGATTTTAAGTTTAGAAGTTGGGAGCCCGCCCCGATAACAGAGGAATACATTTCAGTCTTTAGATTTTAAGGTCACACTTCAATCTTATCGCAATTAAAGTTTTAGTTTTCTACTCGTATTGTATCTGATAACAAACCCTAGTTTTTCCAAACTGGGGCAGAAAATTTTCTTTGCTTTGTCTATTTTTGTGAAGTCAGGAGCCCGCCTGGATAACAGAGAAATACATTCAAGCTTAAGTTTGTTCAAGTTCAGCAATTTGGAGAAAAGGAACAATATCTCAGTTGACCAGTTGAAGTAACAACAACGGATTTCACCGAGAAAATAAGGCAATGAGGCAACAAGAATACGAGACAACAAGACAACAAGGAAGTACAATAACAAGTTTGAAGAATTTAGATAGGATTTTTTGTAATTCATAGTTTATAGCTTAGGCTAGATTCTTTTTATCTTTGACATGGTGTAATAAGGGAGGTAAGCAAGTAGTAATAGCAGCAAGCGCAGTGAAATCACAGCCCCTGGTAGTCCCAGCTACCATTCACTCCCAAATTACACTGACCTGATTACTGTTTAGCCCAGGATATGTAGGCAACCTCTCAAGCAGGATGCGGTCAAACTTTTCAAAATGCTTCACAACGAAATATTTGAACGGGCAAAAATTACTCGTATTTGCTCGCTTATCTTTGCGCGAAAACTTTCATGTTTCCGAAAAAAGAGGGGCATCTGTGAGCACGTGATTTTTTCCCTATATATGAATTATTCTCATAAATTACAAACAAAAAAGATTTTTTCTTATTTTTTACAATTTTTGTGAATTTTGTGTTAGTTGTTTGCATTTTATTCGTACATGTTAATTCATATGAAAAATAAAAAGGTGTGCATTTGCATTTAGGTTTTTATTTCATATCGTTTGTAGTAATTAGAAATTATTTTGTGTTAGGACAAATATAAAGAAAATAGCAAAAATAGTTCACTTAGTGTTTTTATCATTTAATGGTGAGTTTGTCTTGAAATAATTTTAGAAATTCTAGACATTAATTAGTTTAGTCCAATTTTTATTTTAATCTCTGCAATTTTTTTAAATCAAAACAAGGTAAAAGTATAAAAAATATTAAAGTAGGAAAAAATAAAAAGGTTTTAATTGAAAAGCAATTGAAAATTAAAAGAGAAGTAAAAAGTTGCTCAACATTGGGCTTTTGGTTTTGATTCAATTTACTCATGCCAGCCCAAGCCAATGGCGCCCCGGTCCAAGACCAATTATCGCCTAACCCGGTCACCCCCTTCCAAAAACGATGTCGTTCGGTGGTCAGTCAATCCGAGCCGTTCACGCCCATAGATTTAACGGCTCAGAATTCATCCCTCACCTTAAATAAAAGTGTAATAACCGGCGTTATAATTCAACGACAATAATCACCCTCCTCGTACCCAAACTCAGCCTGTCGTCCCCAGCTGCTACACCGCCACCGACCGCCGCAGGAAATCGTCTTCGCCAGCGCCGAAGCTCCAATCAACCCCAAATTTGTGCCCCATTATCCTCTCTTCCTCCTCGTTCCATTTCCATCATCACATTCTCCAAAAACCCAGCCCAAATCCTCGAATTCCATATCTAAAAACTGGTGAAAAAAATCTAGTTTATCCAAATCTTACAAAATCGATACCAAATGACCCCCTCACCTCCCCTTCTACGAATCCTTGTAAAAAACCCTTCTAACCTCTCTGAAGCTCGTAAACTGTAGGTCCAGGGTCATAGCTTCGAACTATTTTGTTGATTGGTCAAGACGAGTTAACTAAGGTTAATTTTTATGAGTTTATCTCCTATGATATGAAAATGTAACATTAACTCGAAGTTAATTTCGAAGGCTTTGGTTTGAAGATTAATCTGCAGTAAGTTCTTTTTTTTTTGGTTTTGTTCTTCAGTTCCTACTTTGTTATTGTTTTTCTATTTAATTGAGCATCGTCTTAGTGTTTAGTCAAGTTTTAGCATCAATTCTTCTTCTTTGATTTGTTATCAGTGTTTGGGTTTAATTCGTTTTAGGTTAATTTTCATCTCTTTGTTTTAAATTCTAGTTCAATTTTGATTGTTGATAGCTTGAATACTCAGTTGTTAATTACAAACTGTAAATAGCATAATTAGGTTTACTTGTTTATTTTGTTCATTGAATTTTAAACTTAGGGGTTGATTTGGTTTAATTGTAGTTTGTGATTCAATTTAGTGCTGAATAAGGTAGGTTAGGATAGTGGAATTGGATATAGCTGAGCAATTTTGTGGGATTTGGTTCACTTAACTTAGGTTGTAAATTTCAAAGTATTAGAAGGGTACTTTAGGCATAGAAAATGGTAGTTTTATGAAGAATAGTAATTTCAAGACAAGGAAAGGGTAGTATAGGAAGTGCCTAGCTAAAAGAGCATCCTAGAAGCTTCTAGAATAGGGTACACATGTAGACTTCAGTATTTTAAAAGCACTTACATGAGTAGCAAGTTAATAAGAGAGTGATCAAATTGAAAAGAAAGAGAGACTGAAAAGAAAACCCAATTTGCTGATTTTTTCACTATTGTTTATCTATAAAAGGATGTCATTTGCATTGAAAAAAGGGTTCTTCTCTTCAGCCCAAAAATTCCCACTAAAAGCTCTTCCCCTTTCCTCTAAATTTCAGATTAGCATTTGGATTCCAATACACAAAAATACAAAAACACATCAAATAAATAGAAAAACTAAAAAAATGTCACTGTTCCATAGCCTAGTTCAGTTTAATTCTTCGATTTTGCTTTAGGATCCTTCATTGTTGTTTTGTACCTAAGAGTTGGTAGCATCAAGAGTATTTGAGGTAATTTTGGTTGATTGTTGGTCATTGAAGGACTCTGTAGCTCATGGTATAGTTATGGGTTCATGTAACTCGTGGTGTTTTGCTTGAGCATGGCTTGATTTCAAAAATTTGTCATGGTTGTTGAACTAAGTTCTGGCTGATTGATTTCTATTTGTAGTGCTTGCTGTTAACTGATTGTGCCTCTTCTTAATTCCAATATTCCAGGTACAAGCTTGAATCCTAATTGTTGTAGCTTTGAAATTGGCATGACATGAAAATACTTCTGCCTGTGGAGTGATGAACAGTCGAATGGATTTGATTGGTTTGGATTGGACTCGATTTTAAAATTTAACTATTAGTCACATTAAATAGCTCTACTTGATTAATTATCCCCACTCTACATGATATGCGAAATTGAATTTGTGTTCTCAAGTGGGCATGTGGATGGAGTCTGATAAGGAGTGTTCATGTTTGCCAAGTTAGTTCATTGCGTTTGGTAGTTTAATTTAGTTAATGGCATTTTAGTTTACTTCGATACACAAAGATTAGTAAGCAATGAATGGTTTAGTGGATACAAAATTAAAATCAAGGTTGTCGATATCATCAGATTTTATTAAAAATAGTTTGAAGTGATTTTCTTCTGATTACTTGTTTCGAGTGCACCTGGGTATATTTTAATGATTGTGGCTCAATAGCCATTATTGTAAATGATGTCTTATGGCCGTCTTGATATGGGTTTGATGGAAAGTTGAAATATCCCCACTGCTGAAGCCTTTCTTTTGTTCATGTTGAACGGAATCCATACGGAGTCAAGGCATACTCGTTTGGTCCTGCATCTCATTTGCGCAAGGCCCAAATACTAGTTTTGGGGGATTGGCACAACGATCGTCCATGTTGAATTTTTGTTTGCCCAATAATTTAGATTTGGTTTGAGGATCTCCATTGTTATTTTAATCCAGCCTAAATTTGGGTTTTGAGTTAGGCAGCGGGTTCAAATTAAAAGGTTCTTCCTTTTGTTTGGACCCGGGCTTGAACTTGAAGCCCGAATTCTAATATTAATTAGTTAGAATCTTTTCTTTTCTTTTAGAGACAAAACAAAAATAGAAAATACAGTTGCTTTTAGGTTTTTCCATTTAAAATAAAATGAGACGAGCCTCACTCAATAAAATACAAAATTGCGGGGCCCTCAATAGAAGCTAACATACTTAGAAATTCGGTACGGACCGTTTAACTAATTTCACGGCTGTCACGGCCCTACTTCACCAATCGTGAACCTGTCATGACGGCACCCAATCTTCGCGACTATCTAAGCCTGACACTCTGCGGAAATTCACAAATCTTTGCGGAAACGATAAATAAAGCATGAATAGTATAAGATAATGTTAGAGTGCCACCTGACACATACATGTCAACTCAAATAACGTAAAAACCTCCAAGACCCGGAAACCCACGGGCAACACAGGCTAAGAGTAAAGTATAACACATGGCTCTAACATCCATAAGTGTCACCAACGAGAAAATACATGGATAAAACTACTAATTAAAGGTAGAGCAGAGGGAGACTCTTCGGCTCTACGGACGAGGCATATGCATACATCAGGTCTCCGAGTACAGCTCCTAATCACTGATAACGTGCCCGATCAAGAGTACTTGGATATGCATAACAAAAGTGTGCAGAAGAGTAGCATGAGTACACCAAAGCGCTACTCAGTAAGTGCCAAGCCTAACCTCGATGAAGTAGTGACGAGGAAGGTCGAGGCCCTACTGAGAAATAATGTAAAAATAAATAAACAGTAGATAATGAAATAAATCCGAATATCTAACAAGACAGTAATTAAAAAAAACAGAGCAGTTACAAGTACAAATTACAACACAAAGCAAATCACTCAACAATCAGGGTCTCTACATGGAACTCCAGGAATCGAACCCGCAGTCCATCGCCACATGGCGCTCTGGGAATTGAACCACCAGTCCACTTTACCAATATCCTAGGATCTCCTGGAGCCGAACCCGCAGTCCGTCACCACATAGAGCTACGGGAATTGAACCCGCAATCCACTTTATCAATATCCGAGGATCTCCGGGAATTCAACCCGCAGTCCTTCATACCAATTTCAGAGGATCTCCGGGAATTGAAGCCACAGTCCTTTGCACTAATAACAGAGGATCTCCGAGAATTGAACCCGCAGTCCGTCATATCAATATCAGAGGATCTCCCGGGAATTGAACACGTAGTCTAACATACCAATAGTAGAGGATCTCCGGGAATTGAACCCGCATCCCCTAAGTAAAATACTCTACAACAATTCAATATTTAGCGGAAAGGAAACCAAATGCGAACAACAAGTAAAGTCTAGAATCTAACACGCTTCGCAAGAAAGACAAGTATGGTAATTTAGTCAAATAGAGCAAATAAGTCCCTAGCATGCTTCCCAAGGAAAAACAGATATTTCAATTTAGTTAAATAGAGAAAATAAGTTACTAACATGCTTTTCCTAAATCAAAACAAGCGATTTTTCATTTTTTTTAACAGTTAAATATGGAATAAAACACAGTCTAAATAAGCCAAGTAAGGTGAATTTCCAACAACTAGCACAAGTACATGCGCGTCACCTCGCGCACCAGGCTTTTAAACAATGACAAAGATATCCTAAGGGGAGAGGTCCCCCACACAAGGTTAGACAAGCCACTTACCTCGAATTGGTACAAAACCGCTAAGAAATAATGCCCTTGCCACGAGTATCCGACTTCGAGTGGCCCAAATCTATTCAAACCAATTACATATTGTAAATAACATCGCAAGTAACTAATTACACTGTTAAAATTAAAGCTAAGGAACGCAAATAGGTGAAATTACCAAAATGCCCCTCAGGCCAATGTCTCGGAATCGAATAATTTTTACATTTTCAGAAACCTCGTACTCTCACGAGTCTAACCATCAAAATGCCCCTTCAAATCATCAAAGTTATGTCTAAAACTTTTACCCTAATTCTTATTCAAAATCTGAAATTAAAGCATGAATTCGCGATTAGATTAGTGGGTTTTAGTCATAGAGGAGTAAGAAATCATTACCCGATGTTTGCCTCTGAAAACTCCTCAAAAATCTCCAAAATTCGAGCTCTGTAGCTTGAGTTTTTGAAAAAATAGAAGAAGGGTTCGTTTTTGAAATATAAGTACTGGTCAGACACTTGTTCATCGCGAACGCATAGAGGGGATCGCGTTCGCGGAGAGGAAAAATTCAAGTGACCAGATACTACCTTCGCGATCACGAAGGTTTGGTCCTGAATGCATCGCAAATGCGGCCACAAACACGCAAAAGCGTAGAAGAACAGGAGGGGGTCAGAGACTTGAACATCGTGAACGCAAGGGCTGGGGACGCGAACGCGGAATAGGGATTGACTGAGCTTCGCGAATGCTGGGATACGCACGTGAACGCGATGAAGGGGGAGGATGAAGGTACGCGAACGCGATACCCTGGTCGCGAACGCGTATAGGAAATGCTTGACTGCAAATTTCTGCTGCAACTTTGAAACTCTAATTGCTCTGTTGAGCATTCGAAACACGCCGGAGGCCCCCAGGACCTCGACCAAACCTATAGAAATATCTTATAACATCATTCAAACTTCTACCAATCCTTAAGCCACCTAAAACAACGCCGGAAACTCGAATTAATCAATGATTTGAACTTAAAAACTTCAAAACTAAACCAAACTCGGTTTCGATTCAAACCTAACCAAAACACGACCGATTGACCTGAAATTTTACACGCACGTCCCAAATGACATGACGGTGCTATAGAAACTTCCGGAATCACATTCCGACCCTCTGATAAAAGATTCACTATCGCACCGAAAACTTCTAAATTCTAACTTTCGGCATTTATAGCCTAAATTAGCTACGGACATCCAAAATACATTCCGAACACGCTCCCAAACCCAAAATCACCTAACGGAACCATCGGTTTTCCATTTCGAGTTCTTCTTGACATTGTTCCGATTACGGACCATTTTCCAACACTTAAGCTCTCATTTATGGACTAAGTGTCCCAAAAAACATCCGAATTCTATTACCAAATATCCCAGCAAACTAATATAGCAGAAATGAATCTAGGGAAGCAGAAAAATGGGGAAATGAGGCACAAATTCCAAAGACGACCGGCCGGGTCGTCACATCCTCCTACACTTAAACATTCGTTCGTCCTCGAACGAGCATAGAGAACGTACCTAGAGTAGAAAAAAGATGAGGGTAGCGGTTGCGCATATCCCGCTCGGTCTCCCAAGTCGCCTCCTTGGCCGGCTGACCCCGTCACTGCACCTTTAATGAAGCTATCCTTTGACCTGGGCTTTCGAACATGTCTATCCAATATTGCCACTGGCTCCTCAACGTAGGACAAGTCATTGTCCAAGTGGACTTATGTGAACTCCAAAACGTGAGACGGGTCACCATGATACCTCGGAAGCATCGAAACATGAAATACGGAAGAACCTCGGCCAAACTGGGAGGTAAAGCAAGCTCATAAGCAACTTTCCCAACCTGCCTCAAAATCTCAAATGGACCAATGTACCTCAGGCTAAACTTTCCTTTCTTTCCTAACCTCATGACGCCTTTCATAGGCGAGACCCAAAGCAAAACCCTCTCACTAACCATAAATAAAATATCACGAACCTTCCGATCCGCATAAATTTTCTGTCTGGACTGGGCCGCACGGAGTCTATCCTGAATCACCTTAACCTTCTCCACCGCATCCGAAACCAAATTAGTGCCCAATAACCTAGCCTCGCCCGACTTGAACCAACCCACCGAGGATCTGCATCTCCTACCGTATATGGCCTCAAAAGGCACCATCTGAATACTAGACTGATAACTTTTGTTGCATGCAAACTCAACCAATGGCAAGAACTGATCCCAAGACCCTTTAAACTCAATCGCGCACGCACAGAGCATATCCTCAAGAATCTAAATAGTGCGCTCGGACTCTCCGTCCATCTGAGGGTGAAAATTTGTACTCATTGTCACCCTGGTACCCAACTCTTGCTGGACGGCTCTCCAGAACCGCGATGTAAATTTTGAGCCTCTCTCTGAGATGATAGAAACTGGAATGCCATGCAGATGAACAATCTCTCTTATATAAATCCCTGTTAATCGCTTCGCTGAGTAAGAAGTGAATAGTAGAATGAAATGAGTGGACTTGGTCAGCCAATCCACAACAACCCAAATAGAATAAAACTTCCTCGCCGTTAGAGGGAGACCAATCGCAAAATCCATATTGATATTCTCGCATTTCCACTCCGAAATCTCTATTTGCTGGAGTAACCCTCCCGGTCTTTGATGCTCAGCCTTCACCTGCTGACAGTTGAGACATCTAGCTACAAACTCTACTATGTCCTTCTTCATACGCCTCCACCAATAATGCTGTCTCAGATCCTGATACATCTTCGCGGCACCTAAATGGACCGCGATCTATGGGCCTCGGTCAATATCAACTCCCGAATATCATCAACATCAGGCATACAAATACGACCCTGCATCCTCAATACCCCGTCAACTCTCGATAGTCAATTCCCTAGCATCGCCATGCTGAACCGTGTCCCAGAGTATAAGCAAATGAGTATCATCATATTGTCGCTCCCTCATACGGTCAAACAATGAAGACCGAGAAACCACACAGGCTAGAACCCGACTGGGCTCCGAAAGGTCCAACCTCATGAACTGACTGGCTAAGGATTGGACATCCATCGCCATAGGCCTCTCTGAAGCTGTTAAATATGCCAAACTCCCCAAACTCTTCGCCGGGCGACTCAAAGCATCCGGCACCACATTGGCCTTGCCGGGGTGATAAAGAATAGTAATATCATAATCCTTCAGTAGCTCCAACCATCTCCCCTGGCGCAAGTTCAGATCCTTCTTCTTGAACAAATGCTGCAAACTCCGATGATCCGTATAAATCTCACAAGGCACTCCATACAAATAATGATGCCAAATCTTCAAGGCATGAACAATAGCAGCTAACTCAAGGTCATGGACATGATAGTTCTTTTCATGCACCTTCAACTGTCTGGACGCGTAGGAAATCATCCTACCGTCCTGCATCAATACTACTCCAAGTCCAACTCGTGAGGCGTCACAATATACTGTCTAAGACCCTAAACAAGTAGGAAAAATCAGAATTGGGGCTGAAGTCAAAGCCGTCTTGAGCTTTTGGAAGCTCGCCTCACACTCGTCCGACCACTGAAAAGGAGCACCCTTCTGGGTTAATCTAGTCATAGGGGCAGCAATCGACGAGAACCCCTCCACAAAATGACGGTAATACCCTGCCAAGCCAAGGAAATTGCGGATCTCAGTAGCTGAGGAGGGCCTAGGCCAACTCTACATGTCCTCCACCTTCTTCGGATCTACCCGAATGCCCTCACTCGATACCATGTGGCCTAGAAATGCCACAGAACTCAACCAAAACTCCCATTTTGAAACTTTGCATATAATTTCTTTTCTCTCAGGGTTTGAAGCACTATTCTCAGGTGCTGCTCATGATCTTCCCATCTCCGGGAGTATACAAGAATATCATCTATGAAAACAATGACAAATGAGTCGAGATAGGTCCTGAATACACTGTGCATCAAATGCATAAAAGCTGATGGGGCGTTGGTCAGCCCAAATGACATGACAAGGAACTCGTAATGACCATACCGAGTCCTGAAAGCAGTTTTCGGGATATCCGACTCTCGAATCTTTAGCTGGTGATACCCTGAATGCAAATCAATCTTAGAAAATACATGTGTGCCCTGAAGCTGGTCAAATAGATCATCAATATGAGGCAGAGGATATCGGTTCTTCACTGTAACTTTGTTCAACTGACGATAATCGATACACATGCACATAGAACCATCCTTTTTCTTCACAAACAATACAGGAGCACCCCATGGTGAAACACTGGGTCTAATGAAACCCTTATCAAGCAATTTCTGAAACTCTTCCTTCAACTCCTTCAATTCAGGAGGAGCCATGCAGTAAGGAGGAATAGATATGGGCTGAGTGCCCAGCAACAAATCAATACCAAAATCAATGTCCCGATCGGGCGGCATGCCCGGATAATCAGCTGGGAATACATCGGGGAAATCCCGTACTACTGGGACAGAGTCAACAGAAGAGGTGTCAGCACTAACATCTCTCACATAGGCTAAATACGCAGCACACCCCTTCTCAACCATACACTGAGCTTTAAGAAAATATATAACTCTACTGGGAGTGTGATCAAAAGTACCACTTTACTCAATACGAGGAATACCTGGCATAGCCAGTGTCACAGTCTTAGCGTGAAAATCAAGAATAGCATAATGGGGCGACAACCAGTCCATGCCCAAGATAATATCAAAATCGACCGTATCAAGTAATAAAAGATCTGCCCTGGTCTCAAAACCACGAATAGTAACCAAACATGACTGATACACACGGTCCACAAAAAGAGAATCTCCCACGGGAGTGGAAACATAAACAGGAGAGCTCAAGGCCTCTCAGACTGTACCCAAATGCGGGGCATATTAAGATGAAACATAAGAATAAGTAGACCCTGGATCGAACAGAACCGATGCCTCTCTATGACTAACCAAATTAATACATGTGATACCAGAATTAAAGACGACAATCTCGGCACGATCAGGAATGGCATAAAATCTAGCTCGTCCCCTACCTCGAGGGCGACCTCTTTCTCCCCGATCCTCGCCTATGGATGGCTGGGCAGGTGGGATAGAAGATGGAGCTGGAACAATGGCTTGCTGACCCTGTGGAGCATGCTTGGGCTGTGGAGTCTGAGAAGGCACACCCCTACCACATCTGGGGCACTCTATAACCATGTGGCGGGTATCCCCGCACTCACAACAAGCTCTAAGAGGGCGCGGCGGCTGTGACTGCCTGGATCCACCCCTGCTAGACAGACCTCTGGAGGTTCCCTGTGCAGGAGGCACACTAGAAACCGGGGGTGCATAGTAAGGCTCCTTAGATCTGGGAGGATCTGGAGTACTGCTGGGTGAAGGAAGAGCTAAGTGAACTGGGCGACCCGCATAGCCCCTACCATAATGTCCTGCTCTTGAAGTACGGGTACCTGAAAAATGACCAGACTCTCGAGACCTCTTGGCCTCTCTCTCCTCTCGCTCTCTGGAATGCATACCCTCTATCCACCTGGCTATTCTCACCACATGCTGATAGGGAATATCCATCTCCAACTCTCGCGCCATGCTAGACCTGATGGAAGGAATAAGGACCTCAATAAATCTGCGAACCCTCTCACGGACAGTAGCCACCAAAGCAGGTGCATGCCTGGCCAACCTAGTGTAACAGACGGCATACTCAGAAACAGTCATAGAGCCCTGGCGCAAGTGCTCAAACTCCATGCGCCATGCATCTCAGAGGTTGTGGGGAACAAACTCCCTCTAAAACATATCTGAAAACTGGGTCCAATTCATGGAGGCAGCCTCGTCTGGACTGTCTAGCTCAAAAGTGCTCCAACAGTCATAGGTGGCTCCCCGAAGCCAAAAAGCATCAAAGGAAACCCCAGTCGAAGAAGTAATACCATGGTACGAAAAATGCGGTGACAATCCTCCAAAAACCCCATGGCATCATCTGTAGCTAGTCCGCTGAAAATGGGAGGATCATACTTCTTGAACCGCTCCAGTCTACGCCCCTCATCCTCCGAAGCAGGTGCCCCATCCTCGGGCTGAACTGGTACTACAGGTTGGGCAGGAATAAACTGCGCAAATTTCTCTTGAACAGCTAGAGTAGTAGTGGCTGTGGGCGTCTGTGGTGCCTGAGTCCTGACTGGGTCTGCTGGTGGCACCTCGGCGGCTGCTCGCGCAGGTGCTCTAGCTGCACCCCGCGCACGTCAGCGACCCCTGCCCCTAGCTGCTGCAGCAGAGGGTGCGGGTGTCTAATCGTCTCGGGTCATGCGTTTCCTCACCATCTGTGAGAGAATAGGAAGCAGTAGTTTAGAATCGAGGTCAAGACATAGCACGAAAAGAATTCAAATGAAGTGAAGATTTTCCTAAACAGTTACACAACCTCTCGTAGATAAGTACACACGTCTCTGTACCGATCAGAGAGACTCTAAATAACTGACATGTGTCCCGTGACTCTTATGAACCGAGAACTCTGATACCAACTTGTTACGACCCTAGTTCACCAATCGTGAACCTGTCATGACGGAACCCAGTCTTCGTGACTAGGTAAGCTTGACACACTGAGGAAATTCACAAATCTTTGCGGAAACGATAAATAAAACATGAATAACATAAGATAATGTATAAAGTGTCGCCTGGCACATACATGTCAACTCAAATAACGTAAAAACATCCAAGACCCGGAAACCCACGGGCAACACATGCTAAGAGTAAAGTATAACACATGGCTCTAACATACAGAAGTGTCTACAACGAGAGAATACATGGATAAAACTACTAACTAAAGGTAGAGTATAGGGAGACTCTTCGACTCTATAGACGCGGCAGATGCACACCTCAGGTCTTCGTTTATAGCTCCTAATCACTGATAACGTGCCCGACCAAGAAAACCTCGATCTGCACAACAAAATGTGCAGAAGAGTAGCATGAGTACACCATAGAGGTACTCAGTAAGTGCCAAGCCTAACCTCGATGGAGTAGTGACGAGGAAGGTCGAGGCTCTACTAAGAAGAACATAAGAAATAATGCAAAAATAAATAAACAGTAGATAATGAAATAAATTCGAATATCTAACAAGACAGTAATTAAAAAAAACATAGCGGCTACAAGTACAAACTACAACACAAAGCAAATCACTCAACAGTCAAGGTCTCTACGCGGAACTACGAGAATCAAACCCGCAGTATCACCACATGGAGCTCCGGGAATTGAACCACCAGTCCACTTTACCAATATCCGAGGATCTCCGGGAATTGAACCCACAGTCTATCACCACGTGGAGCTCCGGGAATTGAACTCGCATTCCACTTTATCAATATCCGAGGATCTCTTGGAATTGAACCCGCAGTCCTTCATACCAATTTCAGACGATCTCCTGGAATTGAACCCGCAGTCCTTTACACCAATAATAGAGGTTCTCCCGGAATTGAACCCGCAGTCCGTTATATCAATATCAGGGGATCTCCCGGGAATTGAACCCGTAGTCCAACATACCAATTGCAGAGGATCTCCGGGAATTGAACCCGCAGTCCCAAAAATAAAATACACCACAACAATTCAATATTTAACGGAAAGGAAACCAAATGCAAACAGCAAGTAAAGTCGAGAATCTAACATGCTTTGCAAGAAAGACAAATATGGTAATTTAGTCAAATAGAGCAAATAAGTGCCTAGCATGCTTCCCATGGAAACACAGATATTTCAATTTAGTCAAATAGAGCAACTAAGTTATAACATGCTTTTCCTAAATCAACACAAGCAAAGCTTTAGTTTTTTAACAGTTAAATATGGAATAAAACATAGTCTAAATAAGCCAAGTAAGGTGAATTTCCAACAACTAGCACAAGTACATGCCCGTCACCTCGTACACCAGGCTTTTAAACAATGACAAAGATATCCTAAGGGGAGAGGTCCCCCACACAAGGTTGACAAACCACTTACCTCGAATTGGTACAAAACCGCAAAGAAACAATGCCCTTGCCACGCGTATCTGAATCCGAGTGGACCAAATCTATTCAAACCAATTCCATATTGCAAATAACATCGCAAGTAACTAATTACACTGTTAAAACTAAAGCTAAGGCGTGAAAATAGGTGAAATAACCAAAATGCCCCTCAGTCCAACGTCTAGGAATCGTTTAATTTTTACTTTTTCAGACCCTAGTACTCTCACGAGCTTAACCATATAAAAATCTCCCAAATCGGAGGTCGAATGCCCTTCAAATCATCAAAGTTAGGTCTAAGAATTTTACCCCCATTCTTATTCAAAATCTGAAATTAAAGCTTGAATTCGAGATTAGATTAGTGGGTTTTAGTCATAGAGGAATAAGAAATCATTACCGATGTTTGCCTCTGAAAACTCCTCGAAAAACTCCCAAAACCGAGCTCTCTAGCTTGAGTTTTTGTAAAAATGAAAGAAGGGTTCATTATTGAAATATAAGTACTTGTCAGGCATTTGTTCATCGCGAACGCGTAGAGGGGATCGCATTCGCGGAGAGGAAAAATTATAGTGACCAGATACTACCTTCGCGATCGCGAAGAAATGAATGCGAATGCGAAGGTTTGGGCCTGAATGCATCGCGAACGCGGCCACGAACACGCGAACATGTAAAAGAACAGGAGGGGGTCCAAGACATGAACATCGCGAACACATGGGCTGGGGACACGAACGTGGAAGAGGGATAGACTGAGCTTCGCGAACGCAGGGATAGGCACGTGAACGCAATGAAGGGGGAGGATGAAGCTACACGAACGCGATGCCCTGGTCGTGAACGCGTAGTGGAATCCCTGATTGCAATTTTCTACTGCAACATTGAAACTCTAATTGCTCCAGTGAGCATCCATAACACGCCCGAGGCCCCCGGGACCTTTACCAAACCTACGGACATATCCCATAATATCATTCAAACTTGTACCAATCCTTAAGCCACCTAAACCAACGCCGGAAACTCGAATTAATCAATGATTTGAACTTAAAAACTTCAAAACTAAACCAAACTCGCTTTCGATTCAAAACCTAACCAAAACACGTTCGATTGACCTGAAATTTTGCACGAATGTCCCAAATGACATGACGGTGCTACAGAAACTTTTGAAATCCCATTCCGACCCTCGGATAAAAAATTCACTATCAGACCGGAAACTTCAAAATTCTAACTTTCGACATTAATAGCCTAAATGAGCTACAAACATCCAAAATACATTCCCAACACGCTCCCAACCTCGAAATCACCTAAAAGAGCCAACAGAACCATCGGTTTTACATTCTGAGGTCGTCTTGACACAGTTCTGATTACGGAACATTTTCCAACACCGAAGCTCTCATTTAGGGACTAAGTGTCCTAAAACAGTCCGAATTCTATTACCGAACATCCCAATAAAGCAAAATAGCAGAAATGAACTAAGAGAAGCAGAAAAATAGGGAAACGGGGCACAAATTCCAAAGACGACCGGCCGCATCGTCACAATGGCCTTCCCAAAAGATAATAACGCGTTAGCATCTTTAGGCGCGTTTTTAGTAATTTTGTCTTCTTAAACTCGGGTGTGCATTTCATGCGACCCAAATCCAAATCCCAAAACGTTGAATAAAATGTATTTAGGTATGCGGGTACATTTCATGTGACACGATCTAAAGACATGTTTTAAACGACGTTCACTTTATCTTACAAATACATATTGAATAAAAGCAGTAAAAAGTAAAAATTGGCACATAGGTTCATGATATGATAAAATTAGATAAAGGCTAAATGCAACAGTTGGCGTCCGTGCTAGAACCACGGAACTCGGGAATGCCTAACACATTCTGCCAGGTTAACAAAATTCCTTATCCGGATTTCTGGTTTGCTGACTGTCAACAGAGTCATGATTTTCCTCGGTTCGGGATTTAATCGGTGACTTGGAATACCATTAATCTCCAAAGTGGCAACTCTGAATAATAAATAAATAAATCTCATTCCTATTGTCCTTTAATTGGAATACCTACTTTACGCCCTTTTCCGGGGGTGTAAGTGTAAAAAAAAGGTGTGACAATACCCACTCCAAATTTGTCGCAAAATAATAATCAAATTTAACAAGATTAGCATAAAAGGATCCGGAATTTTAGGTTTCTCGCATTTGTTTTTGCATTTTGCAATTGTGATATGTATGTATAAACCTGAAGATATGCAATTTTTATTTAAAAAAACAAAGAATTATTGGTAATTGAAGAAGGCATGAGTGAGTGTTGATTGAATGGGTATAGGGGTAGGTAGGAATAAATGAGGTTGTTATAATTAGAGAGAATGAGAAAAGAAAAGATCTTATTGATATTTGGCTACACTTTTGCAAAATTGTAACTAGGCTAAAATAGTGCAATGTCAACTTATGAAGTGCATTACTCTATAATTTTGTCTTTAATTTTCTTTCCACTTTTAATTATATATATATATACACACACACACACACATACATGCATATATACATACATACATACATACATACATTTGTTTGTAGAAAAATATTATTTGGCAAAAAATAGCCTTTGGTGTATAGGGCATGCAAACGCTACTATTCATGACCATTTGCGATACCAAGAGTACTGAAGAATAATATAATTACCTAGAAATAAATACTTCAAAAGAAAGACATGGCTATAATATTAAATCCAACAGATATGACTTTGTGACGACCCGGTCGGCCGTCTTAAGAATAAACGCCCTGATACCCTATTAAATACTTTTTCCAAGATCATTTTGGCTAATTTGATTTGCCAAGATGTTCGGTTGTGAGTTCCGGAGAGTATTGGGACACTTTGTCACGACCCAAACCCGGTCGTGATGGCACCCAGCCCTAAAGCTAGGTAATCCTGACCAACAATCACGTTCTATTAAATACCGAGTCTCAAAACCGAAAGTTTAAGAATATTATAGTAATTTAGATAATGTTCCGATAATAATAATAGAATATTATGAAATCTGAATAATCACTCCCAAAGATCTGGGGTCACGAGTCTAGAGCCTCTAAACAAAATTGGATAATAATATCTGGATGAGAATATAAAAATCTGAAAAAGTAAATAATAATAATAAATTGGAATATGAAGAGCATCTATGTTCTGCGAACGTCAAGCAGCTACCTCAATAACTCTGGAAGATGTCTGGAGACTACGAATGTCAGCTAAGCTTTCGGTGTACCTAACTCTGCACACAAGGTTCAGGGAGTAGGGGTGAGTACTACCGACTAAGTGAATAATAAGCATAGAAAAATTTCTAAAAGTAAGAAATCCATGAAATGCCACAAAGCAAAGATAAATCTAATAGCCCTATTCCTCATCCACGAACTAACAGTAAAACAATATCAAATACAACAGTCAAGTATCTGATAAAGATGCAATGCAATGCACATGAATATGGTGCGGCGTGCAGCCCGATCCATTCATATTTATTTATCATCGACGGCGCTTACTGGGGGTGTGTACAGACTCCGGAGGGGCTTCTCAGCCCAGCACAATATCAGCTAGGTGTTGGCATAGAACATGCTCTCGGCCTCGATATCAATGTATACAGTTGCTACGGCGTGTAGCCCGGTCCAATGTATGTAATCGCTACGGCGTGTAGCCCGATCCATGGTTAGTCTACAGTATGCATAAGAGTCAAATAACATATTCAACTTATTTTCCAATTTCCAATTCTTAGGAAGAATATAATTTAATTATTTAATTTTAGGAAAATTGACTTAGCATTTTATTACGGTGATTAAACACATGACTGAGATCAATGATCATGTAACTCATGTCATCACATATATATTAACCCTAGTCGGGTACTAGAGATCGACACAAGGCCCCAAACATGGCATTAAGCCCAATTATCAACGACACAATGTGTGTATCAGCCGCTAATAATTTATATTCCGTTCTCAGGATGGACCAAGTCACAATCCCCAATCATATTCCACCCCGCACCTGCCATGGGATGCGAGTCACGCCCTAACATAGCGTCACGATGTCATAAGACGGTGTTTCAAACCCTTAGGCCATCATCCATACAAACTACTCACCTCTAACCGGCCGTAGATTAGCCTGCGATGCCCTTTCCTCTTGTATCGACCTCTTCGCATGTCGAATCTAGTCAAAATCACAACGAATACATAAATATGGGCTAAATAGATATAATCCAACTGAAATTATTCGAAAAGAACTAAAAATCACGAAGTTGGCAAACTGTGAGCCCCAGGCCTACTTCTCGAAAAATTCTGAAAATCACATATTTGGATTCCTCGTCTAGCCACGAGTTAGTACATATAAAGAACACAAAAATCGGAGTCCGTTTGACCCCTCTAATTGACCCCTAAAGTCTCATAATCTCAGGCCCAAAAATCCTATTTTTCTACTGGTTTTCATGAATTAAAGGCTGGGATTATGGTTTATAATCACCTATAAACGAGTTTAAATAATCAAATAACTTAGCTCTGCGATACCCACTTATTTTCTCTCTTAAAAATCACCTCGGAAGCTTCTTCCCGTTCAAATATTGGAAGAAAACTCGACCTGCTCATTATAGGTATACTGTTCACGCGTTTTACTACTCCCTATGATTCCTTGTGAAATTGTAATGAATTTGGGTTCTTGAAGCACTCAATTTGACCTTATAATGAAGGATATATGTAGGTTTTAAGATTTGCTAATAGTTTAGGTTTTTCATTCGCCGTCAGGGGCAATCTCGTTATTAACTTGAAAAATCTGGGCAAACCTTTGTAAACCGGCCATAAAATCCTCATACGATATCCAAATTCGACGATTCTTTTTGCTACGGGTCTATTATTACGATATGGATCTACTGCTTCATTCAAAATAGTAATCGGAGCTTATTTGTTAAATATGATATCATTTATGCTTGAAAAAACGACGTCGGAGCATAAGAAAAACGAGCACGACGCAGCCCAAACCTATCCGAAACTCACCCGAACTCCTTGGGACTGCATACGAACATACTAAAACATCACATATGATCATTCAAACTTAGTTGCACTCTCTAAACACCAAAACTAACATCAAACACTGCATACGAACATACTAAAACATCACATATGATCATTCAAACTTAGTTGCACTCTCTAAACACCAAAACTAACATCAAACACCAAATTTACATCGGATTCAAGCCTAAGTTCTTCTAAAACTTCCGAAACACACATTTGATCCAAAACCCGACCTAAACACCTCCAAATGATTTGAACATTTGCACATACATACCAAATCACCTAGCGAAGCTACAACAACTCTCGAAATTTGCTTCCGACTCCCGAATCAAAATCTCACCTATCAACCAGAGATCGCTAAAATACTAACTTCGCCAAAATAGGCTAATTTCTTTGCCGGACTTCCAAAATTCATTCCGATTCTGCTTCTAGGTCTTAAATCATCCCCCGAAACTGGTCGAATCATCAAAAATCCATTCCGAGCCCTCTATCTCACAAGTCAATATCCGGTTGACTTTTCCAAACTATTTCTTCATTAAAGAGACTAGTTGTCTTATTTCTAACCAAACTATATCCATATTACTTCCAATTCACCAAATACATATGATGAAACACATAGAAGCATAATACGGGGAAATCGGGACGAGAATACGTTAGACGACAGGTCAGATCATTACATCCTCCCCAACTTAAACAAACGCTCGTCCTCGAGCGTGCCTAAAGTTGCACTACGAGCCAACCAATCTCCGGATGACCTTACTAATCACATACCCGGGGTGATCCCACGTCACCCTTAATCACATATGCCCGATAATACAACACATCTAAGAAATTTCACAGGTCATCTAGCCCATCGTAGAACCACATTGCACCTCTGAAACCATACACAAGATCAGAACCTCACATTTATACTCAGAATAAGCCTGAACCAGCTGTATTACCCCTTATTAGCTGGAGTCTTATTCCAACACTGCTATACTCTATCAATGATAAATAACACGCAGTAGACAGTAGTCATTTCTCAGATCAACCATTCATGAAGACATTTCTTCCCCTTTGACTAATACCACAACAGATCTCTGAGCCGAAACTCGATATTAACTTTCCAACCAACTGAAACCAAATCCGTTCGTACCCATTAATGACCCCAAAGGTCTCTTCTGACCAAACACCATCCTGGTGACATGACACTTCAATACGGCCTAAGCCCCAACTTACATAACGCACACACCAATAAGAGACGGTCTAAACATACTCAAGTCATGAAAATGACTAAAACGAAAGAGCTGCACCTTAAGCTCATCAATACCGTTACAACACAAGGCTGAGACCCCATCTCACATCATAGGAATAGAATACTTGAACCTTTCCCAAAGGGTCTAATCTCCACGTAGCCTCGCTATAATACGCTATCTCATCCAACCCCATTCCACATGAAGCACCTCGAGTCGTTATACTCAAACTTGACAACCACGCACATATTGATGTGTGAAACCAAGAAATCCATCAAACCCACGGTGAAGCAATTTATATACACCATTCAATCCTGAAAGGACGCAACAGATGCGTTATTCGTCGAGCAACTCCCAATACGGACTTTCCTCAGAAACCAATAAACAAGGCATACAAAGTATCATACGGAAACTATCTTCAACATCACACTGTTGCGCCGCGCAACCCGATCCAGATACATATCCTGTGGCGACGTGCCACCCGATCCACTCAAAGATCTCACACAGGGAGATGCACATCTAGCCAAATTTGCTCATTATAACAAAATACCAAGTATCTGTCGTAAGCACACTAAGTGCATAATCATATCTACTTATGGCAGTGTAAGCTACAAAACTCAACTTCCACTATGAATCTCGATAGCACCGCAATTTATGTGCCACTGCCCAAAAATCCTAACGCCTCGCAGCACAGAAAAGCAACTCATAGATCTTTACAGATCACAATCAGATCCAATAATGATCGAATCAACCTATCCTGTATCAATACGATTCGGTATTAACCAAGCCAACCCCAGCTAAACTCATATCCAACCAGCTTACCAAGAAGCTCATTACGAAGAAGCCTGAAGCTGCCTCTTCCTCTACTATAATTCATGTCAAAGTCGTACGATACGGCGTCCGACACCAAATAAATACTGAAGCTCACAAAATCACCCGGCGACATGACCTGTCACAAGGAACGCATCTGAAAGGTCCCTCAATACCGAAACTGAATCAATGGTAAAAACCTCAGCACTGACATTCGCCACGAAGGCCCAAACAAGACAAGCGATCCTTCTCAGTCGTTCGTTGGTCTTTGGAATGCAACCCAGTCTCGCTATAACATCACCCAATGCACCTCGCGACGTAACCTGTGGCATATTCTGGCATAGCCCATAACACAATAGTCTAGATTAACCCAACACTGAGGCAACTAGTCTACACCCCATATCACATCCAAAATCTATCGTATCAACAATTAAAGATCCACTCTAGCCTCCAAATCCTAATTTCCACTAAACGGTGCCGAATACACGCGATCTACAACCACGATATAGACTGTATCGGAGAACTCCCAATCTCCAACTCCATATAACATACAAATCACTATACGTGGTCCCACATTGCGACGTATGAATAAATATTACACATCAAGTACCCATTCATTCCACGAAAAATATTCTAAAATTTCCATGTGCCATCAACAACCTCAAATGTCAACAGTCGGTCCAACAGGAAATTACCGCAATCCCATCGAATTGTTATCAATTTACATCACCTTCCTCTCTTACTGAACGTATATTCCCGTCAAATCACTAGAATAGTAATACCATTTTCCTTAATCATCTGAGAGTCGCTTCTTAAATCACATGCAGCTGCCCGTGCTGCTTAAGAATATTAATGAATTTCTATTCGGAGCTGAACCGTACCTCACACACTGAAATCCCAATCCTCCACATCAGACCGTACATACCATACCATACTAGGGTAACCTGAGAACTCCATGCCTTCTTCCTAACCATAAGCTATACTGCTAGAACTAAATCCTTCTATCCACACCCGCCTAAGCAAGCTGTCCGAGCTCAAAAGCTCTGCCCCTCAATACCGCGTAAGGGCTCATTACCTCAAACGTAAACAAGGATTCGATTATATCTTTACCATAACGATTCGGTCCACTAACAAGCTACTTCGTTTGTCTGGATTCCCTTCTGGTTCATTTGCAACTTGATATACTCTCTTGCTATAGCACCACAATTCCTCAATCCAGGCTTACCACATGAGACTCGAACGTAAGACCACTCTGTCTAAGACCAATAGGCCACTATACACTCTCTCAAACATTCCCAAAAATACCACTTCTAAAATACCCTACTTTGAACAACTTCCTACGAATCTTAGTCCGCTACCTTTACTTCCCAGATACTGATACATAGAATCCTGTAATTAATGTAAAAACACCACCAGTCTCGACTTGTTATAATGGAAACACTGACTTGGTTACGTACTCAACCTTAAAACACCTGAGTGCTACATATAGAATCTTGCACACATCAAACCATTCTCAAGAGTCATCCACTCTTATACCCACTGCAAATTACTTGACTTAACGAATCGAACCACTCGTGCCTTATCAGCACTCTGACACCTCAGGACATGATTTCATTCCGATACAACCAAACAACTTCCTTCCCTTTACACTAAGAATTCCTTATCCAGAACTCAAGACATCCTATTACTTTCTCACATCTACGAAGCACCATATAACCTTTGTCTAAATTTTTCTTCACTCGTGCCATCCTCGGCTCAATTTCTGCAACCAGAACTGATTCACCCGCATGCATCATATCGAAACTAACATAGTACCTAATCGTACAATCAGCTAATCAAAAACAACCTTCCCAAAATAGCTCGAAGCCATATATACGACAACACATATACTCTTTTGTTGTCGTAATATCACGGCGAGATAAAAATCACTCTTTCATAAGCTTGTGGAAACACGAGTCATCAGAAATTTTAACTCTTCTGCAATTCTTGCATTCATTCACATAACACTTGAGCCCACTCTTTCGGCGACAAAATTCTTTACAAAGTCCCAAATTTTAAAAAATTACGGCAGAGTTTCCTTTGTAATTGGGCGTATCCACCTGCCAGAGAATCACCCAAAACCATCCCAACAACACGTCCACAACTTGACAAAGCATCACAATGTATATAAACAACATTAATCTCAAATCTAGATGTACTCTATTATCAAAATTGATATATGGACATGTGTTGCACCTATCAAATCATAACACATAGAAAACACCTTTCAATTACACATGAAATCTTCTCACGATACATAAGAATCGCATCACTTCAGAACACTCCGCATGAGATAACCCACATGCTTTACCTCAATATAACATCTCTGCGTACCTTCCATCGTCAGACACATAACGCAACTACTTAGTCTTCCTAAGTCTGAACTCATATCGTATCACAAAATTTACTTCACTCCACCAGGAGACTTGAAAAGATTCTTCATGCGCCTATATTTGGGCTACACATCAAACCAAAATAGGAAATGAATCGATTAACAGTTCATCCATCGTCTAGCAGACTTCTTTTTCGCTACCAAGTCATATAATTGCATCTCGCAGTACTAGCATACCCATACTATGGATACCAAACAGCCATTCAGTCTAACAACGACAATACCGAAAGCCTAAGATTAAGACACTTGCTCACACGATCAGCACCTCAGTGCTCAAGCCCTAGGCAATATCTGGCCTCAAGTCCTCCAGATTGACCGAACATCCACCTCATGAAGATTACATCCCGCCCCTCGATCGGGGAATCGCAAGCCATCGAAGCATATATAATACCGAGCGCTCATGAGTGCTTGCGAACACATGGAAGAAATTTCAAGAGTTACTCTTTCAAGCTGAATCAAGGACGCACGATAAGATTTCAAGAAACTGGAGTGTTTCCTAAAGGTTCTGTAGCCTCGTGCTTATAAGTGTAGTGCACAACACACCCAGAAACAAGACTCTACTAAAACCGGCTTATGACTCGTGAGGCCTAGTAACCTAGGCTCTGATACCAACTTGTCACGACACAAACCCAATTGTGATGACACCCAGCCCTAAATCTAGGTAAGCCTGACCAACAATCGCTTTCTATTAAATACCGAGTCTCAAAACCGACCGTTTAAGAATATTATAGTAATTTAGAATAATGATCCCATAATAATAATAGAATATTATGAAATCTGAATAATCACTCCCAAAGATCTGGGTCACGAGTCTAGAGCCTCTAAAAAATTGGATAATAATATCTGGATGAGAATATAAAAATCTGGAAAAGTAAATAATAATAATAATAATAATAATAATAAATTGGAATATGAAGAGCAGTCAGGTTCTGCGAACGTCAAGCAGCTACCTCAACGACTCTGGAAGATGTCTGGAGACTACGAATGTCAGCTAAGCCTCCAGTGTACCTGACTCTGCACACAAGGTGCAGGGAGTAGGGGTGAGTACTACCGACTCAGTGAATAATAAGCACATAAAAATGGCTGAAAGTAAGAAATCCAAGAAGGTCCACGAAGCAAATCTTAACCTAATAGTCCTATTCCTTAGCCACGAACTAACAGCAAAACAATATCAAATACAACAGTCAAGTATCAGATAAATGCAATGCAATGCACATGAATACGTTACGGAGTGCAGCCCAATCCATCCATATTTATTTATCGTCGACGGCGCTCACTGGGGGTGTGTACAGACTCCGTAGGGGCTTCTTCAGCCCAAGCGCAATATCAACTAGGTATAGGCATAAAATAGGCTCTCGGCCTCAATATCAATGTATACAATTGCTACGGCGTGTAGCCCGTGTTAGAAACTACGCTTTACGCTAGAGGGGGGGTGAATAGCGTATTAATAGAATTTAGCGTTTTCTTGCAGAATTTAAACTTTGCAGGAAGTAAAATAAATGCAGAAAAATAAACTTACACAAAGATGTATACTGGTTGGCCACCAACGTGGTTAGTCCAGTCCCCGAGAGACTCTCTCGAGATTTTTCACTATCTTGTTAAGCTTAAGGGTGCTCAACAAACCGTTACACACTTGAGGACACAAGCCTCAAACAGTTGCTCGGAGATCGCAATCTCAAAGACTTCACCCAAGGAAACGCAAGTTCCTTGAAACAGGAGAATCGCAATTCTCTTACAAGTATATCAAATACTTGGACACTCACTTAACTAAAGTACTCCTTATTGAGTAGAAATGAGTAAAAGAATATGTTCAAGATCACAACAACTTTAAGCAATAATATGGCTCTCAAAAGCTTTATGAAATGAGTAGAAAATGAAGAACAATTGAATGAAAGCTTATAGCAATGTAATGATCAGTTTGTGTATGTTGTTGTTTTTAAAACACTGAAATGAAGCTGTATTTATAGTTGAAAAAATTGGTTCAACCGTTGTCTAATTGCCAATTAAGAGTTGCTGAAATTACTCAGTGATAATCGATTATTAAGACCAAACAATCGATTATCTGCCAGTCAGTTTAAAAATCAATCCCAGATTTAACGCTTCACAATCGATTATACATAATCTATAATCGATTACTGGCAATATTCAAAATCAGATAATTGATTACACTAAGTTCATAATCGATAACTTTAGCAACGTTCTAAAAATCATTTCCAGATTTTAAGCAAAACATCGATTATATAAAATCAATAATCGATTACTTCATCAACGTTCTAAAAATCATTTCCAGATTTTAAGCAGAACATCGATTATCTAGAATCAATAATCGATTACCTTATGGTATTTGAAAATCATTTGACAACGGCTAGCTTCAACAATCGATTGTCCTTTGCAACAATCGATTACTTGTTTCTGAAAATCATAAAACTTACTGTCTCAGTGATAATCGATTATCTAAAGACATAATCGATTACTTAATTAAATTTAAAATCACTGGAAGACATCAACTCAACACAATCGATCACCATTAGTTCATAATCGATTATTTTGAGTATTGAAAAACTTTACCTCAACAACAATCGATTGTCATTTGTTCACAATCGATTATCATGCAGATTTGGAAAAACCTGATGTTCACTGTCTTACTCACAATCGATTACCATTAATTCATAATCGATTGTCATGCAGTCTTGGCTCAGAAACAATCGATTATCATAAGTACATTATCGATTATTTTAGCCCAGATTTTTTAGGCATGTTTAGAAAACATTTTGTCTAATGTAAATATGCATGATTTAAAATCTTTTTGACACAGAATTAAATATGCATGATTTTGGAAAATAGTTTTATGAGAGAGGCCATACTATGAGTCAAGTTATAAGATCGAGATTACAATTTAGAACAACTCAATAACAATTAAAAGCTATATCTTGAACTTCAATCTTATTCGCAACCATTGTGCGCTTGTACTTGAATTCCGTCATATATCAATTTTTGCTTCGTTTGTCATTCATCAAAACCTACAAAAGAGTACACGTTTAGTATATTGCATTGAGAACGTGTTTCTAACAGCCCGATCCATGCTCAGTCCTTAGTATGCATAGGAGTCACATAACAGACTCAACTTATTTTTCAATTTCAAATTATTAGAAAAGTCATCAACAATTACAAACACATATTTATTTTTACCAAGACTTTCAATACGAGAGGGACCAAATAAATCCATGTGAAGTAATTGCAAAGGTCTAGACGTTGAAACAATATTCTTGGATCTAAAAGATGCTTTGGTTTGCTTCCCTTTTTGACAAGAATCGCAAATAGAATCATTTTCAAACTTTAAACTGGGAAGACCAACTACTAAGTTTTGAGAAAGAAGCTTGTTCAAAAGATGCATGTTCATGTGTGCTACTCTACGATGCCATAGCCAAGAGTTATCCTCTTTGCTTACTAAACAATCAACATATTCGGGTGAGGAGTTTGCAAGATCAACCATATAGATATTATCAATTCTAAAACCACGAAGTATGATCTTGAAATCACTACGTCTAAATACAAGACATTCATCCGAATTAAATAGAGCAAGATTTCCCTTGTCACATAATTGGCTTATGCTCAAGAGATTATGCTTCAAACCTTTCACAAGTAGTATATGTTTAATAGAGGAGTTTTCGTCCTTACCGACCGAACCAATGCCGATGATTTTTCCTTTATTGTTATCACCAAATGTGACACTTCCTCCTTCTTTGTGCTCTAGTTGAAGGAATTTGGATTCATCTCCCGTCATGTGTTTGGAGCATCCACTATCAAGGTACCATAGTACACTTGATCCGTTCAAGCACACCTACAAAACAAATTAATGTTCTTTAGGTACCCATGCCATCTTGGGTCCTTGAGGGTTAGGCATGTTATAATGATGCAATTGATTTATATGTCTATGACGAGTAAAGCAAGCGGGAGCAATATGACCAATACGTCTACAATAATGACAAGTCACGTTGGGATTATGCATTTTTCTAGGTACATAGTAACTAGATGAATGAAGGTTGCTTACTCTACTTTAAACACCATTGTTTCTCCTATTATGAGCTCTAGGAGGTTCACAAGTTTGTCTAAAATATGCATCATTTCTAGAATATCTATTTCTAGGTGGAGGGTCGTTTCTTGGTCTTCTAAATTGTTCAAGGTTTGGCCTAAAATATGCATCATTTCTAGGTCTTCTAGCATTTTCACTATTTGGTCTAACATGCAAGTTATTTCTAGGATTTCTACTTCTAGGATAAGCATTTTGGTTATTAGTCCTAGGTTGAGCTCTAGGTTGTTGTGGTTTAGCACCAACCTTTTCTTCATTTTTGAATCCTATTCCATGTTTAGTTGATTTTAGATTAACAAGCACATCATTCAAGTTTTTATGCGAAGAATTAAACTTATCTAATGTGCCTTTAAGTCTAGCTACTTCATTCTTAAGAAGCACACAAGAAGAACAGTTTCTAGTAGAACCTTCAGGTTTATCAGCACTTCTTTTTCCATAAAACTTGTTTTCCTCTTTTAGCTTCTCATTTTCGAAAACCAGTTTTTCTAATTCTTTTTCTTTTAATGAAAGCTGTGTTTGAAAATCTTTTTCTTTTAGAGAAGCGCTTTCTTTAACACTTTTGACAGTTTTTGAAGCTTTGATAAATTCAGCATATAGTTCATCAAAAGCATTTCTCATTTCATCAAGAGTAAAGAAATTTTGAGAAGAGATTTGACTTACCTCGTCTTTGCCGTCTTCTTGAGCCATGAGACATAAATTTGCTGCTTCATCGTCTTCTTCTTCGCTTGCTTCATCTCCGGAATCTCCTCCCCAAGAGATGTATGCACGTTGCTTTTTGAAGGGTTTCTTCTCCTTTTTGATGTTAGGGTAATTTGATTTTATGTGCCCGGTTTCTCCGCATTCATAGCATTTTAGTTGATCGCCTTGCTTTTTGTTCTTGCGTTCATACTCTTTGCGCATGAATTTTTGAAACCTTTTGATAACGAGTCCAAACTCGTTGTCACCTTCCTCATCAATTTGTGGTTGGCTAGCCTTTAGAGCAATCCTTTGCCTTCTTTGATCATCAACAAACGGGTTAAGTATAGTTGATTCATAGGTTTTGAGATTACCTCTTAATGCGTCAATTGTGACATTTGTGATGCCAATGGATTCTTGGATTGCATCGGCCTTTGATCGCCATGCCGGAGTGAGACTTCTGAGGATCTTCCGGACAAGTTCTCTATCCGTAAACGTCTTTTTGAGGGCGTGTAGATCATTCACGATCATTGAGAATCGCTCAAACATTTCGTCTACTTTCTCTCCTTCCTTCATGTGGAATAGTTCATAAGAGTGAGTTAAGAAATCAATTTTAGCTTCTCGTACCTGGTCGGTTCCTTCGTATGTCACTTCAAGCTTATCCCACATTTCTTTTGCTGTTTTGCAACATGATATCTTCCTGTAGTCGTTAGCATTAACAGCACAATATAATAAATTTATAGCTTTGGCATTATTTTGAACCTTACGAATATCCTCCGCGGTATATTCCTCTTCGGTCTTTGGAACCCATTCGTCTTCCACCTTCTTGGTTGGGATTTGGTTTCCATTGGTGAATACTTTCCACAAATGAAAGCTCTTTGATTGCACAAAGATTTGCATCCTCTCCTTCCAGTATGAGTAGTTTGTGCCGTTGAATAGAGGAGGTCGTGTAGAGCATTGTCCTTCTTCAATTCCTGCAAAAGAGTCAAGAGTAGAAGCCATGGATGGTTCTCTCAAACGGTTAAGTTTTCAGAGAGTTGGGCTCTGATACTAATTGTTAGAAACTACGCTTTACGCTAGAGGGGGGGTGAATAGCGTATTAATAGAATTTAGCGTTTTCTTGCGGAATTTAAACTTTGCAGGAAGTAAAATAAATGCAGAAAAATAAACTTACACAAAGATGTATACTGGTTGGCCACCAACGTGGTTAGTCCAGTCCCCGAGAGACTCTCTCGAGATTTTTCACTATCTTGTTAAGCTTAAGGGTGCTCAACAAACCGTTACACACTTGAGGACACAAGCCTCAAACAGTTGCTCGGAGATCGCAATCTCAAAGACTTCACCCAAGGAAACGCAAGTTCCTTGAAACAGGAGAATCGCAATTCTCTTACAAGTATATCAAATACTTGGACACTCACTTAACTAAAGTACTCCTTATTGAGTAGAAATGAGTAAAAGAATATGTTCAAGATCACAACAACTTTAAGCAATAATATGGCTCTCAAAAGCTTTATGAAATGAGTAGAAAATGAAGAACAATTGAATGAAAGCTTATAGCAATGTAATGATCAGTTTGTGTATGTTGTTGTTTTTAAAACACTGAAATGAAGCTGTATTTATAGTTGAAAAAATTGGTTCAACCGTTGTCTAATTGCCAATTAAGAGTTGCTGAAATTACTCAGTGATAATCGATTATTAAGACCAAACAATCGATTATCTGCCAGTCAGTTTAAAAATCAATCCCAGATTTAACGCTTCACAATCGATTATACATAATCTATAATCGATTACTGGCAATATTCAAAATCAGATAATTGATTACACTAAGTTCATAATCGATAACTTTAGCAACGTTCTAAAAATCATTTCCAGATTTTAAGCAAAACATCGATTATATAAAATCAATAATCGATTACTTCATCAACGTTCTAAAAATCATTTCCAGATTTTAAGCAGAACATCGATTATCTAGAATCAATAATCGATTACCTTATGGTATTTGAAAATCATTTGACAACGGCTAGCTTCAACAATCGATTGTCCTTTGCAACAATCGATTACTTGTTTCTGAAAATCATAAAACTTACTGTCTCAGTGATAATCGATTATCTAAAGACATAATCGATTACTTAATTAAATTTAAAATCACTGGAAGACATCAACTCAACACAATCGATCACCATTAGTTCATAATCGATTATTTTGAGTATTGAAAAACTTTACCTCAACAACAATCGATTGTCATTTGTTCACAATCGATTATCATGCAGATTTGGAAAAACCTGATGTTCACTGTCTTACTCACAATCGATTACCATTAATTCATAATCGATTGTCATGCAGTCTTGGCTCAAAAACAATCGATTATCATAAGTACATTATCGATTATTTTAGCCCAGATTTTTGAGGCATGTTTAGAAAACATTTTGTCTAATGTAAATATGCATGATTTAAAATCTTTTTGACACAGAATTAAATATGCATGATTTTGGAAAATAGTTTTATGAGAGAGGCCATACTATGAGTCAAGTTATAAGATCGAGATTACAATTTAGAACAACTCAATAACAATTAAAAGCTATATCTTGAACTTCAATCTTATTCGCAACCATTGTGCGCTTGTACTTGAATTCCGTCATATATCAATTTTTGCTTCGTTTGTCATTCATCAAAACCTACAAAGAGTACACGTTTAGTATATTGCATTGAGAACGTGTTTCTAACAGCCCGATCCATGCTCAGTCCTTAGTATGCATAGGAGTCACATAACAGACTCAACTTATTTTTCAATTTCAAATTATTAGGAAGAATATAATTTAATTATTTAATTTCAGCAAAAGTGACTTAGCATTTTATTGCACTGATTAACCACATGACTAAGATCAATGATTATGCAAATCATGTCATCACACAGATATTTACCCTAGTCGGGCACTACAAATCGGCACAAGGCCTCAAACATGGCATTAAGCCCAATTATCAACAACACAATGTGCGTATCAGCCGCCAATAATTTATATTCCGCTCTCGGGATGGATCAAGTCACAATCCCAAATCATATAACATCCCGCACCTGCCATGGGGTGCGAGTCACGCCCTAACATAGCATCACGATGTGATAAGCTGGGGTTTCAAACCCTCAGGCCATCATCTATACAAACTACTCACCTCTAACCGGCCATAGACTAGCCCGTGATGCCCTTTCCTCTTGTATCGACCTCTTCACGCGTCGAATCTTGTCAAAATCACAACGAATACATAAATATGGGCTAAATAAATATAACCCAATTGAAATAATTCGAAAAAAACTAAAACTCACAAAGTTGGCAAAATCTGAGCCCCGGGCCCACTTCTTCAAAAATTCGGAAAATCACATCTTTGGATTGCATGTCTCGCCACGAGTTAGTACATATAAAGAACACAAAAATCGGAGTCCGTTTGACCCCTAAATGTCTCATAATCTCAGGCCCCAAAATCCTATTTTTCTACTGTTTTTCATGATTTAAAGGTTAGGATTATGGTTTGTAATCACCTATAAAAGAGTTTTAATAATCAATAACTTACCTCTGCGATACCTACTGATTGTCTCTCTTAAAAATCACCTCGGAAGCTTCTTCCCATTCAAAAATTGAAAGAAAACTCGACCTGCTCATTATAGGTATACTGTTCACACGTTTTACTACCCCCACTGGATTCCTTGTAAAATTCTAATGAATTTAGGCTTGTGAACCACTCAATTTGACCTTATAATGAAGGAGATATGTAGGCTTTAAGATTTTCAAATAGTGCAAGTTTTTAATACGCCGTCAGGAGCAATTGTCAATAACTTGAAAAATCTGGGCAAACCTTGGTAAAACGGCCATAAAATCCTCATACGATGTCCAAATTTAACGATTCTTTTTACTACGGGTCTATAATTACAATAAGGATCTAGTGCTTCATTCAAAATAGTAATTGGAGCTTATTTGTTCAATATGATATCATTTATTCTTGAAGAAACGACGTCGAAGCATAAGAAAAAACGAGCACAACTCAGCCCAAACCTATCCGAAACTCACCTGAACTCCTTGGGACAGCATACGAACATACTAAAACATCACATATGATCATTCAAACTTAGTTACACTCTCAAAACACCAAAACTAACATCAAACACCAAATTAACATCGGATTCAAGCCTAAGTTCTTCTAAAACTTCCGAAATACACATTTGATCCAAAAACCGACCTAAACACCTCCAAATGATCTGAAAATTTGCACACACATCCAAAATCACCTAAAAAGATACAACAACTTTCAAAATTCGATTGCGACTCCATGGTCAAAATCTTACTTATCAACCAGGGATCGCCAAAATACTAACTTCGCCAAAATAGGTTAATTTCTTTACCGTA
Organism: Nicotiana benthamiana; assembly: GCA_034376525.1. NCBI lineage: Eukaryota > Viridiplantae > Streptophyta > Magnoliopsida > Solanales > Solanaceae > Nicotiana > Nicotiana benthamiana. The sequence goes on from CM067325.1 coordinate 107,860,329, forward strand.
CCTCCAAAATTCATTCCGATTGCGCTGATAAGTCTTAAATCATTCCCCAAAACTGGTTGAATCATCAAAAATCTATTCCAATCCCTCTAACTCATAAGTCAATATCCGGTTGACTTTTCCAAACTAATTCTTTAATAAAGAGACTAATTGTCTCATTTCTAACCAAACTATATCTGAATTACTTCCAATTCACCAAATACATATAATGAAACATATAGAAGCATAATACGGGTAAATCGGGATGAGAATGCGCGTGAAGACGGGTCGGGTCATTACACACTTAGTCCCTAAATAAGAGCTTAAATGTTGGAAAATTGATCATAGTCGGAACAGTGTGAAATATGCCTCAGAATGGAAATACGATCATTCCGTTAGCTCCATGCGATTTTGAGGTTGAGAGAGTTTCCAAATTATGTTTTGGAGGCCCGTAGCTAATTTTGGTTTGAAATGCTGAAGTTTTAATTTTTGAAGTTTTCGGTGCGATGGTGATATTTTGATCCGAGGGTCGAAATAAAATTTCAGAAGTTGTAGTAGTTCCATCATGTCATTTGGGATGTGTGTGTCAAATTTCAGGTCATTCGGACGTGGTTTGGTTAGGTTTTTGATCGAAAGCGTATTTTGAGGATATTTGGAGTTCTTAGGCTTAAATCGTTGATTAGATTCAAGATCCGATGTTGTTTTAGGTGTTGTAAGGATTGGTACAAGTTTGAATAAGGTATTTGGCGATGTTGTTGCTTTTGGTTGTGGTCCCGGGGGCCTCAGGATGATTTCGGATGGTTGACAGAAAGATTTTGAAGTTAAGAGATTGCAGATTTTTTAGATCTTTAGCAGAAACAGAACCACATCTACAAGTGGGAGACCGCAGGTGCGGAATTTTTATCACTTAATGAAAGCCGCAGATGCGACGATTGGTCCGCATAAGCGGGACCGCATCCGCAAATGCGGAAGTCGCTAGACAGAACATATAAATAGTTGCCTTTACGAAAATTGGCTATTCTTCCACCATTTTCATCAGGGTTTGAAGCTTCTAAGAGGAGTTTTGCGGAAATCATAGGGAAATAAATTGGAGGTAATGTCCTTGACTTCATAACTTGTTTCTATGTAATTAAAGGCCTAATTAATGGTGAGAAATTTGGGGATAATGGGTAATTAGGGCATTAGTTTAAGAGACCTTTAATTGAGGATTTCAGGGGCCATTTGGACTCTGATTTCAGTGTTCTTGTTATGTATAGACTTGTGAGAGTACGAGGTTTCTAAAAATACAAATTACACCCGATTTCGAGATGTTGTCCTGAGGGGCGTTTTGGTTATTTTAAATAATTTCGCGTATTAGCTTAGAATTTAATTATAAAATCAGTTACTTGAAGCGTTATTTACAATATGCAATTGAATTAAATAGATTTGGGCCATTTGGAGTCAGATAATCGTGGCAAAAGTGTGATTTCGAGTTGATTTTGGAGCCGGTTCGAGGTATGTGGCTTGTCTAACCTTGTGTGGGGGACCTTTTCCATTAGGATATGATATTTGGTTATTGAATGCCTCGTACGTGAGATGACGAGTCCGTACTTGGGCTATTTGTTGAAAATCTAATTTTTACTTTAAGTTATTAAACTGAATTCCTTTCTTACCTGTTTTATTCTACTTGCAAATATAGCATGTGTTAGTTTAGAAAAGCATGCTTAGTTGACTTAATTGCCTTTTTTCTTAAACTGCCTTAATTGCATTACGTGAAGCATATTAGGCTAGAATTTACTGTTTTCTTCTTACGAACTTAGTATTTGTTTTGATATTCTTGAGCTGCTATTGTGCATTTTAAATTGGGACTACGGGAAGGCATCCGAGGAGATCACCTGCACGTGTTTATGATCCAAACTGAAGTGCGGGATACCAAGAGATCGCTGACATATTGAGGATATCAAAAGATCCTCAGGATACCAAGAGATCCCTGACATATTTATTGAGGATACCAAGAGATCATCGGGATACCAAGAGATCCCTAGTATAAATGGTGAGGAAATTGAGAGATCTTTTGGATACCAAATGATCTTCGATTATCATCCTTGTTGTGAGCGATATTTTCTTTTGTTTGCCTTGCTTCTGTTTCGTTACTGTATCCTTATTTTTTGTATAGATTCTTACTGCAGTTTTTCATTTATACTGCTTATTTATTCTGTCATTTTATTATTTATTTATCTCAGTAGGGCCCTGACTTTCCTCGTCACTATCCGATCGAGGTTAGGCTTGACTTACTGAGTACCGCTGTGGTGTATGCATGCCCTTTCTGCGCATGTTTTTCATGTGCAGATCCAAGTACCTCTGCACATGCTTACTATCCTTGAGGCAGTGAGAGCTTTTGGAGACTTCGAGGTATATCTGGCACGTCCGCGGACCAATGAGTCTCCATCTTATTTCTATCCTGTAGTGTTAGTCCTTCTATCGTACTATAGACATTTCTGGAGAATAGTGCACTTTACTGTATTCCTTTTAGCTTGTGTTCCCGCGAGTTTTCGGGTTTTGGGACAACATTGTTGGATTCTGTGATGTTGAGTTGTATATGCCGAGCGGCATTTTATATATTATTTTTCCTCCAATTCTTCAGTTTCGATTATTTAATTCTGCAAGTTAGTTTATTTTTCGCATTGTTAGGCTTACCTAGTCGTAGAAACTAGGTGCCATCATGACGGTTCACCGAGGACGAACTGGGGTCATGACAGACTTAAATGCAACTCAAAACATCTTACATATTTGGAGGTCAAAAACCTAAAACTGCAAATCTAGTTCTTAAAAAAGCATGATTACATCAATGATGTTAGGCTAAAAATTCAACTTTTTGCATGTAATTTACCTTTCGTTATACCTTAATCTTGTTAATTGTGGTGTGAATATTGGTGAATCGAGCTTAATAATGATGTTTATATATGTAGAAATCAATTTAAAGTGATTTGGCAATCTTGCATGCTAAGTGAAGCAAAAATAGAAGAATTTGGAGGGAGTATGATTTTGGTGTCCAGGTTGGTGTCAGTCACCAAACAAAACGCCAATGGAAGAATACCACAGAAGTGAAAAAATTTCGGTGTCCTGGTTACCGTCAAGCGAGACGGCTAAGGGCGAATTTCGTCCTGGCAAAAATGGCGGCCTGGTTGTCCTTACATCCCCTTATCATGCATGCGTGTGGGGGAGAAATTTGTGCTAGCGTTTTGGCGCTCGCATTATGGTTCTTAGTCCTCTTTCACCCGAATGCCCTTTAAAAAGATTCTTTCCCTATTTTTGTTAGGACTTGGTAGTTTCGACCCTACACTCCCCCGACATGTATAAAAGGGATTCTAATCCTATTTCTTAGGGGTAAGACATTATTGAGAGAGGAAAACATCTACGGGAACACTTAGAAGCCACAAATCACAAGAGTTTTTCTCTTCTATTTTTCCTTAACCTGTATTTTAATGCTTTCAATTGTTATCATGACTGTTAGTATGGTTATGAGTAGCTAAAGTTTTTAATCAAGGTTTGATGGGACCTATTGGAGGATAATTTTGCACTACGTTTAATATAAATTTGCCGTTGATCTTTCTCTACTTGTTTAACTATGTATTTTCGTTGTTCTTGATTGAAGAGCTTTCAATTAACTGTGCATTACTCGAGAGAGAGTACACATTTAGGTAGTTATTGAACAACACCACTTCTAACTTATTTGAGAGATCAATAGGTTTAAAGGTGGGATTAGAGATAACGGAACCTTGGTGCGATCATATTGAGCGGTGAATTAGTGCTAGATAGCGTAGTTCGAGAGAATATGTCTAGTAAATTGTGATGTTTGCTCGATAGAGAGTTATGACACCCAAAGTATTTATGATCGGTAGAAAATATTTAGATGAATTTATAGGAAACGTAGTGGGGGAGATTCTGATAATAGCGGAAATCATAAGCCAAGATTTTTCCAAATCTTGTTTATAATATTTGCTCTGCCAGTTATAAATTACTGCATTTTAGTTACTTTCTCTTAGTTAGTAAACAATCAAATCGATATTTAGTAGTATTTCTGAAGGTTGATTACTTGAATTCTTGTGAAATTAGTAGTTGTGATTAATAGCTAATTCCCTGGGGGATTCGACTCTAAACTTGTAACTCGAATTATTCCGCTAGATCTCTTAAGGCGAAATGATTTCCTGACAACTCAAACTTGCAGCGATTTTAAAGCTGATACACGAACTTTCAATTTTCCCATTTGAACACTCAAACTTGACAAAACGAGTACTAATAAATACATCCACCAGAGGGTGTATATCAATTGCGCTGACATGTACCACATATGATGCTATGCTATTTATGGCTTGCCATATGTCATTTGTGGGTCCTACGTTTAAATAAAAAATCAAAAAAGAAAGTTACAATTACCAAAAAAAAAAATTCTAAAACATACCCTGTACCCAACCACCCCTTGTGCTTCGTTCACCTTCCTTCCTTTCTTTACTCTTCTTTCTTCTCCTTTCTCTTTTTCTTCATTCTCTTTTTCTTCATTCTCTTTTTCTTCACCAACCAGAATATGCAAACTTCATTATTCTTTTTCTTCATTCTCTTTGAGATGTCGATTACTCCCAAAGTAAAATTATTTACTTTTGTTTTCAACTCTTGAAAGAGAAAGAAGAATAATTTTAAAAGTTTTCCTTAATACATCATAATTTCTGAAATGTCTAAATATGCCAAGTTTTGAATGACATTGAAGGGGAAGATGAAGGGGAAAAAAGAGAAAGGTGAGGGAAAGAAAAATTAGTAAAAAGGTAAGTGGCAGCAACAGAAGAAGCCGCAGTAGCTGAGGCAGCAACTTCGGCTGAGAAAGCGCCATAAGAATTAAGGGTTTGACCAGTAAAGCTTGGATTTTTCCTCAGTAGATCCAATACTATTGCTATTCCTGCCATTGATGGGTTGTTTATTGTGAAACTTTTTTATTCTATAAAAAAAGTGTATCTTTTATGCAAGTATTCAAGATTCAACACCATAACCAAGTTCTTGATTAAAAACAACACTCTCAAACACCAGAAATTAGCTAAAAGTTATTGTCTTTTTGAGGTTTAGAGTAGAGAATAAATGGAAAGAGTGAATTAAAATTGAGGATATAGGGTTGGAGCGGTTGATAATGAATCTTGAGAATTGACTTTGATTGTCGGAGGTGGCAACAAATACAAATGAAACAGGAATAGGAAGAGCTGTATTTGGGAGTTTCTTGCAAAGAGGCTAACCTATCCAGTATCCCAACCAATGTATAACTGGGGATGAAAAATTAAAAAATTGAGTTGGAATTTTGCTGGAAAGACAAAAGAATTGGAGGGGAGGAGAGAGAAGGGAAGGGAAAAGTTTTTTTTTTCTTTTTCATTTATATTTTATTCTAATTCTAATTTTTTTAGTAAAAACAATACTATTCACATGCCTTGGCAGCGTGATTTGCACACATTTTAGCCATATTATATACAGTGCTTCCACATAGGCATAGTCAACGGTCAAAAGTGTTTATTAGTACTCGTTTTGTCAAGTTTGAGTGTTCAAATTGGAAAATTGGAAGTTCGTGTATTGACTTTAAAATCGGCTGCAAATTTGAGTGGCCAGGAAGGCATTTCGCCATCTTCTTAATAGGGATAGTTGAGCGTGATCAACGAATAAGCATGTATTGTCCAAGTCACTCCACATTTATAGCAAAATTGTGATCCACACGTATAAGTTAGATGTAAACATCCTCCCACCTAGAAACTACTTCTTTTGGCATAATAGAACTACATGTTTCCAAATCAAGAATTCCTCTACCAGCAACACCTGGACATGTTACAACATGAATATTGTCCTGGATTTTAGTGGCTAAATGTTTGCTAATGCATTCAGTACAAAAAAATGTGGCTGCATGTTTGTATTCTGAACATTTCATCACTTTCTTTCCTTTCTGCACATATTTCGCAGAAATTTAACGACGATTCTCCTACTTCATGTGCACCGCCTTCTGCTTCTTTGTTTTGATTAAAAATTGTTGAATTCTTACTTCTTGGAACTGGAGTTCTCAGCATACTTATCGTCTGATATTGAGAAGTTTTCATTGTCTTTTATTTCATCGAAAAGTAATGAGACGTAATTAATATCATCACAAGAAAGATCAAGAGCGCATTCTTTTGCCATTTGATCAAGGATATATATATCGTGCTAACTAGAGCCAAGGGTCTTCCCCAGACCCCGCCTGGTGGGAGTATACTGGGTAGTTGTTGTTGTTGTAGTTGTTGTAGAGCCAAGGGTCAGGCTGTGCATTCATTACGCTTCCAGATCTCACATGTGGAACTACACTATGTATGTTGTCGTGTATATATTGTGCTTACCCGATATTTTCATGCTGGCTATAGAGGTAAAGTTGATAAACACACTTCAGATGCTGATATGGAACACAACATATACTTTTCAGTGGCATACATCCCTTTACTCTTCAAATACTCTTATTGATGGAGTACATCATATATCATCTTAACGAGCATGATCTGCGGAGAAGGATGCAGATTTAGCACTATGGTTGGGCCATACAAAATTACTAAATGATAGATGGTGCTTTTGCTTAATGTGCCGAGATGTCAACTCTGACTCCATTCCTCCAAGCATTTCCCACATCACCTGTACATCCGCATAGCCACAGGACTGTATATCACCATGAAGCTTCAATAATCCAGCACCTGAAGGAAACAAAAACCAATATAAAACCATGTAAGTGATCCTTAAAAGCTACTGTCTTGATGTTTTCACTCTTCTCATTCACTGCCCAATTTGTTTGTATCTTACTGCTAAAGTTATGATGTTAAAAGTTTCTTATTCATAATATACTTTTGGAGACAAACAAAAACAACATACCCAGTGTAGTCCCATAAGTGGGTTCTGGATGTGTATGCAGTTAGACCATCAACCATTGGACACCAGTGGATATATATGTACTCTTGTTAGAGACATCTGAAATGGTATATGCTATGTTTAAGCAATCTGAAATTTTATGAGTGGCTATAGAACAATATATTAAAGATTGACCAGAAAACAAAGGCATCATTAACTTGATCAGTAGCAGCCTATGTTATTAACAAGTTGGCCTGCGTTTGGGTCTTACTGTGGGTTAAACATAATGAACAAAATCACACAAGGAAATGACTCCGAATGTTACAAATTAAAATGGATGTAAGAAATTCTTGGAATTTTTTAATTTTTCAAGTGCGAAAGTGTCATAAGTGTCTAACTACATTATTAAAAGATTTATCGCAATATCTCCTCTTACCAATAATAAACTGACCCTAAGATGTAGATAAATTTTTTCTTTATAAAAGTAACAATAATAGGAAGAATACTAACAACTTGATTAAATATTGATTAGCTCTTTTATATGGAACTTTATTGCCTTGTATAGAAGAGATAGAAAACCAAAATGGAGTTTACTTAAAAAAAAAAATTCAATCCAAGTTTCACTTAAGGAACCTACTTATATGAGCTAATAATTTCTGACTGTGCCACTTTTCTCTTCGGACTTTACTTTAAGATTTTACCGAGATTGTTATTGTTGTTTTGATTGTTGTTGGGGAGGGGGAAAGAGAGCTTTTTTCGTTAATTTTTAGGAGGAAGGGTTTCATTGAGGGTTTATCAAAAAAATCTCTTTAACTTATCACAAAGAAGGTTTGCATATCATCTCCGGACCTTACTTACGAGATTTCACTAGTTTCATTTTTTGTTTTTATTTTTATTTGTGGGGCAGAGGAAGAGAGGACTAACCATTCTTAGGAGCCTTGACGCGGGCTGAAAATACGAACCAAGCACGTCTAACTGGAAAACCCATCTTTTGCCACAAATCTTCCATCCTTCAATTTGATTCTCAGCTTCTTCTTCTAACAGGAAAGACTATATTCTTTCTTCAAATTTAAATAAAGAATATCTCCTTCTACAATGAATTCAGGCTATGAGCTAATGGCTGGAAGTAAAAAGGAAGTATAGTGCGGTTTTGTCCTTTCCAAGCACTTAATCTACTGCTGACAAGTGATGACTAAACAAGTGACTGCAACACTAATAAAGGAGTGATGTGTTTCCACTCCTAGTGTTCCACAAAAGCAGTTCAGTTATTTTAAGAAATATAGTACAGATATTAATGTTAGCGGTATTATTAATTTTATTTTGCGTTAAAAATTATTTACGTTAGTTAGCCGAAAAATATATAAATTTATATAATTTTTAGTGTCATTTTCTATTATGACTTATGAGTTTGAACTTTGAATCATCTTACTTTTGAGTAAAATAAAGTATGGAAACACAATTTCCCCACTTAAGATTTGTTTTTTTGACTAAAAGACGAGACTTTGTTCACCGACTTGTCACAGTGCTACTCTGAGTTTGTTTGTTTGTGGTAGGATATTAAAGAGATATTTTCGTGCCACGTGGCTGTTGTGGGTTGGATTTTGCTATGTGATTGGTAGCGTTTTGATGAGTTCGAACCAAAATGTGATTCTTTTGGACTCAAAGTATACAAATAAATAGTAAAAACAATTACATTTTTATATATAGCGATATAATATCTGGCGCTATACATTAACGGGAACTACACCGTTAATGTATAGCGCCAGGTATTATGGTGCTATACTCTAAAAGCTGACACGGTCAGGTATAACACAATAATACCTGGAACTATATATCAACTTTTATATATAGCGCCATGTATTACGGCGCTATACTCCTTTTTTCTAGCCCCACCAATAATTTTTGAGTTCAATAATTCAAAAGCGTAGAATAACTTCCCGGCTAGCTATTTCCTATATAAGAAGTTAGAATCGCATAGAAATTCATTCAATTTTTTTTTAATTCTTGTTGAAACGTCTATTGTTGTTAAATTCTCCGGCATTTTTTCATTATGTCTGAAAAGCGTAGGATAAGAGTTTCATTATATTGGAGGGGAGGGGGAGGGGGTTTGAGGTTGTGATAGAGAATAACTCTGTGAGCTACAGTTTACCTGCTAAGTGTCTTGTTAAATTGCCATTTGCAATGGAGTACGAAATATTGATATCGTTGTTATGCAAAAAAATGAGTGTGAGAAAATGTCCAGTGATACTTAAAGTAACCGGAAGATATCCTTATTCTGTTACTCTGCAAGGGGTTGCTTTTTATTCGGAGTTCAACATCAATGATGATAAAACTTTGAGTGATTTCCTAAGGACTCCAGACGAATGCCGGGAATTTCTTGTAATCACAATGTTGAAGATGTACGTGAAGGTCGAAGATATTCCAAAAATGAGGTTGTGCGTAGTAGAGATAACTCCCAGTCATCGGGTGGTTATTCTGGATCAGTTTTTGCCGGACAGGTTCTGGATGGAAAAGTTTTCCTTGATTTAAACTTATCACCGTCGACGAATGAGCAGCGAAAAAATAATTTATACCCTGCTTTCCATAATTCACAAGAAGAGTGGTAAACTTCCATGTTCATTTGAGTTAATTATGTATATTTTTGGCATATTGAATTTGTATTAACGCTCATTTATTTAATAGGGGGTACCGGCCGGATAAGAATTTTACAAGTGGCCCATCCGACAGTCATCACCTAATTGAAAACGTCCATCATGGAATGTCATCACATTACGACTTGTAAGTGAAGTGACATAGCCATATGAAACGTATTTATTAATTCAGTAGCTTATATTTTTGTTGGTTGTGCAGTGAAAAAGAGCAAGTTGAACCACACCTACTCAATCAATTGCCCAAAAACGATACATTCAATCGAGATCTGGCAGATACACAGAGTGAGAAAGAGAACAGTGATTACGATAACAATGCCGATGAATTGGGAGACGAGATACCATTTGCTCGTGAGAATGGTGATGAACAGGATCAGGAGGAAGGATCTGATGTATACAGAGGCCCCCCTAGACGAAGAGTGTACGAGTCCGATGTGCCGTTTCATTTAAGAGAGATTCCTTACATTGATAACTTTCCAACTATGTCGGATATGGAAGCACTCACAAGAGATTTTGATGAAATCCGGACAGCAATGTGGGATGAGTCTAGACCAACGGTGCTTACAAAGGGGATACTTTTTCCTGATAAAGCACGCATAAGCAGGGCTTATAAAATACACAATGTAAAAGAGTGTCGTGAAATGCAGGTATGTGAGTCAAGTCCGATGTATACAAGGATGTTTGCTGCAGGTGGTTTTGGCCATGTAATTGGATATTGCGTGCGACCAAGAACAAGACAGGTATGTGGAAAGTGGGTAAATATATTCCCACCCATACATGTGAAATGGACATATTCAACGGGAATTACTTCAACTTGGATATTAACTTGATATCTCTTGCACTTATTCCGCACATCGAAGCGTCCATAATGTATAAAATCAAAGAGTGCAATAGAGTAGTCCACAAGGAACATGGCCATACAATTACTAAAAGAAAGGCATATCTCGGGCGTAAAAGAGCGTTTGAAATAGTCTCCGGTAACTGGGATAAGTCATTTGCATATTTGCCTAGGTACATAGTTTCACTGCAGTAGTTTAACCCTGGGACAGTTGTTGAATGGAAGCTTGATCGGAGTCCGGGTAAACCAGAATGTATATATTCGATAACGTATTCTGGGCGTTTAAGCCAGCAATTGATGGTTTTTTGCATTGTCGCCCCGTAATATCCATAGACGAAACTTATGTATATGGAAAGTACGATATCAAGCTATTGATAGCCGTGGCAATGGATGCTAATGGACAGATATTTCTTCTAGATTTTGCTATTTGTGCCAATGAATGCATAGAGACGTGGATGATATTTTTGAACCATCTGAAAGAGCACGTTGTCAAACAACATTCAGGTATTTGTCTAATATCTGATCGGCACGATGGTATATTAAGTTTTGTGGAGAACTTGCCTGCATGGCTAGAACCTTATGCATACCACCGTTGTTGTGTGAGGCACTTGATGGCCAATTTCTAGAAGGCACATCCTAAAAAGGATCTACATGATTTGATGTGGATGGCAGTAACATACCACCAATAACATAAATTCCAGAGGCATATGGATTCTATCAGGCAAGAAAACGAGGCAGCCTATCGTTGGTTAATGCGACATGACCTTGAAGAGTGGACGTTGCATGAAGATGGTGGCAGACGATGGGGAATTCTTACTAAAAACGTGTCAGAGTCCTTCAACAGGTTATTGAAGTCGGCAAGAGGATTGCCCATCACAGCCATGGTGCATATGTCATTCAAGCAGGTGGCGGAGAGGTTTGTTGAACGATCTGCAGTTGAATGGAATTGATAGAAAGGGGTGTTGAATTTATGCCACTGCCTATGCAGAGATTTGACAAATACAGACGGCGAGCACATTGACATTCATTTTTGCAATATGATAACGAAAGAGGTGTTTTGGAAGTTTGCACCACTATCCGTAATAATCGGGTTAATAATGTACATACTGCAAATGAATCTACAAGGTTATGCTCCTGTGGGAAATGGTCAATCTACCACATACCTTGCTCACATGCCATCTAGTGTTTTTAACGTGTTGGTTATGTGGAGACCAATTATATTGATCAATAATATAATGTTTACAAGTACCTAAACACGTATAGTGGTTAGTTGCAGCCAGTGGGTTCTGAGCATTATTAGCCCCCCGGAGCCATTTAAAATGGTGTGTAACAAGTCCTATTTGCGTAAAAGACAAGTGCAGAAGAGAACGCATATATGGAACCAAATGGATGTTTGTGAAAACCGTATATGCACGCAAATATGGTATATACTCGCAAACAAGACACGTGTCTTGGATTTCAAAGGTAATTGGGATGATCACCTGCCCCTTATGAAGTTTTCTTATAATAACAGCTTCCACGCTAGCATCCAGATGGCCCCATTCGAAGCATTGTACGGAAGAAGGTGTAGGTACCCGATCGAGTGGTTCGAGGTTGGTGAAGCAGAATTAATAGGGCCATATCTCGTGCATCAGGCCATGGAGAAGGTAAGAGTCATTCACACTACAACAAAAAGGACCTTTACCGGCAATAAAAAACAACATTGGCAGGAATAACAATAGCCGCTATATCATTTACCGACAATTATTCTTTAGCCGGTGATGCAGGGATCGGTAAAGCCTTTAGCGGCATTCATGCCAAAAGCTGGTAAAAGGTATGATTTATTGCCGCTAAAACTCATCTGCTTTAACGGCAATTGTTTGCTACAATTATTATGGCTGCTAAACCCATTCTAAAAGTGACTAATAATTCTCCTTTAATGTCCATTTTTATAACCGCTAAATTCAAAATATGTGTTGCTAAAGTCCATACCTTTAGCGTTAATTATTTTGTGGAAATTAAATTGGCAACGATATCTCTTCGAAAAAACATATTAGTACTCCCCTTTAGTGTTCATTTTAATGAATAGCAAAGTCAATTAAATTGCCATTAAAATTCATCTTTAATAGCAATATAATAGTTACAATATCCATATATAAACGTCTTAATCCTGTTAAATTGGCATTAAAAATAACAAGCTATAACGGTAATTCTAGCCATCATTAATACTAGCTACTACATTCGACCAAAATAATTCAAATAACAAAATATATTGATATTAATTCATAAAACTATAGCATATCTCGTTAAATCTTAACGAACAAAAGGAAGTACTAATCCAAAATAATATTACAAAACCATAAAAAATACTTATATTGTTTGAAGTAAATAGCTAATGTCACTATATAACTAATCTTAATAATAACAATCTTCAAATAATCTCTGAAACTCTTCATCATATTGAAATCTTCTACCCGCTAAATTATCGAGCATCAGGTTGTATGACCTGAAATTATAAAATAATTTTGTCAATAACTATCTTATTTCTGATCACTCAATTCACTTAACGTGAAAAAAATACAGCTAGTTGTTTCTTAGTAATGATGAAATATCAATTCATAGGAATTTATACAGACCTGTCCCCAACTAGTGCACATGAAAGTGTAATATCAGAATTCCGATCGATATGGTTCTGTTTGATGATTGGAGACAGTCAGAAACTTTTCTTAGGTATAGTAAAATGGACATACCTGTACCAAGTCCATATAATCTATCCGATAAAGATGATCCCCTGACAATATAAGGATATTATCAACATCTTGGTTCTTGGCATCCTGCAAGAGGTGGTTTCAATTGTAATCACAAAAGTACTAGTAGTACAAAATAACTAATTCAAGAGAAAATAAAGAAATTGAATATTGTTCCATAAAGTATACCAGGTCAAGGCAAGAGCAGTGGTGGATTAGTGTCCTAAAAAGCGTGAGACTAACCTCAAAAACCCATATAAATTGTCTAACGGGTCTATCACTGCCACGTTTCTGTAAGATAAAAACTATTACTACCATAGAACTACTAAAGACTCCCAGAAACACAAACTATCTTTGAACAGACAATATCATGCGCCGTGACATCCTTGAAATGCTCTATTTATGCTCATTGCATAACTGTCTTTAGCAAAAACATGAATTGACCTTAAACTTCAAACAATATGCAATACTCAACTTATGAGCTTAGTCAACATCCATCAATGCTAGATAACCTTAGTACCTGGTACAAATATCTCCTTCGAATGCGAAGGATCAAATCTCTAGATTCCTTCAATACTGAGTTTGGAGTAGTCTCGATGGTGTTTAAAATGGAGTCGTTTAACTACTTACAAAAACAGAAAGACATTTAACTTCATGGTTCCATGAATTGAGGAAACAAAAATTGAAAAAAGACCACCTTCCAATATTGAGAAGGTTCCTCTATACGAGATGCTATCTACAGAGAATGATTTGCTTTTAGAAGTGCATCTACAACCATTAGCTCTATTTCCTGTACAATGATGGATGTCAAATTCCAAAACTTCACTTGCAAGTATTAATAAAATACAAATGATAACCTCCAAATTTGAGATACACTAGTTAGAGATCCAGTGCACAGCTTCGTCAAATTAGCTAATGTACCTTCACTTTGGCATCAATATAAACAGTTCTATGTAGATCAGCTAGTGTGGCGAATAACTTGTGGATGGTTATAGCTGAGGAGTAAGACATGTCAAACAAACAAATAAATAAATAAAATCCTGTTAAGTACTCACCATCTTTGGCTTGGTAGCATATTTCATCACCCAATACTCTCATTGTTTCCAATAACATGTAGAAGATAAAGACAGTTTCATGGTAAAGAAGTATTTTCGTTTCTTTCCGACATCTGCAAGCAGATGCCAGGTATCATGTGCTTAATAACTAAGAAGATGAAAGAAAATACCTCTGGAACTCAAAATTGCATCCTAATCCACATGCTTGGCTATCACGAACAATGTAACCAAACCAATGAAAGCCCTAATATAACTAGTCAAACGATGGCAATTCATTCAATGAAAACTGGAAGAAAGAAAGTTGGAAAGAAAGAACGGTATAGGGTTGAGAAAACCAACTTGTGCACATCGATTCCATTTCGACCATTTGCCACAATATCATATAAAAACTGCTTCTCCCTTGAGCTCAACGTATCATCAATCAAATTGAAACAGTGCACAAGTTCAACACTGGAATATGATGTGCGACAAGTTGAGCATAAAGCTAAACATTCCAGATAAAAAATGCATGTTTAATGAAGACAGTCAAATTGCAAGAATCCTACTTTTTTATCCTGACAACAATGCGTGTTTGGAACCGAAGGACTTACATTTTGCGATGCAAATTTGGAACTAGCAAGTACCATTTCCTGTCAAAGAATATAGATGTCAATACACCACAATTAAAACTTTTCCTGCTTACAACAACATAAACAAGTCTAATGATCACTAGTGGCATGTACAACCAATTGGTTTTTAGCTGCATGAAAAACAATCTCATATAAATGGTGAATTACTTCATTATCTCAACCAATTAATGTAGTCATAATTGGTAGTAAAATTACTTTACTATGACCGATATCACTAAAAAATGTTGTGAATCAGCAGAAGCACTTTCTTTGCTAGCAGCTCAAGTGAATTTAATTAAAGAAGCTATGTCTTGCAGGTTTTAGTGCCAAATATACAACCTCTCTTTAAGAAGATAGCTCAAATCATCCAAACGTCTACCATACTTGAATATCATAACTAGCACATCAAAATTCATTTTGCTCAAGGAGAGAATACAAGTTCCCACAAAGAATATATATAATAAGCAAAATACATTATCATCTCTCATGATGTCAGATGTACCTTGCCAATGGTATAGCAAAAACATGTGAAAGAGATTAAGGGGCTACCACTAATTCTTATGTATAACTTTGAATTCAGAAACACCGAATTCTCTAAGCATGAATGTCATAAAACCAAAGACGGCATAGTAGAAATTGAAATCATTTATCTGTTTTGCCCTTTACTGCAGTTCCTTGAAACCATTTTATTCCTGTTTCCCCAGGTGTCTGAGTTGCAGCCAGTACCTTTTTTCATAAAAGAATTCCTTTCAGTCAGAAAAAAAAAGAACAAAATCATCCGAGATTGTTACATTGTTGCAAGTTTTATTTGAACAGATCAGTTGGAGCACTAGAAAACAATTGTGACATCTAGCAAACTATACAAAACAAACATGGGACTCTAAATTCAGGTTCTTTTAAGAATTTCATAAATACAGTTTCTAACCTCAACAAATCCATCTCCAAAGCTCACACCATTTCCAAAATATGTTCGAGCAATATGACGATTCAAGGGAGCAGAATTGTACTGGGTCAACACAAATATCTTGTTAATACCACTGTTGATACAGTTATTCATTAGGATGTTTATTAGCATGTAGCATCCTCCAACCGGTACCTGATATCATGTGAAACATAATATCAAAATCTTTATACATTGACCGGCATATAGAACATCAACTTGAAAACTTGTACACCCATTCTCCATCTATTTCCAATGATCTCTTTAAGATATACATCGACAAATAATATAACATGAAAAATCCTAGCACATCATAAACAGAATAGTAAAAACATGAAATATATACAGATGGTCCTATTTCCCCTTACTAAACTTCAGAACAATAAATTCAACTAGGAAGAAATATCAGAGATTTAACGAGGACATTAAGTCATCTATAATATAAGTAAGTTCATGAGCTGCAAAGATAAATATCTTACAGCAGGGGTGGCAACTCTACTTGTAAGCCGAAATAACTTGGTTCCTGCACCTCCTCCTAGTATGACTGAAGCCACATTCTAGGAATTTGCCCGTCGTCTGTCAAAACGTAATGCCTCTACAATCTACATACATCCAGCAGACATTCATAATCAGAGGCTGATGGAGCTTAATATATTATGGGGTATGGGCTCATCTAAACACAATATTTTCAGCAAGACATAAAATATATTAGTAAAAAATTAGTACTATTCAATTCAAAACGTGGCACCTCTACAGTCTACATACAATATTTTATATATTGTGTATCTATTCTTTCAAGCGGAAATATGAGAGCAAAGCCTCCCAGTGTAAGATAGTCGATGTAGCTGCAAAATAATTTCATGTCACGATCGCAAAGCTCAGAGAATCAGATATAGAGAGGAAAGAAGTCACCAACATGCTGAGCTAGCACTTACGTGGAATCAAGTAGGTCAATAATTGCAGCAACACCTTGCACGACCTCTTCTATAAAGATAAAAAATTTAATTCATTCAGCCATAAAAAAGTATATATTTATTAATTTAAATAGCCAAAAGTTTTCATAACGGAAAGCAAGTTGGTTAACTCTGGTGGATATTGAAGTTATTTCTTTAGACTAGCTATATAACAAACAAGCTCCTCTTCTATTTTCAAACACAATATCAATCACTCTGTTGGCATGCACCGGTAATGCAAATATTTTTCTATGAGCTCAACAGTGAATGAATGCTAGAAGAAGACAGACTGGTGAACACATGAAGAGATGAACAAGGAATTGTAAACATTCGGGATGTCTTTACCTGGTAGTCCGAGGCCAGTTATAAGACGTGGCTTTTCTTTAGGTAAACTATCCTGCCATCAGTAACATCATAGGCCACCAAAATCTTGAGTCTCCCACTGTATGCAAACAAGTGAAACTATTTACAGTGTACCAAATCCAGTAAAGGACCATTATAAACATTACCAGTAGAAACCAATTTCTATGAACATAGTTGAATTCATATCTCGCCTAGTGGTATTCAATTAAAACATCAATATGCATCAACGACACATAGAAAATTTCTGAACAATCACAAAAATAATAGTAGCCTTAGGAAACATACATAGGAATCAATTCATAAAACAATATAGGAACAAAGGAGAAATCAATTCAATCAATCAACTGTCAATGTAACAGCAGCTAGATACCACAAATGATTTATAAAACACATAAAAATCTATACTTTTCACAAATCCCAAAATATCATAGTTGAATATCAAGAATCATAAATTGGTACCTGGTAAGCAAACAAATTTGCAATGAAGACAAGAAAGTGAAGGACACGAATCATTTCTGCAGCAATCGTTAAACCTACACGAAAATAGAAGTTAAAGATGGATGAGAGGAAAAAGATTGATGACAACGATTGAGCATAATCCAGAAGCAAAGTTTGCAAAATCAACTGTAAATTGATTGCTAGCAAAATGATGGGTAAGAAAAGAAGTTATCTAGGGAAGAAGAGAATGTTACCTGGGATTTGAGAAGAAGATAGCGGAGCAGAGGCGAATTGGAGAGTATGCATCTGCAACTTTGTATGTCAGAGAATAGGTTTTTTTTTTTATTTTTTCATTGGAGCAAATAGTTAATTCTTGTCCAAAATAATTCCTTGACTTTAGACAAAGGAAGCGAACATTTAGTTGAACCTTTGGAGATTTTTTCTACATATTATCTCTTTCCTCTTATCTCAATTATTTCATAATTTCAGTTATACTGCTACAATCTTAAAGTGTATTCCAATTTTCTTTGTCCATTCTATGTTCAAGCCTGTAATTTTCTACCCAAATCTCAATTCTCAATTGTGTAGTCCTATATAAGCAAATTATGAAGGTATGAACACCTGAAGCTAAAATATTGAGGAACTAAGACTGAGGGAACAAAGCATCTTGAAGTTAGTTCCTAGAAGTACTCAAATTGTGATTATATAGTATATTAAATCAAATAATGACAAGAACTCTAGATATCAACAGTTATGAAACTACACAAAAGGATAAATGAGATATAAATTCCTTCTGCTATATTACTTAATATGATGCCAACATGGAGTAAAAACATGGTCACGGGAAGAGAACAAAAGAAAACTTTTGTATCCGGAAAAAAGGCTTTAGGCCATACCATAAAATGTTGCACTAGTAGCAGAAAGCATCAAAAGTGAAGGAAGCTGCAAGACAAAACCTCATAAAAAAAGCGACACAAAATATATGAGATGAAACTAACAATTATCTATCTGCTCAACTTTAGAGAGAGACAGAAAGGACAAATCCATTATAGAATTAAAAAGGAGGGATTGACAAAGAAAAAAATGAGAACAACTAAAAAGAATTAATATCCCTACCCCGAGAAAAACAAAAGTCACATTGGTCCCTTCACACGTTTTTGAATGAACCGGATACCTGAAGAGCTTGTGCATGAAGAAAGTTTATCACAAATTTATAGCATAAAAAGAGGAAAAATAAAAGTTAAAGATAAGAAAGCACAGAATGAATTGATCAATTCATCATGCTTGTGTTGGATCCATGAATTACACTAAGTAATTCACTAGTTCCTTAGTTATCCTATTCAATTGCACATAAAATAAGATATCAATTCTAATACAATAAGAATAGTGTGAAACTAACATTATTTAAGCTAAAGTATAATCCATTTGAAGTGTCATCCAAATAAAGAACTGAATAGGTCACATCTACCTAAACCAACAAGTCAAATAGAACTATTTTACACTTAAATTAACAGAAATGTTCTTATAGGTAGCTATGAATAGATCAGTGTTATTAAAAGCGCTCGCTACAGCGCTAAAAGCGTGTAGCGAGGCGTAGCGAAGCCCTAACGCCACAAAGGGCAGTGTGGTGATGCGATGCAGAATGGCGAGGGCAACAGCTGCTGTGGCGCGAGGCGAGGCGAGGCGCGAGGCGCTGTGTAGCGACGCTATTTTGAAAATACACTAATTAAAACACATCACCTTTACAAAAACACAAGCAGTCGACAATTTAGGGTTTTGCTGCAAATCATCTTCTTCTTCCAGCCTCTCTCTGGACTCGACATCCTAGGTATGTTCTTCATCTTCACTTCTTCTTTCTTCCTTCTTCCTTCTTCTCTCTTTCTTCTTTCTTCTTTCTTCCTTCTTCTCTCTGGACTCGACATCACAGGACCTGTCAGCCTCTGTTTTTCACTTTTTCTTTCTTTCTTCTTCCTTCTTTCTTCTTTCTTCCTTCTTCTCTCTTTCTGGACTCGACATCACTGGTGCATACATCTGTTTTTTTTTTTCAGTCTCGACCTGTCGACTGTGAAAAAAAAAACAGAGTTGTCGACCACTCGACCAGTGCTCTTTTTTTTTTTTCAGTCAGCACTGCTCTGTTTTTTTTTCAGTCTCGACCTGTCGACTGTGAAAAAAAAACAGAGCTGTCGACCACTCGACCAGTGCTCTGTTTTTTTTTTCACAGTCAGCACCACTCGACCAGTGCTCTGTAACCTGCACAGATAAAACAAGAAAAATTAATCTGCAATTCTGCTAAGTTGCTTAAACTTATTTGATTTATTGCTCTATTTTTCTTTAAAACAGCGCTGAAAATTGAAATGGCGTCATCCGATAATAGTAAACGAAGTGATATAGCTTGGAATTATGCTATACAAGGCCCGTCAAGAACTGCAATTAAATGTTTGTTCTGCGGAAAAACATATACAAGTGATAAGATTTTTAAATTGATATATTTATTATTAACATATTATTGTTATTGAGTTTTTAGTGTCATATATATATTGTTTTTTTTTTTTATAAATTGTCGCCTCATATCAAAAAGGCGAGCGCTTCGCTGCGCGCCTCTCGCCTCACTGAAGCGAGCCCTCGTCGCTATTTGTCGCCGCGCGCTATCAAAAACACTGGAATAGATTATAAAATTTGAAAGTAAACGTATAATATTACAACAGAGGATTCAATTCAATTAGTTGCCGGTCAATCTAAAAACAATCAAAGATCACATATCACGACATAGCAAACACAAAAAGGTTATCCTTACAAATCACAATTCACCACAGTTGGACATCATAAATAAAAAAACAACTTAGCCTCATGTGTTTGGGGTACCTGGGAAGCAGAATAGTTTGCCGACGAAGACAAGAAAGTGAAGGAGAAGAGAGATACCAGTAACAATCTTGAAATCTACATAAAAAGAGAAGATGGAGAAATAACAGAATTTGAACACCAAACATGATAGTTTCGTAATAAATTATAAGAAATAACAATCCTAAGAAAATACTACACGAGCGAAATATTTGCTTGGTCAATTTAAATGAAGAAGTAAACAACGTAGATAATATAGAAAACTTTATATCATTATATTGCTACCGTTTCATAAGTTTAATCTACCCCGAGCTTTAAGCAATTTTCTTAGTAGTCTCAAGGACAAAATACTTCACTAATGAAATACTAACTAAATCATCTTCTCAAAATTGAAATTGGATTAAGAAATTACCTTTAAATACTAATTAAAGAATTTAGACATATCACTTAAAAATTATACCGAGCACTTCTCAAAAATCGAATTACATCAACTTTTTTATTTGAACTGAAAAAGAAGGAATACTAAAGAAGATTTGTAAATAGTACTGATTATAACGAAATTACTAATTTTAATGAATTTTCCAACCAATTGCAATCCTACAAGCTTAAAATATGTTGATCAACTGTATGATTATAAATCTCATTAACTATAATATTTTACTAGTACAAAAATAAGTACTAAAAGAAAGATATGTCAGAGCTAACAGGATAGACTTTTTTAAATCACAACACACAAACTTTATTTTTTTCAATTTTAGATTTTCTAAAAAGTCAACTAGATTTTTCACATTCAACCTCTTTCTTCTTATACAACCAAACAAATTTCGACAATAAATATTATTCTAAAATATATATTATAAAAAAAAGTTAAAAAAAATAAAACTTATTCAGGGTCTTCTCTTTTTTTTTTTTAGCTTGGATTGGTCAAACCAACTTTTTTTATAAACAACTATTAATCTAGAATATAAGAAAATGAAGTTAAACAACTATAATAATAATGTATATAAAAAAATATGCTAGAAAAGTTAATATTTTGTTTAATTCAAAACCAACGCCATATGTTCTTCAATGCAAAATTACAACAGATACAAAGATTTTACTCATTCAGTGAACTGAACAATGACAATCGAAGTCATAGACCCAAATAATTAGTAATTTTCATCAACCCAATATCTATACACAACCACTAAAGATAAAAAGAGAAACTTACTGACTTTTTTTATTGTGATGGTGGCCGGCGATTGGTTGCAGACGGCTTGTTAGATGAGATTTGTGTAGTATGAGATTTTTCAATTAAGGTTATTCCTAACATTTTTGTATTCCTTTAGGTAATTTTTAGACCTAAAATAAATAGCAATTTTCATCAAACCAACACCCACACAATCAAACATTATTAAATATATAGAGAAAGAAACTTACTTTTTAGATTTGAGAAGATGGAATCGTACTTCCTTGCATCCACATATCTTGCAGGTGAGCACTACGTAGTATGATAGTTTTTCTATTAATAAGTTTATAGCAGTTTTGATCAATCCAATACCCACAAAATCAAATTAAATATAGAGAAAGAAACTTACTTTTGGGATTTGAGATGGTTGCCTGCGATTCTGCTCTCAAATTGCTAGTACGGATGTGATTGTGTAATATGAGGGTTTTTCTATTAAATGAATTCTGTTATGAAATAATATAAAAGACAAGAACAATAATGTAAGAACAAGAGTAAATAGAGAGAAGAGTAGACAGAGTTCTTGTTACTGATACTTAGAGAATGTTAGGAGTGATTACAATGGTAGAGAGCACCTCTATTTATAGGAAGGAGAATGATTTAGCTACCAAGAATAGAACTCTAGAATTTATCTAATTAAAGACATTCACCTTAAATAGAACTGTATTTATAACAAATTCCTTACCTTTTCTATAATCTTTAAGCTAAGTTGAGAGGGTATATGTTTAGGCGGGATACTATTTAGCGAAAAATTCCGTTTGCCAAATATTCAATCTGCAAACCAAGACCCCGTTTCTGCTTTCGGCGGTTATCTCTCTTCGGGGGTTGACGGACTTCATTGGAATTTCTTTCTTGTCTACGTCCCTGGCTATGACCCCGTTTACGACCATGACCATGGTCCTTTTCATGTTTGGCATAATGAGAGTGCACCTTATCTGCTTCAGGCAGTGGTGTAGACCCAGTGGGTCGATTTTCGTGATTTCTCATGAGCAGGTCATTATTTCGCTCAGCCACTAGTAGAAGAGAAATCAGTTCAGAGTACTTTGTAAAGACTTTCTCTCTGTACTGTTGTTGCAGTACTATATTGGAGGCATGAAACGTTGTAAACATTTTCTCAAGCATATCATAATCGGAGATATTATCCCCGCATAGCTTCAATTTAGAAGTAATTCTGAACATTGCAGAATTATATTCAGAAACGGACTTAAAGTCCTGGAGCCTCAGATGAGCCCAATCATATCGTGCTTGTGGCAGAGTGACCAACTTCAGGTTGTCATATCTCTCCTTTAAGCCGTTCCACAAGACGAGTGGATCCTTGACGGTGAGATATTCAATCTTCAAACCTTCATCAAGGTGATGGCGCAAGAAAATCAAGGCCTTCGCACATTCTTGGGTGGATGCTTTTTCTCTATCTTTGATGGTGTCTCCGAGACCCATAGCATCTAAGTGGATTTCAGCATCCAACACCCATGTCATATAGTTCTTGCCCGAAATTTCAAGGGCAACGAACTTTCTTTTCGTAATGTCAGACATAATCGAAAATTAAATTAGGAAGAGGGAAATACCTTAGATTTCTCGAGAATGGTTCTTGAGACGGTAGAGTCTCGTGCTGATAACGTGTTATGAAATAATATAAAAGACAAGAACAATAATGCAAGAACAAGAGCAAATAGAGAGAAGAGTAGAGAGAGTTCTTCTTATTGATACTTAGAGAATGTTAGGAGTGATTTACAATGGTAGAGGGCACCTCTATTTATAGGGAGGAGGATGATTTAGCTACCAAGAATAGAACTCTAGAATCTCTCTAATTAAAGACATTCACCTTAAATAGAAGTGTATTTATAACAAATTCCTTACCTTTTCTATAATCTTTAAGCTAAGTTGAGAGGGTATATGTTTAGGCGGGATACTATTTAGCGAAAAATTGAAATTGGGGGCAATATTAAAAGTAAAAACAATAGTTTTAGCGTCTATTCTCTTGGATGGCCATTAAAAGCATACTAATTACCGGTTAATATTTATTGGCCGCTAACATTTGCTTTTGCGTGAATAAATTAGTGGCAATTAGTTTATTGCTGTTAAATAATTGCCGCTAAATCCCCCTTTTTTTTGTAGTTCAGGAAAGAATGAAGACTGCTCAAAGTCGCCAGAAATTCTATGCGGACGTGCGTCGGAGAGAATTAAAGTTTCAAGAAGGAGATTGGGTATTCTTGAGGGTGTCCCCTATGAAGGGAGTCATGCGCTTTGGGAAGAAGGGAAAAATAAGTCCTAGGTACGTCGGGCCTTATCAAGTCACCCAAAGGATCGGTTAAGTTGCGTATATGCTGGAATTACCCCCTGAAATGTCCTTGGTACACTCGGTGTTTCATGTATCCATGTTGAGGAAAGTTGTGGATGATCCGTCTAAAATTGTGCCAGTGGAAGACATCAAGGTTACAGAAGAGTTATCATATGAGGAGATTTCGGTTGCTATTCTGGATAGACAGGTCCGAAAGTTGCGGAACAAGGAGATTGCTTCAGTTAAGGTGTTGTTGCGAAACCAACAAGTTGAGGAAGCCACGTGGAAAGCGAAAGATGAGATGAAGATAAAATACCCCCATCTATTCGAATAAGTTCAGAAATGATCGTGCGAATCTTGCCCCTAGGAGAGCTAGTGTTGTGTCCCATTGGGTGTAAGAACCATTCCTTCTCTTTCCAAGTGCTACTATTGTAGTTTTTCCAAGTTGTGCCAATAAAAAAAATTATGTGTTGTAACTATTTGAAAAATGCGCAGTCCTTTTTGGTAATGAAAGTTTTTTGCTCCCATGGTAAGGTGATGTATGGAAGTAATAATTATTTTTGCATGATTTTGTATCAAAGTGTTCTAATTGTGTAATGATTAGTTTTGCATGGAGGGATCGTATTGAAATGAATAATTGTGTCGTACCCTTGTGATAGGTAAATGGCTTTAATAGTACAGATGATTAATGCATAATTTGATTACATGTATTGTGCCAAAATGGTTGAAAAGTGTATCGAGAGGTTGAATATGCAGCAAATATGAAGACCGTGCATTTTTATAACTGCGATAAAGTAGCAAGTTGTGTAATAGTGCTTGGAAAATGTGTTTTGGGGATTCTTTGACAGGTGGTAATGTCCATATTACAAAGGAAACTCTGGAAAAAATTTTCTAAAACAAACTTGAAAGTTAAAAACAGTGTAGAAACATGCATATCATGTTTTCAAACTCATTTGGTTCCCAAGTCCTCATTCGAAGACGAATGATCTTAAGCGGGGGAGGATGTAAGGTCCCACGAAAATGAGTGCTCAGATGTTAGCAACTCACAGAGTCGAGTCTACCTGTGTGGATCGGATTCTTTTTTCTATTTTGCACTTAAAAATATGAAATCAAAATTTTTCCAGAAAATTGTCAAAATGCGGTCCAGAATGCGGTCGCTGATCAGCTATGCGGACTGCATTCCTACCGCAGAGTGAATCAGGGAGCAACCAATTTTGATGTTAAAAATGCGGTCAGATCTGTGGTCGCATAATCGATATGCGACTGCAGAGTGATCGCATATGGTCCCCAAA
Source organism: Nicotiana benthamiana (assembly GCA_034376525.1). NCBI lineage: Eukaryota > Viridiplantae > Streptophyta > Magnoliopsida > Solanales > Solanaceae > Nicotiana > Nicotiana benthamiana. The sequence goes on from CM067325.1 coordinate 107,885,377, forward strand.
GAAATTTGAAGGTCATTTCTGCGTTGCATTCTGCGACCACATTCCCAACCCAAGAGGTTCGAAACTTGAGCCATTTCTGCGGTCCATTATGCGGACCGCATGTCAGTTCTGCGACCACAGATCGCGTCGGGGATCGTGCTCGCATGATATTTTTCTAAAATTTTAGACCCAACCCACCTTATAATAAAACACATTCTCCCTCATTTTTTACACACTTCTGATCAAAATAAGATAGAGGGAGACGGGGTTCTTGAGATAGAAAGTAAGTTCTTCATCATCTAGTCTTTCAAAACCATTGGAGCTCGGAAAATTCTTGGTGCATTGTCTTCTATACTGATTTCTCAGGTAAAATCCCTAACCCATTTCCCCCAAATTTTGAAATTAAGCTTGGGAGGGGAACCTCATACACTTGCTTTGAAATTTCTTCATAAAATCTTCATGCATGTCTTCAAAACCCTAAAATCTTATAAAAAGGGAATTGGGTGGCAACTATGAGATTAAATTTCTAAAACTTAAGTGTTGCTCATGAACTAGATTGACTTCTTGATTATTTGGCGAATTAGAATAAATGTTTAAAAGGGGATAATCAACTCCAGGTATGTATGGCTAACAGTGATCCTTGTGAAATCGTCATATGTTAGTTTGTGAAATTGTTGATAGTTGATATTCATGTGGGAATCATTGTGAAGCTTTTGTGTTATATATTTCAGTGGTAACACCTTGTGGTGAAAGTTGAGGAACTTGTAATTGAAAGAGTTTGGAAATGGTTGAAATGGAAATGATGTGGAACTGTGGAAGTGGAATTAATGTGGAACAACATGTATGATTGGTTGTGAACAACTATTATGGTAACCCAAATTGTGTACAAATTTGATGAACATGAGGAAATTGTTGTTGCTAGTTGTGGAATTGCATTATCCTTGTTGTGGATCAATTTTAACAATGTGCCATAGTTGATTTCTTGTATTTGTTGTTGTGTTGTATGTTGTTGTGAACTGAAAATGTCAAGCGGGGTCGGGTTGCGCGCCACAACACGGTGAAATAAGGTGTGGGTTGGGGTGATAAGGGTGGCTGAGGTAATAAGGGTGGACGAGGTAATAAGGGTGGAAAATGTGATCCAATATCACTATTGATATGAATATAAATCATGAAATGATAAATGTGGAATTGTGAAAGGAGACAGTTGGAGAGTTTGTAACTTGTGGGGCACTGATTGCCCTTTTGTTTGACTAATTGTATCATTTATTGTGAAATGTTTGGTTGTTGCTCCATGGTTGTACTCGTACTATTGTTGTTCAGCTTTACACTTGTATATGCATTATTGGCTTGAGTTTACTTGGGTCAGAGTTTCTTCATACATGCCAGTACAATTCAAATGTACTGACGTCCCTTTTTGCCGGGGGCGCTACATGTGTTATGATTGTAGGTGGATCCGTAGCAGGCACTCTAGTCCACCGTCCGTAGCTCTTCCTCCCTTCTATGAGCTATGTCCATGTTGATGAGCCCCTCTCCTTCCGGGGCCCTGTGTGGTTCAGGCCACTTCTGTCATTGTAATAGTAGTTTTGTGATGTCATTGCAAAGGTATAGCCGGGTCCTTGTCGCTGGAAGGTGTTGTGTTATCTTTCTCATAGAGGCTCCGTAGACATTGGTATGTGGGTTAAAACTTATGTATATAGGTGTATGTTTTGGGTGCTGAAATTTGTAAACCATGTTCCCTGTTAATCATATTGTGTATTTTGTAAAAGATGTTCCATGTTAATCATAATGTGTGCCTATAGAGGAGAATTCTTATTTACCTTCAATTGAAATTTGGTATCTTTTTGCTAAATAACAAGGAATAATATGGGGTAACGCGTGGGGAATAGGAAAGGCACCCAGGTCCACTCGACCAGGGGTACCCGGTTGAGTGCCGGTCATGTCCCTCGGATTTGGGGCGTGACAAACTTGGTATCTAGAAAATGTCCTTTGGGTGGTACGCATAATCAAGCTCGGGTGGGTGTTCTTCTAGTGTACCTAACTACCCATGAGTTGATGTTGTAATAATTAGTTGTTATGTCTATGTTGCAAGATTTATGAAATAAAATTTCCTTGTTTGTTAATTATGATTTGTACTTTCCCATTTTACCTATTTAAATAATAATTTAATATAATTATCTGTATATTTATTATGTGTGTATTTTCTTGTCGAACTGAAAAAGATGATCAGCTGACATAAAGTTGTCTTGTGTATGTCATGATATTTTATAAGCAAAATAGAGCGCCATTAGATATGACGCTATGTGTGTGTTGCCTTGTCGAACTGAAAAAGCTGACCAGCTGACATAAAGTTGTCTTGTCAACATCATGATATTAAATACGCAAAATATAGCACCATTAGATATGACGCTATGTGTGTGTCTTCTCGCCTACAAATAACGGGCTTATTTTAGTTATTTTGTGTGCCCAAAATTTACTAAAAACAAATATTTCATTAAAAGTAAGGTTTTTTTTGTTACTAAAAGCAAATATTTCACAAATGGCTCAACCTCTTCGTCGACCAATGTGCTACTGTGGAAAAACATGTTTGTGGAAAAATAGTTGGGATGGTGGTGAAGTTGGACGCCGGTACTGGTGCTGTATGAACCAGTTTTACAAGGTTCCGGCAAACCTATTTGTGATTTTGAGGAATGGATTGATGAACCATGTTATCAGGAATGCTACAGAGAACAACTGTAGCTTCTTCGTAATATGTGTTTATGCCAACGGGAAACACAAAGAGAAATGTCACGAGTCCAATCCTGGTCGTGATGGCGCCCAACAACAATTACTAGGCAAGCCCGACCATTTGAACACTCTCAACCCCAAGTACGAAACCCATTACCAATTAATAGAGTTAAATTATCCGATAATATAGTTCTAACTAGTGATAATAAACATAAATAGTACGGAAACCACAACCACTGCCAATACAACTCCCAACAGATTTAGGGTTACGAGTCTAGAGCCTATAATATAACTGAGCAGCAAATCCAAACAAAGAGAGTCTATGATGCGGGAAAACAAAGTCATAGGGGAGGAGTCAGGTCCTGCGAATGCCTGACAGCTACCTCGACAACTCGGGGATCAATCTAGGAACATCAAATAGCACGACTATGCTCATGATGATCCTGAATCTGCACACATGGTGCAGAGAGTAAAGTGAGTACTTCCAACTCATTAGTAATAGACATATATAATGACCGAAAGTAAGAAATCTCGAAAATACTACAATGTAAAGTTGAAACTGACAATTTAGCACATTTAACGGTGAAACAACAGCAAATCATTGATAGGTAAAACAAATAGATATCAATGCATGAGTGCAATGCAATGCACATGACCGGTGCGGCGTACAACCCAATCCATTTTGGTACCCGCGCTCACTCTTGACCGGTGCGGCGTACAACCCAATCCAATTGGGTACCCGCGCTCACTCTGGGGGTTCAGACTCCGGGGGGGCTCCTATACAGCCCAAGAATAATATCATCGTAGGATTCTCTGCGGCGTGCAGCCCGATCTATAATCAATCTAGTTATATGCATGCAAGCCACACACCACAATAAAATTTATCATTTTCAGTTCTAATTATCACAAATTATAGCTTAAGTGTTTAAAACCTTACAAATTTACTAATCTTTTCAAGACAGTGTTTAACTCAGGAGTGATATCATGTAAACATGCTCAACATCATGGAAACAATGACAATTATCTCTAAGGGATCCAAATAATCGGCACGCAGCCCAAATATGCTCATAGCAATCCAAGTAGGATGTTTACCAATCAATTTCTAGTCAATAACACAGTATAAACATCACTCGGACGGACTAAGCCATAGTCCCCGTCCACAAACGACCCCGCACCCACCGTAGAGTACATGTCTCACCTTAATACAGTGTCACAGTGTGATATACCGGTGTTTCAAACCCTCTGGTCATCATCTACATCTATTACTCACCGCAAGCCGGCCAAAGACTTGCTCGCAATGCCTTTTCCTCTCGTATCGACCTCCTCGCGCGTCGTATCTGGCCAAAACCACAATGAATACATTACAATGCGCCAAAGAAACATAACCCAATCGAAAATACTCAAAATACACCAAAAATCACGAAGTTGGCGAAACCTGAGCCCCGGGCACACTTCTTGAAAGATTACAAAATTTACATCACCGGACTCCTCGTCTCACCACGAGTCTATGCATATCAAATTTACTAAAATCGGAGTTCAATTGCTCCCTCAAATCCCAAATCTTTATTTCAAAACTCAAGCCCTAGTCCTTCAATTTTTCTCCCAAATTTCCAAGAATTAAATGTTGATTCTTCAATAAAATAGCGTTTCTACATCACGAGACTTACCTCCAATCACTTCTCGTCAAAACCCTCTTCAATTTCTACCAAAAAGCTCTTGAAGTAGTCAAAAATGGAGGAAAATAATGATTGGGTCGCGGATGAAATGTTTAATAAAAACCCTCTCTGCCCAGCTATTTCCTTCTATGCGGACACGATACCCCCTCGCGTTCGCGATGCACAAGAACTCCTCCAACCAATTTAACTCTTCGCGAACACGTCTGGTCTCCCTCGAACGTGAAGTTTCAGGGCCCATGCTTATGCGAACGCGACCTACTGATTGCGAACGTTTTGAGAACCCAGGCTATCCCTCTACTTAACACTACGCAAACGCGTGCCCGTACCGCCAACGCGAACGCGAACATGAAGCACAATGACTCAACCTACACGAACGCGAGGACCCAACGCGAACGCGATGAACATTTTCCTGACCTCCAAACTTAACTCTACGTGTCCACGACACTTGTCACGCGAACGCGAAGGCTTAAAATAGCCTGCACTGCTATTGCATTTTCTGCAACACTATCCTTCCGTTGATCACCCGGAGGCCCCCGGGACCTCGACCAAAAACACTAACATATCCCAAAACATCATACAAACTTATTCCAGTCACCATAAACATGTCAAACAACACTAAAATCATAAATTCATATCGGATTCAAGCCTAAGTTTCTTCAAAACTTCCAAATTGCATATTCGATCAAAAACCCGACCTAAACCTCCGAATGACCTGAAAATTTTCACACATATCCAAAATACCTAACGGAGCTACTGCAACTTTTGGAATTCCATTCCGACCCTTGGATCAAAATCTCACCTATCAACCGGAATTCGCCAAAATTTAAACTTTGTCAATTCAAGCCTAATTCTATACCAGAACTCCAAATTCAATCGGATCGCACTCCTAAGTCATAAATCATCCACCAAAACCGAATCATCAAAATTCTCATCCGAGCCCTCTAACTAAATAGTCAACTTCCGCTTGACTTTTCCAAAATAGGTTTTCCTTTAAGAGACTAAGTGTCTCATTTCCATCTATAACCAATTAAATTCTACCCGATCAACTCAAATACTGATGTTGGAACATAGATAAGCATAATATAAGGTAAACAGGGCGGTAACTCACATGACGACGGGCCAGGTCGTCAGATCCTCCCCAACTAAAAGAAATGCTCGTCCTCGAGCGGGTCAAGAAACATACCTGAAGTCTCAAATAGGTGGGGATATCTACTCCACATCTCATTCTCGGTCTCCTAGGTGGTCTCCTCCACGGGCCGACCTGTCCACTGCACCTTCACCGAAGCTATGTCCTTACTCAACCTACTAACCTGATGACCCAAAACAGACACTGGCTCCACATTATAAGTCAAGTCCTCATTCAACTGGATCATGCTGAAGTCTAACACCTAAGACAGGTCCCCAACATACTTCGGGAGCATAGAAAATGGAACACCGGTTGAATTCCCGACAAGCTGGGTGGCAAATCAAGCATATAGGCTACCTCCCCAATCCTCCTAAGTATCTTAAGAGGTCCAATGGACCGTGGACTCGGCTTCCCTTTTCTTTCCAAACCTCATAACGCCTTTTATAGGCGAAACCTTCAACAAGACCTTCTTGCCCAGCATATAAGATACATCTCAAACCGTTCGGTCCGTATAACTCTTCTGACGAGACTGAGCTGTACGAAATCTCTCCTGGATCACTTTCACCTTCTCTAAGGCATCCCGAACCAACTCTGTCCCCAATAGTCTAGCCTCGCAAGGATCAAACCAACCAACTGGGGATCTACACCATCTTTCATATAAGGCCTCATACGGTGCCATCTGAATACTGGATTGGTAGCTATTGATGTAAGACAACTCTGCAAGTGACAAGAACTTAGCCCAAGAACCTCCAAAATCAATAACACAGGAACGCAACATGTCCTCTAATATCTAGATAGTATGCTCGGACTATCCATCCATCTGAGGATGTAACGCTGTGCTCAACTCTACCCGTGTACGCAACTCTTGATGAAAAGTCCTCTAGAACTGGGAAGTAAACTGAGTACCCCTATATGAGACAATGGAAACTGGGACCCCATGCAACCGAACAATCTACCGGATGAAAATCTCTGCTAATCGCTCTGAAGAATAGGTACTACACACCGAATGAAGTGCACAGACTTGGTCACTCTATCCACAACCACCCAAATCGAATCAAACTTCTTCGAGGTACGAGGGAGACCATTTACAAAATCCATAGTAATCCTCTCCCATTTCCACTTTGGAATATCTATCCGCTGTAGTACACCACCGGGCATCTGATGCTCATAATTGACCTGTTAATGTGAGCATGTGAGTTTTACCTTATATATTAATTATTCCCAAAAATTCAAACAAAATGAGTTTTCTTTATTTTTAAAATTATTTGCAAATTTTTGTGTCATTTTTATGTTAGTTTCGCATTTTTATGTGCATATTTAATTAATGGAAATACAAAAAAAAAAAAATATATAATTGCATTTGCATTTAGGAGTTAATTTTATAATTTTATTTAAATTATTTTATAAAAAAGTTACAAAAATATCTCATTTTGCACATTTTGATCTTGGTTGTTAATTTTGGTAATTTTCCTTTAAATTTGGTTTTTTACTATTTGTGCTGATTATTATCTAGAATTAATTAGTATTTGTGACAGTATAATTCGGCTTAGGGATCAATTTAAGTGTTATTTTTAATTGTTGAAAAAACAGAAAAGAATTTTGGAAAAATAAAAAGAAATGGCTTTAAAAAGAAAAGAAGTAGAAAAGGAATATGAATTTTTGGGCCTTTCCAAACCCATGTAAACCTGGCCCAAATATCCCAACCTGGTCAGCCCTCGCCCAAAATATACGGCAGTCAATACAGAGATTCAAAATCCAATCCCTAATTTCCAAACGCTCACTATTCTTCTTCACCACGAACCCAGCCCCATTCTAGCGCAAAATCTAAGGCGAGTGAGCATCAATATCTCCTCACACATTCCCCTCTCTCCTCATTATCAATGTAATGATTTCTGACGCGAATATGCTCATCGTTTCCTCTCACTCGAAGCTCGCGTGCTTCATCTCTCTCCAACAAACGAAGGATTGATGGGGGTCGTAGGATTAGTGAGGTGTAATCCTTTTCGTCCATCTGTCCCAAGTTAGTTGATTTCAGAGAGATTATTTGTGAGAGGAGGCTATATAATGTAAGGTTTTCAGAAATTGAGAGGGGATTTTTCGGGTAAGAATTTTGGAGAAAAAAATTGAGGTTTAAAATTAGTCTTGCTTCTTCTTCTACACGGATTTTTTGGTTTAGTTCAAGAACAAGAAAAATATACAAAAAGAAATGTTCATCGTCCTTTGCTTCTGTTTTTGTTTTCAATTACTTTCCAAAAAAAAATCAAAAATATATATTACGTCCTTTCTTTCTGGGTTGGAGTATGGTTTGAAAATGGTGCTCGATTGATAGTTGCTGAGTTCGTTGCTGTCCGAGTTTCTGATTTATTCTCGACTGCTATTGGTTTGCTATTTCCGCGAGTTTTGATTTGCCATTGAATTGTTCTGGGAAGTTTGGAGTCAAAACTGTGTAATCGCTTTCGATTATGTTATCAAAAGAAGTTCGAAATTTCAGGTTCAATCTTGATCTCTCTGTTCTTTCGATTCTGTTTCGTTTAGTGCTTTGATTTATGTGTTATTGTCTCGAGTGCTCTGTTTATGCTGGGATCAGATCTCGTGTTGAATGAATTCATTCTCAATAATATGATGCATTTGAGTATTTTCAGTTTAGTAGAAGTCGCCTTGAACAGTCATCTTTCATTACCTACATGTTTTGACGGTTATTCAAGCTTGAAGAATATTCTGAATCAAGTATCATCGATTTCAAAAGAACAATGTGTTCCTGTTTATTCTGGATCTGTTTAGCCTAGTTTACTGTTCAAATGATCCATGGTTCATTAAAGCATTCTCTTGAGCTGGTTGTAAGTGTGTGGATTTAGTTTGTTCGTATAAGCTCGAAACGAGTTCCATAATCCCTATTTGATGTGTCTATTTCCCTTCATCCTGCCATAAAATCAGTTTAAATTGGTGTTAGTTTCACGCTAGATTTATTTGTTTCTTGATGGTTCGAGTGTGAAACTATCCGAATTCGTTTGTTGATAGAGATTCATGTGTGCTTCTTTGATATGGTTTAATTGACTGATTTTGTATATAGTCAACCAACATGTCCAAACTTTAATTTGTTTGTGAGATCCATTCGAGTTCGAGTCATATAGAATTCGAATCCATTTGGGTTGTGCAACTGTTAATATAGAAATTGGATTTTACCTTCAATCTCTCCTGTTTCTAATTTCATAGATAGCACAGCAGTAAACCAATTTGAATCATAGATGGAAACTGTTTTCCTTACGTTATTCTAACAAGACTGAGCAGTAGATTGAGCCATTAATTTGCAGTCTTCTGGGACTGTTTCGGGCTGATTGCGGCAGTTTTTTGGTTGATCTTCGTTGGGTAATTGAAGGCTGTTTTATGGTGCGAAATCAGCTGGTTTTTGGTTCTAAAGATGGTAGTCCTTTGAGGGGAAACGAAGGTGTTCAACAATAGCTTCTTCATTCCTGTTATGTTTGGCTTAGCTTTGCGTTGGTCTAAAGGGGGTCGAAGCTAAACTGTGCCGCTGTTTGTATACGCTCAGATTTGCGCTATTTTACTTCTCTCGCAGTATTTTAGGATGTTTGTTTGGACTGTGAGCCTGCTGAAAATCTGCACTATTTTTGCACTGTTTATGGAGAAAATCTGCACAGTTTTAAGTGCAAAACCCTGGGCTGTTAGTTGCAAAATTGTCGATCTGCTGGATAGTCTATCGTCTTGCTGAGTTTTGCTTAGTTTTTTTGTGTTTGTTAATCAGTTTAAAAGAACAATTTTCGGGCAGCGACGAGTTTGGTTGAACTCTTTTTCATAACGTGTGCTCGGAAGTGGGATCCTGCTCTGCTTGTCTGTTTCTATTTTCTGGATGAAGCTGTTTAAATGTCCCTATCTTGTGACAATGTGCTAGTCTTTATACTTGTAAATTTGGGTAATAAAGTGCCTGTTAGCATTATTTGGTTGAACTTTTAGCTATGATACATCAGGTGAATTGGACCTCTGTGTCCCATTGGGTTTCGATCGCGGTAACCCTTCTGAGGGCTGTGCTCAAGCGGACCCACTGTGGGTCCAAAAATGTAGGCTGGTCTCCTTTGGGATTGGGCTTCAGAAACCGAAAATTTTCAAGCTCACTCACATGAGGGCTTGATTTCAGTAGTAAAAGTTCTGGGCCCATGAATTGGGCCTACTTCCAAGGATTTCAATTTGATGTTTTAATTGGTATTTGGAATCCGGGTTTTGAGTTAGGTAGCGGGTTCTAAACTAAAATGTTCGTCCTTTTGTTTTGACCCCGACTTGAATTTAAGGCCCGGATTTTAAATATAATAATTAAGATCTTTCTCTCTTTATTAGAGACTAAAATCAAAAGTAGAAAAATATAGTCATCTTTTAGGTTTATCCTTTTAAAATAAAATGAGACGAGTCTCGCCCAACAAAAGTACAAAATGCGGGGCCCTCAGATAAGGTTTAAAATTATTTAGAAAATCGGGAAGAGTCGTTTAGCGAATTTTACGGCCCTCCCAAAAGATTACAGCGCGTTAGACTCTATTAGACGCAACTTTAATAAATTACGTTCCTAAATATGGGTGGACAATTTATGCGGCCCAAATCCAAATCCTAAAACGTTGAATAGTGTGTGCCTAGGATTGCGGGTTCATTTGATGCGGCGTAATCCGAAAACACGCTTTAAACGACGTTTAGTTTCTCAAATAAATATAGTAAGTAAAAGCGGCGAAAAGTAAACTTGGCACATAGGCTCTTCATGTAATAAAATAAGTTAAAAGTTAAATGCAACAATTGAGCGACCGTGCTCGAACCACGGAACTCGGGAATGCCTAACACCTTCTCCCGGGTTAACATAATTCCTTATCCAGATTTTTGGTTCGCGGACTGTTAACAAAGTCATCTTTTTCCTCGGCTCGGGGTTCAATCGGTGACTTGGGACACCATTAATATTCCAAGTGGCGAATCTGAATAAATAATAATAAATCCCGTTCCGATTGTCCTTTGAGTGGAAAAACTCCTTTACGCTCCTCTTTGAGGGGGTGTATAGCGAAAAAGGAGGTGTGACATTTAACAGTTGAAACACTGAGCTACATAACTTACAATATCCTTTTTCATTCTCCTCCACTAATAATGCTGTCTCAAATCCCGATACATCTTCGCAACACCCGGATAAATGGAATACCACAAGATGTGGGCCTCCTCTAATATCAACTCCCGGAGCCTATACACATTGGGCACACAAATCCAGCCCTACATCCACAACACACCATCATCACCAACAGTAACATCTCTGGCATTATCATCTTGGACAGTGTCCTTCAGGACAAGCAAATGCGGGTCATCATACTGGCGCTCTCTAATGCGGTCATACAAGGAAGATCGAGAAACGACACAATCCAACACCTGACTGGGCTCAGAAATATCTAATTTCACCATCCGATTGGCCAAAGCCTGGACATCAACTACAAAGGGCCTCTCCCTAACTAGAATGTACGCCAAACTACCCATACTAACTGCCTTTCAGCTCAAAGCATCGATCACTACATTGTCCTTCCCCGGGTGATACAGAATGGTAATATCATAGTTCTTAAGTAACTCAAGCCACCTCCACTGCCTCAAATTAAGATCGTTCTACTTGAACAAGTGCTGAAGACTGCGATGGTCCGTGAACACCTCACAAGATACGTCATACCAATAGTGCCTCCAAATCTTCAAAGCATGAACTATAATAGCCAACTCTAAGTCATGAACAAGGCAGTTCTTCTCATGGGGCTTTAACTGACGAGAAGCATAAGCAATAACTCTACCCTCATGCATAAATACACAATCGATCCCAACTCTCGAAGCATCACAATACACCATGTAAGAACCTAAACGTGATGGCAATACTAATACTAGAGCTGTGATCAAAACTGTCTTGAGTGTAAGCTCTCCTCGCACTCATCCAACGACACAAATGGAGCGTTCTTCTGCGTCGACTTCGTCAAAGGCGAAGCAATAGATGAAAAATCCTGAATGAACCTGCGATAATAACCCGCAAAATCGAGGAAACACCGAATCTCAATAGATGAGGACAGTCGAGGTCAATTCTACACTGCCTCAATCTTCTTTGGATCAACCTGAATACCATCACTAGACACCACGTGTCCCAGAAAAGACACAGAACTAAGCTAGAACCCACACTTTGAGAACTTTGCATAGAGCTTCTCCTCTCCTAGTCTCTGCAATACCACCCTTAAATGCTGCGCGTGCTCCTCCTGGGTACGCGAGTACACCTGGATATTGTCAATAAACACAATCACAAATGAATCTAGATACGACCAAAATACACTGTTCATCAAGTGCATGAACGCGGCTGGGGCATTGGTCAGCCTAAATGACATCACTAGAAACTCATAGTGCCCTTATCTCGTCTTGAAAGTCGTCTTCATAATGTCTAAATCCCTAATCTTCAACTGGTGATAGCCTGATCAAAGATCAATCGTAGAGAATATCTTTGCCCCCTAAATCTGGTCAAACAAATCCTCAATACGGGGTAGTGGATACTTGTTCTTCACCGTTACCTTGTTCAACTCTCTGTAGTCAATCCACATTCTCATTGTGGCATTCTTCTTCTTTACAAATAAGACCGATGCACCCCACGGTGACACACTTGGGCGAATGAACCCCTTATCTAGGAGTTCTTGAAGCTACTCCTACAACTCCTTTAGCTCAGGTGGTGCCATACGATAGCGAGGAATAGAGATGGGCTGAGTGCCCGACACCAGATCAATACCGAAATCAATATTCCTGTTTGGTGGCATGCCCGACAAGTCTGCTAGAAACTAATAAGGGAAATCCCTCACAATGGGAACCGAATCAAGACTAGGAGTCTACGCTCCAACATCTTTAACGAAAGCTAAGCATGATAAACAACCCTTCCCAACCATCCGCTGGGCCTTTAAGAAATAAATCACCCTGCTGGGCACATAAACAGTCATAACTCACCACTCAATCTTCGGAACAACCAAAATAGCCAGCGTAACTGTCTTGGCATGACAGTCCAGAATAGCATGGTACGGGGATAGCCAATCCATACGCAGAATCACATTGAAATCTGTGATGCCCAATAATAACAAGTCAACTTAGGTCTCCACACCCCCAATAGTCACCAGACACGATCGATACACATGGTCCACAATAATAGTATCACCTACCGGGGTAGATACGTGCACAAGCAAGGCAAGACAACCACGAGTTGCACAAAAATAATGAGAAAAATATGAAGATACATAGGAATAGGTAGATCTAGGATTAAACAAAATAGAGGCATCCCTATGGCAGACTCAGATAATACCTGTGATAATAACATCTGATGGAATGTCATCCCTCATATCTGGAAGAGCATAGAATCGAGCCTGACCCCCGTCAGTCCTGTCTCCACCCCTTGGGCGACCTCTGGATACCTGGACCCCCACCCCTAGATAACTTAGTGGGTGCTGATGAAACATGAGCAGAAGATGATGGCTAATCCCTCTGCTGAGAGTGACTACCACGGAGCCGAGGATACTATCCTCATTTGACCTAACTCACCGCACTCGTAGCAATGACCCTGAGCCGTAGAACGGGACTGAAGGGAACCCCTCGTTGCAGATGAACCATAGGCTGAAGAGGCAGGAGTAGCACTCTGAGCTGGAAGGGCGCTAAGTGAAGACTAGCCCTGCAGATAAACCTGATGACAATGACATGAGGAAAACCAACTGGACTCTGTACGACGTGACTGAGGAGGTCTGAAGCAACGACCTCTGCTGCGCTGGAACTGGCCCCTAAACGGAGCACCACTGAAGCTACCTGAACCTCGACGCCTTTTGGCCTCCCTCTCCTCACGCTCCCGACGACGATCTGTCTGAATCTGATCCATATCAACTACCTCCTCAAACAAGGCGGCCATAACCCTCTCTCTAGTCATCAAAATGCATATTGATAGTTGTGGCCATCCACGAATCTCATAATCCTCTTTCGATCTGTCGAGATCATCCAAGTAGAATGCCAAGCTAGCTGCGTATACCTCAACTCATACTGGGTCACAGTCATGTACCCCTGAATAAACCACTCAAACTGACGACGCAGCTTCTCCCTACAAGACTACGGCACATACTTCTCCAGAAAGAGAGTGGAGAACTACTGCCAAGTAAGGGGCGCTGCTCCAACAGACCTACGTCTCTCAAAATTCCTCCTACCATGTAAATGCAGGCCCTGAGAACTGGAAAGTAGTAAAAGCCACTCCACTCGACTCCAATATCCCTACAGTACGAAGCATACGCTGACATTTGTCTAAAAATTCCTAGGCATCCTCGCCCTCAGTACCGCTAAACGTCGAAGGCTGGAGCCTACCGAACCTCTCCAGTTGACGTTGTTCGTCGTCTGGCATAGCTCGAACAACAAGGTCTAGACCTGGTGCGACTGGTGCAACTGGGGCAACTGGTGCAACTGACTGAGCTGGGGCTGCTCCCGGTGTGCTATCCTTGAACACCATGCTTAGGTATGCGAGCAGCGGGGGTCTGCTGACCGCCCCTGATCTGAGAAGTAGCTGCTGCAGTAGTTGCTGAGACGACCTGATCCAGGCAAGTGCAGACGGATAAGATATGTGCTAAAGCTTCCTGGAGATCAGGAATCACAATGGGCACTGCCGGTGCCTGAACAGGTGTTGTTGGAGCATCTACAGCTGGAGGCTGGTCCTGAACTTGGGTAGCTGGTGGATCTACAGGTGGTGCCCTTGCTTTTCTGCCTCGAACACGATCGCGACCACAACCTCTAGCGGGTGGTAATGGTGGTCGTCCGTCACATCTGGTAGCAAGGGTTCTTGCCATCTACGAGAGAATAGAATACATAAGTTTAGGTCTTAGAACAACAAAGCCGCACGTTAAGAGTTCAGAAATATGAAGTGTTTCCTAAAGGTTATGCAGCCTCCCGATAATAAATGCAGATGTCTCAATACCGATCCACGAGATTCTACTAATTGGCTCATGACTCATGAGGCCTAGTAACCTAGGCTCTGATACCATGTCACGACCCCAATCTCGGTCGTGATGGCGCCCAACAACAATTGCTAAGCAAGCCCGACCTTTTAAACACTCTCCACCCCAGGTACCAAACCCATTACTAATTAATAGAGTTAAATTATCAGATAATATAGTTCTAACCAGTGATAATAAAAAGAAATAGTACAGAAACCATAACCACTGGCAATATAACTCCCAACAGATCTGGGGTCATAAGTCTAGAGCCTCTAATATAACTGAGTAGAAAATCCAAATAAAAGAGAGTATATGATGCAGGAAAACAAAGTGATAGGAGATGAGTCGGGTCCTGCGGTTGCTTGGCAGCTACCTCAACAACTCCGAGATGAATCTGGGAACGACAAATAGCACGACTAAGCTCCTGATGCTCCTAAATCTGCACACATGGTGCAGGGAGTAAAGTGAATACTTCCAACTCAGTGGTAATAGACATATATTATGATTGAAAGTAAGAAATCTCGAAAATACTATGTAAAGCTGAAAATAACAATTTAGCATATGTAACGGTGAAATAACAACAAATCAATGAAAGGTAAACAAATAGATATCAATACATGAATGCAATACAATGCACATGACTGCTACGGCGTATAACCCGATCCATTTGCATACTCGCGCTCACTGTGGGGGTTCAGACTTCGGAGGAGCTCCTACAACACAAACACAATATCATCGTAACATTCGTTGTGGCATGCAACCCGATCCACAATCAGTCTAGTTATATGCATGTAAGCCACACGGGCACAGTAAATTTATCATTTTCAGTTCCAATTATCAGGAATTATAGCTTAAGTGTTTAAAACCTTTGAAATTTACTAATTATTTCGAGATAGTGTTTAACTCAGGACTCATATCATGTAAACTTGCTCAACATCATGGAAATAGTGACAATAATTCCTAAGGGATCCAAATAATACCCATGCAACCCAAATATGCTCAAAACAATCAAGTAGGATGTTTACCAATTAATTTCTAGTCAATAACACAATATGAACATCACTCGGACAGACTAAGCCATAGTCCCTGTCCACAAACGACCCCACACTCACCATAGAGTATGAGTCTCGCCTTAATATAACGTCACAGTATGATATACCGGGGTTTCAAACCCTGAGGTCATTGTGTACATCTATTACTCACCTCAAGCCGACCGAAGACTAGCTCACAATGCCCTTTTCTCTCGTATCGACCTCCTCGCGCGTCGAATCTAGCCAAAACCATAAAGAATACGTTACAATGCGCCAAAGAAATATAACCATTGAAAATACTCAAAGTACATCAAAAATTACGAAGTTGGCAAAACCTGAGCCCCGGACCCACTTTTCACAAAATTACAAAATTTACATCACCGGACTCCTTGTCTCGCCACGAATCTATACATATCAAATTTACCAAAATCGGAGTTCAATTCTTTCCTAAAATCCTAAATTTTCATTTTAAAACTCAAGCCCTAATGCTTCAATTTTTCACATAAATTTTAAAGAATTAAATGTTGATTTTTCAATAAAATAGTATTTCTAGATCACGAGACTTACTTCCAATCACTTCCCGTCAAAACCCTTTTCAATTTCTACCAAAAAGCTCTTGATGTGATAAAAAATGGAGGAAAATAATGATTGGGTCGCGGATGAAATGTTTAATAAAAACCCTCTCTACCCAGCTATTTCCTTCTTTGCGAATGCAAGACTCGCGTTCGCGATGCACAAGAATTCCTCAGACCAATTTAACCCTTCGCGAATGCATCTGGTCTCCCACGAACGCGAAGGCTCACGGCTCAGACAAATGCGAACGCGACCTACTGAATGCAAACACGTTGAGCACCCAGGCTGGATATTTTGTGTTCCAGTGGTACCAAGCTATCATTAATAATTATGTATTTTTTTATAATTTAAATTCATATTTTTAATAACTTAATTGTACAAATTACTAATTATGTGTGTTGATACAAATTTTAATTGTATAAAGTTTGCATTTTCAACTACCAGTATAAGAAATTTAAACAAAAGGAATTCTATTCTAAAATACTACATATTACTACACTACAAGACTCTAAATTTTACTACGTTAAAACGGTCTAAGTTTTACTACGCTGAAAAGGTCAAGATTTTACTACGCAAAAAAAAAATCTAAACTATACATAATCAACAAATAAATTTAATTACAAATAAAATACAAAACGGCTTGAAAATACATATATTTATAAATGAGGATATTGAGACACAAATTTATTTGACAAATTTATATTTTTTTTATGAAATACTAAAATTAAATTCGGATAAGTTTAATGTGTTAGTTTCAGAATAAAAACACTAAGTGGAATAGAACACATAAAAATCAAGTAATATGCATTTTTATAAAAGTTTTAACTTAAAATAAATTGAAATACCTCGATTTAGGATTTTCGGAAAGCAAATAGATCGAAATTTTGACTCTGGAAGTGCGAATCAACAATAACATGAAGCTCTACTCGAATGAGGAACCTATGTTCTTCAAGTTTTATATGCCGGGGGAACCAAAACTTTTTTTAAGAAAGTGGATAGTAGCGGGTATGAGGGGACCAAAAAGAGAGGAAAAAGGAGTAAAATAATGGAGGCTGAAGTAGAAACGATGAAGAAGACGGATGGTTTTAAAAAGTGGTATAGTGTCAGATTTTCTGGTGTTATACTTGACCGTATCAACTTTTTGTAGTATAATCAATTATCCTTAATGTATAGCGTCACGTATTATTGTGTTATATATAAAAATATAATTTTTTTACCATATTTATGTGCTTTGAGTCCAAAAGAACAACATTAGTAGAAGTACTATATTGGTCTCTTGCTTTTGTGTTGGCACGTTTGACTTCATTTGATTAAAAAACGTGTCGTGTTTTCAGTGGGAACAAACGAGTTAAAATGGTAAATGGAGTCTCTACTAAAAATATGTGGTTGGGCGGTTTAACTGTTTTGTAAGATTTGTACCTTCAAAACGAGAGAACATTATAAATTTCCGAGTACAAAATATTTATACCACATACACTAATTTAACTTTAAGGTTTGTTTGGTACGATGGATAATAAATAATAATTTTCGAAAAAAAAAATTTAGTGTCTTTCTATTCTTTTTTGGTTACTCGCTCTGTGATAAGTTATTCTAGAATAAAAAATAATATCGGGATAACTTATACTTGTCAGTGGGTAGACACAAGTACCTTGGTCTGGTCCGGTCTCGGTAATAAAGTTTTCTTGTTATTAAATTCTCAAGCTTTGTTCATAATGGATGAAGAGAGAAAAGTAGTGGTTTCATTATATTAGGAGGGGGAGGGGAGGAGGGGGAGAGCCGGGGGGGGGGGGGGGAGCTGAGATTGTAGTAGCGAATAACTCAGTGAGCTATAACTCGTCTCCACATAGTCATGTTAAGTTGCCACTTACAATGCAGTACGATAGACTGATATCATTGTTATGTAATAAAATGAGATTGAGCAAAAGTTCGGTGAATTTTAAAATAACCGGAAGATTTTGGTATTCTGTGATTTCGCAGAGGTTTGCTTATTACTTTGAGTTTAACATCGAAGAAGATGAAATTCTGAGAGATTTTTTGGGATTCTAGATGAATATAGAGAATTTATTGTGATAAAATTGTTGGAAATGTACGTCAACGCTGAAGTCGTTTAATAATGAGATTGCGCAAAAAAGGGATAGCCCTCAATCATTGGGTAATTATTCCGGAGCATATTTAGCCCAAAAGGCTCCGACTGAAAGAGTTTGGACGTAGGAGCAAGGAAATAATTTTTCTCATACTTTACATAATCTATAAGATGACTGGTAAACTTCAATTTTTGTTTTTGTTACGATGTTTATTTTTTGTTGAATTGAATTTGTATAAACACTCATGTATTCCACAGGGGGTACCGTCCGGAGATGAATTTTACAAGTTATAACCCCACGTCCAATTGGAATATGCATAGTTTTTGCATGGTCCATCCGGGAGTCATCACCAACAGGAAAATGTTCATATTGGAATGTCAGCACAGTACAACTTGTAAGAGAAGTGATATAGCTATATGTATAGTATTTATTAATTTGGGTAGATTATTATTTTGTTCTTTTTGTGCAGTGAAAACGAGAAACTTGATGGTCCTGACCTCATTCAGTTGCTCGTAAACAACATATTTACTCGTGATTAGGAAGATGCTCAGAGCCAGGAAGATAATAGTGATTATGACAACAATGCCGATGAGTCTTGAGATGAGATACCATCCCCGACGAGGGTGTTGATGAGGAGGAAGTAAATGTCAAACCTGAGCGGACGAAGGAGCATGCTCCTCCACCTCCCATTAGATCAAGAGTGTACGAGTCTCACGTGCCATTTCATGACTAGAAAATTCTTTACCTTCATAATTTACCAAGTATGCCGGATGTGGATGCCCTCACAAGAGATATTGACGAAATTCGCTCAGCAATGTGGGACGAGTCTAGACCAACATTGCTGACAAAGGACGTGTATTTTTTTTATAAAGCTCGTCTATCCAGGGCTTGTAAAATATATAATGTAAGAGATTGTTGTGCGATGACAGTAAGGGAGTCAACTCTGAAGGTATACATTGCTGTATGCCGTAGATACTTTATGGGTTGTAACGGGATGTTGCGTGCGAGCAAGAAGGAAACAGGGTTGTGGAAAGTGGGTAAATATATTGGCACCCACGTCTGAGAAATGAACACATTCAATGATAATCACTTCAACTTGGATGTTGACTTGATTTGTCTCTTCTTTATTTCAAACTTGGAAGTTTCGATTAGGTTAAGATCAAAGAGTGTATTACATCTGCCCACTAGGAATATAGGTGTACTATAACCAAAAGGAAGGCATATCTCGGGCACAAACGTTTATTTGAAATTATTTATGGTGTTTGAGTTAAGACATTTTCATATCTAATTAGGTATATGGCCGCACTGAAACACTTTAACTCCGGGACTGTTGTTGAATGGAAGCATGATCAGAGTCCAGGAATTTCGAAATATATATTCAAATACGTGTACTGGGCATTTAAACCAGTAATTGATGGTTTTATGCATTGCTGTCCGATAATTTCCATATGACAATACTCATGTCTATGGAATGTATTATAGTAAGTTGTTGATCGCCATTGTAGTACATGGCAATGGATAAATATTTTCACTAGCTTTTGTCATGTGTGACAATGAAAGCGAAGATAAGTGGACCCTATTTTTGAACCACTTGAAGTAGCACGTTGTCAAATAACGTTTAGGAATTTGTCTAATATCTAATTGGCATGATGGTATTTTATGTTCTGTACGAGATTTTTCTGAATGACAGGAGTCCTATGCATAACACTGTCACTGTGTAAAGCACCTGAAGGCAAATTTCCCGAAGAAATATCCCAACAAGGACTTGCATGATTTAATGTGGATGGCTGCAACTGAGAACCAGCAGTGCAAATTTCGGAGGCGCATGAAATTGTTTTGATAGTTAAAGAAATGAGCATATAATTGGTTGATGGGACATGAGCTTTACAAATGCACATCCATCATGAGCTTTACAAATGGACATTGCATACTGATGGTGGCAGATGATAGGAAGCCCTAACTACAAATGTGTTTGAGTCAGTCAACGGGCTATTGAAGTCTGCACGTGGATTGCATGTCACTGCCAATACCTATGAGATGATTTGAGAAATGCAGGAGGAGATATATTGCATTCATATTTACAGTAGATCACGATCGGGGTAATTTTGAAGTTCACACTGCTATCCGCCGACACCAGGGGAATAATCTACACACCGTGAATGAACCCAGCAAGTTGTGTTCATGTGGAAAATGGACCATCTATTACATGTCGTGCACACATGCCATGAAGTGCTTTCAACAAGTTGGTTTAGGGACAACCAACTATATTTATAGGCAATACAGTATTGCTGCATAAGCAAACACATATAGTGGGCAGTTGCAGCCATTGGATTCTGAGCATTGTTGGCTTCCGGAACCATTTAAAATACCGTGTAACAAGGACTATTTGCGCAAGCTGCAACTGTAAAAGAGAACACATATACGGAACTAAAAGGATATTGGTAATACTGCTTATGCACGTAAATGTAGCATATGATCGCAAACAGGACACGACCATCGTAAATGTCTTTCACTTGGTTTGGGTGGCGGTGGTAATCCAGCTTCTGGTGTAAGTTTGTCTAATGTACCCAATTATCAAGGATACGCCTGCTTTTTTTTTTTCGTAATATTTTTTGTAATAAGTGTTTGTACTTGTTTATCTTGCAAGATGTATCAAATTAAATTATGTTCCATGGCCTTGCTAAATCTTATTATCTAAAATTATAACCTTTTGAATTGAGATGATGATATGATAGTTCCAACATTCAACTTATTTGTTTTAGTAAAGAAGACCAATATGCATATTGTAATTTTATCACACAATACTTCAAGAGAAAAAGCACAACAACTATAACCGAAGCAACATTCAAGAAACTAAAAGATAATCAAGACGAACACATCTTAGTACCAAGTAAAAAACGGATTAGTACAAACAAGATGTCTGTCTCCCTTCACGTACACATTGAAGATAACACATATTGGTGAAACGTCAACCAATGTAAATTTGACGACGAAACCTCGGCTGAAAAATTCTCCAACATAAAAAGTTTCCAGCCTACCTTGAATCTTTTTTGATCACCAATACTGATATTTGCATACCACTCTTTGCCACGATGGTGAAGATGCGCTTGTTCTAATGTTGGAGGAAGATGCTTGCAACTTTTTCTTGGAATATACTTTAATGAAAAAAGCATTACGATTAAGTTGCAAAAAATATGAAACTGAATAGAGATATAGAATACTAATGTATATATATTTTCTGGAGTTAAGGTATAAAACTAAAAATATTTATGTTAAAGAAATAAAGTTTAATGGACATAATAATTTATCAGATCGTTATCGTTGATGTATGAATCAGTCATAACCACTTTAAATGTTGGAGATTCTCTTCTTCATTATCACTGCTAGTAGAAGAGTAAGCATCACTACTAGTAGAAGAGTAAGATAGGGCTCGTTTGGTAGAGGAAAAGTAGTTTAAGGTTTGAGTATGTGATTGTATTTTATGTTTTGAGTATGTGACTATATATGTAGGGACACACATAACATATCGCGGTTAAATACTATATTTTTTGTGTGTGTGTGTATATATATATATATATATATATATTTTGTGTGTTGTCTTGTCGGTCTGAAAAGCTGACCGACTGCGGAAAAGATGTTTTATTTCAGAAAAAGTCAACATGTATAGCGTGGTTAAATACTACATTTTGTGTATTGTCTTTTCAGTCTGAAAAACTGACCGACTGTGAAACCTATTTCTTTTTGAAAATCTTTTGTATGTATTGCGCGGTTAAATACTACGTTTTGTGTGTTGTCTTATCCGTCTGAAAAGCTGACCGATTGCGAAAAAACTATTTCGTTTAAAAAAAAAATAATATTTATAGCGCGGTTAAATACTATATTTTCGATATTTTCTTATCATTCTGAAAAAGCTATATATATATATATATATATATATATATATATATATATATATATATATATATAAATTTTTTCGTGTAGAGATGGGTTGAGGTGGGAATGGCCGCACTAGAAAATGAATTTGGAACAGTGAATACCTATTTGACAGTGCAAATGAAAACAACAAATTCTATGATATTTCTTGGAATAACTTTAGAACCTTTTCAGTCATTAGTAATGGGCTAAATGTAGACTGAAAAAGTCTTTTTTCTTTCTATATAGTACCAGCTGTTTCTAGGGGACAAATATAATTACTATGTGGGTATACAAAGAAAGGATATTTTGTTTACCTATGCAAATTATGTTTGTTTGGTCCTTTGAAGAACATATAAAAGCAGGAGTTTATATGGTCGAATGATGAAACAGTGATTTTTATGTGTCTTATCGTTCTAGTTATTTTCTGCGCTTAATAATAATCAATAGCAAATTTCTATAGAAGCAAAATATTTTTATGCTTTAACAAATGTCTGAACCTTTTTATGTACCAAGGTGTGAGTGAGGCAAAAAATGCATGATGAACAACTGTTGGGATGATTGTAAAGTTGAACACCGCTACTGGATGCATATGAACAAGTTTTATAGGGTTCCCGACGAACCTGTATGCAATTTTGAGGTATGGATTGATAAAACCTATCAACAGAAATATAACACAGAAAAGTTGCAGTATCTTCGTTATTTGACCAGAAAATAGTGGGAATATGAACGACAATACAAATGAGAAGTTGCGGAGTTGAAGGAGAAACTTGAAGAGGTGGAAGAAGAAAAAAATAAGTTGGAAGAAAAACATAAGTGGTTGGAGCGGAGAATACTAGGTGATGATGACTAAACAATGACATTTACGTGTTGAGCGTAGTAGTGTATCTTTATGTTTCCCCTGTCATGTATTTTTGTTAGTTGTACTGAATTTATGTTATGTTAAGTTTCTTTATTTGTTTGTATTTTAGTGTTAAAATAAATAAAAAATGGGGTAATAAAAATATAATGCGCATGTTATATAAACATAAAAAAATATTGTTATTATTTACATAGAATACAAAAAAAGAAAATCAATGAGTCCCATATCCTTTATGCTTGAATGCAACCGCTGGCCTGAGACGTATCCCCTCCTGTACAGATACAGTATCAAGATCATCCTCATCATGTCGCCTCTTTATATGAGAATGCGCTCCAGCATGATCGTCAGTTGGGCTGACTAGATCTGTAGAATGAGTCATCGTTCCATAAGCAACCTACAAAACAGTAAGTACGCACAGTATATTAAAATGTATATTTGTAATTTACGTGTTAAGTGAAAAATATTTTCTTCCTATGGTCTCGTTGGGCACCTGAATATAAGCATCCGTGGTGTCCTCAACATTGCACAAAGCGACCTCCGTGACAGGCTGGGATGAAGCCTTAATAAGAATATTAAAAATTAATTTATGGCAAGTCAATGAGAAAAAATAAAATAAAATTTAATAGTATTACAAACATACCTACGCATGTATTAGATCCATAACACCTGTCGACGATGAGCCAAAAGTCAACATGCGTCCACCATCCACGTCTCACGTCGGCCGATCCTTAGATGCGATCGATGGGACTGAAAAAAACTGCTCCCAATCTCCGGTGAAGCTCGTGGCCGTAATCAACAATAGATCTGACGCGGTCACCTGCGATGCTGGTAGCGCCAGCTGAAAGATATACAATGGCATGCTGCTGGGGTGCTAGTCTGGCTGAGGAATGTAACCTAGTAGATCAGCTACAACCTCCTCATCAAGTGCCTCAACATGTGCCTCAATGCCCCCTTTCTGGGGACCACCTCCTCGCCGACCCCCACGACCCCGTGGTTCACCCCTACCTCATGGGATAGCCTGCCTCATTGGACAGCCCTACCTCATTCTCGTCCCCTCAGGTATGGGATAGGCATACCCCGATGGTAGTGCGCTGGCGCCACATAAGTAGGGTCGTGATCTAAGCGCTCGCCCTCTCTAGCTCGCTACAGTGTCCGGGCAGCCAGCTCTGTCACATGCCGGTCATACTCCTACAAAGAGACCCGTATGATTGCCGGTATACTGCTGCATCGGTAGTCCCGACTGGTGGACTAAATGTAGACCAATAGGCTGCACTACATGTAAAACATAAATTACGGAACGCTATATCACAATTATAAGTAAGAATACCAAATAAAATACCAGTGCCTTGTGCCTCCCGTTGTATGGAACATACTGACCGCCAGCTTGATGGTTGGGGTTCTCTACGATAATTCGGGCAACATCGAAGTACTTGGGCAAGTACTCATTCTCAGTATCCTGCAGAATCGGTAGGGGGGGGCAGGGGCGGAATCAAGTCAGCTCACCGGTCCCATGTATCGATCTACTACTCTACCCATGCCAAAAAATTCATCGTCCACCCCGGTCCGATCATCCCGCCGGTAATGTATGGTCACCTAGGTGGGCGGTATCGGTATGAGCTGCGGCCTGCCAAACTAGTATAGTACCCGCTCGGTGGCATGATTCTCCATAATATCAAGGCAGAACAACGGGACGGAAGCGCCCCACATAAGTCGGATGGTCGAGCAATAATCAAGCAAGCCAGCTATCATCGTGTTGCTGTATGGCGTCCAAAAGAACTATTAAGGAAGAATAGAAAAAGTCAATATACAAAACTTGTATTTGAAGCAATGACAACTAAACTTAGATATACATTTACTGTGTGACATCCAACAAATCTTATATTTCTTTTCACAAGGAGAGATTATGATGAGCCTCGTTCTCGTGTGTATGTCCCCGTCGGAGTACCCACCTCCTAGCTAGTGGGAGCAACTCCGTTGGTACAACCGAAGCTAATGGTGGTTGAGGTGGATGGAACTGCAGAAACTGCTCCCAGGCCCAATCCTAACATAAAAACTTAATGTCAAATATAATTTATATTTTACTAGGTATGTTAAAATAAATACAATATTCGAGTATGTTGTCACCTGTAGTAGGGGCAAGAATCCAGCAACCTCACAATGGGTTCCCATGCTCGCCCGGCACGTGCATCTGTACAAGTAGGAGAGAACAACAGATCCTCAACTGTACTAGGGTAAATCATTTAGCCGCTCAAGATGATGAAAAAATCTCAAGGTGACTACGTTTCCCGAAGTGCTCGGGAACAAGACCCCTCCAAATAATAGCAATAAAAGCAACCTCATATACCAGTCAACGTGATAATCTGGTATATTATCATCGATCTAAGGATGCATTTTCTCCAACCACAGTCGAATAGTCATCAACAGGAAACAAATTGCCCCACGCAGTACAGTCTTATCCTGTGGCCGGAAAGCAGTGAACCACTGCAACATGTCCAGGTACATACCACGTGTCATCTCTCTCATGCCGTGCATCAGTGAAATGGCCAGTACATCAACGGGGGCCTATACAAAATCTCTACGCCCTGTAGTGTGACGGTGGCCTCGCCAATAGGCAGGTGAAAAGTGTGCGTCTCTGGCCTCCACTACTCTATCAGGGACGTGATAAAAAACCAATCGATTTGCAGCTGCCCAATCTCAATCATCCTGTAGAAACCAGTGTCTCGCATATGCGCGACTACACAAGCATGGAGAACTCTTCCATGAAGAAAGTCTCACATGTTGTCCACTCTCTTGGCGCAGAGAGTTTGGGTCAGTAACTCACTCTCCCATATGTGGGCTGACCTATGATCACCCTGTAGCGAGTGTAGCTCATCGTAAAAGGTCCGTGATGAATAGACGACGTCTCCATATCGTCTACTGTAAATTAAACAACATTAATTACATGTTAGTTTCATAATTTATATGTTTATTTTTTGAGTAAATAATTAATTTTATAGTTAAATATTGACATATACGTTCCAAGCTCCATATTTGGAGCCACTAGCACAAATTCTTCGATGTTTTAGTTTTATTATAACTTTATATGTTTGTTTTTGGATGAAATAATTAAAACTTTATAATTAAATATTGACTTATGGTTCCAGACTCCATATTTGGAGCTCAGTAGCACCAATTCTTCGACGTGTTTGTTTTATTATAATTTTATATATATTGTAGATTAAATAATTAAAATTTTATAATTAAATATTAACTTATGGGTTTTAGGCTCAATATTTGCAACCCAGCTGCACCAATTCTTCGATGTGTTAGTTTTATTATAATTTTCTATGTTATTTTTTGAATTCAATAATTAATTTTGTAATTAAATATTGACATATTAGTTTCAGACTCGATATTTGCGGCCTTGTTGCACCAATTCTTCGATGTGTCAGTTTTATTATACTTTTATATGTTAGTTTGTAAATTAAATAATTAATTTTTATAATTAAATTTTAACATATGGATTCTAGGCTCGATATTTGCAGCACAATAACACCAATTTATCCTAAATTCTTCTATATGTTAGCTTTCTAATTTTATGTGTTAGTTTTATAATTTTATATATTTATTTATAAATTAAATAATTAATTTTATAATAATCTGATATTTAATTATTAAAGATTCATATGGGTTCTAGGATCGATATTTGCGGCCCAATAACATCAAATATATATTGACTATAATTGCACAAAGTTTATGTTGATCTGTCAGTTATTTGGCGTATTTTTGAGTATATTTAAACTAAAGGGAAACTACGCTAGAAGGAACTACATTTTACTACGCTAAAAGGCACTACATTATACTACGTTAAAAGGCACATATTTTACTAAGTTAGATGACATTATATTTTGCTACCCTAAAAGGCACTACATTTTAAAGGTAAAAGGCATTACATTTTATTACCCTAAAAGGCACTATATTACTAGTCGTTAAGAAAAATAATAATTTAAACCAAATAAAATACAGCAAATACATTGTAATCACAAAAATACTTA
Organism: Nicotiana benthamiana; assembly: GCA_034376525.1. Classification (NCBI taxonomy): domain Eukaryota; kingdom Viridiplantae; phylum Streptophyta; class Magnoliopsida; order Solanales; family Solanaceae; genus Nicotiana; species Nicotiana benthamiana. The sequence goes on from CM067325.1 coordinate 107,912,374, forward strand.
TAAAACGTTAATAGTAATTTTTTAACATTTTTATTGACAAATAAAACGATTTAACAATTATATTAAATTTTTTTGTAACATTAATATCTTAGTCCGGATAAAAATAATACCATAAATCAGTTAATAAAAGAATAGAAAAAGCTTTTACTGTGTCACTTAAGTTATATAGGAATTCCTGAGCCCAAGAGTTAAGAATAACAAGTTTTTCATTACCCAAAATTGAATACCCGCTTAGAATAATAAAACAGATGATATTTGTCGAGAAGTGTACCAATTTAATCGCAAAAAAACAACAAAACAATAAACAACACATTCAAAACAACTAATATGCATTTTTATATGAGTTTTAGCAAAAACTAAGTTGGAATATCTTGATTTAAGATTTTTGAAAAGTTGAAGATTTAGCGATTTGAAGCCGAAACGAGCAACTCACAACGAAATACTGCCTTAGTTAGAATGTGGAACCGGAAATCTTTACTTTTTATGGGATGAGTGGGCTCCACATGATGTTTTTTGTTGTTAATAGAGGAGGGACCATTTTTTTAGTTGAAGAAGAAAACGCTGGGCAGAAACGTGGGGAAAAGGAAGGGATATACTTTTGTATGTAAAATGGGGTCCATCACCGTATTTTATATAAATTGTGGTAATGAACCGTATTTTATATACCAATCTTTTCAAATCCCTATAAATCGCGGTATATAATTATGTTCTACATAAATCGCGATCACATATTGCATTTTATCTTAATGGTCCAAACAGCTGTTACGGTAAAATACGGACCGTATTTTATATATAAATATATCTTTTTTTGTCGATATTTAAAAATATATTTTGAGTCAAAAAGAACCACATTTAAATTCCGAACTCATGTTATTACAAGAGCCTTTTCATATGTCGGCATAAGTCTCAGTCCACGTGGTTTATCCATTTTAGGATGGATTTTTATCAAAATAATAATGGGATTATTTATGTTTAGCACAACATAGTATGCAACATTTTGTGTAAACAATGTCATCTATTGTGACAATTCGATTTATAAGTGATTTAAATATATGATTGTATTTGATTGGGAGTTTACTTTCTATTACAAATAGATGTTTATTTCGTATGATTTTCATTATTTATTGCAACATATCCAATGTAATTCACAAGTGAAGTATAAGGAATATAATATATATATGCACCTCTTACTCTTACCTTGTGAAAATAAAGAAATTATTTTCGATAAAACTTCAACTCAAGAAAACATGATCACAACAAGATATATGATAACTGAAGCACAAGAAACAACACACAATAAAAGAATTATAAGAATTCCATTAGCTATTGCATATATACATTTTGTTTGTAGAAAAATCTTATTTGATTGTGCAAAAGATAGCCTATGGTGTAGAGGGTATGCAAACACTATTATTTCTTGATCATGATCATAACATTCCAATACGACAACAACTAACAGCATGTCACTTTTCCTCCCCAAAAAGTATTCTTTTAAAGTTGAAATATTTGGTCAAGCTTTGAAAAGTGCTCCTGAGTAGAAGCAGAAGAATTTTAGAGAAGCAGAAATGTGACAACCCCAAAACCGATCGTGATGGCGCCCGGCCGCAAGGCTAAGCAAGCCCGACCAAACAACTTCCAAAGAACGGCATTCAAGCCCAATGAGATACAAATTTAAGGTAAAACAACACTTTTTGAAATATAAACTCCCAGTCAGGGATAAGCAAAACGGGTGAAAACATAGATGAGCTAACAATACTCCCAAAATAATGAAGTCACGAGTACAAAGCCTCTAACAATACTGAATACAAGTCTGAATGGAAATGATACAAATGTCTGACGAAACTTCAATGGAACAAATTGATAGAGACAGAGTAAGCGGTCATGCGGACGCTGGGCAGCTAGCTCAATACTCTGATAGCTCGGATAAGCAACAACAACAACACTAGGTCCCTAGTGCACCTGGATGTGCACACAAGGTACATGGAGTATGGGGTGAGTCTACCAACTCAGCGAGTAATAAGCATGTATAAAAACTCGAAGATAAGAAAACACGAAATAACACAAAATGAAGCTATCTAGCAGATCTATACAGTACAAGCCGCAGAGATATTCAGATAAAGAAACAGGAAATAATTGCATGAGATGCAATGGAATGCATGAACATTGCGGAACGTGCAGCCCGATCCATTTTGGTACCCGCGCTCACTGTGGGGGTTCAGAATCCGGAGGGGCTCCTACAGCCCAAGCGCCATATCATATAGTGGCAATAGTTACCAATGTTTCCATGAGAATATACGGTCTCAATAGTTACCACCGTTCCAAGAAAATATACAATCCATAAAATAGTGAGATAGTAATCGTCAGCCCGAAATATCATTTAAGAATCATTTTAGTTTTCAAAACATATAAATATGGTTGAGTTTGCCAAAATTATTGTTTAAAACACTGGACTGAATTCTAATAATGTGCAAATCATGATAATTCTGAAATAACGATCCTTGAAGGATTTTACAAGTCAGCACAAGGCCCCAAACATGGCATCAAGCCCAGATAGCATCAATAAAATATACGAAGATATCGCCAACATAGCACAATTTATCCCTAGGTTTGGACTAAGTCAGAAATTCCAACACATACGACCCCACACTAACCCGAGTGCATGTCTAGCCTCATAATAGCGTCACAATGTGTTATACCGGGGTTTCAAACCCTCATGTCATCATCTACACCCATTACTCACCTCATACCGGCCGTAAACTAGCTTGCCATGCCTTTCTCTCAGGAATCAACCTTTGCGGATGTCAAATCTGATCAAAACCAATAAGAATTCATCAAAATAGGCTAATGGAACATAACCCAATCAAAATAACTCGAAATACACCCAAAAATACGAAGTTGGAAAAACTCGAGCCCCGGGCCCACTTCTCGAAATAATTACGAAATTCACATTTTGAGAATCCTCGTCTCGCCACAAGTCCATACATATCAAATTTACAAGAATCGGAGTCCATTTGACGCCTCAAATCAACACTTTAAGCTCACTTGGGTTTCAAGCTATAACCACTGTTTTTAACTTCCAAAACCTTGAATTCTTAGTGTTTAATCCATAATTTTACACTATAATGACATACTTTAGGTCCAAGAATTCTTACCTGATGAATTCCCTCAAAAGTCTCTCCAAAAATCGCCTACAATCGCCTTAGCCCGAGGTTCCAGTGTTCTTCTCTTTTAAAAATTGAAAACGTACTATTTCATTAAACCAGGAGGATTTCCACTCCAGCGGACATTTCTCTGCTTCAGTGAGTCCCGCTTCCGTGTCCTTTTGACCACTTCTGCGGTTTAACTTAAATCCCCAGCGACCACTTCTGGCGGTCCTTGACCGCTTCCGCGACCTTCACTCCTGCGGTCGCTTGTCCGCTTTTGCGGTCCCAGCCAAAATGCCCTTGGCAATGTCTACGACTCATCTTCCGCTTCAGCGGACACCGCCTACGCGGTCTATTGTCCCCAAATTCGGAAACACCAGAAGACAGAATCCCAAATCTGAAGCAAAGTGTAAAAATTCTAGTTTAACCATCCGGAATCACCTCGAGGCCCCTGGGGTCCAAACCAAAAGCACAAATATGACCAAATACCTCATTCAAACTTGCTCGAGCCAAGAAATTACCAACATTAACACCTAAAATCATTGTTTTCCTCAAATCAAAGCCTAAGATAACTTAGAGTTTTCCAAAATCAGATTCGATGCCGAAACCAACCAAACGAAGTCCAAATGACCTGAAATTTTCCACACATATCCAAATTCACGTAACGATGCTACTGCAACTCTCGAAATACCATTCCGACCGGATCGAATTCTCACCTATCAACCAGAATTCTCCGAAATTCAAGTTAGCAAATTTAAGCCTAATTCTACAGCCGACCTCCAAATCAATTCCGTTTTCTCTTCGAAGTCACAAATTATCCCCCGAAACTAGTTGACTCATTGGAAATCCAGTCCGAACCTTCTAACTCACAAGTCAATGTCCGGTTGACTTTTCCAACTTAAGCTTTCCTTAAAGAGACTATTGGTCTCATTTCTAACCAAATTCAATCCAACACACTTCAAACTCACCAAACACATATAAACAACACACGGGGAAACATAAAACGGGGATAACGGGGTATGAAATACAAAAGACGATGGGTCCGGTCGTTACATCAAGTAACTTCTCTTCCAAATTACTTTTGAGAAAAATACACTTAAAATACTTTTTAGAAGCTTGGTCAAACAATAATTGTTGTTCAGAAGTACTTTTCAAATTAATTAGCCGAACACAAACTAATTCTCACACAAAGTACTTTTTAAAAAAATACTTTTCAAAGTAAGCTGATTTTTAAAGTTTACCAGACATGCTATAAAATCCTAGTATAATCTTACAAGTAAGTTCTAGGGAGGATAGTGTGTAAGCAGATATCCCTTACCTTGTGAAAATAAGTAGAGAATTTTCATAGGCCTTTGGCTTAAGAAAAGCAGAATTGTAATAACATTAAAAAGAAATATAATTTTGGAGACGCTATGTAGAAATAACGGTAATAATAACAAAGTAATAAGATAACTGAAGCAAAAGAAACTTGGGAACATTCATTCCAATGTTTACCAAAATTACCAGGAATCAGGAATACTAATCGTGGCATGCTTCTATCCCTTTTTATTCTAAGATTGATCAATAATCATGCAAAATACACCAAATTTTTCGGTGTCACAATCACTGAAGCTGATGTCACCGTAATGCTAGTGCATAATATTAGATAGTTTTGTACATAATATGAATTAGTCTTAGTCCCACATAGAACATGAGTATGATATATATTTTATACATAAGTCTCATCGTATCATAGTTAAACAAAATATCAATAATAGGTTTTTCTCTCGTGGATTCTCACATGATATCAGAGCAAGCTTGAGAAATTATCATTGTGCATAAATTTCAGCTAATCCGGAAAGAGAAAATAGCCATCTTGAAGCACTTTTTCCGACAAAATCAGGTCTATCCGCAAGAACAATAATATCTGTTGATATTGTTGAAAAACAAACACCATCAGGAAGTAGATCAGAGCTCGGTGACCAACTCTTAAAAACTTCTCCGGCAGAAAAGGTTGCGTGCGCCCACACGCATCACCGGAAGAATTTCTCTGGTGAAGTTCCAATGTCCACGCGCCGGCTCGTGAGGATGTTTTAGCCAGATTTTGTGAAAGCTTATTCAAGACAACGTCTTCTCCTTGAAAATTCGAGCCTACCCATCCAATTTAAATCTAATTCTAAACACTTTTATATTTTTCCAGCATGAGCAATAATTTCTAATTTCTTTTTTTGCTTTTTCACACGCAATATTGAAATGGCATACGTATCTGAAGCCTTTAAATCACTTCATTATATCTAATCAGAATGTGTCGACACCCCCTTTTTCCCAAAGAGCGAAATCAGGTTTACGACATTATGGACAAAATAACTCTTATTCCCTTTTGAGGAATCGGGTTATGGATTTTGAAGAGTCGTCACCTAATGATTATAGTGCATTAAGTCACTTAAAAGAAAAGAAGAAGATTTTTGAAAGAAGACCAGATTTTGGGTAAGGGATTGAGGGGAAGGTGTTAGGCACCCCTCAAGATCTACTAGTGTGGTTCCCAGCTGTACTTAGTTGTGACTTTAATAAGTGTAGAAAGAAACAAAAATGTTGTCACATAGGGAATACAAATAAGTTGAAAGTTTTGAATGCAAAGAGAGAAAGAAGATATAAGTTGTTTTGGAAAGATTAGCTGAAGAAAAGTATTAAATTTTTTAAAAGAAAATATCACATCGTATAACAAAAGAAAAAGAGGTCTTGGGTTTAAATATAATATGGATCACTTTGGTGCAGTACCCAACAATCATTCTCACACGAGATATTAGCGAACCAGTCATCGTATCCATATTTAACCCTTCCCACCTAGTTAAGGTATCAAATGCGATTAGTCTCGTTTACTTATTACATGCTAATATCCGTCCCAACTTGTCAGCCCCGGGGTTCAGGACTCCTAATCCTAAAAAGGGGGAAATGAAGCATAGGAATATATGGAGTTTCAAAAGGATAAAAGACTAAGTGTTGATACCCAATTTTTCCCTATGTATTTTTTATACCTCAAAAATACTTTCAAAATAGAGTATATGTGCATATATGAGCACACCTGTGAGTTTTGGCATTTTAATGATTTTAAAAAGAATTTATCGCCTATTTTAATACCACAAAAACTATCAAACTTATTCCCAAAAATTATCATTTTGGTGTAACTTATTTTATCCTCATATTTATATCAAAACATAATTAATATATTTTTTCATATTTTTTACAAATTTATTTGGCATTTCTAAAGCCAAATCGTATATAATTGCAATTGTAGCCTATTTTATAATTAATTGTGTTTTGTGAATGTAAAATTCTTCCTATCATTTTTAGATTACTATTTATATATTATTAACCAGTTCAATATTTTTAATTTGTTTTAAAATTGTTTTTAACTAATTTAATTAAATAAAATGGAAAAAATTGGATATTTAAAGTTTGGCGAGATTGCATTTCAGATATAGCAAAAATTGACCCCAATTTAAAACCAATTTCAGCCCACCTCAAATAACGCATACCCAAATCAACTAACTCGGCCTAGCTTTAATTCAATCTGAGCCGTTGATCAATTGAGATCAACGGCCCAGATTTATTTACCTAAAATAAATCAAACAACCCCCCCAAACCCTTCACATTCAAAGACCAGTCTCTCTCTATCTAACCCTTCACCTCCCCATCCTCTATAGAACCTTCTGGTTCATCTTCTCTGATGGCTATCACTGCCTCATTCAACTCCGGCCTCGCCTCTTTCGATCGTTAACCACCGTGAAACATCATCTCATCGGCTCCCTCCATACTTTTGAAACTCTAAGAGTTTCCACCATGCAAGAATAACACTGAAGCCTCGCCGGGGTCCATTTCCGGCCTTCCTCCGATGGGTATTGGTTCAATGATGCTTTAAACTTCATTTTTCACAAGTTTAATGGCCAGGTTTCTCATCTCACTGATTTTATTACAAACCCTAATTATTACCTAAACCTCTTAATCTGTCTTTTTAATCGATTTCTGGTTTAATCTTTGTATTCTACACTACTTATTACTCGATATATTCGATTAATGCAAGTTTTCAAACGTTCTTGTTCCTCTTTTCGAAACTAGGGTTTCCGACCCGTTTTTAAATCACTATGCTTCTATTTATTTCAAGTATTATGATTACTCCTATGTTATGTGCTTGAAAGCTTTTGTTTCTGAGTTCCATGTCTTAGATCTTTTCTAGGGTTTCGACTCTCTACTGTCTATGTGATTTCTTACTTAGGTTTTTAATTTTGAGACTATTGTGTTTAAATACGTTTGAATGCTCCTCTTTACTGAATATGCTGTCAATTCCGCGCATCTATTTGGATCCCTGATTTGCATGTGTTTGCCTTAAGGGTCCTTATGCTAATTTTTCAAAAATGTTTCCTTATTTTTGAGTTTCTTTCTATACATGGTATTGATTCCCTCTATTTTTGGTCTTGCCCGTGATTCTTTGGCTGGTTTTTAGAGTTAATTTAATATGGTTACCAAACTTGTGCACTTAAGTATATTTTTAGTTATTCCTCATATATTTTCCTTGTTTAAAGCATCTTGTACCTAGCCTGTATTACATACAAAGTTCTCACTGCTCTTGTTATGGTATAATCAATAATCTGACTGATTATTTCCTTACATGATAGTCTGTACTTCTATTCGAATCATGAGTCCCTGAATTAATTGAATTAGGACCTGTGGTTGATTCAATTTGGTACTGTTTCTATAATTATATGCTCACTACCATGTTCTCTACTCTTTTCAAAAACTATAGGTACTACTCTTCCTTTCTCGTTTGACACACACAGACACGAAAAAAAATTCATTACTCTGAACTCTCTCTCTTTCACGCAAACATATTTGGTGCTCTTTATTGTTTCTACACAACTTCTTTCGCTTTCCTGTTGAATGTTGATTACTCAATTGGCTGAAAGCCAAGATTGAGTAATCTTGGTCACTTTTACCACTCTACTAGCCTCTACTGTGTTGCTTGCTTTGGTCTATCTGCTGCTCACTTCTTTGCATACTTCTGCCCTGCACTATTGCTCACTTCTCTGCACATTATTGCTCACTATTGCTATGTGTTACATTATTTTCAACTGGTATGTATCCTATTTAAGTTAAAGTCTCAAAACAATATGCTTCTATTGGTGCTGCACTTTCTTTTGTTCCTTGTGTGCTTCTACTTATGGATCTATCGTTCCTATTGCAACTAGTGTGTATCTGTGCTAATTAGTAGGCCTAGCTTATCCTAGTTCATAACCCCCTTTCCTACCCCAATGCATGTTTCCCCTTACTTCTATATATTACTAGCATGTGTTCAGATCCTCTTGGCTACTCCATAGCCCTAAAACCTCTTCCTGAGGATGATTTGGTTTGGTGCCTGGTGCTTTAAGAATTGGACTCCTAGTTTGAAGCTTGAACTCTTCTCTAATGTTTTATACATGTATGACTGATTTTCTTGCTTGTGAGCTATTTGTTCCCTTTACCTTTGCCCTTGTTTGTGTGACTGTTCCTTTCAAAACTGGCTCTATATTAACTGTTTCAAACTCATTTTGAATTTTTTAACTCTTCTACTGATTTCTCAAACTGTCCTTCATGTGAAACCTTTTCCAACCCAACTCCTTCAAATTCCATCACAATCACACTACTCTTAAAATTTAGGTTCGGCCCCCTTAGTGTAAGCATTGCTTTGGGTATCTTGTATACCCATTGAACTTTGATGCACAAGGCCGGCAATTCCACACTTGCACTTATCAATGATGATTTGTCTTGGGTGCCTGGTATTGGCCAGGGTCCCAACGGACCCTTAGGGAACTTTTCTGCATCCAAACCCTTGGCAAAGACTATGAATCTCGAAAGAAGTGAGGTTGGAGGTTTGGACCTGGCTGAAGGCTCCCTATAGAATAACCTTTTGTTTTTGCTCTTCACTACTATAATTTAATTACTTGATCTGTAATAACTTGTAAAGTACAATGGGAATTTATAGTGAAACTGGGGAGGAAGGGGGGAGGGGGATTATGCATGTTTAGTTAATGGTATGGGTAGAAAACATATTTGTAGGGCTTTATTTACTTTTGCAATTGATATCCTACATAGGACATGCATTTCACACGATTTAGAAATTCTGTATTAGGCTCTTTTTATTTTCATCTTGTTATTGTACTCACTTCGTAATCATAATTTGTTAATAACCAACAAACTACTATTATAAGAATTGCTACTGCATTTAGATACCATGTCTTCGGACCTTTATGTATATTAGATATCATATACTTAGGGCTTTATTTGCGATTGTTGAATGCCTCGCTAGTTTGTTTAGTTTAGAAACACAAGTTAATAGTATATATTCTTAAAATTGGAAATCAAATATGTATGCTCACTTTCTTTCTATAATCAGACAATGCGTATAATGCCTAGGCAAGCCTTAGGCCCAATAAAATCAATTAATCATGCTTTTACCACCTTTGGACTACTTAATCTCTTTGGATTTCTGAATTCTGCCCCTCTGAAGTTTTCTTTGTTTTCTTACTAAAACTCCTCCATTTTTTGATAATCTCATCCGCTCCATATGCTTTCCTACCGGGTGTCTTCCGGTCAAGAATTATGTTACTATTTTCCAAAACTTATCAGAGTACTGTGTCTATAATATCTCTACTATCATTTTTAAGAGTATGTTTCAATATTAACTCCTATATACTTACTACTCTCTTAGTTACTTTTCTGAAATTCTGTTTAACCTTACATATGTTCTATTTTCTACTAGGTAACCTCCACTGTCCAAAATTATATTTTCCTCCCCTAGTAGAATACTGTATCCTTTATATGGCCTTAAGTGTGTTAAACAATATCTTCTTTTAATTCCTAAAGGTTACGTATTTCGCTGCTTTATCTCCAGTTCTGAAAGCTTTTTTTCCAATTCTTCTGCCAAAAAAATTATGTCCAAATTTTCAGATTCTATTCTAATATGTTTTTGTACGTTCCAGATTTTAAACTCTCACTTCCTTAGACCTTAAATGTGATTGAGGCGTGATAATTGTATGTCTATTCGTGGAGGGATATTTGAGCCTTTTACATGCCTTTATGTGATCCCTTATATGAAGTCCTATTTTCTTTTTGTATGTCGCTTAGTGTTTTGACCATTAAACCGAAGGGTTCAACATAGTCATCACCTTATAGGAATAGTGGTTCTAAACACCCTCTAGGACCTATAGGACGAGACGGGTAAAAGCACGCACTAAGCACTCGTGACCAACACACACGTTTAAATAACCTCTACAGGGCGGGAATGGTAGAATATGGATATGATGACCGATGCGCTAATATCTCGTGTGAGAATGATTGCGGGGTATTGCACCGAAGATATCCATATTACGCTTAACCGTAGGACCCCTTTGTCTCTTTTTATTTAATGATATTTTCTTAAATTAACGTTTTCTTCTACTAAGCTTTCTCTTTTCAAAATCACTTGTGTCTTTTTCTTACAAAATTTTCAACTTGTTTATGCTTTTCTATGTGCAAACTTTACTTGTTTATTCCCACTCTTTTTAAAGTCACAACTAAGCACGACCGGGAACCACACTTGTGGATCTTGAGGGGGGCCTAACACCTTTCCCTTGAGATAATCTCAAGCCCTTACCCGAACTCTGGTTTTCTTTCCCAAAATGTTTTTTTGAAGTGTCCTAATGCATTATAATCATTTGGTAGCCTCTCTTCAAACTCTGTAATCCGCTTCCTCAAAAGGTAAAAGAGTTGTTTTGTCCATAATGTCGTAAAACTGATTTCTCCGCTTTGAAAAAGGGGTGTCAACAGCATGGCGACTCTGTTGGGGATTTTTTTAAGGATTTTACAACTACGTGCTCTGTGAATTTATTGCTTCCTTAATTACATTTACTTTCAGCCTTTAATTGTTTCATCAAAATACTAACTTGGCTCTTCATGTTTTTCTTCCCCTTTCAATTTCTGCTTTTACTACCTTATTATTTCAATTCTGCTATAATTTCCGTGTATTTGTTGTAATGTTTATGAACGTGAAAATATGTGCAATTTGCTTCATTATTGTAACTGCATTTCTCTAACACCATATTCCACTCATGCCAAAACAACTATAGCAACACTTATTATGAGTGGTTGCGCCCTTACAATATTGTAACTCCCTAAATGTGACAAATGCATATTTGCGGTAAAATCAGTCGATCAATAGTGTAGTCGACGGTTCCGCGCCTTTCCCTCTTGAGTTGTCCACTCAAGGGTACATTGTCTAGAACTTCAAAAGTAGAAACCTTATTTCATTAAACTGTTCATGCATCATGGTCAACCCTAGAAGAGGCAGTTATGTTTTCCACATAATGACTCCTTAAGATATCCTAAACCAAAGTCCATCGGATTTCCTCGAAACCCAAACGGACACCCCCATGTTATGTGCATTTATTTTGAGATCTAAGTGCCTTTTGCTAATTATTGAATTAAATAGTCGAGTCTGGTGGGGTTAAGGGCGTAACGCTTTGTTTTGCAGAAAAGAAGGCACGAAGTCCCCAGATTCGGTATGGAAACCAACATCCACCAAGGCTGCCAAGCTAGTGGGAAGATCCTCATGCAAGCGGCCGAGCTCTTATGTTTATAAAAGGATCGAAGACTGTCAGAATGCTAAGGGTAATACAGGTGGACATCTGGCTCGAGCCTATCTGTTGTTAGGACTGCGTGAGTTGATCCAGCTGTACAAGGGAGGCAAGAGTACCGAATCTAGGGAAGGTACTTCTAAGACCAAGTAGTTAGGATCCTTTATTTTTCACTTTCATAATGTAATAAGGCCGCTGGCCATTAATGATATCTTTTATCATTCAGTTGTTTTAAGACTCGTCTTGTTTTATCAATAAAATGAGGCATTTAGCATCATAAATTCTCGAAATTTAATTTGTTGCTAGGCCTACCTCGGGAACAACAAGGCACCCAAATTAGGAAACGACTTATACTATTGCACAACGTGTTTAAATATTGCAATATTATTTTTCACAACCCGTACTAACTTTTTACCTTTTTGTTTTTTCTTTTATTTTTATTTTTATTCCCCTCCCCAAAGGTTAGTTCATGCATTATGGCACATCAACATACTCAACAAGATCCAAGGGTACTTCACCTCCTCCTACTCCAAGTCATACCGGAAACAGGAACAAGGGAAAAATGGGAGATACAAGCTCTAGAAAGGAACTTGAGGAAACTTCTCAAAATGCTGCAATTACCAAGGAGACTGCTGCTCATCTTGAGCAAACTTTGCTGAGATTTCAAGAGGAATTAGAACAAGTTTGGAACCTGGAAAGCCTGTCAATCACTCTTGTCGCTCCTGATGTTAACACCCCGAACCCTGCACCTCCACAAAATACACCGCAACCACCGATACAGTCCACTCATGCCCAAGCCTGCAACACATGCAATAACACTCCTATCTTTGTGGACACTATACCCCACAACACTCCGCCAATCAAAAATGCACTTGAATAAGATGACAAGGGCTCCCTTATTCAAAATTTAGCCGCTGAGATCAAGAAATTGACTAGCCGTGTCCAAGGTTTCGAGGGTAGAAAAGGTGCTGAAGGGTTGAACTATGAAGATCTTTGTGTTCAGCCAGATGTTGAGCTCCCGAAAGGGTACAAACCTCCCAAGTTTGAGATGTTGACGGTACAGGTGATCCCAGGTTCCACTTGAGAATGTATTGTGATGACATGGTAGGAGTCGGAAGGCACGAGAAAATTTGAATGAAGCTGTTCATGAGGAGTCTGAAAGGCGATGCGTCATCATGGTATATCAGTTAGGATGCAAAGAAATGGAAAAATTGGGTGAACATGGCGTCTGACTTGATGGACCGATTTAGGTTCAACACTGAGAATGCACCAGATGTGTTCTATATCCAGAATCTAAAGAAGAAACCCAAAGAGACATTTCGCGAGTGTGCTACTCGTTGGAGGTCGGAAGCTGCTAAGGTCAGGCCGCCCTTGGAGGAAGAACACATGAACAAGTTCTTTGTCTGTGCTCAGGATCTGAAGTACTATGAGAGGCTGATGCTAATAGAGGGTCAAAGGTTCTCCGACATCATCAGTAGAAGTACATCGAAATTGTAATGTAGAGTTTTGAGAAGTAAAAATGCTTAAGAATGAGTTTGAAACATGTTTCAAAAGAGAGTTTCATGAGAAGAATAAAAATCCATGCAAGGAGTTAAAAAAGCATTTCTGGAAAAGAAAAATGCAAGTTTAGAAAAATTGTAGACAAGTTTGGACGAGCTTTGTTTAATAACGTTCAAGCCAATGGCCAAGTTATTACTTACACAGATTTAGGTGAGTCTGAAACCCTATAGATGGGACATCCATACCTTGATTTTTGAAGAGTTATAATTGTTATCAAACGTTAAGAAAAAAAGTACATTGATTACCCTACGGTTTGCCTAGCATTTCAATTTATTTCCTATAGACATGATCTCTATATGCAATTAGTTGATTAGTAGGTCCTATAGGTAGGATTTCTAATAATTTGCAACATAGCTGAACGTTAAATCCTATAGACATGATTTCTAAATGCTTGAATGAATGGAATGCAAAAGCCTATAGACATAATCTCTTGGTGATTTAAAGAGTTGAACCTATAGGCATGATATCTAAGTAATTAAGTAACAAAAAATCATAGGCATGGTATCTACCCTTTTACATATGCATGTAATACAAACCCCTCCCATACCTTTTTACTAATATTTTCCTGATTTCTTTTTACAAGGTTATTACAAAATCAGAAGAAAGAAGGTAAACAAAATACATCATATCCCACAGCTAGATCCGAGAAGGCTAATTCTATCTTAATATTCAATACATGTGTTCCACCAAATCCGAATTTCAGATTCCAAGGAATTCTCTTATTTAGAGTGTTTCAAAGTTCCAAGGAGCTTCAAGAGCCCAAGCAGTGCTTACACTATGAAGAGTAAATATGGTAACAGAATAGTGCAAGCGTGCAATTACCAGCCCTTAGACATCCATGTTCTGAGGGAACTCCAGGGTCCCTAAGCATGGCTTACCAAAGGTGGGTAGAACGTAATATCTAGGAATGAGTTCAAAGTGAGAGGTGAATCATAGCAGAGGGTGGTCATACCCAGCCATGGCATATGCTGTCACACCCCTGACCCTTTGCTTAGGTCAAACAAATAGAAGCAGACTTTAGGGGAGTCAAACTTACGGTCCAAGTGGTGATTAGGACACTACCATACCCAAGTTAAAGCTCAACATATAAAGGGGAGAGGGAATGGGAAACCATTTGACTAGACACTCAGGAGAGTTTTATTCTAGATCATGGACAACAATATTAGATGCTGCCATGATTCAGAACAGTACTAGCACACAAATGGGAATGTGGGGGGGGGGGGAAGGGATTTCCATACAGAAGCATATACTGACATTAAAAATGAATGAAAGCATAGCACACTGCAGATGCAAGGACATAGAAGAACATGCTACAGAACATAAACACACAGTGAAGAATGGGTAGAAGAAGAGAAGTGAATACACATAGTAGGAGAGTGCTGTTTAACTTAGAGGTACATACCAGTTTTCAGTTCTAGTACAATAGAGAAGGAACAGCAAGTAGACAGCTCGATAGTTAGCAGGAACAATTCAAAAACTTTAGCAAGTACTAGGGAGTTCAGAGGAACTCCAGAAATATTCAGACAGTAGGAGATAATGGAGCAAAGTGCTCAGTAGAGTGAAAGTAGTAATAGAGAAAGTAGTAGTAAAGAGAGTAGTAGCTAGTAAAGACAGAGATTATTGTGTATTGCAAAGGTGCAGAAAAGAGTTCTGAGAACTATGTTATGTGTTGTTGTTGAAAAGGTTGTCCCTTTTTATAGTGCAAAACGAGTAAGCAAGAAGGGAAGGAAATAAAATTTCAGTCAATCAAATAAAATCTCCCTTAGTCAAAGGGATTTGATTTCTGACGGGAATGAGTAATTAAGAAAAGGAGAATATTGAAAACCTTTTCAGAGTAGCAAAATAAGGGTAAGTGCATACAGAGTCTATTTATAGTAAGAAAACCTACAGTACACGGTTTGAAAGAATAAGGAAAATACAGTAATCAAACAACCGGAAATTCAAAAACTTTGAATGAATTTAGTCAGAAAAACAGGGAAAAGGCTAAGTTGTAAAAATCAGTAGCAAATCAATCGATCCTTAGTGAAAGGGATTGAAATCAATCACAAACTAACAATACCAATAAAAAAAGAACAAACCCTCATATATAATCATGCTAATATCAAGCAAGGAAGAAGAGATCGGCATAAACAGTTTTAGAATCATAAGAAAAGCAAGTTCCAATTCAGTCTATGAACTCAACATGAGTTTGAGAGCGTAGGGTTTCTATAGTAGATCCATAGAACCAAAAGCTCGCAAAACCGCCAAATAGGTTTTCAATCCGAGTAGGATACATAAAAAGAGAAGGCCAACTCAACAAGCCTAGGGAACTCTTTCAGTGTTCCCTGAGGAAATACACAGACACACGTAGCAATCAAAAACAGTAGAGTGAAAGCTTGTAATGAACAAGGTATAGGAAAAATAAAACTCAAACCAGTTCAGAGAAGAGATGCCATAGGAGTTTAAAAAACAGTGGAAAAAGTAATTTCAATAACCTGATCAGATTCAGTAAAAGTAAACACTTTCAGTAGGAGGAACTTTAAAAAGGACAGTCAAGACAGATTTGTAAACATGATTTTAGAAAAAATTAATAGAAGCAGTAATATAACAAGGGCAGAGGAACATGCACATTTAACAACAAATCATAAGGGCCAAACAGAAACCCACTAAAGCATGGTATAAACACACAGATTCACACAAAGAAAGAAGAAGAAGAATAGTTTTAGGATTTAAGAAAACCCTAATTTGAATAGACTAATTTTCAAAAAGAAAATTAGGGGAAATCGATAAAACATAGAATAGGGCACAGATCTGCTATAGATCTAAAAACCAAAGAAAGAAAAACCTCAAATCAAGATTTTTAGGGTTTTCTCAGAAACCCTAGAGCCGAGAAGGCCTGGAACGATATGGTTTTGAGTAGATTTGAGCCATGGCTAGGTCCATAGGAGCTTGAACACGCCGGAACGAAGCCGGAGGAGCCGCCAGAACTCAGGTCGATGGAGGACCTGAACAGGTCTGTTGAATATTGATACTTGAAAGCCTCGAAAAATCATGGCTTGGGGTGAAGGGGGAGAGATTATAGGCTTTCCATGGCCTGGGAAGCCATGAACGCTGGTGGGTTTGGTCGGAGACGATTATAGGCGACTAGGGTTTCGAGTGGCCTACAGAGAATTTGAAAGGAGAAGGGATTTAGGGGCGGCGATATTAGAGAAATGATTTAGGGTTAGGGTTAAGGTGAAATTAAAAGGAAAGGAAGAAGGGTGGCCGTTGACTAAAACAACCAACTACCAAGATTAAAAGCAGGAGACGGGCGGGTTAGGTTAATTGGGTTTGGGTAGGTTAAAATCAAAATTGGGTCGTCTAATTGGGTTGAGTTAGGGTGAAAAATTAGGTTCAAATGTGGCTAAAATCTAAATAAAAATGGGCCAGTATTTAAATAGCCATTTTTCTCTCTTTTTAATTAATTAAAATAGTTAAAACTAATTTTAAAACAAATTGAAAGAAAATCACTAATTGTTAATATATAAACATTAATCTAAAAATTTCTGGAACAATTTTATAGTTATAAAACACAGTGAATTATAAAAATTGGCCATAATTGCAATTTGAACAATTTAGCTTAAAAATATCAAATAAATTTATAATAAATATGCAAAAAACTACCTTAATTATATTTGGTGAAAATATAAATGTGGAAAATATATAGTTCACAAAAATTACAATTTGAGAATAATTATTGAGGTTTTATATTATTAAAATTGACCATAAATTGATTCTAAAAATCTTTAAAAATCAGGGATAATGCCAAAAGCTTTGGGATGTTTATATATTCATATACATGCTATTTTGAAAGTAGTTTGAGTATAAAAATACATAGAGAAAAGTTGGGTATCAATAACTGCACCTCTTTATCCTAGGAGGATGAAAGAGTTGTCGGGTAAAGATAAGATGGCCAATTTTGACTGAAATCGACGATTGCAGAAGAATTTTGACCATGCTCTGGTTTCTGGGCTGGCTACATTTCCCTGGTTTTATAGAAATCGGGCCATATGTAGTTCCGGAACCAATGATGGGGATTAGAAAAAATGGACGCGATGGTCTAGTTTGAGAAAGGTTGTGAAGTCGAACATGTGTCGCACCTCCTTTTTCCGCGCCCGCGGGACGCAAGGAAATTTTCCAATTAAAGGACAATCAAAACGGAATTTGTTTATTTAAGTCAAAGTCGCCGCTTGGGAGATCTATGGTATCCCAAGTCACCGATTTTAATCCTGAATCGAGGAATAGACTGAATCTGTTTAATAGTCCGCGATTGAGAAATCTGGATAAGGAATTCTGTTTACCCGGGAGAAGGTATTAGGCATTCTCGAGTTCCGTGGTTCTAGCATGGTCTCTCAACTGTCATATTCAGCTTAATTATCGGATTTTATACAATTGTGAACTTATATGCAATCTTTAACTTTTAACCACTTTTATTATTATTATTATTATTATTATTATTATTATTATTATTATTATTATTATTATTATTATTGTTATTTTGCAGAGAATTGTAATGTCGTGAAAACGTATCTCGAACCACGTCACAACGAGTGTACACGTGGTCGTTGACACAATTCAACTTCATCAAGATTTGGATTTGGGTTGCATAAATGCACACCCGTATTTCGGGAGGTAATTTTATTAAATACGCGCCTAAAGAGACTAATGAGTTATTATATTTGGGGAAAGCCGTGATGTTCGCTAAAAGGCCCGTCCCAAAATCTAAGTACTTTAATATATACATTTAAAGAGAGCCCCGCAATTTATTTATTTGGAGAGGCTCGCCTCATTTATTTTAAAAGGACAATCCTAAAATGACTACATTCTTCTATTAAATGCGTCTCTAAAAAATGAAAAGAAAATTCCTAGTTTATTTACATGCTTTAAACTTATTATAATCAAAGTTTTGAATACAACTCGTTAGATTTGAAAATGATGCAATAGGGGGCTATCCGCTAACAGTTATGGGCCCAGGCCCAACATATATGATGTGAGACTTGGCCTGCGCCGTTTCTCTCTAATTTTGGAGCTTGGTTACATTACCCTACTGGTTTGGCATACACAAAGATGAGAAAGGAAATAATATTCAATTGTAAATTAAACTTGCAAGTTTAAAATAGACAATCTATTAACTGTAGTGGCTTAAATTTTCTACTGGTTGATTACCTAAGGTCTATCATGCTCTTAAGCAAATAAGTTGAACTAACAGAGTATTTCCACTTCATTACTGGTTCTTTTAAAACCAACATACATAGCACAAGTCTGAAATGCCTGAACTGAATTATTATCTCCTGGGCCTTTTAACTAGCATTCGAGAGAACGAATTTAACATCTAGACTATTACAGATTAGTATTCAATTATACATGACAACTCTCACATGCATCTAACGACGACTAATAGCTACATATATATAAATTAATATAAGAAATAAAGCTAAACCCATTCTAAGCTTTACAGCTCCTTTTATTCATGCTTCGAAACTTCAACTACATTGTGTACCAGTAAGTAATTGTGTACCCGGAGGTAGCAATACAACGAGGAAAAGAAGAAGTCAGCAGCACCAAGGTAACAACAATACAACACCAACTTGAGAACCAGCAGCAACAAATAAGCCAAGTTCAAGACCAAACCACAGTCAAAATGCCCAGAAAGATTTGAAAACCAAACAAAGTCGACATGACAGCCTCAAAACAATCCAGAAACACCTTGAAACCCAACAGGAAAATAGAAATCAACCAGACACAACATTGACTAAACCAACTGGTGTTGAAGCTTGACTCCAGCAGAATAGATCCAACCTTGTAAACGACTCCAAATATCTTAACTTTGAGTATAGAAAGAAGTAAAAAGAAAAAAAGAGGGTTTTAGCTATTTCAGACCCTAAGTGAAACAATGAAATAATAGCTCTTCCTTTTTAAATATCAACAATTACCTCTCCACTCTTTAAGCTCTAAAATTGATTTTCAAGGCTTATTTTTCAGGTTCTCTTTTCAGAATGTTAGACTATTAAGCTGTCAATGCTCCTCAGCTCTCTCCCTTCTCTATATTCTGAAATTCTCTCTTGCTTCCAGATCTCTTCCTTAGTTTTGAATTTCTTTCTCTCTCCCAAAAATATTTTCAGGTTTGTCATAGAATGTGTAAACTCTCTTAACTCTCTAAGTTTTCATTTCTCAATCTTTCAGAATATATTCAAACTTGAAGACTTTTTTTTCTCTCCCTTTCTATCTATAGATTTTTTTTTCAAGTCTTTTGTTCTCCCAATTCTCTCCCTAGAATTAGCCAAATGTCTCTTATTTATTCTAAACCAGACCCTCGTTTTCTTAACCTTTAATTGTTACTACTACCCTTTTATTTTTACCTTCCATTCTTATTTTTTAACCCCCCAAATATGCCCTTCTATGTCAACTTTTACACTTTTATCATTAAATTACTATTCCTAATTCCAATTAGCCAAAAGCAGTCAAATGTTTATCATTTTCGGTGGTCCCCTCCTACTAATTAGTTCAAACTAAAGCTTTTCTGGCCCTACTAGATAGACTTATTCAGTTAAACCAGATTTTTTTATTTTTCTATTCCTACAACATCCCTGAATCCTACTGACTGCCACTGTTATGATTCAGATCACTAGTAAACAAAACTAAACCTCTAATTTCTAAAATTAACTTCTAACTACAGCTAAGGCCAATCCCAACCTAATCAATTTAACTAATTAAACTCATTATTGACTCCTGATCAAGACAAGCACATAAAAGATTCAAACCAAAACACCAGCTATAACACTTTCAAAATAAAAAAAGAAATGTGGAAATGTACTAAAATCACATTCATACAAATATTTTTTTAGAAATCAAAAAGAAGAAATAATTAGAAAAGCTTAAATCAGGATATATAATAACAAACAGCAAATTCACGACATTCTAATGACCAAGCCATTCGATTAAATGATGAATGACTAAGCAATTCAAACATCGTGAAGAATTAATTCTATATGAAAAGATTCAGTTCAATACACAGACAGAAACATACACGAGGCAAAATGAAAAGAAGACTGGAATAGACTTATGAAATTAAAACCAAAAATTAAACTACTATAATCCTAACAGTCAAACCACAGACTAATCGATGAAACTTATTCAATCAATTATATAATACATAGTATATAATGAACAAACAGAACAAATTTAGGCCAAATAAATGGTCATTTGGAGAAGAAGCAGAACAGTTAAAAAAAAAATAAAAACAAAATTACAAAACCAAACATATGAATAGGTATTAATAATAAAACATAGAACAGAAGGAAGGAGAAAATACCTAAAAAAAAATCAGAAATAGAAGAACTTCACTCTAATTTGAATTCAAACATTTTGAGGTTGAATGGACCTAATCGAAGTGTTCTCGACTGAGAATACCTCGATTAAGGTCTATTAGACCCCAATTCCCCTCTTTATTGAACAGACTCCGAAGATTTTTTGAATTAGGGTTCATATAGGCTGATTTGGGGCTAGAGCCTTTTTGGTCAGATTCGAACCAGTGGTGATTCAAGGGTGAGGGAGGTCTAGTGGTGGTGTGGTGTTAATTTGGGCTGGTTTGGGATGGGTTGAGTTTGGGCTCGAATCTTCGATTGAAGATTCGAGAAGCTTGGCATGATTCGAATGAAACATATTGTGGATTTGGAGAGAGGGTGGTTTGGGGGCTCAGGGGTGTTAGTTTGGGGTCAAACGGACGACCAAAGGTTTGGGGTCGGTTTCTTTGATCTAAGATTCAAGAACGTAGGCCAACATTCGAGGAGATAGTGGGAATGAAGAGGTTTAGATGGTCAAGGGGTGTAATTTTCATGGCCATCGAAGTTACGACCACTGGTTTTTGGTGAGAGGATTCAAAGGCGGCTCTAGGGTTTCGGTGGGATTGCCTGGTTCGTTTGAGAGAGAGAGACGAAGAGGTGTGGTTATTTTTTGGTAAATGAAATTGGGGTAAGGGTTTGGGGGGTAACTGAAATTGGGGATCGAATCTTGACCATTGATTTAATTATATTAGACGGCCAAGATCAATTAACGACCAAACAATGTCGTTTTGGAGTGGGGCTGACTGGACTGAGTCAAATGCAAAGGTATTGACCCGATTCACTTGCTTTTTGTTGGGCCCAAACCGAATTCTCTTTAATTTTAATCTCTTTTTCCTTATTTCTTTTGAATTAAAAACATTAAAAAAAATTCCTAATAATAAATTATAAAAAATCAAAGATAAAACTTCACAACAATTAATACACAAATTAAACATTTAATTAAAACAAAATCACACAATGATCAGAAATAAAAATGCATATTTTTTTGTGATTTTCCTTTTAGCCAAATTATGGTTAATTAATTTCTAAATGCACGATTAAACTAATAGAAATTAAAATGCATGCAACATGTATTTTTTTGTACTTTGTCAATCAACTATAACAAAGTAAATATTTATGGACAAAATAATTACTCAAATTTCATGCAAACTCAAAATTGTACCCGAAGGTAATTTTTTTTATTTTTCGATTTCTTTTGGAGCAGTTTCCGTGAAGCAAAATCACGTGCTTACAGCTGCCCCTCTTTGTCCGAAATCACAAAGAGCTCTGTGTTTCCGTGCAAGGATAAAGTGAGCAGATACGAGCAATTTTTTCCTGTTGGAATACTCCGTGTGAAGCATTTTTTGAAAAGATTTAAACAAAACTTTGCTTCACAGGTTTCCTACATATCCCTGGCTAAAAGGGAATCAGGTTAATGTAGTTCGGGAGGTTTTGGTAGATGGGACTACGTGGAACTATGGTTCTGCTGTTACTGCTACTGTATACTGTTGCCACTTCTTTACTGATCTCCTTATTACACCGTTTCAGAAGGGAAAACAAGAATCTAGGCTAGCCTACGGATCACAAGATCCTATCTATCTTCAATTTGTTTTTACTGCCATGCTTTTTTGTCTGCTTGTGTTTCTTCCGGTGCTTCTTTCTTCCGAGATCTTGGGGATGACACAGACCTTTTGCCTGTCTGAACAATAATTTTCATCATTTTTGTTTGGTCTGCTGGGGATTATGGCTCCCCTAATTACGTTTTTGGCGATTCCACTGGGGAGACAATTTTTTTGCAATTCCACTAGGGAAGTTTTTCTGCTTTTTGGCGATTCTGTGGGGATATGACCTTTTCATCAACACTTGTCATGCTGGGGCTTTTGTTGTAGCCTTATGCCTTCCGGGGGGGGGGGGGGGGTTTACCGATTTTAAGTCATAAATGCAAAACTTTATGACTGGAGTTATATGCAATGCGGTTATATGAGATGCAGATACAAAGTGACACGTACTCACATAAGATTTAGACGCAAGATGGCGTGTAGTCATACGAGATGCAGATGCAAAGTGACGCGTAGTCGCATGAGATGAAAAATGACACGTAGTCATATGAGATGTAGATGCTAAGTGACACGTAGTCACATGAGATGTGGATGCAAAATGACATGTAGTCATATGAAATGTAGGATGCAAAGCTATATGACATGTAGTCATATGAGATGAAGTCATAACTTGAATTTGGTTTCCCCCTTCTTTGCGAAAATTTTCGACAAAGGCAGAAATTCTTAAATCAAAGAAAACTTTATTAGTTCAAAACACGGTGAGTGATTGTGCCACTCTTGCCGGGGATTCTCTTGTGATTTGGTCCACGTTTTCCCCACTGTCGCCTTTCTAGTTTGTCCCATACTTCTCCTGATACTCGGGACCCATCCGGTGGAGTTAATTGGTCACTTTGGTAAACCAACTTTATCCAATTCCACACCAATTCAAACAGAGCCGTTCTATTCAAGAGGGTCTTGCAATAATGCTCTTTCATTTTGTTGCCTTGTTTGTATTTTCCTTGTACCATTTGGCAACTGGTAGCAAACCCTGATAAACCTTTCTAAAAATAAACTGTTGGGGAAAAGTCAAAAGAAATGAAAAAAGGAGAAAAATCTTTCTGAACGAATGCTGGGAAAAGAAAAGAGAAGAAAAGACTTATCTGGGTGGTGTACTGGCCCCGATGATCATGTCATATATTCTTGAATGATCGACCCAGTCTACTGGTATTAATCAATTTCTGATGGCTTCAATTGCTGGGGATAAATAGGGGCCCAAGTTTTTCCCAAATGCGGATCCTTTCCGCCAATCTTATCTTGTCTCCTCATAGTGCCCTTCGAAGGGTTTTCACTAATAAGACTCTCATTTTTTTCTATCAGCTTTCGTCCCCTTATTGTGCCTGTAAAGGTTTTCACCGATAAAGCTCTCTAATTTTATTTTCTCAACTGGGAATGGGAGCATTACCAATAAGATTCTCCATACTGGGGAATTATTTGGATATCAACTCTACCGGGGATTCCTTTGGCTAGAAATTCTGCCAGGGATTCCTGCTAGCAATTCTGCTGGGGATTCCTGCTAGCAATTACCTCAGCTCATCATCGTCCCTCATCTGGGGATCAGTGTATTATTCCTAGCTTCCACTTGCCTGACTCGGCACCTTTCGGATACTGATCGGGAGGTCTTTTTCGGTATAACATGTGGGTTTTGTGGGCTTGAAAAAAAAAGGTATCAAAAATTTGAAGTGACTTCGATGGGTGGGAGACTACAACTCTTGGAATCAAAAATTTTCTAACAACCTAACTTCTGCCCCAGTTTTCTGCTTGGGGATTTTTATTTTTTGCGACATTTCGTTACACTATGACTGAGCTGTGAGGCGCCTACGTATCCTTTCTTGAGGAATCAGGGCAAACGTAGTTCCCAAACATTTGTTTTCTTATGATTTTCATATCATTTTTCTTTTTTTTTCTTTTTTTTCATCATTTTTTAAATGATTCCAAGAGAAGGGTCTGAAAGAACAAATACGGATCAAATGGGGGAACAAAGGTTGATAGTGTTTAGGTAGAAGAAAGCATTGCCTCCGTCATTTCGTTATCCGATGAACACCAAGTACAAACAAACAAAATAATGATAAATACAATCAAGGAAATTACACATAGTATCTCTTGACTGCGTCAGAATTAATAGCCATATAATTGCATCTTCCTTTGACATGCGTCAAGCGTAAAGTGCCATTGGATAATACCCTAGTCTTAACAAATGGTCCTTGCTAGTTTGGGGCGAACTTGCCCTTTGCCTCGACCTGATGAGGGAGATTCTGTTTCAATACTTACTGCCCCTACTTCAAATTTCCTGATGTGGGAGAATCTGTTTCAACATGGATGATAATTTTGGTTTTCTTCACATCTTCGGCATTCCCCTGATTGCAAGCTTCAGTGCTATTTAAGTTGAGCTTGGGTTTTTTTTTCGTACTGGCTTAGTTCCCTGTTTACCTCTTTAAAGACTTCATCCTCATCATATTCCGATTTACTATCACAGTCGATCTCTTATACAATTAGCTCGAAATTAGATTGATCATTTAGACTAGGCCGAATATCCGTCGTGCATGCCATGTCATCAGAACTAGTAAAATAGAACCGTTCAGAAAGCAAAAGAAGAAGAAACAACATTAAACAAAACAAGAATAGAAAACTTTTATTTTATAAAACAAGGGATAACAGGGTTCACACTTTTACTGAAAAACAAAATTTGGATTACAAGGCCAACTACTAAGACTCCCTCCTGGTAGGGAGAGGAGTTGCTGTCTTCTTGCTAAGGTTGGCCCTAGTCCCCTCAAATTGCATATCAGCCATGCTGGAACCCTCTCCAGCTTCTAATACATTGACGTCAGCGATCATCTTTGGCTTCCCTCCTTCGTGCACTAGCTCGATCATATGGGCGTGAGCAATGGATTCTGGTTAATGTTAGGTGCCTCCGGTGCCTGCTCCTCAATTTTTTCGGCATCGATAAGATCTTGTATAGCCCGCTTAAGCTTCTAACATTGTTTTGTATCATGCCCCAGCATTCCAGAACAGTATTAGCAGCTTAGAAATTGGTCCACATTTGGGTGTGGGGGATTTGGCAACCTATTATCCACAGGACTCAACAAACCCAACCGTTTTAACTTGTGAAATAAAGCGGTATAGGTTTCTCCCAACTCGGATTAGGTTCTTTTGTTATGTGTTCTTTCGTTTCTGTATGTCGGAATTTCCCAGAAAACTGCCTCTGGAGGGTTTATATTGGCCCTGGGTGGAGGATAGGTATTTTGTGGAGGCGTGTATGCATTTTGTGGAGGTTTATATGTGTTTTAGGGAACCGGTGTGCGCCATTGCGGACGAGCCGGTGGTTGAGTGTAGGTTTGGGCTTGGTGTACAACGAAGTGTGGTTCTTGTGGTGGATAGTGGTAATGTGGTCGGCTATTTGGGGAATGCGGATAATTTGGTTGGTGGGGACTAGGTTGGTTATAGTAGTGTTCGCCGGATCTGGACCAATTACTAGCTTCGACCGTGGCCACTTCTTCTTTCTTTTTCTTCCCAAGCGCACCTCCCATGCCGCTTTGAATAGCCTGAGTCGTTGTCTTAAGCGATGTGTAATTTAGGAATTTATCGGATTTCAGTCCCTCCTCTATCATAACCCTTATCTTTACTACTTCATTGAAGTATTTTCCAACTGTCGTCACCAAGTGACCAAAGTAAGTTGGATCCAGCGTTTGCAGGAAGTAGTCCACCATTTCCCCCTCTCTCATGGGAGGATCAACCCTGGCGACCTGTTCTCTCCAGCGGAACCCAAATTCACGGAAGCTTTCTCTGGGCTTCCTCCCAGTCCTCAGTAATGTTAGAAAGTCAGGGACTATCTCGAGATTGTGTTGGAAGTGACCTGCGAAAACCTGAGCTAGATCGTCCCAGGTGTACCATTTGTTGGGATCCTGTCTAGTATACCATTCCAGTGGCGTTCCATTTAAGATATGGCCAAAGTAAGCTATCAGTAGCTCATCTTTGCCACCCGCTCCTCTCATTTTGCTACAGAAACCCCGTAAATATTCCATAAGATCGCCATGCCCTTAATATTGACCGAACTTGGGCATCTTGAACCCTAACGACAACTGGACATTAGGAAAATGGCATAAATCCTTGTAGGCTACGCTGACTTGGTTTCCTAATCCATGCATGTTCCTGAAGGTTTTTTCCAGGCTTTTAACTTTCCGCATTACCTCGTCCTGTTCAGGATTCCTAGCTGGCTTTTCACTCTCTGCCAGGACCTCAAATTGGGGATTTTGGGTATGTGGTTCGGGTTTGTTAAACGCGGGTTTTGGGGATAATATTGTGCCCCGTGAGCATGAAACAATGGCTCACTAGTAGAACTTTGCAGCGTGGCTGGTGGGGGTCCCATGAAAAAGGGCACATTTGGAGGTGGCTGATTCTGGTTGGGTGGAGGAGCTTGGGAGTCATAGGGGTTTCTGCCCTGGAAGTAGTACTGACTCGGGAAGCTTGTTGATGGGCTAGGGTGAGGGTATTCTAGCATGTGCCCAGGTGGAGGAGTAGGAGCAATGGATGATTCAGGCCCCTTTTGCACTTTAGCCAAGGCCAACTTCATCGCATTCATCTCCAACCTCATTTTCTTTATCTTTTCCAAGGCTTCTTTTAGCAACTGTGCCTCGGGCCTCTCTTCCTCAACACTGTTCTCAGAATTGGTCATGCTTTTGGGCATAGGCCCTTTAGATCTTGTCTGATAATTGTATGGTGCCCATACACTCTAACAAACTGACTGATATAATTTTGAAAAATAACAAACTTGTCTGCGTCAGAGTTTTAACAGATATTGCAATTGCGCGTTGGGGGATGCAATGCTCTTAGGCAGTTAACCATTGCTGACATGATTTCGCTCCAACCGTATGCGTCATCCTGGCTAATTTATGATTACCTCTTTTTTTTTTTTTAAAAAAAAAACTGGTATTGCAAACACGGCCTTTCAGCACCTTGGGGACGAAGATTTTAAGGTTGCGTTAACTAACCGACCAAAATCCCAAAATCATGATTAAAGGTGGTTGTTAATGCAAAGTTAGCCTTCCGGCATCCCTTTCGGGAACATTTGGCCATTTACGGCAAAAACAACATCACCGACTTATTTAAAACTCTTTTTTTCGTTTTTCAAATAGAAGACCCGATATTGCAAACATGGCCTGTCAGCGCCTCGGCAGCAAAGATTTTAAGGCTGTGTGGGTCAACCGGTACAAATCTAAATAATGACCCAAAGGTAGCTGTTTATGCAAAGTTAGCCTTCCGGCGTTCCTAACGGGAACATTCGTCTATTTTTGACTTAAATAACATCACCTTACTTCCTTATGACGAAAATTAAAAATTTTGATACTTTTTTTGGTTATTTTTTAAAAAGGGGAGGTTGGACCCGATGAGGGTTGCCTACATATCTCACATCCGGTGAGAATCAAACCAGCATAGTTCGGGCAATTATACAAACTATTTTTAAAACAAGACTCTTTTTTCGTTTTTACTTTTGGCATTTCAAAAGAAAATAGTATTTTAAAAATAAGATTCTTTTTCATTTTTATTTTTGGCATTTCATATAAAACTATTTTAGAAAAAAAAGACTATTTTTCATTTTCATTTTTATAGCAAGACAAAATAACGACATTTTTCTTTTTTATTTTCAACAAATAACAAAACAACATATTATTCCAAACTAAAATAAAGACTCTTTTTCAATTTCTTTTTCATCAAACAACTTTTCAAAAATAAATAACTCTTTTTCCTATTTTTTCTTTTTTTTTTTCAAAATTTCAGCAAAGTTCTGACAGTATTTGAAAATTGATTTTCTAAAAATATGTAATTAACACTCTACACTGCTAGTTTTTTTCTTTTCACAATTTTCCAGTATTCAAAGCCGGTCAGCATGCCAGTCTGAAGCAAATAAATGCAGAAACCAAACAGGATGCAACATGATGGTCTTTTTACTTTAGGTTGCTTGTCCTAGACGGACCCAACCCCTGTGTTGAGTTTCCTAAGTCAAATGCACATGATGCAAATAAACGTTCCTAATTGGAATCTGGCATGACGATATGTTATACTAAGCTTCAACCTGGGTTGTTGTTCTAGACCTGGCTTTTTACCCGAGCGGACAACTCGAGCCGAGGATGGGAACTGCGTGCCGGTAACCAAAAGATCCTCCGATTTTGCAGTCCCACCGAATCCTCCTACTAAATTGGGATTATGACACTAACAGAAAGAAGTCACGACCAGCGTGCACTCCTCAAGAGGGAGAAGAGAAGGGTTTTGGCACAATTTATATATACAATCTACATAATATCAAAGCTGTAAAGAATCATCATCTTGCGAAATTAAGCACATATCACATGGAAATATCAGATAATAAAATAAAGCCAAAAATACAACAATTTCTGAGATCGAATTCTAACCCTGAACCAGTGGTTCTGGGCATATTCCCCAGCAGAGTCGCTAGAGATGTTGCACCTCCTTTTTCCGCGCCCGCGGGACGCAAGGAGTTTTTCCAATTAAAGGACAATAGAAACGGGATTTGTTTATTTAATTCAGAGTCGCCACTTGAAAGATATATGGTGTCCCAAGTCACCCATTTTAATCCCGAATCGAGGAAAAGAATGACTCTATTTAACAATCCACGAACCAGAAATCCGGATAAGGAATTCTGTTAACCCGGGAGAAGGTGTTAGGCATTACCGAGTTCCGTGGTTCTAGAACAGTCGATAAAAACTGTCATATCCGGCTTAATTATCTGATTTTATACAATACTGAACTTATGTGCAAATCTTTAACTTTTAACCGCTTTTATTATTATTATTATTATTATTATTATTATTATTGTTGTTTTGCAGAGAATTGCGATGTCGTGAAAACGTATCTCAAACAACGTCACAACCAGTGTATACGTGGTTGTTGACACATTTCAACTTCATCAAGATTTGGATGTGGGTTGCATAAATGCACACCCGTATTTAGGGAGGTAATTTTATTAAATACGCGCCTAAAGAGACTAACGCGTTATTATCTTTTGGGAAAGCTTTGAAGTTTGCTAAACGGCCCGTCACGAAATCTAAGTACTTTAAGATATACATTTAAAGAGGGCCCCGCAATTTATTTATTTGGAGAGGCTCGCCTCATTTATTTTTAAAAGGACAATCCTAAAATGACTACATTCTTATATTAAATGCGTCTCTAAAAATGAAAAGAAAATTCCTAGTTTATTTACATGCTTTAAACTTATTATAATCGAAGTTTTGAATACAACTGCTAGATTTGAAAATGATGCAACAGGGGATGTCCGCTAATAGTTATGGGCTCAGGCTGAACGTGTATGATGTGAGACTGGGCATGGGCCGTTTCTCTCGAATTTTTGAGCTTGGTTACATTACCCTACTGGTTTGGCATACACAAAGATGAGAAAGGAAATATTATATTCAATTGTAAATCATTCTTGCAAGTTTAATATAGACAATCTATTAACTGAAGTGGCTTAAATTTTCTACTGGTTGATTACCTAAGGCCTATCATGCTATTAAACAATTCAAATTGAACTAACAGAGTATTTCCACTTCATCACTGGTTCTTTTAATACTAACATAGATAGCATGAGTCTGAAACGGCTGAAGTGAATTAGTATCTCCTGGGCCTTTTAACTAGCATTCGAGAGAAAGAGTTTAACATCTAGACTATTACAGATTAGTGTTCAATTATACAAGACAACTCTCACATGCATCTAACAAAGACTAATAAATACATGTATATAAATTAATATAAGAAATACAGCTAAACACATTCTAAGCTTTGCATCTACTTTTATTCATACTTCGAAACTTTAACTACATTGTGTACCAGTAAGTAATTGTGTACCTGGAGGTAGCAATACAACGAGGAAAAGAACAAGTCAGCAGCAGCAAGGTAACAACAATACAACAACAACTTGACAACCTGCAGCAACAAACACAGCCAAGTTCAAGACAAAACCATAGTAAAAATGCCCAGGAAGATTTCAAAACCAATCAAAGTCGACAGGACAACCTCAAAACAATCCCGAAACACCTTGAAACCCAACAGGAAAATAGAAATCAACCAGACACAACCTTGACTAAACCAACTGGTGTTGAAGTTTGATTCTAGCAGAACAGATCCAACCTTGTAAACGACTCCAAATATCTTAAATTTAAGTATATAAAGAATTAAAATGAAAAAAAAAAGGTTTTTAACTATTTCAGGCCCTAAGTGAAACAATGAAATAGTAGCTCTTCCTTTTTAACTCTCAACAATTACCTCTCCATTCTTTAAGCTGTAAAATTGATTTTCAAGGCTTATTTTTCAGGTTCTCTTTTCAGAATGTTACACTATTAAGCTCTCAACACTCCTCAGCTCTCCCTTCTCTATATTCTGAAATTCTCTCTTGCTTCCAGATCTCTTCCTTAGTTTTGAATTTATTTCTCTCTACCAAAAATGTTTTCAGGTTTGTCCTAGAATGTGTAAATTCTCTTAACTCTCTAAGTTTTCACTTCTCATTCTTTCAGAATATATTCAAACTTGAAGACTTTTCTTTTTTTTTTCTCTCCCTTTCTCTCGATAGATTTTTTTTCAAGTCTTTTGTTCTCCCAATTCTCTCCCTAAAATTAGGCAAATGGCTTTTATTTATCTCCAAACTAGACCCTATTTTTCTTCCCCTTTTATTATTACTACTACCTTTTTATTATTACCTTCCACTCTTATTTTTCAGCCCCCCAAATATGCTCTTCTATGTCTACTTTTACACTTTTATCATTAAAATACTATTCCTTATTCCAATTAGCCAAAAGCAGTCAAATGTTTATCATTTTTAGTGGTCCACTCCTACTAATTAGTTCAAATTAAAGCTTTTTGGGCCCTACTAGATAGACTTATTCAGTCAAACCAGATTTTCCTATTTTTCTATTCCTAAAGCACCCCCGAATCCTACTGACTGCCACTGTTCTGATTCAGATCACTAGTAAACAAAACTAAACCTCTAATTTCGAAAATTAACTTCTAGCTACTGCTAAGGCCAATCAAAATCTAATCAATTTAACTAATTAAACTCATTATTGACTCATGATCAACACAAGCACATAAAACAATTCAAACCAAAACACCAGCTATAACCAATTCAAATTCAACAGAACAGTGGAAATGAACTAAAATCACATTCATACTAATATTCATTTCAGAATCCAAAAGAAGAAACAATCAGAAAAGCTTAAAATTAGGATATAGAATAACAAACAGCCAATTCATGACATTTGAGTGACCAAGCCATTCGATTAAATGACGAATGACTAAGAAATTCAAGCATCGTGAAGAATTAATCCTATATGAAAAGATTCAGTTCAATACACACACAGAAACATACACGAGGAAAGAGGAGAAGAAGACTGGAATAGACTTATGAAATTAAAACCAAAAATTAAACTACTATAATCCAGAACTATCAGTGAAACCACAGACTAATCGACGAAACTTATTCAACCCATTATATAATACATAACATATAATCAACAAACAGAACAAATTTAGACCAAATAAACGGTCATTTGGGTAAGAAGCAGAACAATTAAAAATAAAAAAAATAGAAAAATAACAAAACCAAACATATGAACAGATATTAATAATAAAACATAGAACAAAAGGAAGGAGAAAATACCTCAAAAAAAATCAGAAATAGACGAACTTGACTTAAATTTGAATTCAAACCTTTTGAGGTTTAATGGACCCTAATTGAAATGTTCTCGACAAAGAATACCTCGATTAAGGTCAATTAAACCCCAATTCCCCTCTTAATTGAACAGACTCCGAAGATTTTTTGAATTAGGGTTCATATAGGCTGATTTGGGGCTTAAGTCTTTTTGGTTAGATTAGAATGGAACCAGTGATGATTCAAGGGTGAGGGAGGTCTAGTGGTTGTGTGGTGTTAATTTGGGCTTGGTTGGGATGGGTTGAGTTTTGGCTCGAATCTTCGATCGAAGATTCGAGAAGCTTGGCCATGATTCGAATGAAACAAATTATGGATTTGGAGAGAAAGTGGCTTGGGGGATCAGGGGTGTACGTTTGGGGTCAAACGTACGATCTAAGGTTTAGGGTCGGTATCTTTGATCTAAGATTAGAGAACCTAGGCCAACATTCGAGGAAAACTGTTAGGATAGAGGGAATTGGGAGGTTCAGATTGTCAAGGGGGTGTAATTTTCACGGCCTTCAGAGTAACGGCCGCCGATTTTTGGTGAGAGGATTCAAAGGTAGCTCTAGGGTTTCGCTGGGATCGCCTGGTTCATTTAAGAGAGAGACGAAGGGGTGGGGTTATTTTTTGGTATTGGGGTAAGGGTTTGGGGGGTAGCTGAAATTGGGGGATCAAATCCTAGCCATTGATTTAATTTTTTTAGACGGCCAGGATCAATTAACGACCAAACGGTGTTGTTTTGGAGGGGGCGGACTGGACTGGGTCAAATGCAAAGGGATTGGACCTGATTCACTTGCTTTAAGTTGGGCCCAAACCGAATTCTCTTTAATTTTAAACTCTTTTTTCTTCTTTCTTTTAAATTAAACACATTAAACAAAATTCCTAAAAGTAAATTGTAAAAAATCAAAGCTAAAACTTCATAATAATTAATACACAGATTAAACATTTAATTAAAACAAAATCACACAATGACAAGAAATAAAAATTCTTATTTTTGTGATTTTCCTTTTAACCAAATTATGGTAATTTATTTCTAAATGCACGATTAAACTAATAGAAATTAAAATGCATGCAACATGTATTTTTTGTACTTTTTCAATCAACAACAACAAAATAATATTTATGGACAAAATAATTATCAAAATGTCACGCAAATTCCCATGCAAATAGAAATAACTTGTTTTATTTTTCAATTTCTTTTGGAGTAGTTTCCGTGAAGTAAAAATTACGTGCTCACAACAGGTTGCGGAGAACCGGAGCGGGAGTGCTCATGCTGAGACTGTCGTTTGCTAGCCGGTGTAGCTATAAATGAGCAACGTAGTGTATATTGTGCATAATATTAACATGATGCAAGTTCCCGTTTAGACGATGAATGCTGCCTTTGGATGGTTAGGATGACATCCTTAGACTATGATGTCCAGCGCCATGAAGAGCATCAAAAAAAGATTTCACAGGCCATGAAATGATGTTCTCGGGCTATGTAGAGGGTGCCTCTGAACTATGACACCTTTGAATAGGTTGGCAATCTTTCATCCCATGAGAAAGTGGCAATCTTTCGGCCAAATTAATGCAAAGGGTGGCGATCTTTCAGCTAAAGTGAGAGTTCAAAGTGTAGGTGGCGATATTTTAGCCGTCCCAAAAATAAAAGTGGCGATATTTTAGCCTTGCAGGATGGAGACAATCCATAGTCTCGGAAGCCAGATAGGTAGCCTTATGCAATAAAGATGGAGACACAGCTTAATCTTGAAAGGCAGATAAGTAGCCTTATGCAGGATGGAGGTAGAGCTTAACCTCGAAAGGCAGATAGGTAGCCTTATGCAAAATGCAGAAGTAGGCAATTCTTAGTCTCGAATGGCAGATTTGTAGCCTTATGCAGGATGGAGGTAGAGCTTAACCTCGGAAGGCAGAAAAGTATCCTTGTGCAATGCAGATGGAGGCAGAGCTTAGTCTCAAAAGGCAGATAAGTAGCCTTATGCAGGATGGAGGTAGAGCTTAACCTCGAAAGGTAGATAGGTAGCCTTATGCAAAATGCAGATGGAGACAGTTCTTAGTCTCGAAAGGCAGATAAGTAGCCTTATGCAGGATGGAGGTAGAGCTTAACCTTGAAAGGCAGATAGGTAGCCTTATGCAAAATGAAGATGGAGACAAAGCATAGTCTCGAAAGGCAGATAAGTAGCCTTATGCATGATGGATGTAGAGCTTAACATTGGAAGGTAGATAAGTAGCCTTAGCAAAAATGCAGAAATGTAAAGAGTGAATAGTAATGAGATTTTCTTAGGTGACAATTGATTGTGATATCATGGCTGCTGGAGATATTAGGTGTAGATAGTAACTTTGTCAATGTGTGATTGTTCTTCAGTCCTAAAGAGTACGAGTGTGTGACTGTATTCAATAATTTCCGACCAGGGGTGCCTGCATTAAAAGAAAAATCATGAGTTCTATAGAGGGGAAAGGTTATTTCGTATCATTGGGGTAGCGTTGCTAAAAAACAGCTCAGCGGATGAGTGGCCGTATTCGACACCTCTTTCTCTTACGGCTAGTGCGCTATTTGAGATAGTTGAAAAAACAGGGATGCGAATGACATCTATACCTGATTCAGTAAATATAATGTAAATATAAATTTGAAAAATGGTTTTATTTCAGATGAACCAACAACTGCAACGTGGTTCAAGACACGGCAACCTCGTTTGCTCCGGAATTCTAAGAGTCATCCTCAAAATTCTGCCCCAGTTTACTGGGGTGGCGCTGCTGATGGCTATGCTGAATGACTGAACACGGAATGCTGCTGATGGCTATGCTCAAAATTCTACCCCAGTTTACTGGGTGGACGCTGACGCGAAAGCTGAAAAACTTACTTCGAAATTTTGAGGGTCCTCCTCAAAATTATGCCCCAGTTCAAATTGCGGAGAATAATGGAATTTTTATTAGAATGTGACCAAACCCATAGGGCTGCCTACGTATCCTTTCTTAAAGGGGAATCAGGTCAGGTGTAGTTCAAATTACATCATGAAGAAAACGCAAGGGCAAATGTAGTATTGCTTTACTGCGTCTGAGTTGATTGGCTTCGGCCAGACTTCCCCGTCCATTTCTTCAAGAATGAGGGCTTCTCCAGTTAGAACTCGGTGAACAATATATGGAACTTGACAATTGGGAGAGAATTTTCCCTTGGCTTCATCTTGATGCGAAAATATTTTCTTCAATACCAACTGCCCTGGCGTGAACTTCCTTGGCTTAGTTCTTTTGTTGAAGGATCTAGAGATTCTGTTCTAATATAACTGATCGTGAAAGACCACATTCATTCTCTTCCCATTTATAAGGGCTAACTGCTCGTAGCGACTTTTTACACACTGTGCATCATCTAACTCTGCTTCCTGTATGATCCTCAAGAAAGGAATCTCTACCTCAGCGGGAATGACTGCCTCTGTACCATAAACCAGCATGTAGGGAATTGCCTCGGTTGATGAACGAAACATGGTACGATAACCCAATATGGCAAACGACAATTTTCCGTGCCACTGCTTGTGTCTTTCAATCAATTTCCTTAGTATCTTCTTGATGTTCTTATCTTCTTGTGTTTAATCTTTAATGTTTCACATATTGCATTCATTAGGTTGCTTAAGAGATTAGAACCATTGTCGATGATAATTGATTCTAGAATCTCGAAACGACAGACCATACGGTCGCGGACAAAATATGCTATAACTTTCTTGGTCACCACGTTGGAGGACGCTGCTTCAACCCATTTGGTAAAGTAATCAGTTGCCGCTAAGATGAACCCGTACCCATTTGATGCGGCTGGTTCGCTTGGTCCAATAACATCCATTCCCCGGGCGACGAACAGCCATGGTGAGCTTATTGCATTAAGCTCGTTTGGAGGTACCTTTATCATATATGCATGTTTTGACAGCGGTTGCATTTCCGGACATAGTGGATATAGTCTGTTTCTATAGTCATCCAAAAATACCCTGCTCGAAGTATCTTCTTGGCCAAAACAAAACCATTCATGTGGGGTCCGCAGGTCTCTGCGTGCACTTCATCTAATAGTTTGGTTGCTTCTTTTGCATCGACACACCTTAACAAACCCAGATCGGGAGTTCTCCTATGCAGGATTCCACTACTGTGGAAGAAGTTGTTTGATAATATCTGGAGCATGCGCTTTTGACTAGCATTGGCAAGCTCTGGGTATTCTCCTGTTGTCAAGTATTTTCTGATATCGTGGAACCAAGGTTTCCCATCGGCTTCTTTCTCGACATGAGCACAATAAGCTGGCTGGTCGTGAATCTTTACCTAGATGGGATAAATAAAGTTTGTATCTGGATGCTAGATCATAGACGATGAAGTGTCTAGGGCATCAGCGAACTCATTCTGTATTTTGGGAACGTGCTGGAATTCCATATTTCAGAATCTGTTCCTCAACTCCTGTATATGATGTAGATAAGGGAGCATCTTAGAATTCTTGGTTGCCAATTCTTCTCTAACCTGATGTATGAGTAGGTCCGAGTCTTCGATAACTAGTAACTCCTGAAAGTTCATGTCGATCGCTAGTTTGAGCCCTAAGATGCAGGCTTTGTACTCGGCCATAATTTTGGTGCACGGGAATTTGAGCTTGGCGTATACAGGGTAATGCTGACAAATTTCTAATACCAAGACTACTCCTATACCGACTCCTTTGAAATTTTCAGCTCCATCGAAGAACATTATCCAACCATCATAGGATTCTACAATTTCTTCTCCTATGAAAGATACCTACTCATCAGGAAAATACGTCTTCTTACGCTCGTATTCTCATCCCACAGGATTCTTGGCGAGATGATCTGCTAAAGCTTGTCCTTTGACTGCCTTCTGGGTAAAATAAACAATGTTGAACTCGCTTAGTAGGATTTTCCATTTAGCGAGTTTGCCGGTAGGCATGGGCTTCTCAAAGATATTTTTCAGTGGGTCCATTCTGGATATGAGATAAGTGGTGTAAGCACAAAAATAGTGCCTCAATTTGTGAGCTACCCACGTCAAAGCGCAACAAGTGCATTCTAATAATGAATATCGAGCCTCGTACAGGGTAAACTTCTTGCAAAGGTAGTAGACGGCTTGCTCCTTTCTTCCCATTTCATCATGTTTTCCCAAAACACAATCAAATGCTCCATCCAATACAACAAGACAAAACAATAGGGGTTTCCCTAGCTCGAGTGGAATTAAATATGGCGGCGTAGACAAGTATTCCTTGATTCTGTCAAAAGCCTTTTGACAGTCATCAGTACATTTAGTGGCAGCATCCTATATTAGCATCTTGAAAATAGGTTTCACAAATAACAGT
Organism: Nicotiana benthamiana; assembly: GCA_034376525.1. NCBI lineage: Eukaryota > Viridiplantae > Streptophyta > Magnoliopsida > Solanales > Solanaceae > Nicotiana > Nicotiana benthamiana. The sequence continues at coordinate 107,949,641 of CM067325.1, forward strand.
AGACTGAGCTATGAATTGGCTGATGTAGTTGAGTCTTCCTAGAAAACTCATCACATCTTTCTTGTTCTTTGGTGGTGGAAGATCTCCAATAGCTTTGACCTTAGACGGGTCCAATTCTATTCCTCGGCGAATCACAATGAAACCCAGTAACTTTCCGACTGGAACCCCAAATGCACACTTGGCGGGATTCAGTTTCAAGTTGTATCTCCTCAATCCGTTGAGGAAATTTCTTAAATCTTCCATGTAATCTATAGCTTTCCTGGACTTGGTGATGACATCATCCACATACATCTCGATTTCTTTATGTATCATATCATGAAAGATAGTGGTCATGTCCCTCATGTAGGTAGCACCAGGATTCTTCAAACCGAATGGCATTATTCTATAATAGTACATCCCCCACGGCGTGATGAACGCCATTTTTTCTGAATCTTGTTCATGCATCCATATCTGATGGTACCCAGCAAAACAATCGACGAACGACTGCAGCCAATGTTTGGCGCAGTTGTCAATCAATATGTGTATATGTGGCAAAGGGAAGTAATTCTTAGGACTGGCTCGGTTGAGATCCCGGTAGTCGACACATAATCTAACTTTCCCATCTTTCTTTGGCACCGGCACGATGTTGACTAACCATGTAGGGTACTCTACCACCCTGAGAACCTAGGCTTTGGCTTGCTTGGTGACCTCTTCTTTGATTTTCAGACTCATGTCTGGCTTGAATATTTTGAGCTTTTGTTTTACTGGCAGCTATGCCGGATCTGTCGGAAAATTGTGAGCCACAATGGATGTGCTGAGATTGGTCATATCATCATAATTCTTTTCTGATGGCGATAAATGTACGTTGATACGAGTTTCCTTGGTATTCTTTGCATCTTCCAAATAGACAACCTCAGTTTCGTCCAAGTTGGACTTGGGTCTATTCTCAATGTTCTCGACCTCTCGGACAACCTCTTCAGGTATTTTTGTCTTCTTCTGAATCTACGTCCGTTTGTTGCATTGCCTCGTTGCAAGTACTGTTGTTGGTTCATCATCAAGATATGTAACAGTAGTGCTGTGTAAAATAAAGTAATAATATCAAGATATAAAAGTAAAATTGGTAAATGATTTTTAATTAAATTCACATTTTTTCGAAACATCGGAGCTCTTTTCCAAAGTAAAGACAATGCAGAAAATAAAAATCAACTAAAAGTAAAAATGTGATGTATAGTGCGTTGTTTTAGCCTTGCTACCTCTCCGGGCGCTGTCCTGACTGACCAGTTGGTGAGGCATTCCCCTCGGTTCAAAGCTTGAATGGCAGGGCCTTCCTCCCCTTACTTCTTAAAGATAACACAACAATCCATATCATCCTCCAGAAACAGGTTCTTCATTGCTGCCAGTGCCTCATCTTCCTCTGATCTGTATATAATGTCAGCTGGCTGAAAGGTCTGCTCTAGCTAAGGTATAGGGCGTTCCAATTGATAGTAGGGACCGTGCCATGGTGGCGACCATTTGTTGAACTCCTTCCAGGTGTGCTCATACCCTAGGCCAATAGTGGTACCATGCTTCCTCAACTCGATAGGCTTGGTAATTCCCTAGGGATTCTCTCCAAGTCCCTTTTCGGGATCATACCCGCTCCAATTCAGAATGCTCTCAATTTTGTTATCCCCCCATTTGTCTTTGTCTATGGCGTTGACTCGCTCGATGTGATGGTATGTTTCTCCACCTATTTTCCTTTTGCCTCCGATCATCAGGATGGTTTGGCGACTGTATATAGGGTTGTTACCGTCGCCATGTATAATTACTTTCTGATGATTCCATTTAAATTTTACAGCCTGATGCGAGGTTAATGCCACATCCCCAGCAGAGTGGATCCAGGGTCGTCCCAGCAACAAATTGTAGGATGATGGCACGTCTATGAATTGGAAGTCAACATCGGATTTCTTTGATAGCTCCATCTTTTATTTCGTGCAAACCTTTACCCAATGTCCTGAGGGTTATTAACGGACATATGTTAAGGCTGGATTCCCCGTTGACCAAGATCCTGGTGATGAAATAATCTTCTCATTACGCAGTGATGTGCAATGCCTTGTTGTGACTAAGCCTTTCTAGTGCTAAGTCATCCTCGGGGAAGGTAATCTTGTGGCTTTCCAGCACCTGCCTCATCATATTCGCCATCTCGCCTCTTGTTATGTTGCTGGGAACATAAGCTTCACTCAATATTTTCATTAAGGCATTTTTTTGTGCCTCCGAGCTTTGCAGAAGAGCCAGAATGGAAATCTGCGCTGGTGTTTTGTTCAGTTACTTAACGACTGAGTACTCTTTGGCCTGTATCTTCCTCTAAAGGTCATCAGGTCCAGTTTCAATAGCCATCAAGAGGCTTGCTTGCTGGACTCAGCTAAATGTTCTTGGGTGTATACCCTGCCTGTCCTGGTCATGCCTTGCACGGCGATTGCTTCTCCAGTATATGTTTCCCCTTTCCTTCTAGCCTGAGTTGTGTAATCCCAAGGTATGGCGTTCGACTTGAACGGGGTCACATCTGTCATGAAAATTGGAATAGGTATCTTGAGAGGTAACAGAGTAACTTCAAATGATGCAGGTGCTTTTGGATACCAAACTCAATTTCGATTGGTTTTGGCACGTTGCAGGAGGCACTTCAAACTCAAATGGTACAGACACATTTACCATATCGCCCTCAGAAGGTTGGATTTGAATAACAATGGGATTGAGGGTAACCGTCGGCTACTTAGGTTCATCTCCTTCAGCTATCAACTCGATTGACCCCTTGGGGTCCCAATCATCCTCAATCTCGATCATATGGATGCCCCCACCCCTTTTGGCCAGGCAGAAGACTGTTGCGGACATTGGGAGTGGGCTCCTTTACAATAATCACCTTGTTATCAACCAAAGTCCGAATCTTGTCTTTCAACGAGCGACACTCATCGATGGTATGTCATTTCATTTCTGAATGGCATCCGCAGGTTTTGTTGGGATTGATCCATTTGGAAGGATTTTTCTGGAGTTACGGCTGGGATAGGTGAAACATAACCGGATGCTTTGAGTTTTTCATATAATTGGTCAATTGGCTCGGCTACGGTGGTATACTGTCTGGGAGGTCTTTAGTCGAAATTTGGTCTGAGTCGAGGAATGTTTTGGCAAGTGGGTGGTGATGGGTAATGATAAGGTTGGGAGTTGTATACTTGGTACACAGGCAGGGGTTGGGAATATCTTGGTGAAGTGGGTTGATACGTGGGTGGTGGAGGTGATTGGTAGGTAGATGGTGGCATTTTGTTTGTAGGTAAGGGTGCTTGGTAATTGATGGTACGTTGCTATGTGAGTGGAGTTGAAGGATATGTTTGGTACTTCATAGGGGAATTGTTCCTTTGTGCAGCCATTACCGAATTTATGTCCTTTTTCTTTGACGAGCCACCAGATTGTAAAGCCATGTTGGTAGCTTGCAATGCCTCGAGGTTAGTCATCACACCATCTTTGATTCCTTCTTCGATCCTTTCTACAAACTTGATGATGTCAGAGAACTTTTGGTCCTCTATTAGCATCAGCCTTTCATAGTATTGCGGATCCTGAGCCCGGACAAAGAACCTGTTCATCTGCTCTTCCTCCATGGCTGACCTGATCTTAGCAACTTTTGAACTACAACGAGTATTATACTCGCGAAAGGTCTCTGTGGGTTTTTTCTTTAGATTCTGGACATAGAACACATCTGGTGCATTCTCAGTGTTGAACCTGAATCACTCCATAAAGTCAGATGCCATGTTCATCCAACTTGTCCATTTCTTTGCTTCATGGCTGATATACCATGATAAAGCATCGCCTTTCAGACTCCTCATGAATAGCTTCGTGCGGATTTTATCGTCCCTCCCAACTACTACCAGCTTATCACAATACATTCTCAGGTGGACCCTGGGATCACATGTTCCATCGAACATTTTTAAATTGGGAGGTTTGTACCATTCCGGGAGCTCAATATCTAGCTGAATATAGAGATCTTCATAGTTCAAACCTTCAACTCCTTTGCCACCTCCGACACCTTGGACCCGACTAGTTAGCTTCTTGAGTTTAGCGGCCAAATACTGAATGAGGGAGTCTTTGTCATCTAATTCGGGTGCACTTGTTATTGGTTGAGTATAGTAGGGTACAATGTCCACAAAGACGGGATTATTGTGGATGTGGTCATTTGTGGTGTTTTGGGGTCGAGTATGAGCAGTGGAGTGTTGTTGCATGTGTTGCAGGCTCAGGTATGAGTGGGTTGTATTGGTGGTTGAGGGGTATTTTCTGGAGGTACAAGGTTCTGGGTGTTAACATCAAGAGCAACAAGAGTGATTGACAGGCTTGCCAGGTTCTGGACATTGTTCAATTCTTCCCGAAATCTCAACAAAGTCTTCTCAAGATGAGCAGCAATCTCCTTGGTAATTGCAGCGTTCTGAGAAGTTTCCTCAAGTTCCTTTCTAGCGCTTGCATCTCCCATTTTTTCTTTGTTCCTGTTTTTGGTAGGACTCGGAGGAGGAGGACTCGGAGGAGGAGGAGGACCCTTGGATCCTGTTGAGTATGTGGATGGTGCTAGAATCCACGAACTAACATTTAGAGAGGGGAATAAAAATAAAAGAAAAAAAGGTAAAAAGTTAGTGCGGATTCCGAGAAATAATATTGCAATATTTAAACACATTATGCAGGAATATAAATTGTTTCCTAATTTGGGTGCCTCGTTGTGCCCAAGGTAGCCTAGCGACAAATTAAATTTGGAGAACTCATAATGCTAAATGCCTCATTTTATTGATTAAAACAAGACGAGTCTTAAAAAGAAAATGACTGAATAATAAAAGATGTCACTAATGGCCAGTGGCCTTATTACATTTATGAATGAAGTAAAACAAAATGTCCTAACTACTTGGTCCCAGAAGGACCTTTCCTATATTCGGTACTCTTGCCTCCCTCATACAGCGACATCAACTCGCACATTCCTAACAATAGATAGGCTCAGGCCAAATATCCGCATGCACTTCCCTCGGCATTCTTACAATCTTCAATTCTCTTCAAGAACTTCCCTTCCAACTCCACTAGATCTCGTTCCAGATACCCCCAGCCTATTGTTGGCATTGATAGCCATATCCTTCCACTCGTTTAATAGCTTCTCGAGGGCTTTCTGTATTTCCTGATGTTCATTCTCACATTCTCGCATCCTCTTGCACAACTGATTGCATTTGACTTGCGCTTCAGTTTTCTTATCAACAAGCCTATGATCATGGACAAACCCTGGGCGACCAAAACCAATGTGATCATCTTCCAACCAACCCGTGTAGTGCGGTACACACCCGGCATGATACTTGTCTGGTTCAATAGATTCCCTCCCTAAGACAAGCTAGTTCCACAAGTGCTGTGCTTGACACTTGTGCGGGCTATCATCATCTTGAAAGTCAGCCCTGAAATGACTCATTTTCTATATCCTTGGTACGATCTACTTTCTTCCATCTTCCCTCATGGCTCGGAGAAGGACATAAGGGTAAGTTCCTCTTAAGCTGATGAGTATTAGTAATGGTGCATCTCGAGAATGGACAATCCCCTATTTGGAACCACTCGAGCATGCACTGAACTTGCTCTCCTTTAGATTATCAAACATCTCTACCCATCTAGTGGCGTTATCTGGCTGAGCAAACATGTTGGCCATGAAGCTCATTCACTTTAGGTGGTGATAAGGATATGGCCATCCCAGTCCCTGGGTATGATTTCTTGTCTGTAATCGCCTTTCTGAAAGTGTTCTATAAGCCAAAGCTGAAGTAACAGATTGCACCCTTCAAAGTGTGGGGCCCCTTGGTGACATTTCCCTAAAGCTCGATACATTTCGACAATGATCATGGGCACTATGCTGAAAGACTGCCCATCAATACCCTCCATCAAGGTTTTGGTCACCATGGCTAGTCTGGTCGGGATCCTAGCCTTCTTCATGGGAAATATCATCATACTCAAGAAACAAAACATGAATACAAAGACCCTTCTATGTATGTGCACTAAATATGTAAGGGCGAACTCATCGAGGCAGGTGCGGTAGGACTTGCTATTGCCAAACCTTTCATATAGGAAGTCAAATGGTATGTAGGACTCCTTCAGACAAGTCAGATCGGGATTCTTCTTAAGTCCCATCATTTTAAGAAAATCGATTCCTTTGCGATTTTCTATCATAAGTAGACCTGGAGTCTCCCAAGGTATTCCAGCTAGACCCCCTATTTTTTCCAGCAACCGGGTCATCTCGAGGTCCCCGAAGCGAAAAACTGACCTATCACTGTCCCAGAATAAAGTAGTAGCTTTGATAATCTTGTTGTAAGGCTTGACTTCCAAAAGTGAAGGAAGGTTTCCTAAGTATTTGCGGATAAGGGCTCGATTACTGGCATGAAAGGTCCTCCCACAAGCTTAACAACCTCGGGTGAATGTTGGATACCATACCGAATCTGGGGACTTCATGCCTCGTATTATGCATGTTAGAAAATACGCTTTACGCTAGAGGGGGGGGGGTGAATAGCGTTATAATAAAATTTAGCGTAAACTTGTGGAAATTAAAATTTGCAGGAAATAAATAAGTGCGTTAAATAAACAAAAAGGAAAGAACGCACCGATATATTCTGGTTCACCACAACACGTGGCTAGTCCAGTCCCCGAGAGACTCTCTCGAGATTTTCCACTAACTTGTTAAGCTTACGGGTGCTCAACAAACCTTTACAACTTGAGGACACAAGCCTTAACACCTTTGCTCGGAGATACAACACTCCAAGACTTCAACCAAGAAAACACAAGTTCCTTACAACAAGAGAATCACAATTCTCTTACAAGTGTATAAAACACTAAACACTCAAACAAAATACTCCTTAATGAGTAGATATGAGTAAAAGAAGCAAGCTCTAGATCACAACAACTTTGGACAAGAATATGGCTCTCAAAAGCTTTATGAAATTGGATATAAAATGATAAACAAAAGTATGCAAGCTTATAGCAATGTAATGATCAGTTGTAGTATGTTGTTGTGTTTAAAACACTGAAATGAAGCTGTATTTATAGTTGAAAAACTTGGCATTACCGTTGCCTAATTGCCAATTAAGAGTTGCTGATTTTACTTACTGACAATCGATTGTCAAACCCCAACAATCGATTGTCTGCCAGTCAGATCAAAATTAAATCCCAGATTTTACGCTTGATAATCGATTACTTACAATCCATAATCAATTACTGGCAACGTTCAAAAAATCCTTTCCAGATTTTACCACAAACAATCGATTGTCCAGAATCAACAATCGATTACTCAGCAACGTTCAAAAAATCTTTTCCGGATTTTAATCAAAACAATCGATTATGCAAAATCAATAATCGATTACCCAATAACGTTCAAAAAATCTTTTCCGGATTTTAATCAAAACAATCGATTATACAGAATCAATAATCGATTACCTGACGGTATTTGAAAACTTTATGACAACGGTCAGCTTCACAATCGATTGCACAAAGTCAACAATCGATTACTTATCAGTTTTTGAAAAACATTTTAGACACTGTCTCTTTGACAATCGATTGTCCAATGTAACAATCGATTATTTAATAAATTTGAAAATCACTGGAAGACACTGTCTCAACATAATCGATTACCATTAGTTCATAATCGATTATTCAGAGTTTTGAAAAACTTTGATGGACACTGCCTCAGTTACAATCGATTGTCATTAGTTCACAATCGATTGTCATGCAGGTTTGAAAAACCTGATGCTCACTGTCTTACTCACAATCGATTGTCATTAGTTCACAATCAATTGTGCGCTTGTTTCTTGAACTTCGTCATATATCAATTTTCGCTTCGTTTGTCATTCATCAAAACCTATACAAAAGAACACACGTTTTAGTATATTGCATTGAGAACGTGTTTCCAACAATTTCTCCCTTTTTGATAATGGCAAACATTAAGCGGGATATGCAAGACAAGCAATTTATATTGACGATTCAAGACAAGTATATACATGCAACAAGTATGCAATTTGTTCCCCCTCAATTTGAGAATTCCCCCTCAATTTAAGCTTATAACTTGAGATTGCATCATACCCGTTATCTTCCCCCTTTTGCCATTAGCAAAAATAATAATAAGATGCCAAAGATGAAATAAACCTTGTTTATTTATTGGAAAGAAAAAATTACAGCAACAGGGAAGACAATACAACATATAAAAACAAGCTTTAAAAAAAAAACAATTATTCATTCATCTTCTTCCGCCTCATCATCCGGCGCTGCTTCATATGGAACAAGACCCGCATATGGATAATGAACGTGGTCAAAATATCCATGGATCTCGTGAGTTAATTGACCGAAAGAAGAGGTCAATGAAGCAATTTGGTCGGAAATGAATTGGAGGGAAGGCTCTTGAGGCGGAGGAGCACGACGGGTTGGAGGAGGAGCAGGCGCTACATGATCACCGTCATGATGAAAGGAGGATTCCGAAATTTCCCACTTTTTGGTACTCTTTTTGAGAGGACCATTTCCAGTGACGAATCCGGTGGCTTCAAGAAAGTTCATGATGAGGAGAGCATAAGGAAGAGGCCTATCATCTCCGATAGCGTCACGCATGTGAATTTTGATAAGCCGACACCAATTGATGTTAGCTCCGGTAACTATGGCATGCATGAGCTTGGTGTCCTCTTGGGAAATGGTAGTATGGTTATGCTTACGAGGCTTGAGTACTCGGGTGATGAAATAGAAAATCAACTGATAATTGGGATCCATTCCCGTAATTGTAGGACGACGGGAAGAAAGATTTGGATCATAAGAAGTAAGACCGATTTGGTGTAAGAGGACTGTTTCATCAAAAAGGGCTCCGGCCTCTCCGGTGTACCGAAAAATGTCTTCACCATTATGAGGAAGACGGGCAATGGTATGAAGATTTTCATCGGAAAGAAGAATTTGAACACCATTAATGTTGGTGACAAGCTCACCATCATCATCCTCATGGAGGTTGGAATAAAATGCTTGAACCAATGTAGTATTGATATAAGGATGGGTAAGGAGTAAAAAGTCAAGAAGTTGAGAATTTTTGAGCATATTTGCAGCAGGCCCAAATGACTCAAGATACTTGTGGGTTGAAAAGCGGGGTGGAAGAATGTCGCGCTTTTCAAATTTGGTTAAGAATCGAGTAAGATCGATGTCGGAATTAAAATATAGAACGGAACCATCTTGATAGGGATAGTTCGGACGAGGAGGGGCAGCAGAGGCGGATGCGCCGTGCCTAGCAGAACGGGAACGTTTTGAGTGACGACCCGACATTTTTAATGAAAGCTGCTGGATTTTGCAAAGGATTAGAGGGAATTTGATATTTTGAAAGCTAAAATTGATGCTTGAGTGAATGAATATGAACATATATGAAGCCTATTTATAGAGGGGAGAGTGGCTTATCATTTATGGAAGAAATCTGCTGAGAATTTAAAGCCAAATCAGTCAGAAATGGTAAAATAAATTCACTGACCGTTAGACAATCGATTGTCGAGATGCAATAATCGATTGTTGAAGAGTTATTGACCTGACTTGGAACTGACACAAATCGATTGAGGAGCCAAACGGTAACAAGAGTTTAAATTTCTGACATGAAATAATCGATTGTCAAATGTGGAATAATCGATTGTTTTGGAAAAGCATTGCTGAATGGCTGAGACAGAAATCGATTATGTAATTTAAGGAATCAATTATTAAACAAAACTGCATAATGAACATAAACCATAAACAATCGATTAGTGATACTGCTAATCGATTTTCAGCACAGTAAAATAATCGATTATTTGCTTGGAACAATTGATTGTTCTGTGCCAAAACTTTATAATTCCCCCTATCTTTTAGGGCGATACCTGCAAAATAGATTTAAACGTCTCCGATGCTCAAGTCAGTAATTTGAAAAGAGGTAATAACTTAAACTAGTGTTGCCAAGTGAGAACGTGAGCTCTTAAGAAGTGTGTCCTAAAGTGTTCTTAAGAGAGTTTCAGGTACTTACCTTTCCTCTGACGTCTCCAATTACCTGTTCAAGAGGGTGATCTTTGATCGTCCTCCACTCATTTGGCATATTCATTTCTTTTTCCAATTGTGGCACTTCTTTCGTTGGTTGTTCCTCAGTTTCATCTTTTTTTCCTTGGATGGTTCCTCTTGTATTTTGTCTTTCAAGCTATCTAAGATACCTGCAAGATCAAAACTGGAATTCTTTCTCGCCAAGCGAGCATTATTTTCGAAAAATACAACATGAGGGGATTCCTCCACGATTTGGGTTCTTTTATTAAAGACCCTATATGCTTTACTACGTGAGGAATATCCAATGAAAATACCTTCATCCGACTTAGCATCAAATTTACCCAATTGGTCTTTGCCATTGTTATGAACAAAAAATTTGCAACCAAAAACTCTAAAATAGGAAATATTTGGTTTTCTACCTTTATTAAGTTCATAGGGGGTTTTCATGAGTATCGGCCGAATTACTACTCTATTTAGAACATAGAGTATCTTAGCTTCGTCGAGCATGGTTCTAGCCATCTCTTCGAGACACCTATTTTTCCTTTCCACCACCCCATTTTGTTGTGATGTACGTGGAGCATAAAAGGTATGCTCGATTCCGAGTTCGTCACAAAAGTCCGCAAAGAGATTGTGATCAAACTCTCCCCCATGATCACTTCTAATTGAAGTGACGGTTGTTTCTTTCTCATTTTGAACACGCTTAGGAAAATATTTAAAATTTTGAAAAGCATCACTTTTATTGGCAAGAAATAAAGTCTAAGTAAATCTCGAGAAATCATCAACAATCACAAAAGCATATTTATTTCTTCCTAGACTTTCAATGCGAGAGGGACCAAATAAATCCATATGAAGCAATTGCAAATGGTCTAGAAGTTGAAACAATGTTATTAGATTTGAAAGATGCTTTTGTTTGCTTCCCCTTTTGACACGAGTCACAAATAGAGTCATTTTCAAATTTTAAATTGGGAAGACCAACAACTAAGTTTTGAGAAATCAATTTGTTCAAAAGATGCATATTGATATGTGCTACTCTACGATGCCATAGCCAAGTATCATCCTCTTCACTCATTAGACAATCAACATAATCGGGTGAGGAATTAGCAAGATCAACCATATAAATATTATCCACTCTAAAACCACGGAGGATAATTTTGAAATCACTACGTCTGAACACTAAGCATTCATCCGAATCAAATAAAGCAAGATTTTCCTTGTCACACAAATGGCTTATGCTCAAGAGATTATGCTTTAATCCTTTAACAAGTAATATATGCTTAATAGAGGAATTTTCATCCTTACCGACCGAGCCGATGCCGATGATCTTTCCTTTATTGTTATCACCGAAGATAACACTTCCTCCTTCTTTGTGCTCTAATTGAAGGAATTTGGATTCATCTCCCATCATATGCTTGGAGCATCCACTATCAAAGTACCATAGTACACTTGATCCCTTCAAGCACACCTACAAAACAGATTAATGTTCTTTAGGTACCCATGCCATCTTGGGTCCTTGGGGGTTAGGCATGTTATAATGATGCGATTGAGTAATATGTCTATGACGTGTAAAGCATGCAGGAGCAATATGACCAATACGTCTACAATAATGACAAGTCACATTTGGGTTATGCATCCTTCTAGGTTCATAGTAACTAGACGGATGAAAATTTCTTACTCTATTTTGAACACTATGACTATTTCGCATTTCATGAGAATTATTTCTCCTACTATGAGCTCTAGGATGGGCAGCATTTCTAGAGTGATTGTTTCTCAGTTGAAGGCCATTTCTAGGTCTTCTCAAAGGTTCAACATTTGGCCTAAAATATGCATCATTTCTAGGGTAACTATTTCTAGGTGGTAAGTCATTTCTAGGTCTCCTAAAATGTTCAACATTTTGTCTAGCATGCATATTGGTTCTAGGATTGCTATTTCTAGGATAAGCATTTGTTTTATTTGTCCTAGGTTGAGCCTTAGGTGGTTGGGGTTTGGCTTCAACCTTTTCTTTAACCTCATTCTTAAATCCTATGCCATGCTTGGTTGATTTCAAATTTACAAGGACCTCATTCAAATTCTTGTGGGAAGAATTAAACTTATCTAAGGTACCTTTGAGTCTATCTACCTCATTTTTGAGATGCAAGCAAGAAGAACAATTTTTAGTAGAATTTTCGGGCTTATCGGCGCTTCTTTTTCCAATAAACTTGTTTTCCTCTTTCAGCTTTTCATTTTCTAAAACCAATTTTTCTAAATCCTTTTCTTTCAAAGAAAGCTGTTTTTGAGAATCCTTTTCTTTTAATGAAGCATTTTCTTTTATGCCCTTAACAGTTTTTGAAGCCTTAATAAACTCAGCATATAATTCATCAAAAGCAGTTCGCATTTCTTCAAGAGTAAAGAAGTTTTTAGACGAGATTTGACATACCTTATCTTTGTTGTCTTCTTGTGCCATAAGGCAAAGATTTGCTGCTTCGTCTTCTTCTCCTTCGCTTGACTCATCTCTGGAGTCGCCTCCCCAAGAAATGTATGCACGTTGCTTTTTAAAAGGTTTCTTCTCCTTTTTGATGTTTGGACAATTTGATTTGATGTGCCCGGTTTCACCACATTCATAGCACTTGATTTGTTTGCCTTGCTTTTTGCCCTTGCGTTCATACTCCTTGCGCATGAACTTTTGAAATCTTTTGATAACGAGTCCAAACTCGTTGTCTCCTTCCTCATCAATTTGCGGTTGGCTTGTGCTCGCCTTTAGAGCTATTCTTTGCCTCCTTTGATCATCAACAAAAGGGTTAAGAATAGTAGATTCATAGGTCTTAAGGTTACCTCTTAGTGCGTCGATGGTGACGTTTGAAATGCCAATGGATTCTTGAATTGCATCGGCATTTGATCTCCATGCCGGTGTGAGACTTCTAAGAATTTTTCGAACGAGCTCTCTATCCGTGAATGTTTTCTTGAGAGCATGTAGGTCATTTACGATTATTGAAAATCGCTCAAACATTTCGTCCACCTTTTCACCTTCCTTCATGTGAAATAATTCTAAGAATGGGTTAGGAAATCAATTTTTGCTTCCCTTACCTGGTCCGTACCTTCGTACGTAACTTCTAGCTTGTCCCACATCTCCTTTGCCGTTGTGCAACACGATATTTTCCTGTAATCGTCAGCATTAACAGCACAATATAATAAATTAATTGCTTTAGCATTATTTTGAACCTTTCGGATGTCATCCGCGTCATACTCATCCTCGGACTTGGGAACCCATTTGTTTTCCACCTTCTTTGTTGGAATTTGGTTTCCCTTCAATATCACCTTCCAAAGGTGAAAGCTGTTGGACTGAACGAAGATCTTCATCCTCTCCTTCCAGTACGTGTAATTTGTACCGTTGAATAGAGGTGGTCGTGTGGAGCACTTTCCTTCATCAATTCCTGCAAAAGAATCACGAGTAGAAGCCATGGATGGTTCTCTCAAACTATTAAGTCTTCAGAGAGTATGGCTCTGATACCAATTGTTAGAAAATACGCTTAACGCTAGAGGGGGGGGGGGGTGAATAGCGTTATAATAAAATTTAGCGTAAACTTGTGGAAATTAAAATTTGCAGGAAATAAATAAGTGCGTTAAATAAACAAAAAGGAAAGAACGTACCGATATATTCTGGTTCACCACAACACGTGGCTAGTCCAGTCCCCGAGAGACTCTCTCGAGATTTTCCACTAACTTGTTAAGCTTACGGGTGCTCAACAAACCTTTACAACTTAAGGACACAAGCCTTAACACCTTTGCTCGGAGATACAACACTCCAAGACTTCAACCAAGAAAACACAAGTTCCTTACAATAAGAGAATCACAATTCTCTTACAAGTGTATAAAACACTAAACACTCAAACAAAATACTCCTTAATGAGTAGATATGAGTAAAAGAAGTAAGCTCTAGATCACAACAACTTTGGACAAGAATATGGCTCTCAAAAGCTTTATGAAATTGGATATAAAATGATAAACAAAAGTATGCAAGCTTATAGCAATGTAATGATCAGTTGTAGTATGTTGTTGTGTTTAAAACACTGAAATGAAGCTGTATTTATAGTTGAAAAACTTGGCATTACCGTTGCCTAATTGCCAATTAAGAGTTGCTGATTTTACTTACTGACAATCGATTGTCAAACCCCAACAATCGATTGTCTGCCAGTCAGATCAAAATTCAATCCCAGATTTTACGCTTGATAATCGATTACTTACAATCCATAATCGATTACTGGCAACGTTCAAAAAATCCTTTCCAGATTTTACCACAAACAATCGATTGTCCAGAATCAACAATCGATTACTCAGCAACGTTCAAAAAATCTTTTCCGGATTTTAATCAAAACAATCGATTATACAAAATCAATAATCGATTACCCAATAACGTTCAAAAAATCTTTTCCGGATTTTAATCAAAACAATCGATTATACAAAATCAATAATCGATTACCCAATAACGTTCAAAAAATCTTTTCCGGATTTTAATCAAAACAATCGATTATACAGAATCAATAATCGATTACCTGACGGTATTTGAAAACTTTATGACAACGGTCAGCTTCACAATCGATTGCACAAAGTCAACAATCGATTACTTATCAGTTTTTGAAAAACATTTTAGACACTGTCTCTTTGACAATCGATTGTCCAATGTAACAATCGATTATTTAATAAATTTGAAAATCACTGGAAGACACTGTCTCAACATAATCGATTACCATTAGTTCATAATCGATTATTCAGAGTTTTGAAAAACTTTGATGGACACTGCCTCAGTTACAATCGATTGTCATTAGTTCACAATCGATTGTCATGCAGGTTTGAAAAACCTGATGCTCACTGTCTTACTCACAATCGATTGTCATTAGTTCACAATCGATTGTCATGCAGTCTTGGTTTAAAACAATCGATTATCATAAGTACATAATCGATTATCTTAGTCCAGATTTTTAAGGCATGTCTAAAAATTATTTTGACTATTGTGAATATGCATGATTTAAAATCATTTGACATTAAATTAAATATGCATGATTTTGGAAAATAGTTTTATGAGAGAAGCCATGTTGCGAGTCAAGTTGTAGGATCAAGATCACAATTAAGAATGACTCAATTAAACTATAAAACTTTGTCTTGAGCTTGAATCTCGTTGTATATCAATTGTGCGCTTGTTTCTTGAACTTCGTCATATATCAATTTTCGCTTCGTTTGTCATTCATCAAAACCTATACAAAAGAACACACGTTTTAGTATATTGCATTGAGAACGTGTTTCCAACAATGCATAACAAAGTGTTAGGCCCTTAACCCCCAGACTCGACTATTTAAATAATTAGCAATAAGGCATTTAGTTCTCCAAATAAATTCACATAACGTGGAGGTTTCCGTTTGGGTTTTGGGAAAACACAGTGGAATTGGTTTTGGCTATCCTAATGAATCATTATGTGGACAACATAATTGACTCTGGTAAGTTTTAGCATGATGCATGAACAGTTTAAGTGAATAAGGTTCTACTTTGAAGTGCTAGACAAGGTACTGTTGAGCAGACAACTCAAGAGGGAAAGGCGTGGAATCGTCGACTATACCGTTGATCGACTAGTTTTACCACAAATATGCCATTGCCACATTTAGGGGTTTTAGTATCGGAAGGGCACAATCACTCATTATAAGCATTGCTATAGAATTTGTGTTTGCTGGAGTGGAATATGATGTTGAGGAATGTAGCTACAACAATGAAACAATTTGCATGTATTTTCACGTTCATAAAGTAAAGATTACAATAAATGCTCGAAATTGAAATAATAATAAGGCAGTAGAAGAAGGAAGAGTAAGGAAAAACATAACGAGCCAAGTTACTAATTATGATGAAATAATTAAAAGCGGAAAATAAATGCAATTAAGGAAGCGATAAAGTCACAAAAGCACGTAATGACAAAAGCCTTAAAGAAATCCCCAGCTGAGTTGTCATGCTGTCGATGCCCCCTTTTTCCCAAAGAGTGAAATCGGGTTTACAACATTATGGACAAAACAACTCTTATTCCCTTTTGAGGAATCGAGTTATGGATTTTGAAGAGTCACCACCTAATGATTATAGTGCACTAGGACACTTAAAAGAAAAGAAGAAGATTTTTGAAAGAAGGCCAGAGTTCGAGTAAGGGCTTGAGATTATCTCGAGGGGAAGGTGTTAGGCACCCCTCAAGATCCACTAGTGTGGTTCTTGGCCGTACTTAGTTGTGACTTTAAGAAGAGTAGAAATAAACAAACAATGTTGGCAAATAGGGAATACAAATAAGTTAAACATTTTGAAAGCAAAGCGAGAAAGAAGACATAAGTGGTTTTGGAAAGATTAGCTGAAGGAAAATATTTAATTTTTTTAACAAAACATCACATCATATAACTAAATAAAAATAGGTCCTAGGTTTAAATATAATATGGATCACTTTGGTGCAGTACCCAGCAATCATTCTCACACGAGATATTAGCGCATCAGCCATCATATCCATATTATACCCTTCTCACCCCGTTAAGGTATCAAACAAAATTAGTCTCATTTACTTATTGCGTGCTAATAAACGTCCCAATCTGTCAGCCCCAGGGTTCAGGACTCCTAATCCATAAAAGGGGGAAAGGAAGCTGTAAGGCCCCGAAAAATTTCGCTAAGTAATTTAGGATTTCGTAGTGTCACGCAGGCTTGTTATAATGCTTTTATATACTACTAACATGGTGGACATAAATTAGACTTTGTAAATATGGGCATAAGCCTTATGGTAAGTGATGTGAGGTCCAAAGGGAAGCCTAGGTGTATACCAAATGGGAAAATTTTTGAAATATGCCAAAATTCCAAATAGATTCGCACAAGGCAAAACTTTAAACTAGAATATATAATTATGTATACGGTTTTATGTGATGAATAGCATATCTAATGAAATCCCTTTGAGTATAGTTTCCAACGCTTTTGACCATTCGTCATTTGGACATTCCTACACAAAGTTATGGTCAAATTACCAAAGGCTGGAAATTTATATCCTGAGTCAATTCTGCGATCGCATTTTGGATCGCAGAATGCACTCTGCGGTCGCATTTTGGCCGCATTTTGAACCTGAGAAGCCCAATTTTTTGCGTCGATCCTGCGACGCATTCTGCAGACCGCATTTTGATTCCTTGTTGTGGAATTATTTTAACAATATGCCATGGTTGATTCCTTGTACTTGTTGTTGTGAATTGAAAACTGTCAGGCGGGTTCGGGTTGCGCGCCGCAACACGGTGAAATAAGGTGTGGGTTGGGGTGATAAGGGTGGCCGAGGTAATAAGGGTGGACGAGGCAATAAGGGTGGAAAATGTGATCTAATATCACTATTGATATGAATATGAATCATGAAATGATAAATGTGGAATTGTGAAAGGAGACCATAGGAGAGTTTGTAACATGTGGGGCACTAATTGCCCTTTGTTTGACTACTTGAATCATTTGTTGTGGAATGTTTGGTTGTTGCTTCCTGTTTGTACTTGTACTATTATTGTTCAGTTCTATACTTGTTTATGAAATCTGGCTTGAGTTTACTTGGGACAGAGTTTGTTCATACACACCAGTACAATTCAAACGTACTGACGTCATTTTGTCAGTGGCGCTACATTCGTGTTATAATTGTAGGTGGATCCTTAGCAGGCACTCTAGTCCACCGACCGTAGTTCCTCATCACTTTCCGTCATCTAATTCGGTGAGCCCCTTTCCATTCGGGGCCCAATGTGGCTCACGCCACTTTCTTTTTCTGATCTTTTTTTAATGTTGTATAAGGTATAGCCGGAGCCTTGTTGCCGACATTTCCAAAATATTCTTCAATTGTATTTAGAGGCTCCGTAGACAGGTTGTGGGTAGTGTGGGGCATGGTAATTTAAAAGATAAATATTGATGTGTGGCAACGTATTATAAAAATTGGAATACCTTTATTATGGTGAATGAAGTTTCTAATGGAATTTTGTATTATTATGTTTTTAAAATTTTGTTAATGGAGTCCATATCCTATAAATGGCTATTTCACCTGGTTATTAGGTAATGAGAATGAGGGGTAACCCGTGGGATAGGAAAGGCACCTAGGTTCGCTTGACCGGGGATGCCCGGTCGAGTGCCGGTCATGTCCCTCGAATTTGGGGCGTGACAAACTTGGTATCAGAGCCTAAGGTTATAAAGTGTCCTAGGATGTTTCAGAGCCGTGTTTAGTAGAGTCCTTCTTATCGGTGTGTTGTCGGCCACATATATACGTTGGAGGCTATTTGGACATTTAAGAATTTCACCCTTCTTTGATAATCCAGATCATGCGATATAGCTCAAGATAGGGAGTTGATTCCTCTCTAAGTCTTATTCTCAAGATTGGTAATTTTAATACCATAATCCGCAAACTTTGAAGCTTGTAAGGAGGGATTGATCCCACCATTGAGTCCAAGTGGATTACCTAAGGACTTGTTTGAGGAATATGTTGAGCGTGGAGGGTTTGGTAGAACTTGTTGTTAAGAGGAGTACCCTTGTTCCTACTAATATCACTGCACCACCAGATCATGTAGTATATTATCTGTATGTACGGCTAAAATCCCTTCTTTTAGGAATTAAGCTTCAATGGTGCCCGCGTAAATGCTAGAGGTTCAAGATATAATTTATGCAGTACTCGTTGTGTTATGTTAAGCGAATTATTGTTGTGAAAATATATGTGGGAGGTACTTCTTCATGTGTTTAGTATATTATTCTTGGTAAATGAGGATATGTAAAGAATGTGAAATATTCGCTAAATGCCTAGACTTCAAGTCAAGTTTAAATTGACATTTGGATGCCACAGTTTTTGAAAAACTTGTTATGGTTGATTCCTAAGAATTGTTCTTATGTTTACCAAATGTATTTTATTGATTGTGCCTAGTTGTTGGTAAAGTACAAAGATGTTTGGATGTGAAGTAAGTGACAGTGTAAATGTGGCAAGTCTGAATGTTGGATTCTTGTTGGGATTGATACTTTACATGATGGTGTTGCAACACTATAATTGTAAAAGATGCATTCCAATATGACCAATGTGCTATAGTTGATTACTTAAAATGGGTGCAAAGAATACGAATCATGTATTGAAATGTGAAGTCCTTAAATTGAAATTAGAGCAGCATATATTAAATAAAACTGTGTCAAATCCTCTGAGTATTGAAATGTTGAAATAAGTCAAATGATTTTGAGAAATAGAGTATGGACAATGTGTCGAGAACTCGAAATGAAATTGTACCTGGTGATACTTGTGACATGAGGGAATATGAACAGATTATGATGTTGGTGTTAAATATGCGGAAATGATGTAAAATGCGAGAAAGAAGAGGTTGTGTTATGAAATGTGGCATAGTGCTTGTGATAATTGTGGTCCCAAGAGCCGATGGACTAATATACATAAAAATGGCATGATTCTTTTAGTTGATAATGTGTTGATCAATTAAAGTATTTGATTCGTACTTGTGATTTCCTTATTATTGTATGAAGCGCATATGTGTATAATTGATATGTGAACAAGGCTATGAAATGCAGCCTAGAGGTACGGAAATTATGTGAAAACTATTTGATCAATTCTATTTGGTAATATGGTGATTATTTAAAAATTTTGTTAGACCCTTATAACTTCCGTTTCCTTGCATAGATTTGTTTAAAAAAAATCTAAATTACAAAACATTCATGCACCATCATATAGTTTATACATGTGGTGTCGAGTTCCATGCAAAGCATTCAAGATTCGTGATCCTTCTCGAGTCAATCTTTTTACTCAGTAGTGTATATGGCTTATATGGCTTAAACATTCAATCCACTTTCTTGCAAGTAACATCATGAAAACCTTCTTACCATCAAGTAACATGAGAGCATGCGTCAACACATATCCTACAAGTACCTATCAATTGAAATGGTCACTGTGTGCATAAAGATTTTCTGAAAATTGAGATCCTCACATCCCATTATAGGAAGATCTTGTGTTGCCATAATTTTTGTGTCCACTTGAGATATCCCGTAGTAAGTAGCTCACTTGGTTTCTAGTATTATAGTTGCCCGTGATGTGGAATCGTATTGCAATTTGGAAGTTAGTATAGCATAAGCATTTCCAACTTATAACGATTGATTATTTTCTCTTTATGTCTCCAAAATGTATTACTTGTATTCCTTATTTAGTGAATTCGTTGTGCTAGTACCCAACAATTGTACGAAAACCATAAGAGAACATGCCCCTCTGTGTGTCACTATGACACCTCCTTTTTCTTTCTTCAAGTCAAAGCATATGGAGATCAATCATGAACATCTGCAAACCTTCAGTGCTTATTGTGCACTGTCTCATTGAGGTTAATTTTCCCTACACCCTCAACTTCTGAAATCCTTGACTATGCCATTGTCATGCGCGGGGAGTTATACTACCCTTGGCATCTCGCCTTTTTGGCTGTATAGGAGTATTGTATTTCTTATCTCCGGAGCATCATGTTAGGCCATAATTATGAAACACAGTTAATTATAAAAATAAGCCATAATTTCAATTTGAACAATTTAGCTTAAAATTATCAAACAAAAATTTTAAAAATATGCAAAAAAATCACCTTAATTATATTGTGAAAATTTATGGGTGGAAAATAAATGGTTTACAAAAATGACAATTTGAGAATAACTATTGGGGTTTTATAGTGTTAAAATAGATAATAAATTAATTCTAAAAATCTTAAAAAATTAGGAAAAATACCAAAACCTTCGGGATGCTTATATATGTATATACATGCTATTTTGAAAGTATTTTGAGTATAAAAATACATAGGAAAAATTTGGGTATCAACAATATGGTTTTTGATCAGATTATATTGAGTTCCTTCAATACAATGCATGTAAACAGATATCTTCAGGGTTAACGTTCGCTGTTAAATCAGATAGTAGTGTGACTTCTGTCTCCCAATCTTCAACCTATATGTGTTAGATCATTGATTCATGTGCATCTGATCGCATTTCTAGTAACAAATCTCTTTTCACTTCTATTTTATGTTCTCAATCTCTCTTAATAGTTACAATGGCCAACGATATCAAACCATGGCAGCTCGAATAGGTTAAGCAAGTCCACTTCCTTCCTTATCATTAAATTCAGTTCTTTATGTTTCCGGTAGTCCTTTTAATCTCATAGTCGTTAGTCCCTTAGCCAAATCTCATAAATGCTCTATTTTATTTCTTGATGACCTTATTTTTATACAGGAACTCAGTACAAGAAGAATCGTTGGTACTGAGTGTGAATTAGATGGACTTTATTACCTTATCCTTACAAAATTATATGGACTCACATCTTGTCTTACTTCAACAACTTTCCCTGTCATTAATTCACCAAATTTATTATATAAACGGTTGGGATATCCCAGTAAGTAAAAACTTCAGAAAGTGGTACCCGGTTTATATCAATTGTGCACTCTAGAGTGTGAGTCATGTCAGCTAGCAAAGTATACCCGCTCCCATTTCCCTCGGCGTCTTGATAATTGAGTATAGTCACCTTTTACTTTAGTCTATTCAAATGTTTGGGGTCTTAGCCAGGTTAGTTCTACCTTGGGATTCAACTTCTTTA
This sequence comes from Nicotiana benthamiana, assembly GCA_034376525.1. Taxonomy (NCBI): domain Eukaryota; kingdom Viridiplantae; phylum Streptophyta; class Magnoliopsida; order Solanales; family Solanaceae; genus Nicotiana; species Nicotiana benthamiana. Next base: position 107,971,248 of record CM067325.1, read on the forward strand.
TTAGTTTCATTGATGATTATTTTAGGTGCACTTGGATTTTTTTGATGAAAAATTGATCTGAGTTGTTTTTATTTTTTAGACCTTCCACACTGAAATTTAAAATAAATTCGGGGTTTATATTCGAACATTTCATAGTAATGATGCCCTGGAGTATTTATCTTTCCTTTTTCAGTAGTTTATGAACTCTCATATTATTCATCAAATATCGTATCCGTACACATGTCAAAATAATGGGGTAATTGAATGAAAGAATAGACATCTTATTGCAATTGCTCGTACCCTACTAATACAATGTCATGTTCTGTTGCAGTTTTGGGGGGATGCAGCTCCTACATCTTGCTATTTTATTATTCGTATGCCATCTTCAGCTATCTAGAATCAAGTTCCATTCTCTATCCGGTTTCCCCACTTACCTTGTTCTCTTTTCCACCCTGTGTCTTTAGAAGCATGTGCTTTGTTCATAACATTACTCGAGGAACACATAAGTTATATTGTCGTCCTCTTAAATGTGTATTTTGGTTACTCGAGAATGAAAAAAGGGATATCGATGCTATTCTCTTGATCTCAGGGGGTACCTTATGTATGCCTAGTCCAGGTAATCACTTAGATATTTTTGAGGTTCTACCAGTTCCATCTTTTGAAGTTTCAATCACTATTTCCCATTCATCTTCCTCTATAATTCCACCTTCACCACCTACAACTTGTAACGACCTGACCCGTCATCCCGTGAATTATCGCCCTGTTTTCCCCATTTTAACCTTTTATATGTTTAAATATATGTATTTGGGGAGTTTGAAGTAATTTGTATGGAGTTTGGATAGAAATGAGACAACTAGTCTCTTTATGAGAAGATTAGTTTTGAAAAGTCAAACGAACGTTGAATTATGAGTTAGAGGGCTCGGAATGGATTTTTGATGATCCGACTAGTTTTGTATGGTGATTTGTGACTTAGGAGTGAAATTGGACCTGAATTTAAAGGTCCGGTGTAGAATTAGGCTTGCATTTGCTAAGTTAAAATTTTGGCGAATTCCGGTTGATAGTTGAGATTTAGATCCGGGGGTCAGCATGGAATTTCGATAGTTGCACTAGCTCTATTAGATGATTTTGGATATGCGTGTAAATTTTTAGAACATTCAGAGGTGTTTAGGTCGGGTTTTGGACCAAATGCAAATTTCGGAAGTTTTAGTTTAACCTAGGCTTGAATCCATTGCAATTTGATGAGTTTGATGTTTTTGATAGTATTTTTATGTTATGAGCAAGTTTGAATGAAGTAGTAAGATATGTCTGTGCATTTGGTTGGGGTCCCAAGGGCCTTGGGCTGATGTCGGATGATGAAAACGAGAATTTTTGAAGTTGTAACAGGTCTGTTGAATCAGGATTATGATATTTCCGCAAAGCAGAGGAAGCAACGCAAAAGCGGTAAGAGACTGCAGAAGCGGTCAAGGAATTCCTGAGGGGACCGCAAAAGCGGTAATTGGATTGCGGAAGCGGGGATCGCAAAAGCGGTCTTAGACCATAGAAGCGGCCCAGTCGGCTTAAGGCAAAACCGTGGAAGCAGTTTATTGGCCGCAGAAGGGGTCAGGATGTCGCAGAAGCGAAAATCACAGAGGGTTAATGAAACCGTGTTTGCAAATTTCATAAGTTAAGAAAACACTTTTGACTTCGGGAAGAGGTGATTTTGGGAGATTTTTAGGAGAAAACTGTCACGCCCCAAATCCGTGGGCATGACCGGCACTCAACCGGGTACCCCAGTCGATTGGACCTGGGTGCCTTTCCTATTCCCCGTGTGTTACCCCACATTATTCAATGATAGTTAACCGAAAGATACAAAATTTCAAATAAAAGAACGTAGGATTTCTCTTTTATAACCACACATTATGAGTAATAGGGGACACCTTTTACAAAACATATATTTGATTAGCAAGGAACGTGGTACACAAGTTTACAGCGACCAAACATACACTTTTATACATAATTCCTGACCTACATACCACTGCCTACGGAGCCTCTACGAGAATGATAGTACAACACTTGCCTGTGATAAGGCCCTGACTATACCTTTACCAAAAGATACAAACTCCAAAATACAACAACAGAAGTGGCGTAGGCCACACATGGCCCCATAAGGAAAGGGCTCACCAAACACGAATAATCCCGATAGAGAGGAGGAAGAGGAGCTATGAACAGTGGACTGGAGTGCCTGCTACGGATCAACCTACAATCATAACACGAATGTAGCGCCCCCGGAAAAAGGAACATCAGTACACTTGAATTGTACTGGTATGTATGAACTAACTATGTCCCAAGTAAACTCAAACCAAATTGCATGAACAAGTATAGAACCGAACAACAATAGTACTAGTACAACTAGGAAGCAACAACCAAACATTTCACAACAATTATTCACGTAGTCATACAAAGGGGTAATCAGTGCCCCATAGGTTACAAACTCTCCTGCTGTCTCCTTTATGATTTTCACATTTATCATTTCATGATTCATATTCATATCAATAGTGATATTGGATCACATTTCCACTCTTATTGCCTCGTCCATCCTTATTACCTCGGCCACCCTTATCACCCCAACCCACACCTTATTTCACCGTGTTGCAGCGCGCAACCCGACTCCGCCTGGCACTTTTCATTTAACAACAACAACCAGCACAACAACGAGTACAAGAAATCAACCATGGCACTTTGTTAAAATAATTCCACAACAAGGGTATTAACATCCCACAACTAGGAACAACAATTTTCCTCATGTTTATCAAAGTTGATACACAATTTAGATCATCACAATAATTTTTCACAACTAACAACACACATTATTCCACAATATTTCCATTTCAAGTGTTCCACATTGTTTCCATTTTTCCATTGTTCCACATTGTTTCCATTCTCGCTATTCCACATTATTTCCGTTTTCGTTGTTCCAATTACTAGTTCCACAACATTCACCACAAGGTACTACCACACAATTTGTACAACGCGAAAGCTACACAATGATGTTGACATGAATATCAACTATCAACAATTTCACAACTAGCACAGGCTATTTCACGAGGATCACAGTTAGTCATACATACCTGGAATTGAATATCCTCTTTAACCTCTACTCCAATTCATCAAGCAATCAAGAAGGATCAATCTAGTTCATGATTAATACATAGACCTTTAGAATATGAATTCACAATTTACTACCCAGTTCCCTTTTTTCAAGATTTTTGGGTTTTGAAGACATGCATGTGGATTTCTATCAAGAATTTTCAAAATCAAAGTATGAAACACAATCCCCAAACCTGAGTTCGAAAATTAGGGGAAAAGGGTTAGGGATTTTACCTTGAAATCAGAAGGGAAGGCAGATGCTGAAGATTTTCCGGGATTTGATGATTTTTGAAAGATCAATTGATGAAGAAATAGCTTTCTCTCTCTAGAACCCTCTCTTTATCTCTCTTATTTTGTTCAAAAAATGGGTTTAAAATGAGAGATGGGGTGTTTTATTAAAAGAGGTGTCGGGCTTAGAATTTTAGAAAATAACTGAGCGAACACAATCTGCGATCACAGAACCAACATGCAGTCTGCAGAATGGACCGTCGAAATGACTCAAGTTTCAAACCTCTCGGGTTGGGATGCGGTGACTATGCAATCTACATATGAGTTCTGCAGTCGCAGAATGCACCGCAAAACTGACCTTTGAATTTCTTCAGGGAAAATATGTGATCACTCTGCAGTCCGCATGTTGATTATGCGATGGCAGATTTGACCGTATTTTCAACATCAAAATTTGGTTACTCTCTAATTCATTTTGCGGTAGGAATGCGGTCCGCATAGCTGATCTGTGACCGCATTCTGGACCGCATTTTGACACTTTTCTGGAAAAGTTAATTCTTTCAATTTTTAAAGACTTAAATCATTTTGCGGTAGGAATGCGGTCTACACATTCATAACACATAATCAGAGTAGACACCACAGTTTACTAAGTTCTCAGACAAAATTATTTACGGGACCTTACAAAAACGAAGGAGCATCACCAAGTATGAACTATTAGTCTAGGGATACGTTGTTTTGGTGTAAGAACATTGATTAAAAACTTAAATTCAAGGTTTTAAAGGTTAAAAATTGAGGTTAAGGCTTGAAACCTAGGAAGGTCTAAAGTGGGAATTTGAGGGGTCAAACGTACTCTATTTTTGTTGAACTTTATATGTTCGGACTCGTGGCAAGACGAGGAAACCAAAGATGTGATTTCCTAAATTTTTTGAAAAGTGGGCCCGGGGCTCGGGTTTTACCAACTTCGTGATTATTAGCATTTTTCGAATTATTTCGATTGGGTTATGTTTATTTAGCCTATAATAACCTATTCGTTGTGGTTTTGACTAGATTCGACGCTCGTAGGATTCAAAGGGAAATGGCATTGCAGACCAATCTACGGCCGGTTGGAGGTTAGTAGTTTGTATAGATGATGGCATGAGGGTTTGAAACCCCGTCTTATCACATCGTGACGCTATGTTAGGGCATGACTCGCACCCCATGGCAGGTGCGAGATTGTATATGGTTGGGGATTGTGACTTGATCCATCCCGAGAGCTGAATATAAATTATTGGCGGCTGATGCGCATATTGTGTTGTTGATAATTGGGCTTAATGCCATGTTTGGGGCCTTGTGCTGATATATAGTACTCGACTAGGGTGAATATCTGTGTGATGACATGATTTGCATAATCATTAATCTCATTCCTATGCTTAATCACTGTATTAAATACTAAGTCACATTTTTCTGAAATTAACTAATTAAATTATATTCGCCTTAATAATTGGAACTGAGAAATTAGATTGAATCTCTTATGTGACTAATATTTTTGGACTGAATCCTGGCCGGGCTACACGCCGTAGCGATTATCATATATTGATACTGAGGCTGAGAGCCTGTTCTATGCCGATACCTAGTTGATATTGCGCTTGGGCTGAAGGAGCCCCTTCGGAGTCTGTGCACACCCCCAATGAGCTCCGTAGACGCTAAGTAAATATGGATGGCTTGGGTTGCATGTTGAAGCATATTTATGTGAATTGATTGCATTTTTTATCTGATACTTGATTGCTATTGATATTGTTTTTTTGTTAATTCATAGCTAGAGCATAGGACTGTAGTTTTAGCTTTTCTTTGTGGCATTTCGTGGATTTCTTACTTTCAAATATTTTTCTATGCTTATTATTCACTGAGTCGGTAGTACTCAACCCTACTCCCTGCACCTTGTGTGTAGATTCAGGTACACCGGAAGCTTAGCTGACATTCGTAGTCTCCAGTCATATTCCAGAGTCGTTGAGGTAGCAGTTTGACGTTCGCAAAACCTGGCTGCTCTTCATATTCCAGTTTATTATTATATACTTTTTCAGATTTTTATATTCTCATCCAGATATTATTATCCAGTTTTGTTTAGAGGCTCTAGACTCGTGACCTTAGATCTTTTGGTTGTGTTTACCGGTTTTTTTGATTATCCATAATACTCCATTTATATTTTTGGATTATTATTATAAAATTAATATAACATTCTAAAATTTTATGTTTTTTGGAGCCTTAGTGTTAAATGGAAAGCGATTGATGGTCAAGCTTACCTAGCTTTAGTGTTGGGTGCCATCACGATCTGGTTTGGGCCGTGAATGACTTGACGCGTCGAACCGTGAATTATCGTCATGTTTTCCCCGTTTTATAATTTTATATGTTTCAATATATGTATTTGGAGAGTTTGAAGTAATTCACATGGAGTTTGGATAGAAATGACACAACTAGTCTCTTTATGAGAATGTTAGTTTGGAAACGTCAACCGAGCATTGACTTATGAGTTACAGGGATCGGAATGGATTTTCAATTATGTAAATAGTTTCGGATGGTGATTTTTGACTTAGGAGTCAAATCGGAACTGAATTTGGAGGTCCCGTGTATAATTAGGCTTGAATTGGCTAAGTTAGATTTTTGGGGAAGTGCGGTTTATAGGTGAGATCTTGATTCGGGGGTCAGAATGGAATTCCGACAGTTGTAGTAGCAATGTTTGGTGATTTTGGATATGCTTGCAAATATTCAGATCATTCAGAGGTGTTTAGGTCGGGTTTTGGACAAAATGCAACTTTCGGAAGTTTTTGTTTAACTTAGGCTTGAATCTGTGGTAATTTGATGATTTTGATAATTTATGATAGTGTTTTTATGTTACGAGCAAGTTTAAACGAAGTAATAATATGTGTCTGTACATTTGGTTGGGGTCTCGAGGGCCTCGGGGTGACGTCAGATGATCAAAACGATAATTTTTGAAGTTGCAACAGGTCTGTTGCATGAGGCTTCTGATATTTTCGCAAAAGCAGAGGAAGCACCGCAAAAGAGGTAAGAGACCGCAGCAGTCAAGGAATGCCTGAGGGGACCACAGAAGTGGTAATTGGATCGCGGAAGCGTGGACCGCAAAAGCGTTCTAGGACCACAGAAGCGGCCCAGTCGGCTTAAGGCAAAACCACGGAAGCGGTTTATTGGCCGCAAAAGCGACAATCGCAGAAGCGGTCAAGGTGTCGCAGAAGCGAAAATCACAGAGGGTTAATGAAATACTACTTTTAAATTTCATAAGTTGAGACTTCGGGAAGAGGCGATTATGGGCTATTTTTAGGAGAAAACGAAGGACCATCACCAGTATGAACTATTAGTCTAGGGATGTGTTGTTTTTGTGTAAGAACATTTATTAAACACTAAAATTCAAGGTTTTAAAGGATAAAAATGGAGGTTAGGGCTTGAAACCTAGGAAGGTGTAAAATGGGAATTTGAGGGGTCAAACAGACTCCTTTTCTGGTAAACTTTCTATGTACGGAGTCGTGGGAAGACGAGGAAACAAAAGATGTCATTTCCTAAATTTTTCAAGAAGTGGGTCCGGGGCTCGGGTATTACCAACTTCATAAATTTTAGCGTTTTTTGAATTATTTTGATTGGGTTATGTTTATTTAGCCTATAATAACCTATTCGTTGTGGTTTTGACTAGATTCGATGCTTGTAGATGGAGATTCAAAGGGAAAAGGCATTGCGGACCAATCTGCGGCCGGTTAGAGGTTTTAAAACCCCCTCTTATCACATGGTGACGGTATGTTAGGGCGTGACTCGCACCCCATGGCAGGTGCGGTATCGTATATGGTTGGGGATTATGACTTGATCCATTCCGAGAGCTGAATATAAATTATTGGCGGTTGATACGCATATTGTGTTGTTGATAATTGGGCTTAATGCCATGTTTGGGGACTTGTACCGACCTGTAGTACCCAACTAGGGTAAATATCTGTGTGATGACATGATTTGCATAAACATTGATCTCTGTCCTGTGCTTAATCACTGTATTAAATTCTAAGTCACCTTATTTCTGAAATTAACTAATTAAATTATATTCACCTAATAATTGGAACTAAGAAATTATGTTGAATCTGTTATGTGACTAATATTTTTGGACTGAATCTGGGTCGGGCTACACGCCATAGCAATTATCATATATTGATGCTGAGGCCGAGAGCCTGTTATATACCGATACCTGGCATCACCAAGCAAGGAGGAAGCAGTTCCATTAAAAAAGTGGAGAATAAAAGTTGGCGGTGAGATAGTAGGAGGTGAAGGGTTAAAAAGGGGTGATCTTGAGCTGTCCATGGTCGCATCCAAAGGCGACGTGGCTTCAAACACTGAGACTTCGCCCCCTTTATGTAGAAAATTCTCCCTTACCTGAGGCTGTTGTGAAAGGAGGAGAGCGATCAGAGGTAGCAGAGGTCATTCTGAGGAGTGATCCATCGCCGTCGAGGCAGGCCAACGTTCCTTCCTCTATCAAGGAGAGGGGGAAAGGTGTGGCCGTAGAAATCTAAGAGTCTGGTTCCAACATCAATCTCAAAGAGGTATAGATATATGATGAGGGGTTTACTCGGTAGAAGTGAGGACAGACGGATCTGCTCGCACCATAGTCATCCCCTTAGACTGTGATTTGTTGGTGAATTTAGAGAGCGTAATTCCTTCTTTGGTTCCTTTATGATCTGCAACTGATAACAGGATTTTACGGACGTTTAAGGATGCCACTATGTCATTAGGCAATATCCCTAATGGCTTTGAGGGTTATTTTTTTGTTGTTGTTCCTGTACCTTACATCCTTTCTCCTATTTGTTTTTACTGACTCTTTTTGGCTCTTCCTTTTTCACTAGACTCTCATTTTGGAGATTGAGAACGCCCGTCCAGAGGAGGAGTGGAAGATTGTTTTTAACTAAATAGTTTTGAATTTGTGTGAGTACCGTGCCAAGTACCATGAGATACGCGCCCGCTTTGGCGCGGATGATATAATTTCCAGTCTCTTTGAGATGATTTTAGGCAAAAAGATGACTAACATGTGAGGTTCATTGGCAAATGTACCGAGCTCGAGGGAGCACTTTGAGTCAAGGAGGCCTAGCTCGAAGTATGCAAGAGGGTCGTGGCTTAGTGTGTTGACCTTCAAGCTCAAGTGACATCCCTAAGGGCCGAACTTGAGCATCGCTCGATAAGAGATATTAACTTAAGTAATGAGTTGGTAAAAAGTGGCAGAGTCGAAGAGGGTCGAGTAGGCGGGGGTGGCATATTTGATGAATGTGGCGGCGTTAGAGGATACCATCCATGTCCTCAGATCTGAGTGGGTGAGTGATGTATAGACGGATTCACTTAGGGAATGCGAGGTTTGATGAATGGATTGGTGGGCTAGAGAAAGAGGTTTCAGACCTTAATTAGCATATCTCCATTCTTGAGGCCAAAAAGGCGTAGCTACTGGCTCAACCATCTTCATCTCGCACTTCCACTTATCCTGATGTTTCGCGAGATTTCATACGATAAGTAGATTCATGACGAGGCTAAATTAGACATATTCAGGGGCTTGATGAATTATAGGGTCCAAACCTACATCACTACAAAGTGGCAACAGTGATCGATACACCTTTTACTCGAGAAGGTTGCGATCGAATCCACAGGGACCTAGTAAAATGTTTGAAGTTGGATTTGTATCTAACCGAGCACTGTGTACTGCTCTTGATTACACTTGCACTCATGTTTGTTTGTTTGTTACTTCTAATTTTATACTAGTGTGCGGAATTACGCTAAGTAGATATGGTTGTAGAGTTTTCTAAATAGGTAAAGAGGCAATGGGAAGTGACCTACTTCTAGGTGAGTATCTAATGGGATCTAGAACTTTAGGGCAGTGATGTTATAGTTGTGGTCATGATAGCTAATGCACGAAGTTACTCACGTTATACCTCTCGATAGAAAGAGTGACCTTGCCCTAATTAGCTTTCTCAAGCCTAATTGGTTGTTCAATTTGTGCAAGCAATGTTGGCTCAAGTCGGGTATTACTATCTCTAGGTTTAACCCTTTAATTGGTGCTATCAATCTCTTGAATACACTCTAATTCCTTGTTGGCCAGAAATTCCTACTTAGTCTCTCTTTCTCAAGAAGAGGCCAAGTCAAAAAGGCACGAATTAGTGTTTGCAACCACTAATTCAACATAGAAAGCATAAATCAGGCCAAATAACAATTACCCACAAATATCTAAGTCTTAAAATAAAAAGACCTATTAAATACCCATATTAGAGTTGAACCACAACCCTAGGTAATGAGTTTAGCTACTAATAATTGAAGAAGAAATCATAGATTGAGATGAAGAATTATCCATAAATTATAATTACAAGGAAAGAAACTAAGTTTATTTGCTACTACCAACAAAATTACTCAAAATATTCAAATACAGTGCTTCACGTGCTCAGCTAACGTTTAGATGACCTAAACATCTGGAAAGAAAGTATTTATACACAACTAAATCTTTCGGACAAAAATACCCCTGGTGGAGGTACCGTTGACAACAGAAAATGGACCGTTGCAGTTGTAAGTCTACCATGGTAAATTAACTGCAGACCACGGTCTTCACTTCTTACTCAAACTCTAGGCTCTCTGGATCTCTCCACCGCGGATTGCATAAAAAGGACCGCTATCATGGTAGGGGTACCGCAGTCGCATAAAATCATCGCGGACCGCGGTAACTTGAAATGCCCAACTGGTATCTCGCTGAAACTTGCCACTATGGACCACAGTGAAAGGACTGCGGTCGCGATAGATTTTTCTCTATTACACTTCTTTTACTTGGTTTTGAACTTGTGCAGGTTTCACTCCTTTTTGAGCTGGTTATGAAATCCTTTGTCTCATTTTGACCAAACACTACAAACAAGCACAACAAGTTAGCTTTTAGGGAATAGTTGTACACATTTTAGTCCAAAACTCAAGCAAAAAGGAGCATAAACTAGACTAGAATCCCTAGTTATCAACTCCTCCAAGCTTAAGCTTTTGCTTGTCCTCAAGCAAATGAAGTAATTCCCACGTATTCAAGATAATAGAAAGGAAAATTTAGATGTTCTAAGGTAACCTCATCAAGAATCAATTGGGACTAACAATTACCCTCAACTCAAATGTATTATCAACACTGCAGAACGTTCTAGCACCACGGCTATAATGCAACACAAAAGCATCAAGAGTTGACTCAAGTCATCAAGGAAACTCTTTCTGTTACATTGGTCGTGGTTGAATCTAAACTCATACTCCTCACTCTCCATAAGGAAACCTCACTTTTAGATTATAGCACTCAAAAGGAGGACTGTAGAAAACACACTCATCTCTCTCAAAGAAATGTCACAAGTCCGACTCTAAGTACCATAAGCTTGCCCCTTATGTGAGTCACCACTAATGTAAGATCACCCAACTCAATATCATATAATGCTTTTGTGGGAATGTAATGAAGGCTTTTGGTTTAGGGTAGGATATATTGGTCTAAGAAGGTTTCATCTTTCCATAGGCACTTCATTTGCTTCATTTTGGCACTTATTTTCTTGACTCTTTGAGTCATTTACTTCTTCTTTAGTGGCGAGAGAAACACACTGTTAATCTTTCTTGTTCATTTCGAATCTTTTTCTCCTTTATAATCTTTACATGCCCTTCATTTTTTTTCTTTTGTTGAATCCCTTCATTTCTTCTACATTGTTCATTTTCTTTTTGAATTTTAGCTTTTCTTTCTTTTTCTTTTTATTGGCCTTTCCTTTTTTACTTTTTAACACTTTTGCATTCCTCGTCTCCCCTTCCCCAAAACATATGTTTTTGCCTTGTGCTAAGGAAATATAGGGTGATAAGAGAGTATCATTTTAGAATGGATAAAGGTTTGTATCATGGTTATTGAAAGAATAAGGGCTAATTCTCAATGGGGTTGACTAGGGATATCATCATTGGTAGGCTATGAATGTTTTCGAGCTTCCATTGGGATAAAGGAGAGCCTATAATCACTTCTCAAGCTAGGCAACACTTAGGATTTTTCCTAGACAAACATTCAGGGAATGTTCTAGACTCATTGGCACGGGACTTGGACTTGCAAATCAATACCTCACCACAGAAGCTATCGGATTGCTAAAGAAATAGAGTCGGGGGACCACAACAACCTTAACTAATATTTGAGAAATAAAATTTTTTTCCGAGAAACCACTCGATGATTGTTTAGCCAACACAAGAGTCTCAAGGTCACAACTATCACCATCCTATACACAATAATTTGTTTTTAACCATAAGGTCAAAGGTAAATTTGTTAGGCCCAAGTGAAGTTGTGCCTGAGGCACCCTTAATTACTCAAAAATTAAAAGAAAAATAGACTCAAACCATTAAGAAGGTTCTCATGCAATCCATTATCGGGAAGAGCCACCTAGTTCACATAAACTTCATCATTTGGAAAGAACAGTGGCATTAAGAAAACCAAAGCCTTATTTATCATTGAAACTTGAAAAATAAAAAACTACAAACTAAAAAGAATCTATCAAATGAAATAAAAAAGTACTATTAAGGAAGTTTCAAAAGAAGCTATGAAGTAAAATGCAGAAAGTAAATTGAATATGTACAAAAGGGGGTTTAGATGAATAAGAAGGGAATAATATATACATGAGAGTAACTTTATATACAGACTATAAAAGAACAATAACGGAATGTAAAAAGAAAGGTAAAGTTATATACATACCAAAAGTGAAAAATAAGCATAAAGAAAGAAAATAGTGTGATAATTATAGTCCAACTATAAAATAAAACTACCAAATCAACTGTATCCAAAGGCAAATGATCAGTTGCCTTTATCTTCTCCACTTCGCCCCTTAATTCCTTGGCTGACTCCTTCAATGCCCGTGTATGCTTCAGCTTCTTTGTGTATTTGCTCAGCTCCTTCAGTGTTTTCCTTTGTTCAGTAAGAGCATCCATTATCAACTTTTGATTATGAAGGTGGTTCTTCTGGTTGTCCAGAAGATCCTTGAGAGTCTCTTCTACCAGAGCTAGCACCAGTGGTTGTGAGGGTAGTGACTACACTGCCCCTGAACTAGAAAGTAGAGATAGCTTAGAAGTTGCTGCCTGCTTCCAGTTGGTGATACTGGAGAGTGTTTGGTTTAATCCGTAGGCACTTAATGGGTATGATGAGGAGGATGGAATATCTGGAGGGGTGGAAGTAGATGGTCCGGTGGCAGGCTTTGGTATGGTAGTGGAAGGCTGAGAGGAAGTGACTACTAATATTGGCTCTTCAGACTAGAAAGTAGAAGTAGTAGCTTTGCCTTTAGGATCTTTGGCTTTGGGGTTATCATCTGCCTTGAGGTTGTACCATGAAAAGGGCATCTTTGGTTTCACCTTCACGACAAAGTTGCTTTTTTCCACATCCTAGTTTTACAAATACATTGTAAGGAAATTCGGGAAGGGGTATGATTTGTCACCCTCATCGACAACCCTAGAGATTATCCTAGACATGGAATTCCCAACATTGATCGAAAACCCCGCCATAATAGAAGCCATCGATATCGCCTGGGAGACCGGCATTGAGTTTTTATGGGTAATGGGGTCCAGCCTGCTGCATATAAATGTCTCCCACCCTTTTGCCTCAAAGTTTTGGGTATTCCTCAAGATTGCAACTCGTGATGTCATCCATGCCGGGGTGGAGCCCGGGAGAGCCAAATATGATGCTAACCATGGATGGGCTGCCTCATCAAGTGCCAATTTCTCCAAGTACAATGATTCATTTTACTCATTAGAGCCCAGGTGCTCATTTATTGTCTTCCCATCAAAATTCACTTTCAAATTCCTCACATTAGTCACTTTGGTATCCTTCTTGTTGTGGGAAGCATTGGCGTAAAACTCTTTGACTAAGTGCTCGTTTGCCTCTGACACCCCGCCGGTCAATTAATCCCACCCCACTCATTCATTTAATTATTGTTTCACATTGGTGTTGTATGGCAAGAGATCCCTCTCTATGAATTGAAGCTCAACAATAAGTGACCGTAGAGGCCACCATTCCCAAAACTTGTGATAAGCTAGCTTAATGGAGAACCGCTTTTGCCACACCTTGAGGTTTCTAGTTCTCTCCACACCCTCGGGTTGGGGCGTACCCCCTCCCTCTTCATCTGGTACCTCAGCATCTACTTCCGTTCCAGGTGATGAAGGTGTAGGTGAGGTTGAAAAACCACTTCTCTCAGCTGAGCCCTCACAAGACTCAGAATAAATCTTAACTGAAGCATGAGTAGCAGGAGATGCCAGAGGTGTAGGTAAATCACTTAAATGATGCCTCTCCAGGAAGTCAGGTACATACTCTGGCACTGAATCAGACTCAGATGCCTCCAGGAAGGGCAAGTACTCAGTTCCCTCAGAATGGAAAGCAACTCTATTGGTAGCTTTGATGAGTTCTCTGGTTTGCGCAATTGCTTTCCGAGTCGTGGTTAATTTGATCATGCCTTGTCCCCTACCCCAGGAGGACTCTACTCTACCCTTTTATTTGTTACCAACTCCTATAGATTTAACCATCGTCTACAAGTATATCAGGTGAACTTGTTAGTGCAAAGACTGGAAGAGGCAGTGCAAAAATAGTAGACACTGTAAAGCAAAACTGCCGACCGTGGTCCACAAAAAATGCATTACGGTTGCAAAGGCTGCTCCGCAGATCGCAAAAAATCAGCCGTGGATTGTGGAGAAGTGGGACTTAGAGTACCCAATCTCTGATTGAATTCCACCGCAGACCGCAAAATATCGAGTGCCACCGCAGTAAGTGCTCCGTGAATAGTGAAAAATGCCACCGTGGACCGCAGTTATCAAGGCTTGAAAATCTCTCAAAAGATAGCTGACCGTTGACCGCGAAAAAATAACCGTGAACTGTGAAGGTCAAATTTTTGGCTCAGCACCCAGTATTTCAAATTTTTGAGAATTTTAGCATTAATTAACACATTATCGACCCAACAGGTAGTTAATCACCATTTTTACTAATTAAAACCTAATCTAATTAACACGATGAAACCCTACATTAAAGCTGAAAGATAAAGGAAGAAAAAGAAGAATAATAACTATCAAACTAAAAGAAAATAAAAACAAAATTAAAGACTAAAGGTAGATTTGAATTACCATAAGTGATATGCAATACAGATAAAATATAGTTCTTGTGTTGTGAAATTTAGGGCGTGAGTGAATAGTAGTCTATAGTGATTGAGAATACAAAGAGTGAAAAGTGTAAAAAGGGGCCATGAGGGTCTATTTCTATAAAAGCCTTGGGACCTACTCATTCTTACCTACCACGGCCATGATAAATGCATCGCGGACTGTGGTTATAAAACGTAGAAGGGCTGTTGGTTTGAGACCACTGCGGACCTTGAAAAATGCTTCGCGACTGCGGTAACCCACTACGGTCTGCGAAAATTGCACCACAGTAGCGGTTAAAACTTCAGAGAGCCTCCATTTATTACCTTTTAGCACTATGGACCGCAATCAAATTCCGCTCCCGTGATAAGGCCACGTGGACCACAAAAAATGGAGCGCGGTTGCTATCCAAACTTCACAGAGTGACACATTTTTGACAGCTTAGTCCTGCACTGAATCAAACATCCTTATACACATATTACAACCAGTTAGTCCAAAGACAAACACTATTCTAAGAGTAAAATCAAATAAAAACAGAAGAAAAACACAAAGGCTGCCTCCCAATAAGTGTCTGTTTTAACATTGCGGCACGATGCAAGTTACCATCAATCACTTGAGATGGATCATTGCCACCACGTGTCTATCATCAAACTTGCCAAGATAGTTCTTGAATATGTGCCTATTAACTCATAAGATCTCACCAATTTTGTTTTTCAAATCAATAGCACCAAACAGAGTCACAAGCACCACCTCAGAAGGTACACTCCATTTTGATTTAAGCTTACCCAGAAACGGTCATAACCGGGAATTGAACAAAAGAACCAAATCACCCACTTTGAACTCCTTGTCATGAGCATACTTGTCATAAAGGTACTTCATTTTGTCTTTATGAAAGGACGAGCTGGAGTAAGCATGAAATAGGAACACATCAAGCTCATTAAGCTTCTCCACCCAAAGATTTGTTGCATATCCCATTCATGCTTTAACTTCCTCATATCCCACATGGCCTTGTGCTCTAACTCGACCGGTAGATGCCAAGTTTTCCAAAACACCAACCATTACGAAGAAATACTAATCGGAGTCTTGTAAGGAGTCCTATAATACCAAGGAGCATTATCTAATTTCTTTGACCAATCGGTCCTATTTGCATTGACCGTCTTTGAAAATATATTCTTGATCTCCCGGTTGAACTTTCCCATTATCTTTAGCATGGTAAAGGGTAGAAACCTTGTGATTGACACCATACTTTGCAAGCGAAGTGTAAAATTTCTTATTGCAAAATGAGACCCTCCATCACTAATGATTGCTCTAGGAATGCTATACCGAGTAAAGATACTCTTCTTGAGAAAAGCCACAACACTTCGGGACTCAGTTTTGGGCAAAGCCACGGCCTCCACCCACTTTGAAACATAATCAACGGCCACAAGAATATACGTGTTGCCAAAAGATCTTACAAACGGACTCATGAAATCAATGTCCCACACATCAAATATGTCAACCTCGAGAATAGTGGTGAGAGGCGTCTCATCCTTCTTTGAAATCCCACACGCTATTTGACATTCATCATATTTATTCACTAGTTCACTCGCCTCCTTGTAAAATATGGGCTAATAAAAACCACAACTCAACACTTTAAAAGATGTCCTTGCCCCACTGTGATTCCCACCGTAGGGAGAGGACTGAAAAGCATCCAGAATACTTAATTTCTCCTCATCTGGAACACATCTCCGAATCACACCATCATTACAGATTATGAACAAGTACATCTCATCCCAGTAGTAGTCCAAGCTATCTCGTCTAAGCTTCTTCCATTGGTTAGAAGAGACCTTATACGGAACTATACCAGTTACAAGGAAATTAGCAATAACCGTAAACCAAGGTATACTATTCACAGACACAGAGAGGAGTTGCTCATCAGGAGATAAATCATTAAACTCGAGGCCATCACTCGGCTATCCCTCCTATTCCAAGTGGGAAAAGTAGTTCGCCACTTGGTTTTCATACCCTTTCCGGTCCACAATCTCCAAATCAAACTCTTGAAGTAATAATACCCATCTCATCAATTGAGATTTGGAATCCTTCTTCGTCATCAAGTAGCGGAGTTCGGCATGGTCGGTATGAACTATAACCTTGGCACCCATGAAATAATGCCTAAAGTTCTCCATTGTGAACACAATGGCCAACAACTTCTTTTCCATCACTGTATAATTTACTTGAGCATCATTCATTGTTTTGCTTGCATAATACACCGGGTGAAACATCTTAGTCACTCTTTGACCCAAAACTGCTCCTACCGCAACATTGCCTGTATCGCACATGATCTCAAAAGGTAAGCTTCAATTGGGTGCGGTAATAATGGGAGTGGTTGTCAATTTGTACTTGAGGAATTCGAAAGCCTTCATACATTCTTCATTAAACACGAACTTGGTATCTTTTTCCAATAACTTGCACAAGGGATTAACTACCTGCTTATTGTGAAAATAGTAACAACCATTAAATTTGTAAATGAGATTCTAATAATGCGTAATCTATTCCTGAGCTAGTTTTTATGGCAGTATGCTGGAAATGCTAAGTGTGAAGATAAGATGTGAGCTAAGACGAAGCATCAAGCAAATTGAAGGGGCCTGTTGCCCGAGCGTGGAGCAGATCGATGGAGGCCTCTAGCCGATGCTCGAGTCGGGATCGAACTATCAGGGACAATCGGGGAAGGGATAACAACAACAAATACGATGATGTAAGGCTATTTATGGATACTACACAGCTAGACGGGCATAAAACAAGTAAGAAAATAATGAACGTGAGGTGGCCTCGGTCCAATGAGAATAAATGGCATAGATGTAGAAGCTATATATATATATATATATATATATATATATATATATATATATATATATATATATATATATATATATTAATTATTGCATTTGTGGAGAAATGGAGCAACAACCCACCATTTACAAGGTGGAGTGAGCCCGTTTTATATAGGGGTGACTCGGCTACAAGTATGTGGGGTTAGCTACAAAGTACGGCAATGGAATGGCTTGATGTGATACATTAGCATAGGCGCTGGGTAGGCTACATTTGTCAGGTGTATCCATATGCCTAGAGGGTTTCTTCTTCTATCATGGTTTCATCCTTTGCTTCCTCCTAGTTGGGCTTCAATGAACCCCGAGGTCGAGGACCAGGTCGCGACCTCCTACCCTCTAAATCCCGAAGCATGCTTCCGGAATGTCTCTGCAACGGGAAATTAATTCCTTTGATTTCACTATGTACAGATAGTCTCCATGTTTCCCATATCAAAAAGGTGGGAAATGATTTTGACAATTGGCTTCTCGAGCTTCTTTTGGCGATGTTATACTGATGATGCGACCCCAAGCTTGTGCTTTTCAATCCCGTTCATTGCATTCTCTAAGTTTTGCTTCTCACTTTGTAAGTATCAATGTTGGTTCAGTTTTCGTAGGTGCATTTACTGCGCCCATCGGTCAATCTTCCAATGTATGGATGACTATGCCATATTCCCCTATAAATGGGGGGCACCTTGGCTTGTTTTTCACCATCTCTAAGTTTCGGTTGATTTGGTGTAACGACCTGACCTATCGTCATGTGAGTTACCGGCCCATTTTCCCCGTTTTATGCTTCTATATGTTTCATTATATGTATTTGGAGAATTTGAAGTAATTCAGATAGAGTTCAGTTAGAAATGAGTCAGTTAGTCTTTATGAGAAGGTTAGTTTGGAAAAGTTAACCGAATTTTGACAAATGAAATAGAGGTCTGAGAATGGATTTCCGATGATTCGACTAGTTTCGGGTGTTGATTTGTGACATATGAGCGCAATCAGAATTGAATTTGGAGGTTCGGTATATAATTAGTCTTCAATTGGCTAAGTTTGAATTTTTGGCGAATTCCGGTTGATAGGTGAGATTTTGATCCAGGAGTCGGAATGAAATTCGGACAGTTTCAGTAGCTCCTATAGGTGATTTTGGATATGCGTGCAAAGTTTCAGGTCATTCAGAGGTGTTTAAGTCGGGTTTTTGATCAAAAGCAAGTTTCGGAAGATTTAGTTTAGCTTAGGCTTTAATCCGTGATTTTGATGTTATGATAGTGTTTTTATGCTATGAGCAAGTTTGAACGAAGTAATAGGACGTATCTGTTCTTTTGGTTGAGGTCTCGAGGGCCTCAGGGTGGTTTTAGAGGCATTAGACTCGTGACCCCAGATCTTATGGAAGTGTTTATCGGTTTTCGTATCTTTCAATATTATTCTATTATGTCTATTGGATTATTATTCTAAACTCGGTTTTAGACTTCTTGTTAAACTGGGAGCGTCGTTGGTCAGGCTTGCCTAGCTTTAGGGTTGGTTCCCATTACGACCGGGTTTGGGTCGTGACATTTGGCTTGCTTTCCTTTTCTTTTCTTCTCTCCTTTTTCGCCCTTCAACATCATGCCTGGGGTTTATGATCTTAAATTCGTTTGGAGGGGATTCCTTGGACTATCTTGTGGCTTTCTATCGGAGCTTCCTTTTGCCGAACACAGACGTACCATCCTGCTATCACTACGGTTGTTGATATGTTTGCCCTCGTCATTGTTACTGCCAGGCTGAGATGATGGTGGATGGAGAGTTGGTTCCTCTCTTATGTAGACAATTGTGAGGACTATGCACTGCTGCTCATTCTTCTACCCGGGCCTGGTGTGGCACTTCATCCCTAGGGTTCTCTTTTTCCCAAGGGAGAAGGTGGTATCATCGGCTGTTGAGGCTGGGGCCCGTGGGGTCTCACCTTCGATTTCGGCGAGCTGTGTTTCTTTTCTCTGCCTCCTCTGCATCCCCTTCTTTTCCTCTTCTTCATCTTTTTCAGAGGGAATCCCGAACCTATGAGGGGTGTAGAACGAAGGATTCACTCTTAAGAATATATGCTCGAGGGTGTGGCACCCGAGGATGCTGATACTGGAGATAAACCATTATGGCAGACCAAGCGCCGGGTTTCATAACATGTATGTCCTTCCGTTCCTCCTCTTTAGGTGTACACTCCCGCGGGATTTTGTTATTATATGTAATGAACCCTCAAGGGATGCTCGTACACAAACTTTCATGAATAAGAAATAAACTTTGTTGATCGCTACTTTCAAAATTTGCACTCTTTTTATATAATTTCATGCCCTTCGAGGCTCTTCGAATATTTATTTTTGTGTTGTTGATCGCTGCAATTCAGCTTGAATGTAAATGTTTATCCCAATTTTTTGCATATCGACATGGGGTCTTTTTTATTGTATCGTCATATTTAGGGACACCTCTGAGTCAATCTGGTGGGTCGAGGCAATAGAAGTCCTACGAGTCATTTAGAGATCACGCGTTGGGTTCTGGGGTCTCCGATGGTGCTAGTCCAGATATAGGTAATCTTCAGGTACTCGGGGGTCCCTATTAGTCTCGATGTAGATGTCCCCTTTAGACTGTATAAGATAGACTTCTACCGAGGAGCTGGCATATATTTGGGGCGCTTCCTCGGACCTTTGTGTAGCTTTCGTGATCAAAGCTTCCTGCATTTACTCTTCCCTCTTAGAGAGAGAGAGAGAGAGAGAGAGAGAGAGAGTGATTCATCTGATCAGTTGATTGCCTAGCGTTGAGTGTCGGTCATTGAGGGTTCATCAAGTCCTGACCCCTTTAGGCTGGGGTTTCTTGTCGTAGAGTACTGCCTCGAGCATGGAGATAATACAAATGACTCTTCAAATTATGATCCCCTATTGGAGGATGCTTCCGGGATCGAATATCGACCCATCGATCTATATCGAGGTTGTTTGCTTCCTAGGGCTTTCCTCGGGTCGGTGAATCGTTGATGCTTTTCGCATATATGTGGAGTGGCCTCGGTTTCTTTGCAAGACTCTACTATTTTCAAATAGCCGCCTTTCCATTCTGGATAGGGTACTGCATCTTTCTAGGAACAAAAGTATTGGTGTGTACCTTTTCTTTGGCCGGTCAGGTTCACCATTGCCATGGAAACTGCTTTAGGTCCGATCTGGCAAGGGGTCTGGGATCCTGCTCCAAGTGCTCAAGAATCAAGGTAGTTCGCTTTGGAGATGGCATCTTTGCTAAGGGGAGAACATATGGATATGGAGAGAAGAAATTGTGGGTGGAGCGAACGGGTAGTTCTACAGGCATTTTCCCTCGATGAGGATATTGCGGATTCTATTGATGGATTTCCGAATGTGTATTTATATACTTTCGCCTTTGTCCCTCCAGAGAGGATTGTGCTTGAAATTTGTCTGAAGTATCAGGTCACCCTAGCGCAGATTCATCCGTCATTTTGGCGAACGGTGTTGATGATGAGGTTCTTCATGGAGAAGGCCGGGCTTGAATTCATGTTTGATCATCTTGTCAGGCTATATCGACCCTTTTATCATTGAGGTGCCTTTCATCCATGCCCTTTGTCATAGACGATGAGGAAGGATAGAGTGGGCCAGTTGGTTTGTCCATGTTCAAGCGAGAGACATCATCCCTGGGGAGTTCTTGCAATTTCCTAAAGGGTGGAATCATGCTGGTAAATGAGGCATTTGGCGCTTTATCAAATCTCGTCTATGGCAAAAATAATTTGAGTAATAATGTTGTTTTTCTATCATAGCAACTTCATGGATACCGGGTGAAATTTATGATCTACCCGACTGGGTCTGGAAGCTGGTGACCTATTCGTCCTGTGATGAACGCAGGTGGCAAGTTGTGCTCTATATTGAATGGGGGACGCAACACTAAGGTATGTGCATATGTTGCCTTTACTCTACCTTCGTATATCCGAGGTAACACTTTTCCCTTCCATTTATGCTGGATTCACCACTTGTAGATATTGGGCGGTTCCGTGGGCATGGCAACATTTCTCTAAAAAGGGGAAGGAACTGTTGGCTTCTGGCTAGAGGGATGATGGCAAATAGGGGAATCGGAACTTGCGGTGTGAAGGAGTTTTTAATGGTGCCAGTCGGGCTCGTGTCTCTGAAGAGGGGGTGGTACCCGTATCTGCTATTCCCGGAGTGCTTGATTCCCTACCGACAATTCCCTTGGGTGAACATGTCGTGCCTGAGGTTGGCTCTTCTAGGGCCGTAGGGAAAAAATTAACAAGAGTGTGTTTTGACTTCGAGGAAGTCCGTCGGCTCCATTTCGCGGTAAATTTATGCATAGTTCAGTTGTATCCCGTATCATCCTCCCTCTATTGATCCTTCCTTGTTTAGGCCTGTGATAAGCTTAGGTCTAAGCTGCTCCATTAAGGGGCTAAGCTTTAGAAAATTCAAGATGAGGGCGAGTCCCATAGGCTCCTCAATAAGGATAAGGAAGTCGAGTTGCAGCATTGATGATATGAGGCGCACTGGAGCTCAATCTATGAGAGCTATTTAGCAAAGCATGTAATTTCATGTAGCGTGTGCTTTGCTCCTTTCTAACCTTGAGGTTAATTCCTCTTAGCTGTATCTGCTATGGAAAAAGTCGGACGCTTTGGAGTACCTCGAAGGAGATTTTAACCGCGTTAGAATTGCTTGCAGGGAGCTAAGGGCTCCAGTGCAGGCTTGAGCTTTGGAGGAGATGAATGCTTCAGACAAGATTCCTAGACCTGAGGTCCAACTCCACTTGACTCAAGACAATGCCAAGGTTTAGATGGATATGATCAGGAAACTTGAATTAGACCTCTCAAAGGTTAGAGCCGAGATAATTGATTCTCGGAAGAAGGTGGTGCTGAACTGAGACAAGGGCGATTCTAAGATGGAGATTTTTGTGAAGGATGCCGCAGATGCCCAAGCTCAGCTGAAGCAGACCCTGGACTGGGAGTGGAGGATTGAGGAATATGTTCATTATAAATCCCGAAGGGAGGTGTTCTAAGAGATCGGTGCAAGGGGCTTCGTTCTTTCGGAGGAACTGGCTCGAGCACTAGCGGATGAACGCGATGTTCAATTGCTTCTCATCGATGTAGCGGAGGGTGATTTTGGCACGACATAGTTCTTTTTGTACAAAATATAGATTTTGTGGTTTTGTCGCTTTGCTCCTGATATTTGTAGAGTATTCCTGTTTAGGACGAATACGCTTTTTCTTGCGCATATGATATATATAAGAAGAAAGTTTTGAAGTTTTACTTCTTCTGTACCATCTTTTTTTTTGTTGCTTTCAATCAGAAAGGTTGGTCTTGGCGTTTGGCGAGGTCCTCCTCGATCCGGAACTGATCAGATGATTGGGGACTCACAAGTGTGATCCTGGCGTGACCAGGATCTGGGGCCTCCATGCTTGCTTTGGCTGTTTAGGCTCAATTTTTGAATCGGGCTCCGGCTCAAGCTTTCCCGCCTTAGGATCTTTTGTGCCCGTGTAGGCAGATGGTAGTTTCTATTATTTTTTGCCCTAGGTCATTTTTTGTTCCGATCTCTTTTGTTCTAGTCTCTGATTCACACTGCGTCTCGAGCTTCAACTGACCCATAGGTTTTTTCCTGCCAGCATGAGCGGATGGTGACGGTCCTTTTTGCTTCTGGGCTGAAGTGATCTTGTGGGCGCGTGGACTGGGGATTTAGTCGATTGATGACGGTATCATCTGAGCCATGCCTTTAGGTATTTTGCATTTTAGCTATTTTAGCGGCCCATTCTCCGAGTATGCTGCACTCGAGCTGTGATCGACCTTTAAATCTCATCAAGACTTCGGGCAAAGACAGTGGCGCTTGTGCCGCGCCCTTAGCCGCGTTGTATTTTTCGGGTCAAATTTCGAGTTGCATTGTGATTCGAGCTGTAGTTGACCTCAAATTTTACTGGATTTCTAGCGATGGTGGCACTTATGTCATTTGGTCGTAGAGACTTTTTAATATGTGCCCGTTAGGCTTGTATAGTTAACTATTTTTTATCCGATCTCCAAATCGAGTTACGATTCAAGCTCATTTTACTCCTCAAGTTATCACGACTTTTTAGCCGGTGACAACGGCTCTTATGGTTTCTAGTCGTGGAGACCTTTCAATATATGGCCCGTAGGCTTGCTTAGTTGGCGACAATGGCTCTTACACTATTTTCTTACCCATAGGCATTGTGTAGGCTTTGTATCCTCTCTATAAGGTCCTTTTATAGTGTTTTTCCTGAGCCGTCGTCGGTTTTAGAGGAACCAAGATTTCAAGTCGTTGTGAGCGATGATTCGAGAACCTCGTAAGGTTCATATCTTGTAGCTCAAGTAGATCAACACTTTTACACTTTTTTGGAGCCGACATTATCGGGGCTCATTTTTGCCTATGGAGGAAAGCCTGTTTTAACCAGTTCTTTTCGAAGTATGTCGGTGTAATGGCCTATGATTCTTAGCAACAGTCGGGCGCCCCCGAGTTATGTTATTTGGGTTGTATCAGCAGTTTCGACAGTAGTCTTATGCGTTTGACCGTAGCTATTTTTGATCCCTTAGTGATAGTTTAGGCGTCTACGTCGAGGGTGTGCCCTATAGGGATTCTTACAAATAAGACGTATATCCTAAATATTGGGATTTTCATTCCTTTTGAGGTCTTACAGCTTTATTATTCATGTTGTGGTCTTAAATTTTGTCATGCCTGTTGAGGTCTTATAATTTGTGATGCATGTTGAAGTCTTACAGTTTGTATAATATATCTGGTTATGCAGAGGCTGCCCATTAGGGTCTTACAATTTTGGATTTTTCTAGTTGTGTGGCGATTGATAGTAGTCTCCGAGTCATCGAGTATGTTTAAGCTTAAAGAAAACTTCTCGTGAGCTGGGAGTTGCCTTCCAGGGGCTTGATGAGCCTGAAGTTCCAACCTTGGGGTCATCCAAGTTGTCGAATTGATTATATTAAGTCTTCGAGTATTTCAGGACGTATCTGATGGCGAAGCATTTGCCGGAATAATCTTTCTCGAAATGGGAAATGTCAAAGAGATGTTATTTATTGCTTGGAGTAGACATAGGTTGTGACGAAATGCCAAAAATACACATATATTCTTTATTTCACGACATAGATAAATGTTGTAAATACATTACTTCTCGCTATCATTAGCTCGGCCCACATGGGCTTTGCTCCTCCGATCGTCTGATTTGCTCGTATGGTGTTGTTTCGAGTCCTAGCCCGCTATTTAATTGCCGTTCTGAGAAGATAGTGCTCTTTAAGAGAAAATCGTCGCGCGTCACCCGACTATAGGAGGAAACCCATCAATCTCGTCGTAGCCTTTTCTGGAGGGCACGTTGCTCTACTAATCGTCTTGATGGTGAGGCCTTTGGGATGCAAACCCGATCTTGGAAAGAGAGCTCAGTGGATCCTACAGGGGCCTCAGATTTTCGAGCGGAGTTGGGGATTTATGAATGCCTTGGTTGGCTGCTTGCTCGTAGGTTAGTTAAAAAACGAAAAGGAACACTAGTGGAACAAAGTAATCCTCCTTTGCTGTGGGGTGTGTAGGTAATGTTTTTGAGGCTTGGTCAAATATATGGCTCTGCTTATCATCAGACCCCTTAGAGGGGAGGGGGAGTCGACGCCCGCGACCGGTTATATGGTGAGGGACTACCTCCCGCTGCCTGTGGCTTTTCGTCGGATGCCTTAATCCTACCTTTGTTGGGGAATCCAGTCCATTTGATATAGTGGGATGTAGTTGCCTCTGGGTGGTGCACCCGCTGCCATTTGAATAAAATGTCTAAACTTCACGGGCTCGGTGTCCTAGTCCGAGCTTAAGCAAGCTGTATAGAGGAGCTGCGTTCCTGATTGTTGTGGCGATCGTAGTCCGGAGTCCATCAAAGGTTTGAAGAGTGGGAGTGATTTTGTTCGCCGATCCGAACTGCCCTATTGTCTTTGGCCTAGTGCCATTGGCGTGATTGGTTGAATAGTTTTCACTCACGGTCATGCTTCTTTTATGATAACATAAATCAGGAAAAAGAAAGGTTATCAGCGTGCTAATACGAGGCTGAGGAAGAGTCTCCATGTCCTTTCCTTTGAATGTAGGGGTATTCTTTGGGTATATTCACCGGAGCCGCTGCCCTGACGGCAGGTACTTTCTTTATGTATTTTTCGGACTTTAGAAGGTTGTCGTCGCCCTCTTACTGCCATAGCAGTACATTGTGGCTTGTGGACTTTATTTTTCCTCGTCTCATTCCTTCCTGATCACTCGATGATATTTGGTGGCGATTTTTATCGAATAGCTTGGTCGTCATTCTCCCGAGCTGGCGGCTCGTGCACCCTGTGGTTCTTTTATTGAGCCATATTTCGTTTGCAATGGTTTTGGTCGAATGGGTCCGCGCCGCCCGGTGCTCCCCGCTTCGCTTATGGTGATCATGATATTTGGTGTGGTAATGCTGAAATTCCACCCGGCTGGGTGGGGTTTCCTTACCAGCTGTGCCTTGTTGAACCTGGTTCTATTGGAGGTTCCTCAAGGATTTTGCCCTTGGGCCATCTCCTAATCGTTGTGAGGTAGGTTACGCCTCACGTCGTTCCTTTCACTTGCTGCGCATGGGTGATATCTCCATTTGCTTCACATCAACTTCATTGTCGGAGTTTGCTCAGATATATCGAGCCAGATAAGGCTCCCATATGGTTATCCATGGCTATGATTCGAGGCCATCAGCGGGTGCGGTCATCCAACCAGCCCTCGGTTAAATACTTTAAATGGTGCTACTTGAAACGTTTTGAAGTCGTTGGGTGTGCTTTGTTTAGGCTTCGGCCGACGACTTGTACTATCTAACCACTCAAAACTGGGAGAGATCTCATTTGTCCTGTTGGGGAATGGGGTGTGGCTCCTCACGGTATTTAATTTCTTGCTTGTTTGGCCTTGGGTGTGCCGGGCCTTCTCGATACTGTTTTGACGGTATGGGCGCGTGCTTCCGCAGAAGGCCATATTGGCATGGCGAGTGAGTCCGTGAGGCCAGATGCCAGGTGGTGGCACTGTTTCAAGGTTTTTCAGGGAAAGTGTCTTCAAGGTTCCTCAGAAAGACGGGCATGTACCCGTCATCTCGGGGCTCTTGCCTTCAAATGAGCATGCAAGAGTGGTGGTGTTACTATAGGGATCAAAGGTCCTGTCCCATCTAGGTAGTTCTGGCGTTCTAGGTTTTTGTGGGGCGTGTTCCGGTGCTGTTCCCCTCATATGGTATTATTGTGGGAACTCCCACGAACCTGATTTGATATTTTTGAGGAGATTCCCTAGTATTTTCGCTGCACCGGGGTCAATAGCCGACTCACTGTTACTTGGCCTCTCCGATATTGGCTCATTGTAAGAAGGTGTCCCCGTTGCTGTTTTGTCGGGAGTCTCTTGGTGATTCCTTAGCTGAGCGATGGCCAGTTGTTGTGCCTGCAACATTTCAAGGATAATATGAAAATTAACTTCCCGTTCCAATCGGGCCGGGCTTTTATTAGATTTTTGTCGGTCAGCGAGATGTATTCTACAATCGCTGCGCAAGGCTTCATCGACCTGTCGCATACCTCACAATCCCGCGTCCACTTGACTCTACAAAAATGCATTATTAGGGTTATGTGGTGTCACGTCAACCATTGGAATAGCCATAGTGCTTCCGCCGTGGTTCTCGGGGTAGTCATTCTCTATTTTTCTAACCGAGCCAGACATTAACCTGAAATCAAAAGATCTCGGACAAGAAAGGAGTGAAAGATAACGTGTGTTTACGTGATGAAACCAGCAAGAAAAGAATCACTATTATTTTTAGCCCTACGATGGGCACGAAACTGCTTACCGTGAAAATGTTAACAACCATTAAATTTGTAGATCGGATTCTAAAAATAAGTGATATATTCTATAGCTAGTTCTTAGGGTAGTTCTTGAATATGCTAAGTGTGAAGATAAGACATGAGCTAAAAGGAAGCAATAAGCAAACTAAAGGAGCCTGTTTCCCGAGCGTGGAGCAGCTATTGAGCTATCGAGAACAGTCGGGGAAGGGATAACAAGAAAAAATATAATTAAGTAATGCTCTTTATGTCCACTGCATAGCTAGTTGTGCGTAGAACAAGTAAGAAAATAATGAATGCAAGAAAACGAGAACAAATCGCTTAGACGAAAAGAGAGAGATAGAAAGAGAGACAAAGAGAGAGAGAGAGATTATTGCGAGCAACAACCAACCATTTACAAGGTGGAGCGAGCCCTTTTATATAGAGGGGAGACTCGACTACAACTATGTGGGGGTTAGCTACAAAGTACGACGATGGGATGGATTCATATGATGATTTAGCGTAAGCGCCGGGCAGGCTGCGTTTGTCAGGCGTAGCCTTATACCTTGAGGGTTTCTTCCTCTGTCATGGCTTCGTCCTATGCTTCCTCCGAGTTGGGCTTCAATGAACCTCGAGGTCCTGACCTCCTACCCTCAAAATCCCGAGGCATGCTTCCAGAATGTCTCGTAGTGGGAAATTAAGTCCTCTAATTTCACCATGTAAACTACCTTAGAAAATTTCTTGATGAATCTTCGGTAGAACCTCGCAGGCCCAAAAAAACTTCTAACCCCCTTGACTGAGATAGGAGGAGGAATCTTTGAGATCACTTCAATTTTAGCATTTTCCATCTCTATTCCTTGCTTTGAGATCTTATGGACGAGGACAATGCCTTCCTCGACCATAAAGTGGCATTTTTCCCGGTTAAGCACAAGATTGGTCTCTTCACACCGCACCAACACCTTGTCAAGATAATTCAAACATTCATCAAATGAGTCACCCATAACACTGAAGTCGTCCATGAACACCTCCAAAATGTGCTACAACATATCAGTAAATATGGCCATCATACACCACTGGAATGTAGCCGGTGCATTACACAACCCAAAAGGCATCCTAGAAAAGGCAAAGGTACCATACGGACCCGTGAAGGTGGTTTTATCCTGATCTTCTGAAGCAATCAAAATTTGGTTGTGCCCAGAGTACCCATCCAAAAAACAGTTGAAGGCATGCCCAGCAAGTCTATCTAGCATCTAGTCAAGAAAAGGTAATGGAAAGTGATCCTTGCGGGTCACTTTATTCAGCTTGCGTAGTTCATGCACATCTTCCATCCGATGACTGTCCTGGTGGGAATCAACTCATTTTGCACATTGGTAAACACGGTCATACCACTCTTCTTCGGCACATATAACACCGTTAAAGTCCAAGAACTATCCGAGATGGGGTACACAACCTCTGCATCCAACCACTTGATCACCTTCATTTTCACAACTTCTTGCATAGCCTCATTTAGGGGTGTGCATTCAACTCGGTTTGTTGATAAATCAAATCAATTATTTGTTATTGGTTTATCGATTTTGATATTGAAATTTTCCTTATCGAGTTATAGATTTTTATATCGATTTTGTCCTCTTCTGTTATCGGTTTATTGATAAACCGATAAGATATACTAAAAAATTTAAATTTTTTCCCTTATTATATACCTTTTCCTTTATCCTAAGACCTTAACCCTATTATTTCATCTACCACATTTATGGAATGATCATATTTAAAGCTCAAAGAAATGAAGTTCAAATTAATGAAAATACAATTAGCCGTGATGATGTATTTTTTTTTTATACTGTCGGAGTGTTGGTGGCATATATTTGACCCCTTACTTTAGTTTCGTTGCATATGCTTGTTGACAAAATTCTTATGTAATAAACGGTGTTCGTCTTATTTTAGCTTCTTTTTGTCCATATTAGTTATGCGTGTTCATAGCGATGCACTTTCCATAGAATCCTGCAAATATTTTTATTGGTGTAATAGATAACTGAATGAATAAGCCCCAAAAATCGATAAATCTAAATTGAAAAAATCAAAACCTTATTGAAACGATAACGATAAGCATATGTACAAATTGATAATCGATAAATAATTATCGATAAGGGTTAAAATCGAATCGATAAATCGAATGCACACCCTTACCCTCATTCAACCTCCTCTAATATTCCACAGATGGTTGGAATCTTCCTCAAGAATAATCTTGTGCATGTAAAAGGCAGGCTTATACCTCAGATATCAGCTAAAGTCCATCAAATTACCTTTTTACATTATTGGAGCATCGCCAATTTAGCATCTACCTGCATGTTAGTAAGACAGAGGAATGAATGACTGGCAAAGTTGAACTAAGGCATAAGAATTCATACATGAGGTGTGGAGGCAACATCTTCAGCTCCAACATGAGAGGTTCCCAGATTGAGGTCTTTGTTGGTGGAGTCTTCATATTCTCAAGATCCAAAGAGAGCTTCCGAGGCTCACAAGAGTAAGAGCCCATTCCAAGTAAAGCATTGACACACTCTACGGTGCCTTCATCCTCATTTATATAGGGATTCAACAACACTGCTTCTAGATGGTCCTCCACATGGATCATTGCACTAGTATCATCAACTATCACTGCCATGACAAGATCTACGAAAGAGCACACTTCAGTACTGTTGGGATGCTTCATTGACTTGCACACATGAAAGACCACTTTTTCATTACCCACCCGAAAGGTTAGTTCCCCTGCTTTCACATCAACTAGGGCCTTCCCAGTTGCAAGGAAAGGTCTTCCCAATATGATCGGAACCACATAATCCACCTCACAATCTAAGATCACAAAATCAATGGGCAAAATGAGCTTGTCCACTCTTACAAGAACATCATCTACAATACCAAGTGGCCTCTTCATAGTTCTATATGCCATTTGCAACCTCATTAAAGTAGCCCTTGGTTACCCAATACCCAAAGTTTTGAACACGGAGTAAGGCATCAAATTGATACTTGCACCCAAATCGCATAATGCCTTTGCAAAATTAGCACTCCCAATGCTACACATGATGGTGAAAGCGTCGGGATCTTCAAGTTTTGGAGCCATCGAGTGCACAATTGCACTTACTTGGTGAGCCATTTTGATGGTCTCACAACCCATGGATCTCTTTTTTTGTCACCAAGTCATTCATGAACTTGGTGCAACTTGGCATTTGCCCAAGAGCTTCCACCAAAAGAACACTGATTGATAAGCTCTTCATCATGTTATTAATTTTCTAAATTGGTTCTCATTCTTTTTATTCGCAAGCCTTTGAGGGAAAGGTGGAGGAGGACTTGGCAAGGGAGCCTTAGCCTTGGGCACTACCCATTTCAGTATGTCTATTACGTGTTCCCTAGACGGGTTCATGTCATCTTAGATTTCCGCCTCACATTATTTACATCAATCCTCACTTCTGCATTCCCATACTTTTCTCTCACTTGCTCATCAACTAGAGGAACATCATCATCTTGCACTTGAATGTCATCACTCACAATTTCCTTTTGCTTGGAGGTATTCGCATCACCACGTCGACAACTTCTAGTAATCACCACCATAGCATGCCCGGTGTTGTTCCCATCCTTCGGGTTTACTACTGTATTAATAGGTAGAGCCCCCTTAGGGCGAGTATTTAAAGACTGTGAAATGTGGTCAAGTTAAACCTCTAAATCCCGAATTGAAGTATTGTAGGATGCCAACTGGGCATCAAAGTCGGCATTCTTTTTCATTATTAGTTCAAACATCATATGGATCCTTCCCATCTCATTATTTGATGAGATAGGACCTTGGAACGAAGATCGAGGTGGGTTCTTTAGTTGTTGATACATCGGATGCCTTTGAAAGCCTTGCCCCCGATTCCCTTGATTGCCATTGTTCCAACCCCCTTGGTTGTTTTTTCCTCCCCAACTATTTTTGTTGCCACTCTAGTTACCCTGATTGTTCTGGTTACCTCAATTTGATTTTTGTTCCCCCAGTTTCTATTGCCTTGTTGGTTTTGATTCCCCAAATTTCATTGGGATCTCCATTGTTGTTGTTAAATAAGAGCATTTCCCTTTTATCCTTGGTAATTGATCACATATTTCACTTATTAATTTTGCTCATCATAGCCCTAATCTTGATTGAAACCACCACTACCTTAGTCATATTGATCAGGAATACCTTGACCTTATTAACCTCTTTGTTGCCTCTTGCTGACCAACATGTTGACATCTTCCCTAGCATTTACTTGTCTGGGAGATTGAACCTGTTGCAATTGAGCTTTTGCTAACTAGTTCATTGTAGTAGTTAACTCTGCTATTGCCTGGCCATGATCATATAGCTCTTTGTGTTTGTGGATGACAGTGGGGTCACCCTGTGGCACATTGGCTCGACTTTGCCAGGCTGAGGAAGTATTTGCCCTCTCATCCAATATCTCACACGCTTGATCATAAGGTGTGTTCATAAACTTTCCCCTACTACCTGGTTCACTACATACTGATTGGTTTTGTTAATGCCACGGTAGAATGTCTGCTGAATCATTACTTCGGTCATGTCATTGTTCGGACATTCTTTCACCATTGTCTGATATCTCTCCTAGATCTCATGAAGTGGTTCATTAGGTTCCTGTTTGAAGGCCGAAATCTTATCTCTCAAAGTCATCATATGCCCCGGTGAGAAAAGCTTTGCTATAAACTTGTCTGCCAACTCATACCAAGTAATGATGGAATAGTTGGAAAGCCTTTAAAGCTAGCCCAAAGCCTTCCCTCTAAGTGAAAAGGGAAACAATGTCAGCCGAAGTGCATCCTCTTACACATTTGTTTGCTTGCTTCCCCAATATGTATCCACGAAGCCTTTTAGATGTTTGTACACATTCTGATGGGGAGAAGCTATAAAATACCATCACTGCTCCAACAAAGTCAACATCATATTTGTAACTTGGAAATTACTAGCCCGGATCTGGGGTGGGACAATTGCACTAGCATATCCTTGGGTTGGAAGCACCCGAGGAGCCACTCTTGGAGGTGGCGGGGGAGGGTCTGGAACATTATCATTAGCCTAGTGGCCTCTTCTTTGAGCTTGAGGCACTATAGGTACCTCGTCATCAATATTGTCATCAAATTCCTCTCACGGAATAGCATTTCCAAGAGGGTCATTGTTATTGTTTGCCATTTTGTACCTGAATTGGCGCCACGCACAAATTAGTACCCCTAGAAGGAAAGAAAAAATACACAAAACTATTTTGATGGATACCAAAACTATTAGCTCCCCAGTAACGGTGCCAAAAAGCGACCGGGTCCAACCCTACACCACTATAGAGTGGCAAAAGTTGTCAATGCAGCTTTTACCCTAGAAGGTCGGGATCAAATCCACATGGAGCTAGTACAATATTTGGAGTTGGATTTCTATCTAATCTAAGCAGTGTGTAGTGCTCTTGATTACACCTCCAATCATGTTTGTTTCTTTGTTACTTCTAATTTTATACTAATGATGTGCGAAATTAAGCTAAGTAGATATGGTTGTAGAGTTTTCTAAATGGGTAAAGAGGCACTAGGGAAGTGACCTACTCCTAGGTGAGTATCTAACGTGATCTAGAACTTAGGGAAATTATGTTATTGTTGGGATTATGATATAGCCAGTGCAAAACGTTACGCACGCTACAACTATCGGTAGTAAGGTTTGTCGATGCCCCTCTTTTTCTCTCGAGGGAAAGAAATCGCATTTACGACATTATGGGTGGAATGACTCCTTTATCCCCTTTTTGGGGGAATTTGGCTATGGAGTTTGAAGAGTCGCCACCTAATGATTATAGTGCATTAGGAAACTTTTAGAGAAAAGAAGGATTTGAAAGAAATCCAGAATTTGGGTAAGGGCTTGAAATTATCTCGAGGGGAAGGTGTTATGCACCCCTCAAGATCCACTAGTGTGGTTCCCGGCCTTGCTTAGTTGTGACTTTAAGAAGAGTATGAGTAGACAAGTAAAGTTTTCACATCATAAATACAAGCAAGTTAACAATTTTGAAAGAAGAATGGCGCAAGTGAAAGAGAGTTTTAGTTTGATGAAAACATTTAAATAAAGGAAAAGAAAAGAAAGAGGGTCCTAGGTTTAACTATAATATGGATCATTCAATGCAATAACCCGCACATATTCCCCCATAGAGGGTTTGCCTTATGATATTAGCGCAACTTCATCATCTCCATATTCTACCCTTCCCACCCCGTTAAGGTATTTAAGCGCGATTAGTCTCGTTTATTTATTGCATGTTAGTACCCGTCCCGACCTATCAGTCCCGGGGTATTTGGACTTCTGATCCTAAATGGGAGAAGGGGATGGAGGCATATATGGAGTTTAAAAGGATAAGATACTAATGCATCAACCAAACTAAATAACAAATAGCGGTATACAAATCAAACACTCAAAGGCTCATAAAAAACCCCGTAGATCACACAACAATTGGTTTAGCATGACTTACACATACTGGTTCGATCTTTAAAAATTAAGAAATTAAAAGGAGGATGAATCATCTTAACTCATAAAGTTGAAATAAAAGTCAGCATCGAACCCCTCGGGCCAGATCTGTTAGTTATTGAGATCTTAATGCAGAAAGGGTTTAAAACAAAGTAAAACTTCAATTGGTAAATGGATTTGAGACCAGTTGACCATTTGAATGCAGAAGTTGGGAAAGAAATTATTAGGGCAGGAACAGCTTAAGAAAAAGGGTGAGTTACCAGACTGCTATCAGAAGACAACTTTATATTCTGAGTAAAACATTAGGAAGAATTTTTTTAGTAGTTGTTTGGAAAAGATGCAGATTTGAAAAAACAAAGCATTCTGATTTGCAGGAGTTTTTATTGAAAACATTACATTAGGACATTAAATGCCAACTAATGGACTGTTGTTACTTAAAGTGGATTAGACAAGTTGAGACGTAATCATACGGGACCGATATCTATATGGAATTTCATCTTATTCTTTACTGCTTTTAAGACATTAAGGAAATAAGTAATTAATTAACCTACTGCTTGCCTAGTGTTTTATGTGTTTCCTATAGGCATGATCTCTATTGTGCATACAATGCAAAGTCTTATAGACATGATTTCTAAATGGTATGCAATATTCAAGTCCTATAGGCATGGTTTCTAAATGGTATGCAATATTGAAGTCCTATAGGCATGGTTTCTGAATGGTATGCAATATTAAAGTCCTATAGGCATGGTTTCTAAACAGTATGCAGTATTAAGTTCCTATAGGCATGATTTCTTGATGATTTGCAATACTAAATTCAGATATGCGTGGTTTCTAAATAATTTGCAGGTAATATAAACCCATCCCACACCCTTTACTAGTACTTCCCCGAGTTTCTATTACATAATTATTAAAAAACTGAAAGAAAAAAGGACAAAAATAAGTACATCAAGCCAGACCCGAGGAGGCTCAATGGAACCTTCAACATCCAACACATGTGTTTCCAAATCCGGATTCCAAATTCCAAGGCCTTCTCTTAGAGTGTTTCAAAGTTCGGGGCTTTTGGGAAGCCCGGGCAATGCATACACCCTAAAGATTTAATGTAGTAACAGAGTAGTGCAATATATGGACTTACCAGCCCTTAGGCATCCAAGTTCAGATGGAACTCTAGGGTCCCTAAGCATGGCTTACCATAGGGAGCAGAACTTAAAGAACTAAGAATAATTTTAAACTGAGAGGACTAGAGGAAACCAAAGTAAAGGGGGGTCATATCTAGCCATGGGTAAGACTGGCACACCCCTGACCCTTTACTTGATTCAAACAAAGAACGAGCAGACTTTTAGTAGTCAGAAAGGGGCATGGGTGGTGATTAGGACACTTCCAGACCCTAGTCAAGGCTCAAAACATAAAGGGGGTTAAGGGAATGGGACTGATTTGAGTAAAGGTTCAAGAGAACCTTGTCCTAGGTCAGGAATTGCAATAGGGTGCTACCTCCATCCTAGAATCAATACTCATATATAAAAAGGGGTTAAAGAGAATGGGATCACATGGAAGCATTCTGATAAGCATCAAGGGGAGATAGGACAAGCATAACAACACTTAAAAATGCAGAAGCATGAAGAAAGGCATGGCAGACTAATGTATAGTCATATAATGCAAGAAAGCATATAGTGAGGGTTTTGTAAAGAGAAACGTAAACACATAATTTTGGAGAGTAGTATTTAAATTATAGAGGCATAAAAATTGCAAATTCCAAATAATTAAATAGAGCAGTAAAACAGCCAGAAATCCTTCAGTAAACACTTGAGGAAAGCAAGAGAGATTCCAATGTCTAGCCTTGGCTTTCAGCTGGCTAGTCAGAACAATAGCACAAGTAATAGTAAAGAAGAGAGATCTTTGTGTGTGTGTTTAAGTCAGTTGTTCGTGAGTTTAAAGAAAAGAAGTAGGGTATTTATAGTTTCAAAACTGGTGGTAAGTAAGGCAAAATATAATTCAATACCAATCATAATCAGTTAGAAGAAGGGAACCCCTTTAGTTAAGGAATTCGAATTTGAATAAGAGAGGCAGAGTTGTATTTAAGGAAAGAAAATCAATAACACATGGTGCAATGAAGGGTAAATACATAGGAGAAGCTTTTAAAAATACACAGTTAGATAAATAAGGTAAGGGTCAAATCAATCAATCACATAGTAAATCAGGAATCAAAGATTCGTACTTAATAAAGAATTAAGTCAGAAAATAGGTCCAAATCAGACCAAGGAAAGAATCCAATATTCTCACATGATGGTAGTTTGAAATCAATCACTAAACTTAGGGTTATTTTCAGAGTAAAGGTCTTATTATAAAGAGTGCATAAATCTAAACATACGAGGAACAGTGTAGTCATGTGATCAAATAGAAGAACGTGGACATGCGAGAAATCAATAGGTCTTGCAAAGCTTAGCAAGAATAAAAAACATGAGACGAATTTAGGGTTTTGAACTCAGACAATAAGTAGCACAAGAATCAAATAATCGTGCACAAATGGTCGAAACCCCCTAAAATTTAAGGTTTTTCCCCACTGCTCACATGCAAAGACGAAGCATAGAAGATCAGTCAAAATAAACTCAGGAAAATCCAAAGAACACAAACAGTTCATGGAAGCAAACAGAGTAAAAGAAATCCTTAGAAACCCTATGAAAATACAGTATAGAAAATACTCATAAACCTATAGTGAAAACACTTAGCAAAGTAAAAATATAAGAGATAGCAGTAGAACAAGTTAAAAATGACGGAAACCCTAAGTTTTATGAAGATGAACAGTTTTGGAAAAAATGAAAAGATCTGGAAAATACGTTAAAATCTTAGAAAATAACACGGATCTAAAGTAGTTCTTAGAGAGGAATAAAGAAAATCTCGAGGGCTTAGGATTTCAGAGAAAACCCTAGAAAAATGTGAAAGGCCTGGAACGGGCTGGTCCTGAGTCGGAGATGGACTCACAGGGCTATGACTCACCGGAGATGAGCAAGAAAGGGGCCACAAAACTTAAATCGAAAAGATAAAGAGCCAGGGTCTCCAAAGTAGGACTCTGAAACCTCGAGCAAAAGCATCATAGAGGTATGTGGGGGTAGGTACAGTCTGCTCAAGGCCTGAGAGGCCATGATTTCGGGTGGAATAAGGTCGTAGACCGGTGAAATAAGCTAGGGTTTCGGAGGGGCTTGGGAGTGTTTGAGAGATGAGGGGGATACAAGGGCGGTTGCTAAAGACAAATGAAGGGGATTAAGGTTAGAGGTGGGTTTAATTAAGGAAAGGCTAACGTGGGCCGTTGATTAAAACAATCAACGGTCCTGATTTAAAGAGGGATCCGGGCGGGTTAGTTTGATAGGGTATGGGTAGGGTAATTGGTGAAATTGGGTAGTTTAAATAGGGAGTAAATTGGGACTGAAATTAGGCTAAAATCGAAAGTAAAATCGGCTACAATTGAAATAGTCACATTTCACTTTTTGAATTTACAAAAATTGTAAATGATGTTTAAAAATAAAATTAAAGATTCTAAGTTAATAAAAAATGTAAACGTATTTTTTTAATAATATTAGAAATTATTTTATGATTACAAATGCTATTAAATATAGTAATAGGATAAAATTGCAAGTTTATGCAATTTTAGTTTAAAAATACTAAATGGACTTGTAAAATTATGCAAAAATCATATAATACATTTTTGTTTAAATGTGAGAATAAAATAAATTATTCACCAAAATGACAAGTGTTGGGAATAATTATTGGATTTTATAGTGCCAAATAGGCCATAAATTGGGTTTAAAATATTAAAGTAATTTGGGAAAAATACCATAACATTTTGGGATGCTTATATATTCATATACATGCTATTTGAAAGTATTTTGAGTATAAAAATACATCGGGAAAAATTGAGTATCAACAATTTCCCCTCTTTACCTGAAGAGGATAAAAGAGTTATCGGGTAAATATAAGATGACCAATTTTGACTGGAGACAGGCGATTGTGAACAGATTTTGACCGCGCTTTGGCTTCTGAGATGCCTACATATCCCTGATTTTATAGGAATCATTCTATATGTAGTTCAGAAACCATTGATGGAATATGCCGATGGAAATTCGAAAAGACGGACGCGATGGTTAGACCAGAGAAGGTGCTTGGAAGTGGATAGGCTGCAGAGAACTGGAGCGGGATCGCTCCTGCTCAGACGCACGTGTGCCAGCCAGAGTACCTGCAAATGGGCGATGTGTGTATATATATTGCATAATTTAAACGTGATGCAAGTTCCCGTTGGACCACGAAAGTTTTTCTTCGGGCGGTTAGGACGATGTC
Source organism: Nicotiana benthamiana (assembly GCA_034376525.1). NCBI lineage: Eukaryota > Viridiplantae > Streptophyta > Magnoliopsida > Solanales > Solanaceae > Nicotiana > Nicotiana benthamiana. The sequence goes on from CM067325.1 coordinate 108,009,163, forward strand.
GCCAGACTATGATGTCCTTGGCCATGAAGAGCATAAAAGTAAGGGTTCGAATGCCATGAAATGATGTTTACGGGCTATGCAGATTGTGCCTCTGAACTATGACTCTTGTGAACGAGTTGAAGATTTTTCAGCCCGTGAGAAGGTGGCAATCTTTCAGCCAAATGAATGCAAAGGGTGGCGATCTTTCAGCCAGAGCGAGAATTTAAAAAGCAGATGGTGATATTTTAGCCGAATGAGAATTCAAAATGTAGGTGGTGATGTTTCTGCCAGTCAAAAAATAAGACGGCGATATTTCAGCCATGTAGGGTGGGGACAATGCTTAGTATCGGAAGGCAGATAGGAGCCTCAAGCAATATGGAGGTAGAGCTTAACCTCGGAAGGCAGAGAGTAGCCTTATGCAAAATGCAGATGGAGACAGAGCTTAGTCGCGAAAGGCAGATAATAGCCTTATGCAATAGGGAGGTAGAGCTTAATCTCAGAAGGCAAAGAATAGCCTTATGCAAAAAATGCAGATGGAGACAGAGCTTAGTCTCGAAAGGCAGATAATAGCTTTATGAAATATGGAGGTAGAGCTTAACCTCGGAAGGCAGACAAGCGTTACGCAAAAATACATATGGAGACAGAGATTAGTATCGAAAGGCAGATAGTAGCCTTATGAAATGCAGGAATTTAAAAGAGCGAATAGCAGTAAGTTTTCTTAGCTGGTGGGCGGTTTGCGAGATTAGGACTGCTGGGGGAGTGTTGGATGTGGATAGTGACCCCTTTTTGGAGGGTTTTGATTCTGAGGAGTGAATGTACTTGGATTCGTGGCCTGAATTCCTGCATCCAAAGAAATATTAGTTTTGTAGAGGGGAGGTTAGTTCGTATCCTCCAGCCCTTAGCGTTGTGTATCACAGGGGTAGCGTTGCTAAATGATGTTATGCAAATGATTCTTATACACTAACTATAAGAACCAACAACTGCAACGTGGTTCAAGACGTGGCGACCTTTCTTGTTCCAGAATTTGAGAGTCCTCCTCAAAATTCTACCCCAGTTTACTGGGTTAGTGCTGCTTACGACTATGCTGGACAACTGAATGCGGAACAATCCCAGAATTTTGAGGGCCCTCCTCAAAATTATTCCCCAGTTTACTGTGTTGGTGCTGAATTAAAGATAGAAAACTTACTTCGGAATTTTGATGGTCCTCCCCAAAATTCTGTTCCAGTTCCAATTGCGAGGGAAAGATGGAATTTTTATTCAAATGTGACTGAAACCATAGGGCTTCCTACGTATCCCCTCTTAAACGGGAATCAGGTCAGACGTGGTTCAAATTACATCGTGAAAGAAAAGCATATGATCAAATGTAGTATCTTTTCACTGCGTCTGAGTTGATAGGCTTCGACCATATTTCTCCGTCCATTTTTTCGAGAATAAGGACTCCTCCATTCAGAACTCGATGAGCCATGTACGGACCGTGCCAATTAGGAGAGAATTTTCCTTTGGATTCATCTTGATGCAGAAATATTTTCCTACCGTCCTGGCGCGAACTTCCTCGTCTTGACTCTCTTGTTGTAGGCTCAGGATATTATGTTCTGATATAATTGACCGTGACAAACAACATTCATTCTCTTTCCGTCCATGAGGGATAATTACTCGTAGCGACTTTTGACCGATTCTGCATCATCTAACTCTGCTTCTTGTATGACCCTCAAGGAGGGAATTTCTACCTCGACAGGGATGACTGCCTCTGTACCATAGACCATCATGTAGGGAGTGGCTCCCTTTGATGTGCAGACCCTGGTACGATACCCCAATAATGTGAACGACAACTTCTCATGGCACTGCTTGTGCATTTCGATCATCTTCGTTAGTATCTTCTTGATATTCTTATTGGCTGCTTCTACCGCTCTATTCATCTGAGGTCTGTAAGCCCTAGAGTTTTTGTGTTTAATCTTGAATATTTCACACACTGCTTTTATCAGGTTGCTCTTGAGATTGGAACCGTTGTCAGTGATGATTGATTCCGGAATCTCGAGCGGACAGACCATACAATCTCGGACGAAATCTGTTGCTACCTTCTTGGTGACTATCTTTTATGATGCTGCTTCAAACCATTTGGTGAAGTAATTAATTGCCACTAGGATGAGCCTATGACCATTTGACATGGTTGGTTCAATTGGTCCAATGACATCCATTCCCCAAGCGGTGAACTACCATGGTGAGCTTTGTTGCAGTAAGCTCGTTTGGAGGTACCTTTATAATATATGCATGTATTTGACAAAGGTGGCATTTCTGGACATACTGAATGCAGTCCGTTTCCATAGTCATCCAATAATACCCTGCTCGGAGTATCTTCTTCGCCAACATGAAACCATTCATATGCGGTTTTCAGATCCCTGCGTGCACTTCCTCCAATAGTATGGTTGCTTCTCTTTCCTCGACACATCTTAATAATCCCAAATCAGGAGTCCTCCTATACAAGATTCCTCCACTGTGGAAGATGTTTTTGGACAATCTCCGAAGTTTTCATTTCTGAGTAGCATTGGCAAGCTCGGGGTACTCTCGTGTTGTCAGTATTCTTTGATATCATGGAACCAAGGTTTCCCGTCGGCTTCTTCCGCGACGTGAGTGTAATAAGCTGGCTGGTCGTGAATCTTGACCTGGATGGGGTCAATAAAATTTGTACCGGGATGTTGGATCATAGACGATAAAGTGGCTAAGGCATCGGCGAACTCATTCTATATTCTGGGTACATGCTGGAATTTCGTCTTTCTGAATCTTTTCCTCGCCTTCTGTACATGATGCAAATAGGGTAGTATTTCTTTGTTACCCATTCTTCTCGAACGTGATGTATGAGTAGGTCCTAGTCTTCGATCACTAATGGTTCCTGAATGTTCATGTCAATTGCCAGCTTGAACCCTAGGATGCAAGCTTCATACTCGGCCATGTTGTTGGTGCACAGGAATCTGAGCTTGGCAAATACTAGGTAATGCTGATCGGTTTCTGATACCAAGACCGATCCTATACCTACTCCTTTGAAATTTGCGGCTCCGTCGAAAACATCCTCCAACCATCATATGATTCTGCAACGTCTTCTCCTATGAAGGCTATCTCTTCATCAGGAAAATATGTCTTTAAAGGTTTGAATTCTCCTCCTACAGGATTCTGGGTAACATAAACGATGTCAAATTCGCTTAGCAGTATTTGCCACTTGGCGAGCTTGCCGGTAGTCATGGGCTTCTGAAAGATATACTTCAATGGGTCCATTCTGGTTATGAGATAAGTGGTGTAAGCATAGAAATAATGCCTTAGTTTCTAATCTACCCAGGATAGAGCGCTAAAAATGCGTTGTAATAAGGAATACCGAGCCTCGTAGGGGGTGAACTTCTTGCTGAGGTAGTAGATGGCTTGATCCTTTCTTCCCATCTCGTCATGTCGTCCCAAAACACAACCAAATGCCCCATCCAATACTGCAAGATAAGGCAATAGAGGTCTCCTTGGCTCGGGTTGAACCAAGACTGCCGGCGTTGACAAATATTCCTTGATTCTAACAAAGGCCCTTTGACAATCATCGGTCCATTTAGTGGCAGCATCCTTCTTTAACATCTTAAAGATGGGTTCACAAATGACAGTGGACTGGGCTATGAACCGGCTGATATAGATGAGTCTTCCTAGAAAACTCATTACATCCTTATTGCTCTTTGGTGGTGGCAACTCTTGAATGGCTTTGACCTTTGACGGTTCCAGTTCTATTCCCTGGCGACTCACAATGAAACCCAATAATTTTCCAGCGGGAACCCCGAATGCACACTTGGCGGGATTCAGTTTAAAGTTGTATCTCCCCAGTCTGTTGAAGAATTTTCTCAAATCTTCCATGTGATCCGCAGCTTTCTTGGATTTAATGACGACGTCGTCAACATACACTTTGATCTATTTATGTATCATATAATGAAAGATTGTGGTCATGGATCTCATGTAGGTAGCACCAACATTGGTTAAACCGAACGACATCATTCTGTAATAGTACACTTCGCACGGCGTGATGAATGTCATTTTCTCTGCAGCTTCTTCATCCATCCATATCAGGTGGTATCCAGAAAAACGATCGACTAGTAACTGCAGCTCATGTTTAGCATAGTTATCGATCAATATATGTATATTTGGTAAAGGGAATCGTCTTTAGGACTGGCTCGGTTGGGATCCCGGTAGTCGACACAGACTCTAACCTTCACATCCTTCTTTGGTCCCGGCACAATTTTGGCCAACCATGTTGAATACTCTACCACTCTAAGACCTTGGCTTTGACCAGCTTGGTAACCTCTTTTTTGATTTTCAAACTCATGTATGGCTTGAACTTTCTGAGGTTTTGTTTTACCGGTGGGCATGTACGATCTGTTGGAAGCTTGTGAGCTACAATGGATCTATTGAGACCGGTCATATCATCATACGACCAGGTGAATATGTCCTTATATTCTTTCAAAAACATTGTGTACTCTTTCTTTTCTGATGGTTACAAGTGTACGCTGATACATGTTTCCTTGACATTTTCTGTGTCTCCCAAATTAATGACCTCAGTTTCGTCCAAGTTAGACTTAGGCCTGTTCTCAAAATTCTCAACCTCCCTAACAACCTCATTTGGTATTTTGTCCTCTTCTGAATCTATGTCCGTTTGTCGCACTATCTCGTTGCAAGTTAGAGTCGTTGGTTCATCATCAAGATATCTAATAGTAATGCTGTGTAAAATAAAGTAAATACTAGAGAACAAAAATGAGAGCAAATTATGAAGATAACTTGGAAGATGCATTTGATTAAATTCATAATTTTCTGAAACATCGGATCTCTTTTCAAAAGTAAATACAAAAAAAAAATTAAAATCAACTAAAAGTAAAGTGCGATGCATATGAGTCGTTTTCCCTTGCTACCCCGAGGCTCTCCGGGCATTGATGGTCCTGATTGACCAAGCAGTGAAGTGTTCTCCTTGGTTCACAGCTTGAATGGAAGGGCCTTCCTCCCCTTTCTCCTCGAAGATAATACAAGAATCCATATTATCCTCCAGAAACAGGTTCTTCATTGCCAGTGTCTCATCTTCCTGTGATCCATATGTGACATCAGCTGGTTGAAAGGTTTGCTCCAACTGAGGTACAGGGTGCTCCAGTGGGTAGTAGGGACCGCGCCATCGTGGCGACCAATTGTTGAACTTCTCCCAAGTATACTCATAACCCAGGCCAAAAGTAGTTTCATGCTTCTTCAACTGGATAGGCTTGTTGATGCCCTAGAGATTCTCGCCAAGCCCCTTTGCGGGCTCGTATCCACTCCAATTCAGAATGCTCTCAATTTTGTTATCCCTTCAGTTGTCTTTGTCTATGGCGTTGACACGCTCGATGTGATGGTATATTTCTCCACCGATTTTCCTTCTACTTCTGATCATCGGTATGGCCTGGCGACTATATATAGGGTTGCTACCGTCGCCATGGATGATTACTTCATGATGATTCCATTCAAATTTTACAGCCTGATGCAAAGTTGATGCCACAGCCCCAACGGCGTGGATCTAGAGTCGTCCTAGCAACAAATTATAGGACGCTGGTATGTCAATGACTTGGAACTCAACATCGAACCAGGTATGTCCCATCTACAGGCATAAGCTAATTTCTCCAATAGTGGACCTCTGAGATCCATCAAGACCTTTGACACTGATAGCCCCGTCTTTGATATTGTGCAATCCCTTACCCAATGTCGTGAGAGTTACCAATGGGCAAACATTGAGGCTAGATCCCCCGTCGACTACAATCCTGGTGATAAAGTGATATTCGCAATGCGCAGTGATGTGTAACGCTTTGTTGTGAACAATCCTTTCTGGAGGTAGTTCATCTTCGTGGAAGGTGATATTATGTTTTTCCAGTACCTGCCCCACCATGTTTTCCATTTCGCTTCCAGTAATGTTGCTGGGAACATAAGCTTCACTCAGTATTTTCATTAAGGCATTTTTATGTGCCTTAGAGCTTTGTTGAAGAGCCAAAATAGAAATTTGTGCTGGCGTTTTGTTTATTGCTCGATGGCTGAGTACTCTTAGGCCTGTACCTTCCTCCAAAGGTCATCGGGTCCAGTTTCAACAGCCCGCCCGGAGTCCTGCTTGCTGGACTCAGCCAAGTGTTTCGGGCTGTACAACCTGCCTGTCCTGGTCGTGCCCTGTACGGCAATTGCTTCCCCAGTATATGTCTTTCCCCTCCTTCTAGCCTCAGCGGTGTAATCCCAAGGTATAGCATTTGTCTTGAATGGGGTTACATCTATCATGGAGACTGGAATTGGTGCCTTGGGAGATAACACAGTAACTTCAAATAGTGTAGGCGGTTTTGGAACCCTGAACTTAACCTCAATTGGTTTTGGCGCCTTTGCAGGAGGTGCTTCAAACTCGAGTGGTACACACACATTTACCACATCATCCTCAGAGGGCTGAATCTGTACAACAATGGGGTTGAGATTAACTGATGGCTTCTTAGACTCATCTCCTTCAGCTATCAAATCGATTGACCCCTTGGGGTCCCAATCATCTTCGATCTCGATCATGTGGATGACTCGACCCTTGTGGTCAGGCAGAGGGTTGTTGTGGACATTAGGAGCGGGTTCCTTTGCTATGATGATCTTGTTGTCAATCAGATTCTAAATCTTGTCTTTCAACGAGCGACAGTCGTCGATGGTATAGCCTTTCATCCTGGAATGGTATGCACAAGTCTTGTTTGGGTTGATCCACTGGGAAGGGTTTTCTAGAGTTACATCAAGGATAGGGGTAATGTAACAAACTGCTTTGAGTTTTTCAAATAATTGGTCAATTAGCTCGGCTATGGCGGTATATTGTCTAGGAGGTTTGTGGTCGAAGTTTTGTCTAGGTCGAGGGAAGTTGTATCGGGTGAGAGGTGATGGGTAGTGAGAAGGTTTGGAATTATATGCTTGGTATGCAGGTGTGGGTTGGGAATATCAGGATGAGGTGGGTTGATATGTAGGCGGTGGAGGTGATTTGTAAGTAGGTGGTGGAATTTGGTAAGTGGGTGATGGTTCTTGGTAGTCTAAGGTAGGGTGATATATGAGTGGAGCTGAGGGATAGGATTGGTACTTCATAGGGAGTTGTTCCTTTACGCAGATATTACAGAATTTATATCCTTTTTCTTCGACAATCCACCAGACTGTAAAACCTTGTAAGTAGCTTGCAATGCCTAGAGGTTAGTGACCATACCATTTTTTATGCCTTCTTTGATCCTTTCTCCCAACTTGATAATGTCAAATAAATTTTGGCCCTTTATTAGCATCAACCTCTCATAATACTCTGCATCCTGAGCACGGACGAAGAACCTGTTCATTTATTCTTCCTCCAAGGCCGGTCTGACCTTAGAAGCTTTTGACCTCCAATGAGTAGCATACTCGCGAAAGGTCTCTATGGGCTTCTTTTTTAGATCCTGGATATAGAACACATCTAGTGTGTTCTCAGTGTTGAACCTAAACCGATCCATAAACTCAAACGCCATGTTCACCCAACTAGTCCATTTTTTTGCATCTTGGCTAATATTCCAGGATAAAGCATCACACTTCAAACTCCTCATGAATAGCTTCATGCGGATCTTCTCGTCCCATCCGACTCCTACAAACTTGTCATAATACATTCTTGAGTGGACCCCGGGGTCACCTGTGCCATCGAACATTTCGAACTTGGGAGGTCTGTACCCCTTCGGGAGCTTAACATCTAGCTGAACACAGAGATCTTTGCAATTCAACCCTTCAACACCTTTGTTACCTTCGAAACCTTGGACCCGGCTAGTCAACTTCTTGATCTCAGCAGCCAAATTCTGAATGAGGGAGCTCTTATCATCTGACTCGACTGCACTGGTGATTGGCTGACTGCAATGCGGCATAGTATCCACAAAGATTGGAGTCTTATGGTCTTAATTAGTGTTTTGTGGTTCAGGAATGTGCAGTGGAGTTTTATGAATGGTTGCATAGGAGGTTGTGGGATTTTTTTCGGCGGTGCGGGGTTCTGGGTGTTCACATCGGGAGCGGCAAGAGTGATTGATAGGCTTGCCAGGTTTCTAACTTGGTCCAATTCCTATCAAAATCTTAGCAAAGTTTGCTCCAGATGAGCAGCAGTCTCCTTGGTGATTGCAGCATTCAGAGAAGTTTCTTCAAGTTCCTTTATAGCGCTTGTATCTCCCATTTTTCCTTTGTTACTATTTCTGGTAGGACTTGGAGGAGGAGGAAGTGGAGGACCCTTGGATCTTCTAGAGTATGCTGATGGTGCCAGAATGCACGAACTAACATTTGGGTAGGGGAATAAAAATAATCAAAAAGCAAAAAAGGTAAAAAGTTAGTGCAGATTCTGATAAATAATATTGCAATATTTAAGCACAATATGCGGGAATGTAAATCTCTTCCTAATTTGGGTGCCTCATTTTGCCCGAGGTAGGCCTAGCAACAAATTGAATTTGGAGAACTTATAATGCTAAATGCCTCATTTTATTGATAAAAACAAAACGAGTCTAAAAATAACTAAATGATAAAGACGTCACTAATGGCCAGTGGCCTTATTACATTTAATAAAGCAGAAGAGTCAAAATCCTAACTACTTTGTCCCTGAAGGGCTTTCCCCAGATTCGATACTCTTGCCTCCCTCATACAGCTGTATCAACTCGCGCATCCTAAACAGTATAGGCTCGAGCCAGAAGTACGCCTCACTTCCCTCAGCATTTTGACAGTCTTCAATTCTTTTAAAGAACTTCCCTTCCAACTCCACTAGACCTCGCTCCAGATACCCCAAATGGTTGTTGGCGTTGACAGCCATATCCTTCCACTTGTTGATTAGCTTATCGTGGGCTTCCTGTATTTCCCAATGTTCATTCTCACATTCTCTCATCCTCTTATGCAATTGATTGTATTTGACTTGTGCTTCAGTTTTCTCGTCAATAATCTTATGACCGTGGACAAATCCTGGATGACCCAAACCAATGGGATCATCTTCCAACCAACCTATGTGTTATGGCACACACCCGCCATGATACCTATCTGGTTCGATAGACTCTCTCCCTAAGACTAGCTTGCAGTGCCACATATGCTGAGCGTGACACCTATGCGGGCTATCATCATCTTGAAAGTCAGCCCTAAAATGACTTATTTTTCTATCCTGGGTATGATTTGTTTCCTTTCGACTTCCCTTATGACTTAGAGGGGAACATAAGGATGAGTTCCCCTCATGCCAATGAGTATGAGGAATGGTGCGTCTCTAGAATGGATAATAAACTCCCCTGTTGGGAACCACTCGAACATCCACTGAATTTGCTCTTCTTTTAGATTCTCGAACAACTCTACCCATCCATTGGCGTCCTTTGGCTGAGCGAACATGTTGGACCTGAAGTTCATTCGTTTGGGTGATGAAAAGCGATATGGTCATCCCAATCCCTACGTATGATTTCCTGTCTGTAGTCTTCTTTCTGAAGGTGTTTTAGGAGCCAAAGTTGAAGCAGCAGATTACAACCCTCGAAATGTAGAGCCCCATGTTGGCACTTTCCCAAGGCTCGGTAGATTTCAGGGATGATCATGGGCACTATGCTGAAAAACAGCCCGTCGATTCCTTCCATTAAGGTCCTAGTCACCATGGCTAGTCTAGTGTGGATCCTAGCCTTCTTCATAGGGAAAATTATCATGCCCAAGAAGAAAAACATGAACACAAACAGCCTTCTATGCATATGTCCTAAAGTATTGAGGGCAAATTCATCCATGCAGGTGCGATAGGTCGTGCTGTGGCCATATCTCTCGTATAAGAAGTCGAATAGTATGTAGGAGTCCTTCAATCAAGAAAGGTAGGGAATTTTCTTGAATCCCATCATCTTAAGAAAGCCTCTACTTTTGCAATTCTCTGGCATATGCAAACCCAGAGTCTCCTAAGTGATACCAGCTAGGCCCCCTATCTCTTCTAGCAAAGGGGTCATCTCCAAGTCTCTGAAATGGAACACTAATTAATTGCCATCCCAAAACAAAGTGGCAGCCTCAATGATCTTGTTGTTGGGTTGGATTTCCAGAAGTGAGAGAAAATTCCCTAAGTACTTCTGGACGAGGATTTTATCGCTACCATGAAAATCTTCCCACAAACTTAGTCACCTTGGGTGGATGTTGGATACCGTTTCGAATCTGGGTACCTCGTGCCTCATTTCTGCAAAATAAAGTGTTAGTACCTTAACTCCACCAGACTCGACCATGTAAATCAATAACTATCAAAAGGCATTTAGTTCTCCAAATAAATGCACACAATGTGAAGGTGTCCGTTTGGGTTTCGGGAAACCTGGTGGACTTTGGTTTAGGCTGTCTTAATGAGTCATTATACGGACAACATAACTGACTCGGCTAGGCTTGACCATGATGCATGAACATTTTAATGGAATAAAGTTTCTACTTTTGAAGTACAAGGCCCCGTGAAAATGAGTACTCAGATATTAGCAACTCATAGAGTCGAGTCTATCTACATGGATCAGATTCTTTTTACTGTTTTGAACTTAAAAACGTGAAATCAAAATTTCTCCAGAAAATGGTCAAAATACGGTCAAGAATGCAGTCGTAGATCAGCTATGCGAACTCATTCCTACCGCAGAGTGAATTAGAGAGCAATCAAATTTGATGTTGAATATGCGGTCAAAACTGCGATTGCATAATCAATATGCGGACCACAAAGTGATCGCATATTGCCCCTAAGGAAATTCGAAGGTCAGTTCCGCAGTGCATTTTGCGACCGCAGAACGCAAATGCGGACCGTATATCTACCGCATTCCCAACCCAAGAGGTTTGAAGTTTGAGCAATTTCTGCGGTCCATTCTGCGGACCGCATGTCTGTTCTGTGATCGCAGAGTGCATCGCAGATTGAGCTTGCCTAGTTATTTTTCTAAAAATCTAAGCCTGACCCCTCTTTAATAAAAACACAACATCCCTCATTTTTAAACCATTTTTTGAAAAAAAAATAAGAGAGAGGGAAGAGAGGATCCTAGAGAGAGAAAGCAAGTTCTTCATCAATTGATCTTTCAAAATCATTGCAGTGTGGAAAACCCTTGGTGCATTGTCTTCTCGATTGATTTCTCAAGTAAAATCCCTAACTCATTTCCCCCAAATTTAGAATTTTAGTTTGGGAAGGGAACCCCATACACTTGCTTTGAATTTTCTTCAAAACAAATCTTCATGCATGGCTTCAAAACTCAAAAAAATCTTGAAAAGGGGAATTGGGTAGTTACTATAAGTTTAAATTTCTAAAACCAAGTGTTGTTCATGAACTAGATTGACTTCTTGATTCCGTGGAAAATTGGACTAAAGGTTTAAAGGGGGAAACTCAACTCCAGGTATTTATGGCTAACTGTGACCCTTGTGTAATCGCCCTATGCTAGTTGTGAAAATTATTGATTGTTGATATTCTTGTGAGAATCATTGTGAAGCTTGTGTGGTATAATTGTGTGGTAAAATTTTTGGTGAATGTTGTGGAAATTCTAATAGAAACAATGGAATTGAAAGTAATGTGGAACAATGGAAATGGAACAGTGTGGAACAATGGAAATGGGAATAATGTGGAATAGTGGAAATGAAAATATTGTGGAACAACATGTGTGACTAGTTGTAAATAACTGGTGTGATGATCTAAATTGTGTACCAATTTGATGAACATAAGGAATCGTTGTTGCTAGTTGTGGAAATTGCATTGCCCTTGTTGTGGATCTATGTTAACAACGTGCCATAGTTGATTTCTTATGTTTGTTGTTGTGTTGTTTGTTGTTATGAATTGAAACCTGTCAGGCAAGGTCGGGTTGCATGTCGCAAAACGGTGAAATAAGGTGTGGGTTTGGGTGATAAGGGTGGCCGAGGTAATAAGGGTAGACGAGGCAATAAGGGTGGAAAAATGAGATTCAATATCACTATTGATATGAATATGAATCATGAAATGATAAATGTGGAAAAGAGAAAGGAGACAGCAGGAGAGTTTGTAACCTGAGGGGCACTGATTGCCCCTTTGTATGACTACTTGAATCAATTATGTGAGATGTTTGGTTGTTGCTCTATGGTTGTAGTTTTACTATTGTTGTTCAGTTTTATACTTGTATATGTAATTTGGCTTGAGTTTACTTGGGATAGAGTTTGTTCATATATGCCAGTACAATTCAAGTATTGTACTATCTTTCTCTTAGAGGCTCCGTAGACAGTGGTATGTGGGTTAGAACTTATGTATAAAGGTTTATGTTTTGGGCGCTGTAAAACTTGTATACCACGTTCCCTGTTAATCATAATATATGTTTTGTAAAAGACGTTCTCTGTTAATCATAATGTGTGGTCATAAAAGGGAAAGCATATGTTCTTTCGATTGCAAATTTAGTATCTTTTGGCTAATTATAATTGAATAATGTGGGGTAACGCGTGGGGAATAGGAAAGACACCCAGGTCCACTCGACTTGGGGATACCCGATTGAGTGTCGGTCATGCCCACGGAGTTGGGGCATGACATGAAGTGCTAGACAAGGTACCCTTTAGTGGAAAACTTAAGAGGGAAAGGCACTGAACCATCGACTACACTGTTGATCGAAGTTTTTTACCGCAAATATGCCTTTGCCATATTTAGGGGTTTATGATATCAGAAGGGCGCAACCACTCATTATAAGAGTTGCTACAGGATTTGTTTTGGCACGAATCGAATATGATGCTGAGAGATGCAATTACAACAAATTACATGTATTTTCACATTCATAAAATAAATGATTACAATGCTTTCTCAAAATTACAATAGTATCGAAATAAAGCAATAAAGACGGCAATTAAAGGAAAGAAAAGACATGAAGAGTCAAGTTAGTAATTGTGATGAAATAATTAAGGACAAGACATAAATGAGATTAAGTAAGCAATAAAGTCACAAAAACAAGTAATGGTAAAAGCCTAAAAGAATCCCTAGCAGAGTCCCCATGCTATCGACACCCCCTCTTTCTCTCGAGGGAAAGAAATTGGGTTTACGACATTATGGGTGGAATGACTCATTTATCCCCTTTTTGGAGGAATTTGGGCTATGGAGTTTGAACAGTCGTCACCTAATGATTATAGTGAATTATGACACTTTTAGAGAAAAGAGGAAGGATTTGAAAGAAAACCAGAGTTTGGGTAAGGGCTTGAGATTATCTCGAGGGGAAGGTGATAGGAACCCCTCAACATCCACTAGCGTGGTTCCCGGCCTTGCTTAGTTGTGACATTAAGAAGAGTAGGAGTAGACAAGCAAAGTTTGCACATAAGAAATACAAGCAAGTTGACAATTTTGAAAGAAGGATGGCGCAAGTGAAAGAGAGTTTTAGTTTGAAAAACATTTAAATATAGGAAAAGTAAAGAAAGAGGGTCATAGGTTTAACCATAATATGGATCATTCAATGCAATACCCCGCGCATATTCCCCAAAGAGGGGTCGCCTTATGATATTAGCGCATCATCATCATCTCCATATTTTACCCTTCCTACCCCGTTAAGGCATTTAAGCGCTATTAGTCTTGTTTACTTATTGCATGCTAGTACCCATCTCGACCTATCAGTACCGAGGTATTTGGACTTCCAATCCTAAAGGGGAGAAGGGGATGGAGGCATATATGGAGTTTAAAAGGATAAAATACTAAGGCGTCAATCAAAACAAATAACAAAATAGTGGTATACAAATCAAACACTCAAAGGCTCACACAAAACCCCGTAGATCACATAACAATTAGTTTAGCATGACTTACACATACTGGTTTGGTCTTTAAAAATGAAGAAATTAAAAGGCGGACAAATCAGCTTAACTTATAAAGTTGAAGAAAAAGTCTGCATCGAAACCCTCGGGTCCGATCTGTTAGTTATTGGGATCTTAATGCAGAAAGGTTAAAAAGAGAGTAAAACAGCAATTTGTAAATGGATTTGAGATCAGTTGACCGTTTGAATGCAGAAATTGGGAAAGAAATTATAAGGGCAGGAACATCTTAAGAAAAAGGGTGAGTTACCAGACTGCTTTCATAAGACAACTTTATAGATTGAGTAAAACATTAGGCAAAATTTTTTTTAATAGTTGTTTGGAAAAGATGCATATTTGAAATGTTTATAATGCATACTGGTTTGCAGGAGTTTTTTATTGAAAACATTACATTAGGACATCAAAGGCCAATTAACGGACTGTTGTTACTTAAAGCGGATCAGACAAGTTGAGACGTAATCCTACGGGCATGATATCTATATCGAATTTCATCTGATTTGTTACTGCTTTTAAGACATTAAGGAACTGAGTAATTAATTAACCTATTGTTTGCATAGTGTTTTATGCGTTTCCTATAGGCATTATCTCTATTGTGCTTACAATGCAAAGTCCTATAGACATGATTTCTAAATGGTATACACTATTAAAGTCCTATAGGCATCGTTTCTAAATGGTATGCAATATTGAATTCCAATAGGCATGGTTTCTAAATGGTATGCAATATTAAAGTCCTATAGGCATGGTTTCTAAACGGTATACAATATTAAGGTCATATAGGCATGATTTCAAGATGATTTGCAATATTAAAGTCCTATAGGCATGGTTTCTAAATGATTTGCAGGTAATATAAACCCATCCCACACCCTTTACTAGTACTTCCCCTAGTTGTTATTGCATAGTTATTACAAAACTGAAAGGAAAAGGACTGAAATAAGTACATCAAAACTAAATCTGGACCGAGGAGGCTCAATGCAACCTTCAACATCCAACACATGTGTTTCCAATAAATATTCCAAGGACTTCTCTTGGAGTGTTTCAAAGTTCCAAGGGCTTCCAGGAAGCCCAATCAATGCTTACACCCTAAAGATTTAATGAAGTAACAGAGTAGTGCAATGTGTGGAATTACCGTCCCTTGGGCATCCAAGTTCAGAGGGAACTCTAGGGTCCCTAAGCCTGGCTTACCATAGGGGGCAGAACTTAAAAAACTACGAATAAGTGTAAGGCGAGGGGACTAGAGGAAACCAAAGTAAAGGGTGGTCATACCCGGTCATAGGTAAGACTGGCACACCCCTGACTCTTTACTTGATTCAAACAATAAAGAGCAGACTTCTAGTAGTCAGATAGGGGTTTGGGTGGTGATTAGGACCCTTCTAGACCCTAGTCAAGGCTCAACACATGAAGGGGGTTAAGGGAAATGAACTTATTTGACTAAAGGTTCAAGAGAACCTTTTCCTAGGTCAGGAATAGCAATAGGGTGCTACCCCCACCCTAGAACGAATACTCATATATAAACAGGGGTTAAATGGATTGGGATCACATGAAAGCATTCACATAAACATCAAGGGGGGATAGGACAAGCATAACAGTACTTAAAGATGCAGAAGCATGAAGAAAGGCATGACAGACTAATGTATAGTCATATAATCCAAGAAAGCATGTAGTGAGGGTTTTGTAAAGAGAGAAGTAAACACATTGTTTTGGAGAGTAGTATTTAAATTATAGAGGCATAGTAGCTGCAAATTCCAAATAACAGAGTAAATAGAGCAGTAAAATAGCTAGAAATCCTTCAGCAAACACTTGAGGAAAGCAAGAGAGATTCCAAAGTCTAGCCTTGGCTTTCAGCCGGCTAGTCAGAACAATAGCACAAGTAATAGTACAGAAGAGAGAGCTTTGAGTGTGTGTATGTGTGTTTTTGAACTCAGTTGTTCATGAGTTTAAATAAAATGGGTAGGATATTTATTGTTTTAAAATAGGTGGTAAGTAAGGCAAAATATAATTCAATACCAATCAGAATCAATTAGAAGAAGGGAAATCCTTTAATTAAGGAATTTGAATTTGAATATGAGAGGGCAGAGTTATATTTAAAGAAAGAAAATCAATAACACATGGTGCAATAAAGGGTAAATACATAGGAGAAGCTTTTAAAAATACACGGTTAGATAAATAAGGTATGGATAAAATCAATCAATCACATAGTAAATAAAGAATCAAATATTTGAACTTAATAATGAATTAAGTCAGAAAATACGTCCAAATCAGACCAACGAAAGAATCCAATACTCTCATGTAATGGTGGTTTGAAATCAATCCCTAAAATTAGGGTTATTTTGAGAGTAAAGGTCTGATTATAAAGAGTACATAAATTTAAACATGCGAGGCTAGAATTAAATGAACAGTGTAGTCATGTGATCAAATAGAAGAACATAGATATGCGAGAAATCAAGAGGTCTTGCAAAGCTCAGAAAGAATCAGAAAAATGAGACGAATTTAGGGTTTTGAAATTAGACAAGAAGCAGCACAAGAATCAAACAATAATGCACAAATGGTTGAAAACCCCCCAAAATTTAGTGTTTTTTCCCATAGCTTACATGCAAAGACGAAGCATACAAGATCAATCAAAATAATCTCAGGAAACCCCAAAGAACACAGAAAGTTCATAGAAGCAAACACACTAAAAGAAATCCTTAGAAACCCTAGGAAAATACAGTAAAGAAAATACACAGAAAACCATAGTGAAAACACTTAGCAAAGTAAAAATATAAGAGATAGCAGTAGTACAAGTAAAAAATCACGAAAACCCTAAGTTTTATGGAGATGAACAGTTTTGAACACGAAAAATCGAAAAGATGTGGAAAATACTTTAAAATCTTAGAAACTAGCACAGATCTTGATTAGATCTTAGAGAGAAATAAAGAAAACTTCGAGGGCTTAGGGTTTCAGAGAAAACCCTAGAAACATTAGAAAGGCCTGGAACGGGCTGGTCCTGAGTCGGAGATGGCCTCTCAGGGGTAGGACTCGCCGGAGATGAGCAGGAAAGGGCCATAGAACTTGAATCGCAAAGATTCTGAGCCGTGGTCTTCAAAGTCGGACTCTGAAACCTCGAGAAAAAGGAGCATAGAGGTATGTGGGGGTAGGTACAGGCTGCTCAGGACCTGAGAGGCCATGATTTCCGGTGGAATAAGGTCGGAGACTGGTGAAATAGGCTAGGGTTTTGAAGTGGATTGGGAGCGTTTGAGAGATGAGGGGATACAAGGGTGGCTGCTAAAGAGAAAAAAAAGGGGATTAGGGGTAACGTGGGCCGATGATTAAAACAATCAACTGCCATGATTTAAAGAGAGATCCGGGCGGGTTAGTTTGATAGGGTATGGGTCGGGTAATTGGTGCAATTGGGTCGTTTAATTAGGGGTAAATTGGGATTGAAATTAGGCTAAAATTTAAAGTAAACTGGGCTACAATTGAAATAGCCACTTTTCCCTTTTGAATTTACAAAAATAGTAAATGATGTTTAAAAATCAAATTAAAAATATTGAAGTAATAAAGAAAATCATAATTATTAGTTTAAAAATATTAGAAATGATTTGATGATTAAAAATACTATTAAATATAGAAATAGGCTAAAATTATAATTTTATGCAATTTTAGTTAAAAAATACCAAATGGACTTGTAAAGATTATGCAAAAATCATGTATATTATATTTTTCTGTAAATGTGTGACTAAAGAAATTATTCACCGAAATGACAAGTTTTTTGAATAATTATTGGATTTTATAGTGCCAAATATGCCATAAATGGATTTTAAAAACTTAAAAAAAATTAGAAAAAATACCAAAACCTTTGGGGATGCTTATATATGCATATACATGCTATTTTGAAAGTATTTTGACTATAAAAATACTTAGGGGAAATTTGGGTATCAACAAGAGTGGCATTGCCCTAATTGGCTTTCTCAAGCCCAATTGGGTGTTCAATTTGTGCAAGTAGTGTTGGCTCAAGTCGGGTACTATTATCTCTTGGTTTATACCTTTAATTTGGGCTATCAATATCTTGAATGCACCTTAATTCCTTGTTGGCCGGAAATTCCTATACTAAGTCTCTCTGTCTCAAGAAGAGCCTAAGTAAAAAAGGCACAAATTAGTATTTGCAACCACTAATTCAATATTGAAAGCATAAATCAGGCCAAATAAAAATCACCCACAAAACTCTAAACCCTAAATTAAAAGACCCATTAAATACCCACAATAAGGTTGAGCCACAATCCTAGATAATGGGTTTAGCTACTCATAATTGAAGAAGAAATCATAGATTGAGATGAAGAATAATCCAAATTGTAATTACAAAAGAAGAAACTAAGATTAATTACTAAACTAGCTACAAAAATTACTCAAAATAATCAAATACGACATTTCACGTGCTCAGCAAACGTTAAGAAGACCTAAAATCTAGAAAGAAGTATTTATACACAGCTAAATCATTCGAACATAAATGCCCCTGACGGAGGTACCGCTGACACTGGAAAATGGACCGCTGCATCGGCAAGGCTACCGCGACTGCGGTAAATCAACCGCGGACCACGGTCTTCAGCTTTTACTCGAACTCCAGGCTCTCTTAATATCTCCACCGTGGATCGCAGAAAAAGGGTCGTTGCCGCGGTATGGGTACCACGGTCGCATAAAATCATCGCGGACCACAGTAACTCTAAATGCCTCAACTGTTATTTCTCTAAACCTTTCCATCGCGGACCGCAGTAAAAGGGTTGTGGCCGAGGTGATTCTTCTGCGGCTGAGTGGATTTTCCGCTATAGCACTGCTTTGACTTGGTTTTGAACTTGGGCAAGTTTCACTCATTTTCGAGCTGTTTATGACATCGTTTGTCTCCTTTTGACTAAACACTGCAAACAAGCACAACAAGTTATCTTTTAGGGAATACTTGTACACATTTTAGTCCAAAACTCAAGCAGAAAGGAGCATAAACTAGACTACAATCCCTAGTTATCAATGACGGTATTGAGAGTTTCCGAGGCTGAGTTTGAGGATGCTCGTGCTAAGGCGCGAGTAGCTCGAGGCGCATGTGGTTATGATCCGTCTACGCTGGGGTCTGGGGGCTACTGATGATGAATATGACTTGGACACGCTTGAGCTAGGTGCTTGGTATGATAATGAATACACTTATCGAGAGGACGATGGTGGGGCGATGCTGTTAAGTAATGTTTTTTGTAATCTTTAATTTTTACTTTTGTGGGCTTCTATTCGGCCCTTGTAGGATACCTTTTTTTTTTCAAATTTTTTTAATGTAACTGTTAACTTCATTGATATCAAAGAATTTACAAAGTGAGTTCTATAGTAGTAGAATGGACTAGCTACTACTTATTTACAAATTCCACTAAACTATTCACTTCTATTCAAGCTATCTATGTATGAAAATGCAGGCTATAGCTAAGGGTATTAGTTTAGTTATCGTAAGCCATCCTTCCATCTTTTATATTTTCTGCCTCATATATGCAATAACAGTGCAACCTCCCTACAGAACTGGTCTTCTATAAATGCCTTGCCATCAAAACGAATGCAGTTTCTGTCCCTCCATATCAGTGCTACAGCATTCACAAAGGCAGAAGCAGTGATTGCTTTGTGCCATTATTTGCTTCTACCTACGCTACAGATCCATTGAAGCTCATCTTCCCACCTTCAAACTGTTCTTTTGTATCCCAACCAGCAGCATATTATAGTCCATAATCGACTGGTGACTTGCCAATCAAAGTACAAGTGCTCAAAGTTCTCAGCATGCTGCTGACAGAATATACAATCAGTAGGCACCTGAATCCCATACTTCTGCAATCTGTCAATAGTAGGCAGCCTGTGATGAGCAGCTAGCCACACTGTGAATTTGTGTCTAGGTTGCACGTTTGTAGTCAGCATCACATTCTTCCATTCTACCTTATTATATCTAGGCAGCATTGCAAAATAAAGTTTTTGGATCTGATACTTGTCTAGTTTGCACATTGATTGTAATCTGTTAAGGAGATCCCCTTGAAGCTGCTGATTTTCCATAACAACAATCCTGCAATCAAGAATCTTTCTAACAATCCAAGAAGAAGATTTGGGCAGAGACATAGAGCCAATGTCATACTGTTTTAAATAGTAGCAGTGAAGCCACTTGATCCAGTGACACTCTTTTTTCCTAGCCAGGTCCCAAAGAAGCTTGGTAACAGCTTCCTTATTCCATATATCCATATCAATGATATTCAATCCCCCATCAGAAATTGGTTTACAGACTTTCTCCCATGCAACCAAAGCCCTCTTGGATAAAGTAGCATTACCTGTCCACAGGAAAGACCTTTGCTTCAATTGTCTTCAAAACCTTCTTTGGCAATATGAAAACTTGTGCCCAATAGGTCTAAATACCAAAGATAACAGCCTTAATCAATTGACACCTTCCTGCATAAGACAGCATTTTGGCAGACCAGCAATTGACTTTGGCAGTGATCTTCTCAATCAGTGGTAAGTAATGATGAATAGCAAGTTTTTTAGAGTTGAGAGGATTCCCTAAATACTAGAAAGGAAGCTGTCCTTTAATGAATCCCAGCTTTTCCATTATTTCTTCACTGGCAGACTGCTGCATTCCAGCCCAGTACACAGAACTTTTGCTAATGTTGGCTTGCAAACCAGAAGCTTTAGAGAACTCAAGGAAAGCCTCTTGAAGAAGCTGGATAGAAATAACATCAGCTCGACAGAACATAAGAAGGTCATCAGCAAAGCAATAATTTACACAGTTTAGCTTCCTACATTTGGGATGAAAGTTGAAATCTCCATTTTTGTGAAACTGTCCCAGTATTCTGTTCAGATACTCCATAGCAAGAACAAACAAATAAGGAGACATGGGATCACCTTTCCTAATACCTCTCCTAGCAGTGAATGGCTTAGTTAGGCCACCATTCAGCACTAGGGAATAGGAAACAGAAGTAACACATGCCATTATCCAGTTTAGAAATTTAGCAGGAAATCCAGTGTCAATAAGAACCTGTTTAAGGAAGCCCCATTCAAGAGTGTCATAAGCCTTCCTTAGATCCACCTTGAGTACACATCTGGGAGATACTCCTTTTCTTGAATACCCCTTGAAAATTTCATGACTATGCAGTATATTATCAATAGTGCTTCTACCTTCAATGAATGTTGACTGATCTTGTCCAACTAGACCACCAATTACAACTTTCATCCTCCTTGTAATGACTTTGGAAATGATTTTATAAACAGTGGTACAGCAAGCAATAGGCCTATAGTCTTTGACAGTTGAAGGAGTTCTAACCTTAGGCACAAGTGCAATAGCTGTAGTGTTGAACATATGGGGCAGAATGCCAGTAGAGAAGAAGTCCTTAGTAGCAGAAAAAATATCTTCCTTTACTATCTCCCAGTTGCCAGTAAAGAACTCCACAGGAAATCCATCCACACCTGGTGCTTTGTCCCTAGGCATCTCCTTTATGGCTTCTGTAATTTCTTCTAGTGGGACCTCTTGAATTAACATTTGTTGCTGTGATAAAGTTAGGCATTGTCCTTCCCTCATAACAGCAGTGTTAATACAAGGAAGTTCATCAGCACATTCTCCCATCAATGATTTGAACACCTCAATAAACTCTTGTTCCACAGCTGATGGTTCTGTCAGTTTTATACCTGATTCAGTATATATAGAAGTAATGTTATTATGGCTAGTTCTGATCTTCCATTGAGCATGAAAGTACTTAGTATTAGCATATCCACATTCAATCCAGCAAGCCTTGGATTTCTGCCTCATAACCTGCTCCTCCACCTTGCTCCATTTTTCAATTTCATGCAATGCTGCCTTCTCATCAGTGAACAAGTTCTGTGAAAGTGGATTAAGCTTCAACTGACTTTGCACTATGTCCAGTGTCTCCCTAGCATGAATAAGCTTCTGTTTATAGGAATCCATCTGAGTATTTATCCCTTTTAAATGCTGCTTCAAGTTCTTCAATTTGGTCCAAACCATCTGCATAGATGTTCCTTCACAATTCTGAGCCCAAGTTTGCTCCAGAATGGTTTTGAACTGAGGATTTTCCATAATTGCAGTATAGAATCTGAAAGGTTTGGGATGTAGAAGTTTTTGGATGCCAAATTTAATGAGAATAGGGGAATGATCAGAAACTGAAGGTTTCATGAAATCAGCTTCAAGGTGTCCATACTGTTGAATCCACTGAAATTACCCAATGCCCAGTCAAATTTAATATAAACTCTAGTATCATTGTCCTGCTTGTTTGTCCAAGTATAATGCCACCCTTTGGCTCGAAGGGGAGTGAGCTGAAGATCACTAATAACATCATTGAACCCTACGGTTTCAGCATCAGTGACAGGAGAACCTATTCTGTCTTTAGAACATAATACAGTATTGAAGTCCCCACTCAGTACCCAAGCATCCTGATTGGGAATATTGGTTGCCCTTAAATCACTCCACAGTTGTTCCCTATTGTTTGCAGTATTATGAGCATAAATGACACCCATATGAATTATGATCTTACTTTGAGGATCTTCTAACAGACACTGGATAACTTGATCAGTCACAAAAGAGATAAGGATTTGAATGTGAGGCTTCCAAAGAAGCCATATTCTTCCATTTACAGCTTTAGCATAGTTGCATTGGACCTTCCATCCCTTAGCAACCTTATCTAATATCCTCTTAGCTTTATGTTCTTTCACTCTAGTTTCAAGAACTCCTATGACATCTACTTTATTTTCAGACAGAAAGCTTTTCAATTCTTTCTGTTTATGGACTTGATTCAGCCCTCTTATGTTCCAAGTAACAATAATCATGAGGTAATAGAAGAATTACTCTAAGAAGGTCCTGGATCCACCTGTCGACCTCTTCTACCAGCATCCAGAATAACTAGAGTAGACTTCCCCTTATTGGCTTTATCAATCATAACCTCACTGATCCCAGAAGGTACCCCTGTAGCTGTTGTGTTTCTGCCAGAGCCAACTAGTTCATGCTGTTCCACAGTACTATTCACCAGCTGCATATCACCAGTATGTTGCTGATTCCCAATAGTACTAGTCTCCAGTTGCACTGCCTCACTGATATGTTCTGGTTGAGCTGGAATAGGTACCATTGTATCTGCAACAGTCTTAGGTACCCACTCCTGTTTAGTAACTTTGACCTGCCTTGGCATTCTAGCTCTCTGTCTTCTACCCTTCTCCTGCTCACCATGAACCCATTCTACATCATTGCCTACATTATACCAGCATTCAATAGCATCATGGACAAATTTCAAGCAATGATTGCAAAAGCTAGGTTTCCAATCATATTCAATCTGTTGCACTTTCATACCAAAAGGAGTTTCAATTTCAATCTGATCAGGTAGGGGATAAGCAGCATCAACTTCTACTAAGACTCTCACAAAAGAGATCTTCTCATAATGTGCTGTGAATTTATCCGTGTACAGTGATCTGCCCACTGCACTAGCCAATTTGCTCAAAACATCAAAAGACTAGTAACCCACCGGAAGGCCAGGGAATCTAATCCATACAGGTACAGTGCTGAGAAAATCATTTTGAAAAGAAAAATAAACCTCCCATGGTTTCAACACCATAGGCTTGTTTCTGTACGAGTATGGCCCAGATTGCATAACTAACTCTTTATCCTCTTTACTATTGAAACGAAATATGCAGTATCCTTCAGCATGCAACAGTATCTGAGGTTTGGACACAAAATTCCAAACATGCATCACGAAATTCTCCATCATTTTAGCATTTGGATTATCTCCAATTACATATCTGATCAATGCATTTGCCCAGTAATCTACCTGAGTTTGTAGATCCTCTACACTGATTTAACTACCTTCTGACCATCTCTTTCAATCGGAGGTACAAATGAGAGCGCCTTACACATTCGTGCATCGCGATTTCCTCTAACAACTTCAGTAGCATTCGAAAGTGATTTTGCAGAGTCACTTACTTCAGATAATTGGAGTCGTCTCGCAGTCGAGTTAATCGGAACTTCAGTTTTGTCCATCGGAATTGTATTTACAGTTGCTTCAACCTCTGCATGCAAGTTCTCTGGCGATTGGAATTTCTGTGGAAGGAAATTCCCAAAGGTCAGAGGTTCCAGTGCCGTAGCGACACCGTGAGCAGGGGTAACGAGTTGCACAGGGATATCGGAGCAGTCGGAGCAGCATTGCGACGGCGGCGAGCCATTTCCGGCACAATTGTGATCTTGCTATTGTGCGCCGAAATAGGAGTTACTGATTTGTTGAAGTGCTATTATGCGCCGAGAGCATATTCCCGTGCAATCCTCTCCTTGTAGGATACCTTTTTTATTTGGAATGTTACTGTTGTTGTTTATTTCTAAGTCTTCTCTTTTTTCCTTGAATGTTTTCCTCGATTGATTGTCTTGATTTAAAAGAATTGTTGGTAGGCTTTAACTCGAATATGGACGAGTGTGTCTTTGACTAATTCGGGCAAAGTCAAATGTCACCATATCTAATTCAAACGAGGTTGATTGTGAAATAAAATTCGAGCTCGGTCGATTTGTGAGTTGATTCGAGCGAGGTCGATATTACTCTTAACTAATTCGAACGTGATCGAATGTGAGTGTATTAATTAATTCGAACAAGGTCAAATGTGAGTTGATTCAAGCGAGGTCGAATGCAACTCAGTTAATTCTTACAAGGTCGGATATGAGTTAATTCAAGCAAGGTCGAATGTTACTCAGTTAATTCTAATGAGGTCGGATGTGATTCGATTCAAGCAAGGTCGAATGTTACACTTAATTAGTTAGAACGGGGACAAATGTGATTAGATTTGAGCGAGGTCAAATATTACTCAGTTAATTCTAATGAGGTCGAATTTGGTTTGATTCGAGAGTGGTTGAATATTACTCTTAATTAGTCCAAACGAGGTCGAATGTTGGTTGATTCGAGCGAGGGAGAATGTTACTCTTAATTAGTTCGAACAAGGTCGAATGAAAGTTGATTCGAGCAAGGTCAAATGTTACTTAGTTAACTTGAAGGAGGTCGAATGTGGGTTGATTTGAGTGAGACCAAATGTTACTTTTAATTAGTTTGAACAAGGTCGAAAGTGAGTATTATGATGGTGCGATGTTCGAACGTGGTAAAGACATAGGCAAACATCATGTGCCATTATGCTTTGCTTACATATATACATTGGAGAAGTTTACACATTTTTCGGGCCGATATTCCACTCCCAGTCTACCTAGTTCCTTTATTGGTCAACCAAGAGAAATATTTGAGGGGTCGAGCAATGAACTTGCTATATTGTATTTTCACATGCTCATGCATATATTCGAAATGTCCTCCTTTTCACATCATTAAAAACCTCTACGAGAAAACCTATTTGGGATAAAACTCGGGTGAGGGAAAAATAGCGCGGCTTCGAGAACATCTTTCCTTAGAAGTTCATGTACTTGAGGTGGGTGATGTTTCGATTGTTTCATAGTAATTTACCTTCCATAATTTCCAGTTGGAATGACCCTGTGCTTCTTCTCGCCATAAATTTGTATAGGTCATCCCAATTAGTCCCTATCTTTCCTTCCTGTGGATCCTTGCTTTCTGGTGTTTTGTCTTTGAGTACGTAGTCCCCGACTTTGAGTGGTCTAATCTTATATTTTTTGTTGTAGCATCGCTCTGCTTGTTGTTTCTAAGCGACCATCCTTATGTATGCCATGTCTCTTCGTTCTTCAACCTTATCGAGGTCTTTCCTCTTACTTTTATCCCTTCTCGACACACTCTCTAGTGAGTACCATAGACTTGGTTCTCTGACCTCGGTTGGTATTAGTATATCAGTCCTATTGACCAATAAGTATGAGGTTCCTCATATGCTTGTTTTTAGCGCTTTGCGGTATGCCCATAGAACTTCCGACAACAACTCCAGCCATAGTCCTTAGGAGTTCTTGAGCTTTTTCATCATTCAACATTGACTTGTTGGAGGACTTCGCTTTCCCAATTGCCACTGGAAGATATGGCATGGAGAGTATTATTTTGATATGACATTTCTTGAAGAACTTGATGATCTTTTTCATTGTTAATTGAGGCCTGTTGTCACGACTCATTTCTTTGGGCAGGCATAAACGGCACACGATATTCCTCTATATGAATGTGATCACATCTTACTTGCATATTTGGGCGAATGCACCTGCTTCAACCCACTTGAAAATATATTCACTTAAAACTAAAAGAAATTGCACATTACCTCATCCTACTGGCAGGGGTTCAACGATGTCCATCCCTCATTTGATGAAAGGACAATGCGAGGTGGCTGAGTGGAGTTGCTCGCCCGCTTGGTAGATCATGGGGTGTATCTTTGGCATTGTTAGCATTTTTTATGAGGTCAACAGCCACTTTTCTCATTGTGGGCCATTAGTAGCCTGCTCGTATGAGGCATCTAACTAGGGCTCGATTGATGATATAAGCTCCATATTGACCTTCATGGACTTCCTCCAGAACATGCCGCGTCTTGTTTGGTCCTAAGCATTTCTCAAGGGGGTTGCCATACGTTCTTTTGTACAAGTTGTTGGCGATGACACTGTACCTGGCCACCTGCATTTGATGCTTTTTGGCTTCTTTATTATTGTCTGGAAGCACACAGTCCTATAAATATGTGACAATACCATTGCGCTAGTCCCAAGTTAGGTTTATAGTTCATGCCTCGATTTTATTGATCGACGAGTAAAGGAGAGTGACCACGTTTCCTTCTCATGTTATTTTTTTAGTAGCCACTGCTAGTTTGGCAAGGCCAACTGCTTTGATGTTCTGTGCTCAAGGGATTTTATCGAGCTAGCACTCAACGAACTCGGGTAACAGCTTGTAGATCTTGGCCTGGTATATTTGCAGTCTTTGTTTCTTGATTTGTAAAGTCCATGTGACTTGATTGACGATGAGCTGAGAGTCACAACATAGGACGACTCGCTTCGTTCCATACTTGAGTGCTAATTTTGGTCATGCAACCATTGCCTCATTGTTAGTCATATTCGAGATTCTTATGTACTTGTAAATTACTTCCTGTTGGGACCTCAAGCATGAGTCACATTCCGGATCCTGACACATTAGAGGTGCCATCGGTATATAAAACCCATAGTCCATATATTTTAGAGGAAGTACACGTGGCTTCCTTTTCGACTTCAGGCGTTATGTTTGTGCTAATGTCGGCGAGCACTTGCAACTTTATCGTTGTTCATGATTTCTAGGTTATCTTAATCATGCTCAATTCTATGGCCCATTTGACTCACTTGCCCCACATCTCGGGTTTGTGTAGAATACTCCTTAGGAAAAAAATCATGACCACCCAGATGGGGTGACGCTGGAAATAGGGCCTAAGCTTTTAGTGAAGCTACGACCAAAGCCAGGGCTAGCTTCTTGAGCTGTAGATACCTCATTTTGGTGTCGTCCAAAGTTTTGCTAATATAATAGATGGGAGATGTACCTTTGTTTACTCGGACCAGGATTGCGCTCATGACCACGCCAGACACATCCAAGTAGATGAGGAGACATTTCCCAAGTTCTGCCTTGGCGAGTAGTGAGGGAGAAGACAGGTACGCCTTTGATTCTTTCAAGGCTTTGACGCACTCAGAGTTCCATTGGATTCCATTGTCTTTCTTGAGTATGCCAAACAATTTATAGTATCTGTCGAAGGACTGCGAGTTGAACCTCGACTTGGCAGCTATGCGACCGATCAGCTTCTGTACCTATTTCTTACTGGTTAGGTTCTCCGATATTCATTCTATAGCTTTGATTTGGTCGGGTTTGACCTCTGTTATGATACCAAAAAGCCAAGGAACTTTCTCAAGGTTACTCCAAAAGCGCACTTTTCGGCGATCAACTACATACCATATCGTCTGAGTATGTCGAAGGCCTTTTCAAATGGTCGATGTGATCTCTTTCCTTTTTGATTAGACCAGCATATCTTCGATTTAGACTTCCATGGTTTCGCCGAGCTGGTTATTGAACATTTTTGTCACCAACCTCCCAAACGTCACCATGTGTTTTCAGTCTGAAAGGCATCAATCCGAAGTAATACGTCCCCTAATGGGTGATGAAAGTGCTTTTTTCTTGGGCTTCCTCCTCCATGAGGATCTAGTTGTAGCCCGAGTGGGCATCTAAGAAACATAATAGCTCGTGTCCAGCTGTTGTGTCTATGAGCTGGTCAATAAGGGGTAGTGCGAATGAGTCTTTGGAGCAGGCGTTCTTCAGATCTGTGAAGTATACGCACATACGCCATTTTCCATTATTTTTTTTCACCATGACCACATTGGCGACCCATTGAGGGTTCTTTGATTCTCTGATAGAGCCATTTTCCAACAGTTTTTCAACCTTCTCATGGGTCGCGCCGTTTATTAGGGAGTTAAATTTCTGCCTGATTTGCCGCACTGGGGTAAAATGGGTCGACGTTCAACTTGTGTGTCACTATTTCTTTCGGAATGCCCGATATATCTACATGGGAAAAGGCACAAAAGTCTGCATTGTTAGATAAAAATCGATGGAATTTACCTGGTTCCTGAAGTTTGTGGCTGGTGTAGGCTTTTTTACTATGGTCATCTATGTTGAGTTGTACGAGGGTCGAGATCCTCTATGGTCCACCTGTGGCTTCTACGATTTCGGGGTCCCCGATGACACCTTTCTCTTCATCATCATCTGGCCTCGACCTTGTTAATTGCTATGTAGCTTCAGATTTGCCTTTCAATTGTTGGGTGTATGTACAGTCTTGGGACATGCAATAGCATTCTCAGGCAGTGCGTTGCTCGCCTCGGATGCTGAATACTCCCCAAAGAGTGGGAATTTGTTATCTTGATATAGGCTGGAGGAGACGGCTTTCATAGCGTATATACAGTGGCAACCTATGATGGCGTTGTATGACGTATCATGGTGCATGATGTGGAACGTGGTCTATAAGGTGACACCACTGCCATGACAGGTAGCATGATTTATCTTTATGTTCTCTCAACTGCATTGTTAAAACCCATCAGTGTGATGCAGCGCGGCACTATCCTATCCTCAAGCTTCATTTGTGTGAGAACTCGAGTGTGGACAATGCACGCACCTCTCCTATCATTGACCATAATATTTTATATGTCAGTATCTAAGATACGTAAAGTAATAACAAGGGAGTCATAATGAGGAAAGACCAAACCGTGGATATCCGACTTATCGAAGATGTTACTCTTTTCGAGTTCGTCAAACCGTTCATGAGTGATTGACCATTTCAACTTGCGCACTTTTCCAAGGCATAGACTATTCTGAGATAGAAACACAGAAGTTGTAAGGAGACAGTACTAGAGGCATACCACTTTCGCTTTGGTGAGTCCCTGTTGGCAACCTAGATGGGTCGTTGCTATGTTGGGGAGGTGGTATGACATTGGCTCTAACATATGGTTGATGCCTTTCACGGTTGGGTCGCGGGCCTACCGCGTCTCTTCTATTGTTATTTCCTCTATCTTTCCTGGATTCCATTTGGACTACGGTCAGCGGTTGATTGGCCCATTGAGGTCGTCCTCATCGGCTCGCACTTCAATGCAATAGGCATTGTGTATCTCTTCCCAAGTGATTCGGGGATATTTCATAAATTGTCTTAATAATTTTCTGGCGACCTCGAATCATTCCTGTTTAATCCGTTCTAGGAAGCTGCTACTGCTATTTCTTCTGATACATTTGATAAGGTCATCCACTTACGGTTGAATCGGGAGAGAAATTTCTTAATCCTTCATCGGGTGATTGTTTAACTGTAAATATATTATTCACCCTCGTCTCTGCTTTTTTAGCCCGGCATGGCCAGTTACAAACTTGTTAGCAATTTTCTCAAAAGTCTCTATGGAGCGTCCATGTAGCTGTGAGTACCAAGTTAGTGCTCCCTCGGTGAGGGTTTCGCCAAACGTCTTCATCAATATGGAAGAGACTTGTTCTTTGGTAGGTCGTTGCTTTTTACTGCGGTAACATAGTGGGTCACATTATCCTTAGTGTCACACCCCAAATCCGAGGGCATGACCGGCACTCAACTGGGTATCCCAAGTCAAATTGACCTGGGTGCCTTTCCTATTTCCCACGCGTTACCCCACATTATTCAACGATAATTAGCTAAAAGGTACTAAATTTTGCAAGCGAAAGAACATACGATTTCTCTTTTATAACCACACAATATGATTAACAAGGAAAAACTTTTACAAAACATATACTATGTTTAACAAGGAGCATGGTATACAAGTTTTACAGTGACCAAAACATACACCTTTAAATATAAGTTCTAACGCACATACCACCATCTACGGAGTCTCTAAGAGAAAGATAGCACAACACTTGACGGCGACAAGGCCCCGGTAATACCTCTACAAAAGGACACAAGACTCCAAAATACAACAACATAGGTGGCATGAGCCACACAAGGCCCCGGAAGCCAAGGGGCTCACCAAACACGAATACTGCCTATAGAGAGGAGGATGAGCTATGAACGGTGGACAGGAATGCCTGCCACAGATCCACCTACAATCATAACACGAATGTAGCGTCCCCGACAAAAGGGGCGTCAGTACATTTGAATATTACTGGCATGTATGAAATAACTTTGTCCTACGTAAACTCAAGCCAAATTACATATACAAGTATAGAACAGAACAACAATAGTACAAGTACAACAATGAAGCAACAATCAAACACTTCACAACAAATGATTCAAGTAGTCATACAAAGGGGCAATCAGTGCCCCGCGGGCTACAAACTCTCCTGCTGTCTCCTTTCACATTTCAACATTTATCATTTCATGATTCATATTCATATCAATAGTGATATTGGATCACATTTTTTCAACCCTTATTACCTCGTCCACCCTTATCACCCCAACCCACACCTTATTTCACTGTGTTGCAGCGCGCAACACGACCCCGCCTGACAACTTACAATTCACAACAACAAACAGCACAACAACAAATACAAGAAATCAACTACGGCACATTGTTAACATAGATCCACAACAAGGGTAATGCAATTCCACAACTAGAAACAATAATTTCCTCATGTTCATCAAATTGGTACACAATTTAGATCATCACAACAGTTATTCACAACTAATCACATACGTTTTTCCACAATATTTCCATTTCCACTGTTCCACATTATTCCCATTTCCATTATTCCATATTGTTTCCATTTCCATTGTTCCACATTACTTCCATTTTCATTGTTCCACATTATTTCCATTTTCGTTATTCCAATGACAAGTTCCACAATATTCACCACAAATCGTTACCACACAAAGCTTCACAATGATTCTCACATGAATATCAACTAGCAAAAATTTCACAACTAGCATAGGGTGATATCACAAGGATCACAGTTATCCATACATACCGAGAGTTGAGTTTTTCCCTTTAAACCTTTAGCCCGATTTGCCAAGAAATCAAGAAGTCAATCTAGTTCATGAACAACACTTAGGTTTTAGAAATTTAAACTCATAGTTACTATCCAATTCCCTTTTTACATGATTTTTGAGTTTTGAAGACATGCATGAAGATTTTATGAAGAAAATTCAAAGAAAGTGTATGGGGTTCCCTTCCCAAACTTAATTTCGAAATTTGGGGGAAATGGATTAGGGATTTTACCTGAGAAATCAATAGAGAAGACAATGCACCAAGAATTTTCCAAGCTCTAATAGTTTTGAAAGATCAATTGACGAAGAATTTTCTTTCTCTCTCTAGGACCTCTCTTCCTCTCACTTATTTTGTTCAGAAAATGGGTTAAAAATGAGGGAGGGGGTGTTTTTATTTAAGAGGGGTCCGGATTAGATTTTTAGAAAATAACTGGGCGAGCTCAATCTGCGAGGCAGCTATGCGATCGTAGAACAGACATGCGGTCCACAGAAATCGCTCAAACTTCAAACCTCTTGGGTTGGGAATACAGTAGACATGCGGTCCGCATTTACGTTCTGCGGTCGCAGAATGCACCGCAGAACTGACCTTCGAATTTCCTCAGGGACAATATGCGATTACTCTGCGGTCTGCATATTGATTATGCGATTGCAGATTTGACCGCATTTTCAACATCACAATTTGGCTGTTCTCTGATTCACTCTACGGTAGGAATGCGGTCCGCATAGCTGATCTGTAACCGCATTCTGGACCGCATTGTGATCTTTTTCCGGAAAAATTTTGATTTCACATTTTCAAGTTCAAAACAGTAAAAAGGATCAAATCCATATGGGTAGACTCGACTCTATGAGCTGCTAACATCTGAGCACTCATTTTCACGGGGCCTTACATCCTCCCCCGCTTAAGATTATTCGTCCTCGAATGAGGACTTGGGAACCAAATGAGTTTGAAAACATGATATGCAAGTTCCTACGCTTTTATTAACTTCCAAGTTTGTTTTAGAAAAAATTTTCCAGAGTTTCCTTTGTAATATGGACATAACCACCTGTCAAAGAACCTCCAAACACATTCCCAAGCACTACTACACAAACTTGCTACCTTTGCACCATTTGTAAAATGCACAATCCTCATACTTGCACATATTCAACCTCTCGATACACCTTACCATTTGGCACACAACATATAAATCAAATTAAGCATTAACCGTCTGACTATTAAAGCCAATTACCTATCACAAGGGTACAAAATAGTTATTCATTTCAATACAATTCCTTCATGCAAAAAGTAATCATTACACAATGTCTTCAACTGGCACAATTTTAGAACATGGATACATGAAACACTGGGTGCACTAAGGACATTTGAGGGGGCATTTCCAACCTATACGCAACTTGACCGATCCTTTGAGTGATTTGATTAGGCCCGACATACCTAGGACTTAGTTTTCCCTTCTTCCCAAAGCGCATGACTCCTTTCATAGGTGACACCCTCAAGAATACCCAATCTCCTTCTTGACACGTCAATTCTCTTCGACGCACATCCGCGTAGGATTTTTGGTGACTTTGAGTAGTCTTCAGTCTTTCCTGAATAAATCTTACCTTTTCCATGGCCTGGTGCACGAGATCTGGCCCTATTAATTCTGCTTCACCAACCTCGAACCATCTGATCAGGGACCTACACCTCCTTCGGTACAATGCTTCAAATGGGGCCATTTGGATGCTAGCATGGAAGCTGTTATTATAAGCAAACTCTATAAGGGGCAGGTGATCATCCCAATTACCTTTGAAATCCAAGACACATGCCCGCAACATATCTCAGCGTCTGAATAGTCCGCTCTGCTTGGACATCGGTCTGCGGATGAAAAGTTGTTATGAGATTCACTTGAGTGCCCAAACCTTGCAGAAATTTCCTCCAGAAGTTAGCTGCAAACTAAGCTTCTCGATCCAAAATGATAGAAAGTGGCGTACCATGAAGTCTCACTATCTTCTTGATATACAATCGAGCATATTGTTCCGCAGTATCGGTGGACTTGACCGGCAAAAAGTGAGCTGATTTGGTGAGCCTATCTGTAATTACCCAAATTGAGTCAAACTTGTGCTGAGTACGAGGTAGTCCTGTCACGAAGTCCATATTGATCATTTCCCATTTCCACATCGGTATTTCTATAAGTTGAGTCAACCATCCCGGCCGCTGATGCTCGGCCTTCACTTGCTGGCAATTCGGGCACTTAGAGACGAAGTCCACTACACTCTTCTTCATACCACTCCACCAATAGATATCCTTGAGATCGTGATACATCTTTGTAGATCCTGGGTGCACTGAATACCTGGAATGATGAGCCTCCGCCATTACCCTCTCCCAAAGATTATCCACATCTGGGACACATAACCTGTCATGGCAGCATAGTACACCATCGTTGCTGCCGAGCAAAAATGCTGAAATTTTGTTACTTAGAGCCGCCTCCTTTAATTGTGCCAACGCTAGATCAACAAAATGCTTTTCTTTAACCTCTTCCACGAGCGACGATTCTATTGTATTATGCACCATAAGTTCCTCCTCATTCAGGGCCGAGATACAAACCCCAAGGCTGGCAAACTGATGTACCTCCCGAGCTAGAAACCTCTGATCCGCCCTCAAGTGAGCAAAACTACCCATGGATTTTTGACTGAGGTGTCGGCCACCACGTTCGCCTTCACTGGATGGTACAAAATGTCCATATCATAATCTTTAAGCAGTTCTAACCACCACCGCTGCCTCAAATTTAGCTCCTTCTACTTGAATAGATATTTTCTTGTGATCTGAAAACGCATCTATATGAATCCCATAAAGATAATGCCGCCATATTTTCAAGTCGAACACAACTGCTCCAAGCTCCAAATCATGCGTCGGACAATTTTTCTCGTGATTCTTGAGTTTCCTGAAAGCATATGCTATAACCTTTCTGTGCTGCATCAGAACACACCCTAAACCAATCCTGGAGGCATCACAATAAACCACAAACCCCTCTGTGCCTTCTGGCAAGGCCAATACTGGTGTTGAATTCAACCTTGTCTTCAATTCCTGAAGACTCCTCTAACAAGGATTTGACCACTGGAATTAGCTGATTTCTGCGTCAATTTAGTCAAAGGAGAGGCGAGGGTGGAGAATCCCTCTACAAACCTCCGATAATACCCTGCTAACCCCAAATAGCTACGGATCTTCGTCGGGATCGTGGACCTAGGTCAATCCTTCACCTCTACAATATTTTGGGGGTCCACCTGAATCCCCTCACTGGAAACAACATGACCTAGAAAAGTGACTGATTCCAACCAAAATTCACATTTGGAAAACTTGGCATACAATTGTTGCTGATGTACAGTTTGCAAAACTGCTCTGAGGTGACCGGCATGGTCCTCCCTGCTACGCGAATATACGAGGATGTCGTCAATGAAAACAATCAAGAAGGAGTCTAAGAATGACTTGAAGACCCAATTCATAAGATCTATAAAAGCTACCGGGGCATCGGTTGGCCCAAAATACATGACCAAGAATTCAAAGTAGCCATAACACCTTCTGAAAGTGGTCTTAGGAATATCCTGCTTCCTGATCTTCAGTTGGTGGTACTCGAACCGCAAATCAATCTTGGAGAAGAACCTTGCACCTTGCAATTGATCGAAAAAATCATCTATCCGAGGCAAAGGGTACTTATTCTTGATGGTGATTTTATTAAGGTGTCGATAATCAATCCACATCAGAAGTGACCCATCCTTCTTCCTAACAAAAAGAACCGGAGCACCCCATGGCGACACACTTGGCCGGATAAACCCCTTCTCCAATAAATCCTTCAACTACTCTTTTAACACTCGCAACTCTGCTGGCGCCATTCTGTACGGTGGAATAGATATTGGCTGGGTATCTAGCAATACATCAATCCCGAAATCAATCTCTATATCTGGCGGGATTCCTGGAAGCTCCTCTGGAAATACCTCAAGAATCTCATTCACAATTGGCACGGACTCGGGGGCAGGAACCTTTGGAGTAGTGTCCGCCACCCGGACTAAATGATTGATACACCCCTTCCTTATCATCTTCGAAGCCATGAAGTAGGAAATAAACCTACCCTTCAGCGCCACACCATTTCCTTTCCACTCAACAAACGGCTCATTAGGAACTCGAGTGTCATGACTCTCGTCCGACAATCAAGTTTGGAAAAGCACGAATAGAGCAAATCCTTCCCCATGATTACATCAAAATCAACCATCCCAAGCTCTATAAGTTCAGTCGTGGTAGCATGACCACCTACCATAACAACACAATTCCTATATACCTGAGCGACTATAATAGAATCACCAAATGGAGTCAATACAGGTAACGACTCAAAAAGCTACTCGGGTTCAATCCCAAAACTCGAAGCAACAAATGGAGTGACATAGGACAAAAAAGACCCCATATCAATAATAGCATAGCAATCAAAGGTCTAAACAGATAGGATACCTGAGCAACATCTGGGGAAGCCTCAGCACTCTGACGGCCACTCAACGCATAAAACCTGCTGGGTCTGCCCCTACCACGAGTTCCACCTCTGGCTGCACCAGGCCCTGCTGGGGCTGGAGAGTGACTGATGACGTAGCTACTGATGAACTGGATGGCTGAGCAAGTCTCCTGCCCGTGCCCTGCCTGGGCGCATGGCAGTCCCGCTGTATGTGACCTCTTACCCCACAATTGTAACACACTGGAGCATCCAAGTAACAGGCCTTTGTATGAAATATCCCACACTTGGGCATATACCTCCCTGCTATCGAGGTCTCACCCCCGAATGACTGAACTGGCGGGACCTCCTCCTGTCTAAACCTGGCCCCGAAGGACTACTCTACTAACGGTGCACAATGACGGTGCACTAGCTGAGGACTGAGCATAAGACTGAGATGGTCCCAATGACCCTCTCCCTGGAGCTGACCTCCCTGAGTGACCCATAGACCGGGCCCTGCTGCTACTCTCCCTGTCTGCCCGAATCTTCAACTTCCTGGCCTCTATGGCCTGAGCAAAACCCATGATCTTCCTGTTGTTCATGTCTACATTCAAAGCCGTTGTAGCAGCTTCATTTACCACCAAAGGGCTGAGATCCTGAACAAATCGCCGAACTGTGGCCTCCATAGTCGACACCAACTGAGGAGCATACTTGGAAAACCTCACAAACTCCATATGATACTCCCAAACACTCATGCTACCATGCTTAAGAACCTCAAACTCGGTGGCACGGGCTGCCATGGTCTCGGCAGGAAAAAATTGGTCCATGAAGGTATCTACAAACTCATCCCATCTAGCTGGAGGGCTCCCCTCCTCACATGAATCCTCCCATATCTCGAACCAAAAACGCGCAGCCCTCTTCAACCTGTATGAAGCCAATTCTACCCTTTCTATCTCTCTAGCCTTCATCACTCAGAGGGTCTTGTACATCTCATTAAGGAATTCTTGCGGATCGGCCTCTAGCTCTGTGTCTGAGAATTCTGGAGGATTCAATCGCAAAAACTGATAAACTCTGGAGCTGGAGGAATCTCCCTGTTTGCTGGAGGAAACAGGGGCATCACACGATCTCTGGGCCTAGGCGGCCACTAACTGGGTCAACATTCAGATAGCTCCCCTAAGGTCTCCATCAGAAATCCCGGGATCAGAAGCTGGAGCAACATCAGGATTAGGAGCATTGGCAGGAGGGATAGTAGCACCCTCGGCCACTGCTGGAACATGATTGCTTGGATCAGGAATGGATGGAGCAGACAAATTCAAAACGGAGGAATCACTCTCACCCACGGTAGTTGGCACATGATCCACAGCTGCACTGGAAGTGGCATTGGCCCCTAGGCCAAGTCTAGCTTTCTTCATTGGTGCCATCACTTAAAATTTGAAATAGAGCACGAATTAGACACAACATCACCTCACCGCACGAACTTGGAATAACAAAGAAGAGGATCATTTTTCCTAGATGCCCATATAGCCCCCCAACTTATATATGTGGTCAACAACACAACGATAAGAAGGGCTCTACTAGACATGGCTCCGAGACATCCTAGGACTCCTTTAAAATCTTAGGCTCTGATACCAAGTTCTTCATGCCCCAAATCTGAGGGCACGACCGACACTCAATCGGGTATCCCCAGTCGAGTGGACCTGGGTGCCTTTCCTATTCCCCACGCGTTGCCCCACATTATTCAATGATAGTTAGCCAAAAGATATTAAAATTTTCAAACGAAAGAACATTTGATTTCTCTTTTATAACAACACATTATGATTAACAGGGAATAGCTTTTACAAAACATGTACTATGGTTAACAGGGAACGTGGTATACAAGTTTTAGAGCGCCCAAAACATACACCTTTATACATAAGTTCTAACCCACATACCACTGTCTACGGAGCCTCTAAGAGAAATATAGTACAACACTTGCCGGCGACAACGCCCCGGCTATACCTTTGCAAAAGGACACAAGACTCCAAAATACAACAACATAGGTGGCATGAGCCACACAAGGCCCTGCATGGAAAGGGGATCACCAAACACGAATACCGCTGATAGAGAGGAGGAGGAGATACGAATGGTGAACTGGAGTGCCTGCCACGGATTCACCTACAATCATAACACGAATGTAGCGTCCTAGGCAAAAGGGACGTCAGTACATCTGAATTCTACTGGCATGTATGAACAAACTCTGTCCCAAGTAAACTCAAGCCAAATTACATATACAAGTATAGAACTGAACAACAATAGTACAATTACAACCATGAAGCAACAAGCAAACACTTCACAACAAATGATTCAAGTAGTCATACAAAGGGGTAATCAGTGCCCCACAGGTTACGAACTCTCCTTCTATCTCCTTTCACATTTCCATATTTATCATTTCATGATTCATATTTATATCAGTAGTGATATTGGATCACATTTATTCCACCCTTATTAACTTGTCCACCCTTATTAACTCGGCCAACCTTATCACCCCAACCCACACCTTATTTCACCGTGTTGCGGCGCACAACCTGACCCCGCCTGACAGTTTTTAATT
This sequence comes from Nicotiana benthamiana, assembly GCA_034376525.1. Classification (NCBI taxonomy): domain Eukaryota; kingdom Viridiplantae; phylum Streptophyta; class Magnoliopsida; order Solanales; family Solanaceae; genus Nicotiana; species Nicotiana benthamiana. The sequence goes on from CM067325.1 coordinate 108,047,311, forward strand.
CATAACAACAAACAGCACAACAATGAATACAAGAAATCAACTATGGCACATTGTTATAATACATCCACAACAAGGGTAATGCAATTCCACAACTAGCAACAACAATTTCCTCATGTTCATCAAATTGGTACACAATTTAGATTATCACAACAAGTATTCACAACTAATCACACACGTTGTTCCATAATATTTACATTTCCACTGTTCCATATTATTTCCATTTCCATTGTTGCACATTGTTTCAATTTCCATTGTTCCACATTACTTCCATTTCCATTTTTCCAAATTATTTCCATTTCCGTTGTTCCAATTACAAGTTACACAACATTCACCACAAAGTGTTACCACACAATTATACCACACAAAGCTTCACAATAATTCTCACATGAATATCAACTATCAACAATTTCACAACTAGCATAGGGAGATTTCACAAGGATCACAGTTAGCCATGCATACCTGGAGTTGAGTTTTCCCCTTTTAACCTTTAGTCCAATTTGTCAAGCAATGAAGAAGTAAATCTAGTTCATGAACAATACTTAGGTTTTAGAAATTTAAACTCATAGTTACAACCCAATTCCCTTTTTACAAGATTTTCGAGTTTTGAAGCCATGCATGAAAATTTTATGAAGAAAATTCAAAGCAAGTGTATGGGTTTCCCTTCCCAAACTTAATTTCGAAATTTGGGGAAAATGGGTTAGGGATTTTACCTTAGAAATCAATAAATAAGACAATGCACCAAGAATTTTCCAAGCTCCAATGGTTTTGAAAGATCAATTGATGAAGAATTTGCTTTCTCTCTCTAGGTCCCTCTCTTCCTCTCTTTTATTTTGTTCAGAAAATGGGTTAAAAATGAGGGATGGGGTGTTTTTACTAAAGAGGGGTCGGGCTTAGATTTTTAGAAAATAACTGGACGAGCTCAATCTGCGACGCAGCTCTGCTATCGCAGAACAGACATGCGGTCCACATAATGGACCGTAGAAATGGCTCAAACTTCAAACCTCTCGGGTTGGGAATGCGGTGGACATGCGGTCCGCATTTAAGTTTTGCAGTCGCAGAATGCACCGCAGAACTGACCTTCGAATTTCCTCAGGGACAATATGCCATTACTCTGCGGTCCGCATATTGATTATGCGTTGGCAGATTTGACCGCATTTTCAACATCAAAATTTTGTTGCTCTCTAATTCACTATGCGGTAGGAATGCGGTCCGCATAGCTGATCTGCGACAGCATTCTGGACCGCATTTTGACCATTTTATGGAAAAATTTTGATTTCACATTTTCAAGTTTAAAATAGTAAAAAGGATCCGATCCACATGGGTAGACTCGACTCTATGAGCTGCTAAAATCTGAGCACTCATTTTCACGGGGCCTTACACTTAGGGTCCGTCGTGCCATCGTATATTTCCAATTACGACAGCATTTTGAAGGTTTTAGGTACGGCGTGTGGTGTAGTTTCTTAAATGTATAGTTGCTTAATGAACCGGTCGGCGTCTCTTCTTAGTAAGAGTTTTGGTGCGCCTGGTATTTTTTCTACCCTTTCTTGATGCTCTTTTAATTAGTCACGGAGCATTTAGTTCTCATTCTCCATCTCCTCCATCTTCCTCAAAATTGTTGTGAGGGTGTCGTTACCTGAATCACTAAGGTTGTGAGTAATACATATCACAAAAGGAGGATTGTGCTTCTCGTTTGTCACTGGTGCAATGCTGACTCTCATAGTTTCTTTGTTCGTCCTTTGGGCGGACATGTCAAGAATGCTGGTCAGCGTTTTTTTCAACCGCGCATCGAGCAACTTTTTCACTGCATGTTGTGTCTCTCCCATTGTGGATGTAAAGGCCCCTTTATCGTGGGTGAACCATTTTGCCTGGGGGGGTTGTTAATGTCACGTCCTTAGTATCTGTTCCAGTTACTTCGCCGATGGTGTTTAGGAGGTTGTTAGTAATACCGGCTACTGATTTCATTCTTCCTCTACATTACCTGCCATGTTAAACTATGCACGCAGGAAAAAGACAAGGTTTTTTTGTTGCATTCTTTTAGATCTGAAAGAAACTAAGAAAGAAACTAAGACTTTGATTAGGACATCCCCACAAACGGCGCCAAATTAATTGACCAAAATATGATAATCTCTGGTTAAATCTATTAATCCGTTATTAAGGAAAGTTAATTCTAGTTAAAGCTAATAACTTTAGATCTAAAGTTAATAGTGCCGAAGGTATGAGCAGTAAAGAAACAGAATTAACGTGATAATAATAAATGCACTCAATGCAATAGTGTGCATGAAGGATTAGATATTAAATAACAATAAAGGGAAACAAATGTAAATAAGGAGTAAAATTCACCCAATACTGAATGGGGTGAAAGATTCTTCCTTCTAACAATGATGAATAACACGCATGTGAGAGAATATTGAGCACTTTCTCGGATCAGGTAGAAATGACTATAGATAATCTACCAGGATAGAATTTCTCTAGAAAGTTATTCTTTGTATTTATCTACAGAGCTTACTTTTCAAAAATATTCTTATCATAAGAAACCTTAGATGCATTTTGCCTTATCTCTCATACTATTTATATGAAATATTCCCAAAGAACCCTAAATGGTACAAATAGAGGGAGTATTCAATAAAATATTTTCTTTGAAGGTTCAAAAGCTATACTAGTAGTTACTTCTATCGATGTTGCTCAATCTCTGCTATGATGAACCATTCAGCGGCTTGTTATGTTGATCACTGATCGACCTCGACCAAACTGCCCATATTGATTTGCAGGTCACTCATGACAATCGTCTCCGCATATCAAATTTCTCTAGTTCAATTTTGACCATACAGTTATATATAACAAGTTCGGTATATATGATTTGTATACACCGGTTTGAGGGATAATGTTAGATAGTTATGTACATAATACTCCTTTTGTTCCAGTTTATGTGAATCTGTTTCTGTTTTAGTCAGTTCCAAAAAGAATGACCCATTCCTAAGTTTGGTAACAATTTAGCTCAAACTTAGAATTCTATCCTTAATGGAATGTTTTTATAACCACACAAATATTCTTGACTCCTTTGACTTGTTTAGAATCACAAATTCCAAAATTTTCTATTTTTTTTTAAACTTCGTGCCCAATCAAACAGATTCATATAAATTGAAACGGAGGGAGTATGAAAACTTTCCCATTGTTTAACCAAAAACTGCAATATGTCAAGAGAGAAAACATTGCTCAATTCCATACTCCAGTTTCCAGGCTACTAATATTGAATCCAACAGATATGACTTAAAATTTGGAAATAAAAAAAAAAAACCTGAAACTGCAAATCTAGTTCTTTAAAAGCAATGATTACATTAACAAGCATGATGTATTGTCCAACTCACTCCACATTTATAGCAAAATTGTGATCCACACCTACAAGTCATATGTAAGCACCCCTCTGTCTTTTCCACGAAAAATTTGCAATGAGGACATCGAGTCCATTCCTTTGCCTTTGCAAGTTCCCTCACCATAAGATCTTCCCTGTCTCTTTCATCCGAATTCAACCCTTGAAACTCCTCACATTCAACTCCACAATGCCATGGCACGTTACACTGTGCGCAGAACAATCTGCAGCAACTCGGACACTCCGATTCCCTAATAATTTCGTCCGAATCATCCACAAGCATGGCTGAACAATCTTTGTAAGGACAGTAGAATTTTTGTGAAGCAAGAATCAATGATTCACATAATACTTCGTCCCACCTAGAAACTACTTCTTTTGGCATAATAGAACTAAATGTTTCGAAATCAAGAATTCCCCTACAAGCCACACCTGGACATGTTACAACATGAATATTTTCCTGGATTTTAGTCGCTACATGTTTGCTAATGCAATCAGTACAAAAAATGTGGCTGCATGTTTGTATTGTGAACATTTCATCACTTTCTTTCCTTTCTGCACATATTTCACAGAAACTTAACGATGATTCTCCTACTTCATGTGCACGACCTTCTGCTTCTGTGTTTTGATTAAAAATTGTTGAATTCATTATTACTTCTTGAAACTGGAGTTCTTCAGCATACTTCTCATCTAATATTGAGAAGTTCTCATCGTTATCGATTTCATCGAATAGTAATGAGAAGTAAAAATCATCACAAGAAAGATCAAGAGCGGATTCTTTTGCCATTTGATCAACATCACCATTTCAAATCTCACTTGTGGAACTGCAAAGGTACATATATTGTTGTGCGTATCTTGTGCTTACCCGAACTGCTTTCTCTAGAGACTTAATTCATAACAACTCTCGTCACATTGGAAATCCAAACAAGTCTCTGAAACATTTAGACTTCTCTAGATATTCTCTTCCCTTTCGATATTTAGGATAAGTTTTTAGAAAATCCTACAATTACTATTAATTATAATATGTTTGTATTATAAGTACTACTAATCTCAGGGTACGCGCGTTGCGCGTGTATCCAGATTAATGAGTATTTATTTTTAACATAAATATTATATTAAACTTTGTGTTTAAAATGTAAAATAAAATCTTAAAAAGATAGAAGCTCATGAAAATGCTAAATGTTGATCATATTTATCAAACTCAATAAAAGACGGAACTCTGTGTGGTATGAATCTTTGAATTTTTATTATAATTTTGATTTGCTTTAGAAGACCCGATAGAGTTGTATTCAGATTAACATTTTAGCCCTTGTATAACCTATATATTCTTTTAGGAACCAACTTGAAAAGACTAGCTTTAATTAAAGACACCTTTCATAACCTTAAATTAAAAAGACGTTTGCCACGATAGCTCATGATACATATGGGACCATGGTAGATTTTATGTAAAAATATTTGTTAATTGGTTCGATCAGTTTATATGGTTGTGCCTTCCACTCATGGCTACCTTTTTCATTTATAAAAATATTATACTATATTTTTGCTTGATAACTCTTAAGTACTTTGCATCCCCAATAGTTGATGACTAATTGCATATTAGATGTTTGATTCTCTACTTGTTTTTTTTTTTGTAATTAAAAATTTGTATTAATCACCAAAGAGATTTCAGTACAAACCACGGTGCATCTATTACAAAACTGACTATCCTATCTAAATTCTATATCAATTATTCCTATACCTATCCCTCTATTTACGGAAGAAATTGCTGAAGCTGTATTCTCATCTTAGGGTTACCTCTAATATTACAAGTGTAGGCAATAGACCTAAGTAGTTTATCACTACTACCGAAGACATTTTCAAAGATCCTCGCGTTTCTTTCTAACCACAGGGCATAGAAGAGTTCAGCTATAACCATTATGAATATGTGCGCCCGGCTCGATTTCCCTTTAGCATGATCAATAATCTATTGAGCAAAGTGATTCCAGTGTAGGAAATTGGGGTGAATTACCTTAAGCCAATCCAGTGTTTGCTGCCTTAATTGACTAGTAATGGAACAGTGTAGGAAAAGGTGTTCTCTGGTCTCCGAGGCTTGTTGGCATAACACACAAATGTTGTCTATATTCATACTCCACTGTAGTAATCTATCCTTGGTAGGCAATCTGTTCTGAAGAAGCAGCCATAGATTAAAAACTGCTTTTGGCCTAGCATAGTTTTGGGCAGTTAAGTTCTTCCAAGCAACTCTGGGAGCTGACCAATCTGAAGCAGGTATAACAATCTAATGGAGCACACTGGTCTGTGGATACTCTGATGTTGCTGCAGTACTTCCCTTGCTGCAATAATCTTCCGAACCATCCAACTAGCTTGTTTGGGTATAGGCATGACTTCTAATTGTTGCTGTTTTATATATTATGTGTGAATCCATCTAACCCACAAAGTATCCTTCTTGTGAGCCAAGTCCCACCATAACTTAGCAATGGCTACTTTGTTCCACAACAGGAGGTTTATGAGATTCAATCCTCCTGCTGATTTTGGCAGACACATTTTGTCCCATGCAATGTATGCTTTCTTAGTGATACCCACTGTCCCAGACCATATGAAGCTCCTACACATTGCCTCAATAAGCTTTAGAATTTTTTATGGTATGAGAAAAAGTTGAGCCCAATAGGCTTGAATACCAAAGATCACAGATTGAACCAATTGAAGTCTTCCAGCATAGGATAGTTTCCTGGCAGTCCAGGATGTGATTCTAGCAGTAATTCTTTCCACCAGTGGTTGCTATTGGATCACAGTCATATTCCTTGTAGATAGAGGTATACCTAAATATCTGAAAGGCAACTCTCCATATACATAGCCTAGGTGGTCAGTTATATGTTGCTGAATTTCAGTTTTTACCCCTCCAAAGTGGACTGAACTCTTGGTTTGGTTAGCTTTCAACCCAGAAGATTCAGTAAATTGAGAGAAGTATTTGAACATGGTCATTACACATTGCTTCTCACCCTTATTAAACAACAGCAGGTCATCAGCAAAGCTGATATGAGTGGTGCCCAATTTCTTACATCCTGGATTGAATGTAAAGCCTTGGTCTTTCTTCAATTCAGCCAAAGATCTGCTTAGGTATTCCATTACAATAGCAAAGAGAAATGGAGAGATGGGGTTACCTTGTCTGAGTCCTTTAGCTGCTTTAAAAGGCTCAGTTGTTTCCCCATTGATCACTACTGTGTAGCTGACTGTTTGGACACATTCCAGAATCCATTTTGTGAATCTTCCTGGAAATCCCATTGCCTCCATCACCTGTTGTAAGAAAGTCCATTCCGCAGAATCATATGCTTTCTGCAGGTCGATTTTGATCATGCATCTAGGAGTTATATGAGCTCTTGAGTATTTTTTAATTAACTCATGAGCCAATATAATATTGTCTGCAATTTTCCTACCCGTGATGAATCCTTCTTGTGCATTACAAATGATGCTAGCCATTATCTTCTACATACTATTGGCTAGTATTTTAGAAATCAGTTTATATAAGACACAGCAACAAGCTATTGGTCTGAACTCCTTGAGTGTTGTGGGATTAGGAACTTTGGGAATCAGAGTCAGGGAAGCACAGTTAATTGACCTGTACATCTTGCTGGTCTGGAAAAAGTTCTTCACTGCATCAGTGATCTGTTTACCAGTGACACTCCAAGTCTGCTTGAAGAACAGTGCATTATACCCATCTATTCCGGGGGCTTTGACATCACCTATTGCCTTCAGACTATCCAGAATCTCAGAATCAGTGATCTCAGCAACTAAGTCTTTCTTCTGTTGGTATGTTAGCATAAGACCATTGGTCATATATAGTTGATTAATGGCTGGAAGAGAAACATCTGTTGTACCCATTAAGGACTTGTAGAAATCAGTGATCTCCTTTTTAATAGCATCAGGATTGGTAATTTTGGACCCCCCTGCTGACATTAGTTCAGTAATACTCTTGTGTTGATTCCTTTCCTTCAAGACAGCAGAGAAATATTTGTTGTTTGAATCCCCCAGTTGTATCCATTTGGCCCTGGACTTCTGTTGTAGCATTCCTTCGTCAATTAATGACCACTTTTCCAGCTTTAATATTGTTTCCTTCTCTTTAAGTTGCAATTCATCAGTATAGGCTAGCATCATCTGTTTTTGGATGTCCTTCAGCTCCTGTCTGCTACAATCAATCTTTTGAGTAATGTTCTTAAAATCTTTAATGTTTAATGATTTTAAGGTTGGTTTGAGAGCCTTGAGATTGTTCCATACATCTTTTAGAGAAGCATGATTATTGTTGTGCCAGTTCTCCTTGACCATTTGCTGAAAATCCACATGGTTGGCCTATGCATTAAAGAACCTGAAAGGAGTCTTCCTTTGCCTAATATCTTCAGCCAGTGTGATCACCATAGTATTATGATCAGAGATTAAATGATAGCCATATACAGTTTGGACATGACTCCAGTTAATCATCCATTCATAATTACCAAAAATTCTGTCTAATCTGCTATAAACTCTGTCCCTGCCTGTTTGCTTATTAGTCCAGGTAAAATACTCCCCCTGCCATGGTAGCTCAGAAAGACCAGCCTGCTGTATACATTGAGAGAAATCTGTTATCTCAGCTTGCTTCACTTGGTTACATGATTGCCTATCAGTTGCATACAAAATAGTATTGAAATCCCCTGCAACTAGCCAAGGGTCTGAAATGGTCGCAGAATAGTCTTTTAGTTGTAACCATAGTGCTCTTCTTTGATCCATCCCATTAAAGCCATAAACTACAGTGAGATAGCAAAGTGCATGTCCAACACTATTTCTGACTCTACAGTGGATCAATTGTGCCACTTCTTGAATACCTGTGACCCTGAGTATTTGAGTATCCCATAAAATCCAAATTCTACCATTGATAGCACCTTGATAATTTGTTAGCATACCCCAACCAGGTACCAATAGCTTAGCAATCCTATCTGCATTTTTCTGTTTAACCTTAGTCTCTACCATACCTATTAGGTTAAACTTATTGGTTCTAATATATTCCCTAGCTTCTTTCTGCTTATACCTCGTATTTACACCCCTAATGTTCCATATTAACCACTACATTTATAACCACTAGGTCCCCCCTCATCCGGAGGATTTTCAGCCCTGCAAATAGACATTGGTTCGAATCGATTACTCACCACAATGGGAGATAGAGGAGGAAAGTTTGTAAGGTTGAACTCTGGAGATTGTACTTGCTTCCCTTTGTCTCCCTGTTTATTCACTTCTATTGGCATTGGAGGACTCTGCTGGTTTCTCTGAAGTTCATTACTCTGTCTGATTTCTACTTCTTGTATGGGGGCCTCCTGCTGCTTCTGAACAATCTGATTCGGGGCTTTAGTTCTCCATTCCTGAACCAATTTAGGTTTCTTAACTGGAGGGGGCTGGTTAGTTTTGGAATTTGCCACAGAGTTGTGCCCAACCATAAGACACTTTTCACAATATGATGGTTTCCAATCATAATACATTTCCTGCAGAAACTTTTTCCCATCTGGACCTACTACCCATATATCACTAGGCAACTCCTTTGATACATTTACCTCAATGAGTATACGAGCATAAGAAATTCTGGTCTGTTTGGTCGTTCACTCATCAGCAAAAATGGGTTTTCCCAGTACACTAGCTATCTTACTCAAGGATCTCACCCCCCAACATGACAAAGGAAGCTTAGGAAATTTGACCCACAATAGAATTTCAGTAGGAAATTCAGTAGTGAAGTCAAATTAACTCGTCCATTGTTTTAGGATCATGGGCCTATTTGCAATGGAATAGGGGCCAGCACATAGAACTTCTCTGGCATCATCAATTGATTGGAACTTCACTATATAATATCCCTCCTCATGATAGAAGAGATCTGGTTCTGGTACATGCGACCAATGCAGATTGATAAACCTTTTCATCGCATTATATCCCAGTCCTTCCCCTAAAACATACACAATTAGGGCACACTTCCATTTGTTTTCTTCCACCTCTACCTCTTCTTTGTTTAATTGACCCACTGGTTTGCCGTCAATCATCATCGGTGGGATATACTCTAATGCCATTCCATTTGAGGCAAATCGATTCTTCTGGAACAGATTTGCCCAATTCCTTTTCGGTGCTTCAGTAGGAACCTCCACTGGTACCGTCACTGGTGCCAGAATAGGCATCGCCTTCTGCATGTGGTCAATTTCACCAGTCAACGTCACCTTGTGTTATCGATGGTTCGACACTGCTTCGATTTTCCACTACTTCCTTAGGTTGTTGAGGAATCGAAGATTCCTCCCCCTCGTCTGGAAAGTCTACTGAAAGTTCTGATACTCCTGTGGATGGTTGGTTCGTGGTTGCTATGATGGAAATCGGGAGTTTCCTAGGACGTCCCCTTCCTCATCCCCTCCCCCTCGCCATGGAACGGAGCTCGGCGTACGTTTACTATCGTGCGCAGAGAGAAAGCTGAGAAGAGAGAGACTAATAATGAAAAAGATAATTCTCTACTTGTTTCAATTGATAAAGCTGCGATTTGTTACCAAAGAACTTCATATTTATAAATTCTAAATTCGAACATGAAATGTTAATTTAATGACTAACAAAAAGGTTGCCTTCATCACACAAATACTAAGAATGGCTGCAAAATAAATGTATATTGATAAATAAATCAAACGTCTCCTTAGAAACTTCATCTAGCTCTTTTTTTTTAATAGTTTAAAATCATATTTATTTAATTAATTGAAATATTTTTTATTATTATTCATCATTAAGTTGTTCAAATAATTGTGAGATAATTCAACTAAAATATGAGTAATGAGCTATAGATTCTAATTTCAAATAAGTAAAATAAATATGTTACGAAAGAATAGATTAACCAGAAAGTACAATATTATATTCTAATATTGTCCCCAAGTGTTAGTTTTTGCCTATGAACCAATCATTAAAAACTCAACTAAATAAAAAAAATTATTTATTATCTACTGAATGTCACATTGGACTTCTGAATACAGCACATAAAAGTGCTCTAGTTTTACTATCACGTTAATGATGTAAAGTTCCATGTAATAGTTCAAATTTCGAATGATTTTTAAAAGGTAAAATTTAAATTTTAAATCATTAAATTATAGGATTCCCAATATAGTATTTCGAATAAGAAAAGATCAATAACCAACGTTTTAGTTAATTTCATATTCCTAAATATTAGAAAAATAATTAAATTATTATTTTGTCCAATGTATAATTTATTTTTAAAAGAAAAGACGAACGATATTTCGGTAAGGCCTTCATGCTTTTAATATAAATATACATATAAATATAGATTAATGTTCATAGGGACGAGTGGTATAACATCACTTTTCTAATACTATTTAATCACAATAGTTTAAATTTACTATATACATATGCATGCAATTTGTGTACATATTATTTTTTTTACTGATTTAACAAAATAACTCTTTGAATCAACTAATTTGTCAAAGAATCAAACTCATTCTTTTTTATAAATTTATCATATAAGTAATTGCAAAACTTTTAGTGTGCATAAATTTATTTCTATAAGAAGAGCATTGAATATCAAAGAAATTAAAAAAAATAGAGCAACATTAATTATAATATAGTAGTGTTGAGAGTTGGTTACACGCGCAAAATGTGTACCCTGTTAAAAATACGAAGGCCCCTATCGAAATATCGTTTGGCTTTTTTAAATTTCACATTGTATATAATTATAATTTAAGTTATTTTACTAATATTTAGGATTTTGTAACCAACTAAAATTTGACTTATTAAATATTTTTCTATTTAAACTATGTATATAATCCGAATACTTAAGACACTAAAATCAATTAAAAAGTTAACTTATATAGATAAAAAAAATGTAACAATGATTGTTCACACGATGATCCATGTTATTATTGGTTTAGCTTTTAATTCTAATTAAATATTTAAAGTTTTACCCAACTTTTCTTAATTATTTTTAGAGAGTTGAATGATACTGAAACAAAATTTAAATGGAGTAGTATGTTCTATACTACGTGCACGCATATTGCTACAAAGAAATTAGGAATGCGCTTTTTGGTTTTTAAATTTGGCCATTTAATTATGAGCACGCTTTCTTTTCATTCTATCATATAGTTCTTGCCCGAAATTTTAAGGGCAACGAACTTTCTTTTCATAATATCAGACCTAATTGAAAATCAAATTAGGAAGAGAGAAATACCTTAGTTTTTTCTCGAGAATCGATTCTTTGAGACGGTAGAGTCTCGTGCTGATAACGTGTTATGAAATAATATAAGAACAAGAACAATAATACAAGAACAAGAACAATAGAGAGAAAAGTAGAGAGAGGAGTATTCTTATTGATACTTTGGGATGATTTACAATGGGGTAAGACCCCTCTATTTATAGAAAGATAAAAGACTTAGCCGTGAAGACTCTTCTTATAAGATAGACATTCACCTTAAATAGAGTTCTATTTATAACACTCCCCCTTGAATGTCTATTCAATAATGTGCCTCGTTAAAACCTTAACTAAAACAAAACCCAATGGAAAAAATTCTAGAAAAAGAAAAGAGTACATATGTTTAGAAATACGCTTATTTGTTGCCTCGTTAAAAACCTTGCAAGGAAAACCCAGTGGGACAAAACCTTGTAAGGGAAAAAGAGTAGAACGCGCATTAACTCCCCCTAAAAAGAACATCAATTCACATCCTTGAACCTTGTGCACTAGATTCAAGAAATCGTTAGTAGATATTTGATAAATAAATCAACCATATTGACTTGAATGAATATTCCGTATCTTGAAATTATCATTCTTGATAGATATGAACATCTTCATGTAAAGTCGTGGAATGACTCTTCAATACTTCCATAGGGATATCCTCGCCATCACATTATCATAGTTATAGCAAGATACATATGTACACAAATTGCACTTAGGATGTGGTACTTCAGGACCAAGAATTATATATGCTTTAAGCAACTTAAATCTTTCAAGTTGAGTCATATAAGCCATATAATAAACTTTAGATGCACATCAAGTTTTCATGTCATGCTAAACAAATAAAATATCGAAAACTGATTACACATACCTTTGACCTTATACTTTCAAGTATTTGAACTACATGTCCAAAACTACATGTCTTTCATATGGAATCAATTCTTCTTGAATTGTATCTTTTCCATTTAGTCAATATTTTGTTTGTATTCGACAAACATAAGATCCTCATCGATATTTAGCGCTATCATAGATGTCGTCGACGAACATTTTATATCGGTTCCAGTAAATTTTCATAAAGACTAACATGGAGATCTCTTCATTCATACATTCAGGTACCTGAATCTCTCATGCCTCCTTATTATGATCACTTTGATCATTTGCTCATCTTCTTTATTAAGAAGTTATTTTGAAACCGATTTGTCTATACGTTTTAAGCGTATCCAAGACTTTGTCCTTCTAGGATTCAATATGAGCATTTGAAGTGAGAATATAGTTACTTTCTTTGGGTGTAGCATGCTTTGCAATATGTTGCAATTGAATTATCCTTTTATGAACTTCATGTTAATATTATGATATTCGAGGATCTATATATACAAATGATAATTCATCTCATGTAACATTTTCTCAAGTGTTCATCATGTCTCCCCCTCATGTTAGGAAAACTAACATGTTTCCTCACCTCTGGGAAATCATCTTTGTGCATTATCATATCAATATACACAGCACATTAATAATAATAAGATGAAATTATTTGGTTCCTGACCCTGAACCACTTATGAGGGGAGAATATAATATACTTTCGTATACAACGTATATCAAACTGATATATATAACTTTGTTCTCATAAGCAATAGTTTAGCTATTAAGTGGAGGCACTCAATAAATCATTTTGCTAAACCAACTATGATGTAAACCAACTTATCAAGATGAACTATCTTGAATAGACAACAACAACAACAACAACAACCCAGTATAATCCCACTTAGTGGGGTCTGGGGAGAGTAGTGTGTACGCAGACCTTACCCCTACCCTGGGGTAGAGAGGCTGTTTCCAAATAGACCCCCGGCATCCTTCCCTCCAAGAACTTCCCACCTTGCTCTTGGGGAGACTCGAACTCACAACCTCTCGGTTGGATAGACTCCAATCCTGAATAGACAATCTGGAAATTATGCTCGAAGTTAGATTACTGAGCAATTTACCTCGCATGCACTGGCCAGGCTGCAGGTTAATAACAATCGCGCATGTAACCATATCATAGATGCATCATATGTGGTATACATGGCAGGTGAATGGGCCCATATACACATTTGATATTTCCAGAATTTATGGGCTTCAACACGAACTCTTTAGTTGGTCAATTCATTAATGAGAACAAGTAGTACAAACTGGAGAATGAAGCGGGTAGCTTTTCATACACAAATTATCCCGCTACAAGTTGTAGTAATAGAAGATATCAAATCTTTCCTTTATTTATAGTCTCAATATAATCAACCACTTTCACATATACTTTGGAAGCTGAATAAGTTTCTTTGAGACTTACTACAACACAATACCGTATTGGTAATCAATTGTGTTTCTCCAACATAGTAGTAATTGGCTTTTCTAGAGCTCTCAATTAATTTTGTACTACCACAAATTCATCAACATCCATGTGGTGAATATCTCTTTTAAAGAGAAATTTATACCATTATGGTCATGTCAAAAATTATATGCAAGATATGTTTCTTGCATTATTATTGTCCTTTGGTAATCACATTGACAAATTATTTTGGCGTACAATAGGTACGTGACCAATGACCATTCATGCCATAATAATGACATCATCTCAAACCTTCTTCTAGGGGTGAGTGTGGTATCATCTCAAACCTCCTTCTAGGGGTGAGTGTGGTATATTCAATACCAATTTCATGTTCATATTCTTCCAATAATGAATATGTATTCGTGAATCAGATGTTGTCACATTCACTGCGGGGATATGTGATTTTGTTGTCCTTTTCAAATCTGTAAATGCGTCTGGCATTTGATTTGCTATTTTTTGCAAATGGATAATCTTTTGCACCTCTTTTTCACGAATAGAGGTATTTGGATCAAGATGAGATAATGATGCTTTTTTCCACAAAATTTCACCAACTTCTCCCCCTAATTTTGGGAAAAGTTGCTTTTCCGGTATCGTGTGTGTGGTACATGAATGTGATGCATAAATGAATGAACATATAGAAGTTGAAACTATATTGTGCAGTAGTTACAAAGGTGCACGCATGTATGTTACGGACATATACACAGGTAATACAGTGAATAGATGACAGCGTATCATCAAACTCGAGTAGTGTATGTAATATGTAAAGAATGTGTAAAAGTTATGTGATGAATAATTTAGCACATTATCATGGACGATCACATAATTACAAATTTGGAACTAAGCAATTGACATGAATATGTGAATAGTATAGAAGTGTACATTTATAAGCCAATGCAGACATGTGACAGTACACTGTGTTAATAATATCTCTGTATAGGGTACAATGTTTCAAGTTGAAATGTCATGTAAGTACGTTAGTTGTTAAGTACATTACGAGTGTGTTTGCAAAAGTTGCTTAAATACGTTATGTAGATTAATTCTACAAATCAGTTTGGTAAACAAATTTAATCCGTTGCTTCTTAATTTAAACAATATTTTCAAAATCTGTTGAGGTTATTCGAATAACTGGATTGATAGTCGACTAACTTTAGGGAAGCAGTCATTAGGTTATTCGAATAACTAAATTAGGTTATTCGAATAACTAAATCAGGTTATTCGAATAACTAAATCAGGTTATTCGAATATCTAAATCAGATATTCGAATATCTTAGCTTGCGGAAATTCCAGTTTTAATACAAAATATTAGATAGTCGATTTTATTAGTTAATCGACTAACTTTGCTGGAAAATAAAAATACCATTGAAATTTAAGCATATTGACACATTCTAAAGAACTAATACTAACATTATATCATAAACTAACTAATACGAGCTGATACTAATGACTAATAGTTTATCCACTAGCTAATACAAATAAGTAAAATAAAATCAAGCAACTCCATCATCCTTAATCATGGATCCGTCACCGATCAAGTGGTCTATTTTCCCCTCAGGGTGCTCAAAGAAGTCTGCCACATCCAAGTGGGTGTTTTCAAAATTGTTGTCAGAGACAAAATGGGTTTCAGGGTCTTTACTCTTTAGAGATGCTTGATAGAGCTCAACCAAATATCTTGGTATACGGCAAGCTTTTGACCAGTGCCCTTTTCCACCGCAACGATAACATATAGTTTCTGAACTATTTGCCTTAGGATCCTCATAATCCTGTTTCTGCTTTCGGCGGTTATCTCTCCCGGGGGGTGACGGACATCATGGAGATTTCTTCCTTGTCTACGTCCACGGCTATGACCCCGATTACGACCACGACCATGATTAGATCCATGGCCCTTTTCATGATTGGCATAATGAGAATACACTTTATCTGCTTCAGGCAATGGTGTAGACCCGGTGGGTCGATTTTCGTGATTTCTCATGAGCAGGTCATTGTTTCGCTCAGCCACAAGTAGGAGAGAAATCAGTTCAGAGTTCTTTTTGAAGCACTTCTCTCTGTACTGTTGTTGCAGTACCATATTGGAGGCATGAAACGTTGTAAACGTTTTCTCAAGCATATCATAATCAGAGATATTATCTCCGCAGAGCTTCAACTTAGAAGTAATTCTGAACATTGCAGAATTATATTCAGAAACAGACTTAAAGTCCTGGAGCCTCAGATGAGTCCAATCATATCGTGCTTGTGGCAGAGTGACCAACTTCAGGTTGTCATATCTCTCCTTTAAGCCCTTCCACAAGATAAGTGGATCTTTGACTGTGAGATATTCAATTTTCAAACCTTCATCAAGGTGATGGTGCAAGAAAATCAAGGCTTAGCACAGTCTTGGGTGGATGCTTTATCTCTATTTTTAATGGCGTCTCCAAGACCCATAGCATCTAAGTGGATTTCAGCATCCAACACCCATGTCATATAGTTCTTGCCTGAAATTTTAAGGGCAACGAACTTTCTTTTCATAATATCAGACATAATTGAAAATCAAATTAGGAAGAGAGAAATACCTTAGTTTTTTCTCGACAATCGATTCTTTGAGACGGTAGAGTCTCGTGCTGATAACGTGTTATGAAATAATATAAGAACAAGAACAATAATACAAGAACAAGAACAATAAAGAGAAAAGTAGAGAGAGGAGTATTCTTATTGATACTTTGGGATGATTTACAATGGGGTAAGACCCCTCTATTTATAGGAAGATAAAAGACTTAGCCTTGAAGTAAGACTCTTCTTATCAGATAGACATTCACCTTAAATAGAGTTCTTTTATAACAAAAATATTGATTAAAAAATTAGAAAAATATACAAGAAATTATTTGTTCTATGTTCACGATACTTTATTTATAGTTTTCTATTTATTTCATAGGGATTAAATTATTTTTACTAAGATAATAAAATTATAAAAAATAATTAGTTATACATCACTACAAAGAATAACTAAAAAGAGTTATAAGTAGGCGAAATTTCAATTGCCACTTTAATTCTTTCGGCTGTTACTTTCCGTCTACAAATATGTTGTCTTGCCTATTTTAAGTAAGGAAGGATTCAATACATAAAGTTTAGTTGATTTCTAAGTGCTAAATATGAAGAAAATAATTAAATAATTATATAGAAAATAGTTAAATGACTATTTTGTTTAATATAAAATTTATTTTTAACTGGTAAAAAGGCAAAATTTTAATTCCTGCTTTAGTTCTTTCGGCTGTTACTTTCCGCCTACAAATATGTTGTCTTACCTATTTTAAGTAAGGAAAGATTCAATAAATAAAGTTTAGTTGATTTCTAAGTACTAAATATGAAGAAAATAATTAAATAATTATTCCTAAATAATAGGGAATAGTTAAATTACTATTTTGTCTAATGTAAAATCTATTTTTAAAGGGTAAAAAAGGCGAACCACATTTCATTGAGGGTACTCATGCTTTTAATATAGTAATAGATATAGATAATTATCATACTAAGAATTTTATTAGATTAGTAATATTTAAACCCCAAAAAAAAAAATCTGGAAAGAATTAATATAATATAAATTAATCATTATATCATTATGATATAAGTTAAAATTTGAGGTTGGGTGTAACAAATGTTTGTTTCGCGGATGATCTTCTTTTGTTATGCAAGGCAGATATTCAATATGTCAGCTTACTGAAACAGACTCTTTAGGAATTCTCTAAGGTCTCTGGTCTTCAAGCAAATGTTGATAAAAGTACAGTGTACTTAGCAGGAGTAACAAGCTGGCTGAAACAGGAGATTCTACAGGTGCTGGGATATCCTGAAGGCAGACTCCCTTTCAAGTATTTGGGGATGCCTTTGGATTCAAAGAAATTGTCCATTGCTCAGTGCTGGCCACTGGTGGAGAAAATTACACAGAAAATAAACTGCTGGTCGTCAAGGCTACTATTATATGCTGGTCGGCTTCAATTGATTAAATCTGTTCTATTTGGTATTCAAGCTTACTGGTCCCAGATTTTCCTATTGCCTAAATTTTTTTTGAAGATGACAGAGGCTATCTGCAGATCATATCTGTGGACAGGGTCTGCCACAGTTTCAAGAAAGGCTTTGATTGTTTGGGATACTCTGTGTCTGCCTTACAGTGTAGGGGACTGAATGTCTTGGACCTATCTAAATGGAACAAGGCTGTTGTGGTTAAGCATCTATGGGCACTGACTAAAAAGAATGATAGTCTATGGATAAAATGGGTTCATACCTTCTATATCAAGAACCACTGCTTTGAAGACATGCTGGTGCCTGGGGCTGCTGCCTGGGCAATCAGGAAAATTTTTGAGTCGAGGAGTTTGAGTAAAGGCATTGCAACACTCAGTGGAAATCTGAAAAACAGATTGAGGCAGGTTCAACAGGGAGAGTCTTTTAGCATTAGCAAGCTATACAGACAGCTTCTTCCTCAATGCAGCAAAGTTCAGTGGAAGTCCATCATAATGCAGCCTCAACTACATCCCAGATACAAATTTATACTGTGGTTGGCTTTACATAAGCGACTTGCAACTGTGGAACGACTTCAGATGCTAAATATTTTGGTTCCACAAGATTGTATTTTCTGTGGTTTGTATCGAGAGACTTTTGAGCATCTCTTCTTTGACTGTTTGAAGACCAAAGAAATCTGGTATCGACTCCTTAGCTAGTTGGACTATAAGCGATCCATTGCTGACTGGCAGGAGGAATGTGAATGGGTTAGTAAGCTGGCGAAGAGTCGAAATGGGTTAGCAGAAATTATTGCTCGTCTCTTTGGGATTCTGGTGCCAACGATATGGAGGGAGCGGAATAAAATGAGATTCCAGGGAGGCAAGTTGATGAGCGACACTGTATGTAAGGAAATCGTAGTCTCCATTTCAGAGGGGCTTCAAGGCAAAAGTGGAGGGATGTCCTACAAAGTTTAGATCATTTCCACTAGACTTCAAATGAGATAGACTTTTCTCGAGATAGTTTGTGTCACACGTATTAACAAAGAGTGTTCTGTTTTTTTGGAATGATAATAGTGTAGTGACCTTATATAGCATATGAGAATAGTGGTCAGCATCTATGCTTTGTACGTATACTTTTTTGACGGAATGAAATAGAAATCTGTTTATTAAAAAAAATTGCTTGAACATTGTTTATGTTGCTAATGTACTCAAAATAAGTTTAACTATTTATATTGTTAGACTATTATTTAGCTGCTAAATCCTAATGTAGGATCTAGTGTTGGATAGGAAATCCATAGTGAGACACCAGTAGACAACTATTAAATAGAAAATTATAATCGCAGAATTTAACTAACATATGGGTGTACACTTTTTGTTTTGATTATATACACTAATTTATTAAAATGTTCTGCATGTGACGCTTTTAATTCCCATAAGAAAAGTTTTGATATTTAGTGTTGAGCTACAAGATTATTTAGCTTCAAATCCTATACACATATATTGATTTTCTTATGTATACTTAATGTATATTGCTTATATATCATGTATATCTTGTAGTTGGCTAGAATATATGTTTGGCCCATTTTCTGTTGGTTTTAGTTCTGGCACGATTTGGCCCACTTATGTAATATATACACCGACCCCTGTTTGTATTAGGGGTCATTCGGATATTTTCATTTGAGAAGCTCTTTCTCTTTCTCTGAAACTCTCTCTAGAAGCTTCTACCTAACCGACTCAACTTCATCTTCTTCTTCAATTTTCGTTTGGATTTCTAGATGTTTTCATGGTATCAGAGCAGGACGATGATCTGACGATACTTTCCTGTATTTTGTTATCCCAGTCGAAATCTCGTTGGAAATATTTGGGTGTTTCTGAGATATTTGGTCAGTGATGATTCCGATCTAAATCGGGTGTTGATCTGAGACTTTTATCACAATAACTGGTTGCATCTTCACTACTCGGACGTTTTGGGTTGGTTTTCCGACGTTCTCAAGTCGATTCTGGCGAGGCTTCAGATTTTAGGGTTTCTGCTGTTCGGAACTGACATTTTTCTGTTAATCGAAGACTGATCTTCTCCGGTCACGAAGAAGGAGGGTAAATCTGTTCCTATTTTAGGTTCTATATGATTTGTATGAAGCTTTTGATACAACTTTATTTTTTCAAAATACTTACAGAGATTATATTTTGACTTTGAACTCATTGTTCTTCACGATTGCTAACATGAGTACTAATACAACTCCTGTTGATCCTACCAGTCCCTTATTTGTTTACTCCTATGATGTTCCTGGTGTTTCTCTTGTGTCCACTCCCTTCTCGGGTAGTGGTTATGGGGGTTGGAGAAGGAAAATGATTGTAGCGTTGTCTGCTGAAAATAAAATTGGCTTTGCTGATGGTACGTGTCCCAGACCAGACACTAATGTGGCTGAACAAAAGTTATGGGATAGATGTAATAATATGGTCATATCCTGGTTGACTGCTTCCTTATCCCCTCAGATAGCTGAGCGTGTGCAATATTCTGATACTGCAGAGAGCATATGGGCACAGCTCGCAGCTAGATATGATACTGCTAACAGAACCAAAATTTTTGAACTAAAAAGAGAACTCTCTCATACTTCTCAAGAATCTCTAGATGTAGCCTCATATTTTAACAAACTTAAAGGACTGTGGGATGAATTAGGAACAATGTGTGCAAACCATGGACAAAGATGCATTTTTCCTGCCAGAAATGGCATCATACAGGAAGATGATGAGAATAAGGTATTTCAGTTCCATATGGGCCTTAATGAAGCATACATGGGGGTAAGGAGTAACCTACTGATGATGTAGCCTCCTCCTACCCTTGACAATGTCTACAATATGGTCCTCAATGATGAGAAGTAGAGACAAGTCCAGTCCCTCTTTCAGTTTAATCCAGACTCTATGTCTTTCAATGTCCACACAAACAAAAATTCAGCTGGACTCAATAAGGCCACAGTGCCTAATTCTTCTCATTTAAGACAAAGAGTTAACATTGACCAAGCTAGAGACTCTTTGTTCTGTAAATACTGTAAGAAATCTGGGCACTAAATTGATAAGTGTTACAAGATTCATGGGTATCCAAAAAGTACAACATTTAACAAGGGGAGGAGACTTGCTGCTGCTCATCTAACTGCTGGTGTGGATTTCCCTTCTTCTGAAAGAAATATGTCTGTTCCTCATGGAAATCCTCCTGAAAGTCATCAACCTGTTCCACACATTGATGGCCAGAGTTCTGTGATACCTGGGTTGAGCAGACAACATTATAAACAATTGATGACCCTGTTGCAACAAACTCAGTTAGGGGACTCCACTTCCCAGTCTCCTCCTCCCATGTATGCTGCCAATTTTGCTGGTACTATGCTAACTGAAAGCCCTGTTTCTGATTCCAATTTTTGCATGTTAACTCGCATTAATTCTGCCACCTGGATAATAGACTCAGGGGCATCTAGCCATATGACCTTTAATAAAGATTTACTCTTCAATCTCATACCTTTAACTGTACCCTATCTTGTAATTCTTCCTAATAGATATAAAGTGAAAGTGACATGAACAAGATCTTTTGCATTCAATCCATTCATCACTCTTCATGATGTCTTACTTGTTCCTTCTTTCAAACACAACTTGATTTCTATCCATAAGTTAGAAAAACAGTTGCATTGCATAGTATTGTTCACTGCAACTTCCTGTTTCCTCCACATGTTACAGGCCCCTTCTCTGAGGATGCCTCTGGATCTTGGTAAAGAGGAGGCTGGTCTGTACAAGCTTGCTTGGGTGCCACCTTCTTCTTCTTCTAATTGTTGTTCTTCTGTTTCTGTATGTTCTTCTTCTTCTAATTCTTGTAAACCTGACTGTTCTAGTCATCAAGTTGTTAGTTTACCTTTGAATGTAAACAATTCCATGTGTAATAATATTTTTGCCACTGACATGAATTACATTTGGCATTTAAGGTTGGGTCATATACCTTTTTGCAAACATGAAACACATTTCTGCTTTATCTTTTCCATTTTCTTCTAAACAGCCTTTTCAGTGTTCTACCTGTCCTATGGCTAGGCAAACTAGACTTCCCTTTCCTGAAAGCACAACTAGTACATCTAGACCTTTTCAATTAATTCATGTAGATACTTAGGGCCCTTATCACACTCCTACCTCTTCTGGCTCTAGATATTTTCTGACAATAGTTGATGACTTTTCTAGAGCAACATGGACACATTTGTTGGGGTCTAAAAGCAATGCTTTCTGCATGCTTAAATCTTTTCTCTGTATGGTTAAGACCCAGTTTAATGCTTTTGTTCAAACTATTAGGAGTGACAATGCTTTAGAATTGGGATCTAGTATTGCTGGTGCATCCTTTTTTAGCCAACATGGGATTATACACCAAACCACTTGCCCACATACTTCTCAATAGAATGGTGTTGTTGAGAGGAAACATAGAACTCTTCTTGAAACCTGTAGAGCTTTACTTTTCCAATCTGGTTTACCTATCTCTTTCTGGGGAGATTGCCTATTAACTGCTACCTATCTTATTAACAGAATGCCCTCCAGGCTTCTTCATGGTAAATCCCCTTATGAAATCTTGCATGGTAAGACACCCACTTACTCCCATTTAAAGACTTTTGGCTGCCTTGCCTATGATACTGTCCCAATTCCTCAAAGGGACAAGTTGAAACCTAGGGCCATTTCATGTGTTTTCCTGGGGTATCCTTTTGCTAAAAAGGGTTATAGACTGTATGATATCAGTTCCAAAAAGTGCTTTGTATCCAGGGATGTTATCTTTCATGCAACTTCTTTTCCTTTCAAATATGTTTCTTCTGTCACCTCTACTCCTCATGTTTCTCCTTCTTTTCATTTTGTTCCTCCTCTTGAGCATTCCCTTTCTGAGCCAGATATCTCTATTCCCATCTATTCCTCTCCACATTCACCTTCTGTTTCAGATTCTCCTTCTTTCTATCCAATTTCCAGTCCTCCTTTCAACCCTGACATTTCACCTCCTACTTTACCTTCTTCCACCTCAGCTGCTGTTCCCAGGAATCTGGAAGACATCACAATCCTCCTTCTTACCTTAAGGATTATGTTTGCCATCTTCATGCTTTCTCTGAGTCTTCTTCTTCTCCTCTAGAGATTGAACCTCTTTATTACTCTCAAGCTGCATCAGTTCCAGTATGGCAGGATGCCATGAGAATGGAGTTTGATGCTTTGGATGCCAATTGTACCTGGGATGTTGTTCCCCTTCCTTCTGGTAAGAAACCCATTGGCTGCAAATGGGTTTATAAGATCAAATATAAGGCTGATGGTAGTGTTGAAAGGCACAATGCTAGACTTGTTATTAGAGGGAAGGGGTTGATTTTACTGACACTTTTTCTCCTGTGGTTAAAATGTCCACTGTGAAGTGTCTTATTGCAGTGGCTGCTAAGAATCATTGGAAACTTTTCCAACTTGATGTTAACAATGCTTTCTTGAACGGTGATGTGGATGAGGAGGTTTATATGAAGCTTCCTCCTGGTTTATCTGTTTCTGTCTCTCCTTCTGATTCTGCTTCCTCTGCATCTCCTCCTCTTGTCTGTAAGTTGAAAAAATCTCTCTATGGGTTAAGGCAGGCATCCAGACAATGGTATGCTAAGCTGTCTTCTGCCCTATATTCCAGAGGCTATACTCATTCTCTGAATGATTATTCTCTGTTTATCAAAGGCCAGCCTAGTTGTCTGGTTATTGTAGCAGTCTATGTGGATGACATTATCATCACTGGGGATGACAATGATGAGCTTTCTACCCTGAAGCTGTTTCTGGATGATCAGTTCAGGATCAAAGACCTTGGGTCTTTGCATTATTTTCTAGGCATTGAGATGTCTGTAGTTCCTGGTGGGATGCTCCTTAATCAGCATAAGTCTGTTTCTGACCTATTGCATCAGTTTGACTGTATGAATGTTTCTTCTGTTGTTTGCCCTTTGGATCTTAATGTAAAACTCCATGTTGATTCTGGAGACATTCTCTCCTCCCCTGATCAATATATGAGCATTGTTGGTAAGCTCTTATCTGACTCATACCAGGCCTGACATCTGCTTTGGTGTTCAGCATCTGAGTCAATTTGAAGTGTCCCAGAGTCCCTCACATGACTGCTACTTTTCATGTTCTCAGATATCTTAAAGGGTCTACGCATTTGGGTCTCTTCTATTCTGACAGTTCTGGTTTCTCTGTACATGCTTATTCTGACAGTGATTGGGCTGCTTGTCCAGATACTCGCAGGTCTATGATTGGTTTTTGTGTTATTTTTGGTGGCTGCTTGATTAGTCGGAAGTCTAAGAAACAACCTGTAGTTTCTTTATCCTCTGCTGAAGCTTAGTATAGGGCTCTCAGTAAGGTAGTTGCTGAACTGTCTTGGCTTTCCCGTTTGCTCACTGACGTTGGTGTTTCTGTTTCTCTCCCTTTTTCTTTTTTCTGTGACAATCAGGCTGCTATCCATATTGCCAAAAATCCTGTTTTCCATGAGCGGACCAAGCATATCGAAGTGGATTGTCATTTTGTGCGTGATTTGTTGGCTGCTGGGCTTATTACTCTCTCATGTCTCCACCTCTCGTCAGTTGGCTGACTTTCTCACCAAGCCACTCCCTGGCACCATTCTTCATCCCTTGCTGGTCAAGTTGAAGGTGGTTTTTCCCTCCAACTTGAGGAGGGGTGTTGAGCTACAAGATTATTTAGCTTCAAATCCTATACACATACATTGATTTTTTGATGTATATTTAATGTATATTGCTTGTATATCATGTATATCTTGTAGTTGGGCTAGAATATATGTTTGGCCCATTTTTTGTTGGTTTTAGTTCTGGCCTGATTTGGCCCACTTATGTAATCTATACACCGACCCCTGTTTGTATTAGTGGTCAGTCGGATATTTTCATTTGAGAAGCTCTTTCTTTTTCTCTGAAACTCTCTCTAGAAGCTTCTACCTAACCTACTCAACTTCATCTTCTTCTTCAATTTTTGTTTGGATTTCTTGATGTTTTCATTTAGTGCTTCGTTGGGTATCTTCCTTAAATATGTATACGCTTGCACACCTGCGCAAGAGCAAAATTTTATATAAGGAAATATTTAATAGCAATAATTTTAGTTGATTTTAAAATACTAAATTTTAGGAAAAATAATCAAAATGACTATTTTATCTAGTATGAACTCTATTTTTAAAGGGTAAAAAAGACGAACGACATTTCGCTAAGGACCTTCGTGCTTTTAATATAGTATAGATATTTAATAGTTATACAAACATGTTATATTTATTCTCAAAATATATATAGTTTCAGTTGAAAATGCTTATCTATAAACCCTTCCATTTAAATTTTTCTATTTTTCTGGTTTTAGTTTTTAATTCAAAGCTTCTAAAAGCCTCTTAATCTAACAGTTAATGCCTATTTTGTATTGTTGTTTGAAACATATTAAATTTTACATTTTAATTGTTCCAAGGATCACTTTGGCGATTTTATTGTGGAATATAACCTGGATTTAATATATTAAGCTTCCTATGAATATAAAGTTTCAATTGAATCAGTTTTGAATTATGACAATATTTTAGTGCCTTTGTTAAGGTGAGAGATTAATGATATACTTAATTAATAATAGAATCATGCTAAAGAGGGATGATTTTTGTCCAAGCGAGAATTTGTATGGTATTCAAAGATCAATTTTTAGAATCTACTTCAAATAAGGAAATATTTCATATTAGGAAGATTATTAAATGATTATTCCTAAATATTAATATAATAATAAAAGACTGTTATAAATAGAACTCTATTTAAGGTGAATGTCTATATTTAGAGAGATTCTAGAGTTTTACTTTGAGGCTAAGTCTTTCCTATGCCTATAAATAGAGGGGTCTTACCCCATTGTAAATCAACCCCAAAGTATCAATAAGAATACTCCTTTCCCTATTCTCTCTATATTGTTCTTGTTCTTGCATTATTCTACTTGTTCTTATATTATTTCATAACACGTTATCAGCACGAGACTCTACCGTCTCAAGAATCGTTCTCAAGAAAAACTAAGGTATTTCTCTCTTCCCAATTTGATTTTCGATTATGTCTGACATTACGAAAAGAAAGTTCGTTGCCCTTGAAATTTCGGGCAAGAACTATATGACATGGGTGTTGGATGCTGAAATCCACTTAGATGCTATGGGTCTTGGAGACGCCATTAAAGATAGAGATAAAGCATCCACCCAAGACTGTGCTAAGGCCTTGATTTTCTTGCGTCATCACCTTGATGAAGGTTTGAAGATTGAATATCTCACCGTCAAGGATCCACTCATCTTGTGGAAAGGCTTAAAGGAGAGATATGACAACTTGAAGTTGGTCACTCTGCCACAAGCACGATATGATTGGGCTCATCTGAGGCTCCAAGACTTTAAGTCTGTTTCTGAATATAATTCTGCAATGTTCAGAATTACTTCTAAATTGAAGCTATGTGGAGATAAAATCTTCGATTATGATATGCTTGAGAAAACGTTTACAACTTTTCATGCCTCCAATATGGTACTGCAACAACAGTACAGAGAGAAAGGCTTCACAAAGTACTCTGAACTGATTTCTCTTCTACTTGTGGCTGAGCGAAATTTTGACCTGCTCATGAGAAATCACGAAAGTCGACCCACTGGGTCTACACCACTGCCTGTAGCAGATAAGGTGTATTCTCATTATGCCAATCATGAAAAGAGCCATGGATCTAACCATGGTCGTGGTCGTAATCGGGGTCATAGCCGTGGACGTAGACAAGGAAGAAATATCCATGATGCCCGTCACCCCCCGAGGAGAGATAACCGCCGAAAGCAGAAACGGGATTATGAGGATCCTAAGGCAAAAAGTTCAGAAACTATATGTTATCGTTGCGGTGGAAAAGGGCACTGGTCAAAAGCTTGCCGTGTACCAAGACATTTGGTTGATCTTTATCAAGCTTCTCTAAAGAATAAAGGCCCTGAAATAAATTTTGTCTCTGACGACAATTTTGACATCACCCACCTGGATGTGGCAGACTTCTTTGAGCAACCCGATGGGAAAATAGACCACCTAATCGGTGATGGATCTGTGATGAAAGAAGATGGAGTTGTTTGATTTTATTTCACTTATTTGTAATAGTTAGTGAATAAACTAATAGTCATTAGTATCAGCTCGTATTAGTTAGTTTATGATATAATGTTAGTATTAGTTCTTTAGAATGTTTCAATATGCTCAGATTTCAATAATATTTTTATTTTCCAGTAGCGGTAATCGACTAACCTAACGGTTAGTCGATTATCTAATATTTCGCATTAAAACTGCAAAACAATCGATTGTCAATGTTCAACAATCGATTGTCAACGTTCAACAATCGATTGTCTATGTTTAACAATCGATTGTCTTAAGACAGTGATCTGGAATTTTTCAAAATAGCCAACAATCGATTGTCAATATTTAACAATCGATTGTTTTAAGAAAATGCTTAAACTGAAATTTTCAAACTGCATAGTAATCGATTATGGAAAACATATAATCGACTATCTGATTTAGTTAGTCAACTGACCTCAGCAGATTTTGAAAATATTGTTTAAATGTGAAACAAACGAATTGAACTTGTTTATTCTCATGTTCGTATATTTTCTTTTGTATGGCAAACTATGGGAATTAAATTGATTGAAGGCTCCTGAAGAGCAACTATAACTCTGCCTAAAGGAACGATATTTTAGAGAATGCAATGTTCTCCTCCAAGTCTAAGAAGAACTTGTTGAGTTTTAATGATATCAGTCAAAATGTTCTCCTCCAAGTCTAAAAGGAACTTGTTGAGTTTTAAAGATATCATTCAAAATGGATATCAGATTGAGACAATACATGAGTATAATCTTGAATACCTCATTGACTCATGAAAACGAGGCTGCCCACTTCGGCTTGGGGTCACGCCATTTTGCATGCAGCAATGCTAGTTCGTCTCTGACTGACGAATTGACACAAATATTCCCCGTTGCAATTGGTTTTGGGTCATGAACCTAATATATCCCATTTAAGAATCTTTGGATGCGCAGTATATGTGCCTATAGCACCGCCATCCCGCACCAAAATGGGTCCGCAAAGAAGGTTAGGAATATATGTTGAGTTTGAATCGTCCTCCATTATTCGCTACCTCGAAACATTGGCAGGGGATTTGTACACTGCACGATTTGCAGACTGTCAATTTGATGAGACACTTTTCCCAAAATTAGGGGGAGAAGTTGGTGAAACCAAACGGGAAATTTTGTGGAAAATGCATCATTATCTCATCTTGATCCACATACCTCTATCTGTGAAAATGAGGTGCAAAAGATTATCCATTTGCAAAGAATAGCAAATCAAATGCCTGACGCATTTACGGACTTGAAAAGGATAACAAAATCACATATCCCCGAAGTGAATGTGACAACATCTGATTCACGAATACATATTCATTATTGGAAGAATATGAACATGAAATTGGTAGTGAATATACCACACTCACCCCTAGAAGGAGGTTTGAGATGATGTCATTATTATGGCATGAATGATCGTTGGTCACGTACCTATTGTACGCCAAAGTATTTTGGAAATATGACTATTAAAGGACAACGATAATGCAAGAAACATATCTTGCATATAAGTTTGACATGACCATAATGGTATAACTTTCTCTTTAAGAAAAATATTCACCACATGGATGTTGATGAATTTGTGGTAGTACAAAATTAATTGAGAGCTCTAGAAGAGCCAATTATTACTATGTTGGAGAAACACAATTGAGTATTGTGCTGTAGTAAGTCTCAAAGAAACTTATTCAGTTTCCTAAGTACATGCGAAAGCGATTGATTATATTGAGACTATAAATAAAGGAAGGATTTGATATCTCCTATTACTACAACTTGTAGCGGGGTAATTTGTATATGAAAAGCTACCCGCTTTATTCTCCAGTTTGTACTACACAAACGAAAGAATGCCACAATAAAGTGGATATCTATTGGTATAAAAACCCATATCATAATAAACCTGAAGTTTATTGATAAGTGCACATGTCATGGTGTAAATTTGAAGTTTACCAATATTGATAATTTATTCAGTTGGCATTCGTGTTAGCCATCTCATTTTAAGTATGATGTGCAAATTCACATAGGTGAATATTAAAGAACTAGAAAGTTCTTTACGAATTCTATTGTATCACTTGTTCTCATTAATGAACTGACCAACTAAAGAGTTCGGGTTGAAGCCCATAAATTCTGGAAATACCAAAGGTGAATATGGGCCCATTCACCTGCCATGTATACCACATATGATGCATCTATGATATGGTTACATGCGCAATTGTTATTAACCCGCAGCCTGACCTGTGCTTGCAAGGTAAATTGCTCAGTAATCTAACTTCGAGCATAATTTCCAGATTTTCTACTCAAGATAGTTCATCTTGATAAGTTGGTTTATATCAAAGTTGGTTTAGCAAGATAATTATTGAGTGCCTCCACTTAATAGCTAAACTGTTTCTTATGAGAACAAAGTTATATATATCAGTTTGATATACGGTGTATATGAGAGTATATTCTCCCCTCACAAGTGGTTCAGGGTCAGGAACCAAATAATTTCATCTTATTATTAATGTGCTGTGTATATTGACATGATAATGCACAAAGATGATTTCCCAAAGTTGAGGAAACAAGTTAGTTTTTCTAACATGAGGGGGAGACATGATAAACACTTGAGAAAAGGTTACATGCGATGAATTATCATTTGTATATATAGATCCTCGAATATCATAATATGAACCTGAAGTTCATAAAAGGATAATTCAATTGCAACATATTGCAAAGCATGCTATACGCATTTGCTGACTCAAAGAAAGTAACTATATTCTCACTACAAATGCTCATATTAAGTCCTAGAAGGACAAAGTCTTGGATACGCTTGAAGCGTATAGACAAATCGGTGTCAAAAGGAACTTCTTAATAAAGAAGATGAGCAAATGATCAAATTGATCATAAATGGAAGAGATACAATTCAAGCAGAATTGATTCCATAAGACATGTAGTTTTGGACATATAGTTCAAATACTTGAAAGTATAAAGTCAAAGGTATGTATAATCAGTTTTCGATATCTTACTTGTTTAGCATGGCATGAAAACTTGATATGCATCTAAAGTCTATTATGTGATTTATATGACTTAAGTTGAAAGATTTAAGTTGCTTAAAGCATACACAATTCTTGGTCCTGAAGTACCACATCCTAAGTACAATTTGTGTACATATGTATCTTGTTATAACTATAAGCATGATGGCATTGAGAATACATCTATGGAGATATTGAAGAGTTATTCCACGACATTATATGAAGATGTTCATATCTATCACGAATGATGATTTCAAGGTGCGGAATATTTATTCAAGTCAATATGGCTGATTTATTTATCAAATCTCTACCAAAGATCGTTTTGAAGATGGTGCACAAGATTGGAATGCAAATGCTCAAGGATGTAAATTGATGTTCTTATCAGGGGGAGTTAATGCGCGTTGCACTCTTTTTCCCTTATAAGGTTTTGTCCCAACTGGGTTTTCCTTACGAGGTTTTTAACGAGGCAACCAATAGGCGCATATTCAAACATGTGTACTCTTTTTCCTTCTCTTTAATTTTTCCCATTGGGTTTTGGTTTTAAGGTTTTAACGAGGCACATTATTGAATAGACATTCAAGGGGGAGTGTTATAAATAGAACTCTATTTAAGGTGAATGTCTATATTTAGAGAGATTCTAGAGTTTTACTTTGAGGCTAAGTCTTTCCTATGCCTATAAATAGAGGGGTCTTACCCCATTGTAAATCATCCCCAAAGTATCAATAAGAATACTCCTCTCCCTATTCTCTCTATATTGTTCTTGTTCTTGCATTATTCTACTTGTTCTTATATTATTTCATAACAAAGACTATTTTGTTTAGTGTGAATTCTATTTAAAAAAAGGTAAAAAGGGGGGAACAATATTTCGCTAAGAAATTTCATGTTTTTAATATAGTAGTATAGTATATAGAAAGATATAGAATTAGGTAAAACAATATTGAAGGAATTATGTTATATTAATAAATAAGGAATGAATTTATGTAAGTAAAATCTTGTGTATAATTCATATACACAGAAATCTTTATATTAAAAATAAAGACTCCTGCATCAAAAGGAGTTTAAAGTGCTCACTGTTCACCTAATATAATACGTTTCTATAAAATATTAATATGCCAAAATTTTATTATAAAAAAAAAACTTCCTAAACCTAAATGGTCGAAATCTAGTGTAAATGGAAAATTGCGGGAATTCTAGAATGGTAAGGAATTGAAAAGTCAAGTTCCAAATTTTAGGGAAATAATTAAATGATTATTTTTAAATATTAGAGAATAATTAAATAATTATTTTTAAATATTAGAAAAATAATTAAATGACTATTTTGTCCAATATAAATTTTATTTTAAGAGGGTAAAAAAGACTAATGATATTTTGCCAAGGGTCTTCGTGCTTTTAATATAATACTAGCTTATTCACGTTAATAATAGCACATAATTATTTTGTCATTATACGAAATAGCAACAAATTAAAATGTCAAAATATCATAACATTAGCATATACGTAGATTCAAAATGATTGGATATATTTAAAAGGATATCCTTCATTTTCTAGATGCTAAAGTTGAATTCTAGGATAAACACATGCTTCGAACCACATTAACCCATCAAGATTTCTGCACATATGACATTATTCTATAAACTTTTATAAACTATCTGTGACGATCCGACTTGTCGTTTTTTGTATTTCAGCCCCCTTATTCCCGTATTATGCTTTCTTGTGTGTTGATATATGTGTCTGGTGAGTTTGAAGTGTGTTGGGTTGAATTTGATTATAAATATGACCAATAGTCTCTTTAAGAAAAGCTTAAGTTGAAAAAGTCAACTGGATATTGACTTGTGAGTTATAGTGCTCGGAATGAATTTGTGGTGATTCGACTAGTTTCGGAGGGTGATTTCTGACTTGGGAGAGAAAACGAAATTGAATTATGAGGTCCGGTGTAGAATTAGGCTTGAATTGGCTAAGTTGAGTTTCGGCAAAATTCCGGTTAATAGGTGAGATTTTGATCCAGGGGTTGTAATGGAATTCTAAGAATTGCAACAACTTTGTTAGGTGATTTTGGATATGTATCCAAATTTTCAGATCATTTGGAAGTGTTTAGGTCGGGTTTTGGATAAAATGCGAATTTGGAAAAGTTCTAGTTTGACTTAGGCTTGAATTTGAGTAATTTGATGATTTTTTATGTTAATGTTGGTGTTTTTATGGCCCGAGAAAGTTTGAATAAGGTGTTAAGTCGTGTTGGTGCTTTTGGTTGAGGTCCCGGGGGCCTCGGGGTGAATTCGGATGGTTAACGGAAGGATTTTTGGTTTGGAAAGGTAGCAGATTTTCAGCTGTTGGTGTTGCAGGGATTTGGCCTTCGCGATCGCGTGGATCGAGCTGCGAGTGGGTTCTGGGTGCTTCGCGATCGCGTGGGTTGAGTTGCAATCGCGTAGTTGAGGCTTCTAAAGCATCGCGTTCGTGACCTGAGCACCGCGTTCGCGTAAGGTAAATTCAAGGCTTACAATTTTTGGGCATCGCGATCGCATGGGTGGTGACTGCGATCACGAAGAGGAAGTGCATCTGGGCAGACCTGTTTTAATAAAAATTTCATCCGCGAGCTATTTCATATTTCCACCATTTTTGACGGGAACTGATTGGAGGCAAGTCTCGTGGCCTTAATACGTCATTTTATTGAAGAATCGGACATTAATTCAATGAAATTTGGTGTAAAAGTTTATGAACTATGGCTTAAAATTTCAAATGAAAACTGGGGATTTGGAGGAGCAATTAGACGCGATTTTGATGAACCTTATATGTACGGGCTCGTGGCGAGACGAGGATTTTGAAAATGTGAATTTCGAAATTTTTCGAGAAGTGGACCCGGGGCTCGGGTTTTGCCAACTTCCTGTTTTTGGGTGTATTTCAAGTTATTTTGATAGGGTTTATGTTCCATTAGCCTATTATAACGTATTCCTATTGGTTTTGATCATATTTGGCATCCGCGTAGGTTGATTCTCGAGGGAAAGGCATTGCGAGCTAGTTTGCAACCGGCTTGAGGTGAGTAATGGGTGTAGATGATGACCTGAGGGTTTGAAACCACGGTATATCACATTGTGACGCTATTATGAGGCTAGACACGCACTCCATGGCTAGTGCGGTGTCGTATATGTTGGAAATTATGACTCGGTCCAATCCGAGGGATAGATTGTACTATGTTGGCGATTGCTTCGCATACTATATTGATGATATATGGGCTTGATGCCATGTTTGAGGCCTTGTGCTGACTTGTAGGATCCTTCATGGATCATTATCTCAGAATTTTCATAATTTGCATATTATTTGAAATCAGTCCAGGTTTAAATAATATTTTTTGCAAACTCAGCCATATTTATACGATTTGAAAACTCAAATGATTTTTAAACGAGCTGACGAGTACTATCTCACTATTTTTTGGACTATATATTATTTATAATTGAAACGGTGGTAACTACGGATACCGTGTATTTTAAATGGAAATAGTAGTAACTATGGACACCGTGTATTTTAAATTGAAACAGTGGTAACTATGGACACCGTGTATTTTAATTTGAAACGATGGTAACTAAGGACACCGTGTATTGTAATGGAAACTATGGTAACTAAGGACACCGTGTATTGTGTTGGAAACGGTGGTAACTATTGGCATCGCATATTGTAATGGAAACGATAGTAACTATTGGCATCGTGTATTGTAATGAAAACGGTGGTAACTATTTGCACCGTGTATTGTAACGAAAATAGTGGTAATTATTGGCACTGTATGATATGACGTTTGGGCTGTAGGAGCCCCTCCGGAGTCTGAACACCTGCAGTGAGTGCGGGTACCCATGTGGATCGGGCTGCACGTTCCGCAGTGTTCATGCATTGCATTTCATATCATGCATTTATTTATTGTTGCTTTATCTGTATATCTCCGAGGCTATATTGTATAGAACTGCTAGATAGCTTCATCTTGTGTTATTTCGTATTTTCTTATCTTAGGGTTTTTATACATGCTTATTACTCGCTGAGTTGGTAGACTCACCTCATACTCCCTGCTCCTTGTGTGCAGATCCAGGTGCTCCAGAGGTCTAACGTTGCTGCTGTTGCTTATCCAGTTGCCAGAGTATCGAGATAGCTGCCAGCACCCGCAGGACCGATTACTCTGATCTTACCAGTTATTTCTGTTATTCAGACACATGTATCTTTCCTTTCAGACCTGTAATCGGTATTGTTAGAGGCTCTGTACTCGTGACCCCAAGTCTTGAGAGTTCTTGTTCAGTCGTAGTTTCCTATTTGTCCAGTTACATTTTTCAGTTATTTGGAATTTATTGTTAAAGTCGCCATATTTTTCCTTAATTGCTCGTGTTTGGGTTGAATCGTTGTATCTGAGAAGGTGTTGGTCGGACTTGCCCCGCCTTACGGCCGGGCACCATCACGACCGGGTTTGTGTCGTGACACTGTCCTTATACCATTACATAAGATATTTGACAGATTTGAGTTTCTCAATAGCATGATATGTACATTATTCTTCAAAACCAACTTGTATGCAATGAAAGTTCAATTTAACTTTGTCTACAAACGTACAAGACAGTAACGAACATACGAAATAATGAACTTTCCAAAGTACTTGTGTGGTGGAAGGCTATTTAGTGTTAAGGTATTGAAGTATTTTTTTTTCTTCCGATATTGATCGATGGTATCATCTTCCACTTAATCGACATTGAGAATCAATTTGCTTTTACCTAGGAACTTAGTAATCAACATCTCATTTAGTTGATCAATATATTCATTTTTGCAAGCTAAGATAGCTCTTTCTGTCATGTAAGTTGCATAACTTTCATTTTATTTAAAGAGGAAAATATTTTTTTTATTAAGTGATATTTACCACTAATATCACCGTTGGTCTTGATAACCAATTCTTTAGACGAAAGACCAAATCATCTTTTATTGTATGCCTTTCTCTATTTTCGACAACTTACTGGATGCTGGAGCTTTTCTTGCTCTCGTATTTCTTATTAGCTGATTTTTTTATTATTATTATTTAGCTATATGTATAATTTTACCAAGCTAGCATTTATTGTTGCTACTCTTGCCGATTTTGGAGTTATTTGTCGAACTTGACAAAAATCACCTCAAAATTGTTACTTTTCTACCAAATCATCGTCATCCATTATATCTCTGAAGCTCCTATGAATTGTTTTGACCGCCTAATACTTTTTCATTAGCGTCTCATCCTAGATTATCAACTTTTCCTTCCTTATCAGTTTAGCACTATAGGTCAGCTTTGACATATTTAAACTGATCATTTTAGTTGTTTGAAGAGCAATTCTAGAGTGAGCTATATGGCCTTGATAAAGTTGTTGCTATATCACTTGTTATCATACCTCTTGGTTTGACATTTGCAGGTAATGCATGATATAGGAATATGTTCCTTCAGGGCCATCTACAAATTAAGAACAATCTCACTCAATCGGAATTGACTCTTTGCAATATAGGTTTCAAAGCTTGTTCTTGTTCATATAAAAGAGGCCACAAAAATGTATTATTACTTCTCCTGGTATTATATTGTTTCGATAAATCATAATTATATCTACTTGAAAATGAGTGCATAATGTACTGAATTATTAAGAAGTACTCTAAGCAATAATGCCAGATCAAATAGAAGAAGAAATGATTGTTGAAAACTTACTGCTATTGCAAAAAAAAAAAGTATATATCAAGCATAATATATATAATTCCATTAACATAACATTATTTTGCTCTATCAAATGATAATGATGTTTATTGTTGTTATGATCCAATCCCCGAACCAAGTCGTGATGGCGCCCCTCGTGAAGACAAGGTCAGCCAATGGAACAACAACACCTCTTGTACCAGTTACTTAGCATGAATAAGTCTAAAACATAGATAATATAATCATAAGTACAGAATAAAAGTGATAAAATAAAGAATCATCTTGACACAGCCCGAAATCGGGATGTCACAAGTGATGAGCTACTATAGAGTCTACTACAATTCTACTAAGTATGGAACTTAGTATAAGTTCTGAAGATAACATTAATAATGAAAGATAAGGGAGAAAACGGGGATGCGGACGTCAACAACTATCTCGTCACTCTTAGTCACCGCCTGCTCTGGAAGGAATCAGCGGTTAGGAGCGAACTCTGAATGCCTGTATCTGCACACATGGTGCAAGGAGTAATGTGAGTACTCCGACCCAGTGATTAGTAAATATAAATAATGGATGAAAGTATGAAATCTCATAAAAGCACAAGGAAATACTATCTCAAAGTAGTAAAATCAGTTAAGCAGTAAAACAGTAAAGTATCTATAACTCTCTTTTAAAACAGTTATAGGCAAATATTTTCAACAAGTGAGAAATGATCAGAAACCTACCCCTCGGGCTCAATATCAAACTCTCAGTACAGTATTAGACCCCCGGGCTCAGTATCAGTTACTCAGTACAACATCAGGGCCTCGGCTCACACTCAAATCATATAGATACTCGCGCTCACTGTGGGGGTGCATACTCCGGAGGGGCCCCTTACGGCCCAAGCGCTATTTCATCATAAAGCCAGAAAGCCTTCTCATATAGACATAAGGTCTGGAAGCCTTCTCGTATCACTCATAAGGCCTGAAAGCCTCCTCAAGTCACTCATGAGACCTGAAATTCTCCTCACCTTAACATTGTTAGGATTTATGCCCGTCACTAGAGGGAGGGGGGGTGAATAGTGTGGCACGAGAATATTGATAAATATTGCGGAATTAAAATTGCAGGAATTAAATAAATTTGGTAATTAAAATAGTAAGGAAAGAACACACCGAATTTATCCTGGTTCACCACAACTTGTGGTTAGTCCAGTCCCCGAGAGACTCTCTCGAGATTCCACTAACTCCGTTAAGCTTACGGGTGCCTAACAAACCGTTATACTTTCTCGTAGATGTACACTCTACAAGACTTCAACTTGCTCGAGGATACCTCACCTCAAGACTTCACCTTGCTCGTGGATACCGCACCACAAGACTTCAACTTGCTCGAGGATACCGCACCTCAAGACTTCACCTTGCTCGTGGACACCGCACCACAAGACTTCACACACTAAGATTGAGGGTACTTAGCAAACCCGACAATCCATGAGAAGATATAGTCTTCTCAAACACCTTTCTCTTTTACAACAAGAACTCTCTCAAAAGAGTAGATAAAGAGATACAATATTAGCTTTATGAACAACTCAAAGTTGTCTCTCAAATGGCTCAACAAAAGCTCTATAATGATGCACAAATGATATCAATATGTATATGAATAATGAGAGGTGTTGTGTGTTACAATTCAACTCAAAAGACCTCTATTTATAGGTGGTAGAAGTAGTATGTCCGTAGCTTAATTGGCAATCAATTATGCTGATTTTATGTCAAGATAATCGATTATCAGATTTCGATAATCGATTATCAGCTTACCGTTACAAACTCGGAAGCTGATTTTATACAGGATAATCGATTACTGTGATATGCATAATCGATTATTTTGTTACAGTGTTCAAAAACTGGCAACGGACACAAGATAATCGATTATGCAATTCTGATAATCGATTATCCTATTCGGCGGAAATTTCCAATAAATGGAATTTCCCAGAATAATCGATTATCACTTTGCATAATCGATTTTTCTATTATGCTGTCCATAATTGACAACTTACTTCAAAAAACCATTTTGGTTAAAATGAAAACGTTAAAATCGTTTTGTTTGAAGTATTTAAAATATGTTTATGATAAATATGATTTGATAAAATGATTTCATGCATATTTATGATGACCTATGTTGAGCCAAAAGACGAGATAACTTAAACGTTGCTCTTACATTGGTTCTACCTAACGACCTACGCCTTGGGTCTTCGGTCTTGAACTTTTGAGCTCGTCTTTGGCTTGTCTATGCAATTCCGTCATCAATATGCTTCTCGGCATTCAATCTTGATTGTTTGTCATATAATATCGTTGTTTGACACTTGACTTCATTGTTTGTCATTCATCGACTTCATTGTTTGTCATTCATCAAAACCTATACCTGAAAATCATGCTAATACAACCAAAGCACACATATCATGGATAGAATGATTTTCTACAATTTCCCCCTTTTTGATAATGACAAACAACAGGAGATATGCATATCGGATTCCCCCTAAATTCATGCTATATCTCAACATACAATTCGTGCAAACAATTCCCCTCAATGATAATTCCCCCTCAAATACGGCATGCTATAATGTCGATTCATTCCCCCTTATTTGATGCATATCGCCTAATTTCTTCCCCCTTTTGGCATTAGCAAAAAGGAGTATACAAAGGCTACTTTTCCCCTTTCGACATTTCCCCCTTTTGGGTATACCAATTGTTAGTGTCAAGAATAAAAATAGAAAATATAATGAGGAATATATATTGACGATTAAAAAACATACCAACATAAAATAATACCAAATGTTAGTAAAAACATATCAACCATAATAATGGTTGTTTTTAGCAAATCATATATCAACTGTTAATTTTTAACACACCAATAGTTGTATTAAAAAAACATGAATTATTTGTTTTTCAGAATATACCAACTGTTAATTAAATTAAAAATAATATTCATCAAAACATGAATCAATCATTAATATTGATACCAATTGTTATTCAAATAAAAGTTATCAAAACATTAATCAACAAAACTAATTAATACCAATTGTTAATTAAATTAAAAAAACATTCATCAAAACATGAATCAATCATTAATAATGATACCAATTGTTATTCAAAATAAAAGTTATCAAAACATGAACAAAAATAATTAATACCAATTGTTAACAAAGATATATTAATCGTTAACACATATCAACTATTTCGTTTTTATAAAAAAATGTGATAACTAACCGAAGTTCCCCCTCGATGCAATAAGGTTTCGTGCTTGGTGCATCTACTACGATATTGTAGTCTTCAAACACACCTGCAAACGTACCTAAAAATAGGTTTTCGGTACCCAACTGCTTTTGGGTCCTTGGGGGTTAGGCAAATAATAATCATAGCCAAATGATAAATCTCTATGTTTTGCAAAACATACGGGTGCTACGTGTCCTGCCCGGTTGCAATAATGACATATAACATTCGGGTTGTGCATATGTCTTGGTTGAGCCAAAAACGTTCTAGGTGATCTAAAGTCGTTATTCCTAGAAGCGTTGAAATTCCTAGAGTCATTTCTAGGTGGTCTACAATTATTCATTCTAGACTCATTAATGAAGTTCCTAGAATTATTTCTAGGTGGTTCACCCTTATTTCCATCATCCTTTCTAACATTATTCTTATTCTTCCTACGCCTTTTATTTTTCTTGGGCTTTTTCTTCTTAATTTCTTCAACTGTTATAGGATCGTCTACACTACGTTTTTCTAGTGTGTTCCTAAGTTCTATGTTCTCTATTTTCAAAGAATCACAAGAAGAACAATTAGAACTTTGACCAATTGAAGATGCTTCATTCATCGCCTTGATTTTATTTTTAAGATCAATATTATCATTTTTCAAAAAATTATTTTCTTCTTCTAAAACTTTGATTTTATCCTTGGCCTCTTTGGCGATTTTTGAAGTCTTTTTTAATTCACCAAGTAGTTCTTTAAAAGCTTCTTGTAATTCTTCAAAAAAGCAAGAATTAGAATTTCTTACCTCTTCTTCTTCGTCGGCCATGAAGCATAGGGCAGTCGTTTCATCACACGAGCAGTCCGAGTCCCATGTCACATGCTTTTGGACTTGAGGCGTACCTTCATAAATGGCTTCAAGTTTATCCCACATTTCTTTGGCGGTTGTGCAATAGGAAATCTTCCGATAGTCATCCGAATTCACCGCACAATATAACATATTGATGGCCTTGGCGTTGTATTCATTCTTCTCCTTAGGAGATATGGCTTCCCCAACTTTCTTTGTCGGCGTTTCACCGTTCTTGCTGATTTGCCATATGCGAAAGTTGTTTGATTGGATGAAGATTCTCATCCGCTCTTTCCAATATGTGTAATTTGTTCCATCAAATAGCGGAGGCTCATTGGTAGAGTGTCCTTCGCTCATCATTCCTGCGTTCAACATTCTCAACAAAAAAAAATATATCGTTCTCTCAACCGGTTAAGGCTTTCAGAGAGTTAGGCTCTGATACCAATTGTTAGGATTTATGCCCGTCACTAGAGGGGGGTGAATAGTGCGGCACGAGAATATTGATAAATATTGCGGAATTAAAATTGCAGGAATAAAATAAATTCGGTAATTAAAATAGTAAGGAAAGAACACACCGAATTTATCCTGGTTCACCACAACTTGTGGTTAGTCCAGTCCCCGAGAGACTCTCTCGAGATTCCACTAACTCCGTTAAGCTTACGGGTGCCTAACAAACCGATACACTTGCTCGTAGATGTACACTCTACAAGACTTCAACTTGCTAGAGGATACCTCACCTCAAGACTTCACCTTGCTCGTGGATACCGCACCACGAGACTTCAACTTGCTCGAGGATACCGCACCTCAAGACTTCACCTTGCTCGTGGATACCGCACCACAAGACTTCACACACTAATATTGAGGGTACTTAGCAAACCCGACAATCAATGAGAAGATATAGTCTTCTCAAACACCGTTCTCTTTTACAACAAGAACTCTCTCAAAAGAGTAGATAAAGAGATATAATATTAGCTCAATGAACAACTTAAAGTTGTCTCTCAAATGGCTCAACAAAAGCTCTATAGTGATGCACAAATGATATCAATATGTATATGAATAATGAGAGGTGTTGTGTGTTACAATTCAGCTCAAAAGACCTCTATTTATAGGTGGTAGAAGTAGTATGTCCGTTGCTTAATTGGCAATCAATTATGCTGATTTTATGCCAAGATAATCGATTATCAGATTTGGATAATCGATTATCAGCTTACCGTTACAAAATCGGAAGCTGATTTTATGCAGGATAATCGATTACTCTGATATGTATAATCGATTATGTTGTTACAGTGTTCAAAAACTGGCAACGGACACAAGATAATTTATTATGCAATTCTGATAATCGATTATCCTATTCTGCGGAAATTTCCAATAAATGGAATTTCCCAGAATAATCGATTATCACTTTGCATAATCGATTTTTCTATTATGCTGTCCATAATTGACAACTTACTTCAAAAAACAATTTTGGTTAAAATGAAAACGTTAAAATCGTTTTGTTTGAAGTATTTAAAATATGTTTATGATAAATATGATTTGATAAAATGATTTCATGCATATTTATGATGACCTATGTTGAGCCAAAAGACGAGATAACTTAAACGTTGCTCTTACATTGGTTCTACCTAACGACCTACGCCTTGGGTCTTCGGTCTTGAACTTTTGAGCTCGTCTTTGGCTTGTCTATGCAATTCTGTCATCAATATGCTTCTCGGCATTCAATCTTGATTGTTTGTCATATAATATCGTTGTTTGACACTTGACTTCATTGTTTGTCATTCATCGACTTCGTTGTTTGTCATTCATCAAAACCTATACCTGAAAATCATGCTAATACAACCAAAGCACACATATCATGGATAGAATGATTTTCTACAAACATATCCTTACACATGGCCCTCGGCATCAATCAGTCCGAAAATAATCATAAGCCCCTTGGGCATCAGTAAAACAATAGTTCTCAGCTCAAGCACCAGTTCAAATATCATTTAAATCTCAAATTTAAGTAAAAATTAGTTGAGTTCATGAAACAGTGTAATTCAATTGGAATGAGTTCAACTAATATTTCAAATAGTAAGGAAACAGTTAAGAAAGTTCATAAAGGATTTCAAATAGCCTGCAATAATCCCGAGTATGGCAATAACCCAAGTCATGGTAAAAACAACAACTTTTAGTCAAATACGCGATAAAGTATCAACCGGGATGGACCAAGTCACATTCCCCATTAGTAAATGACCCTGCGCTCGTCATTAAGCGCGTGTCCCACCTCAACATAGCACTACGTTGTGTAATCCGGTGTTTCAAACCCTTAGGACATAATTTAAAATTATTACTCACCTCTAGCCGGCCAAAAGTCTAGCTCGATATGCCCTTACCTCTCGAATCGACCTCCTCGCACTTCGAATCTGTCCAAAACCACAACGAATACATTACAATAGGATAAGGGAACATAACTCAATTAAAAAGACTCGAAAAATATTGAAATTCACAAAATTTGCAAACCCCAAGCCCCAGGCCCACTTCTCCAAAATTAGAAAATTTAACATCATCTGATTCCTTATCTCGCCACGACTCTATACATACCAAAAACTCCTAAATCCGAGCCCAAATGACCCTTCAAATCCCACTTTAAAATACAAAATTTCCAAGCCCTAGCTTTACCCTCTCTTGATGAATTTCCAAAAATTTCTATGTTAATTCTACCATTAAATCATGTATTAAGGTTATAGAACTCACCTCCAATCACACCCAGTCGAAATCACCTTCATTTCCCGTCTAAAAACTCTTACGGTTGCTCAAAAATGGTTGAAAATACCCTTAGCTTGCGGATGAAATGTTATATTAAAAACCCTTCTCTGATCAGGAATTTTCGCATATGCGATTGCCATACCGCACATGCGGTCACAACTTATGCGGTATCTCCTCCACTTCTGCGGATTCCTCATAACTGCTCAGGACCGCTTCTGTGGTCAAGTTCCGCTTCTGCGGACACCACATCTGCAGAAATAATCTGCATCTGTGAAACTCCTCCAAATGGTTGAAAGCTTCACCTGCGACCCCTTCTTTGCATCTGCGGAACTGCATCTGCGACTCGTTTTCCGCAGATTCGGAAATACCAGAAACTTTAGAAGTGCAACAAGTCTAAAATTCACCCCAATGGCCATCCGAAAACACCTCGAGGCCCCCGAGACCTCAACCAAAAGTGAGAACCCATCCTAAAACATCATTCAAGCTTTCTACAATCATCAAAACACCTCAAACAACACCCAAACCATCAAATTTCATCAGATTCAAGCCTGAGTTCTTCTAAAACTTATGAAACATGCATTTGATCATAAACCCGACCAAAACACGTATGAATCATCTGAAATTTTGCACACACATCCCAAATCACCTAACGAAGCTACTGCAACTCTTGAAATTCCATTTCGACCCTTGGATCAAAATCTCACCTATCATTCGGAAACCGTCAAAATAC
The DNA here is from genome assembly GCA_034376525.1 of Nicotiana benthamiana. NCBI lineage: Eukaryota > Viridiplantae > Streptophyta > Magnoliopsida > Solanales > Solanaceae > Nicotiana > Nicotiana benthamiana. The sequence continues at coordinate 108,090,533 of CM067325.1, forward strand.
TAACTTTGCCCATTCAAGCCTAATTCTACACCGAACCTCCAAAATCACTTCTGATCATGATATTATTCCACAAATCATCCTCAAAGCTGATCGAACCACTGGAAATCACATCTGATCTATCTAACTCATTAGTCAACATCCGGTTGACTTTTCTGAAAACAAGCCTTCCTTAAAGAGACTAAGTGTCTCATTTACTACCAAAACCAATCCGAATTAACTCGAACATACCAATTATCGATAATGAAACATGAAGAAGCCTAAAATGGGGGGACAGGGTGGTAACTCATGAGACGACGGACCGGGTCATCACATCTTCCCCAACTAAAACAAACGCTCGTCCTCGAGCGAGTCAAGAAACATACCTGAAGCCTCAAACAGGTGAGGATATCTACTCCGCATCTCCCGTTCGGTGTCCCAGGTAGCCTCCTCCGCGGGCCAACCTCTCCATTGCATTTTCATCGAAGCTATATTCTTTTATCTCAACTTTCGAACCTGACGACCCAAAATAGCCACTAGCTCCACATCATAGGTTAAATCATCATCCAACTGAACTATGCTGAAGTCTAAAACATTAGACGGGTCTCCAACATACTTCTGAGGTATAAAAACATGGAATATCGGATGAACGCCCGATAAGCTGGGTGGAAAAGCAAGCAAAAAGTCCAATTAACCGCAGACGCAACTTCCATTTCTTTCCAAACCTCATAACACCCTTCATTGGCGAAACCGTCAGCTAGCCGTCTCACCTACCACGTAAGACATATCTCGAACCTGCTAACACGATTGAGCTATATGAAGTCTCTCCTGAATAAACTTTACGTTCTCCAAAGAGTCCTGAACCAACTCCGTACCCAATAGTCTAGCCTCGCCGGGCTCAAACCAACTAACCAGAGATCTACACCGTCTCCCATACAAGACCTCATACGATGCCATCTGAATGTTGGATTGATAGTTGTTGTTGTAGGCAAACTCTACTAGTGGAAAGAACTCATCCCAAGAACCTCCGAAATCAATACCACATGCACGTAGCATGTCCTCCAATATCTGAATAGTACGCTTTGATTGTCCATCAATCTGAGGATATAATGACGTGCTCAACTCCACATGCGTACCCAAATATCGCTGAAAAGTCCTCCAAAACTGGGAAGTGAAATGAGTACCTCTATCTGAGGTAATAGACACTAGAACACCATGCAACCGAACAATCTCCCAGACAAAGATCCCTTCCAGCCGCTCCGAAGAATAGGTAGTACACACCGAAATGGAGTGTGCAAACTTGGTCAGTTGATCCACAATCACCCAAATCGAGACAAACTTCTTCGAAGTCCGAGGAAGACCACTCACAAAATCCATAGTAACTGTCTCCCACTTCCACTCGGGAATAATCATCTGTTGAAGTAAACCACCCGCTCTCTGATGTTCATACTTCGCCTGCTGACAGTTGAGACACCGAGCCATATAACCCACAATATCTTTCTTCATTCTCCTCCACCAATAGTGCTTCTTTGAATCCTGATACATCTTCGCGATGCCTGGATGAATGGAATACCGCGAGCTGTGGGCCTCTGAAGAATCAACTCTCTAAGCCCATCTATATTGGGCACACAGATCCGGACCCACATCCTCAACATACCATCATCACCTATAGCCACATATCTAGCATCACCATGCTGGACATTATCATTGAGGACAGGTAAATGCGGATCATCATACTGGCACTCTCTGATGCGATCATATAAGGAAGACCGAGAAACCAAAATGTCTAATCTCACAAACCGATTGGTCAAAGCCTAAACATCAACTGAAATGGGCCTCTCCCCAACTGGAATGTACAACAAGCTCCCTATGCTCACTACCTTTGGCTCAAGGCGTCGGCCACCACATTGGACTTTTCCGGATGGTATATAATGGTAATATCATAGTCCTTAGGCAACTCCAGCCATCTTCGCTGCCTCAACTTCAGATCTTTCTGCTTGAACAAATGCTGAAGACTGTGATGATTAATGAATACATCACAAGATACGCCATATAAGTAGTGCCTCCAAATCCTCAATACATGAACTATAGCAGTTAACTGTAAATTATGAACAATGTAGTTCTTCTCATGGGGCTTCAACTGACGAGAAGCATATGCAATAACTCTACCCTTCTGCATCAATACATAGCCAATCCCAACTCTTGAAGCATCATAATAGACGGTATAAAAACCCGAAGCTGATGGTAAAACCAATACTGGAGTTGTGGTCAAAGCTGTCTTGAGCTTCTGAAAGCTCTCCTCGCACTCCTCCGACCATACAAATGGAGCCCTTTTCTAAGTCATTTAGTCAAGGGTGAGGTAATAGATAAAAACCCTGAACGAACCGGCGATAACAACCTGCCAAGCCAATGAAAATACGAATATCTGCGGCTGAGGACGGTCTAGGCCAACTCTGCACCACCTCTATCTTCTTCGGATCAAATTTAGTACCCTCGCTGGACACCACATGCCCAAAGAAAGCCACTGAACTGAGCCAAAACGCACACTTGAACAACTTTGCATACAGCTTCTCCTCCCTCAATCTCTGCAATACACCTCAAAAATTTTCTGTGTGCTCCTCCTGACTACGCGAGTACACCATAATATCATCAATGAATACAACAACAAATGAATCCAGATAAGGCCAAAATACGTTGTTCATCAAATGCATGAACTTTGCTAGGGCATTGGTCAGCCCAAAACACATGTCAAGAAACTCATAGTAACCATATCTAGTCCTGAAAGTAGTGATAAGAATATCTAATTCCCTGATCTTTAACTGGTGATAGCCCGAACGGAGATCAATCTTGGAGAATGCCCTCGCCCCCTAAAGCTTGTAGAATAAATCATCAATACGAGGTAGGGGATACTGTTCTTCATTGTTACTTTGTTAAACTGCCTGTAATCAATACACATCCTCTTTGTGCCATCCTTCTTCTTCACAAATAGAACAGGTGCACCCCACGGTGACACACTAGGCCGAATGAACCCCTTATCTAGAAGTTATTGAAGCTGCTCCTTCAACTCTTGTAGCTCCACTGGTGCCATATGATACGGCAGAATGGAAATTGGCTGAGGGACCGGCACTAGATCAATACCAAAATCAATGTCCCTATCTGGTGGCATGCCCGACAGGTCTGCTGGAAAAAATCAGGAAACTCACTTACAACTGGAATGGAATCTATGCTAGGAGCCTCAGCTCCGACATCCCGCACAAAGGCTAAATATGACAGACAACCCTTCCCAACAATACACTGGGCTTTAGAAAAGAATCACTTCACTAGGGACATAATCAGTCACACCATGCCACTCAACCATCGGGACACCCGGCATAGCCAAAATGACTGTCTAATCATGACAATCTAGAATAGCATGAAACAGTGATAGCCAATACATGCCCAGAATAACGTCAAAGTCCACCATGCTCAATAGCAATAAATCAACTCGGCTCTCCAAACCCCTAAAAGTCACAACACAAGCATGGTCTACAATAATAGTATCGCCCACCGGGGTAGATACGTGCACAGGTAAATCTAGACACCCTCGGGTCATGCCCAAATGATGAGCAAAATACGAGGACACATAAGAATAGGTGGAACCAGGATCAAATAAGACAGAGGAATCTCAATGGCAAACTGAGATAATACCTGTGATAACAGCATCTGACGCAAGGGCATATGTCCTGTCTGGGATAGCATAAAATCGAGCCTGGCCAGCACCCGATCGGCCTCCAGCTTTGGGGCAACCCTTGGCTGTCTGATATACCCCTAGCTGACTGAGCGGGTGTTGAAGAAACTTGACCAGAAGCCGAGGCTGACCCTTCTACTGTGATAAACTGGTAGCATGATAAGGACACTGCCTCTACATATGTCCAAACCCTCCACATCATAAAAGCTCCCAGGTGCTAGAGAATGGGAATGAAGGGAACCTCTCTCACCGGAGTGACTAGCTGATGCACTCGGCGTGGAATAACCTGAACAGACGGGACACACGAAGAACTCTAAGCTAGAATGGCGTTGAGTGAGGACTGGCCCTGCTGCACCCCCTGATGACCACGACTTGTAGATGCCCCACGATACTCGATCGAGGCGACTGAGGAGTCCTGAAAGAATGACCTCTACCATATTAGAACTAGCCCCTAGACAGAGCACCACTGAAACAACCAGAACCTCGAGGCCTCTTGGCCTCCCTCTCCTCTTTACCCTGATGTACGAGCCGTCTCTATGTCACGAGCAATATCAACTGCATCCTCAAAGGAAATACCCAAAACTCTCTCTTGAGTCATCAGAATACAAAGGCGATAATTAAGACCATCCACAAACCTCTTTATCCTCTCCCAATCCGTCAGAACTATCCAGGAGACATGAAGATCCAACTAAAAAAACCTCGCATCATATTGGGACACATTCATATCTCCCTGTCCAAGACACTCAAATTGTCCAAGCAACTCCTCTTTCTAAGACTGTGGTACCCACTTCTCCAAGAAGAGAGTGGAGAACTCCTACCAAGTCAAAGGCGCTGCACCCGGTGACCTACGCCGCTCATACACCTCCCACCAAGTGAAGGCAACTCTAATGAAATGGAAGGTGGTAAATGCTACACCACTCAACTCCAAAATCCCTATTGTCTGAAGCATACGCTGACACTTGTCGAGAATACCCTGGGTATCCTCGCCCTGGGCACCACTGAACAAAGGAGGTTGGAGCCTACCAAACCTCTCAAGACGACGTTGCTCATCATCTGGCATAGCTGGAACCACAAAGTCCTGAACTGGTGCAACCGGCTGAGCTGGAGGTGCTCTCGGTGTCTGCAATTCCTGCACTACCTGCTCATGTGTGCGAGTAGCGGGGGTCTGATTGCCTCCCCTGGCATAGGAAGTAGCTACTGCGGTAATGGCTGAAATTGCCTGAGCCAGGACAGTGCAAACCTGGTAATATCTTAGCCAAGGCCTCCTACAGACCCGGAATCACAATAGGAACCGGCGGTGCCTGAACAAGTGCTGCTGGAATGTCTGCAGCTAGAGCCTGATCCAGAAGTGGGACAGCTGCTGGAGCAACAGGTGCTGCCCTCGCGGCTCTGCCTCTACCACGACAACAACCGTGTCCACGACCTCTGTGCCCTCAATGGATGGTACTGGTTGTCATCCGCCGCGTTTGGTAGCGCGAGTCCTCGCCATCTGCAAGAGAATAGAACATAGAAGTTTAGTTCTTTGATCAACAAAGTCGCACAACAAGAATTTCAAAAATATGAAGTTTTTCCTAAAGGTCCTAAAGCCTCTCGAGGATAAATACAGACACCTCTGTACCGATCCGCGAGACTCTACTAAACCTATTCATGACTCGTGAGACCTATGTAATCTAGTCTCTGATACCAACTTGTCACGACCCAATTCCCGAACCCGATCGTGATGGCGCTTCTCATGAAAACAAGGTCAGCCAACGGAACACAACACCTCTTTTAGCAATTACTTAGCATGGATAAGTATAAAACATAGATAATATAATCATAAGTGCGGAGAAAAGTGATAAAACAGGGAACCATCACGATACAGCCCGAAATCGGGGTATCACAAGTAATGAGCTACTACAGAGTCTGCTACAATTCTACAAAGTTTGAACTTAGTACAAGGTCTGAAGATAATATCAATAATGGAAGATAAGGGAGAAAATGGAGCTGCAGATGTCAACAGCTACCTCGTCACTCCTAGCCACCGCTTGGACTAGAAGGAATCAACGCTCAAGGGCAAACTCTGCTATGCCTATATCTGCGCGCACGGTGCAGGGAGTAATGTGAACATTCCAACCCAGTGAGTAAAAAAAAAATAAGTAATGGCTGAAATCATGAAATCTCGTAGAGGCACAAAAAAATACTATCTCAAAGAAGTAAAATCAGTTAAGCAGTAAAATAGTGAAGTATCAATAACTCTCTTTTAAAAAATTTATAGGAAAATATTTTCAACAATTGAGAAATAATCAGAAACCTGCCCCTCAATATCAAACTCTCGGTACAGTATTAGCCTCATCTGCTCAATATTAGACATTCAATACAACATCAGCCCCTCGGTCTCACTCTTAGATCATATGGGTACCCGCACTCACTGTGGGTGTGAAGACTCCGGAGGGGCCCCTTACGGACCAAGCGCTATATCATCATAAGGCCTGAAAGCCTTCTGATATCAACATAAGGCCTGGAAGCCTTGTCTTATCACTCATAAGGCCTGAAAGCGTCCTCACGTCACTCACGAGATTTGAAAGCTTCCTCATATCTCTCAATATATCCTCACATATGATCCTCAGCCTCAATCAGTCCGAAAATAATCATAAGCCTCTTGGACATCAGTAAAACAATAGTGCTCAGTCCAAGCACCAGTTCAAATATCATTTAAATCTCAAAGTTGAGTAAAAATTAGCTGAATTCATGAAACATGTAATTCAATTGGACTGAGTTCAAGTAATATTTCAAATAGTAAGGAAACAATGATGAAAGTTCACAAAGAATTTCAAATAGTTGGCAATAAGCCCGAGTATGGAAATAAGCCCAAGTCATGGTGAAAACAACAAGGCTTAGTCAAATACACGATAAAGTATCAACTGGGATGGACCAAGTCACAATCCCCATTAGTAAATGACCCCGCGCTCGTCATTGAGCGCGTGTCTCGCCTCAACATAGCACTACTTTGTGAAATCCGGGTTTCAAACCCTCAAGACATAATTTAAAATTATTACTCACCTTTAGCCAGCCAAAAGTCTAGCTCTCTATGCCCTTGCCTCTCGAATCAACCTTCTCGCGCGTCAAATTTGGCCAAAATCACAACAAATACGTCACAATAGGATAAGGAACCATAACCCAATTGAAAAGACTCGAAAAATATCGAAATTCACAAAATTTGCAAAATCCAAGGCCCGGCCCACTTCTCAAAAATCAGAAAATTTAGCATCATCAGATTCTTTATCTCGTCACGAGTCTATACATACCAAAAACTCCCAAATGTGAGCCCAAATGACCCTTCAAATTCCACTTTGAAATACCAAATTTCCATGCCCTAGCATTACCCTCTCTTGATGAATTTCCACAAATTTCTATGTGAACTCTACCATTAAATCATGTATTAAGGTCATAGGACTCACCTCCAATCACACCCAATCGAAATCACCTTTACTTCCCGTCTAAAAGCTCTTAAGGTTGCTCAAAAATGGTGAAAAATACCCTTAGCACGCGGATGAAATGTTATTTTAAAAAACCCTTCTCTAATCAGGCATGTTCGCATTTGCGATTGCCTTGCCGCATATGCGGTCACCGCTTCTACGGTATCTCCTCCGGTTCAGCGGATTCCTTATAACTGCTCAGGACCGCTTTGCAGTCAAGTTCCTCTTCTGCGGACACCGCATCTGCGAAAATAATCCGCATATGCAAACTCCGACAAATGGCCAAAAACATCACATCCGCCCCATTCTTCGCATCTGCGGAACTATATATCCGGCCCCTTTTTCACAGATGAAAAAATACCAGATACTACCAACTTCACAAATGCAACAAGTCCAAAATTCACCCCGATTGCCATTTGAAATCACCCGAGGACCCCAGGACCTCAACCAAAAGTGCCAAAGCATCCTAAAATATTATTCAAACTTGCTTCAATCATCAAATCACCACAAACAACACCAAAACCATCAAATTACATCGGATTCAAGCCTAAGTTCTTCTAAAACTTTCGAAATACGCATTTGATCAAAAACCCGACCAATATACATCTGAATCATCTTAAATTTTGTAAACATATCCCAAACCCCTAATGAAGCTATGAAACTCTTGGAATTCCATTCTGACCCTCGGATCAAAATCTCACCCAACAACCGAAAATTGCCAAAATACTAACTTCGCCAATTCAAGCCTAATTTTATACCGGACCTCCAGAATCACTTCCAATCATGCTCCTACGTCAAAAATCATCTCCCGAAGCTGACCGAATCACCAAAAATCACATCTGAGCTCTCTAACTCATAAGTCAATGTTCGGTTGACTTTTCCAAAATAAGCCTCCCTTAAAGAGACTAAGTGTCTTATTTCCTACCAAAACCAATCCGAATTAACTCTAACCCACCAATTACTGATAGAAACATGAAGAAGCATTAAAATGGGGGAAACGGGGCGATAACTTATGAGACGACGTTCTGGGTCGTCGCAATTGTAATTTCCAGTAACAGTAAATGCCTTTCTTTCCTTCCTACAAAATTAATTTTAATTAGCATACAAAATGAAACATTATATAATCCTAATTTATAATTGATCTATATACTATATCTACCTAAAACTTGTGTTCGTGTTGACTATGGTTTATCAAAAGAATTTATATAATCACTTAACTTAAATTTTTGAAATTTTCAGCATATGATAAAGAACATTAAGTGTTAATAATCGTTATTTTTATCTTGTTGTGCCATTTGAACAATAAATGATACTCCCTCTGTTACAGTTTATTTGAATCTATTTCCTTTTTAATCCATTCCAGAAAGAATGAACCCTTTCTAAATTTGGTAACAATTTAACTTAAACTTACAACTCTACCCTTAATGAGAAGATTTTTTAACCATACAAATACTATGGGTCCATTTGGACTCGTTTAGGAACACAAATTCCATAAGTCTTCATTTTTTTCTTAAACTCCGTGCTCGGTCAAACAGGTTCACATAAATTGGAACGGAGAAAGTATCATTTTTCATAAAAGGAAGTTTTTAATATCATTGTTTAATCGAAAAAAGTGAGTTGGCGTGAATCTTCAAATAATAAGATACTAATTTACAAAGAGTTAGAAGGCCTAACCGATAGTAACAAAGAGTTAGAAGGTCTATCCGATAGTAACAAAGAGTTAGAGATCTAATGATTATGTGCTATGTTAAAAGTTATATAACATAATAACTTGTTGCAAATAGATTGATTCAAAAAGTAAATTAAGTATAACTTCTAGTGTCACGACCCTAACTCCGGTCGTGATGGTGCCCAACACATTGCTAAGCAAGACCAACCAATTTAACAACCGTAACTCTTTTTATGCAGTTCATGATTCCATTAACACAAATAATTACTAAGCATAATACTGAAACTCTAAAATACAGCTAAAACATGTAAAACCCCAAGTAGAAATACTACTACTACACAGCCCGAAGAATTTGGTGTCACAAGTATGTGCCTCTAATACACGAGTGTCATCCTACTACATATTGTACTAAAGAAATGCAAAAATAAAGCAATAGGTTATATGGGAAGATCAGGACTGAGGACGTCATGCAGCTACCTTGATGTTCCCAGATATGATGCTCGAAAGAGAAATCCCTACTCAGACTCAGTGGTTGCACCTAGATTTGCACACAAGGTGCAGGTAAAAATATGAGTACTTTCAACCCAGAGAGTAATAAACATAAATAAGGGTTAAGAGTAAGAAATCCTAGATAGGCACAATGTAAGATATAACTATAGCAGTTTAATCGAGATAATATCAATTCAATAAACCACTGAAAATAATGATGCTGCAACAGATAAGTAAATGAATGATGATCAATTAAGAAATGCAACAAATAGTACGGTACTCTGTAGTGCAGCCCGCTCCATTTATTTATCGTCGACAGCGCTCACTGGGAGTGTGTAGACTCCGGGAGAGGCCCCTTACGGCCCAAGCGCAATATCAAGCCACCTTGTGGCATCCATTAGGCCCTAAGCCTCATATCAATATCAATATAATACTTCTGCAGTGCGCATCCTGATCCCATACTCAGTCAAGAATCATGTAAGCCCCTCGGGCAGAATAATATACAAATATTCAGCCCGAACTTCATTATAAATATTATTTAAGTTTCATATTTCAGAAAAAGTGGTTGAGTTTGCAAAACAGTATCAAATACTAGGACTGAGTTCAATTATATGTAAAAATGGTAAGAAACCAGTCAGAGTAATCCCTGAAGGATTCAATCAGTTGGCACGAGGCCAATTATGAAGATGAATCCATTTTTATAAGGATACCAGTTAAGGTTCAATCAATTAGGTAGTAACTTTATTAAGCGGCACGAACCAAGTCACAATTCCCGATGGTGCTTTGCCCCGCGACTGTTATCCGGTGTGCAAGTCACCTCAACATAGCGCTATGATGCACATATTCGGGGTTTCAAACCCTAAGCACAACATTTACATCTATTACTAACCTCAAGCCAGCCAAAATCCTAGCTCGCTATTCCCTTGCCTCTCAAATCGACCTCCTCGCGCGTTGAATCTAACCAAAACCACAGCGAATACGTCACATTATGCTATAGGATCAATACCCAATCGAAAATAATCAAAGAACATCAATAAACCCGAGCCCCGAGCTCACTTCTCGAAACTCAGAAATGTTCACAAGAAAGTGTTCTTCATCTTCTTCCGATTCTGTAAAGAACACCAAAATCGGAGTCCATTTTACCCCACAAATCGACCCCTAAAGGTCTCATAATCTCGGGCCCAAAAATGCTATTTTTATACTATTTTTCATGAATAAAAGGCTGGGATTATGGTAAATAATCACCCATAAACAAGTTGTAATAATCAAATCACTTACCTCTATGATACCCACTGATTTTCTCTCTTAAAAATCGCCTCAGAAGCTTCTTCCCATTAAAAAATTGGAAGAAAGTACAAATCTGCTCATTATAGGTATACTTTTCACGCGTTTAACTGCTCCCAATGGAGTCCTTTTGAAATTCTAACAAATTTAGGCTTTTGAATTACTCAATTTGACCTTATAATGAAGGAGATATGTAGGTTTTAACATTTGCAAATATTGCAGGTTTTAATACGCCGTTAGGGGCAATTTCTTCAATAACCTGAAAATCTGGGCAACCTTGGTAAAATGGCCATAAAATCCTCATACGACGTCCAAATTTGACGACTATTTTTTTATGGGCCCCTAATTACGATACAGATCTAATGCTTCATTCAAAACAGTGATCAGAGCTCATTTGTTCAATATAATATCATTTATGTTTGAAGAAACGACGTCCAAGCATAAGAAAAACGAACACAACGCAGCCCAAACCTATCCGAAAAAATACGAACAAACTAACACGTCACATATGATCATTTAAACTTAGTTTCACCCTAAGCACACCAAAACTAGCATCAAAATACCAAATTTACATCGGATTCAATCCTAAGTTCTTCTAAAACTTCTGAAACACGCATTTGATCAAAAACCAACCAAATCACCTTCAAATAACCTGAAATTTTGCACACACATCCCAAATCACCAAACGAAGCTATAGCAACTCTCGTAATTCCATTCCGACCTTCGGATCAAAATCTCACCTATCAACCGGAGTTCACCAGAATACTAAATTCGCCAATTCAACCAAATTCTACACCGGACCTCCAAAATTACTTCTGATCACGCTCCTAAGTCACAAATCATCCCCCGAAGCTAATCGAATCGTAAAAATTCACATCCGAGCCTTCTAACTCATAGGTCAAAATCCGGTTGACTTTTCCAAAACAAGCCTTCCTTAAAGAGACTAAGTGTCTCATTTCCTTCCGAAAATCAACCCAATTCAACTCATTCACACAAGACACTGATAATAAATCATAACAAAGCAGGAAAATGGGGGAAACAGAGCGGTTCTAATGAGAAAACTGGTCGGGTCATCATATCCTACCCAACTTAAACAAATGCTCGTCCTCGAGCGTACCCAGAGTTGTCCTAGAAGCCAACTAATAGATAAATGACCTTACCAAGCATATGCCCGGGGGTGATCCCAAGTCACCTTATCTCGCATAGGTTTGATAACACAACAGAGCTGAAATTTCATAATCCATCTAGTCCATAAACCATAGAACCACAATGCACTTTTCGAAATTATACACAAGATCAGAACCTCACATTTATACTCAGAATAATCCCGAACCAGCTGTAATAACCCATACCTGCAACCTCAGGTGCAATCATATGATATACTACATAACCCAAACACTCGAAATGATAACTTATATTCATAGCAGTTGCCCACAACACCCGAATACCGGTAGAAAACCTCTTATCAACTAAGGTCTTATTCAAACATTTTTATCTACTGCCAACAATAAATGAAACACGCAATGAACAGTAACCATTTTCTTAGATCAACCATTCATGAAGCCACTTCCCTTTTGACTAATATCACAGCAGATTCCGAGCCGAACCTCGATATTATCCTTTCAACAACCTGAAATCAAATTCGTTCGTATTCATTAGTGACCCCAACGATCACCTCGAATCCAACAAACCACTCTGGTGATATGACACCTTAATACATGCCTAAGCCACAATTTGCATAATACGCGCACAAATACGAAACGGTCTGAACATACTCAAATCATGAAGAATGACTCAAACGAAAGAGTTGTACCTCAAGCTCATCAGTACCATCACAACACAAGGCTGAGACCCTGTCTCACATCATAGAAATAGAACACCTGAATCTACCCCGAAAGTTCATATATCCACGTGGCCTCGCTACAATGCGCGATCCTAACAAAACACGGTTACACATGAAACACCTCAAGTCATTATGCTCAAAATCGACAGCCACGCACAATTTGATGTCTCGAACCAAAGCAATTCATTTCACCCACGGTGAAACAAATAACATATGCCACGCAACCCGATAGGTCACCACCAATACTCCATCTGCCGAGCAACACCAATTACTCTTACCCTTCGACATTCACTATGAATTCTCAATAGAGCCGCACCATATGTGCCCATAACCAATAAATCATAACGTCTCACAATACCGGAAAGCAACTAATAGATCTCCTCAGATCACGAACAAGCGCAATAACAATCGAATCAACATATCCCTCAACAATACAATTCAGGGCCAACCAAGCCAACTCAAGATAAACACGTATCCATGTCGGCCTACCAACGAACTCATTGCCAAGAAAGCCTGAAGATGCTCCTTCTACTACTATAACTCCTGCCGGAGCCGTACGATTCGGTGCCCGGCACCAAATCAATATCGAAATCCACAACCTCGCCCCACGACATGCCCGGCCACAAGAAACATATCCAAAAATTCCCTGAAACGGGACCAATGGTAGGAACCTCTGCACTGACATCCATCGCGAAGGCCCAATTATGAAAAGCAATCCTTCCCAGCCGTCCGCTAAGAAAGATCATATCTCCATGATAGATACTTTAAAATTTCCTGTGCCACCAAGCAAACCCGAATACCACCAGTTGATCCAACAAGAAAATGCCTCAATACTACCGAAGTATCATCAGTTTAATCACATTACCCTTTTTCTGAGACATATATCTCGTCAAATAGCTTCCAATTAGCAGCACCATTTCCTTGATTATATGATGCTACCCGTTGCCTAAGAGTTTTATGAACTTCTTTTCAAAAGTGAACTGAAACCTCGTACACGCAAATCTCAATCCTCTACAACATAGCGCATATACTATACCAATTCGGTCTACTATCAAGCTATTCCATCTATCTAATTTTCCTTCTCATTCATCATAAACTTGATATCCCCCCTTGTTGTAGCACCATAGTTCCTCAACCCAGGCTTACTACACGAGATCCAAGCACAAAACCACACTATCTAAGACCCATAACCCACTGAATCCTCTCTCAAATATTCCCAGAAACACCACATTCCAAAATACTTTACTCTGAAGAACTTCTTGCAAATCTAAATCTGTTACCTTTACTTTCCAGATAATGATACATAGAATCCTATAATTAACATAAAAATACCACAAGTCTTGACCCTTTTCAATGAAAACACAGTCTCTAACCACATACACAACCTTAAGACACCTGATAGTTACATGTAGAATCATGAACACATTAAAACTATTCTCGAGAGTCATTTACTTCTTATTCAAACTGCAATTCACCTGATCAAATGAACATTACAACCCGTGCCTTATTAGGACTTTGACACCGCAGGATATGACCTCATCCCAATACAAACAAACATCTTCCTGCTCCATGCACTGAGCATTCTATACCAACAATAGCTTAAGACATCTTGTGATTCTCACACATCTATGAAGCACCATATAACCTTTGCCAAAATTTTGCTTCACTCGTGCCATGTTTGGCTAAATTTTCACAACCAGAACTAATTTGCCGGCATGCCTCAAACCAGAACCAACATAGCACATAACCGTATAATTATCTAATCAATAGCAAACTCCCCAACTTGGCTCGAAGCCATAGATCAAAACACTCCTAAAAACTCATAATGCACATACTCCATTGCTGCCTTAATACCATAGTAAGATTAAACTCAATCCTTCATAAGCTTGTGGAAATACAAATCATATAGAATTTTTTTTCTTTTTCTAACTCTTCAACAAATCTCGCATTCACTCACACAACAGTTAAGCACACTCTCTAGGCGATCCAATTTAAATGTCAACACATTTTCATCACTTGTAAATGATATCTTCTAATAGATAACATAAGGAACACACAACTTTAGAACACTCCGCATGAGATCACCCACTTGCTTTGCCTCCAACTACCATTTCTATATACCTTCTACCGTCCTAAACTATACGCAGTCACTAAGCTTTCCTGAGTCTGAAGTCATATCACAACATAAAATTTTTACTTCACTCTTAACTAGAAACATGAAAAGTTTTTTCACGCGCCCATAACTCGGGGCTATAGCTCGAATTATAGTGGAATTCAAACACATAATAGTTCTTCTATCAGCCAGTAGACCTTCCGCATCACTTCCAAGTCACGTGTATACATCCTGCAACACTAACATACTCATCACATAGTTAACCAGACGTCACTCCCACTAATAGGGGCAATACCGAACATATAAGTTCGAAACACTTTCTCACACAATTAGCACCTCGGTGCTCCAGACATAGGCAAAGATTCAGCCTTAACTCCTCCAGACTGGCCCAACATCAAACTCACAGAGATCACATCTCGCCCCTCGATCGAGGAACCACAAGCCATATTACGTGGAAGGAATTTCAAGAGTTTTTTTTCAAGCTGAATTAAGGATGTACGATAAGAATTCAAGAATGTGTAACTTTCCTAAAGGTTCTGAAACCTCTCGAAGATAAGTACAGACATCTCCGCACCGATCCACGAGACTCTACTAAATCGGCTCAGGACTCGCGAGACCAAGTAACCTAAGCTCTGATACCAACTTGTCACGACCCTAACCCCGATCGTGATGGCGCCCAACACACTGTTAGGCAAGCCCGAACAATTTAACAAACTTAAATCTTTTTATGCAGTTCATGATTCAATTAACACAAATAATTACTAAGTAATAATACCGGAACCCTGAAATATAGTTAAAATATGCGGAAAACCCAAGTAGAAATACTACTACTACACAGCCCGAAGAATCTGGTGTCATTAGTCTAAGCCTCTAATACACAGGTTTCATCCTACTACATATTGCTCTAAAGAAATGCGAAAATAAAGCAAATAGGTTAGATGGGAAGATCAGGACTGTTGACGTCATGCAACTACCTTGATGTTGCCACATATGATGCTCGGTAGAAAAATCCTCACTCAGCCTTAGTGGTTTCACCAAGATCTGTACACAAGGTGCAGGAAGTAATGTGAATACTTCCAACCCAGAGAGTAATAAATATAAATAAGGGTAGAGAGTAAGAAATCCTGGATAGGCACATTGTAAGCTATAATTACAGCAGTTAAATCCAGATAATATCAACTCAATAAACCAATGAAAACAATGATGCTGCAACAGATAAGTAAATGAATGACGTAAGAAATTCAACAAATAGTACTGTACTCTCTAGTACCGTTGCAGCGTGTAGCCCACTCCATTTATTTATCGTCGACGACACTCACTGGGGGTGTGCAGATTTTTTTTTGGGGGGGGGGGGGGCTTTACAGTCCAAGCGCAATATCAAGCCATTTTGTGGTATCCGTTAGGCCCTAAGCCTCATATCAATATCAATATAATACTTGTGCGGCGCATCCCGATCCAATACTCATTCCAGAATCATGTACGCCCCTCGGGAACAATAATATATAAATATTCAGAAAAAAAATCATTATAAATATTATTTAAGTTCCATATTTTAGAAAAAGCGGCTGAGTTTGAAAAACAATATCAAATACTAGAACAGAGTTCAATTATATGTAAAAATGGTAAGAAACAAGTAAGAACAATCCCTGAAGGGTTCAATCAGTTGGCACGAGGACTAATTATCACAATTAATCCACTTTTGTAAGGATATCAACTAAGCTTCAATCAATTTAAGTAGTAATTTTATTAAGCGGGACGGACCAAGTCACAATTCCTGATGGTGCTCTACCCCATGCCCGTTATCCGGCATGCAAGTCACCTCAACATAGCACAATGATGTGCATATTCGGGGTTTCAAACCCTCAACACAACATTTACATCTATTACTAACCTCACGCCGGCCAAAATCCTAGCTCGCTATGCTCTTGCCTCTCAAATCGACCTCCTCGCGCATCGAATCTGACCAAAACCACAACGAATACGTCACATTATGCTATTGGATCAATACGAAATTGAAAATAATCAAGAAACATCAATAATCCCAAAATTAGCACTAGCCTTAGCTAGACTCCTACTTCAAGTGCTGATTTGAATTTCTTAGTTGAAGGAGTGAGAATAGGCCTAAGTCCAAGGCCCTGGCTCATTTCTCGATACTTAGAAATTTATCACATAAAGCATTCTTCATCTTCTTCCGATTCCGTACATATAAAGAACAAGATAACCGGAGTCCATTTGACCCCCCTCAAATCGACTCTTAAAAGTCTCATAATCTCAGGCCCCAAAATCGTATTTTTCTACTATTTTTCATGGATCAAAGGCTAGGATTATGGTCTATAATCACGCATAAACGAGTTTTAATAATCAAATCACTTACCTCTGTGATACTCACTGATTTTCTCTCTTAAAGCGAGTAGTAAGATTTTTAATACATATTTTAATACAGATACTCTATCTCTTTCTGATCGCTTTTACGCGAGAAAGGGGGACCACCCTCTAAGCCTAAGTATTCTGCGTCGGGAGCTCAGTGATCGTCTCAGAAAACCTCGAGGTGGTGCCGAGGAACTGAGGGTGCCGCCTTCTTCATAGAATCCGCCGGGCTTACACGAGGTAGGATTATCTGCCCCCTATCTCCAATTCTCATTTTCTCTTGTAAGGTTTGATGATCTAATACGGCTGGCATTGAGAAGAGACAAGCACATTGACATCCATCGAAGTTACAGATACAAAAGGCGCAATCGGAGCACTAAGATCATGGGGTGAAGGCACACTATCATTACACGATGGGCGTGATTTTATAAACTAGTTTATGATGTTAGCTCACATAAAGGCAGAAGAAAGAAAGCCCGAACGAAAGAAATTTGACCAGGAGTGCCAAACCCAGCCAGTAAGTAGAGATATGGAGAGGGGGGACAACTTTATCACGGACCTTTCTTTGGTTTCTTTTTTGAACTCCGATCTCGATTGTTTTCAACTTTATCCCCTTCTCTATCGGTATGGCTCTTGGAGGAAAGTGGATCCAGGTTGGTTTCCCAACCAACAGATCGTAACCTTAGGGAGACAGCCGAACCACAGTTAGTCACCCCCGCCAATGGATCTATTCTTATCTTCCGTGAGTGAGTAGATGGGTACACTGAACACCAACTCCATCATAATGAAGAAAGGGATAAGCAACGACACCTGCAAACTCGTATAACCTTGTGGTATAGCGCCGAATCTTCTCTACCCTATGCTACTATATTTCTTCCCTGTGATTCAACCACGGCGGATATTTAGCCAACTGCGATTATGCTTACACCAGCTGGCACACTAAGCATTTCGCCACATACTCAGCCTCAACCTGGAGTTCCACCTAAAGAAGCAGAGCCTGCAGTAGCTGCGAATCAGAAAATGTTGCTTAGCGGCAACCTTGAAATAGGGTCAAGTTTGACTGCATTAAGCTCTAAAGCCGGGTATTCTGAGCCAGCTAGTAGATTTGGAAATTCTGCCGCAAGTTATTGGAAAGCTCTTTGGGTGCACCCAAAGAGCTCTTATCGGGCAATGTATAGCTTAAGTTGAGCTCGCACCAAAAGAGGATCAAAAGACTGATTCTCGGTCCCCTAAAGTTAGAAAGGTGTTTCCTATATCTTATCTTAAGACCAGGTCGCCACCCCGCTTCGTACCTCGTCCATCCTCACAATCCAGAGTGGGTTGGTAAGAAGTCATTCTTGTTTGGTAAGACAGAATTGGACAAAGAAAAGATAGTGCTCGACCGGAACAACGGCCAATAACGTAATTACATAGCTACCTCCTCCCGACATGAAGGAATGCCCAATAATCTTTCGGGGGTTGTTATGTTCTTTCAATTCTGGTCTGGGGAAGGCCGCTCATTAAAGTCAGCTCCAAACTTTTAGTAACCACTTATCCCAAGATAGGTGGGAAATTCATTTCGGATGGAACTAAAAGTAAACTTGGACTTCTTTCCTAAGCGGAGATTTGGGTAAAAAGAAGGAGTTTTTTCCATTAGCTGAGGAAAATCTTTGCCGGGACCGATGCTAGTAGTTAGATTCAATATTCAAAAAGGGTGGAGAGAGGGAGGCAACTGAAATGTTTAGAGTCGAGTTTACGCTCTTTCCTCCTCTTTCGATCTTAAGATTCTTTGATCCCGAAAGCCTTCTGAAGATGGAGCTGCAGAAGGGGGCAACAACCCTGATTTTGCCAACTGAGGCCGCGAGCTCTAAGTTTTGGTTTTTGTTGGGACCACCGGCCTGCTTTGAGGGAGGAGAGAAAGCTATTTGATGCATGACAATGAAGAAAAAGCGTGCTAGAAACCTACTGGGAACAAGAGCCAGCCCGTTTTTCAAGACCTAATCTCCTAATAGGCGGCAAAACGAAATAGGAAAGGGGCCGAGCTGACTGATGAGTGCCTTTCTAGAAAATCAAAAGCAAAGGCACCAGGACGGACAGTTAGTTGAACCGGGCGATAGCTTTGCGATCGATAGCTCAGTGAGGTATGCCACCCGTCCTACTTCTATTTCCCCCTTCGTTTGTGGTGGGTTGCGCCTCACCGCAGGCACTGAATGAATGAAATGAGTGAGAAAAGGATTTTAACCGGAAATAAGATAAAAGAATTAAAAAAACCATAGGACTCTTTCATAATGCACCGGTGCTGGAAATGATTGGGCAGTGAGTGGAGATTCCCCCTCTGATTGACTACTACATCTAGGGACGGGACTGATACCGAAAGAGAAGCTATTGCCGACCCTTAAACCATAAAAAGAGACAGGATAGACTTTGATACCTCAACTTGATTTGTTGATTGCTCGCGTCGGAAGCTTCTTCACGTTCAAAATTGGAAGAAAATGAGCAAGAACTTGACTTGATCATTATAGGTATATTGTTCATGCGTTTTACTGCTCCCAATTGATTTCTTGTGAAATTCTAATAAATTTATGCTTCTGAATCACTCAATTAGACCTTATAATGAAGGAGATATAGAGGTTTTAAGATTTGCAAATAGTTCAGGTTTTTAATATGTCGTCAGGGGCAATTTTGTCATTAACCTTAAAATCTAGGAAACCTTGGTAAAATGGCCATAAAATCCTCATACAACGTCTAAATTCAATGATTCTTCTTCTACGTGTCCATAATTACGATACGGATCTAACGCTTTATTCAAAACAGTAACTGAAGCTCGTTTGTTCAATATGATATTATTTATGCTTGAAAAAACGACGTCGAAGCATAAGAAAAACGAGCACAACGCAGCTCAAACCTATCTGAAACTAACCCGAGCTCCTCGGGACCGCATACGAACATATTAACACGTCACTATGATCATTCAAACTTAGTTGCACACTCAAAACACCAAACTAACATCAAAACACCAAATTTATATCGGATTCAAGCCTAAGTTCTTCTAAAACTTTCGAAACACGCATTTGATAAAAAATCCAACCAAATCACCTCCGAATAACCTGAAATTTTACACACACATCCCAAATCACCTAATGAAGCTACAACAACTCTCACAATTTTATTCCGACCCTCGGATCAAAATCTCACCTATCAACCAGAATTCGCTAATTCAAGCCAAATTCAACACTGGACCTCCAAAATCACTTTCGATCACACTCCTAAGTCACAAATCATCCCTCGAAGCTAACCGAATCGTCGGAAACCACATACATGCCCTCTAACTCATAGGCCAATATCCGGTTGACTTTTCCAAAAAAAAGTCTTCCTTAAAGAGACTAAGCGTCTCATTTCCTTCCAAAAATCAATTCAATTCAACTCGTTCGCACAAGACACTGATAATGAAGCATAACGAAGCAGGAAATGGAAAAAACTGAGCGATTATCATAAGACGACGGGTCGAATCGTCATATCTAGCTTGATAATGAATACATACGTCACACCAAACAGGAAAAGAGATCTAAATATTTTGTGCTCATATTACTAGCATTGAACAAAAATATATATAGAGACATATTCAGTTTTTTTTTTTTACCAATTGGAAATATATAGTATTAACTATTGTTCATATACATCAGCTAACTATTTCGACAAATACACGTATTTAAGTAATCACCGCAAATAAATTCTTTTGTACCTTAGAAATTATTTCAGGAACTTCAAATTATTTGTCTAATATATATAACCCACATATGTCGTTGATTTTGAATTTTTGGAAGCATAGAAAGGATGTTCCATATTACATATTAGCTAATAGTAATTTTATGAAGTCTAACATATTCAGTATGGTTGGGACCGAATTTGACTTACTAACCCAAATTCTTGGAATTCTAAGTAGTCAAAATTGTAGTTAAATTCAAACTCTGCTATTAGGCAAATATAAATCTATCCCACAGTGATTTTGTTTGAGCAAATAATTTAACTTTTGAAGGGTACAAAATTCAGGCAATATTATGAGGATATTTTGTCCTTTAACATTTAGTATGGAACCTTCATACTTTTATAATAAATTAGTTTTATGTACGTACATTGTAGTGGCGGACCCAGAATTTTGTACAAGCAGGTTCAGTCGGAGAAGTTCATTACTAAATTAAGCGATATAAGCCGTATAACTGGGTTCAAAAAATAATTTCTATACAAAATTTACTTTGCTTTAACCATAATTTATATATATACACAGTATTATTTTTTGACGAAGCGGGATCAATTGAACCCACTTCTTACCACTTGGGTCCGCCCCTGGTACATCGTATGTATAACCATAGGCGCGTCTAATGGTTAACATACTAATATGTGAAAAGATTTGGCATGTTGAACCATAAGATGTTGCTTTCTATTATGTTTTTCTATTATATGAGGAGGAGGAACTTTGGTGTTTGAATATATCAATAATTTTGGTCTTAGTAATTTAATTTATGTAGACGTTACCATTCGAATATGTATATTAAATGTATATCTTATAATCTTATATCCAAGAAAGAAGTTACTACTATTTAAGTTTATCTTGATCTCTCCTATCCATATCTAGGCTTATAAGTGGCTACTAATTTCGACAATTTTTTTTACTATATATGTGTTAAAATAGATATGTGTCTTTTTATTTTTTTACTTATTAACTCTTATTTTTATGATTTTATCTTCGTTTTATTTGTCTAGAGAAAATTTAGCGAAATCATAAGCAATAGCAATCTTTAGTTGAGTAGGACAATTATTTTTGAGTCTAAATAATGAAATGAAATTTAAGAATTTGTTTTCCATAATAATTAGCATACTTTAAAATATCAATGCACCAAAATATGTTATTCTTTCCTTGTATTTCGTTTGATTGGCTTGGACAAGATAAGAGCTTTACTTGTCAAAAAGTTTAATAATCAGCAGTGCAATATACATCGTTGTTGCATCCCAAATTAAGTTTTGTGATGAAGAAGTAGATCCACAACTGTTAACTAAAGGGAAAAATCTCACAAATCTCTTATGATATCAATGTAATTAATTGCCATCCCTGTCTTTTGAGTCTTGAACAATATAATATTAAGGTTGAACTGATTTTATTTCTTTCATTGCGAAAATAAAACTATGCGATCAAAAGTACATATTAAGGAGCTCGGCAAAGGTCTATTTGATATCAATTTTAAATAATAATAAAAAAGATTAAATCAGAAGTACAAAATGTTCAAACAATTGCAAGTGCACAAAGCAAGCATATCGCTGAACCCAGATGTTCTCTACTTTTTCAATGTAATTTCTGCTATATAGTGAGTCTAATGACCCAGATACATGAATATACACACGTTTGAAGAAGCATGTATATAAACAAAATCATTGATCACAATCATTAAAAAGTTTAATAGAACTAGTCTTATTCTATGATTCTTACATATGATGCTTTCAAAATTTTACTTCTAAGTCCGACTCAATTTGATTGTGATTAGAATTCTTTGCAATTTAATATTAGTTCAAGTTTTAAGTTACAATTTTATCCAACATAAAATTAGTTTTTGAAGGATATAATAGTCGATCAACTTTTCGAGGATATTTTTGTTGTTCAACATTTAGCGTGGAGCACTCGTGCTTTTATCTATACTATATTAAAAACACGAAGGCCCTTAACGAAATATCGTTTACCTTTTTTACCCTCTAAATAAAGATTTTATATTGGACAAAATTGTAATTTAAAACATGTTCTTAATATTTAACGTAACCATAATTTATTTCATGTATACTTTTGAGTTTTGCTCAATCCGAATATTTAGGAGCTTTTCACGTTTCCTTATTTGTTTTTCTTTAAAAAATAAACCTTAATACTATTTATACTAAGGGAATGGAAATATTACTTAATTAAAATTTGAATGTATTTTGAATGAAACATAATTGAATTATGTTAAGACAATACTGAAATATTTATGTTAAACAAAATCAAACGAACAAAATATTGTATTTATCCTGAATTATTCGAAAAGGTAGTAGTAAATTATGCATACTGTCTCTTAATTTGCTCAAGCTGCATGGTCAATTTTGTACATAAATGTCAAATTAAAGATTTAATCGACGTGAACAACATCAACCTAGGTACAAGAATGACTTTCTTTTTTTAACGATTTTCTTAAAAACTAAATTGCCAATATTAATTAAGAAAAAGGATAATATTAGAGAGATCAAATTGGTCAAACTATAATTCTTTTTGCATTAATTATAAATAGTTTAAAATAATTGTTATAAATTAATAAAACAAGCTGGGAGGAACCGTAATTGCAAACCATAAGAAAAGTTAGTGTTATGAAGCCAACTATGAAAAAAATTTCACTTTATTTTGTTATCAATATTGGTGATCCTCACATTGACGACATTATTCATCTTCGTAGAACTATGTAGATTTACCATATTCAAGTTTACTTTCAAAGTTATTTTGTGAGAGAATACTATTACAAGCAGATGAGTACAAATCAATATTTACCACGTCCTATAAATTTTCTGGAACAAATATAAAACTCATACATCAAAATAATTATTAAGGCAACCGATTATTTTTCCAAAGCATGATTTATTTATTTGTTAAGCTAACTAATCGCTAGAATCAACATTCATTATTTTCAAGAACTCACGTTTTCTTTATTTTTTATAATAATATATTGTTTAATAATAATTTTCATATAATTTTCTAAACTCTTATATTCATTGATATGAATACGCGGGTACTATAGAGTAGTAATAATATAGATAGATAAATAGATGGATAGATAGAGATATAAATAGATATATAAATATAGATATGTTATAAATAGACTTCTATTTAAGGTGAATGTCTATAATTAGAGAGATTTTAGAGTTTTATTCTTGGTAGCTAAGTCACTACCTCCCTATAAATAAAGGGGTCTTCTACCATTGTAAATCATCCCTAACAATCCCCAAAGTATCAATAAGAATACTCCTCTCCCTATTCTCTCTATATTGTTCTTGTTCTTGCATTATTCTACTTGTTCTTATATTATTTCATAACACGTTATCAGCACGAGACTCTACCGTCTCAAGAACTATTCTCGAAAAATCTAAGGTATTTCCCTCTTCCTAATTTAATTTTCGATTATGTCTGACATTACGAAAAGAAAGTTCATTGCCCTTGAAATTTCGGGCAAGAACTATATGACATGGGTGTTGGATGCTGAAATCCACTTAGATGCTATGGGTCTCGGAGACACCATTAAAGATAGAGAAAAAGCATCCACCCAAGACTGTGTGAAGGCCTTGATTTTCTTGCGCCATCACCTTGATGAAGGTTTGAAGATTGAATATCTCACCTTCAAGGATCCACTCATCTTGTGGAACGGCTTAAAGGAGAGATATGACAACCTGAAGTTGGTCACTCTGCCACAAGCACGATATGATTGGGCTCATCTGAGGCTCCAGGACTTTAAGTCCGTTTCTGAATATAATTCTGCAATGTTCAGAATTACTTCTAAATTGAAGTTATGCGGAGATAAAATCTCCGATTATGATATGCTTGAGAAAACGTTTACAACGTTTCATGCCTCCAATATCGTACTGCAACAACAGTACAGATAGAAAGGCTTTACAAAGTACTCTGAACTGATTTCTCTTCTACTAGTGGCTGAGCGAAATAATGACCTGCTCATGAGAAATCACGAAAATCGACCCACTGGGTCTACACCACTGCCTGAAGCAGATAAGGTGCACTCTCATTATGCCAAACATGAAGAGGGCCATGGTCATGGTCGTAAACGGGGTCATAGCCAGGGACGTAGACAAGGAAGAAATTCCAATGAAGTCCGTCAACCCCCAAGGAGAGATAACCGCCGAAAGCAGAAACGGGATCATGAAGATCCTAAGGCAAATGGTTCAGAAACTATATGTTATCGTTGCGGTGGGAAAGGGCACTGGTCAAAGACTTGCCATATACCAAGACACTTGGTTGACTTTTATCAAGCATCTCGAAAGAGTAAAGGCCCTGAAACAAATTTTGTCTATGACGACAACTTGGACATCACCCACCTGGATGTGGCAGACTTCTTTGAGCAACCCGAGGGAAAATAGACCACCTAATCGGTGATGGGTCCGTGATGAAAGAAGATGGAGTTATTTGATTTTGTTCTACTTATTTGTATTAGTTAGTGAATAAACTAATAGTCATTAGTATTAGCTCGTATTAGTTAGTTCATGATGCAATGTTAGCAGTAGTTCTTTAGAATGTCTTCAATATGCTCAAATATCAATAATATTTTTATTTTCCAGTAGGGGTAATCGACTAGCCTGAAAAACTAGTCGATTATCTAATATTTTCGCATTAAAGCTGAAAAACAATTGATAGACAATCGATTGTCTATGTCTAACAATCGATTGTCGTTAGACAGTGTAATCTGGAATTTTGCAAAAATCATCCACAATCGATTGTCTATGTCTAACAATCGATTGTCGTTAGACAATGTAATCTGGAATTTTTTAAAAATCATCCACAATCGATTGTCTATGTCTAACAATCGATTGTCGTTAGACAGTGTAATCTGGAATTTTTCAAAAATCATCCACAATCGATTGTCTATGTCTAACAATTGATTGTCGTTAGACAGTGTAATCTGGAATTTTTCAAAAATCATCCACAATCGATTGTCTATGTCTAACAATCGATTGTCGTTAGACAGTGTGATCCGGAATTTTTCAAAATTAATCAACAATCGATTGTCAATGTTAAACAATCGATTGTTGATTAAAAATGCATAAACTGAAAATTTTCAAGCTGCATAGTAATCGATTATGGATAACATATCTGATTTTGTTAGTCAACTGTTAGCGGCAGATTTTGAAAATATTATGTGACACAAACGGATTGAAGTTATTTATTCTCATGTTCGTATATTTTCTTTTATATGTCAAACCAGGGGAAGTAAATTGATTGAAGGCTCCGGAAGAGCAACTATAACTCTGCCCAAAGGCACGACGTTTATCTTAGAGAATGCAATATTCTCCTCCAAGTCTAAGAAGAACTTGTTGAGTTTTAATGATATCAATCGCAATGTTCTCCTCCAAGTCTAAAAGGAACTTGTTGAGTTTTAAAGATATCATTCAAAATGGATATCATATTGAGACAATAGATGAGAATAATCTTGAATTCTTCATGAAAACGAGGCTGCCCATTTCGGTTTGGGTTCACGCCATTTTGCATGCAGCAATACTAGTTCGTCGGCTGCCCACTTCGGTTTGGGGTCACGCCATTTTGCATGCAGCAATGCTCGTTCGTCGGCTGCCCACTTTGGTTTGGGGTCACGCCATTTTGCATGCAGCAATACTAGTTCGTCGGCTGCTCACTTCGGTTTGGGGACACGCCATTTTGCATACAGCAATGCTAGTTCGTCTCTGACTGACGAATTGACACAAATATTCCCCGTTGCAATTGGTTTTGGGTCATGGACCTAATATATCCCATTTAAGAATCTTTGGATGCGCAGTATATGTGCCTGTAGCACCGCCATCCCGCACCAAAATGGGTCCGCAAAGAAGGTTAGGAATATATGTTGAGTTTGAATCTCCCTCCATTATTCGCTACCTCGAAACATTGACAGGAGATTTGCACGATTTGCAGACTGTCAATTTGATGAGACACTTTTCCCAATATTAGGGGGAAAAGTTGGTGAAACCAAACGGGAAATTTTGTGGAAAAATGCATCATTATCTCATCTTGATCCACATACCTCTATTTGTGAAAGAGAGGTACAAAAGATTATCCATTTGCAAAGAATAGCAAATCAAATGCCTGACGCATTTACGGACTTGAAAAGGATAACGAAATCCCACATCCCCGCGGAAAATTTTCCAATCCGTATTGATGTCCCTGTTGGACAATCATCTAGTGTCATATCCAATGAGTCAAATGCACGCCTGAAGCGTGGCAGACCATTAGGTTCCAAAAAATCGAAATCCTAGAAAGAGGAAAGCAAATGATCAAAATGACACTACGAAAGAATCTCATGAGAAAATTCATGATTTAACAAATTCTGAGATTCATGAAGAATCCATTGAGCCCGAGGCTCTGGAAAATACGGAACTATCCATAAATCCAATCAATATTGAGGCAAATATTAATCGAGTGGATATAGTGGTGGATAATGTCTTTGCTTATAATGTCGCATCTAGCATTATGCAAGAATGTGAGGATCTCGAACCTCAATCTGTTGAAGAATGTCGAAAAAGACATGATTGGCCACAGTGGCAAGAAGCAATTCAATCAGAATTGAATTCGCTCGCAAAACGTGAAGTTTTTGGCCCTGTAGTTGAAACACCTAATGGTGTCAAGCCTGTTGGCTATATATATGGCATGAATGATCGTTGGTCACGTACCTATTGTACGCCAAAGTATTTTGGAAATATGACTATTAAAGGACAACGATAATGCAAGAAACATATCTTGCATATAAGTTTGACATGACCATAATGGTATAACTTTCTCTTTAAGAAAGATATTCACCACATGGATGTTGATGAATCTGTGGTAGTACAAAATTAATTGAGAGCTCTAGAAGAGCCAATTATTACTATGATGGAGAAACACAATTGAGTATTGTGCTGTAGTGGGTCTCAAAGAAACTTATTCAGTTTCCAAAGTACACGCGAAAGCGCTGATTATATTGAGACTATAAATAAAGGAAAGATTTGATATCTTCTATCACTACAACTTGTAGCGGGATAATTTGTATATGAAAAGCTACCCTCGTTATTCTCCAGTTTGTACTACACAAACAAAAGAATGCCACAATAAAGTGGATATCTATTGGTATAAAAACTCATGTCATAATAAACCTGAAGTTTATTGATAAGTGCACATGTCATGGTGTAAATTTGAAGTTTACCAATATTGATAATATATTCAGTTGGCATTCGGGTTAGCCATCTCATTTTAAGTATGATGTGCAAATTCACATGGGTGAATATTAAAGAACTAGAAAGTTCTTTACGAATTCTCTTGTATTACTTGTTCTCATTAATGAACTGACCAACTAAAGAGTTCGGGTTGAAGCCCCTAAATTCTGAAAATATCAAAGGTGAATATGGGCCCATTCACCTGCCATGTATACCACATATGATGCATCTATGAAATGGTTACATGCGCAATTGTTATTGACCCGTAGCCTGGCCGGTGCTTGCGAGGTAAATTGCTCAGTAATCTAACTTCGAGCATAATTTCCAGATTTTCTACTCAAGATAGTTCATCTTGATAAGTTGGTTTATATCAAAGTTTGTTTAGCAAGATAATTATTGAGTGCCTCCACTTAATAGCTAAACTGTTTCTTATGAGAACAAAGTTATATATATCAGTTTGATATACGTTGTATACGAGAGTATATTATATTCTCCCCTCACAAGTGGTTCAGGGTCAGGAACCAAATAATTTCATCTTATTATTAATATGCTGTGTATATTGACATGATAATGCACAAAGATGATTTCCCAAAGTTGAGGAAACAAGTTAGCTTTTCTAACATGAGGGGGAGACATGATAAACAATTGAGAAAAGGTTACATGGGAAGAATTATCATTTGTATATGTAGATCCCCGAATATCATGATATGAACCTGAAGTTCATAAAATGGATAATTCAATTGCAACATATTGCAAAGCATGCTATACGCATTTGCTAACCCAAAGAAAGTGACTATATTCTCACTACAAATGCTCATATTAAGTCCCAGAAGGACAAAGTCTTTGATACGCTTAAAGCGTATAGACAAATACTTGATTCCATGTGAAAGACATGTAGATTTGGACATGTAGTTCAAATACTTGAGAGTATAAAAGTCAAAGGTATGTATAATCAGTTTTCGATATCTTATTTGTTTAGCATGACGTGAAAACTTGATATGCATCTAAAGTCTATTATGTGACTTACATGACTTAACTTGAAAGATTTAAGTTGCTTGAAGCATATGCAATTCTTGGTCCTGAAGTACCACATCCCAAGTACAATTTGTGTACATATGAATCTTGCTATAACTATAAGCATGATGGCATTGAGAATACATCTATGAAGATATTGAAGAGTCATTCCGCGACATTATATGAGATGTTCATATCTATCAAGAATGATGATTTTATGGTGCGGAATATTTGTTCAAGTCAATATGGTTGATTTATTTATCAAACATCTACCAAAGATCGTTTTGAAGATGATGCACAAGATTGGAATGCAAATGCTCAAGGATATAAATTGATGTTCTTATTAGGGGGAGTTAATGCGCGTTGCACTCTTTTTCCCTTACAAGGTTTTGTCCCACTGGGTTTTCCTTGCAAGGTTTTTAACGAGGCAACCAATAGGCGCATATTCAAACATGTGTACTCTTTTTCCTTCTCTTTAATTTTTCCCATTGGGTTTTGATTTTTAAGGTTTTAACGAGGCACATTGTTGAATAGACATTCAAGGGGGAGTGTTATAAATAGACTTCTATTTAAGGTGAATGTCTATAGTTAGAGAGATTCTAGAGTTTTATTCTTGGTAGCTAAGTCACTACCTCCCTATAAATAAAGGGGTCTTCTACCATTGTAAATCATCCCTAACAATCCCCAAAGTATCAATAAGAATACTCCTCTCCCTATTCTTTCTATATTGTTCTTGTTCTTGCATTATTCTACTTGTTCTTATATTATTTCATAACAAGATATATGTAGTTGTAATATTGTACAATATCTTTTCAGAATCTTTCTTTAGATAACCAAAATATTCACCTTATTTTCAGATCTTCCATTCTTAAATTTTTTCTTGCAGTCCATCCAATTTCGTCACTTAAATTAAAATTAAAAAAATCAAAAAAAGACTTACGTTATATACGCAATAATACAAAATTGTCAATAAATTTATCAATGTCTAATAAGCGACTTTACTGTATAGAGTATTATTTTTACACAGTCAATGGGTATAACTTAATCTCAATTAAAAAAGGATTTTTTATAAAAATAGTTGGTCAAATTTATTGTTTACTTTTTCTAACCTATATATATAATTATGCAATAATCATATATTATATGTACATATTATACATAATTTATACGTGTATTATACATCTATCAGTTATTCTAAATTTAAACAGTCAAGGGAGCGACTATTTAGGTTAATTCTTCATTAAAAAGGGGAAATTACCAGCTATGTCCATTTAGAAGTAGCTCATTATAAAAATTGGCCAATTGATAAATATTATTAATATTAGCAAAAATAGCCAATTAGCTATTTGTACAACAAAATCAAATTTTTATTTTCTTTTTAGTGGGTGCTATTAGAATAGATTGTGTATATCTTAAGGAGCTTGAAATTCAATTTTAAAATGATTTGATGAAGTTTTGAGATGGTTTGAATTGAAAATTTGAAGCAAAAAAGAGCACAGCCTAAAATGTGTTTTCCCTTAAAAGGCCTCCATTGTGACCGGCCCTTTTGGATGGACACTAGCCTAGGATCAGCCCAGGACTAATGAAATGAGGTGAGTTTGGGCCTTAGTCGTTCTGGCTTGCCATTTGGTGTCTAGTAAATATTGTCGGGGTATTATCATTTCGAAATTATTTAAATTCAATAGCAGAAAAGGCGTATAAAAATTTATATAATTTTTATATATACCATTCAATATATATATATATATATATATATATATATATATATATATATATATATATATATATATATATATATATATATATATATATGTTCAAAAAAATATTTAATTTTTTACTATTATTTTTAGAGCGGCTATACAGTATCATTTTCTCAATATTATTTATTAACTTGACAAATTCGGATTTATGTCATTTAAGAGGGAAATCTTCCTATCAAGAATTTCTTTATTCTAGATCTCTAGTTAAGGTGAAAGTGGAGTGATCACATCCGTTGCACCACCTTATTGGTGATTCTTGTTGGCATGTGTATTTGTACCATAGTCATATTCTTTAAAAATAGATATCGAAAGAAATCAAGAATAAATAACAATTTGGAATGTATAGTTCGATATAAAATTTATTACACAATAATGAAACTGAAAAGGCAATAAAGTTCTCGATTTTTTTTTAATTAGTCTCAGGTCACGCGCATTATGTGTGTATCCCTTATCACTGAATACAAAATTTTAAAAATGACATAGATATTAGTTATAAAATAATCATATAAATCTTTAAAAACGACACAAATATATATTAGTTATAAAACAATCAAATATAAGTTCCTGAAAATGATAAGTTGTTCATTCTAGCTAAGTCAAGAGAGGAAGAAAGCATGCCCTATATGTGAAGTCCTTGGGATATTCGATCTATATTGTAATTTAGTTTTATAATTTTTGGATGTATTTTTTTAGAAGTTCGAACCAATAGGCAAAATATGTTGGCTTATATGTAATTCTAAATCTATATCCATTAAGATCAATGGGTAAACTCAAACAAGAGGAAGTTTAGAAATTAAACTCATTCCCAAAGTGCTCCATAATGTTGCAGAAAAAAATATAAAGGGAAGTTTAGGAACTAATTAAAAATATTTTGACAGAGGCAACGTACTTCTTCAAAAAATGTGACTATTGTTATGAAATAGAAGATTCTTACACTTCTATTTAAGGTGAATGTCTTTAATGTATTTAATTAGAGAGATTTTAGAGTCCTATTATTGGTAGCAAGATCTTCCTCCTCCCTATAAATAGAGGTGCTCTCTACCATTGTAATTCACCCCTCTCAACACAATAAGAAGAACTCTCTCTACTCTTCTCTCTATTGCTATTGTTCTTCCTCTATTGTTCTTGTCTTTTGCTTTAGTTTATAACACGTTATCAGCACGAGACTCTACCGTCTCAAGTATCATTCTCGAAAATCCAAGGTATTTTCCCTCTTCCTAATTTAATTTTCGAGTATGTCTGACATTATGAAAAGAAAGTTCGTTGCCCTTGAAATTTCGGGCAAGAACTATATGACATGGGTGTTGGATGCTGAAATCCACCTAGATGCTATGGGTCTCGGAGACACCCTCAAAGATAAAGAAAAAGCATCCACCCAAGATTGTGCGAAGGCCTTGATTTTCTTGCGCCACCACCTTGACGAAGGTTTGAAGATTGAATATCTCACCGTCAAGGATCCACTCGTTTTGTGGAACAGCTTAAAGGAGAGATATGACAACCTGAAGTTGGTCACTCTGCCACAATCACGATATGATTGGGCCCATCTGAGGCTACAGGACTTTAAGTCCGTTTCTGAATATAATTCTGCTATGTTCCGAATTACTTCTAAACTGAAGCTATGTGGAGATAACATCTCCGATTACGATATGCTTGAGAAAACGTTTACAACGTTTCATGCCTCCAACATGGTACTGCAGCAACAGTACCGAGAGAAAGGCTTTACGAAGTACTCTGAACTGATTTCTCTCTTACTAGTGGCTGAGCGAAATAATGAACTGCTCATGAGAAATCACGAAAATAGACCAACTGAGTCTACACCACTGCCTGAAGCAGATATGGTGCACTCGCATTATGCTAAACATAAAAGGGACCATGATCACGGTCATAAACGGGATCAAAGCCAAGGACGTGGACAAGGAAGAAATTCCAAAGAAGTCCGTCACCCCACAAAGAGGGATAACCACCGAAAGCAGAAATGGGATCCCGAAGATCCTAAGGCAAATAGTTCAGAAACTATATGTTATCGTTGCGGTGGGAAAGGGCACTGGTCAAAGATTTGCCGTATACCAAGACACTTGGTTGACCTTTATCAAGCATCTCGAAAGAGAAAAGGCCCTGAAACAAACTTTGTCTATGACGACAATGAGGACTTCACCCACCTGGATGTGGCAGACTTCTTTGAGCAACCCGAGGGGAAAATAGACCACCTAATCGGCGATGGGACCATGATGAAAGAAGATGGAGTTATTTGATTTCGTTCTACTTATTTGTATTAGTTAGTGAATAATCTAATAGTCATTAGTATTAGCTCGTATTAGCTAGTTCATGATGCAATGTTAGCAGTAGTTCTTTAGAATATCTTCAATATGCTCAAATATCAATAAAACTTTTATTTTCCAATGGGGGTAATCGACTAGCCTGAAAAACTAGTCGATTATCAACTATTTTCGCATAAAAGTTGAAAAACAATTGATCAACAATCGATTGTCTTTGGCTAACAATCGATTGTCTTGAAACAGTTCTGGAATTTTTCAAAAATAGCCAACAATTGATTGTCTTTGTCTAACAATCGATTGTCTTGAAACAGTGAGGTCTGGAATTTTTCAAAAATCACCCACAATCGATTGTCTATATCTAACAATCGATTGTCGTTAGGCAGTGTAATCTGGAACTTTTCAAAAATCATCCACAATCGATTGTCTATGTTTAATAATCGATTGTCTTAAACAGTGTGATCTGAAGTTTTTCAAAAATAACAAATAATCGATTGTGTATGTCTAACAATCGATTGTCTATGTTCAAACAATCGATTGTGTGTATTTAATAATCGATTGTCTAATGAAAAACGCTG
Source organism: Nicotiana benthamiana (assembly GCA_034376525.1). Classification (NCBI taxonomy): domain Eukaryota; kingdom Viridiplantae; phylum Streptophyta; class Magnoliopsida; order Solanales; family Solanaceae; genus Nicotiana; species Nicotiana benthamiana. Next base: position 108,124,034 of record CM067325.1, read on the forward strand.
AAATTTTCAAACTGCAAAGGAATTGATTATGGATAACATATCTGATTTTGTTAGCCAACTGTTAGTAGCAGATTTTGAAGATATTATGTGACACAAAAGAATTGAACTTGTTTATTCCTATGTTCGTGTATTTCTTTTGTATGTTAAACTATGGGATAGCAAATATGGATATCTCATAAAGCGAACTTGGACCAACGTCCAATTGTAAAAGTATTTGCCTAGTTGATTCATGTACTACACATACAATACTCAAAGAAAAGAAGAGTAATTGTGTAAGGCAAACATTACTACAATCTATGGAAGTAGTAAATTGATTGAAGGCTCCGGAAGAGCAATTGTAACTCTGCCCAAAGGCATGACGTTAATCATAGAGAATGCAATGTTCTCCTCCAAGTCTAAAAAGGACTTGTTGAGTTTTAATGATATCAATCAAAGTGTTCTCCTCCAAGTCTAAAAGGAACTTGTTGAGTTTTAAAGATATCATTCAAAATGGATATCATATTGAGACAATAGATGAGAATAATCTTGAATTCTTCATGAAAACGAGGCTGCCCATTTCGGTTTGGGTTCATTCCATTTTGAATGCAACAATGCTAGTTTATCGGCTGCCCGCTTCGACTTGGGCTCACGCCATTTTGCATGCAACAATACTAGTTTGTCGGCTGCCCACTTCGGTTTGGGGTCATGCCATTTTGCATGAAGCAATGCTAGTTCGTCGGCTGCCCACTTCGGTTTGGGGTCACGCCATGTTGCATGCAGCAATGCTAGTTCGTCTCTGACTGACGAATTGACACAAATATTCCCCATTGCAATTGGTTTTGGGTCATGAACCCAATATATCCCATTTAAGAAGCTTTGGATGCGCAGTATATGTGCCTGTAGCACCGCCATCCCGCACCAAAATGGGTTTGCAAAGGAGGTTAGGAATATATGTTGAGTTTGACGCGTCCTCCATTATTCGCTACCTCGAAACATTGACAGGAGATTTGTTCACTGCACTATTTGCAGACTGTCAATTGGATGAGACACTTTTCCCAAAATTAGGGGGAGAAGTTGGTGAAACCAAACGGGAAATTTTGTGGAAAAATGCATCATTATCTCATCTTGATCCACATACCTCTATTTGAAAGAAAGAGGTACAAAAGATTATCCATTTGCAAAGAATAGCAAATCAAATGCCTGACGCATTTACGGACTTGAAGAGGATAACGAAATCACACATTCACGCGGGAAAATGTTCCGATCCGTATTGAAGTCCCTATTGGACAAATATCTAGTGTCATATCCAATGAGTCAAATGCACGCCAGAAGCGTGGCAGACCATTAGGTTCCAAAGATCGAAATCCTAGAAAGAGGAAAAAGAACGATCTAAATGACACTATGAAAGAATCACATGAGGACGCTCATGATTTGATTAATTCCGAGATTCACGAAGAATCTATTGAGCCTGAGACTCTTGAAAATACGGAATGCAAGAATGTGAGGATCTCGAACCTCAGTCTGTGGTAGTACAAAATTAATTGAGAGCTCTCGAAGAGCCAATTATTACTATGTTGGAGAAACACAATTGAGTATTGTGCTGTAGTAAGTCTCAAAGAAACTTATTCAGTTTCCAAAAGTACACGCGAAGGCGATTGATGATATTGAGACTATAAATAAAGGAAGGCTTTGATTCTCCTATTACTACAACTTGTAGCGGGGTAATTTGTATATGAAAAGCTACCCGCTTTGTTCTCCAGTTTGTACTACACAAACGAAAGAATGCCACAATAAAGTGGATATCTATTGGTATAAAACCCATGTCATAATAAACCCGAAGTTTATTGATAAGTGCACATGTCATGGTGTAAATTTGAAGTTTACCAATATTGATAATTTATTCAGTTGGCATTCATGTTAGCCATCTCATTTTAAGTATGATGTGCAAATTCACATAGGTGAATATTAAAGAACTAGAAAGTTCTTTACGAATACTCTTGTATCACTTGTTCTCATTAATGAACGGACCAACTAAAGAGTTCGGGTTGAAGCCCATAAATTCTGGAAATATGAAAGGTAAGTATGGGCCCATTCACCTGCCATGTATACCACATATGATGCATCTATGATATTGTTACATGCGCCATTGTTATTAACCTGCAGCCTGGCAGTGCTTGCGAGGTAAATCGCTCAGTAATCTAACTTCGAGCATAGTTTCCAGATTCTCTACTCAAGACAGTTCATCTTGATAAGTTGGTTTATATCAAAGTTGGTTTAGCAAGATAATTATTGAGTGCTTTCACTTAATAGCTAAACTGTTTCTTATGAGAACTAAGTTATATATATATCAGTTTGATATAAGTTGTATACAAGAGCATATTCTCCCCTCAAAAGTGGTTCAGGGTCAGGAACCAAATAATTTCATCTTATATTAAGGTGCTGTGTATATTGACATAATGCACAAAGATGATTTCCCAAAGTTGAGGAAACATGTTAGCTTTACTAACATGAGGGGGAGACATGATAAACACTTGAGAAAATGTTACATGGGATGAATTCTCATTTGTATATGTATATCCCCGAATATCATGATATGAACCTGAAGTTCATAAAAGGGATAATTCAAATTGCAACATATTGCAAAGCATGCTTTACGCATTTACTGACCCAAAGAAAGTAACTAAATGGAAGAGATACAATTCAAGAAGAATTGATTCCATATGAAAGACATGTAGTTTTGAACCTATAGTTCAAATGCTTGAAAGATAAAAGTCAAAGGTATGTATAGTCAATTTTCGATATCTTATTTGCTTAGCATGACATGAAAACTTGATATGCAGCTAAAGTCTATTATGCGACTTATATGACTTAACTTGAAAGATTTAAGTTGCTTGAAGCATATGCAATTCTCGGTCCTGAAGTACCGCATCCTAAGTACAATTTGTGTACATATGAATCTTGCCATAACTATAAGCATGATGGATTTGAGAATGCATCTATGGAGATATTGAAGAGCTATTCCACGACATTATATGAAGATGTTCATATCTATCAAGAATGATGATTTCAAGGTGCGGAATATTTATTCAAGTCAATATGGTTGATTTATTCATCAAGCATCTACCAAAGATCGTTTTGAAGATGATGCACAAGATTGGAATGCAAATGCTCAAGGATATAAATCGATGTACTCATTAGGGGGAGTCAATGCGCGTTGCACTCTTTTTCCCTTACAAGGTTTTTTCCCACTGGGTTTTCCTTGCAAGGTTTTTAACGAGGCAACCAATAGGCGCATATTCAAACATGTGTACTCTTTTTCCTTTCTTTAATTTTTCCCAATGGGTTTTGGTTTTAAGGTTTTATGAGGCACATCATTGAATAGACATTCAAGGGGGAGTGTTATGAAATAGAAGATTCTTACACTTCTATTTAAGGTGAATGTCTTTAATGTATTTAATTAGAGAGATTTTAGAGTCCTATTATTGGGAGCAAGATCTTCCTCCTCCCTATAAATAGAGGTGCTCTCTACCATTGTAATTCACCCCTCTCAACACAATAAGAAGAACTCTCTCTACTCTTCTCTCTATTGCTATTGTTCTTCCTCTATTGTTCTTGTCTTTTGCTTTAGTTTATAACAACTATTAATTAATAAATGTACAAGAACTATCATCAAGAGCTTGCAAAAAAGCATCAAGTTATTGGACGATTACCAAATGGTAAACTCCTAATTAAACAACCCAAAATTTACTGATAGCTTCATGCTAAATATAATTCTGTAGAGAATATTTTTCTGAAGTATTCTATATTTGACGTACCTGCAAAGAAGTAAAATTTGGTAAAAATATCACACTTGAACAACTTAAAATACCCAAATCACCAGAATAAGTCAATGGCATTGCAAAATATTTGAATTATAATCCACAAAGAATCAATATTATTTTACATATAGTTCCAAAAATAAACCTTGCAAGATGAAGCACAAAAATTAGTCATAATTGTTGGCAAAGTGGGGTAGATTATGATCGAGTTCTTCCTGGATCGGAAGAGAAAAAGATAGTCGCCGATGGTTTTTTTATCTAAATTATACTAAGACATAATTGGCAATGTCTTTTGCCTTGAATTATAATACATTAATGCATATTAATAAACATAAATTTGGGAAGTGGAAGAGAACCAAACTGTTTTCGTTAATATTGCGTAAATGACAAGTTCAAATTTAATTTCATGTGCTTGAAGAATTCAGAAGTTATTAATTACCCAATTAAACTTTTTTTTATTACAATATGGACTTACATGTTTGTACAAAAATATTTCTAAAATAATATTTAGTTGAAGGATAAAATTATCATTCAGCTTTATATCACCATTTTAGTCTTTTATTTTTAACATAAGGTCTTTACACTTATAATATAGTATGATATGATATGATGATTAAAAGTAGAGTATGAAAGTGATAAAGTTTTCTTTTTTAGAAGAAATTTTGATTTTATTTCAACTATATGGCAAATTTACATCATCTGTTCTTTTGGACTCTAGAACAGATCTCAAGAGTACAGTCATTTTGAAACTCTACAACTGTTGCTGTTAAACTAATATCCTTTTACATAAATTGCTACAATTATGGATTCTCACACAAAGGATAGCTATTAATGTTCAGTAACATGGGCGACCATTTAGGTAGCTTTACGCCAGTGAAGTGCACTTGAATTGTAATCTCCTTTGCTCGGTCTTTGGCGTCTCTGGTTGACTGTTGAAACCTTCTGTTGTTTCTTTCCATCCAGATGTTATATACTACTGCTGCAAACACCACACCTAGGATGGTTTTCTTGGGATTTCTGCTGTTCACATTAGCTGTGAGCCATTGGATTTCTGTTTCCCATGTGCCTGTCGTTCTTTGATATTTCAACTATTGTAGCATAGCTTGCCATAGTGTTTTGGAATATAAGCAGTCAAAGAATAAATGGTCGTGAGTTTCTTCAGTATCTCTTCCACAAAAAATGCAGGATTGATTAGTGTGAATTCCCCATTTAGCTAGTCTGTCGACCGTCGCCAAGCGTCTATGCAGCGCCATCCATAAGATGTATTTCTGTTTTGGGAGCATGCCAGTCACCATTAATAATATTTTCCATGCAACCTTGGGATATTTAGGAGTGGTGTGAATGTATGCCTTTCTGATACTAAATTGCCCATTTTTTGTACATGTTTGCAGTCCTGCACCATCAGTCGCCCAACATTCTCTTGCGCCAAACAATTTCCTAACGAGCCAGCTAGCTTGTTTAGGGATTTCCATTGTATTAATATCTTTTTTCTTTATGTAGTGGCAATGTATCCATTTGATCCAGAGTTTGTCTTTTTTTGCCATTAAGGCCCAGAGGAGTTTTGATAGAGCCGCTTTATTCCATCTTTCATAGGAGATAATGTTCAGTCCTCCTGCCGCCATTGGTTTACACAGTGTTTCCCAGGCGATTGGATTCCTATGACTAGATTCATGACTACCAGTCCATAGGTAATTCCTGCAAAATCCATTTACCAGTTTTATAATTTTTTTTGGAATGAGGAATACCTGGGCCTAGTAAGTCTGCATTTCAAACAGGACGCTTTTGATGAGTTGGACTCTGCCAACATAAGAGAGAAGTTTTGATGTCCAGCTTCTGCTTTTGTCCACTATCTTCTCTACTAGGGGCATACATTGTGATATTGTGATCTTTTTTGTGGATAAAGGAACTCCTAGATATTTGAAAGGAAGGGTGCCTCTGTGAGGTGGAGTTCAGAGCATATTTTCTCCCTGAAACTAGGTGATACACCTGCTATATATATGGAGCTTTTATCCATATTGGCTTGTAGGCCCGAGACCAGAGAGAACTGTTCAAATTATTTCATCAGTAACTTCATGGAAGTTTCATCAGCCCGACAACACATTAAATGGTCGTCTGCAAAGCATATGTGTGTGATTTGTAGTTTGGAGAATTTGGGGTGGAAATTGAAGTCTGGGTTTCTGTGTAGCCTTTTTAAGATCTAGTTAGGTATTCCATGGCTAGCACAAATAAGTAGGGGGACATTGGGTTTCCTTGTCTTAGTCCTTTCCTTGCGTCAAATCTCTTGGTCAGTCCCCCATTTATCAAAAGGGAATATCTGACTCTGGAGACACACTTCATTATTAGTACTACTAGTTTATAAGGAATTCTAAATTCAAGTAGTACTACCTTGAGAAAGTCCCATTCAACAGAGTCATAGGCCTTCCTAATGTCAACTTTGATCAGGCATCTAGGGGATACTGTCTTGCGATTATAGCCTTTGATTAGCTCATGTGCCATAATAACATTATCTACTATGTTTCTCCCTTCTATGAAGGCCGATTGGGATTGCCCAACTAAATAATCGACAACCAGTTTTAGCATGTTTGTTAGGATCTTAGAGATGATTTTATAAAGAGTTGAACAGCAGGCAATGGGTCGATATTCTTTGACATAGCTGGGATTTTGCACTTTTGGAATCAAAGTGACAGTTGTGCAGTTGATCTGTTTCAACAGTTCCCAGTTTGAAAAAACTGTTGCACTGCCTGAGTAACTTCCCCCCCCCCCCCCTCCCACAATAGGCCAAAATTCATTAAAGAATTCAGCAGGATAGCCATTAATACCTGGTGTCTGGTGAATTTCCTGTTCTGTTACTGGAGACAGTAGTTGCTGCTGTTGGTGCAGGGTGAGACAGGGTCCATCTCTGGCCACTGTGATGTCGATGCCTGGTATCTGTGTTGATGTTGTACCCAGTAGCTCTTGGAAAAATTGAGTGAACTGTTGTTGTATCTGCTGTGGATCAGTAATTTTCAGCTGGTCTTTAGTAAGGATACAACTCACCTTGTTTCTTGCTTGTCTTGCTTTCATGTAGGCATGGAAGTATTTTGTATTGTTATCTCCCAGTTGGATCCAATTGGCTCTTGATTTCTGCGTCAGTATTTGTTCTTAGACAGCTTCCCATTTTTCAATGTACTGTAATAACTGTATTTCTTTTTGGATGTCCTGCTTGTTGAAGTGGTCTTCATTCAGCCTGCTCTGTGTAACATTCAGTTCTTCTCTTATTTGTTGCAGTTTCTGCTCTACTGAGGTGTGTTTCTTATGAATGTGTCTGGTAGTTTGTTCAAGCTGTTGCAATTTGCTCCAGACAGATTGCATAGGGTATCCTTTGTGATGTTGGCTCCATATCTGCTGGACTGTGTTTTTGTATTCCTCTAGCTGCATAACAGTTGTGAGTAGTCTGTATGGTCTTTTCATTCTGGTTTTAACAACTTCAGTGTTCAGCATTATGGGTGTATGATCTGAGCATCCTGGTAGCATATATACTGCTTCCACTCCAGTGTAGGTATTGAACCATTCAGCATTACCAAAAGCCCAGTCAATGTGACTGTAAATCCTGCTTTCATTGTCTCTCTTGTTGCTCCAAGAGTATATGTTCCCTCTCATGGTAATCTGTCCTACTCCTATTTAATCAATGTAGTTTTGGAAGTCAGTGATTTCTAATTGGTGAACTGGTTGCCCATTTAGTCTGTCCTCAACGCTTAACACACTGTTGAAGTCAACCATTATGTTAGGATTTATGCCGTTCACTAGAGGGGGGGGGGGTGAATAGTGAGGCACGAGAATATTGAAATATTGCGGAATTTAAAATTGCAGGAATAAGTAAATACGGTAATTGAAATAATCAAGAAAGAACACACCGTATTTTATCCTGGTTCACCACAACCCGTGGCTAGTCCAGTCTCCAAGAGACTCTCTCGAGATTCCACTATCTTCGTCAAGCTTACGGGTGCTTAACATACCGTTACAGTTGCTCAAGGATACCGCACCTTAAGACTTCACTTGCTTAAGGATATCTCACCCCAAGACTTCAACCACTAAGACTTTGGGTACTTAGCAAACCCGACAAATGAGAAGATATGTTCTTCTCAAACAACTCTCTTTTACACAAGCACTCTCTCAAAAGAGTAGATAAAGAGATACAATTTTAGCTCTATGAACAACACAAAGTTGTCTATCAAATGGCTCAACAAAAGCTCTAAAAAGATGCTTGAAAATGATCAATATGTATATCAATGTATGGAGGAGTTGTGTGTTTAAAAGCAGCTCAAAAGACCTCATTTTATAGGTGAAAAATGGTACTGACCGTTGCTTAATTGACAAATAAAATCCCTGAATTTTGCTCATACAATCGATTGTCTAACCTACACAATCGATTGTTTGAGGACCGTTCAAAATACAGACTCCTGCTTTTAAGGGAAACAAATGATTGTAAAACCTGTATAATCGATTGTTCTTCAACGTTCAAAAATCAATTTAGGATTCTGTAGGAACGGTCTGAATATAATCGATTGTATGAAAACCATAATCAATTATTCTGATTATAATCGATTGTTAAAAACATATAGTCGATTATTTAGCTGATTGAAAAATTCAGTTTAAGTACTGTCTCAATACAATCGATTGTTAGAAGTATATAATCGATTGTTTGGTATTTTGAAAAACTTCAGATCACACTGTCTTAATACAATCGATTGTTAAAACTGTATAATCGATTGTTTGCTATTTTGAAAAACACAATCGATTGTAAGGAGCATATAATCGATTGTTTAGGTCCAGATTTAAAAGACATGTTGAAAAACCATTTTGACTAAAATACAAATCATTTTGGTTTAACACAAAGATGCATGTTTATGATAAATAATATTTAATAAAATGTTTTATGCATGTTTATGATGACCTAATGTTGAGCCAAAAGACGAGATAACTTAAGCGTTGTTCTTACATTGATTCTACCAAACGACCTACGACTTGGGTCTTCGGTCTTGAACTCTTTTGCTCGACTTTGGCTTGTTCATACAATTTCGTCATCAGTATGCTTCTTGCCATTTGATTGTTTGTCATATTATATCGTTGTTTGACGCTTGACTTCATTGTTTGTCATTCATCAAAACCTATACCTGAAAATCATGCTCATACAACCAAAGCGCACATGTCATAGATAGAGTGATTTTCTACAATTTCCCCCTTTTTGATGATGACAAACAACGGAAGATATGCATATTGAATTCCAACTAAATTCATGCTATATCTGAACATACAATTTATGCAACCAATTCAATATAATAAATTCAATATAATTCCCCCTTAATTGAATATTCCCCCTCAATTAAGGCATGCATATCGCCTATATTCTTCCCCCTTTTGGCATTAGCAAAAAGACTATACCAAAAATTATTTAAACCATTGACGATACCAATCGTTACAAACAAGATCATATCAAATGTTAGTAAATGGCATACTAATAATAACGGTCATTTTTCTCAACTATGCCAATTTTTATTTTAAACTAAGAATATTCATCAAAACATGAATCAATCAATTATTTTAAAACTAATTGATACTAATTGTTATTCAAAAAGAACTTACTAAGACATGCATCAAACAAAAATAATATTGATTATTAGCACATATCAACTATTACGTTTTTATTCAAAATATGATAACTAACCGACGTTCCCCCCTTAATGCATTAAGGTTTCGTGCTTGGTGCATCCACTACAATATTGTAGCCTTCAAGCACACCTGCAAAAGTACCTAACAACAGGTTTTTGGTACCCAACTTCTTTTGGGTCCTTGGGTGTTGGGATAATAACAATTATAATCAACACATGAATCTCTATGTTTAGCAAAACATACGGGTGCAATGTGTCCTACCCGGTTACAATAATGACATATAACATTAGGATTGTGCATATGTCTAGGTTGAGCCAAATGCGTTCTAGGTGATCTAAATTTGTTATTCCTAGAAGCGTTGAAATTCCTAGAGTCATTTCTAGGTGGTCTAAAATTATTCATTCTAGACTCATTTACAAAGATTCTAGAGTTGTTTCTAGGTGGTCTAAAACAATTAATCTTAGACTCATTAGTGAGGTTCCTAGAATTCTTTCTAGATTGACCAACCTCATTACTTTCATCCTTTTTAACAACTTCAATTTTAGGACTATCAACACTACATTTTTCTAGTGCGTTCCTAAGTTCTATGTTCTCTATTTTTAAAGAACTACAAGAAGAACAATTTGAGCATTTATCAATAGAAGAGGCTTCATTCAATTCTGTGATCTTATTTTTAAAATCAACAATGTCATTTTCCAAAAATTTATTTTCTTTATCTAAAACTTCAATTTTATTTTTAAGAACACCATTTTCATTAGTCAATTTTTCAAAATCTATTTCTTTCAAAGAAGAGGATTTTTCAAAATCTTTTTCTTGTAAAGAAAGTGTTTTCTGAAAATCTGTTTCTTGCAAAGAAAGTGTTTTCTGCAAAAAGAGTATTTTCTTCAAATCTTTTATCATTTTGGAAGCATTAACAAATTCACCATACAATTCATCATAGGCATTTTGTAATTCTTCAAACGAGTGAGAGTTAGATGTACTTACCTCTTCTTCTTCGTTTGCCATGAGACACAATGTGGCAGTTTCATCGCCTGAGCTGTCCGAATCCCGTGATACGCGCCTATGGTGTTTCTTCTTTTTCTTGTCCTTCTTCATAGACTTACAAGACTTTTCAATTATATCATTTGAAATATTATCATCATCCCTTTCCGAATCACTTACCTCTTCTCATTTAGAGGATGAGGCTTTGAAGGAAAAATTTGAATTGCTTCTAAGATAAGGATTAAGAATTGTGCTATCATAAGTTTCGAGGTTACCTCTTAGTCCATCAATTGTGATATCCGTGAATTCCATCGACTCTTGGATTGCATTGGCTTTGGAACGCCATTCGGGAGTGAGACTCCGTAGGACTTTTCGAACAAGATCTTTGTTCGTGTAAACTTTCCCGAGAGCATGGAGATCGTTGACGATTCTTATAAATCGTTCAAACATAATACCAATGGGTTCCTTCTCCATTTTAAAGATTTCATATTTATGTGTTAGAAAATCAATTTTCGATTCTCGGACTTGAGGCGTACCTTCATAAATGATCTCGAGTTTATCCCACATCTCCTTGGCGGTTGTGCAGCAAGAGATTTTTTGATAGTCATCCGGATTCACCACACAGTATAATACATAGATGGCCCTTGCATTATTTTCAACTTTCTTGATGTCCTCGGCATCATATTCATCTTCCTTCTTTGGAACCGTGGTTTCTCCAACTTTCTTTGTCGGCATTGGTTCACCGTTTTTGATAATTTGCCACAAACGAAAACTGTTTGCTTTGAGGAAGATACTCACCCGCTCTTTCCAATATGTATAGTTTGTTCCGCAAATAGTGGAGGGCAAGTGGGGGATTATCCTTCGCTCATTATTCCTGCGTTCAATATTCTCAACAAAAAAAATATATATCGCTCTCAACCGGTTAAGGCTTTCAGAGAGTTAGGCTCTGATACCAATTGTTAGGATTTATGCCGTTCACTAGAAGGGGGGGGGGGGTGAATAGTGAGGCACGAGAATATTGAAATATTGCGGAATTTAAAATTGCAGGAATAAGTAAATACGGTAATTGAAATAATCAAGAAAGAACACACCGTATTTTATCCTGGTTCACTACAACCCGTGGCTAGTCCAGTCCCCGAGAGACTCTCTCGAGATTCCACTATCTTCGTCAAGCTTACGGGTGCTTAACAAACCGTTACAGTTGCTCAAGGATACCACACCTTAAGACTTCACTTGCTTGAGGATACCTCACCCCAAGACTTCAACCACTAAGACTTTGGGTACTTAGCAAACCCGACAAATGAGAAGATATGTTCTTCTCAAACAACTCTCTTTTACACAAGCACTCTCTCAAAAGAGTAGATGAAGAGATACAATTTTTGCTCTATGAACAACACAAAGTTGTCTATCAAATGGCTCAACAAAAGCTCTAAAAAGATGCTTGAAAATGATCAATATGTATATCAATGTATGGAGGAGTTGTGTGTTTAAAAGCAGCTCAAAAGACTTCATTTTATAGGTGAAAACTGGTGCTGACCGTTGCTTAATTGACAAATAAAATCCCTGAATTTTTGCTCATACAATCGATTGTCTGACCTACACAATCGATTGTTTGAGGACCGTTCAAAAGACAGACTCCTGATTTTAAGGGAAACAATCGATTGTAAAACCTGTATAATCGATTGTTCTTCAACGTTCAAAAATCAATTTAGGATTCTGTGGGAACGGTCTGAATATAATCGATTGTATAAAAACCATAATCGATTATTCTGATTATTATCGATTGTTAAAAACATATAGTCGATTATTTAGCTGATTGAAAAATTCAGTTTAAGTACTGTCTCAATACAATCGATTGTTAGAAGTATATAATCGATTGTTTGCTATTGTGAATAACTTCAGATCACACTGTCTTAATACAATCGATTGTTAAAACTGCATAATCGATTGTTTGCTATTTTGAAAAACACAATCGATTGTAAGGAGCATATAATCGATTGTTTAGGTCCTGATTTAAAAGACATGTTTAAAAACCATTTTGACTAAAATACAAATCATTTTGGTTTAACACAAAGATGCATGTTTATGATAAATAAGATTTAATAAAATATTTTATGCATGTTTATGATGACCTAATGTTGAGCCAAAAGACGAGATAACTTAAGCGTTGTTCTTACATTGGTTCTACCAAACGACCTACGACTTGGGTCTTCGGTCTTGAACTCTTTGGCTCGACTTTGGCTTGTTCATGCAATTTCGTCATCAGTATGCTTCTCGCCATTTGATTGTTTGTCATAATATATCGTTGTTTGACGCTTGACTTCATTGTTTGTCATTCATCAAAACCTATACCTGAAAATCATGCTTATACAACCAAAGCGCACATATCATAGATAGAGTGATTTTCTACAATTTCCCCCTTTTTGATAATGACAAACAACGGAAGATATGCATATTGAATTCCCCCTAAATTCATGCTATATCTCAACATACAATTTATGCAACCAATTCAATATAATCAATTCAATATAATTCCCCCTTAATTGAATATTCCCCCTCAATTAAGGCATGCATATCGCCTATATTCTTCCCCCTTTTGGCATGAGCAAAAAGACTATACCAAAAATTATTTAAACCATTGACGATACCAATCGTTATAAACAAGATCATATCAAATGTTCGTAAATGGCATACTAATAATAACGGTCATTTTTCTCAACTATGCCAATTGTTATTTTAAACTAAGAATATTCATCAAAACATGAATCAATCATTTATTTTAAAACTAATTGATACTAATTATTATTCAAAAAGAACTTACTAAAACATGCATCAAACAAAGATAATATTGATTATTAGCACATATCAACTATTACGTTTTTATTCAAAATATGATAACTAACCGACGTTCCCCCCTTAATGCATTAAGGTTTCGTGCTTGGTGCATCCACTACAATATTGTAGCTTTCAAGCACACCTGCAAAAGTACCTAACAACAGGTTTTTGGTACCCAGCTTCTTTTGGGTCCTTGGGGGTTAGGATGATAACAATTATGATCAACACATGAATCTCTATGTTTAGCAAAACATACGGGTGCAATGTGTCCTACCCGGTTACAATAATGACATATAACATTAGGATTGTGCATATGTCTGGGTTGAGCCAAGTGCGTTCTAGGTGATCTAAATTTGTTATTCCTAGAAGCGTTGAAATTCCTAGAGTCATTTCTAGGTGGTCTAAAATTATTCATTCTAGACTCATTTACAAAGATCCTGGAGTTGTTTCTAGGTGGTCTAAAATAATTAATCTTAGACTCATTAGTGAGGTTCCTAGAATTCTTTCTAGATTGACCAACCTCATTACTTTCATCCTTTTTAACAACTTCAATTTTAGAACTATCAACACTACATTTTTCTAGTGCGTTCCTAAGTTCTATGTTCTCTATTTATAAAGAACTACAAGAAGAATAATTTGAGCATTTATCAATAGAAGATGCTTCATTCAATTCTTTGATCTTATTTTTAAAATCAACAATGTCATTTTCCAAAAATTTATTTTCTTTTTCTAAAACTTCAATTTTATTTTTAAGAACACCATTTTCATTAGTCAATTTTTCAAAATCTATTTCTTTCAAAGAAGAGGATTTTTCAAAATCTTTTTCTTGTAAAGAAAGTGTTTTCTGAAAATCTGTTTCTTGCAAAGAAAGTGTTTTCTGCAAAGAGAGTGTTTTCTTCAAATCTTTTATCATTTTGGAAGCATTAACAAATTCACCATACAATTCATCATAGGCATTTTGTAATTCTTCAAACGAGTGAGAGTTAGATGTACTTACCTCTTCTTCTTCGTTTGCCATGAGACACAATGCGGCAGTTTCATCGCCTGAGCTGTCCGAATCCCGTGATACGCGCCTATGGTGTTTCTTCTTTTTCTTGTCCTTCTTCATAGACTTACAAGACTTTTCAATTATATCATTTGAAATATTATCATCATCCCTTTCCGAATCACTTACCTCTTCTCGTTTAGAGGATGAGGCTTTGAAGGCAAAATTTGAATTGCTTCTAAGATAAGGATTAAGAATTGTGCTATCACAAGTTTCGAGGTTACCTCTTAGTCCATCAATTGTGATATCCGTGAATTCCATCGACTCTTGGATTGCATTGGCTTTGGAACGCCATTCGGGAGTGAGACTCCGTAGGACTTTTCGAACAAGATCTTTGTTCGTGTAAACTTCCCGAGAGCATGGAGATCGTTGACGATTATTAAAAATCGTTCAAACATAATACCAATGGGTTCCTTCTCCATTTTAAAGATTTCATATTTATGTGTTAGAAAATCAATTTTGGATTCTCGGACTTGAGGCGTACCTTCATAAATGATCTCGAGTTTATCCCATATCTCCTTGGCGGTTGTGCAGTAGGAGATTTTTTGATAGTCATCCGGATTCACCACACAGTATAATACATAGATGGCCCTTGCATCAACTTTCTTGATGTCCTCGGCATCATATTCATCTTCCTTCTTTGGAACCGTGGTTTCTCCAACTTTCTTTGTCGGCATTGGTTCACCGTTTTTGATGATTTGCCACAAACGAAAACTGTTTGCTTTGAGGAAGATACTCATCCGCCCTTTCCAATATGTATAGTTTGTTCCGTAAAATAGTGGAGGGCAAGTGGGGGATTGTCCTTCGCTCATTATTCCTGCGTTCAATATTCTCAACAAAAAAAATATATATCGCTCTCAATCGGTTAAGGCTTTCAGAGAGTTAGGCTCTGATACCAATTGTTAGGATTTATGCCGTTCACTAGAAGGGGGGGGGGGGTGAATAGTGAGGCACGAGAAAATTGAAATATTGCGGAATTTAAAATTGCAGGAATAAGTAAATACGGTAATTGAAACAATTAAGAAAGAACACACCGTATTTTATCCTGGTTCACCACAACCCGTGGCTAGTCCAGTCCCCGAGAGACTCTCTCGAGATTCCACTATCTTCGTCAAGCTTACGGGTGCTTAACAAACCGTTACAGTTGCTCAAGGATACCGCACCTTAAGACTTCACTTGCTTGAGGATACCTCACCCCAAGACTTCAACCACTAAGACTTTGGGTACTTAGCAAACCCGACAAATGAGAAGATATGTTCTTCTCAAACAACTCTTTTACATAAGCACTCTCTCAAAAGAGTAGATAAAGAGATACAATTTTAGCTCTATGAACAACACAAAGTTGTCTATCAAATGGCTCAACAAAAGCTCTAAAAAGATGCTTGAAAATGATCAATATGTATATCAATGTATGGAGGAGTTGTGTGTTTAAAAGCAGCTCAAAAGACCTCATTTTATAGGTGAAAAATGGTGCTGACCGTTGCTTAATTGACAAATAAAATCCCTGAATTTTTGTTCATACAATCGATTGTCTGACCTACACAATCGATTGTTTGAGGACCGTTCAAAAGACAGACTCCTGATTTTAAGGGAAACAATCGATTGTAAAACCTGTATAATCAATTGTTCTTCAATGTTCAAAAATCAATTTAGGATTCTGTGGGAACGGTCTGAATATAATCGATTGCATAAAAACCATAATCGATTATTTTGATTATAATCGATTGTTAAAAACATAGAGTCGATTATTTAGCTGATTGAAAAATTCAGTTTAAGTACTGTCTCAATTCAATCGATTGTTAGAAGTATATAATCGATTGTTTGCTATTTTGAAAATCTTCAGATCACACTGTCTTAATACAATCGATTGTTAAAACTGTATAATCGATTGTTTGCTATTTTGAAAAACACAATCAATTGTAAGGAGCATATAATCGATTGTTTAGGTCGAGATTTAAAAGACATGTTTAAAAACTATTTTGACTAAAATACAAATCATTTTGGTTTAACACAAAGATGCATGTTTATGATAAATAAGATTTAATAAAATATTTTATGCATGTTTATAATGACCTAATGTTGAGCCAAAAGACGAGATAACTTAAGCGTTGTTCTTACATTGGTTCTACGAAACGACCTACGACTTGGGTCTTCGGTCTTGAACTCTTTGGCTCGACTTTGGCTTGTTCATGCAATTTCGTCATCAGTATGCTTCTCGCCATTTGATTGTTTGTCATATTATATCATTGTTTGATGCTTGACTTCATTGTTTGTCATTCATCAAAACCTATACCTGAAAATCATGCTCATACAACCAAAGCGCACATATCATAGATAGAGTGATTTTCTACACATTATAAGCCATGGGCCATTGTAGTTGGCAGTTCTCTGGCTATTCCATAGAGATACTCTTTGCTGTGTGGAATGCAAAACATAGAAAAAGATGATATAGCTTGTAAAAGTGGAATTCTTGTCTGTCACGCAGCAGTGAATCATTTGGTCAGTGGTTTGTAACGGTACAACATGGACATTTGACCTTTTCCACATTATCCATATCCTTCCATTGGGTGCATAAGCATAGTTATTTTCAATGCTTCAGTCATCCCCAAATTTCTTGTATATTGTCTGTGATTGTGGTTGTTTTACTCTAGTTTCAAGACAAGCTACCATGTCAACTTTGTTAGACCTCAAGAACTTTACTAGCTCTCTCTGTTTGTAGGACTTGTTCAGTCCTCTAATGTTCCAAGAGACAATGATCATGGATGGTATTGGTAACTTGAGATTCCCCTTTATCCTTATTGGATGTCTCTATTCCACTGTGTCCCTGCTGTGTGATCCCTTGTGTAGCGGTGGTAATGGTATTCAATTCAGCATAGTTGAACTCTCCTTGAGCAGTAGTGTCATCAGCTCCTTTGATAGTTACTACCTGTTTGCCTCGATGGTTTACTGATAGTTCCACTTCAGGTTGAACTGTTTGCTTCTCATGCTGTTGAATTACTGTAGTCTCCTTCATTACAGGCGTTGGTTGCCATTGCATTTTTGTTTTGTGCTTGATCCCTTTTCTCTGATTCTGTGGCATTTTGGTTTATTGCCCCTCCTTCTGATAGTCTCCTAGTTTGTGCCCAAATGAGTTGCATTCTTGACAGAATGTTGGTTTCTATTCAAATTCCATTGATTGCAGCCAGCTTCTCCCATCAGGTATCTCAATATACACTTCATCAGGTAGGTGTTGGATTATATCCATTTCCACTAGGATTCTAGCATAAGAAATCCTTTCACAAGCAGCACTAAGCCTATCAGTGCATAAAGGCTTCCCAATTAAATAGCTATTCTACTTAGGTTCTCCTCTGCCCAACATTGAATCGGTAAGCCTGGGAAGTTGATCCAGATTGGTACAATTCGTATTGACTCATTCTGGAGTTGAAAATTTGGATCCCAGTCCTTTAAAACCAGAGGCTTACTTTTGAAGGTATGAGGACCAGTTTGCATTATCTGTCTTTTGTCCTCCATAGAGTCGAACTTAAAAATGAAATAACCATCATCGTGTAATATTACTGTAGGTGTTGTAACAGTATTCCAAACTCTATATACAAATTTGAGCATTTCTTTAAACGATGGGTTACCTCCTATTACATAGTCAATTGCAGCAGTTTTCCATCTTTGGTTCTGTGCTTCTATCTCCTTGGGGTTTAGTTTTGCAATTTTGACTCCGTCCTTCACCATCGGAGGGTAGTACTTGAGTTGCATGCCCTGATTTGGGGTTCGATTACCTTGAACAACTTCAACAAAAAGTTTGCTTCTGCGATTCAACTGAGAAAGTAAGCTTCCTCGCTGCTGTTGTCATATCTGGTTCCTTCAATTGCCTTTCTGATTCCTCCTTCTCCGATACAGGCTGCATAACTGTCGGGGCACTGCCCATGCCTGGGAACCATTGTAGCAATGAGATTGGAGTTAATTTCTGTGGGATTCCACTTTCTGGAGTCACTAATCAAGCCATGGATACAGTGTGTATAAGTATTTTTTTGTAGGTGATGGTTACGTTGGTGGCCGGCGGCGGTGAGCAGCTCGCTTTTCCGTCGCCAGAGCCTCTCTTTCTCTCTCTACACAGTATTCTGGATTCGTGTTTTTTTTTGTGGGGGAAGAAAACAATCATGAAAGTGATAAAGTTGAAGGGTCAAGTGTTAGTGTTTGTTCTTTTTGAAAAACGGAATGTTATATATATGCCTTTAATTTTCGGGAATATATTTTTTTCCCTAAAAAAAGAAAAGAAACATTTAGAACCAAACATCATTGCCTTTTTCAGTTTTAACTTTTTTGAAAACGCCAGTGGAAGATTGTCACGCATTAAAAAGTTAAGCTAGAACATGAAAAAGGTTACTCCAATGTTATCTAGAGCCTGTTTGGCAAATGTTTTAGAGGCCAGAAGTATTTTTTTTCTCTTAAAAAAATATTTTTCAAAAGATTTAAGTTGTTTGGCCAAGACGAAGAAGTACTTTGGCCAGCAGTAAAAACAACTTTTCTGCTTCTGAGAAGAAGCAGAAAATTCTAACTTCTTCCGAGAAGTAGAAAATTAATTTAGTCAAGATAAAACTATCCATACCATAAATTTATATGGTCACTGAGTTAAGTTTTTTCTTTTTATTTTTGTTTCTAGTATTTACCATTCTTTTAAAATTAAAGATATCATATACATAAATCATATTGTAACTTTCCAAATTCTTTATTGACTTTTCTTGTTTTTGATTTTTTGTTTGTACAATATCTTATAACTTTCCAAATTATCTTCTTCTTTTTTCACACTAAAGCAAATTATCTTCATCCTTCTTTGGATTATCTTTTTTTTTTCCTGCAAATAATCATTTATAATTTCTTCTGTTATATGCTATTATATCCCGAATCTTTAAAACATTTTTCAAATCTAATTTGTGAAATTTACCTACAAATAGATAATAAATTTACAATAGCATCACATAATATATCTATATTATTATTAAAAAAAGAAGAAAAAACATCCACATAAAGCCAATTGATAGCCTCACAATAAGGTCATTTGGCAATTTAGTACAAAGTTAGTTAGGTTTGACAATAATTATTTTATTTTTTAATTTAAATTCTTAAAAAGAGTTGTGAGTTCGAGTCTCCCCAAGATCAAGGTGGAGAATTCTTGGAGGGAAGGATGTCGGGGGTCTATTTGGAAACAGCCTCTCTACCGAAAGGTAGGGGTAATGTCTGCGTCCACACTATCCTCCTTAAACCCCACTAAGTGGGATTATACTGGATAGTTGTTGTTGTTGTTGTTAACTTCTTAAAAGACGAAATTATACATTATGTGTTAATAATTAGTTACTCCTTTTGAATTTGAATTAAAATATTTCTTTTGTGAAAATACTTTTTTATATATTTAAAATTATACTTTTATTTTACGCTTAATGTCATCTTTCAAGTTTGACCCTCAAAATCATCTAGTTATAGCTACCATGGCTATATATAATTTCATCTGACAATATTCTTCTACCTATAAGAAATTCAACTATTATGCTAATAAAGACATTACTGCAGAGATTGAGGAAGGAAATAAGCATTCTGTTATTCCTTTAGAAATACAAGGCAAGTCTTCTACTAATATGGAGCCATTGCGCGATAGAAGTAGACATGAAATTATCGAAAAATATTATCATATATAAGTTTGTTTATTATTTCATGTTGATTATCAATGTATAGTAATTTGCGGAATAGACTTCTAATTCATACCGAATGATGTATTTTGATTATTCAAGTCATCATGTATCAATAAGTTATTATACAAGATAATTTTATATGCTTTTGTATAACTATATATGCAAAATTGATTTAAATCTTTAATATGAATATTTACTTTATGTTTCATATTTTAATTAAATAAAATAAAGTAGTAAAAGTATCTCACAATAAATATTTAAGTTCATTTTTCTCTTCACCATATTTATAAGACCTTTGTGTTGTCCTTTTTAGTAATTTGATATTCAAAAGCACCTTTTAGAAAAATTTGTCAAACAGAATTTGTTTATTAGATGTTACAAAAAATACTTCATAAATGAATTGGCCAAACACAAATTGTATTTCTTTTTTCAAAGTACTTTCGGAAAAAGTACTTATAGAAAAAGTACTTTTCAAAGTAAAAATTGCACGGGGCGCCCTATTTGGGCACCCCCATTTAACCTGTAGCCGCTTTATCTTTTTGTTTGCATCCGTACTCACTTTTTTAAAAAATGGCTTATGTGTTTATTTTATAACTGGACAACTTAAGCTAGAAACGGCTTAAGTGTTTATTTAATAACTGGATAATTTAAGTTGGAAGGGCTTAAGTGTTTATTTTATAGCTGGACAACTTAAGCTGAAAACGGCTTAAATAAACTTAAGCTCTAGAGCTTAAGTAAAACTTCAGCTGAAGTTTTCCAGCTTAAGTAAACTTAAGCTCTAGAGCTTAAGTAAAATTACAGCTGAAGTTTTGCAGTGCAAAAGAAACGGCTTGCGTGTTTATTTTATAACTGGACAACTTAAGCTGGAAACGGCTTAAGTATTTATTTTATAATTGGATAACTTAAGCTGGAAACGGCTTAAGTGTTTATTTTATAACAGGACAACTTAAGCTGGAAACGACTTAAGTAAACTTAAGCTCTTGAGCTTAAGTAAAACTTCAGCTGAAGTTTTCTAGTACAAAAGAAACACTTCAGCTCCGCGGGCTGAATTTATGTGAAAAAACGGGTACGCTTGCAAACAAAAAGACAAAGCGGACACAAGTTAAAATGTGACACAAAAAACGAATACGGCGCAAATGTCCCCTTTTCAAAATAAGCAGATTTTATAAGCTTGACCAAACGGGCTCTTAATATACTATTCGAGTAAATAAACACGCATACATTCAAGGATATTTATGGTGGAAAAAAGATAAAAATTTCACCAGTAAATGCAAGATAAGAATAATAAAATAATATCAAAAAGACATTTAAAAAATTGAAGTCCTTACAGTCAAATTTACATACATTTCCTTTTGCCGATTCGGTAAATTAATTCTGACCGAAGAGGCACGTAGTTGAAGGTACAATCAAAAGAAAATATTATGTAACATTTTAATAAAAAATAAATTGTCTTCAATGGCGAACTGGTTATAGTTATTGCCACTATTAAAGTGGAAATTCTGAAAGTATTAATTTGGAAGCCCAGTAGCCAGTTTAGCTCTCAAATCTTTTCGAAGTATTTTGATTAAGGAACAGCATCCACGAAAAATACCCGTTTTATCCTCTTATAAAATATCACCTGGAAATGCCATTTAAAATATGAAATTAATGATAAACTCAAACTCATCTACGAGAAGTAAAATAAACCTGTTAAACCGTAATACTCTGTCCGTCCCAGTTTTCTTTTATCACCCTTAATTATTATTATCGTAAAGCTAAGTGTAAAATAGGTATAAGATGATAAATTATTCATTGATCTTCCAAACTGGATAAGTAAAAGTAGACATTTTTTTAGTACAATGGATAAGTAAATTTGGACGGAGGGAGTAGTTATTAACATGAGATTGAAAATTCTACTGAATAAAAGTTTTTTGGGGCAAGTGCATAGATAGACATTCCGATACTTATTTTGTCCTAAAAATATAAATTAAAAATCTTAACTTTAGGACAACTCAAAATACTTTGTCCTAAAAATTAAATTGAAAAACTGAAATTCAAAATGTACTGACTAATTCTTATATAACATCCTTTTAGAGTGACTATCTGGTGTCATTTTTACCGGATTTTTTGAGACTAGTAAATTTCGAATTGGAGTAAATGATACTCCAGCTCACAACTTGGCCTCTATTATACTTCAAGGCCAAATAAAAATAAAGTATCTAAGCTATTATTTGATCTTTTTTTTTTTAGGAAGGAAATATTCCCAAATTGTTTTGTCATGTTAAAATAAAAGAATTGATAAAAACAGATAAATTCAATGAAACTAACCTGCATTGAGATGAAATCCTTGACTTCATCTTCCGTAATGGTGGATCCACTGGATCTAACAACAAAAGCTACTGGAACTTCTCCCGCTTGTTCGTCTTTCATGCTGTGTAATGGAAACAGTTCAGAGATGATTCGAATTCAAATAGTCGTCGCTGTGCAGGTTCAGGTGAATTCAATAATTTTTGTTCAAATGTTGTATTTTTAATAAGAATTTACTAAGGACCTGTTTGTCCATATATATATATATATATATATTTTTCTTTTTCTCGATTTTTTTTTCAAAAACGTGTTTGTCCATGAGAATTTGTAATTTTTTTCGAAAATGAGTTTTTCAAAAACCAAAAAGCGGTTTTGATTACTTTTTCAGAAATTCTTATTTCTCCACTCACAAACTGCAATATTTTTTCTTAGTGAAATGCATGTCCAAATATAATTTAAAATTTTGAATGTTATTTTTCAATTTAACTCCAAATACTAGTTCTTTTTTTTTTCTTTCAAAAATTATAATTTTTATGTCCAACGCCTACTAAATATTTATAAGTATTTTGACCGTAATTTAATTATTTTGTTATAGTAACTTACGGTTGTTAGTGAAACTCATAAACTCAAATTCTGGATCCGCTTATGTTACTGCATAGGGCATCATAAAAATGAAGCACAAAATTAGTGAGACTTACGGGACAACAGCAGCATCAGAAATGTTGGGATGGTTGAGAAGGAGAGCTTCGAGCTCAGCAGGTGCAACTTGAAATCCTTTGTATTTAATCAGTTCCTTTAATCGATCAACAATAAAAAGCTCGTCATCAGCATCAATGTAGCCAATGTCACCTGTATATAACCATCCTTCTTTGTCTATCGTTCTTGCTGTGGCCTCTGGATCATTCAGGTATCCTGCATGCGTATAATATTAATCAGTTTGACAAGTTTAATTTCACATCAAACAACAACAAGTTCGATGTAAACCCATAAATAAAGTTTGGAAAGAGTGGTGTATATGCAAGCTTTAACCCTACCTAAGAAGGTAGAGAAGATATTTTTGGTAGACTCGCTGCTCATAAAAAGATGGAAAAAACAGGAGCAACAACAAGCATTAACAACATCATGATCGAGCGAAAAATACAACAAATAATAATAGAAATTTCCAAATAAGAAATACAAGACTATACTAATACTACTGGCACTGAAAAGAAAATCGATCGATTATTTTTTAAACTATTTATTCTAATTCTCGACATTCATACCTTCCTATCAAAAATCATATTTTCGATAAGTTGAAGCATCATCACGTCTTGCCTAATCAACAATTTTTGTTTCACATTAATTACATTAATTACATTAATTCTAAGATCTTCAAAGAATTAAAAGAATGATTCATTTAATGTAGGCAATAGTTTTGATGACTTGGTTGAGCATTAGAATTGGTAGGTAAAGCTATTGAGCAAAAAAAGAAAATAAAAATCAATGATCCACTATTGTACACTAGAGTGGCAAACGGGAGTCGGATCGTTCGGGTCAAACATACTTCTATTTTTAGTAGATGATATGGATATTTATTTTCTTTTAATTATTTTTCTCCCTTAATTGTAATGACAGGTGATTGAATTTTTTTGTGGAAGTGTCAATAGATCCACGTTCTTGTGCTCATGTTAGTGCTATTAGCCCACAAATTTTCAGCAGGTAAAGGAAGGCGGTCTACTTTTTTTTTTGGTAGCCTACTTTACCATACTACCCTATAGTTTCAACCCTGTAGGCGCACGTAGTTCAACTCAAAGGCGGATTAATCCCTGGCCACTAAAGCGATCGCTTTAGGCCTCACAAAATTAGAGACTCCAAAAGTTATTTTAAAAAAATATAATTTAAATATTTATTGTATTTATTAGTAAATAGTGATAAAAAAACTTTTTAACCATTTTTTGCTATCTTGTCAACAATCATTAATAACATAGTTTTATATTTTATGTTGTCTTCTCGGAGTTGGTTGAGAAAATTCAAATAAAAGTACAAGGCAATAAAATATGCAGTTACTTTCTAATTATTTTTACTCCAATTTGAATAAATTTTATTTATAACTAACTTTGTAAGATTTTATTTTCAAAATCTTTGTAGGCACGCTTCAAGCTAATTAGATCGTAAAAAGCTATAGTTAATATCTTTGTAAATACAGATTCCCACATAATTGTTACTTTGGGAGGAATGCTATATAGTGAGTTGTTGACGGTCATGTAAAAAAAAATCAAAATTAAACTTTATAAAATCTTATCAAAGGTTAGTAATATTTTAACAAAGATTAGGTGTTGATTACATTGTCAAGATTAAATTAAATTCCAAAAGTTAAAAAAATAAACTTCAACATAAACATTAAAGTTATTAAACAAATTTAAGGCCTTTTATTTAGGCCTCCATTACTATTGAGTCGCCTCTAGTTCAACTCTTGTGACTCTTTTATAATAAGAACACCTAAAACACTGGAGCTTATGGTCGTAATTAGGTAGTACCATACACATGGATTAGTTGCACCAAATCTATAATCAAGTGGAGACACCTTGAATGTCAATATCCCATTAATAAATTAATTAAATATACAATGTTATGAAATCTCCTATTTAAAGTGAATGTCTATAATTAGAGAGATTCTAGAGTTCTATTCTTGGTAGCTAAGTCACTACCTCCCTATAAATAAAGGGGTCTTCTACCATTGTAAAACCATCCCTAACAATCTCTAAGTATCAATAAGAATACGTCTCTCTCTCTATTCTCTCTATTGCTCTTGTTCTTGTATTATTGTTCTTGTCTTTGTATTATTTCATAACACGTTATCAGCACGAGTCTCTAACCAATTGAAATTTTCAATTGTTTTAACTTTTGTTTGTGACCTGTATTTTGATGGCAGGTAATGACTAATGGAAGATAATAATGGTGGCTTCCATAGCTGCTGGAGTTCAATTCGCCAGTTGTGGGTTATTACAGTGACAATTGCACTACCTTCGATTTTGTGTTTGTTTGTTATTTTTGTTCTTTCAGTTTTGATAGAACCGAAACCAAATGATGAGAAAAATTCTACACTCACGGCTGGCAGCACATGCATGTTCAAACTTCTGGCCGAGGGCAAATATAAATCATGGGCTAGAAAATTCAGAAGATTTTCTATACGGAAAATAGAACAGATGGTATATCATAAAATAATGGAAACTCAAGAGGTATATTTGATATCACAACATTTATATGTATACCTTAAAGGTAAGTAATTTAATTTTCCCTTTCAAATTCTTGAAATTCCACGATTTGATTTTATATACAAACATAGACAACAAAGTTTGATTATAACTCTAATGGAGTTTGTAAGAAATTGTAACCACATGAAGTAGTAAAATCTCTATGTCCTGCCATGATTAAATTCATGTATGATTGTGGGCAAAGAATTGAAAATCCGTCCCATTGAATTTGCTCCATTCCCTTTAGAGAATGTGGAAGCAGTATATGATAAGTCTGAAAGAAGACAAAATTATTACCATGAAGGTATCAATGAATGTGGACGTGGTAAAGAATTCCGTCCAATTGAATTTGCTCCATTCCCTTTAGAGAATGTGGTAGCAGTATGTGATAAGTCTGAAAGAAGACAAAATTATTACCGTAAAGGTATCAATGGATGTGGACGTGGCAATAGACGAAATTATAATGGTCATTATTGTGATAATGAGAATAATAAAGATTCTCAAAATAATCGTTCACTTTATGAAAGTAATATTTGACATGAGATTGTGTAAAGCATATGATTATGATCCATTCCCTGAAGTGAATGTGATAATTGTAATAGAGCCCGCAAGTATGAACACGCTCTTGATGTAATTTTGTTTTATGTCTGACATTATGAAAAGAAAGTTCGTTGCCCTTGAAATTTCGGGCAAGAACTATATGACATGGGTGTTGGATGATGAAATCCACTTAGATACTATGGGTCTTGGAGACGCCATTAAAGACAGAAATAATGCATCCACCCAAAACTATGCGAAGGCCTTGATTTTCTTGCGCCATCACCTTGATGAAGGTTTGAAGATTGAATATCTCACCGTCAAGGATCCACTCATCTTGTGGAATGGCTTAAAGAAGAGATATGACAACCTGAAGTTGGTCACTCTGCCACAAGCACGATACGATGAGAATCCAAAAGCAAATAGTTTATAAACTATATATTATCGTTGCGGTGGAAACGGGCACTGGTCAAAGGCTTGCCGTATACCAAGACATTTGGTTGACCTTTATCAAGCATCTCGAAAGAGTAAAACGCCCTGAAATGAATTTTGTCTCTGACGACAACTTTGACATCACCCACTTGGATGTGGCAGACTTCTTTGAGCACCCTGAGGGGAAGATAGACCACCTAATCGATGATGGATCGGTGATTAAAGAAGATTGAGCAGTTTGATATTTATATATTTACGCAAGTCAAATAAAAAAAAATTATTAAACATACAATTTTCTGTATTGTTGGAACTTGATTATGTCTTATGAATAAATTTGGTGGTTGATACATGTAGTTATGATTGTGTAATAATATACAGTTTTATTAAAACTCGATTTGATATACACGTATAATTTACGTCTTTACTGCAGCTAACAATTAACGATTCAAAATTATTTATTCATCACATACTACTTGGCAACTATTGGTTAAAGAAATAAAATGATATATTATTTAAAGATATGTGATTACAGATCATTATAACGCATAAACTGTTTAATTTAGTTATATTTTTCTCTAATATGTGCATACTGTGCACACATTGAGCAAACACTTATTAACTATTCTATTTAATAACAGATGACCAGCATAAAAATTAATGATTTTATGTTTAGTCGACTAACCTCAGCAGATTTTGAAAATATTGTTTAAATGTGACACAAACGGATTGAAGTTGTTTATTCTCATGTTCGTATATTTTCTTCTGTATGTCAAACCATGGGAAGTAAATTGATCAAAGGCTCCGGAAGAGCAACTGTAACTCTGCCCAAAGGCATGACGTTTATCTTAGAGAATAAAATGTTCTCCTCCAAGTCTAAGAAGAACTTGTTGAGTTTTAATGATATCAATCGCAATGTTCTCCTCCAAGTCTAAAAGGAACTTGTTGAGTTTTAAAGATATCATTCAAAATGGATATCATATTGAGACAATAGATGAGAATAATCTTGAATTCTTCATGAAAACGAGGCTGCCCATTTCGGTTTGGGTTCACGCCATTTTGCATGCAGCAATGCTAGTTCGTCGGCTGCCCACTTTGGTTTGGGGTCACGCCATTTTGCATGCAGCAATACTAGTTCGTCGGCTGCCCACTTCGGTTTGGGGACACGCCATTTTGCATACAGCAATGCTAGTTCGTCTCTGACTGACGAATTGACACAAATATTCCCCGTTGCAATTGGTTTTGGGTCATGGACCCAATATACCCCATTTAAGAATCTTTGGATGCGCAGTATATGTGCCTGTAGCACCGCCATCCCGCACCAAAATGGGTCTGCAAAGAAGGTTAGGAATATATGTTGAGGTTGAATCGCCCTCCATTATTCGCTACCTCGAAACATTGACAGGAGATTTGTTCACTGCACGATTTGCAGACTGTCAATTTGATGAGACACTTTTCCCAAAATTAGGGGGAGAAGTTGGTGAAACCAAGCGGGAAATTTTGTGGAAAAATGCATCATTATCTCATCTTGATCCACATACCTCTATTTGTGAAAGAGGCACAAAAGATTATCCATTTGCAAAGAATAGCAAATCAAATGCCTGACGCATTTATAGATTTGAAAAGGATAACAAAATCACATATCCTCGAAGTGAATGTGACAACATCTGATACATATTCATTATTGGAAGAATATGAACATGAAATTGGTATTAAATATACCACACTCACCCCTAGAAGGAGGTTTGAGATGATATATGGCATGAATGATCGTTGGTCACGTACCTATTGTACGCCAAAGTATTTTGGAAATATGATTATTAAAGGACAACGATAATACAAGAAACATATCTTGCATATAAGTTTGACATGACCATAATGGTATAACTTTCTCTTTAAGAAAGATATTCACCACATGGATGTTGATGAATCTGTGGTAGTACAAAATTAATTGAGAGCTCTAGAAGAGCCAATTATTACTATGTTGGAGAAACACAATTGAGTATTGTGCTGTAGTAAGTCTCAAAGAAACTTATTCAGTTTCCAAAGTACACGCGAAAGCGATTGATTATATTGAGACTATAAATAAAGGAAGGCTTTGATATCTCCTATTACTACAACTTGTAGCGGGGTAATTTGTATATGAAAAGCTACCCGCTTTGTTCTCCAGTTTGTACTACCCAAACGAAAGAATGCCACAATAAAGTGGATATCTATTGGTATAAAACCCATGTCATAATAAACCTGAAGTTTATTGATAAGTGCACATGTCATGGTGTAAATTTGAAGTTTACCAATATTGATAATTTATTCAGTTGGCATTCGTGTTAGCCATCTCATTTTAAGTATGATGTGCAAATTCACATAGGTGAATAATAAAAAACTAGAAAGTTCTTTACGAATTCTCTTGTATCACTTGTTCTCATTAATGAACTGACCAACTAAAGAGTTCGGGTTGAAGCCCATAAATTCTGGAAATATCAAAGGTGAATATGGGCCCATTCACCTGCCATGTATATCACATATGATGCATCTATGAAATGGTTACATGCGCAATTGTTATTAACCGCAACCTGGCCGGTGCTTGCGAGGTAAATTGCTCAGTAATCTAACTTCGAGCATAATTTCCAGATTCTCTACTCAAGATAGTTCATCTTGATAAGTTGGTTTATATCAAAGTTGGTTTAGCAAGATAATTATTGAATGCTTCCACTTAATAGCTAAACTGTTTCTTATGAGAACAAAGTTATATATATCAGTTTGATATACGTTGTATACGAGAGTATATTATATTCTCCCCTCACAAGTGGTTCAGGGTCAGGAACCAAATAATTTCATCTTATTATTAATGTGCCGTGTATATTGACATAATAATGCACAAAGATGATTTCCCAAAGTTGAGGAAACAAGTTAGCTTTACTAACATGAGGGGGAGACATGATAAACACTTGAGAAAAGGTTACATGGGATGAATTATCATTTGTATATGTATATCCCCGAATATCATGATATGAACCTGAAGTTCATAAAAGGGATAATTCAATTGCAACATATTGCAAAGCATGCTATACGCATTTGCTGACCCAAAGAAAGTAACTAAATGGAAGAGATACAATTCAAGAAGAATTGATTCCATATGAAAGACATGTAGTTTTGAACCTATAGTTCAAATGCTTGAAAGTATAAAAGTCAAAGGTATGTATAGTCAGTTTTCGATATCTTATTTGTCTAGCATGACATGGAAAACTTGATATGCATCTAAAGTCTATTATATGGCTTATATGACTTAACTTGAAAGATTTAAGTTGCTTGAAGCATATGCAATTCTTGGTCCTGAAGTACCACATCCTTAGTACAATTTGTGTACATATGTATCTTGCTATAACTATAAGCATGATGGCATTGAGAATGCATCTATGGAGATATTGAAGAGTTATTCCACGACATTATATGAAGATGTTCATATCTATCAAGAATGATGATTTCAAGGTGCGGAATATTTAATCAAGTCAATATGGTTGATTTATTTATCAAACATCTACCAAAGATTGTTTTGAAGATGGTGCACAAGATTGGAATGCAAATGCTCAAGGATAAAAATTGATGTACTCATTAGGGGGAGTTAATGCGCGTTGCACTCTTTTTTCCTTACAAGGTTTTGTCCCACTGGGTTTTCCTTGCGAGGTTTTTAACGAGGCAACCAATAAGCGCATATTCAAACATGTGTACTCTTTTTCCTTTCTTTAATTTTTCCCATTGGGTTTTGGTTTTAAGGTTTTAACGAGGCACATTGTTGAATAGACATTCAAGGGGGAGTGTTATGAAATCTCCTATTTAAGGTGAATGTCTATAATTAGAGAGATTCTAGAGTTCTATTCTTGGTAGCTAAGTCACTACCTCCCTATAAATAAAGGGGTCTTCTACCATTGTAAAACCATTCCTAACAATCTCTAAGTATCAATAAGAATACTTCTCTCTCTCTATTCTCTCTATTGCTCTTGTTCTTGTATTATTGTTCTTGTCTTTATATTATTTCATAACATACAATTATATATAAGTGAATAACGTTTTTTTAAAAAGCAGTTTGCCCATATTAAATAATAATATTTAATATATATTATATATCTCTAAAATTTAATATTTTATCTATATACATAATATAAATTTTCGACGAATGATAGTCTATTAACTATCCTTAAGACAATATGACTTCGTCCCTGCCCATATATTATATGTCGGCACCGTTTAAAAAATAATACAAAGTAAAAGATTAATATGAAATATAAGGTATAGCTTTAGAACCACCCTAGTCTAGAACACAAATTTGTGCTTAATTACATCACTGTCTATGACTGTACCAATCTGAAAAGAAAGAGGAGAAATGAGTGGAGCACTAGAAGAAGATAAAACTATGTGTGGATGTAAGATATTGGCCCCCATTAAAGTTTTGGTGGATGAATGTGGATTACATATTATTTCTCAATTTTCTAAGGAAAAATGAGTAGATAATGGGTGTCAAACTCACAATAAAATCGACGGTTTACCAAACGGGACAAGTCACGTAAAATGACCAATATTTGAATCCTCCAATTAAACTCCAAACTACACCAAAATTTACGATAAACCTTAAAAAAGGAGTGGAATTTTGTTTTCATTATTTTATGTCGTTTATAGCTCTACTGCCCAAGAATTTTGAGGGACGAGATTAGTTCCATATATTTCAAGAAAAGAGAACCAAAAAAGAAAAGACAGATAAATATATATACATGAATATCACTAAGTTTCTGACATAGTATTTGTCTACTTTTCTGTAGTTTATACATTCTCTTCCTCATATATGGAAAGACAGCTTAACAAAGTGGTGGCCTAAGGCCCTAAAGTCAAATCTTGAGGAACGACATTAAGTTTTTTTTCCTTTAAAGAAAAAAACAATTATCCATTTAACTCTTTGTGATAGATATTTGAATAAAAAAAGCAAATTCTTTTGTCTGATAGAGTATATCGACTAGAATATTATCTTCTACTTGTATTATATTTTTTTCATACTTTTAATTCAAAAATAAGTCTAAATCATCAATATCTTTCCTCGTTAAGGCTATATCTTTCCAAATTCTAGTCACCTAGTTATATTATATTCTTTTATCTCCAAATCTAAAAATATTAATTCAATCTTAATTAAATTGATCAGAAAAATGTGCTGATCCAAAAAGTGGTTTATTAAAAGGTTTAATTTATGGATTACTCGTGTTCTAATGGACTTAAAGAGCAAGCAACTTGTTATAACATGTTAAACTCTATTCATATATACAAAAATTATTTTTTGCGGTTAATGTACATAAGTTAAATCATTAATTTAAATATAGCAATACGCACCTTTCATGATTTGGTCTCCTCTTATGCAAATTTCTCCAGATTGATTCCTGGGAAGAGAATTACCAGTTTCAGGATCCACAATTTTCATTTCAGCATTTCTCACAACTGTTCCACATGCCCCTGATTTTATTTCAAATGGTTCTTTTGCAAATGCCAAGCACATTGCCAACACTGGTCCAGCTTCTGTCATACCATAACCCTATAAATTTTAAAGCAATTATCACATCAATCGCTATTATTTTTTCTATTTGATAATTATTAATATTAACCAAGTGCTTTTGTATATATGACTCGAGTAATCACTATCTTATATGTCTTAAATTATTATATATATGGACAAAAAATTACAATCAGTATTCATTTCCATGTGGCAAGTGCTATTAGTATGCATTTCTAAGAAAAGGGCAATTCCTCTATTTGCAATATTTTCTAATTGCTGGCCTTTTCTCAGCAATTTGAGATTAGACGTTTACCAACCACAAGGAAATATGTATGAAAATATCAGAAAATTCTAAAATATGAACAACATAAGACGTGTTCTGCTAGTTAGTGAACAAGAGACGAAAAGCCTTACATGTGAAAAACTGAATCTCTATATTTATGTAAGAATATTCAGCATTATATTTTAAGTAACCATGTGCATTGAGGTCTGACTTTTGATTAAGTAACATGGAAATCAACTACTAATACTATATGAAGACAAAAAACGCCAGTCAAGATATATAGGTACGATTTTGAAGGAAACTTTGGAGCAACGCTAAGGTTTCCGTATTATTTATAAGTTATGAGTTCGAACCGTAAAAACAGTCATTAATGCTTGCATTAGGGTAGGCTGTCTATATAATATTCATATGGGTACAACTTTTTTCCTGACCCTGCGTAAAAGCACGATGCTTTGTGTACTGGACGACACGTTAACATAGGTTAATTTGGCTAGGAAATAAGAATCTTACCTGACCAAGTTTAGCACTAGGAAATTTGGCTCGAACAGTATCTTCAAGCTCCTTTCCTAATGGTGCAGCCCCAGACACGACGGTTCTTACTGATGAAAGATCATAATCATCAACCATAGGACTCTTAGCAATGGCCAAAACAATGGGTGGTACAAACGGCCCTATTGTCACCTTGTAATTTTGTATTAACTCCAAGAATGGAACAATATCAAATTTCTGCATAATCAAAATCGCTGCTCCAACCCTTAACCCACAAAGCAAAACGGAGTTGAGTGAATAGATATGAAACAAGGGCAACACACAAAGCATCACGTCCTCGCTATGGATATACAAATTCGGATTTTCACCATCGACTTGTTGTGCCACACTTGTGACAAGTCCCTTGTGCGTCAACATCACTCCTTTAGGTAATCCCGTCGTCCCGGAGGAGTACGGCAACGCCACCACATCGTCTGGCTGAATTTCAACCTGTTGAGACATATTATAATTAAGTAACTAAAAACATATTTTCTTTAAAAAGAATTCAATAATGTGATCACACAACTCAACATAGTATGAGATCAAATAAAGACTTGGGTCCAATCAACTACATGAGGTGCTTCTTGAGACATAATATAATATAATCAAGTAACTAAACATGTACTTTTCTAGCTAATAGCTTAAACTTTTTAAATGAGATGATTACACAATTTAATACTGACCTATGGAATATCGCGCTCATCGGCCTGAGTTAGCACGGAGAAGTGGAGACAACCCTCCGGCACCGAGTCAATGCATATGATCTTAACATCATTCTCCAAAGCATAATCTTTCACTTTGTTAACATGACACGCTTGTGTGACAATGATCTTAGCACTAGAAGCCTTGGCTTGCTTCACAACCTCAGATGCCGTAAACAAAGGATTGGCCATAGTAGAAATAGCTCCAAGGTACGATGCACCAATGAAAGCAAACACAAATTCTGGGGAGTTAGGCAATAGAATCATGATTGTATCCTTTTGTTGGATCCCTTGTTTGTGAAGGCCAGCAGCAACTTTTCTTAAACTGAGTTCAACATCAGCATACGTATAAACTTGTTTGTTGGCTCCATTGATTAAACAAGGACGAGAACTGAACTCGGAAATGTTTTCGAAACAGTAGGAATGTAAAGGAAGATGATTAGGGATGTAAATATCAGGGAGTTTTGATCTAAAAATTATATCGCCATGTTTTGTATCTTTCTCCATCGGTAAAAGTAGTTTGAAAAAATGGACACGCTAAGAGCAAATAAAAGTGTTTAGACTTTTAGGTGTCCTGAAGATGAATGTTCAAAGGTTGAATATAAATACGAGTATCTGTTGTTGTTGAAGATGTGAAGCCAAATTAGGAGTTGGTGAGAAGGACTTAGATTGGTATTTAAAGTTGTTTAGGGGCAATATGGAAATAAAATATATTTCTATTATCTTTGGGATACCAGAAATGTGAGAATATGAATAAGAGGTTTGGTTGGTGAAAGTGGTTTTTCTGAAGGGGAATGGGGTCCCATAGTTAGGTGGTGGGGAAGGCGTGGCGGAGGGGTACTCAAAGTTAACCTTTGAAAATGTTAAGACTTTTTCCACGTAATGATTTTCACCTACCGCAATTTGCCGGAATGGGGTTGTTGACGGCCACTGGACGGCCGGACGGCGACACTTTCATCTAGTGATTTGCATATATAACTTTAGTAATGTGATAAATGCGTATAGTTTTATATAACTCTTCGTATATTATTTGTACACTAAAACATGATTAATAACCTACGGACATCAAAACATGATGATTACATCAATAACCACAAATCCAATTTGATCTCATAAATAGAGTATGGAAAGAGTAATGTATACGTATTGAAATAGTGTATTTATTATGTGTATATGCATTGTTTGTTAATAGTCTATTAATGACTAGTTAGTTGTATATTAGTTAGCTGATATTGGTCAATTACATTACACACGTTTAAACTGTATATATGTACTCAATTGAAAGTCTAATATAGTTAGTTCGTTCATTTCACAAAACCGACCTTCTCTCTTCCTTGCTCATCTTCGAGAACCTTCTAGGGTTCCTTCATTGGAGCTCAAGCTTGAGCTATGTTCTTCCATTATTTTTATTGTTTTTACATGGTATCAGATCAAGATATTCTGCACGTTATTCTCTTCAATTTCTCTCTCAGTTTTTTGGATTCTAAAGATATAGTCACCGTCTCCATTTCTGCCCTAATTTTCGATACGACATTTTCTTCTTCTCGCTTCATTTTTGACAAATTGATATTGTTTCTCATGACTATCCTTGATCCAAATAATGATTTTGGAGTTGAAGCAAGTGATTCAACTCACGCCGCCGCCACCACTGACCCCGGAGTCAATCCAAGTTGCCCATTTTACATGCATTCACCGGATAATCCTAGTGCGATGTTGGTGACAGCACTGTTCAATGGCGTTGGATATCGATCCTGGAGAAGGAGCATCCCCAACTCTTTGAACGAGGACTACTCCGCACTACTAATTAAGTAGCTTGAGAGGGACGGAGCAGCTTTTATCTAATTTAGGGTCGGGATCGATTTTCACAGAGAGCTAGAATTTGAAATCGAGTGTCTATCTAGTGTAGAGTTTCCTATGTGTTCCAAATTACACTTCTGATCATTCTTTTCGGTTTTAGATTAACTTCTACTTTTATCAATCTACAAAGCTAAATTAAACTAGAGTAAGCTAATAGTTAAACTAAAGAGGATGGTTCAAATGGTTTATAAGGCATTAGGGTAGTGACTTTCACCTTGGTGGTTAATTGACGGGTAATTAAATCTATGACATGATTGACATAATTGGGGAATATGATTTAACCGTTGCACGATATTACCCACTCTACACCTCTCGGTGGTTCGAGTGATTTTGCCCCAATTGACTTTTCCAAAACCAATTGGGTATGCAAATTTGCACAATCAACTAAAGTTCTAGTTGGGTATTACTCTCTCGAGGTTTAACCCTTTAATTGAGGCTATCAATCTCTTCAGTACTCCCCAATTCTTTGTTAGACCAATTCGGAGGCTTAGATTTTCTTTCTCAAGAAGAGCCCAAGTCAACTAAACACAAACTAGTGTTTGCAACAACTAATTCAACAATTAACCATGAAATTGGTCCAAATTGTTAGAAATAACGCTCTACGCTAGAGGGGGGTGAATAGCGTATTAATAAAATTTGGCGTTTTCTTGCGGAATTTAAACTTTGCAGGAAATAAACAAATGCAGTAAAAATAAATTACACCACGATATATACTGGTTGGCCACACTTTGTGGTTAGTCCAGTCCCCGAGAGACTCTCTCGAGATTTCCACTAACAACCTTGTCAAGCTTAAGGTGCCCAACAAACCTTTACACTTGAGACTTGAATCACACAAATCTCAAACACTTGCTCGGAGGTTCCTCACCTCAAAGACTTCAACTTGCTCGGAGGTTCCTCACCTCAAAGACTTCAACTTGCTCGGAGGTTCCTCACCTCAAAGACTTCAACTTGCTCGGAGGTTCCTCACCTCAAAGACTTCAATTTGCTCGGAGGTTCCTCACCTCAAAGACTTCAATTTGCTCGGAGGTTCCTCACCTCAAAGACTTCAATTTGCTCGGAGGTTCCTCACCTCAAAGACTTCAACTTGTTAAGCTTCCGGGTGCCTAACGAACCTTTACAACTTGAGAACTTGATACAACACAAGCCTCAACCAACCCGCTTAAGGAAACCTATCCCTAAGACTTTACAAGAAGAAATATTACACTCCTTCTTACTACAAGTGTTTAACAAGAACACTCTTTTACTCACTTTACAAGAACTCTCTCAAAGAGTGGATTATGAGTACAAAATATATTGCTCAAGAACACAACAACTCAATCAATAATCTTGGCTCTCAAAAATAATGTAAGATATGAAATTTTGAATCACAAGAATGTAATGTATGCTTTGTACTTTTTCTGCAGTATTGTTGTGTTTTAAAAATGATTTTCAGAGAGTGTTTTATAGAGAAAATGGAGCAATAGACCGTTGCTTTTAGTTCCAGAAAACGCTCCTGAAAATCTGCCTGACAATCGATTGTTGATATTACACAATCGATTGTTGGAGCAAAATTTCAACAGACAGATTCCTTAAAAACCGGTTAAAAAGATTTCTGTTGAATTTAAAAAGAATGACAATCGATTGTTAACTTTAGACAATCGATTGTTGTTCAAATATTCAAAATATTTCTGGCAACTTTTTGACTAAAAGATTTGAGTAAAGATTATACCATAAATAGATAAAGCCGTTGGAAGAAGTCCGTTTGGAAATATCACTGAGCACAATCGATTGTTAAATAGTGACAATCGATTGTTCTTCATTTTTGAAGATTTTGAAAACATTCTGTAAGTTGTCCAAAACTTTGAGACTAAGTATAAAATCTGACAATCGATTGTTGAACAGTGACAATTGATTGTTGCTTCAAAAATGATTTCAAACGAAGTTTGTCTCAAGACAACATTTTAAAAACTAAGTATAGAACTTGACAATCGATTGTTTCTTCATGACAATCGATTGTTAAACCCAATTTTCTCAAAACGAGTTTAAAAATCATTTTGGCAAATATGCAACTTATTTCTTTAAAAACTTATGATGCATGATTTTATGAAAATCATTTTAGGTGAGAGCCAATATTAGAAATAAGTCGTTGAGTCAAGATTACAAATTAAGACCTACTCAACAGTTGATTGCATCTTCTATTCTTGAACGCGTACTATCCATCTTGTACTTGGACTGTTATTGTTCCATCACCGATGCTTGTCTCAATGTTTGGCATTTATCAAAACCTACATGAATCAACACACGTTAGTTCGAGAACGTGTTTCTTACAATTTCCCCCTTTTTGATAATGGCAAACATGTATCGGGATATGCATAATGATAACAGTTCAAGATAATTCAATGTGCATCATAGACATGTTCATGTTGCATAAGATATTCCCCTCAAATGATGATTCCCCCTAAATGTGTGCAGTTATATCAAAGTGCATGGGAATATATTATGCATGCATAGCCCGTTTATTTTCCCCCTTTTGACATTAACAAAAAGTGGCTAGATAACAAGTCTAATAATAGCATGCTAGTTCAACAAACGTCAACATAATCGATTATTATACGGGATAATCGAATAGTTTGCAAACAAAAAATTCCCCCTAAATATAAGATTCCCCCTGAATTTATGCAACACATTCAAAGAAAGCATGTAAGTATGCATAAACTCTAGTCTTGCATATAGCCTTTCTTTTCTTCCTTTTGAAAAAAGTATATACTTCCCCCTTTTTAAAATATCAAAAACTTCATATAATGGAAATAGGAGAGATATTTCAAATGAAAATCAACTTTCATTAAATAGATAAAATATTACATAGGCCATTAAATAAATAAAAATACAAGAAAATATTTAATCCTCGTTATCATCATCTTCGTCCATGTTTTGCGGCGGTGCCTCAAATGGGACAACAGCACCATATTGATAGTTGACATGGTCAAAGTATCCCTGGACATAGCGGGTTAAGATCAACTTTTGTCTCAATGCGGGTAAGATGATTTAAAATATCCGAATTTGGATCTTGATTTGGAGGAGGATTTGAGGAGGATGAATATCACGTTTTTCAAAATTAGT
The DNA here is from genome assembly GCA_034376525.1 of Nicotiana benthamiana. Taxonomy (NCBI): domain Eukaryota; kingdom Viridiplantae; phylum Streptophyta; class Magnoliopsida; order Solanales; family Solanaceae; genus Nicotiana; species Nicotiana benthamiana. Next base: position 108,162,505 of record CM067325.1, read on the forward strand.
AAGAAAGCGATTTAATTTATTTTCGCTTTTGAAGACCAAAACATCACCATCTTGATATGGATGATATCCGGAGGGAGGAAGAGTAGAGGTGGAAGCACCTTCCCTATTTGAACGGGTTCTTCTCGACATATTGATAGAAGAAAGAAAGCTTGAATTTTGCAAAAAGAGCTTTTTTTTTTTAGAGAGGATTTGAGGCTTTGAGCTTGAATATTTGGTGATGAGAATGAAGACACCATCTCCTATTTATAGAGGGGAGAATAGGAAAAAATTATGCCTGAAGTTAACTAAAAAACGGTCGAGTTTTGGAATTGACCGTTGAGACAATCGATTGTATACCTGAGACACTCGATTGTTGAACAGTGTTATGCCAGTTGGATTGACTGATAAAAACTGATAATCGATTAACGAGAGCTGCAGGACTCAGAATGGTAAGAATTTTTGAATTAATACCGTTGGACAATCGATTGTGTGATAGAGACAATCGATTGTGTCAAGTTTGACACTTAGATTCTGAGAATTTGGCTTGAAACAGAATGTTTTTGAAATTTCAGAAAATCACTGACAATCGATTGTGGAACTTGACAATCGATTGTGTACTGGGCAAAAATGGTCTAAGTCCTGAAAATTGATTTTGGAAGTATGGTAATCAATTTTGAATATATTATAATCAATTTTGGATTTATGACAATTGATTATGAATGAAACAACGTCATCAACACATGGTGGAAGATAATGATTCTTCGGATGAAAACGTTTTTATGAAAATAGATTTTCCATCATGAATACATATAATCAACATCAATTGTTATAAATACCAATTTAGAAAATCAAAACTCAATACAATTTATGCACTTAATCAATTATGCAATTTATCAAAATAACATTCATATCAATACTTGTGACATATAATACCAATTCAACTAGCTAAAGGGTAGAGTAAGGAACGATCATACCCGGTTTGTCTTGATGTCATCCTCCATCGTTGACATCTCAATTTGCTAGAGATTGAATTGAATGCTTCATGCGAGCACATTAGCATTTCCAACACTTAATCAAGTGAAGCCATTTCCGATATATGTATATATAAACAATTTATCACCATAATAACAATTCAAAAGCCAAACAGATATTTGTTAAGAGAATATCATCAATAAAATTTATGCAATCAATTCTTTCAAAGCACAAGTTCCCTCTTAAGTAAGGCAAAATGGAATGTAATGACATTCCTCTTACTTGTAACAAATTTGCCTAAAATATTTCTTCTTTTGATAAGAAGATTGTATTAAGGCTAATTCCTTTTACCATACTCACATAAGAATAGGAAGGATATTGAGGAATATACAATATGACGATTTCTATAAGTTTATCAATTATATCAACAAAAAAAAACTTATTGTTATTTTGAAAGGCATTTGTCAAAACATATATTGCATGCTGTTTCAAATAGATAGTCAAATCATGAATCAACCATCTTATCACCTGTTTAAGCACAACACATCAATTTGACATTTTTCAGGAAATACCGATTGTTACAAGAGCAATGAAAAATCCATTTGACGGAGAGCATAACAAATGCATCAAATGTTATTTTATTAACAGTGATACACAAGGTTATTTTCAGCAATCCATATTGCAACAAATGTCAAATATTTCAATTAGGCGCATTTGCAATAATGAGAACCAAAACAAAGCATGATTCAAGGAGAATTGATACGAATGGTTTAACAAAGACATATCAACACATACAATTGGGCATGATAAAGATGAAAGCCTAGCCTTTAAAAAAAGAGTTCAAGAACGTTTATGCCTATTTTGAACTGACACGATGATAAAAGATAGCTGTCAAGTTCAGAATTTAGAATGGTAACAAATCTTGAGATTTTTACCGATTGACAATCGATTGTTGAAAAGGGACAATCGATTGTTGAACTATTTGACACTTAGTTCCTGAAAAATTTGCAAGAAACAGAAAGTTTTTGAAAACTCAAAAAAACACGGACAATCGATTGTGCCTGTGAACAATCGATTGTGGACTAGACCAAAAAGGTTTTAAGTCCTGGAAATCGATTATGAGAGTATGCAAAAAAAAACATTTATCAAAACATATATTAAAACATGATTTAAAACACTTTGCTGTTTGAAAAGATTGCCAAGACATAATTCAACTAAACATGATTCTAGTAGGTACTCATTCAATGCACGAATCAACATTTGTCAAAGCATGGATCAAGCATTTAATAGTTGATACTAGTAATCAAAAATGAATTTTCAGCATGTCAATCAACAAGTATAGTCAACAAGAAATTTTTACAAATTGATTCTTACAATTAACGCATGTCAACGTTTTTCAGGGTGAGAATCAAGTTGACAACTTATATGTTAATAACACCAGCTGCCATATATCAACAAATCTGTCAACATTAATAGCTTGCACATATTCGGTTTTATCAAAAAGAATAGCTAACCGAAATTCCTCTCGATGCCTTTGGGTGTCGTGCTTGGCGCATCTACTACAATTTTGTAGTCTTCAAGCACACCTGCAAAAATACCTACGGAGAGGTTTTTGGTACCCATATCTTTTTGGGTCCTTTGGGGTTAGGCAAATAATAATTATAACCAAAAGATAAATCTCTATGTTTAGCAAAACACACGGGTGCAATGTGACCTATCCGATTGCAATAATGGCATACTACGTTCGGATTGTGCCAATGCCTAGGTTGCGCCAAATACATTCTAGGTGATCTAGAGTCATTCCTAGAGGCGTTGAGAATCCTAGAGTCATTTCTAGGTTGTCTAACGTAGTTCGTTCTAGGCTTATCAACAATAGTCCTAGTATTGATTCTGGGCGATGTAAAGTGATTAACTCTAGATTCATTATTCCAATTTCTAGAGTTGTATCTAGGTGATCTAAAGGCGTTAGTTTTAGACTTGTTTTCATACATCCTAGCGTAATGTCTAGGTGGTCTAAAGGAATTTGTCCTAGACTCATTTACAGCCCTAGAATTATTTCTAGGTGGAGCAGTAAAATTTCTAATGGGATTTCTGCTTTTATGCCGTTGATTTCTCTTCGACGTTTCCTTTTCTTCAATAACCTTAGGGACATCTATACTTCGTGATTCTAAAGTTTTCCTAAGTTCTGCGTTTTCTAACTTCAAAGAATCGCAGGAAGTACAAGTAGAGCATTTATCAACATAAGAAGCTTCATGCATAGTCTTAATGACTTGTCTAAGTTCTACACTATCATTTTGCAAAAACTGATTTTCTTTTACAAGATTCTCGTTATCAAGAGACAGATTTTCAAAATCTTTTTGTTTTAAAGAAAGTTGATTTTTGAAATCTTTTTCTTTCAATAAGAGACGTTCTTCAAAATCCTTTTCTTTTAAAGAGAGATTTTTCTGAAAATCTAATTCTTGCTGGGAAAGTGATTTCTTCAAATCTTTAATCATTTTGACAGCATTACCAAATTCACCATACAAATCTTCAAATGCATTTTGTAATTCTTCGAACGAGTGAGAATTAGAGATACTTACCTCTTCTTCGTTGTTTCCACCAAATATTGGAGGCATGGTGTAGCAATTTCCTTCACCGATTCCTGCAAAAGAATCATGAGTAGAAGCCATGGATGGTTCTCTCAAACTGTTAAGTTTTTCAGAGTATGGCTCTGATACCAATTGTTAGAAATAACGCTCTACGCTAGAGGGGGGTGAATAGCGTATTAATAAAATTTGGCGTTTTCTTGCGGAATTTAAACTTTGCAGGAAATAAACAAATGCAGTAAAAATAAATTACACCACGATATATACTGGTTGGCCACACTTTGTGGTTAGTCCAGTCCCCGAGAGACTCTCTCGAGATTTCCACTAACAACCTTGTCAAGCTTAAGGTGCCCAACAAACCTTTACACTTGAGACTTGAATCACACAAATCTCAAACACTTGCTCGGAGGTTCCTCACCTCAAAGACTTCAACTTGCTCGGAGGTTCCTCACCTCAAAGACTTCAACTTGCTCGGAGGTTCCTCACCTCAAAGACTTCAATTTGCTCGGAGGTTCCTCACCTCAAAGACTTCAATTTGCTCGGAGGTTCCTCACCTCAAAGACTTCAACTTGTTAAGCTTCCGGGTGCCTAACGAACCTTTACAACTTGAGAACTTGATACAACACAAGCCTCAACCAACCCGCTTAAGGAAACCTATCCCTAAGACTTTACAAGAAGAAATATAACACTCCTTCTTACTACAAGTGTTTAACAAGAACACTCTTTTACTCACTTTACAAGAACTCTCTCAAAGAGTGGATTATGAGTACAAAATATATTGCTCAAGAACACAACAACTCAATCAATAATCTTGGCTCTCAAAAATAATGTAAGATATGAAATTTTGAATCACAAGAATGTTATGTATGCTTTGTACTTTTTCTGCAGTGTTGTTGTGTTTTAAAAATGATTTTCAGAGAGTGTTTTATAGAGAAAATGGAGCAATAGACCGTTGCTTTTAGTTCCAGAAAACGCTCCTGAAAATCTGCCTGACAATCGATTGTTGATATTACACAATCGATTGTTGGAGCAAAATTTCAACAGACAGATTCCTTAAAAACCGGTTAAAAAGATTTCTGTTGAATTTAAAAAGAATGACAATCGATTGTTAACTTTAGACAATCGATTGTTGTTCAAATATTCAAAATATTTCTGGCAACTTTTTGACTAAAAGATTTGAGTAAAGATTATACCATAAATAGATAAAGCCGTTGGAAGAAGTCCGTTTGGAAATATCACTGAGCACAATCGATTGTTAAATAGTGACAATCGATTGTTCTTCATTTTTGAAGATTTTGAAAACATTCTGTAAGTTGTCCAAAACTTTGAGACTAAGTATAAAATCTGACAATCGATTGTTGAACAGTGACAATCGATTGTTGCTTCAAAAATGATTTCAAACGAAGTTTGTCTCAAGACAACATTTTAAAAACTAAGTATAGAACTTGACAATCGATTGTTTCTTCATGACAATCGATTGTTAAACCCAATTTTCTCAAAACGAGTTTAAAAATCATTTTGGCAAATATGCAACTTATTTCTTTAAAAACTTATGATGCATGATTTTATGAAAATCATTTTAGGTGAGAGCCAATATTAGAAATAAGTCGTTGAGTCAAGATTACAAATTAAGACCTACTCAACAGTTGATTGCATCTTCTATTCTTGAACGCGTACTATCCATCTTGTACTTGGACTGTTATTGTTCCATCACCGATGCTTGTCTCAATGTTTGGCATTTATCAAAACCTACATGAATCAACACACGTTAGTTCGAGAACGTGTTTCTTACACAAATATCAAACACCCATAGTCAATCTACCTCTAAAATACAAGACCCATTAATTACCCACACTAGGATTGAGCCACAACCCTAGATTATGGGTCTATCTACTCATAATTAAAGAAGAAAAATAAGAAATAGATGAAGAACAACTCATATTAATTAATCACTAAGGTAAATAGCAAGATTCTATGATAAAAAATAGTTAAAATTCCCAAAAATAGATAAGAAACTCAAACCCACGAGCGCATCTCTAATATTACAATATCTGATACCCTAAAAATGAAAAAAGAAGCTATTTATACTAAGCTGAAAATCTGGACAAAATACCCCTTTAGGGTTAGTGCGGACAACACAAAATGGAGTACGGCTGCACAAGGCTCTGAACTTGAAAATACAACTCTCTAAATTCGGGCAATGTGGACCGCACACAATGCACTGCGGCCATGGAGGCTTCTAGTGTGGTCCGCACAGAATGGACTGCGGACCGTATTGGTTTGGAACTTCACATCTGGAATCTCTCTAATCCTTTGGTCTGAGGACCGCATCCAGTGCGGCCACATTGCCTCTTTTCCTGGAAATTAGCCTCTCTGAATCTCCCAACGCGGACCGCATAGCCTCTTTGCCTGGAAATTAGCCTTTCTAAATCTCCTACTGCGGATCACAAAGAATGGCGTGTGGCTGCACTGGACCTGTTTTGCCTGAGCTATTCTTGTCTTTGGCACTTGTGAAAGTTTCACTCCTTTTGAGCTGATCTTTGATATCTTGTAACTTTATTGATCAAACCTGCAATCAAGCACAACTTGTGAGCCTTTTGGGACTATTTTGTACTAATTCCTAATCAAAATATAATAAAGGAGGAGTATAAAAGGTATCAAAATCCCTAGTTATCAACTCTCCCAAACTTAAGTTTTTTCTTGCTCTCAAGCAAACAAAATAAGACCCACCCCTTAAAGGAAAATCCAGGAAATTTTCAGTTGTCTTAAAGTTCATCTAGCATCAATTGGGACTAACAGTTGCCCTCAATACAAATGAATTATTAACAACTTTTATTCTTTGAAACTTCATGGATTAAGTGCGACACAATAACATCAAGAATAGATTCAACACATCAAAGAACTCTTTTCTATTACTTCGGTCATTGTGGAACCCGAACTTACACATTCTAAACTCTCCCTAAGCAATCCTTACTTTTAAGATAGTGGCACTCAGAACGAGGATAACAAAAATTCACTCATTTCTCTCAAGAAAAAGTTACAAGTCCGTCTCTAGGTACCATATGCTTGCCCCTTGTGTGAGTATCCACTAATGTAAGTTTTATTCAACTCAAGATCATATAGGGCTTTTTTGGAGACATTGTGAAGGATTTTGGTTCAAGGTAGGAAATATTGTGGTCTAAGTAGGTTCCATCTTCCCTTAAGTACTTCTTTTGATTCATTTGGCACACATTTACTTGACACTTTGAGACATTTCACTCCTTTCCTAGGGTTAAGAGAGACACATTGTCATTTTTTCTTATGCATTTCAAACCTTTTCTCCTTTTTCAACTTTCCACGCCTTTCATTCTTTGCTTTTCTTGAATCTCTATTCTTTTTTACATTGAACATCCCTTTTGTCTTTTTTTTTGTTTTTCTTTCTTTTTCATTGCCTTTTATTTTCTCAATTTTTTGTGCCTTTTTACCACTTTGTTACAATCCTCGTCTCTTCCCCCAAACTTATACTATTGATATGTGCTAATGGAATGATCGAGTGCCAAGAGAGGGTATTGATACGCTGAAATTACATTTTAATAAATAGTGTAAGGCAGTTGATGTCAAATAAAATAACCCAACAAGGTTGGGGTCGAATCCCACAGGGAATAGGTGTGGAAAGGTTACTTGTTCAGTTGTTGCTCGACTAAAGTTCGATCTCTATTCAGTTAATAGTAACAAGAGAGAATGGTTTATAGTAACAAGAGTATGTATGGTGTTTGATTTGAAGTAGCAATTAATTTCAACAATTAATGAGTAAACAAGTGGATTAATGCAACCAAGGTTCTGTCCCCTTTAATGAAGTGTAATGCCAACAGGTGTTAATATGATATATTTCTAATGGAAGGTTCTTTAGATGTGCAAATGATGTCTCAGATACTACCCACTATTTCCCAATAAATGAGTAGTATTTCCTCTTTGTAATTTTTCCAAATATAAAAGAGTTGCAATTAAGAATCATCAATAAATGCTAATTAAAACCCACTTATTCCTAAGCGATTTTATCAAAGAAGGTTAAAGCCTTGAGTCATTGATATTTTCTTCTACCAAATTCTAACCCACTTTCCCAAGCAAATCAAGAATTTAACGGCTTATGTTAATGTTTTCAACCACCAACAATAAATGAAGAATGAGAAGTAAATAAATATCAACCAACAATTATATATATATTCAATGTTAAACACCTATTAACATAACACCCATTTAGAGTCCACAACCTTAGTATATAAAGTTAGCTACACATACTAACACACAAAAACCAACTAATATTAAATGTCATAAATGCTTATAAAGTAAGAGAATATTCACCCAAAAGCTTCAAAAAAGAGAGAATATTAATGTCTTGGAATGTAGCTCAAAAGTAAGACAAGATGAGCCCACAAAGGCTTCATAAAACTATTTATAGAGGGACCGAATTCGGGACAGGAAATGGATAAAATTGCCCTTTCAGGTCACGTCTGCGACCGCATTGTTGTCGCAGAACAAGTATGCGGTCCGGATCTTGAGCAGCTTCTCCGCAGAACCAAAATCCTAGTTCTCAGGTCTTCATCACATTTCAATTATTCGGTCCGCATTTGAGTAATGCGGCCGCAGATTGCGTCACATCTTTGACCCTTAGTTTTTTTCTTGTTTATTCTGCGGTACATCTGTCGTCCGCATGTTGATTCTGCGGTCGTACAGTGCGCCGCATTCTTGACATGAATTTTAGCTCCAAGCTCTATTTTGTTTTGCGATTGGTTGTACCTTTCTGCGGTCTGCATGTGTGATCCGCGACCGCAGAATGTGCCGCAGATCAGTATATGTGCAATATTTGGCTCTTTTCTTATCTTTTCTCTTCCACATTCATGTCCTTGGACTTCCCTTCCTCTTGTACTGTAAAAACAACAAATCTACATGAGTACAAGTTATAATTGCATTAAAACAAGATAAAATCTAAGCAATTAGTATTGAAATGTGCCGAAATTCTTCGGCACATCAACACTCTTAAATCAAACTCTTGCTTGTCCTCAAGAAACTAAACATACTTAGCCTATTTTAAATTCTATTTACAAACACGAAACAATAGTGACTCGGGATGGTGTTCATTGCTAGTCCTTCAAGCATGCATTTATAGTTGCTTTACCCTTCCAAAATTAGTAGTATGTACAGAGAAAACTAATTAACATGTGAACTCTGAGCTTCAAACATTGCGAGAAGATGTTACCCTCAGCTGAGTGCACTTTTATTTGACTCAAAAAGCTCAACTTATGTTCAACTCCATAGTTCGTATACCCTTACCAGAAAGAAATTCCTAGAATCACAATATTTATAAGGACGGAAAAAGGGATCATTTGTAAACACACTCAATCTCAGAAGGAACTTCAAGTGTTACAACATGTCATATCATAGGCTTGCCCTTTTTCTATTTCTCCGCTTGTTCAGGAATGTTCGGTTGGAGGTCTCATAAAGGCATTTAAACTTGTAATGTAAGTTCAGGTATGAGTTGGATAAAAATTTGGGTACAAGTGGCTTCACCCTCTTTGAACACTAATCACATTTTACCATTCTTTTGCACTTCTTTTCAAACCCCCACTTCCCTGTTTTCATCTAGCTTCCGGGATAGAGCTACCTTACATACATCTTTCAATTGTTGTTCAAGAATCCATATTTTGTAATAATACAAGCATTATTATACTTTCTTTTCTTTTTTTCTTTTCTTTCTCTTGCTTTTTATCACTTTTTTTGGAGTTTGAACAATTTCACAAACTCTTTTGTGGCATGTTGTCCTAAACTCAACGTACAGCCTTATCAATCTCCACTTCGACCATACCCCCAGCTTAGGCTTTTAGCCTCATTCTCAATGTTCAAAGAGGGACGGGTTCAGGATAGGGAATTAGTTTTCAAAACGGGAAAGGTTTGTAATGAGTTGGCCAAAGAAATGTTTAAAGGCTCAAATTGGGTACTAGTGGTATCATTTAGGCAAGAGTAGGATTGAAAGGCTAAAGAGGTTTTGCAAATAACATAACAAATGCCTAAGATCATTCCTCCAACCAAACATACTATCATTAGCATTAAAAGACTAACCGGGAAAGTTCTAGATGATAGAAGTAAACATAAAAATTATATACACACAGAGAACTCACACCCACATGGTACATGAACTGCTTCATTCGCATAATTTGACACTTCCAAGTAAACACTCGGAAACTTAAAACTTTCATCATAAACACAAGTATAACTCTAGGTCGCCATAGAATCACAGAGTGAGCCTCAGATTCACAAAGTTGATCACATAGACTAATTCCCTTAAGAAAGTCGTCAATCCATCTATCATTGGGAAAAGTCGACAAAAATGACTATAGAAGGGTATGTGCTTTGTACAGATACACATGCTTGATACTAGGCAATTACACCGAACTAGTCAAAGCGATTTACATCTACAATCCTGATTCTATTATTGCACCATTGGAAAAGAACCAGAAAAAGAAAACCAAGGGTAATTGATTCCTAATCACTGATATTAACAAAAACTAAATAAAAACCGATATTATAATAGAAATAAAGCACAACATCACAACACTACTCATATGCCAAAGTTATACCAATGTATACAGATGCACGATATGCATAAGTACATGAGTTCCAAGCTATATACACAAAAAGTCATACAATGGTACCCGCCACCCCCAACTGAAAATGATGCATTGTACCAATGTATATAAATAAAGAGTAAAGTTTGAGGGGTAGCTCTCTGAGGCATACTAAGTGCTATAGGAGTCGGCAGCCAGCTGAGTTCCGGAGGGATCAGCCTCTGATATGGTTGGAGGAACTGATAATGGCTCAGTCGGAGGTGTGATCTCATCCGATGGGATCTGATCTGAGGCAGCAGAGAGAACTGGCAGTGCAGCTGGAGCTGGTGCTGGAGGTATAACATCATGTGCTGACACCTGTGAGCTACTAGATGCACCCACTGTAGATGGGGAGGCTACAGGAGTTGTAGCACCCCCCTCTATCTATCAAAGATCGCTGAAGGGAAATCTGCATCTCTGCCCTTTCTACGTCGTCGACAGCAGCATCCTCAACCTCTGCATCTTGAGTAGAATCCTCAGCAATCTTCTTCCCCTTATCCTGAGGGGCTTCGTCATTGGAAAACCACGAACTGTCTTCTTCATCCTCATTATCATCGTCTTCGTCACCCTCCAATTTGCCCGAACCTCCGGTCTCCTCATTAGAAGGAATGTCAATAGCACCAGTGGGAGCTGTGGTGTGAGAACCTCTGGGAGTAGGAAGCACAAGATCAGACATCAAAGTAGAGAAATCAAGTCTCAAGTCTGGAAGAGCTGTGCCTGCACCCTGATAACCATCCGAGGGAAGGAGGGATGAAAGATCGAATTCCAAGTTTTGCATCTTTTGGAACTCGACCTTCATAGAGCCATCCTCCTTCTTGAGTTCAGGCAGTCTACTCACCTCACCTCTTTCTAATTTCTCCACCCACAACTCAATTCCCTTTAAACGGTCCGCATATGATGATTGCTTCTGTTGAGTATCTCTCACAGTCGCTTGCATGGGAGTGAGTGCTTGCTTGATCAAGTTAGGCAAAGTCTTCAGAAGTTGGTCAACTTTTCCATTCGCATGTTGGGACAATAGACCAAGCTTTGAGACTACTAGAGTAGAATGTGGGGCCTGAGCAGTGGTATGCTGAGCAGTGTGAATGTAGGTGCAGTCTGAGGAGCGGACGACTCTACAGCATCGGCCGGAGGATTCACAGAAGGCTGGGGTGGAGAGAGATCCTCCTGAAATATCACTATTGGAGGCACCACAATGTCACTAAGACTATCAGTAATCCCTGTCTCCGTACCCTTTCTATCTTTCCGTTCATCTACCGGGACATTCACAGCTTGGCACAGTGTAGTGATCAATGATGGGAATGGAAGAGATGTAGCCTCTTGCATGGCTCTTTTACCCATCTCTTGAAACATGATTTACCCCACATCTATCTTGATGCCTTGCATGATGCATGCTATCAGTAGAGCCTTCTCAATTGAAATCTCCATTTCGTTCTGAGTAGGGATCAATCTGGATGCGAGGAATGCAAGCCAGAAGCGTCCCTCCCGTGAGACGCTCTCCTTGTATATCTTATGCCTTGGGTTTATCCATGCAGGTGTCTTTTTGGCAATGACTGAGGCAATCAACCCACGTTCACCTTCTTTGTTCGCTAACTTTGCATCATATTCTGTTGCGCCCTCTTCCCAGTGTGGAGCAAATAATTTGTTTATTGTTTTGGCACTGCATTTGACTGTGAATCCTCGAACTTCCACTTGCTCTAGACACATCCGATGACACTTATGGTGCTTGGTTCTAGATGCCCCGTAAGATGCATACAAATTGCGCACAATTGATTTGTTGTACTCAGCAGGTGGTTCAGTGAAAGAAAACCATTTCCTCCCCTTTATGTTAGCGAGGATGTGAGGGTACTTCTCCTTTAGCCCATTCAGGCTCAATTGCTTTTCGGGTAGGAGTGATCTCCTGATGAGCCTTTCTCTATACCTGTCCCTAGACCCCTCTATTCCCCAGCATATATGATATTCAACACCTTCAGCCCTTTGCTTTCTCCTGGCCTCAGCCATTATATCAACCTCAAGGCGAAGCCCTCCTCATCAGACTGCGAGGGGTGTTGCTACACGAGTTCAACTTTCTATGTCTTTGCCTTTGGAGGCTTAGTCGCTACTCGTTTTTGTCGGGGAGACATATATGCACAAGGGTGGAATAATAGCGCCAAGACCTTGGGAGAAGAAACAGAGGAAATCAAAAAGAAAAGTTCAAAATGAAATCCACTATGCGGTCGCAGAACCACTCTGCGGACCGCAGAGTTACCGTAGAAATGCATGCCCAACAAGTTGGTCAATCTGCGATGAAACATGCGGTCGCATAACCACTATGCGAACCGCATTATCATCGCAGAATGAAAATTTTGCAATGCCAATTTAATAAGTTCTCTGATCTATTTTCCAGTAGATATGCATACCACATATCAATTCTGCGACCGCAGTCTCCACCGCATTTTCACTATTTTCCTAAGACAATCAGGGAGTCAATTGTACGGTCATTCTGCGGACCGCATTTCAAGTTTGCGATCACATAATGACCGTATTACTTCATCTTATCCAGGTGACCTAGGTTTAGGTCTGCGGTCACAATGCGGTCTGCATATCAGACATGTGGACCGCAGAGCTCATCATTCTCAACAGAAACCCTAGTTTTCTACAATGGCTAACCGAATTTTGTTCAACCTCATTCCCCACATCATGCTTAGCCTAAAATCGACCACATTTAGCTAGAAAAAACTACATAAACTAATTGGGACCAAACCTTTGCACACGAGTTTCGAATGAAAGAGAAGGGAAGAAATTTACATACCAGAATCGGTGCACTGATGTCAAATAGAGAGTTGTTGGTGAGTTTGGTGATTGTTCTTGCGTGGGTTCGATCAGATTTCCTTGCTCTTTTCTATTTTCCGTTTCGTTTTGTTTTTTTTTTTTCGTTTTCTTCTTTTCTCTTTTTTTATCAAAGGATATAGGGGGACGTATCTGGTAAATCTGCGATACAATATATGGTGAACAAGGCACCGCATAGCACACTATGTGACCGTATATGTGTTATGTGGTGTGGGTCATGAAGGGAATTAGAAGGCCTCAAATGCGGTCCAATCTGCGGTCCCAGAATCAACATGCGGACCACATAATGCTCATTTTTGCCGCATTTTCAATTGCCATTTTTGGCTCCTCTCTGATTATTTCTACAGTTGATCTGTGGACCGAAGATCAATTCTACGACCGCATTTATGCCGCAATTTTTGCATTGTTCTTTTCCTTCACTTTTTCATGCATTTTTACCAAGTGTTGAGATCTTTTGAACCCCCTAAACTCCAACAAACATTGTAAATATAAAAAATGAAAAATGCAAAGACAAAAAGGGTGTTACTACCCATGGGTTGCCTTCCATGAAGCGCTTGATTTTACGTTGCGGAATGACGAGATTGATGTTCTTTCGATTTCACTCAGTGGTTGGGAAAGGACCATTTTTGAGAGCCAGCTGCTCCACCAAATCTTTTTCACCATCAATGCCCAAGTAATGCTTGATGCGTTGGAATTTACCTTATATGTCCGAGATGCGCCTATTGATATTGATTCTAATTCCACCGCTCCATACGGGGAGACATTTACCACTTTGAAGGGACCAGACCATTTTGATTTAAGCTTGCCGGGAAACAATTTGAGCCTCAAGTTAAAGAGCAAGACCAAATCACCCGCCTTGAACTCTCTCTTCAAGATCTTCTTGTATAGAAAAGCTTCATCCGCTCTTTGTACACAACCGCACTTTTATAAGCATGGAACTGGAATTCCTCCAGTTCATTGAGTTGTGTTAACCTCAAATTTGCAGCCTCATGCCATTCCAGATTCAACTTCTTCAATGTCCACATGGCTTTGTGTTCCAATTCCACGGGTAGATGACATGCTTTACCAAAGATGAGCCGATAAGGAGAAGTACCAATAAGAGTTTTGTAGGACGTACGGTATGCCCACAATGCACATCTAGCTTCCTTGACCAGTCAGTCCTATTTGCGTTCACAGTTTTAGCTAGAATATTTTTGATCTCCCGGTTAGAAACCTCAACCTGACCACTTGATTGCTGATGATAAGCTTGTGCTTGCCACCATATTTCTCAAGTAGCCTCGCAAAAACTTTGTTACAGAAATTAGACCCACCATTACTAAGAATGGCTCTAGGAGTGCCAAACCGAGTGAATATTTTCTTCTTCAGGAATGCAGTCACACTCCTTGCCTCATTGTTTGGTAAGGCAACGACTTCAACCCATTTGGACACATAGTCTACCGCCACTAAGATGTACTTCATCCCACGACAACTTACGAAGGAACCTATGAAGTCGATTCCCGACACGTTGAAGATCTCTATCTCCATCACAAAGTGCATTGCCATTTCATGCCTCTTGGAGATTGAGCCCTATCGTTGGCATTTGTCATATGCCTTGACCATTTAATTGGAATCATAATAGATGGAAGGCCAATAATATCCACATTCAAGAACTTTAGCCGTCGTCCGGTTGCCTCCATGATTCCCCCCAACCGGCGAGTCATGACATGCCCTAAGAATTTGCATAACCTCATCCGGATAATATTGTCAGCACAGACACGGAACAAGTATGGATCCTCCCATAGTATTGCGGAAATCTCTCAAGAACTTCTTCTTTTGGTAGGATTCCAATCCGTCAGAGATAAGGTCACTCGCCAAATAATTAGCAATGTCGGAATACCAAGGAGCAAAGGTGCTAGATAATGCCAATATGTGCTCATCCGGGAATGCATCATTGATTTCAAGATCCCCATTTGGTCTCCCTGCTTCTTCCAACCTTGATAAATGATCCGCCACTTGATTTTATGTTCCCTTGCGATCCTTGAATTCAAAGTCAAATTCTTGTAAGAATAAGACTCAACGAATCAATCGAGGCTTTGCATCTTTCTTTGCCATGAGATAATGAAGAGCTCCATGATACATGAAAGGTATAACCTTGGACTCCAACAAATATGCCTGGATTTTCTCAAAGGCATATACAGTAGCAATCAATTATTGCTCAGTCACTGTGTAATTCATTTGTGCCCCATTGAGCGTCTTATTTGCACAATACACCAGGTGAAGAATTTTGTTATGGCGTTGGCCAAGCATTGCCCCAATGGCGATACCACTGGTGTCACACATAACCTCGAAAGGAAGTGACCAATAGGGTGTAACAATAATGGGTGTCGTGGTGAGTCTTTTCTTTAACTCCTCGAATGCCTTAAGACATTTTTCATCAAACACGAACTTGGAATCTTTTTCGAGGAGTTTGCACATGCGGTTAGCTATCTTGGAGAAGTCCTTGATGAAACGCCTATAAAACCTGGCATGCCCTAGAAAACTTCTAACACCTTTCACAGATGTTGGTGGGGAAGCTTTGAAATGATTTCGATCTTTGCTCGATCAAACTCAATGCCATGCTTTGAAATTTTGTACCCAAGCACCGTACCTTCGTCAACCATGAAGTGACACTTCTCCCAATTTAGCACAAGATTGGTTTCTTTGCATCTCTTTAGCACTTGTTTCAGATTGCTAAGACAGTGCTCAAATGAATCACCAACCACCGAGAAGTCATCCATGAAGACTTCAAGAAAATCCTCAACCATGTCGGAGAAAATGGACATCATACATCTTTGAAAGATGGCCGGAGCATTACATAAACCAAATGGCATCCGGCTAAAAGCAAAGGTGCCATACGAGCAAGTTAAGGTGGTTTTCTCTTGATCCTCCAAAGCGATGTTAACTTGATTATAACCGGGATACCCATCAAGGAAACAATAAAAAGACTTTACCGCTAGCTGATCAAACATTTAATCAATAAAAGGCATAGGGAAATGGTCCTTGCAAGTTGCACTATTAAACTTCCGATAGTCCATACAAACTTTCCATCTTGTGATGGTTAATGTTGGGATGAGTTCATTTTTCTCATTTTCGATCACAGTCTTGCCACCCTTTTTGGCACACATTGTACTCGGCTCAACCATGAACTATCCGCAATGGGGTAGACTACCCCGACGTCCAACCATTTGATGATCTCCTTCTTCACTACCTCTTGCATTGACGGGTTTAACTGTCTTTGATGCTACACGATTGGCTTTGTCTCGCTCTCCAATTGGATTTTGTGTTCACAAATTCCCACGGGAATCCCACGGATGTCGGCAATAGTCCATCCAATAGCTTGTCTATGTTCTTTCAAGACCTCTAATAATTGATTTACATGCACATCATTTAACAAAGACGAAACGATTACAGGTAAATAATAATTAGAGCCACAAAATTTATACCTCAAGTGTGGAGGAAGAGGTTTGAGCTCTAGTTGTGGTGGCTCAATAATCGATGGCTTTGCAGGGGGTGTGGTCCCCGGCAACGACACCAAAATTTGATACACTCAAATTACACTTTAATAAATAGTGTAACGCGGTCGATGTCAAATATAATAATCCAACAAGGTTGGGGTCGAATCTCACAAGGAATATGTGTGAAAAGGTTACTTGTTCAGTGTGTTGCTCGACTAAAGTTCGATCTCTATTCAGTTAATAGTTACAAGAGAGAATGATTTATAGTAACAGGAGTATGTATGGTGTTTGATTTGAAGTAGCAATTAATTTCAACAATTAATGAGTAAGCAAGTGGATTAAAGCAACAAAGGTTGTGTCCCCTTTAATGAAGTGTAATGCCAACATGTGTTAATATGATATCTTTCTAATGGAAGGTTCTTTTGATATGTAAATGATGTCAATACTACCCATTATTTTCCAATAAATGAGTAGTATTTCCTCTTTGTAATTTTCCCAAATATAAAAGAGTTGCAATTAAGAATCATCAATACTTGTTCCTAAGTGATTTTATCAAACAAGGTTTAAAGCCTTGAGTCATTGATATTTACTTATACCAAATTCTAACCCACTTTCCCAAGCAAAGCAAGAATTTAATGGCTTTTGTTAATATTCGCAACCACCAACAATAAATGAAGAATGTGAAGTAAGTAAATATCAACAAACCATTATACATATATTCAATGTTGAACACCTATTAACATAACACCCATTTAGGGTCCACAACCTTAGTATTTAAAGTTAGCTACACATGCTAACACACAAAACTAACTAATGTTAAATGTCATAAATGCTTACAAAAAGAGAATCTCCACCCAAAAGCTTCCAAAAAGAGTGAATATTAATGTCTTGGAATGTATCTCAAAAGTAAGACAAGATGAGCCCACAAAGGCTTCTTAAAACTATTTATAGATGGACCAACTTAGGGACAAAAAATGGAAAAGTTACCCTTTTAGGTCACGTTTGCGATTGCATTCTTGTCCAGAACAAGTATTTGGTCCGCATCTTGAGCAGCTTCTCCGCAGAACCAAAACCCTAGTTGTCCATTTCCATTCTCTGGTCTGCATTTGAGTTATGCAGCCGCAGATTGCGTTGCATCTTTGACCCTCAGTATTCTTCTTGTTTGTTATGCGGTACATCTGTTGTCCGCATGTTGATTCTGTGGTTGCAGAGTGTACTGCATTATTGACATGAATTTTAGCTCCAGACTCTATTTTGTTTTGTGATTGGTTGCACCTTTCTACGGTCCACATGTGTGATATGCGACCGCAGAATGGGCCGCAGATCAGTATATGTGCAATATTTGGCTCTTTTCTTATCTTTTTGCTTCCATTTTCATGTCCTTGGGCTTCCATTCCTCTTGTGCTGTAAAAACAACAAATCTACATGAGTACCAATTATAATTGCATTAAAACAAGCTAGAATCTAAGCAATTAGTGTTGAAATGTGCCAAAATTCTCCGACAAATCAGGTATCTTTCAAAACAAGTATAGGCTTGTATCATGGTTCTTGAAGGAAAAAAGTCTAAGGCTCAAAAGGGTTGACTAAGGATCTTATCATTGGTAGGTTATGGATGTGCTCAACTATCATTTGGACCAAGGGGATCCTATAATCATGTCTCAAGTAAAAATTCACTTAGGATTCGCCTCAACAATATTCAGGGCAAGTTCTAGACCAATGGCTCGGGACATGGACTTGCAATGCGATTTATCACCACACAAGCAATGGGATTGCTAAAGACACAAAGTAGGGGGCCCACTCAACCTTAGATAAGATTTGAGCACACAATGATCCCGAAAAACCACTTGATGATTATTGATCAACACAAGAGTCTACGATTTTTACCATCCTAAACACAACAATTTAGTTTTGACCATAATATCAAAGGCAAATGTGCTAGGCCCAAGTGAAGGTTTGCGTGAGGCACCCTTAAATACGAACTACTAAAGGCAAAAAGAAAAATGGACTCAAACCCTTAATAGGTTGTTACGCCATCCATCATTGGGAAGAGCCACCCGATTCACACAACACTCCACCTTTGGAAAGAACCAAAGGTGCAAATTTTAAAAACAAGAAGCTACAATCACAAAAAAGAAGCTAAGAACAAATATTTTTGCAGAAAGTCAAATAAATATATACAAGAGGGGATTTGTCGAATATACAATAGATGGGATGAATATATACAACATAACATAACTTTATATACAGACCCAAAGTAAAATAAAAGTACGAGAAATGTAACGAAATATCAAAATTATGTATAGACCAAAGATGAAAAATCAAGAAAGCATAAAGAAAAAATGTCAAATATATACAATCATCCGAATGTAGGGCCTACCCCTCAAATGAAAGCTGGCATTGTCCCCAATGCCAACTAGACTAAATAAGCACAAAAATGGAAGAGAAAAGGATATAGAAACTCCATATGGATACTCTGTCTGCATGGGATCATGAGTGGTCTCAGGGTCCTCACTATGCTCGGGAACTTCAGATTAGTTCCTAGTGGCTTGCTGCTCTGCTACTGCTGGGACTTGGGCCTGGACCTGGACAGGCTCCGGAGGTGGTTCACCTTGTGGCTGAGTGGAGGAGGTCTCCTATGGGCCTGCCAGCTAGATGATTGCATCGTCAGCTTTAGGAATCATCCTCTTCCTCTTGGGAGGCCTCTGTGACTGCTCTGACTGGGAATGAGTAATGGGCACTATGTCCTGGAGCAGTAAGTCTAAAGGCAGCTGATCATCCTTCAGTCTATCAACATATGCTCTCAACTCCTTCATGGATTCCTTAGAGGCCCATGGTTTCCTCAGCTTCTTGTTCTCCCTTGCAAGCTACTTAAGAGCCTTGCTATGCGAACCCACCGCATTTGTCAACACCTTTAGAGTGTCGAGGATTTTCTTCTAGTTGTCTAATATCTCTTTCAGAGCATCCTCTACCGTCTGGGAAACCTATAGGGGTAGAGGTGCCGACTGAGCCTCTATCATGGTAGTGAGGGTAGACAACTGGGAGGACGCACTCTGCATCCGGTTATTGATATAATGGAGTACCTGACTCAGTCAATGGGCAATAATAGGATGTGCATGGGATAATAGAATTTTCGGGTCCGTTGAGGTGGATGAACTAGGGAGGATAGCAGTTCACTACCACAACTGACTCTTCAGGCTGGCCAGTTGGACCAGTAACTATACTCTTGAAGTTCTTGCTCCTGGGGTATCATTCCCCTACATGATGTACTAGGAAAAAAGGGGCCTTCGCTTTGACTTTGATGTCGAAGGGCCTCTTTTTCACTTTCAAATCCCGGAAGTACATAGTGAGAAAACTGGAGAGCGGGTAGTTTCTATCGTGCTCATCACCCACAATTGTAATAATTCCCAACATCACATTCCCCACATTGATTAGGTACCCCTCCATGATTGAAGCCACCAAAACTTCCCGGTGGGAGGTAGGGAGTTGTCATGAGTCAGGGGGTCCAACTTGCTACATAAAAATGTCTCTCACCCCTTTGCCTCAAATTTCAAACTACGCCTCAAATTCTTGACTCCAGTAGTCAACCAGTCATGGCCGGTACCTGGGATTGCCAAGTATTATGCTAGCCAAGGATGGACCTCCTCACCCAGTTCCATCTTTGCCATGCATAAGGTCTCATCTTCCTCATCAAAGCCAAGGTAGTCGTTGATTGTCTTCCTATTAATAAACACCTTCAACTTCTGCACCTTGGCCACCTTTGTACCCTTTTTGATATGGGCAACGTTGGTGTAGAATTTCTTGACCAAGTGCTCATTAGCATCCACACGCTCCCCCGAAAGTTCTCCCATCCGACTCTGTCCCTAAACTGCCTCCTCACATTGGGGTTGTGAGGTAAGAAGTCTAAATCTATGAAACTACTCTCCGAAATAAACTTCCTCATCGGTCACCACTCCTAGAATTTATGGTATGCTACTTCACTAATGAACCGGTCTTTGCCACACCTCTGACTTCCTAGTTCTAGCAATACCCCTCGCCCATGTGTGGTTCACCTCCTTCTCCTACTTCCTCTTCATCTTATACTGCACCCTCTCCGAATAATGAAGTTATGGGAGAGGTGGGTTATCCCCACTACTTGCACCTGATCGCAATGATGACCCGGAAGAAACATTTACGGAAGCTTGGGCAGCAAGGGATGTGATCGCGCCCAACTATGCCTTGTAAAAAGGACTCTGTAGACGTTGCAAATATAACCAGAGTATTACGCCCAGGGTCGAATCTACAGAGAGTTAACCTATCAACCACTATCTTTAGATCCACTAAAATCTTCAGAACCATCTTCCCAAGACTTTCATAACAGCTGGAGGTTTCTTTATTAACAAAAATTGCAGTAATATAACAAGTTGTAAACTAAATAACTAAGGTTGTAAACAATGATGAGAGAAAGCTAAGGTAATGATTTCCCCTATTGATGGAATCTTTTCTATTTATGCTTCATACAAATTTACCAACACACCTCTATCAACCATGAACGCTCATCTTACCGTAAATCTCTCCAGAGTAATCACAGTAATATACTATTGCACTCTCTCGAGATACAATAGCTAGCTTTAATTAACACAGTTCACTTAAGATTGCACCCAAGGCTTCATTATTACTAATCCTGCCTTTAAAACCGCAGTTACAGATTCCTGTTATACTTTAAGAGTGGTGTTATTCAACAATAACCTAAATATGCACTCTCTTTTGAGTTATGCACACTAAATAAGCACAACTAATTGAGGATCCTGTCAATTAACTACAACAAGAACATAGTTGAATAAATGAAGATTGAAACTAGCAATTTGTATTCACATAAACAAGAAGTTTATCCCCCAATAGGTTCCATCAAAACCTTAGACAAGGAGTTTAGCTACTCATGGCTATGAGTAAACAAACTAAATTAATATTCACCATAAACTACCAATCAAAACCAAAAGAAAATAAGAAGCATGGTTTGTGTATTCTCTCACAATTATTTTTCCTTCGAAGAACTCTAAAAACTGAATACATGCCTCCTTTAGGCGAAATCTAATGTTTAAAATAGGGGTTTGGGCTAGAAATCCCGTGTTTGCACTTTAGTCCCTCAATTTTCTCGCGCCTACCACGGTTCTTCCGCGATCGCGGTAGAACAGCAGCCAAATAGATCCTCTGATACTCATGTTGTCCGCGATCGCGTTTTACAACGGTTCTGCCGCGATCGCAGTGGAATCGCGGCAGAACTATTCCTCTGGTACTTCAGCCTATTTTTGGCATGGTTCACGTAGGACTTTTCACGGCTGGCCTCTTTTTCTTTATTTTTGACTCCAAAAGCACTCCCTAGCCTTCCCTAGTTAAATATGACCTTCAAATCATGAAAAACACTCATAAGAGAATTTTGTTATCACTTTTATTACCAAAACTATAAAAAAAGGTGGTTATTTAGGGCCTGAATATAGTTGAATTCACCTATTATCAACACCCCACACTTAAACCTTTTCTCGTCCTCGAGCAAACTAAACCACACTTCTGGGCCTGACCATTTGATGCATTACCCCAAGTATGCCACACCCACCATCTTGATGAAATAACCTAAGCAATGTTGCAATCATACCCCAGATGCAGACTCTACTACCATGACACACTCGCGCTCACTCAAGTTACCCTAACATATGTGAAGACTTACTTTTCCTTCCTAAGTCACATGACCTCCCATCAAAAGCATGAGAGAAGTTCCACGCGCATAAAATTCAAACACAAAGAACCGACGATAGAAAGAATTCACTCACTCTCAGTAAAGAACATTCACATGTCACACAGACACACCATAAGCTTGCCCTTAGTATAGTACTCTACTAATCGAGCTGTTCAAGTCACAGATCAAGAGGTCTTTATTTGGTTGTAATGTAGGCTAAGGGACGGGTAGGATACATTCGGGTGTAGTGACTAACCTCCCTAAGAACTTTTAATACACACTTTCTTTTATCTCAATTTCCCTGCCCAGCCTAATCATTCTTTCACCTTTTTTGTTTCATACGTGACCTCTACTTTCCTTTAGGTGCAACTGGCTTCTTGTTTTCTCTTTTTTTTCTTTTTTTCTTTATTTTATTTTGTTTTCATTGTCTCATTTTTTATATTTCTAGTGCACCATTCAAATTATTCATTCTTGATTTCCCTTTTTTCTCTAACTCCCTACCACCCCACACTTTGACTTTTGTATGTTCTTTAATGATTCAAGTGCTTCTAGGAGGTAAAGGTCCAAACAATCAGCTATTCAAGCACAAGGATATAGGTCATTATAGGGTTATCAAAGAACATGCTTCAGGCTCAATGGGGTTGACTATGGTAATATATAAACAGGTGGATTCAGAATTATAAAATGCCTTATACAAAGAAATGCCTCAATCATCTCTACGACCAAACAACTTCTATTTCTCTTTACAAACACACATGGCAAGTTCTAGGTATCGCATGCAAGCACAGAATGCAAGTAAACTCTCACACCCACTTAGCATGTAACACATTCTGAATCAGTTGATCAACACACTCCGAGCGTTCAAGCAAGCCAAGATGTGCAAAATTAAGGCATAGATTTACAAGTCCACAACTAAGCCTAGACGTCACACTCTCAAGTTCATTTTAGTTGGTTGCAGGTGTGTACATCAGGGGTAGCATTTTAACCTTTAGCCATTTTAAACTATAAAAGGAAAATCTACCTAACCCGGTTCAAGAAAAACCCTTGGAAAAGAACTGTGGTCAAAAGAAAAACAAAGGGGGACTTACTACATTACCTAAAAAGGAAAATAAATTAATTAATAAATAAAATCTACCTGGACTACTTCCCTCAAGAGTACTGTCCAAGTGGCCCATCCTCAGGAAGAGTCCTCTGCTTTTATTTTTTTCTTTTTCATTTTTGTATTTTTTTTATATCCGAATTGGACCCTCAAGAGACCCGTCGACAAGTGTCCGTCGTTGGGACAAGTCAGGTACTCCTATTCTATCTACTATCAATTATATACAACAACAACACTTCCATGGTACAACAGTCATAATATCTATATACAGTACAACACATAAACAGAGTAAGTCTAGCACCCCACACTTAAAATCATGGTATGCCCCCATGCATATCAATAAAGTAAAGCGCAGAAGGGTAAGAAAACGTCCCTGAGACTCAATCAGAGTCGAAGACGGTGCTGGGGTCCACATTGCAAGGTCTCCCCAAAGCATGGAACCAGGACATGAACCGTCCCTCGCACCTGGCCTGCCTCTAAGACATGGCATCCAGCCATGTGTGTAAGCCATCCACTGAGGTGCGCAGATCTGCAACCTATTCCTCCATGGAACATAGCATCAGCCGGGTAGACTGAGATGTGGAGAAGCTTGCCCTAGAATGGGGTCGCCGAGAGGGTTCAGCACTGTCACTAGATCATCTGGATGGTGCGGGATGAATCGGGTCATCATTATCATCATCTATCTGAATTGTCGTTCGTGGACCCCTGCCCACTCTGATGCGTGAAGCTCGAAATAGTGCTTCAGGTGCCATTGGCAGGATTAGTTGGGACATTCCTCCGTAAGCACAGTTGAGTCACCAAGGAAGGGAAATAAAATCCCTTTGGCAGCAGCGGTCCCCGCAAGACCATTTTATTACCAATTACGTGTGCTGCATTAAAATCCTTCTTTGTGACGAAACACCATGTCAGTAAGGCTCTATTGAAATTCACGTCAGTCGTCTTGCTGGAAGGCATAAACATACTGCAGATGACCGTCAACTAGAACTTAGCCATGTGCGTGAAAGAGTTGGAGTTAAGGGTGATATGGTCCTTGATCCAAGTTGGCCGCGCCCAGCACAAATGAACTCAGTCATAACTTCCCACGTGACATCTTGTCTATCGTGGTAATTGTCAATATCGCCTATGAACTCAGGCAGCTACAAGGCCTGGCGATTATAGGGAATGTGTGCTGGGACTATTGTACCCCGCACAATCACATCTCTACTGGATTTTGAAGGGAAGCTCTACGCGTAGAACTCCCTAACAAGTATCTGGTTCACCGGGACAGGCTCATCAAAGAGGAATTCCATGCCCCGCCTCCAAATTTCTTCATACATGTCCTCCTGTTCCACGCGTAGAGCTTCCCTGTCAATTTGAATCTCCTGAATAAAGTTCTTCCCAGCCTTTGCATTAAAATTATCCTCTGCTCGTTCCGAGCCAAGCCGGGACTCATCATATGTCGGTTGTTGGGATGTCCCATCCCTTCTCCTTTGCCTCTTGGGAGCCATAGTACCTGTAGAGATTCTAGAAAAAACCATCCAATTCATCCCAACTAGTGCCCATCAGATGGTTACTCAGACTTCGCCACCTGATGGCACCAAACCAATACCCCAATTGAGTTCCGATTTGCAAACTAACCCCACTAGCAGGGTGGTGCAGGTCATAACCTCCACAAGGGCCTCACAATAGAACTACTTACAAGATTTGGCTTACACCACCCCACACTTACTCCTTCTCATATTTTCAAACAATCCCAACATCCCTAATCACTAAGTGTAACACCCACAAACAACAAGAGGCGCCCACAACCCCCCAAAATATCAAAACAACCCCATAATTTCTGTCAAAATAGGGACTCACACCCACTACAACCCAAAAACAATTTTTAGGCCTCTAAAACATCAAAACACACCTTATAATTGAAACACCATGAAGGCCCAAACACCTTAACACCTTTTCCACTGGTCTGCGGGTGGTAAGGAGTAGCCACCTTGTGGTGAACATCGTACTTAGCCTATAGTTTTTCAAATGCCCTATTGCAGAAGTGAGTGCCTCCGTCGCTGATGATTGCACATGGTGTCCTAAAGCGGGTGAATATGTCTTCTTTAGAAAACCCACCACAACTTCTGCATCATTGGTGGGCAACGCTGCAGCTTCCACCCACTTGTACACATAGTCTACAACAACAAGAATGTACTTATTGACTTAAGAGCTGACGAAGGGACCCATGACTTCAATTCCTCAGAAATCGAACACTTCAACCTCCTGAATTGGGTTGACGGGCATCTCGTGGCACCGGAAAATGTTCCTAGTGCGTTGACATTCATTACAACTCTTCACCCATGAGCGAGCATCTTTAAACACAATCGACTAGAAAATCCAACCTCTAGAACCTTTGCTGCTGTCCTGATCCCTCCAAAGTGTCCGCCATAAGCCGATGCATGACAAGCCTACTAAATAAAAGGTTGTTCCATCTCGGAGATGCATGTCCGGGTCATGCTATCCAGGCATATTCTAAAGAGATAGGGCTCGTCCCAATAATACGAGCGGCTTTCACGAAAGAATCGCTTCCTCTGGACCAATGAAAGGTCATGAGGAACTATACCACTGGCCAGGTTATTGAAAAGTCTGCATACCATGGCACTTCCTGATGAGTGGTAGCGTGCAGCTGCTCATCTGAAAAGTTTCCAAAATTTCCTCAACTTCAGTTTCATTTTCAGCTCCCTCAAGTCGTGATAGGTGATCAGCGACTTGATTCTCATTGCCCTTGCGGTCACGTATTTCCAGATCGAACTCTTGCAGCTGCAACACCCAACGAATCATGTGTGGCTTAGAGTCTTTCTTTTCTATTAGGTACCTGAGAGCAGCATGGTCACTGTATACAATTACCTTTGATCCTATCAGATAGGACCAGAACTTGTCTAATGCGAACACCATATCTAGCATCTCATTTTTAGTCACTGTATAGTTCAATCCACTCAGCATTCTACTAGCATAGTAGATTGGGTGCATCAATTTGTCCTTTCACTGGCTCAGCAATGCCCCCACTGTATAGTCACTAGCGTCACATATTAATTCGAACGGTTGCTCCCAGTTGGGGGCAATAATGATGGGTGTTGTGACTAGCCTCTGCTTTAACTCCTCAAAAGCTACACTAAAGTCATCAAAAAATACAAACGGGTGATCTTTCTCTAATAACTTACAGAGAGGGTTGGCGACTTTTGAGAAGTATTTTATGAACCGCCGGTAGAAACCCGCATGTCTAAGAAAACTTCTGATTGCTTTGACCATACTTAGTGGAGGCAGCTTTGCTATTACATCAACCTTTGCTAGATCTACCTATATTCCCTTGCTTGACACCTGGTGTCCCAACCTATTTAAAAACAGTACAGGAGGTCTTTTCTTCCCAATCATTTGGGACTTCTCTTTCTCAGCTACTATCTCCACTACCAGCTCTTCAACTGCTTCAGCAGCTTTCTTTGTCTCCTGCTGATTATTCTTTTCTTCCTGAAAAGGCTGGACTATCACTTATGTCAGCCTTGTGGATTCATCAAGCTCAATGGGTACCTGAATGAGTGTCTCAGACTGTATATTGTCACGAGCTCTCTCCTACTCTACATCAAGATCCCTGCCATTATGAAGACTCACTGCCATCAGCTACTTCGGGTCCTGATCTTTAGGATTAATTTGAGTATCTGCAGGTGGTGTCCCTTGGGGACGATTGTTCATAGACATTTAAATTTTTACCACTTGCACTTTAATATTTTTTATAGTTGCTTCACGTGCATCTACTCGCTCATTAATCTTTGCAACGGACCCAATAACTTTATGCATCATTGCTTCCAGTCTAGCAAATCCATCATCTTGTCTCCCACCATGCTGTTGCTGAGGTGGGTGGTACAGTGCTGCTGATTATTGTACCTTGTTGATTATTGTACCCCTTTGGTATAGAATACGGTGCCATGTTGTTCGGGGGGTCTCACACCTCTCATGTTTTCGGCGTTATATTGTGGCTGAGGTGGCCTATACTGCTGCTGAATCTACTGACCCCAGTTCTGGTTTCTCTGTCTCTGACCCCCATAGTTAGCCACATAGTTCATATCTTCAGGGTGCTGATGATGATGATCAAGCTTTGTGTTCCAAGGATTATCAATTGGCTGACTAATGCAAGATGTGCATAAGCCCCCATTGGTAGTATCTACTATGTGTACCTACTACTTATGCCCTGATTCCTCCACCTTTTTTGTGAGGATGCTCATTTGTGTCAGGAGATTGGCCATATTTTCAGCCATAGTGTTTGAAGGATCAAGAGGCACTGAGTGCACCACTAGAGTGATAGGTGCATTTTTGGATGTCCATCCCGAATTCTATGCCATTTTATCAAGTATGATCTGGCCTTCTCTCCATGTCTTGCTCAAATGCTCCACCAGCTGAGGCCTCTAGAATATTCTTTTACCCATCTGACAGTCCCATATAAAATCGTTGTCCAAACATTTATTCTGGAACACCATGATGTGGACTCTTAACAAACATTCCTTTGAACCTGCCCTATGTTTCATGCAGTGTCTCCATCGGTTTCTGCATAAAGCTCACGATCTCATCAATTTGTTGGGTAGTTTTGTTGGGTGGATGGAACTTGTTAAGAAATTGTTTGACTAACTCATCCCAAGTTGCAATAGAGTTTATGGGGGAGTGAGTTAAGCCAAAACTGTGCAGCTCCTGTCACCGAGAATGGGAACAATAATAGCCTGATTGCCTCTAGAGAGACGTTAGGCTACCATTGAGTTTTGCATATCAACAGGAAGTTTTTGAGGTGCTGCTGAGGGTCTTCAAGTTGTGTCCCAGATAATAGTCCCTTTTTTTGCAACAAGTGTAGCATATTGTTTGTTATCTGGAACAACTCAGCTTGTATGGATTGTATGGTGGGCACAACTACGCCAGTGGCCAGATTGTCAGCTGTGAGCAGTTCCCAGTCATACAGTGCACCCTTGGGCACAAGAGGTGCCGCTTCTCTATAATTCAAGTTGACTTGCTCATGCCTGCCATTTTCGCTGGTGTCGATTATGTCTTCCATGCAAGTTTCGAATTTGTCTGTTTGTTGAGGTGGTTGAAGTTTTCTGTTAGCACGGTTCAATGCCTGGAATATTTTTTTAGGGTCTGAGAGTCTTTCAAGTAGTTTTCCAGTCCTTGTAGAGTTTCTAGGCATACACTTGTGCAACCAAGTCAGCAACCGTCAAATGTTTCAATCAAAAATTGGGTGTAAAGAAACTAGATACACCAAGACTTTTTTTATTTCTGGCAATGGAAATTGATAATTCCGTTAACTCCTCGGCAACGACGCCAAAATTTGATCGCGCCCAACTATGCCTTATAAAAAGGACTCTGCGAACGTTACAAATATAACCCGAGTATTACGCCCAGGGTCGAATCCACAAAGAATTAACATATCAACCACTATATTTAGATCCACTAAGCGCTTCAGAACCAGCTTCCCAAGACATTCAAATCATAGTTGGAGGTTTCTTTATGAACTAAGATTGCAGTAAAATAACAAGCTGTAAACTAACTAACTAAGGTTGTGAGCAATTATGAGAGAAAGCTAAGGTAAGATTTCTCCT
This sequence comes from Nicotiana benthamiana, assembly GCA_034376525.1. Classification (NCBI taxonomy): domain Eukaryota; kingdom Viridiplantae; phylum Streptophyta; class Magnoliopsida; order Solanales; family Solanaceae; genus Nicotiana; species Nicotiana benthamiana. Next base: position 108,191,387 of record CM067325.1, read on the forward strand.
ATTGATGGAATCCCTTCTGTTTATGCTTCATAAAAATTTACCAACACTCCTCTATCAATCATGAACGCTCATCTTACCGTAAATCTCTCCCGAGTAATCACAGTAATATGCTATTACACTCTCCCGAGATACACTAACTAGCTTTAATTAACAAAGTTCACTTAAGTTTACACCCAAGGCTTCGTTATTCCTAATCCTGCCTTTCAACCCACAGTTATAAATTCCTCTTATACTTTAAGATTGGTGTTATTCAACGATAACCTAAATATGCACTCTCTTCCGAGTTATGCACACTAAATAGGCACAGCTAATTGAGGATCATGTCAATTAACTACAACAAGAACATAGTTGAATAAATAAAAAATGAAACTAGCAATTTGTATTCACATAAACAAGAAGTTCCTCCCCCAATAGGTTCCATCAAAACCTTAGACAAGGAATTTAGCTACTCATGGCTATTGGTAAATAAACTAGGTTAATATTCACTATAAACTACAAATCAAAATCAAAAGAAAATAAGAAGCATGGTTTGGATATTCTCTCACAATTGTATTTCCTTCAAAGAACTCTTAAAGACGACTACATGCCTCCTTTGGGCGAAATCTAATGTTATAATAGGGGTTTGGGCGAAAAGTCCCGTGTTTGCACTTTAGTCCCTCAATTTTCTCGCACCTACCGCAGTTCTACCGCGATCGCGGTTGAACTGCGGTCAAACAGCTCCTCTGATACTCATGTTGTCCGTGACCGCGTTTCACCGCGGTTCTGCCGTGGTTCCTCTGGGACTTCAGCCTCTTTTTGGCGTGGTTCACTTAGGACTTTTCACGGTTGGCCTCTTTTTCTTCATTTTAGCCTTCCCTAGTTAATTATAACCTGCAAATCATGAAAAACACTCATAAGAGCATTTTGTTATCATTTTTAAAAACAAAACTATACAAGAAGGTGGTTATTTAGGGCCTGAATATAGTTAAATGCACCTATTATAGGATGCTGGAGGGGATCTCTTAATTAGCCTGTTCCTCATTGTCCAGTGAGGGATGTATTCTAGCACGGAGTCCGAAGAGATATCCCTGGAGGGCTTGTATCCACTCGCCGACATGTCAATGGCTTTATCAGTTGCTTTTATTAGTTTTCTTGTGTTTTTAATTTTTTTCCGGTCTTAAGGAGTCAGTCTAATCAACTTTTGTTTCCCTCCCCTAGAAGATTCTCCTCTGCCCGGTTGCTTAGATCTTTTACCTCATTGTTTCACCATTGTCTACAAACATAACCCAAATGAACTTGTTACTATCATTGCAGTAGTTAAGAACATAATTACAGAATCATAAAAGAAAAGTTGGAGACATGTTGCAGAAGTCACCTAGTGCGGACCACACAAAATGGTGTGTGACCGCACAGAAGTCAATGCGGACTGCTCAAAATGGTCATGCGGTCCGCACAGAGGAGGGATTCAGACTACCCACACTCTCTATCTAGCCGTACAAAATATAGTGCGGCTGCACAAGTGGCAATGCGATCCACACAAAATGTAGTGTGGTTGCATTCCCTGGGTTCAGCTTTCAGAACAATAAGAAGTGCAATCCACACAAAACTGTACTACGGACCGTACAGGAGCACCGCAGACCACACAAAAATGATTGCGGCCTGTACTGAGTGCCCAGTTGTGGTACTAAATTAGGGTTCATGGATTTTTGATATTTGGCTTAATTAACACCCAAGTCCTATCCCTAAGTGTTTTCCAAGCATATTAACTAACTATGTCTCTATTAATCCAAAGATTAACTACCCTAATCTAATCTATATAAGAAAATACGGGAAGATGAGAAAGGACAACAAGAAAAACAAAAATTAAAAGAAATTAACAAAAGTGAACAAGTGAAACGAATGTACTACCAGATATGAGATGAAATGAAGAATAAGGAGTCCAAAAAATTAGCTACAAGCAAGGGAAGTGATGAGCATTGTCTTAAAGCTTCTGATAGTCAAAGGTTCGAAAAGGGTAAAAGGGGGCCTCAAACCCTATTTATAGAAAAGGACATGGGACCTAGTCTCACCAACCAGTGCGAACCGCACAAAATATACCATGGTTTGCACTACAAAACTATTTTCAAGCTTGAGGAGGAAACACACTGCGATCTGCACAAAATGGACTTTGGCTGCAGTGGTCCACTGCCGACAGCACAAAATGTAGTGCGGCTGCAGTGACAAACTTCAGAAAGGTCTACATTTCACTGTCACTAGTACGATCTACACTAAATATAGTGCGGTCGGATTAAGAACTTTAAAGACCTGGCACATTTTTCCACTAAGTCCTGCACAACATCAACACAACCCTGTAACATCTCAGAACTAATTAGCCTAAAAATCAATCCTATTCTACAAAGAAAATCAAAGAAAAAGAAGAAGAAAAACACATGGGGTTCCTCCCAAAAAGCGCGTTATTTAACGCTACGGCACGACGGAGGTTACCATCACATCATTTGAAATGAAGAAGTTCCACCATGTGGCTGTCATAAATTTTCTTAGATAATGCTTGACCTGGTGCCCATTAACTCTGAAACTGCACCGTTTTTCTTCTTTAAAATTAAGAGCACCAAACGGGGTCACACGCACCACTTCAAAAGGTCCACTCCATTTTATCTTGAGCTTTCTCGGAAAGAGACATAACCGGGAATTGAAAAACAGAACCAAATCACCTACTTTGATCTCCTTTCCACGAGTATATTTATCATGAAGGTGCTTTATCTTGTCCTTATACAAGGACGGACTAGAGTAGGCATGAAATCTGAACTCATCAAGTTCATTAAGCTGCTCCACATGAAGATTGGCTGCAATATCCCACTCAAGATTTAGATTCCTCAAAGCCCACATGGCCTTGTTCTCTTAATCAACCGGTAGATGGCAATCTTTTCCAAATTCCAATCGATATTGAGACATACCAATCAAAGTCTTGTAAGCAGTCCTACCATAGAGCACCATCAAACTTCTTTAACCAATTGGTCCTATTTGCATTGACCGTCTTTGACAATATACTTTTGATTTTCCCATTGGATACTTCCACTTCACCACTTTCTTGAAGATGATAGGGAGTCAAAACTTTGTGATTGACACTATACTTTGAAAGCAAAGTGTCAAAAGCTCAATTGCAAAAATGAGGCCCCGTATTACTTATGATTGCACGAGGAGTGCCGAACCTTGTAAAAATGTATTTCTTGAGAAATGAAACAACACTCCGGGCCTCATTGTTGGGCAAAGACATGGCTTCAACCAACTTTGAAACATAGTCAACCGCCACAAAAATGTAAATGTTCCCACAAGAGCTAACAAATGGGCCCATGAAATCAATGCCCCATACATCAAAGATATCCACTTCAACAATTGTATTAAGAGGCATCTCATCTTTCTTCGAAATTCCACCCGCTCTTTGGCATTCGTCGCACCTCTTCACAAAATCACCCGCATCTTTGAACAAAGTTGGCCAATAAAAGCCATAGCTAAGAACTTTGGACGTCGTCCTTACCCCTCCATGATGCCACCATAGGGAGAGGAATGACAAGCCTCCAAGATACCCAATTGCTCTTCCTCCGGGACACACCTTCGAATCACACCATCTGCAAAAATCTTTAACAAGTACAATTTATCCCAATAGAAATCCAAACTATCTCGCTTGAGCTTCTTCCTTTGTTTAGAAGAGAGCTCCCATGGGATTATATCATTCACAAGGAAATTAGCAACATCCTCAAATCATGGCATATCATTCATCGACACTGAAAGGAGTTGTTCGTCGGGAAATAAATTATTGATGTCTAGCCATCAAGAGGCCTCCCATCCCCCTCTAAGCGGGAAAAGTGGTCTGCCACTGGATCTCACTACCCTTCCGGTCCACAATCTCCAAATCAAACTCATGAAGTAACAAGACCCATCGCATCAGTCTATATTTGGAATACTTCTTTGTCATCAAGTACCGGAGTGCGGAATGGTCAATATGAATAATAACCTTAGCACCCATAAGCTACGGCTAGAATTGTTCCATAGAAAAATACAATAGCCAAAAGTTCCTTCTCGGCCACCGTGTAGTTCACTTGAGCATCATTCATTGTCTTGCTCGCATAGTATACCGGATGAACCACTTCGTTCAGTCATTGAGCCAAAACCGCCCCAACTGCAACATCGCTTGCCTCACACATGAGCTCAAAGGGAAAGCTCCAATTAGGCGCGTTAATGATTGGATTGATGGTCAACTTATGCTTGAGAAGTTCAAAGTCTTGCATACACTTTTCATCAAACACGAACTTAGCATCTTTTTCCAACAACTAGCACAAGGGGTTCACTACCTTCAAAAGGTCTTTGATGAATCTCCGATAGAACCCCGCATTCCCAAGAAAACTTCAAACTCCCTTGACGGATGTAGGGGAGCCTTGAAATCACATCGATCTTTGATTTATCTACCTTAATGACATGCTTTGAAGTTTTATTCCTAAGAACAATCCCTTATTCCACCATAAAGTGGCATTACTCCCAATTGAGGACAAGATTGGTTTCTTCATAACGGGCCAATACTTTATCAAGATTCTTCAAGCATTCTTCAAATGAATCCCCCACAATTCTAAAATCATCCATGAACACCTCCAAAATTTCTTCCACCATGTCGGTGAAAATGGTTGTCATATACCATTGAAATGTAGCTGGTGCACTACACAACCCAAAAGGCATCCTAGAGAAAGCAAATGTGCCATACAGACAAGTGAATGTGGTCTTCTCATAATCTTTCGGAGCAATCAAGATTTAGTTGTACCTAGAATACAAATCCATAAAGTAATAGAAGGCATGCCCAGTAAGTCGATCGAACATCTGGTCAAGGAAAGGCAAAGGAAAATGATTCTTGCGGGTCACTTTATTTAACTTGTGGTAGTCCATACATACCCTCCAACCGATGGTGGTTCTTGTAGGAATCAACTCATTATTGGAATTTTTCACCGCAGTCATGCCACCCTTTTTGGTACACATTGCACCAACAATGTCCAAGAGCCATCAGAGATAGGGTACACAACCCCGATATCCAGCCACTTTATCACCTCATTTTTTAAAACTTCTTGCATTCCCTTGTTCAAACTTCTATGATGCTCCAAGGAGGGCTTTGTATCATCTTCTAGAACAATATTGTTCATTCAAAATGCGGGGCTTATTCCCCATATCAGCTGAAGTCCATCCAATTACCTTTTTCCGCTTTTGAAGTATCGCCAATGTGGTATCAACCTGCATGTTAGTAAGGCAAAAAGAAAGAATAATTGGCAAAGTAGAATTTGAGCCTAATAACTCATACCTGAGGTGTGGAGGCAGTGGTTTCAAATCCAACACCAGAGGATCCTCAAATGAAGGTTTTGTTAGTGGAATCTTTCTATTCTCGAGGTCCAAAGACAATTTTCTAGGCTCATTAGAATAAGAGCTCCTTCTATGTAAAGCATTCACACACTCTACTCGGCTTGCATCCTCATTGGCATCAAGATTCAACAACATGGCCTCCAATGGACCCTCCATATTGATTATTGCACCACTGGTGTGACGAGGTCAACAAAAGAGCACACCTCGGTACTGTTAGGCTGCTTCACTGATTTGCACACATGAAAGACCACCTTTTCATCACCTACCCAGAAGGTGAGTTCCGCTACTTCCACATCAACCAATGCCTTCCTTGTATCTATGAAAGGTCTTCCTAATATGATAGGAACTTTATAGTCCACTTTGCAGTCCAAGATCACAAATTGAGATGGAAAGCAAATTTGTCCACTCGGACAAGCACATCATCAATAATACCTAAAGGTCTCTTCATCGATCTATCCGCCATTTATAACCTCATGGAACTCGGCCTAGGTTGCCCAGTACCCAAAGTTTTGAAAATTGAGTAGGGCATCAAATTGGTACTAGCTCCCAAATCACATAGAGTCTTGGAAAAGCCCGCACTCCCAATGGTATAAGGAATGGTGAAAACGCGGCGATCCTCAAGCTTCGGGGCCATTGAATGCACTATAGCACTAACTTGGAAGCTTCTTTGTGACCAAGTCTTTCATAAATTTTGCATTGCCCGGTATTTGTTCAAGAGCCTCCACAAAATGGACATTAATGGACGAGCTCTTCATCATATCAATAAACGTTTTGAACTAATTATCATTTTTCTGCTTCGCAAGACTTTTAGGATAAGATGGAGGTGGCCTTGGCAAAGGTGCCATGACTTTAGGCACAACCAACTCTGGCATATCTATTATGCTTTCCCTAGACGGTTCACATCATTTTGAGTTTCCACCTCGATATCTTGAATATCAATCCTCACTTCTTTATTCACATTTTCATCCACAACATCTTCAACTACCAATGGGACTTCATCGTCTTGCATCTCAACTTCATCATCCAAGATTTGCTTTTGTTTGGATGCATTCACATCACTGCCTCTCCTACTTCTCATTGTTACCGCCATGATACGATTTTTCCCACCCTTAGAATTCACTACCGTATCACTTAGTAGAGCATCTTTAGGGCGAGTATTTTAGAAATCAGAGATTTGGCCTAACTGCACCTCCAAATTTCTAGTAGAGGTATTGTGGGAAGCCAAATATGCATCAGAATCCGCATTCCTCTTCATCATCCGCTCGAACATCATTTCAATTCTACCTATATCATTTCCATAAGAACTACGACCTTGAGCTGGAAATAGGGGTGGATTGTTCGGTTGTTGGTACATTGGGGGCCTTTGAAAGCCTTGCCACCGGTTTTCTTGGTTTCCATTGTTCCATCCACCTTGATTGTTATTGCCACTCCAGTTGTTGCTATAACTATTCCAATTCCCTTTGTTTCTTTGATTGTTGTTCTGATTGTGCCAGTTGTTATTTTGGTTTTTGTTCCCCCAATTACAATTATTTTGTTATTGATTGCCCCAAATGACTTGAGGTCGCCATTATTGTTGGTTGGAAGAGTTTCCCTGTTGGCCTTGATAATTACTCACAAATCGAACCTCTTCACTTTGGTCATCATAACCATCATTTTGACACCTATCACAGTCATCATCAAATTGCTCAGAATTCCCTTGGTTTTGTTTCCTTCTTTGTCTTCTGTTGTTGACTAGCATATTAACACCCTCCATGGCATTCACTTGGCGAGGATTTTGGACTTGTTTCAATTGTGCCTTAGCCAATTGGTTTATAGTAGTTGTCAACTCCGCTATAGCTTGCTCATGGTCATGTAACTCATTATGCAAGTAAATAACCGTGAGGTCACCATGAGGCACATTGGCTCTACTTTGCCATGCAGAAGAACTGTCAGCCATATCATCAAGTATATAACATGCCTCATCATATGACAGCTTCATAAAGTTGCCCCGGCAAGTTGGTTCACTATGCATTGGTTTGTTGTATTGATGCCCTGTTAGAAGGTTTGTTGAATCGTAGCCTCGACCATATTATTATTATGGAATTCTTTCACCATCATTCTATGCCACTCCCAAATCTCATGCAAATATTCCGTGGACTCTTGCTTGAAAGCCAATATCTCATCACGCAATGCCTCCATATACCCCAGTGAGAAGAATTTAACAATGAACTTATCCTCCAACTCATCCCAAGTTGTGATGGAATGGTTGGGAAGTCAATCGAGCCAATCCAATGCCTTCCCTCAAGTGATAATGGGAAAATACTCAACCTAAGAGCATCCTTGGACACATTCATCTTCTTGCTGCCCCAACATATATCCACAAACCCCTTGAGATGTTTGTATGTATTTTGATTTGCAGCTCCCGTAAAATACCCACACTGCTCAAGTAAGGTCAACATCACATTTTTTATTTGAAAATTTCCCGCGCGTATTTGGGGTGGGACAATAGCAGTCGCATAGCCTAGTTCAGAAGTACTCTGGGAGCCACTCTTGGAGTTGGCGGAGGAGGGTATGGAATATCACCATTTGTATTAGCATTGGCATTACGTCCTCTATGTTGCCCTAAAGGTATAAGAAGCACCTCATCTTCCCCAGCAACATCTACCTCCTCCCCCGCAATCATATTTCCAAGAGGGTCAGTAGCATTGTTTGCTGCCATTTGGTACCTGAGTTGACAGTCAAGTTAGTAACAAAGAAGGAAAGAAAAATAATATACAAAACTAACTAAAAAGATAGCCAAATCTTCTCCCCGGTAACGGCGCCAAAAAATGATTGAGGCCTAGTCAAAGCACTACTAATTAAGTAGCGAGAAAGGTCTAAGTAGCTTTTACCTGATTTAGGGTCGGGATCGATTTTCACAGAGAGCTAAAATTTGGAACAGAGTATCGTATCTTTTCCAAATTACACTTCTAATCTTTTTTGGGGTATTTGATTAACTTCTACTTTTATCAATCTACAAGGCAAGTTTAAACTAGAGTAAGCAAATTTTTAACTAAAGAAGGTGGTTCAAATTGTTTAAAAGGCATTAGGGTAGTGCTTTCACCTAGGTAGTTAATTGACGGGTAATTGAATCTAAGAAAGGATTAACATAATTGGGATGAATGATTTAACCGTTGCTTGATATTACCCACTCTACACATCCCAGTGGTTCGAGTGATTTTGCACAAATGACTTTATTAAGACCAATTGGCTATGCAAATTAGCACAAGCAACTAAGTTTCAAGTCGGGTATTACTCTCTCGAGGTTTAGCCCTTTAATTGGGACTATCAATCTCTTAAGTACACCCCAATTCCTTGTTGGACCAATTTCAGAGACTTAAATTATCTTTCTGAAGAAGATCCCATGTCAACTAAACACAAACTAGTGTTTGTAACCACTAATTCAACAATTAACCATGAAATTGGTCCAAATATCAAACACCCACCGTCAATGTAGCCCTAAAATACAAGACCCGTCAATTATCCACACTAGGGTTGAGCCAAAACCCTAGCTTATTGGTCTGGCTACTCATAATTAAAGAAAAAAGTAAGAAATAGATGATGAACAACTTATATTAATTAATCACTAAGGTAAATGAAAAGATTCAATCATGAAAAGTAATTAAAATGTCCCAAAATATTTAAGAAACTCGAACCCACACGTGTAGCTTTGATATTACAATATATGATACCCTAAAAATAGAGAAAGAAGCTATTTATACTAAGCTAATAAATCTATACAAAAATACCCCTGGGGATTAGTGTGGACTGCACAAAATGGAGTGCATCCGCACTAGGGCTCTAAACTTGAAAATACCACTCTCTGAATTCGGGCAATGTAGACTGCAAAGAATAGACTGCGGACCGCATTGGCTTGGAACTTCACATCTGGCCTCTCTCCAATCCTTGGGTCTGCAGACTGCAGTAAATCAAGTGCAGCCGCATTAACTCCAGTGAGGACTGCACAAAACCTAGTGCGATCGCGCTGCCTCTTTGCCTAGAAATCTGCCCATCTGAATCTCCTAGTGTACACCTCACACAATGGTGTGCGGTCGCACTAGGCCTGTTTTACCTGAGCTTGACTTGTCTTTGGCATTTTTGCAAGTTTCAATCCCTTTGAGTCAATCCTTTACATCTTGTCACTTTATTTATCAAGCCTGCAATCAAGCACACCTTGTGAGCCTTTTGGGACTATTTTGTACAAATCCCTAATCAATATATAAGCAAGAAGGAGTATAAAAGGTAACAAAATCCCTAGTTATCACTCTTTCAGTCAAAAATAAAGTAAGATTCATCACTGGAGTACAAGTGACAAGATCCAAACTCTCCACAATTTCATTAGTGGAAAAAGTACGACGATATGGTAACCTCATGGATCCTGAATTCTATGTGCAAGGAAATTGCTGACAGTGTCGAGTACGCTAACAATGCTTATGAACTTTGTAAGGAATTGGAAGATAGGTACGACCAGACTAATGGCATAAGTTGTATCAAATCCAAAAGGATATCAATGATTTAGTTTAGAGAGTCCTCGATATTACCGGATATTATACAAAAATGAATAAGCTCTGGGAGGAATTAAGTATGATAAACACAAAGTCACAATGTAGTTGTCAAAAAACATGTGGGGCTAAGATGAATATGCACAGGGCTGAACAAGATAGAAGACTTATTCAGTTCCTCATGGGATTAAACAAAGTATATACCAAAGTGTGATGCAGTATACACATGATAAATCCACTCCCTACTATGTCACAGCTTTCCCCTTACTTATTTAGGAAGAAAAGGAACGAGAAGTGAAACCACATAATCAACTCATGCTCGATTCCACTTCTTTGAATGTTAATGTGCCTTCGCACAATAATTTCAACAATAGAGCATCTATAAATAATCTCTTCAGAACCAATTATTCCCCAAACAATCATCCTTCCACAAGTACCCGACCACATCCCTTCTTGATCACTGCAAACACAGTAACGCACTAGTCATACCAATGACAAGTGCTTCAAGATCCATGGCTATCCACAAGATTTCTATCAGAATCCTAATTTTAATAAAGGCAAAAGTACTGCAGCTAATGCACACACTACTCCAATCGATACATTCTACATGAAAGTGTTAGAATATATGCTTAACGCTAGAGGGGAGGGGTGAATAGCGTTATGACAAAAAACAATGTAAATTTGCGGAATTAAAAATTGCAGGAATAACGTAAGTGCAGTAATTAAAAAGATAAGGAGAGAACACACCAAATTTTATCCTGGTTCACCACAACACGTGGTTAGTCCAGTCCCCGAGAGACTCTCTCGAGTTTTACACTAACTTTTTTAAGCTTACGGGTGCCTAACAAACCGTTACACTTGCTCGTAGATATACACTCTACAAGACTTCAACCTGCTCGAGGATACCGCACCTCAAGACTTCAAACCAAGGAACTACTTTTCCTTCTTACAACAAGGGATTAGAATATCCCTTCAAGTGTGTACAAACACTTAGCACTCAAGACAAGACTCTCTTAATAGAGTAGATATGAGTAAAAACAATACGCTCAAGAACACAACAATTTCGTCAAGAGTTTGGCTCTCAAAAACTTATGAAATGAATATAAAATGATTGCAAAGAGAGTATGTAAGCTTTAGCAAGAATGTATTCAGTTGTTTTTCTTAGAAGAGTGAATTTGAGTTGTATTTATAATGCTCAAAACACCCAAAACCGTTGCTTAATTGCCAATCACAAATTGCTGATTTTGTGCTAGGATAATCGATTATCTGATTCTGCATAATCGATTATCTGCCAACGTTCAAAAATCAATCCCAGATTTTAAGCAGAATAATCGATTATCCAATTCGTATAATCGATTACCTGACAACGTTCAAAAATCAATCCCCGACTTTATGCTTAACATAATTGATTGTCTGATTGTACATAATCGATTATTTTTCAGTGTTTGAAAATACTTTGGCAACGGTCTTTAACATAATCGATTACCAGAAAAGTCATAATCGATTATTTTGCTACTTTGTAAAATCTGATGCTTACTGCCTCAACATAATCGATTAGTCTAAGGCACATAATCGATTATCTTGTAGCTTTGAAAAATCTGGTGAACACTGCCTTAACATAATCGATTATCACAAGGTACATAATCGATTATCTTGCAGTTTTGTAAAGTTCTGGTGTACACTGCCTTAACATAATCGATTATCATAAGGTACATAATCGATTATCTTGCAGTTTTGTAAAATCTGATGTACACTGCATTAACATAATCGATTATCATAAGGTACATAATCGATTATCTTACAGCTTTGTAAAATCTGGTGTACACTACTTTAACATAATCGATTATCATAAAGTACATAATCCATTTTGTTTGTCCAGATTTGAAAGACATGTTTAGAATTCATTTTGGTTAAAATGAAATGTTTGAAAATCATTTTGCTTTAAATTAAAGATGCATGGTTTGATAAAAATGATTTTACGAGAGAAGCCAAGTCTTGAATCAATTGTCGGATCAAGATCACAATTATAGAACGACTCATGTATAACTTTGTTGCTTTACTTAATCTTGATCTTTGTTTCACTTGAGCTTGGACTTCGGCATATGTCAATGTTCCGTTCACGTCGGTTTTTCATTTAACAAAACCTACAAATATGAACACACGTTTAGTTTAGCGACTTGAGAACGTGTTTCAACAATTTCTCCCTTTTTGATAATGGCAAACCAATATCGGGATATGCATATTAATTAATTCATAATGACGATCCAAGACAAGTACATAGATATGCAACGAGTTCCCCCTCAAGTTATGAATTCCCCCTCAATTTATGCCAATATGTATATATGTGCATAGCCCATATCTTCCCCCTTTTGACATTAGCAAAAAATAACTAACTCTTTATTGATTAAACAATATTGCAAATACATAAAAATAAAAGACAGAATATTATGCAAACTAGAAAAACAAAGAGACAAGACATTATTCATTATCATCATTGACTTCCGTCTCGACATCCGGGACGGAATAGGAAAATCGATTACACTGTTTTAAAAAATCGATTATTGTCACACAGTGACTTAACACCTGAAAATAAATGTCAATTTTCCAGCATAATAAACATAAAACGTAAATGGGGAATAATCGATTATTGACTTTAGAGAAATCGATTATTCTGCACCAGTGTCTGATAATTCCTCCTGTCTTTGGGGCGATACCTGCAAAAAAGAATTAGGCGCCTCCGACGCTCAAGTTAGTAATCATTAAACATAAAAATGCAATGCATGAATTAGATCAACGTGGAGTCAATATCCCGAGTTCACTCCGAATTCGGAAGAAGGACTCTTTCTCTAAAGGCTTTGTGAAGATGTCGGCCAATTGATTTTTGGTTTCAACAAATTCAATTTCAACATCGCCCTTGAGAACGTGATCTCTTATTAAGTGATGTCTAATTTCTATGTGTTTCGTTCTTGAGTGAAGAATAGGATTCTTCGTCAAGCTTATGGCGCTTGTATTATCACATCGAAGCGGAACATGATTGATACTAAGGCCATAGTCCGAGAGTTGTTGTTTCATCCAAAGGATTTGAGCGCAACAACTCCCCGCGACTACATATTCAGCCTCGGTTGTGGACAACGCAACACTAACTTGCTTCTTGCTAAACCAAGAAACTAAGGAGCTACCGAGCAAATGGCAAGTGCCACTAGTGCTCTTGCGGTCCAATTTGCAACCTACAAAATCGGAATCGGAATAGCCAACAAGTTGGCATGAAGAATCTTTGGGATACCATAGTCCAATATTTATTGTTCCAACAAGATACTTCATAATCCGTTTTACCACAGTTAAATGTGACTCCTTTGGACATGATTGATATCGAGCGCATAAACACACGCTAAACATGATGTCCGGTCTACTAGCAGTAAGATAGAGAAGAGATCCGATCATACCTCGATACTTTTTGGTGTCTACTTCCTTACCTTTCTCATCTTTGTCAAGATGGTCGGATGTACTCATTGGGGTGGCCATTGCTTTGGCGTTGCTCATTTCAAAACGATTTAGCAACTCCTTGCAATATTTGGATAGGCAAATGAAAGTTCCCTCTTTCATTTGTTTCACTTGTAGCCCCAAGAAGAAGTTTAGCTCACCCATCATTGACATTTCAAATTTGCTAGTCATTTACTTAGAGAATTCCTCGCATAAAAAATCATTAGTAGCACCCAAAATAATATCATCGGCATAAATTTGAACTAATAGAATGTTATTGTTTTTATTTTTGATAGAAAGTGTGGTGTCAACTTTCCCCCTTTCAAACTCATTGTCTAAGAGAAATTTACTTAGACGTTCATACCAAGCTTGAGGAGCTTGTTTAAGACCATATAAAGCTTTCTTAAGCTTGAAGACATGGTCGGGAGATGTAAAATCTTCAAAACCCGGGGGTTGTTCAACATACACTTCCTCTTGAATAAACCCATTGAGGAAGGCACTTTTGACATCCATTTGAAATAATTTGAAATTCATAGATGATGAAAAAGCAAGTAATAAACGAATGGCTTCTAGGCGTGCAACGGGTGCATAGGTTTCTTCATAGTCAATGCCTTCTTCTTGATTATATCCCTTAGCAACTAGCCTAGCTTTGTTTCTAGTGATTATACCATTTTCATCTAATTTATTTCGAAAAACCCATTTCGTACCAATTATGGTGTAATTATCCGGTCTTGGCACCAATTCCCAAACATCATTACGTTTGAATTGGTTAAGCTCCTCTTGCATTGCCAAGGTCCAATGCTCATCCCCAATTGCTTCAGAAATGGTTTTAGGTTCTTTTTGTGAAAGAAAAGCCATATGTCCTACAGTATCTTTAAGAAGGTTTCGTGTACTTACCCCTTTCTCGATGTTGCCAATTACCTTGTAAAGAGGATGGTCTTTAGACGTCCTCCAAGCCTTAGGCATCATTGATTCTTCTTCTTGTGGTGGTACTTCTTCCGAAGGTTGTTCCATGACTTCATCTTGAACTTCCTTTGGATCCTCCTTTTGTACCTCGTCTTGAAGATTGATTTTCGTTAAAGCATCTTCAAGATCAACACAAGAATCCTTTCTCGCCAAGCGAGCATCATATTCACAAAATACTACATGAGGAGATTCCTCAACAGTTTTGGTTCGATTATTAAACACTCTATATGCTTTGCTACGTGATGAGTAACCAAGAAAAATTCCTTCATCAGATTTCGCATCAAATTTTCCCAAGTTATCTTTTCCGTTATTGTGAATAAAATATTTACAACCGAAGACTCTAAGATGGGAAAGATTTGGTTTCCTTCCCTTATAGAGTTCATAGGGAGTTTTCATGAGTATCGGTCTAATGATAGCTCTGTTTAAAACATAGCTTGCGGTACTCACGGCATCCGCCCAAAAATATTTGGGAATTTCGGCCTCATTGAGCATGGTTCTAGCCATCTCTTCGAGACATCGATTTTTACGTTCTACCACTCCATTTTGTTGTGGTGTACGTGGAGCCGAAAATGTATGTTCAATAACGAGTTCGTCACAAAAATCCGCGAAGAGATTGTGATCGAACTCCCCCCCATGATCACTTCTTATGGAAGTGATGGTTGTGTTCTTTTCATTTTGAACACGTTTAAGAAAACTTTTGAAAGCATGAAAGACATCACTTTTATGAGCAAGAAATAACATCCATGTGAATCTAGAGTAGTCATCTACAATTACAAACGCATAAAGATTTCCACCAAGACTTTCAACACGAGATGGTCCAAAAAGATCCATGTGAAGAAGTTGTAAGGGTCTAGTGGTTGAAACAACATTTTTGGATTTAAAAGAGGCTTTTGTTTTTTTCCCTTTTTGACATGAATCACAAGTAGAATCTTTTTCAAATTTCATGTTTGGAAGACCAATTACTAATTCTTGTGAAACTAGTTTGTTTAAAAGATTCATATTTACATGACCTACTCTACGATGCCATAACCACATGTCGTTTTCTTTACTCAAAAGACAATTCACATAACTTGATGAAGAATTTTCAAGATCAACCATATAGATATTATCCATTCTAATACCACGAAGAATAATTTTAAAATCACTACGACGGATAACTAAGCATTCTTCGGAGTCAAACAATACAAGATTTCCCTTGTCACATAATTGACTTATGCTCAAGAGATTATGTTTAAGACCTTTAACAAGCAAAATATGCTTAATGGAGGAGGATTCGTCCTTACCGACCGATCCAATGCCGATAATCTTTCCTTTGTTATTGTCTCCAAAAATGACATTTCCTCCTTCCTTGGGTTTTAGTTGAAGGAATTTTGATGCATCCCCGGTCATATGTTTGGAGCATCCACTATCAAGATACCAAAGTGCACTTGATCCCTTCAAACACACCTACAAAACAAATTAATGAGATTTTGGTACCCAAGCCATTTTGGGTCCTTGTGTGTTAGGTGCAACATATTGGTGTGATTGTCCTGCAGTGAAATGTCTATGTCTAGTGAAGCATGCGGGAGCAATATGTCCAATTTTATTGCAATAATGAGAAATGACATTCGGATTGTGCATTCTTCTAGGATGATAGTAATTTGGGGGTCTAAATTTATTCACTCTATTTTTAGGAATATAGTTTTGATGTAGTTTTCGAAAATCTTGTCTAGGTGGTCTATACATGCCAACATTTCTTCTAGCATCCACTCTATTTTTAGGAAAATAGTTTTGATGTGGTTTTCAAAAATCTTGTCTAGGTGGTCTATACATTCCAATATTTCTTCTAGCATTTGTTCAAGGATGAGTTGCAATTCTAGGATTAAAATTACTAGGTTGAGCGATGACATTTATTTTGTTTGGCCTAAGTTGAGACTTAGGTGGTTTAGGAATGGACTCAACTTTTTCTTTTGGCTCGTGTTTGAAGCCTATACCCTGCTTAGTGGATTTCAAATTTACAAGCACTTCATTGAGATTTTTGTGTGAAGAATTGAATTTGTGCAAAGTGCTTCTAAGACTTTCTACTTCTTCCTTTAGAGATTTGCAAGAAGTACAATCCTTATTTGAGCTTTCGGGTTTATCGGCGCTTCTTTTGCCATAAAACTTGTTTTCCTCTTTTAATTTCTCATTTTCAAGAGTAAGTTTTTCAAAATCCTTTTCTTTTGAAGAAAATTGTTTTCTTAAATCTTTTATAGATTTAGAAGCGCTGATAAACTCTTTATACAACTCATCAAATGCATCTTGCATTTCTTCTAAAGTGAAGTAGTTCTTAGAAGTAGTACATACCTCATTTTGCGTTTCTTCGTGTGCCATAAGACACAAGTTTGCGGTCTCGTTTCCTTCTCCATCACTTGATTTGTCTCCGGAGTCGCCTCCCCAAGAGATGTATGCTCTTTGTTTCTTGAATGGTTTCTTCTCCTTTTTGATGTTTGGACAATTTGATTTGATATGCCCGATTTCTCCGCATCCATAGCACTTCAATTGGTCGCCTTGTTGCTTACCTTTTCGTTCATACTTCTTTTGCATGAACTTGTGAAATTTCTTAATAACGAGTCCAAGCTCGACATCTTCATCACTTGACTCCTCATTATTTTGAGGTTGAGTAGTTGATGCTTTGAGCGCAATCTTTCTTTTCCTTTGATCATCCAAAGGAGAGTTAAGAATAGTTGATTCATAAGTTTTAAGACTACCTCGTAGTTCGTCGATGGTGACGTTTGTGATGCCGATTGATTCTTGGATAGCATCGGCTTTAGAACGCCATTCCGGAGTGAGGCTTCGTAGAATTTTCCGGACAAGCTCCTTATCCGTGAATGTCTTTTTGAGGGCGTGTAGGTCATTGACGATTTTTTAAAATCGTTCGAACATGTCATCTATCTTCTCGTTTTCCTTCATGCGAAACAGTTCATATTCGTGGGTTAGGAAATCAATTTTAGCTTCCCTTACCCGGTCCGTACCTTCGTAGATGATTTCTAATTTCTCCCACATTTGCTTGGCAGTGGTGCAACATGATATTTTTTGATAGTCATCGGGGTTCACTGCACAATACATCATGTTGATTGCCTTTGCGTTGTTCTCTACTTTTCTGATATCATCGGCGTCGTATTCGTCTTCCGTTTTTGGAACGAGTTCTTCTCCAACCTTTTTGGTAGGTTGTAGTTCTCCATTTTTGATAATTTTCCACAATTGGAAGTTGTTTGATTGTATAAAAATCCTCATTCTCTCTTTCCAGTAAGTGTAGTTGGTGCCATCGAAAAGTGGTGGCCTTGTGAAGCATTTTCCTTCACCTAGTCCTGCATAAGCACTACGAGTAGAAGCCATGGAAAGTTTCTCTCAAACTGTTAAGTCTTTCAGAGAGTATGGCTCTGATACCAATTGTTAGAATATACGCTTAACGCTAGAGGGGGGGGTGAATAGCGTTATGATAAAAAACAATGTAAATTTGCAGAATTAAAAATTGCAGGAATAACGTAAGTGCAGTAATTAAAAAGATAAGGAGAGAACACACCAAATTTTATCCTGGTTCACCATAACACGTGGTTAGTCCAGTCCCCGAGAGACTCTCTCGAGTTTTACACTAACTTTGTTAAGCTTACGGGTGCCTAACAAACCGTTACACTTGCTCGTAGATATACACTCTACAAGACTTCAACCTGCTCGAGGATACCGCACCTCAAGACTTCAAACCAAGGAACTACTTTTCCTTCTTACAACAAGGGATTAGAATATCCCTTCAAGTGTGTACAAACACTTAGCACTCAAGACAAGACCCTCTTAATAGAGTAGATATGAGTAAAAACAATATGCTCAAGAACACAACAATTTCGTCAAGAGTTTGGCTCTCAAAAACTTATGAAATGAATATAAAATGATTGCAAAGAGAGTATGTAAGCTTTAGCAAGAATGTATTCAGTTGTTTTTCTTAGAAGAGTGAATTTGAGTTGTATTTATAGTGCTCAAAACACCCAAAACCGTTGCTTAATTGCCAATCACAAATTGCTGATTTTGTGCTAGGATAATCGATTATCTGATTCTGCATAATTGATTATCTACTTCTGCATAATCGATTATCTGCCAACGTTCAAAAATCAATCCCAGATTTTAAGCAGAATAATCGATTATCCAAATCGTATAATCGATTACCTGAGAACGTTCAAAAATCAATCCCCGATTTTATGCTTAACATAATCGATTGTCTGATTGTACATAATCGATTATTTTTCAGTGTTGAAAATACTTTGGCAACGGTCTTTAATATAATCGATTACCAGAAAAGCCATAATCGATTATTTTGCTACTTTGTAAAATCTGATGCTCACTGCCTCAACATAATCGATTAGTCTAAGGCACATAATCGATTATCTTGTAGCTTTGAAAAATCTGGTGAACACTGCCTTAACATAATCGATTATCATAAGGTACATAATCGATTATCTTGCAGTTTTGTAAAATCTGGTGTACACTGCCTTAACATAATCGATTATCATAAGGTACATAATCGATTATCTTGCAGTTTTGTAAAATCTGATGTACACCGCCTTAACATAATCGATTATCATAAGGTACATAATCGATTATCTTACAGCTTTGTAAAATCTGGTGTACACTGCTTTAACATAATCGATTATCATAAAGTACATAATCCATTTTGTTTGTCCAGATTTGAAAGACATGTTTAGAATTCATTTTGGTTAAAATGAAATGTTTGAAAATTATTTTGCTTTAAATTAAAGATGCATGGTTTGATAAAAATGATTTTACGAGAGAAGCCAAGTCTTGAACCAATTGTCGGATCAAGATCACAATTATAGAACGACTCATGTATAACTTTGTTGCTTTACTTAATCATGATCTTTGTTTCTCTTGAGCTTGGACTTCGGCATATGTCAATGTTCCGTTCACGTCGGTTTGTCATTTATCAAAACCTACAAATATGAACACACGTTTAGTTTAGCGACTTGAGAACGTGTTTCAACAGAAAGGTGAAGAAACACAAGCTCAAGGTAACAACTCCAATATGAGTATCACTAGGGAGCATTATGGACAGTTGGTGAATTTGCTTCAACACTTACAGACAAGCAATGGAGAAGATAACTCAGATAATAATTTGACTGGTGGAGTTGTGAACTTTGGAGGTATTTTTGCTTGTTACTCTCTGTTGATTTTGGCCTGGTTTCATGTAAATGCTATAAATCAAGGGTTGACATTTGGATCCTAGACTCTGGGCCTCTAACCATATGATCTTTAATAGATACTTACTTACTCACATTAAAATCTTAGTGTACCCTA
This sequence comes from Nicotiana benthamiana, assembly GCA_034376525.1. Taxonomy (NCBI): domain Eukaryota; kingdom Viridiplantae; phylum Streptophyta; class Magnoliopsida; order Solanales; family Solanaceae; genus Nicotiana; species Nicotiana benthamiana. The sequence continues at coordinate 108,211,054 of CM067325.1, forward strand.
TGCTAATCACACTACCAAATGGCTATAGGGTCAAAGTTATAGAAAGTGGAACTGCCACATTAGCACCAAACATTGTTCTGCATAGAGTTAGAGTTCTCTATGTTCCATCCTTCAAGTACAATCTTATATGAATTTATTCTTTAGCTTCTCGAATTAAAGGTTTGGTTGCTTTCTTTGACTTTCTTTGTCTACTGTCGGCCCCTTCAATGAAGAGGCCTCTAGAGATTGGTAAGGTCAAGGATGGCATGTACCTCCCGTGTTCGAGTTGTTTGAAGAATTCATGCTCTACTTCACATGTTCCTTTACCTGTTTCTTGTTCTATTTTTTCTAAACCTTCCATGTAAATTATTTGCACTGTCAACATCCTAAATCATTTGTAAATTTTCCCATTTGCCATTCACAATCAATTGTAAATAATTCCACCAATAATAAAACTCAGTGCATGTCCTTACATTCTCTCTTGTGTGATAAAAATCTAGATGACTTGTTGTGGCATTACAGATTATTTCATGTACCATTTTTCAAAATGAGGGGGATATCCTCCATCCGTGTTCAGTTCTCAACCAAATAGCCTTTCCTCTGCTCCATTTGTACTATGGCTAGACAATCTAGAGTTGTCTTTCCTCGCAATACTAGCACTACTACTTCCATCTTTCAGCTTCTTCATGTGGACCTTTGGGGACCTTATCATATCTCCACTCATGATAATTACAAATATTTCCTCACCTTAGTTGATGATCATAGCAGGGCCACTTGGACCCACCTCTTAATTACTAAAAGCAATGTCTTACAAGTCATCAAGATGACGTTAGTTGAAGTCAATTTTAAATCCAATGTCAAATACCTCAGATCAGACAATCATTTAGAATTTATCAAAAAGGAAACCTTATCATTCTTTCAGTCCAAGGGAATAGTTCATCAAAAATCATGGCCCAACAATCCTCAACAAAATGGAGTTATAGAAAGGAAGCATAAATACCTCTTGGAGACTGCCAGGACACTCCTTTTCCAGTCCAAATTTCCCTTGCAATACTAGGGTAATGTCTATTAACTGCAACCCATATAATAAATAGACTTCCCACACTTATCTGAAAAATTAATGCTCAATTGAGATCTTATATAGCAAACCACAAACCTATTCACACTTGAGAAATTTTTGGATGTTTGTGCTTTCCCACTATACATAAAGTTCATAGAGATAAGTTGAGCCTAGGACAACTTCTCATGTCTTTTGGATATCACTATGATGCTAAAGGGTACAAAGTTCTGAATCTGGCCATCAAAAAAATTCATGTATCTAGAGATGTAATTTTCCATGAACACATCTTCCCTTTTGCTATTCTACATGATTCATCCTCCTCTTTTCCTTTGGTGCTTGATTCTGTCCCTTCTACAATAGATATTTTTATCTCCTGATATGCATTCAACTGATTTTATGTCTGGAACACAATTAGATTCAGCTGACATCTCTCATATATCCTCACCTAAAACTACTCCAATTTCAACTCTAAGTTATTATTATTCCTTGTAATCCCCTGTACTTCATTCGACACCTCAAATTCAAGACAATCATGTACCTAAAAGGTCTACTAGAGAATATAATTTTCTTGCACATTTAGAAGACTATGTCTGTTCTTTACTAACTCGTATTCTACTGTTAATTCTCCATATAGTTTAGATTCTCCATCTACTTCATCTTCCTCTGCCACCACATCTAAATCAAATCCTCCTTTTTCTCTCAATGCCCTTTCTCCAAACATCATCATGTCCCTTTCACTTCATTGGTCCCTGATAATCAGCACCTTGTGCAAAGTGTTTGCTATGATAGTGAGCCAAGATCTTATGAGGAATCATCCTTGAATCCTGCCAGGAAAACACCAATGTCATCAGGGTTTGAGGCTCCCCATTCCAATGACACTTGGGACTTAGTTTCCTTACCTACAGGGAAGAGACCAATAGGTTGTCGATGGGTGTAAAAGATCAAACACAAAGCTAATGGTATTATTCACAGATTTAAGGCTACGATAGTAGTAAAGATGTATACATAACAGGCTGGTATTGATTAGACTGAAACCTTTTCTCCTGTTATGAAGATGACAACCATTAGGGCACTTGTAGCCACTGTAGTAAAGAAGCATTCAGGTGTTTTCCAACTTGATGTCAACAATGCATTCCTCCATGGGGATTTACATGAGGAAGTGTATATGGATTTTCATCCTGGACTGTTGGTTGATCCACCTAGGTTGGTGTGCAAATTGAACAAGTCATTGTATGGCTTGAAACAAGCCAGTCGACAGTGGTATGCCAAATTGGCTGAGGCCTTGTGCTCCAACGGTTATACACATTCTCTCAATGATTATTCTTTATTTTACAAAAAATCTGACTCTTCTATTATATATGTTGCTTTATATATGGATGATGTTATTGTCACAAGAATAATTCAGAGGAAATCAATTCTTTGAAGGCCTTTCTTCATGCTCAATTCAAAATCAAGGACCTAAGCTGGCTAAATTATTTTCTAGGCTTAGAAGTTCTCTATAGGAAAGATGGTGTGATAATCGCTTAAAGAAAATTTGCTCTTGACCTATTGAAGGAGTATGAATGTCTTGATGTTACTGTTTTCAGCTCACCATTAGATCCTACAGTCAAACTTCAGGCCAAGGAAGGTGTACCCTTATAAGACCCCTCTCTGTATACAAGCTTGATAGGCAAATTGAATTTTCTCACAAATACAAGGCTGGACATTGCTTAGTTTCCAGCACCTCAGCCAATTCATACAAGATCCTAGGAAGCCTCACCTCAAAGCTACCTACCATTTACTTAGATACTTGAAAACTGATCCCTCTCTTGGAATTTTTATGTCTGCTAGTCTAGATTGCACAGTAAGAGGGTATTGTGATTCTAATTGGGCTGCCTTGCCCGGATTCTAGGAATATGTTAGTGGGTATGTGGTATTGCTTAGTGACAGTACCATTAGATGGAAGTCCAAGAAGATAGCTACCATATATATTTCATCTGTAGAAGCAAAGTACAACGCCCTCAGAAAATGTAGTTGGAGAGCTTGTTTGGTTGTGCAGACTGTTTACTGAGCTAACTGTTCCATCTTCTACACCTGTCATATTGTTTTGTAACAGTCAGTTTGCTCTACATATAGCTAGAAATCATGTTTTTCACGAGCAGACCAAACACATTAAAGTAGACTGCCACTTTGTAAGAGACAAGTTACAAGAAGGACTGCATCTCTTCATCATGTTGGAACTAATAGCCAGTTTGATGATGTCTTAACTAAAGCACTTACTAGAGTCAAGCATATAATAGTTATGAGCAAGTTGGCAGTGAAACCCTCACCTCTAACTTGAGGGGGGTATTGAGATAGTGTATTTATTATGTATAGGCATTGTTTGTTAGTAGTTTGTTAATAGCTAGTTAGTTTTGTATTAGTTAGTTGATATTGGTCATAGACATTACACACGTATAAAGCGTATATATGTATTAGTCATTTCATTTCACACAACCGACCTTATCTCTTCTCTGTTCGTCTTTGAGAACCTTCAAGGGTTCCTTAATTGGAGCTCAAGCTTGGGCTCTATTCTTCCATTACTCTCATTATTTTTACAGTACGCACATCTTACCTCTACCTAATAGAGATAGAGAGGCGGTTTTCGATAACCTACGGACACCAAAACATGGTTAATAATATAAAAATATCTTAGGTACTAATTTATAATAGAGTTTCAGATTTTGTTAATTGGTACTTATTTGGTAGTAGAACATAACCGGCTAAACTGCACTTATAGTGTGAAGCCTTTCCAGAAATGGGTCAATGCTATCAATTACCTAGTGCAAATCCACATGTAAAATTTAGGGAGCAATAAGTCAGTGCACATAATTTAAGTAAATCCTTTATTAGTGTAACAAAGTTGGACTTAGCATATATGCTTGGGATTGTGAAACAAATTTGACACTATATATGCAGTATAGTTTTATTTATCATAGTGGATTATTTACTTTATTTTAGGTAACAAATTAAACATTTTATAAATAATTATGTTGTTGTAGGTTACATTATCATCATGCTTTACAAAATGAGTTTAATTTATATGCACTGATGTGAATAAAACTTTTACAATAATTATCAAATTCATTCAAAAACATTTACAGATATTTCTTCGCAAAAAGTAGAATTTGTAATCTTATAAACTAATCAAGTAACTCACTACAGTATATAATTTTTGTGATATTTGATACTACATAAGAGTTAGGGACTAAAATGTAAATAGAGAAAGAATACAAAATTATAATGAAGAAAAGTTAGGAAGTTAGCTTTGTTAAAAGGGATCAATTATTGATCCAACAGTGATAACGATAATAATGAATATCTTCATTTTCTCTCCTCCTTCTCTCTATCTTTATATTTCTATAATTCACTATCAATTACCAATCTTCATATCTAGAATCTTGTAAATTAACATGGTATCAGAGCCACAATCACTAATATTGCGTAGATCTAAAGCTTTCCCCTGAAATTGAAGCTTAACAACGGAGGATAGCAAGGTTGATCAATTACCTCATAATAATCATCTTTTTCTTTGCTATTCTGGCATGCCTGGAACAACATTGATATCGTTTAAGATCACGGGTCTAGAGAATTATGCGCGGTGGAGTAGGGCGATGGAGGTCACACTCTTGGTAAAGAACAAGCCATGGTTTGTGGATGGAAGATGCCTTAAGAGCTCATATAGAGGCAGAAGTGTAATGCGGTGGTACTTTCATGGCTAAGTATCACAGTATCAAACGAATTGGTACCGAGTATTTTTTACACTACGAGTGCAATGAAGGTTTGGGATGAATTCGATGAGAGGTTTGACAAAGACAATCTGACTAGGATCTATCAACTCCGGGAAAAAAATTGCTACACTTAGACAAGGTACAGGTTCAATTACCTCTTATTTTTCAAAGATGAAAGATTTATGGGATGAATTGGACATACTGGAACCTTGCCTTCGTGTGATTGTGAACAATCAAGTCCATATGTTGATTATTTGGTGAAACTGAGGTTATTGTAGTTTCTTGTGGGGTTGAATGAGAGATATAGCAAAATAAGAAGCAACATTCTTCATAGGAGGCCAGTACTCATGGAAAATCAAGCATATTCAGCTACAGTACAAGAGGAAAGTCAAAGAGCATTAGGAGTAGTTGAGACAAATAAGGATACCTTAACTATGTTAGCAGGTAGAGGACAAATGCTCAAATGGAATAAACCTGGGCTGATTTGTGAACATTGAGGGTATAAAGGTCATCTAAAGAAGAATTTCTATAAATAATAGGGTATCCAGCTGATTTTAAAGCAAAAAAGAAAAGGAAACCAGGTAGATACAAACCTTATGCTAACAATGTAAAGGCAGAAGGAGAAGTAGATGTCAAAGTGCAGATCCCGAGAAGCTTCATGGCAGAGAAGCACTACAAACACTTAGTCAATTTCTAACCAAATCTTCTATTGGAGAAGGCTCTATTGCTACAACAAATTCATCAGATATGGTAATTATAATGTCATTTCTATCTAGTGTATTCAGTAGCAGGGTATATGATTAGATAATGGATACAGGTGCATCACATCACATAGCATTATGCAAATAAGTATTAGAAAGTCTTAAAGAAATTGAAGGTGAGAACAATTATGGAGTAGAGATACCTATAGGAGATAAGTCAAAAATCACACACTCAGGAGATTCTCTTATCATGGGAAAACAAAGGATAATAAATGTGTTACATGTGCCAGATTTTAAATTCAATCTACTTTTAGTATCCAAGCTAACTGAAGTGTTATTTTGCTTGGCTTCCTTCTACCCTGATTTCTGTGTGTTTAGGGGCTCTACAATGGCAAGGTACTAGGGATTGGTAGAGAAGATATTGGACTCTACATACTTAGAACAGAAGGAGTGGTAGATGCTAAGATTTCTAAATAGGAGACAATAGATACTAAATTGTAGCATCAAATATTAAGACATGCACCATCAAGTACTTTACAGCAACTAGAGGAACTGAAGAATAAAATTGACACAACTAGCACAAGCTATGTCTGATGGTATCTTTCAGCTTGTGCATGCTGATGTTTGGGGTCTATATAAGATCCCAACTTATGACATAAAGCATTATTTTGTGACAATAGTTGATGACTTCAGTTGATATACTTGAATTTGTTTATTTCATTCAAAGAGTGAAGTAATAGTAGTGTTAAAAGACTTTTTTGCCATGGTCAAAAACCAATTTAACACAATGATTAAGAATCAGATAATGGCACAGACTTTTTCAATACTCAGTGCAATGATATGTATGCTTCTCTAGGTACCGTGCATCAAAGAAGTTGTCCATATACTCCACAACAAAATGGACTTGTGGAGAGAAAACATAGACATATTCTAGAGGTAGCAAGGGATCTATGATTTCAAAGTGGTATACCATTAAAGTTCTGAGGAGATTGTGTGAAGACAACTGTGTACTTGATCAACAAGCTGCCTTCAGATGTCTTGAAAGGGAAGTATCCTTTTGAATTGCTACATAAGAAGCCACAAATGTGGATCATTTAAAAGTATTTTGTTGTTTGTGCTATGCAAGCATATTGCCTAATTGTGACAAGTTTTCCCCAATAGCAAGAAGAACAGACTTCTTAGGGTATTCTGAGACTCAACAAGGCTACAAGTTGCTTGATTTAGACAATAAAACCTTCCTGGTTAGCAGAGATGTCAACTTCAGATAGACTGTGTTTCCCTTCAAGACTGATCACAATCACATGGAACATAAGGATTTATTCCTTCTTAATACTATAGACACAACTGAAGTTATTGGAAAAATAGCAGGGATATGCGACCTGATCATACTAGTAATCACAATGCTAATCAAGCTGACCAAGCTGAATCATCCCAAGAACGTGGTCATTCCAGAACCTGAGACTTCAATACTTGCATTCGAAGAAATGAAACAAGAAGATCCACGTGATCAAATGCTTTATGCATTACAAGAACCTATTACAGATACCTCAGTCATTCAGCCCAATGATCAATTGCCTCAAACTACACCTACTGCTTCCTGTTATGCTCCAATCTATACCATCAGTTGCATTTAGAAGATCAGCTAGAAGGGTCAAACCTACTATTTGGCTGAAAGATTACTATACTCTTAGGAAATCCTCCAATCATAGTTCCTACCCCATCTCTCAATATATGCCCTATAAACATCTTTCAACTCCTTGCCAAGCCTATCTAACAACCATCTCAATAGAAATAGAACCAGGGTCTTTCTTAGAAGCTTCACAGGATATTAGGTGGGTTGAAGCTATACAAAATGAGATCAAGACCTAGATGATAATAACACTTGGGAAGTAGTAGACTTGCCTTGTGGAAAGCAGGCAATTGGATCTAAATGGGTATACAAAATCAAATACAATGCAAATGGAGAATTAAAAATGTTCAAAGCAAGACTTGTGGAAAAGGGATACACACAGTAAAAGGGCCTAGACTACCATAAAACTTTCTTACCAGTTGCAAAGATAGTGACAGTCAGAACGGTTATTAGCCCGGCAGATTCAAAGAATTGGCATCTTTTTCAAATGGATGTCAATAATGCGTTTTTTCAGGGAGACCTTAAGAGGAGGTTTACATGCATCTCCCCCAAGGTTTTCATAGGCAGGTAGAGTCCATAGTTTGCAAATTGTCCAAGTCACTATTTGGCCTTGAACAGACATCTAGACATAGAATATTAAGCTAACTAATGCCTTGACAAAGCTGATTTTCTACAAAGTGCCTATGACCATTCACTCTTCACCAAGAAGAGTTGTGCATATGTGTTAATTATATTGGTCTATGTTGATGACCTATTAATTACAGGCAGTTGTGAAGCTATGATATATGCAGCAAAGGAAACATCGCACTTGAGTTTAAAAGTAAAGGATCTGAGAGAGAAGAAATACTTCCTAGGTATTGAGATCATGAGATCACCAAAAGGAATCCTTCTTAATCAAAGGAAATATGCTTTTTGTAAGGCCCCGGAAAATCTTTTCCAAGTAATTTAACATTTCGTCGTGACAATATTTTATTTTTGTGCAAATGAGGATTTAGGATATTATGGATATCAATTTGATATGTTAATAAGTGTATAATTCGTATTAAAAGTGAATTGGGGTCTAAGGAGAGGCCTAAGTCTAAGCCGAGTTGGAAAAATTCATATTAGACAAAAGATACAAATTCAGTATGTACATGACCTCACTTTGAATGATCATATCTTCAGTTATATAAGGATTTGTGTGAGGATCAACCTATCAAACTAAAGCTATTTGAGTCTAGTTTATCATTTGGAGGTGTATACAGAAAGTTATGATCATTTTCGTGTCCCTTCTGTCGCCAGCGAACTAGTGCCTTGGCCATCGCCCAGCGCCACCTGTGGCGCCCGAGACAGTCTATATCTTCATTTCGGGATTCATTTTCCCATTTTCATTTTGGACGAACTTTGAGGGTTTTTTCCACTCTCTCAAGACCTTCAACTCCTCCCATATACAAGGTAAGGTTTTTGGAGTATTTTGAGTTGATTACTACTTCTAAACACTTATATTAACAAGGATTAATCTTGAATAACCTTAGATCTTCTTTCAAATCCTGAAATTTATCAAGAACACCAAAAATGGGGATTATTAAAATTCTTATATAAGAGGTATGCATATCATCTCTAACTACTCTATGGTGATTAATTATGTATGATATATACATTAGAACTCATGGGATGGTGATTGAGAGCCATAGGTGCCTAACCTAGGTTTTGTTGGTATTGTAGAGATTTTAAGATGGGTAATTGATGTATGATTCTTAGTATAATATTATTATGTATACGTGTATGTGCAAATTAGGATTGTGGGATAATTTATGAACATAAATAGGTAAAGATTGGGTTGGGAAATGAAGGAAGTCTTATAAAATGGATTATTAATTAAGGTGCTCATTTAGTATTTGATAAAATGCTCGAATGAGCTAGAATAGTGAATATCCTCCTAATTTGGGTTCAATTTTGTTATTTCTCATAGTAGATTGGAATTGCTTGAATTTCCGGAACGTGGTAATAACTTAAGGAAAGCTCAATGAAGGTATGTATGGTTAACTTTGATCTTTCTAGAGTCACCTTGTTTTTGGTATGTGATATCTATGTGGACTATTTGTAAAATTCTTGTGATTGGTTTGGTTTGAGTGTTTGTGGTTAAGTCTTCCAATATAATGGTACAAGTAATTGACAATAAACTAAATGCTTGATTGTGCAAGTGTTGTGTGGTAAGAGCTGAGAAGCAAATGATGGAAGGAAGTCGTAAATTATGCAATTGGAATAATTATGGTAATAACATATTTGGCTTGTTGTGGATAATTATTATGGTGACTTAAATTGCAAATGAGTTGTTGAAAATGATGGAAATGTTATTGATGGCTACAAAAATTCTTGTGAATTGTCGTGGTTTCTCTTTGAGAATTATTATTGTTGTTCTGTGTGAATTGTTGTTGTGATGGTTGTGAATTGGGACTTGTTCGGTGGGATCGGGTTGCACGTCGCAACACGAAGTAATAAGGTGTGGGTTGTGGTGATAAGGGTGGCCGAGGTAATAAGGGTGGACGAGGTAATAAGGGTGGAAAAGTGATCGAAATCACTATTGAAATGAAATTACGAAAACGATTGTGAAGTTATTGATGTAAAAGTGTTGAAGGGGAAAAAGGAGAGATTACAAACTTGTTTGGCTTATTGTATCTTTCATGTGTATTTGATTGTTGATTCTATTACTGAGAAAGAAATGTGAAATCATTGATGTGATAATGTTGAAGAGGATTAATGAGAGATGGTAAAGTTGTTTGGCTTGATTCTCCGCCGCTACCCCCTGGCTCAGCTCAAGTTCACCCTTCTTCGCCTTAAGAAGAGCCTCCAATTTGCTATTACGGGCGATAGAACTCACAAGCTCCTCGTCCTTCTCCTATAACGCCTCTACCCTACACTCCGATTGGTCCTCCCAGTGCTTAAGTCCCTCGTGTAACACCTAAAACTCGGGATCTTGGAAATAGATGTCATACATCGCCCGGTGTTTAGCACAGTACTGATGGTATTTCGACGACATCCTCTTGTAGATGCATATCCTTCTCCGTTCAAGGCACTCTCTCCATTTCCAGGACGAGGGTCTAACAAAAGAGAAGAGCAGAGTTAGAAAAAATACACCACTACCATACAACCGCCACGACACAATGAAAATCAAAAGGAACCTACTTGCAAGGCCATACCGACGACCTTCTGTGATAACTTCGCGTCACTCATCATCCCAAGCGTCTCACTTTCAGGATCAGCACCTAAAGGCGCAAGGGCCAACGCAACCGTCTCGCTATTCAGAAGCAAGTTGTAACTCACCATAATTACCACATGACATTCGGACCCATCCATCCTCACCTACACACGGGTATGGCTACCCAAAAACTCATGAACATCCACCGGGGCGATATTTGAACCAGATCCATCCTTACCGACATGAGGTCCTCTGACAATGGACGACCCCCCCCCCCCAGCAAAATGCACTGAACTGGCTCCCAGGTCAACTCTCTCCACTCAGGGTGACCTCCCCGATAAAATGGCATAGGCTAAGTACGGGCATCGGGGCTTTCCGAGATGCCCCACTTCCATCTGCTTCAATGGCCACGCTATTTACTAGTTCCAACCTTCTTATTTTCCTCTCTAATGGCTCGTCGCCATTAGAAGATTCATCAATAGGATGTGGTACCGGTACCAATGAGGCATCTTCCCTCAATATCGCAGTTCGAGTTACGTCTCCATGTTGAGGAAGTAGAGGACGACCTTCCCGAATAAACTCGCAAAAAATATATCAATTCTCCGTGGTAGCAATGGATTGTCTAAGAGTAGGGATTGGCGCTCTCCGCATGGAATCTCCCGGACCTGCCGTCATATAGGATCATATAGTTAATCTTGGTCACACGACCTACAAGGTAGAAAGGCAAAAATTTACCTAAGTAAACCCTAGGGCCATAACGATGTACGAAGACAGACCAAGTTCGAGTCTCCTATGTCTGGGGCAGCAGGCCAGCGACCCAGCTTCTGAGACCTGTAATAGGGTGGGGTGGACGAGCCATAGCTGCAACACAACAAGTGATCGAAAGATAAAATAATTATGGAAGACGGTGGGGGGCTAAAGAACTACGATACTTACGAATTGTATTCCACTGCTCTGGAAATCCGGTGAGGTTACAGACAACGTGCTTGGTCTTGGTGAAAAATTACGTATGCCAAAACATACGGCTCGCCCGATCATCCGTCCTGACCACCAGCCCATTTTTACCACAAAGTCACAAGTGCACCATGGTATCCCTGAGGAAACTAGGTGAAAATAAATGTAACCGATGATGGACGGAGATGCCACATTTTGCCAATTTCGCGTACTTAGTCAGCAGCAGAAGCACCTTGAGCGTGTTCGTCAACCATGATAAAAGCTGAGCCTGACAAACATGATAAAATCTGCAGAATTCATCCGCTAGATAGAAAAGAGGAAGGGTGTAGCTGATCACAAAAGGATATTCATAAAAGGCAGAGTACCCAGGCATGTGAACGTCAACATAACCTCCCTCCGCTAGAGTCATCTCTACGTGTGTAGAGGTACCGTACTTTATGCGGAAGGCATCAAGGTGAGTCTAATTCATCTCAGAAAGTACGAAGTTTGTAGTAGGGTAACATCTTTGAGGAAGTCATTCCGAGAAAAGGGATGCTTCGGTATAGTGCCTCCACTATAAAAGGACTATCCCCATCTTCTATATCCACCTCTCCACTACCGAAAAGAGGTGCTGCTTTTGACGGAGCGACTCAGGAACCTCTTCATTAGTGCGACGAGACCTTGGCATGATTTCGTTTAAAAGGATTAGTCAAACAAATGGAGTGAAGGAGAGAAAAACTTCCGTCCGGGAATGGAAACAAAGAGACGTAAAAACGGAGGAAGAAAACCGAAGAATTATCAAGAATGGCCAAAGTTTTTCAAAGGAATAAAACCTTTCATATATTTATAGGGTTGGGTGGAACTACAATCGAGATGATAGGTTTCAAATTAACGCATGAATCAAAGAAAAAAACCGTCAGCCTTTGCCTCAAAAATTCGTGTAATGATGACATATGTAAAAGCTGACGTCACCCCCGGGTGACGTGCACTCTTCGATACTTCGCCGAACATGAAAACCATCTATCGTTGGCCACGTCGTAATATCCTAACGAGTGAAATTCCTCGTGACAAAGGCATCGAGTCTGCTCATCGAGGATGCATTCGCTCGTAACCTCGACGAGTGGAGGGACTAACAGTATGGGTCTGAATTTGATCTACCATGACCTATGGTAGGTACGACAAACGACCGAACACCTATGAGTCGACAGAGCAATACGACCCAGCGGTAGAAGAGGAGACACAACCACATCGATAGTAGATTCGTCGTATTAGAGGACTGAGGGAATATTCAGTAGATGTTTCTTAATTTGTCGTCCCTACGATTAGGGTAAACCCCTCAGTATATAGGAGGAGTAAAAGTCTTGTAAAAGGAAGGAAGGATTTCTAAAATAAACACTGGCCTTGAACAATTATTATCTCTCTACAATCATCTTCTCTCTCTATTATTATCTTTATACTATTATCACCTCTCTACTATTACCGTCCTAGAGTTTATTATCTTCGGCTACGATTTACCCCTTCATAATTTACATATTTGCTTAAAATAAGGTTAAAATATTTTAAGCCAAACACAAAACATATTCCAAATTGTTTGCAACAATATCCAATCCAAACAAATAATGATTTTTAAAAACCCAAATTTAAATTCAAAGTTCAAAGCTTTTTAATAAATGTAAATGGTGGAATTGCTGCTCTCTTTCCCTTTGCTTTACATTACTGAAATTAGGAATTGAGAGATAGAGAGAGACGTAGAGAGAATTCTCAATTCTTTGCAATACACATCCAACTCAAACAAATAATATTTTTTGAAAACCCAATTTCGAATCCAAAGCTTCAATACTTTTTAATGGTTGTCAATGGTAGAATCGTTGGTGGGTGCAAGATACGTGGGGAAGAGGGGTGGGATATGGAGAGAGAAACGTGGGAGTGTGAAAGATATGTTAGAGTAATTTTAGTACACTAATTATTATCATCAATTCCCTTAAAATATACATAAATGGTAATTGAGTATATAAAATGTAATTATAGTAAAATTTGAATAGGAAGGATAATATAGTTTCATATAGTGTATAGGAATATAAAAATTCCAATCTATTTTTCAATGTATAAATATTTATCATTTTTAATGTAATTATAAACTTAATTCCAATTTAATTTACAGTGATTCTCTATACAATTATTCCTATAACAGTCTAGCAAGTTAGCAGCTGGCCGAAAGTTAGTCACTTTGGGGCGACCAAATATTGAATTTCATTTTTCCAAGTGGCAAAGTTTATGTGTCAAAGTCTCATTGTTCAAAAGTCTTAATTCAGAAGAGGAACGATGTAACTAAGTTCACTTTTATGCATTGATAATTTATATTTTCATACTATCAAGTTACTCTCTCAGGTCCAAAATAAATAATTTTTAAATTTTTTTTGTCCAATATAAGTAATTTTTTCAGATTTCAAGACTGAATTCATTATTTTTCTCCTACATTGCCCTTCGAGTAAATAGTATTAGAATATGTGCTAGAAGAGTTTATGTAAAGAGATAGTAAATATTAATATGGTCAAATTCATTGCTAATTAGTGTTGAAAGGTGGATTTCTTAATATTTGCGAAAACTGCTAAAATATCACTTATTTTGGACAGGATGAAGTACTTAACATGTATCTCGTGAAATTTGATTTAGAAATTTTGTTGTTAATATTAAGTGAGGTTGGAGGTCTGGAGACAGACTCTCGAGTCTAAGGGTTTTAATCTAAGCAGATTTAAGTGCAAGTTTAGCGCCGAATAGAGCGAAGTAGGCATGGACGTGAAGTTTGGGTCTCAAGTCATCGCCAAGAGGGATAATTTCAGATATCTTGGGTCGGTGATTCAGGGGGACGGAGAGATTGACAGGAATATCACTCACCGCATAGGTGAGGGTTGGTCGAAGTGGAGGCTTGCATCAGTAGTCTTGTGTGTCAAGAAAGTGCCACAAAAACTTAAGGAGATGTTATATTGAGTTGTAGCTAGACCTGCCATGTTGCATGGGCGGAGCGCTGCCGATGAAGAACTCTCATGTTCAGTGAATGAAGGTTTCCAAGATGCAGATTCTCAGATGGATGTGCGGGCTCACCACATTAGATAAGATAAAGAATGAAGTTACTCGGGAGAAGGTGGGGGTGGCCCCACTAGATGAGAAAATGCGAGAAGCAAGGCTCACGTGGTTCGAGCATGCGCGGAGGAGAAGCCCTGATGCCCCGTTGATGAGTTGTGAGCGGTTGGCGATGGTCGGCGTGAGTCGGGGTAGAGGGAGGCTTAAGAGATATTGGGGAGAGGTGATTAGGTAGGACATGGCTAGAATGCAGATTTCCGAGGACATGACCCTTGATAGGAAAGTCTGGAGGTCTAGTATCAGGGTTGTAGGATAAGGGCTTCTAGAATATTTCGTACTTCTTTCCCAGGGCTGGGAGGGTTTGGTAGGGCTCCCCATAGATAATTTGTGTATTGGATTGTGCCCCTTATGGTAGTTACTATTTGATGCATGCCATTTTATTCATGGTTTTATGATTAGATAATTATTTATGTGATTTCTGCTGGAGTTACTAATGCTCTTTTGTTTTGCTTTTGTTTTTCTTTTCCTTTCCTGAGCCGGGGGTCGATTGGAAGTAGCCTCTCTGCCCTTTCGAGTAGGGGTAAGACATGTGTATGTATTACCTGCCCCAGACCTCACTTTATGGGACTATACTGGATAGTTGTTGTTGTTGTTGTTGTTTGGACATAAGTATTGTAAAATTTTGAAAAAAAAGTGAAGAAAATTTTCAAGTAAAAATAATATTTGAAAATTAGAATTGTGTTTGGACATAAATATAATTGTTGGTTATTTTTAATTTTTTTTTTTGAGTGATATGAAATGAATATTTTATAAACAACATTTTTGAGTTTTTAAATTTTTGAAAATTATGAAATTCATGAAAAATTGAAGATTTATTGGCCAAAGGTTAATAAAAAAAAGTAATGTTGCTTTATTTTTTCATGCTGAAATTTTGTCACAGACGAGGTAACTCGTCACATTGACGCTAATAATGCACACTTGCTCCTATGGAATTATATCCCATCTCTAATTTTCTATCCAATCTAGATAACCATCCAACGACATGTTAGCCGAAAGACAATCCTCTGTTTTGAACCACATCAGGAACCCACCTTACAGGAATTGGATAATGACTCCTCAATCCACATTACATGCACATTGAAAAGTGGACTTCTTCCCATGCTTACATAAAGTGCTCATCTGATTCGATATCGATTGTCCGGAGAAGGAAAAAAATTGATTATGGATTTAGGCTTAGGTTTAAATTTCTTTGTTTGATCTTGCAATAAGGTTATTCCCGTTAATTCCCTTCATCGACAGATTGTACATGAAAGAAGACCAAAATGTGTGTCAAAAACAATGGCGGATCTAAGTTGTACATATGCATTGAGATAAGGCTACGTGTGTCAAAGACAGTGGACCTAGATTTTAGATGAGTTTAATTTATTCAATTCAGAGGCTGTTGACGACTTCAAACAGTGAAGAAAATTGGGCTCACGTATGACGTAGCTATACTTCGGTCTTCTATCTAGCAAAGGTATAACCAATGGGCGGGTAAAAACTTACCCGCACATGATATTTATATCAAATCAATTAATATAATATGTGTTTTGTATGTGGACTTCAATTATATAACTAGGAGTATTAATGGATCGATTCGACCGGTTATTTTATAAAATTTTACCATACCAATTTTCGGTTATTTTATTATGTATAGTCAAAATTGAACTTTTTGAAACCATCCCAATCATGTCGGTTTCTCTTCAGCAGCGGTACGATTCGGTAAATTTTCGGTAATTTTTTAATGGCATATAAAGGTCACTAGTAGAAATAGAATGCAATAATATATATACTTTTTTAGGACTTAGCAAAACTCTCTAGATATTTTTACAGTTTAAAAGGTGATGAATTAAGAAAATATGAAAGCTAGCGAGAATATAGATCAATCAACTATTCTACATCAGCTTAAAATAAACTAAGCAAATACAAAAATAATATAAATCATATGAGTGAAAATATATTAACTAAGTTGGGATTCAAGAATAAAGTCTACAGAAAATTAAATATTCAAGAAGATAAATCAAAATCATACGAAAGAAAACATGTTCAGTACATTATAGATTGCTACTCTTACTCGCTACAATACCTTGTGTTTTGCTAGTGAACATGCTAGAAATAATTTAGTTTCAATAGGAGTATCAAAATAGGTTTGGAGGATTTTAAGTTTAATTACGTGTTGGCTTGTAACTGTTTCATAATTCAAAGGCCCAAGAAATATATAATGCTTTATTATTTTTAAACTTAATATATATATATATATATATATATATATATATATATATATATATATATATATATATATATATATTATTCACATTATAAATTTATTCGGTACGGTTCAGTATTTTTTCATATTATCTTCATAAAATAAAAAACCTACCCTAATTGTCGGTACGATTATAAATTTATATAAAAACCTATAATTTTATTTAAAGAAACCTAAAATTCGGTTCGGTTCGGTCTTTTTTCTCAATTTTTAAATACCGATTGACACCCTACATATAATCATGGTAAGTTATATGCATTCTCATCTAATTAAATTAATTAATCATGATTAGTTAATATTTTTTGGTGTAAACACCCGATGTGAGTAAGTATTTATCCCAATGGGTGTCGATTATCAAGTCAAAAGAATGTTCAAGCTCCACTCAGGGGCATGATTGAAGTTTGCCAGTTTGGAATTGTAATTCTTTTTAAGTTATTAAATTTTAAATTAATAATTTACATATATTTAATAAATTTTTTAAAATAAATACATAGTTTGAACAACAATCCCACACTTTGGTTTCGCCCCAGGCTCAACTACCCACCATCTGTATGATAATAGAGTAGCAGGCATACGACTAAGTGAAGTCGTGAGAAAATTCCATATATTTGGGTATTATTTGCCTTGCTTGCTTGGTGTTCGGATGTTAATTATGTGACAATTGCACTTAATAGAGCTTCTTTCACGTATAGAAATGCTTGGACATGAATTGAAGAAAAATTGAAAGACATGGTACCTCAGAGCTACAAAATGGAGAAATAAAAGAAGAAAATCAATGCAACAAAGAGTCATGGCCATAGAAAGTACAATGCATTATCCAGGGCACAGTCATTGGCACCCCAGACAGTGCCTTGTGCAAAAATAATGGCGCCATAGAAAGTGCAAGGCATTATCCAGGGCACCGTCATTGGCGCCCCATATAGTGTCTTGCGTAGAAACAATGGTGTCATAGACAATGTATCGCGCCGACGATGCCATCCGAGCAAATTTTAATTCCTCATTAGTTTTGGACATGTTGAATTTACCCGTTACCCTATAAATACTCCTGAAAGTTAGTTTTTGAAAGGTTAGACATCATTAGAGATGCAAGAGGCTACAAAACACTTTGGAAACACGAACCCCTCGAGTTTTTCTCTCCCGTTTCTTTATATTTGTAGTTTGAGCTCTTAGATATACTATGAATATGTACCCAATTATGAGTAGCTAAGCCCGTCATCTAGGTTTGATGAAACAAATTTTTGGATGAATTCTTGATTGTGTTTTGATATAATTGAGCCATTATTACTCTTTAATTGTTCAACTATATGTTTCTTGTGATTAATTGAAGGGCCCTTGAATAAATGTGTCTAGTTTTCTTATATTGCTTGAGAAAGAATATTTTATTAGATTATTGTTGAACAATGCCACTTTGGAGCAAGTTGAGAGATTAATTACTTGAATTTAAAAGCGTGATTAAAGATAACAAAGCTTTGGCATGATATTTATGAATTGTACGAATTGTCAACTAGAGTAGTTCGAGAGAATACTTCTAGTAAATTATTGTAATTAATTGGAGATAATTGCGCTACACAAGTAGTCATCATATTTAGAGAGTGTTACAACGATATTATAGCAAACGTGTGAGGAATTAATCCGACAATCAGCAAAATCATAAACCCTAGATCCTCTTATCCTTGAATTCAACTTTATTCTTGTTAATTGTTAGGTTTTTTGGTCATTTTTCCTTAGTTAAGTAATTTGTATTAATTCACAAATAAATTCTTGAACTTTGAAAATTGTCTGAGCTTATCATTAGTAAACTGAAAAGTTGTAGTAAAAAAGTTAGTTCCCTGTGGGATTCGACTCCAGACTCTTGAACAAAATTATTTTTTGTAGTGACTACTTAGTTCTTTTTATAAGATATAGTTGGACGTAATTAAATTTTGGCGCCGTTGCTGGGGAACTAACAGTGTTATTTATTACAACTTGAAAGAATTTCTAGAATTCTTAGTTTAGATCATTTTTCCGTAGTGCTAAAAATATTTCCTTTGAAATTTCACATTTGAATTCTTTTATGCCTCATGGTCATGCCTAGAAGCTCCTTGAGAATTGGTGAGCTATTTGAAGGCCTCTCAGATCTAGAGAAAGCATTCAGGACATTGAATCGGGCTAATAAGAAGGGAAAATAGCTAAAATAGAACGAACAACTCGAAATTAAAATGGGCGACATCGAGAACGTCAACGGGAATAAAATAAATAATCAAGTTGACCCAAATATCGGAGTGGTAGCACCTATTGTGCAGAAAGTTGCTCTATTTGATTGGGCGCAACCAACATTGGCAACTACAATTCTAGTCCCTCCGATACAAGCAGAGATATTTCAAATTACAAACAACATGTTGCACTTTCTTCAGAATAAAAGGTTGTTATCTGAGTCATATATCGAAGACCCACAACAACATTTGAAGATTTTTTATCAATTTGTATCACTCAAAGATAGACGAATGTGACACCTGAAGCAATCTGATTGTTACTGTTTCCAGTCTTAGTGACTAGGAGGCGCAAACTTGACTGAATTCGCTCCCAATAAACTCCATTGCTACATGGGAGGAACTAGTCAAGCAGTTCTTAAACAAGTTCTATCCACCCAATAAGGCAGAAAGAAAAATTGATGAGTTTGGAATTTAGGCAGAAACCAACTGAAACTTTGGAAGAAATCTGGGAGAGGTTTAAGGGCATGTTGGTGAAGTGTCCATACCATGGCATCCTAGATCAGATGCTACGACATAAATTCTATATAGGTTTGGCTGACAATTTGAAGGCCAATGAAGATGCTTCAGCCAGGGGTGCATTCTTGAGTAAATCATTCACAGAGTGTAAGATTCTTCCTGACAAGCTGGCTCAAAATTCAGACTGGATGATAAAGGATACAAAACTCATTCCAATACTGCATTCTATTACTCTTGACCCAAACATACAAATGTAGAAAACATAGCCACTCATATGACCCAGATGAGTTTGTTGACAAACAAAATTGATGAGATGGATACGAAATAGGTTCATATTATTAACACAACAAATAGAGACATATGTACTCCATGCATAAATTAGTCATATGTTTGCTCGTGTAGTGGAGAGAATGATAACCAAGGTTTCCTAGAAGAGATGAATTACGTGAATAATTTTTGGGTTAGAGGAAAGACGAACAATAATGGGGACCTCAAAATCAGCAGTACAGACCAACCCAGCAACAATACAATACCAATCCCGGGGAAGCACGACCACAACGCCAAGTTGTGCCTTATAAAAGGCAGCAAGTCTACAATCAGTAGCACCAACAACATTTGGCTTACCAACTGCCTCATCAATAGCAGGTGACAAGATAGGATGACAGTAATATGATAGAAATCAAGGACATGCTGCAACAAATTATTAGGACAAATGGAAGGATGCAAGAAAGGTTAGTTGCACATGACTCGGCTATTAAAGGCATCGAAACTTAGTTAGTCCAGATGTCCATGGATTTGAACAATCTACCACAAGGAACGTTGCCTACATACACAAACATCAACCCAAAAGGGCAGAACTCAAATCAGTTAATGGCAACAAGTCTCAAGAACGGAAGTGATTAGGACAGAGAGCAAGAAGTTTCTCAATCAAATAGAGACATAATGCCACTTACTACAATGCCATTTGAGATCGATGATTCAATGGAGATCATATAGGTTGTAATTGAGCAGGCACAAGTTGAAAAAGGTAAAGAGAAGAAAAATGAACAACTCAGGTAGCGGAAAAGACTGTTAATCAGGAAAACACACAAAGCAATAGGCAGAAGCTAATTCCTGCACCATTCCCTCAAAGGTTGGAAGTGCAAAAAAAAAAGATGATCAATAGAGGAAATTCATGAAAAAGCTTAGACAAATTCAATTGAATATTCCGCTGATGGATGTTTTGAGGGAAATGCCAAGATATGCGAAAATGATGAAGGATATGACATCTCGAAGGTTTGACTTCCAGGACTTGTCTACTGTAACTCTAGCACAAACTTGTACTGTGGTAGTGACAAGACATGTGGCGCAAAAAGTGTCTGATCTCGGTAGCTTCATTATCCCATGCATAATTGGAAGTTATGCTTTTGCTAAAGCATTGTATGATTTAGGAGCCAGTATTAACTTGATGCTCTTGGCAATCTACAGAAAGTTAGGCATTCGCAGAGCTAGACCAACCTCAATGGAATTGCAACTGGTTGATCACATAGCATAAAGGCCAACAGGAATCCTGGATGATGTGCTCGTCCAAGTGGGGAAGTTTGTATTTTCTGTTGATTTTGTGATTCTTTATTTCTAGATTGACAAATAAATACCCATAATTTTGAAAAAGTCGATCTAGCCACTAGGAGAGCGTCGATTGACTGTGAGATTGTAGAGTTAAAAATGAGATTGAACAATTAAGAAATAATATTCAATGTTCAACAGTCTATGAAGAGGCCTATCAAATTCGAGAATTGTTCGCTTGTGGAGGCAGTTGATGTGATACTACAAGAGGAGTATGAATTTTAATGAAGTAGATGGTGAATAATTGACAGAGTGGGTTGTGGCTCTCGAAGGTCAGGGGTTCTTGAAATGGAACCTCAGTTTGAGACACTACACTTTGAAGAAAGAGAAACACTGCTTGCGAAGCCGTCTATAGAGGAACCACCATAGTTGGACCTGAAATCGCTTCCATCTCACCTCAAGTATGCCTTCTTAGGGACTAACTCTACTTTACCTGTTATTATCTCATCTGGTTTGTTATCTGTGCAGGTAGAACACCTCCTACAATTGTTACAGGAATGTATGATTGCTATTGGTTAGACTATGGCACATATTAAGGGTATCACGTCGGCCTTTTGCATGCAAAATATTTTCTTGAAAAAAGGCCACAAACCTTCCAGGGAACATCAAAGAAGGCTGAACCCAAACATGACGGAAGTTATGAAGAAAGAAGTAATTAAGTGGCTGGACGCGGGGATCATTTTTACGATCTCGAATAGCGTCTGGGTAAGCCTAGTCCTATATGTTCCGAAAGAAAGGTGGTATAACTTTTGTACAAAATTAGAATAATGAGTTGATCTCTACTCTTACAATCACGGGTTGGCGAATTTGGATGGATTATAGAAAACTAAACACTGCTACCCGAAAAGACCACTTTCCCCTTTCATTCATTGACCAACTGTTAGATATATGGCAGGGAAGTCTCACTTATGTTTTTTGGATGGATATTTGAGGTAGAATCAAATAACAATAGTCCTTGAGGATAGAGAGAAAATGCCATTTAATTGTCTGTTTGGGATCTTTGCCTTTCGAAGAATGTCGTTTGGCCTGTACAATGCACCTGCCACTTTCCAGAGGTGTATGTTAGCAATTTTCACTGATATGGTTAAAGATATTATGGAAGTCTTTATGGATGATTTCTCATTGGTAGGGAATTCATTCGAATAATGTCTTCACAATTTAAGAAGAGCGTTGAAAAGGTGTGTGGAGACAAACCTGGTGCTGAATTGAGAAAAATGTTATTTTATGGTAAAGAAGGTATTTTGGAGCATCGAGTGTCAAGTAAGGGTATTGAGGTTGACCATGCTAAGGTTGACATGATTGAGAAGTTTTCACCACCCATTTCAGTCAAGACAATAAGAATTTTCCTTGGGCACGCCGGTTTCTACAGGTGATTTATAAAGGATTTCTCTAAAATATTTAGCCCCTTATGAAAGTTGCTTAAAAGGATCACCCCTTTGTGTTTTCTGATGATTGCAGGTTAGCATTTGAGGAACTGAAGAAGATACCACTGATTGTACCAATCATCATTGCACTCGACTGGGAGCAGTCGTTTGAGCTTGTGTGTGATGTGAGTGACTATGCTAGAGGATCATTTTTTATGTTGTAGCAATGATAAAATGGTGCATCCAATTTACTATGCAAGCAGAACATTAAGTAATTGCAAAAATCAATTATACTGTGACAGAGAAAGAGATGTTGGATGTGGTGTTTTCATTCGACAAATTCAGGTCTTATTTAAAAGGTTCAAAAGTGATTGCTTATCCTGACCATGCAACACTTAGGTTCTTGATAGCAAATAAGGAGTCAAATCCACGTTTGATCTGTTTGGTTCTTTTGATATAGGAATTCAACTTGGAGATCCGCGATAGGAAAGGCACGGAGAACCAAGTGGCAGACCACCTTTCACAGTTTGAGGGAGCTGAAAAGAAAGCAGAGGTTGAAGATATAACAAAGACATTCCCGGATGAACAATTACTAGCACTAGCAATGGAGGATATGCCTTGGTATGATGATATTGCTAACTATTTGGCTAGCGGTATTGTACCATATGAACTCTCTTCAATGCAAAAGAAAAAGTTTTGTTGTGATTGTCAGTCTTATTACTAGGATAAACCTTAACTTTTTAAAATATGTGTGGATAGCACGATCCAGAGGTGTATCCCCGAGAAAGATCAATCTTCTTTTTTGCAGGCTTGCCACGCTTCATCATATGGTGGGCACTTTGGAGGAATTCGGATAGATACAAATTTGTTGGAGCTGGGTTTGCATTGTAAACATTTATTCAAGAATTCCCATGCCTGGGTGAAAAGTTGTAGTGCCAAATGAACGATCGCCATCACGAGATGTCGATGACTACAATTCAAGAGGTAGAAGTGTTTGATGGGTGAGGGATTGATTTTATGGGAATATTTGTCAGCTCGTGTGGTAACATGTACATATTGGTAGTAGTTGACTATGTCTCCAAATGGGTTGAAGTGATGGCTCTTCCAACAAATGATGCAAAGTAGTGATAGGATTTCTTAGAGAAAACTATTTTCATGGGGTTTGGCACTTCGAGAGCTATAATCAGTGATGGTGGAATGCAGGGCTGTTAGAAAAGTATGGAGTTCGCCATAAGGTCACCATACCTTACCACCTGGAAACGAGCGGACAAATGGAAGTGTCCAATAGGGAAATCAAAAGAATCCTGACCAAGACAGTGAATGCGACTCGGACTAATTGGGCAAGGAAGTTGGATGATGCATTATGGGATTACCGTACAACATTTAAAATTCCAATTGGTATGTCTCTGTACAAGTTGGCATTTGAAAAACGTATGCCATCTTCAGGTGGAGCTTGAGCATAAAGCCTTATGGGCACTACCACAGTTGAATTTGGATATAGCGCGAGCATCACTAGAGTTACAGAGTTACATGAACTCGCTACCACAGTTGAATTTGGATATAGCGCGAGCATCACTAGAGTTACAGAGTTACATGAACTCGGGGAGTTATGGTTCTAGTCATTTGAGAGTATGAGATTGTATAAAGAAAGGATAAAGATGATGCATGATAAGCACATTCTAGATAGGAAATTCAAGATCTAGTATTGTTATACAACTCGAGATTGAGATTATTTTTGGGTAAGCTAAAATCTAGATGGCCAGGACCATTTAGATTGGTGCAAGTGTTCCCTAGTGAAGCAGCATAGATTGAGTCCGAAGACAAGACAAACAAGTTTAAAGCGAATGGGCAAAGGTTGAAGCACTACCTTGGAATGATTGAAGAAAAAAGGGAGAAATATGTAATATACTTGGAAAAGCCCCAATATATGAGCGAAGTATAATCCTGAAAGCCTGTGTCGTGCCACGACATTAAATCAGCCGCTTCCTGGGAAGAAACCTATGGTCGTGTTGAATTCGTCATACCATGATGTTAACTAAGGCGCTTAATTGGAGGCAACCCAATTCATAACGTAGAGTTAGTTTAGTTTTAGTTTACGATGTTTTATGTTGAAGTGTACTAAAATGTGTGCTTTGAGTGCATTTCAAGTGTTTTTATAGGTAGTGGAGCTATGTGGAAAGGAGATGTACTTGGGTGTCCAAAATAAGCTAAAAGGTTACAAAATGAATAAGAAAACATCGAGCCATTACGAGGCGAAGTCCAAATAGTATGTTTTGCACGCCTTGTGTTATAGCGAGGCAGTGACCATACAGTGACCCAGACCCCACCCTAGACTGAGTTTAAGCACCTCCTATGCTGCATAGCGGTGTCTAACGCTGTAGGTTTATCGCGCCTGATGGCGCTTTGCGTGATGCTTTTGTCGCTGCCCATGCCGCCTCGCGCGCCCAGGTAAGCAAATTTTATTAACCCACCCCAAACCAATTAAAATGAAAACATTATTAAAATCCAACCCCACTCCCCCAGCTTCTAAAACACAAAGAGAGCAACCCCTCTGCCTAACTCCCAACACTATTGCCCCATTCCAAAATAGAGAAAACTCCAAGTTCTCAAGTTGCAGTCCCACCCCCACTGCCTCGTCCTTCCTCTCAATTCTCAAGTACGTGCAATATGGGTCGTCCAACAGCTAGTTCTTAATCAGCAGCTAAGTCCAAGGCACCACCAAAGGCAAAGTCTACCTCGTCAAGCCCACCACCAAAGAAAAGGACCGAAGTCGAGGCTGCGTCTAGTAGTCACAATGGTAATGGAAAGCAAGTGGCTTCTACTTCTGCCGGGGCACAACCTCAAGAGAGAAAGAGACTCGTGATATGGAATCAAGAGTGTTCCCCCATATGGAAAAGCATTTTATAGGAAGCATCACCCAAACTCATATCTCCCTGAATTTGCAGTTGATCAGCACAAACTGAAGTCCCATTGCCCTCAGATTTAGGAAAGAGTACATAAACTATGATCAGATTTTGTATTTAAAAATCCGAGAGAAGCAAACTTTAGCTTAGTGCGCGAGTTCTATGCCTGGTGGAACATTGAGGATAAGGAGCAATTAGAACCTATTCGTGAGGGGTTGATTGATATTGCAACTAGTGCACTATGTAGATTCTTGGATGTCGTTGATGTCTCATGTAGTCCGTTGTGTGACTTTATTGACTGGCATGCTTACAGAGATATTAGGCACACACTATGTGGTGTTAATTCATTTGCGATATGGAACGGACAAGAGATACAACACTCATACTTCTTTGTCTAAAGTGAAGTTTACAAAAATTGCTAAAGACCTAAAGTATAGTTGCGCTTATTAAACACGAGACTACTTCCATGTGATCATGATTTTGCTGTTGCTCGAGAGAGAGTATGTCTAGTATATTTCTTAATAAAGGTAGTGGGCGAATATGGTCCAGTTGCTACATAGTCAGACGGCACAATCTAGAAATGGCACACCTAATGGAATATTCTTTGTGAATCTGCTTACGCAGTACTTGCGTAAAGAGCAGGTAGATGAGGAGCCCTAGTTTGAGATATTGCTTCATGGCCACTTCGGAGGGGAGGACTCAGTTGACTGAGCGGTTCCCTCTCAACCTACCTTCACAACGATTGGTTAGTTTAGTGGCAGGTCAAGGGGTGCCACCAGAAGAAGATATCATTACTCCAGAGCATTCGGTACAGAGTAACGAGGAGCAGGTTAATCTAGTAGTTGAGCCAGCGGTTGATGCCACTAGTGAGGATCTATGTGATGATGTTGATAATTGAGATGAAGCTGACCGGGACTTTTTCGATGAGGGCCATCATCTCGAGGATTCATTAGGGATTTCTTATTCACCCTTTCTGCTTTAATTATGCATTGGGGACACTACATGTTTAAAGTGTGGGGTAGGTAACTCTCATTGTGCATAGTAGGAATAGATTACTAACCATATTAGCTTCTTATATTTTTAATTTTTAGCTTCTTATATTTTTAATTTCAAGCTTCTTATTTTCTTGATTGTTAGCTTCTTGTTTTATTATGTTAGGATACTCTAGAATAGTATTAAGTAGTGTAGCAGTTTTGTTTTAAAAAAAGGAAAAATAGGTTTTTCCTGACGATGGATCTCCTAGACAATTTTATTGAGGGATTAAACTCTAAAAAAATAAAAAAATTAGAAAATAGAAAAGTATGAAAATTTCTTTTATTTTCCTTAGGTAGTAATATAATAATTCCCGTAATTTCTCTTCTTACCTCATTATTTTTTCATGGGATGTAACTTGAATAAGGTAGTAGTTATATATATATATATATATATATATATATATATATATATATGTATAAACACACATTAGGGGTGCCAAATGGGCGGCTTTGGTCAATTTTGGGCGGGTCAAAATGGGTTGAGTCAATAATTGGATGGGTCACCAAAAGTTACTTGGGCTAAGATGGGTTGGGTCAAGATGAGTTAAAATTCGGGTCATAACCCAATCCGCCCAACTCTTATTAAACTTTAATTAATATGTTTTATTCTCTTATAAATTGTATAATTACTAAATAAGGCTTTTTTGCTTTTGTTATGGTCATATTTAAATTATTAAATAAACAATAAAATTATTTCTAAGATATTTTAACAAACTTACTCATGGATTAATTTGGACTAAAAATTAGCCCAACCTTAAATGGGTTGGGGCAAGATGGGCTAAGTTCAATAAAGAGTGGTCAATAACCAACCCAACCTTGGGCGGCTTGGGCAGGTCATTTGGGCTTGGGCTAAATTTGACAGCATATATATATATATATATATATATATATATATATATATATATATATATATATATTATAGTAGAGTAGTATGTATGAAATAACAGAGAAGAATTTATGTGATTTGCACCTTTTAACTTGTTTGATGGTTGCATACTTATGTTCTGGAATATGTTTCACCTTCCCTTAGCTTAGATATATGATGATGCCTTGATAAAAATAAATAGCATATAATATAATTCCTATGCCTCGATTGCTTGACTTGTGTTCACTTTGTGTTTTATACTTAGAATATCTCTTAGCATGAATACTTATTTGATTAAGAGTCCGAATGAAACCGTATGTAGTGTGTCATGTTCCATGTGTAAAGTAAGTTCGTTGTATAGTCCATGTTATTCCATTTGAGTCTATAACTTGCCCGAAATTTGAATTGAAGCGAAATTCTAGGTATTGCTCGGTTTGAGAATGATGTTAGACTTTCTTTGTTCTTTTAGAGTTTTGTTGACTATCACAAATAAAATTATCCCTAGTTAACTTTTGAACCTATAAGCCTTTCTTTTGGCACCCACATTACAAGTATATCCCATTTTATTCTTAATTGAATTGTTTTTATCCGTAGACCTCATAAAACACTTGAACTACAAAGAGAGCACTAAAAAGAAGTAACGAGGAAATTTGGGATAACATTAGAGTGAAACCAGTAGAATAAAGAAATTTGCACTGCAAATATACATCCATCAGCGGCAAGCCAAAAATACAAAAAATAAAACATAAAAAAATAAAAAAATAAAGGTTTCTTATTTTGCTAGTGGATTTGATTTGAAGCAGTGCGTAAAGAAGAACTATATAATAAATGTTTTCTACCCATCCCTTAGCCCACATTACAACCATACTAAAGTGCTAGTTGATTTCAGACAGAGCGAGCCTATATTAATAGAGATTTAAATAATGGGCAAGCCTATGGTACATATTTTTCATGAATGTGACTTCTTTGAGACAATGAGTGGTTTTTCTTCATATGTATGAGTCCTTAAATTATATTCGATCATGCAATTTAGATGTGTGGACGACTTACTCTTTTGTTTTAGTGCGAGGGCACATGGTTTCACAAAGGATATGTGACTTTATTTGACCTCTCATTTAGATTAAGTATTCAAGCCTCGGGTGCATTGTGACATTGAGTTACTTTTTGAGGCTAGGATAGTCATAATCATGTTGTTCCTGTATTGAATTTTTGAATTTGCAAATAAGTACGGGAAGTGTATTTTGACAACAAATGCTAGAGCTTAATTGTTGCTAGCAACCATGGTTATAGGTGTAGTGTGATGTAAATGTGTGGCTTGTTGGGTCCTTGATGAGGAAGTGTGTAGTTGGTTGACTCGATGGCGAGCAAAAATTAAGTGTGGAGTATTGATGGTGTGAGATAATTCCATATTTTTTGACATTATTTACCCTATTTGCTTGTTGTTTGGATATTAATTTGTGTGACAATTGGCTTAATAGAGCTTCTTTTACGTGTATGAATGCTTGGACATGAATTGGAGAAAAGTAGAAAGAAACGGTACCTTAAAGCTACAAAATGGAGCAATAAAAAAATGTAGTGCAACAAAGAGTCATGGCCATAGACAATGCAAGGCATTGTCCAAGGCAGTGTCATTGGCTCCCTAGACAGTGCCTTGCGCAAAAATAATGGCGCCATAGACAGTGCAAGGCATTGTCATTGGAGCCTCAGACGTCGCCTTGCGTAGAAACAGTGGTGCTATAGACAGTGCCTCGCGTTGACGATGCTATCCAAGCAAACTTTAATTCCTAATTAGCTTTGGACATGCAAAATTCAGCGTCTACACCATTAATACCCCTTAAAGTTTGTTTTTGAAGGGATAGACATCATTAGAGAGGCAAGAGGCTACGAAACACTTTGGAAACACGAACCCCTCGAGTTTTTCTCTTCGATTTCATTATATTTGTAGTTTGATTCTATTAGATATTACTATGATTATCTACCCTATTATGAGTAGCTAAGCCCGTCATCTAGGGTTGATGGAACCTATTTTTGGATGATGTCTTGATTGTGTTTTGATATAATTGAGCCGTTATTACTCTTTAATTGTTCAACTATATATTTCTTTTGATTAATTGAAGGACCGTTTAATAATCGTGTCTAGTTATCTTGTGTTGCTTGAGAAAGAACACTTGATTAGAATGTTGTGGAACAATGCCACTTTTATGTAAGTTGTGATATTAATTACTTTAATTTAAAAGCGTGATTAGAGATAACGAAGCTTTGGCGCGATATTTATGAATTGTACGAGTTGTCAACTAGAGTAGTTCGAGAGAATACTTCTAGTAAATTATCGTAATTGATTGAGAGATAACATCGGTACGCAAGTACTCATCATTTTTAGAGAGTGTTACAACAAGATTATAGCTAATGTATCAAGAATTAATCCGACGATTTAGGAAATCGTCAACCCTAGATTCTCTCATCCTTGAATTCAACTTCATTCTTGCTGATTGATTGTTTTTATTGTCATTTTTCCTTGGTTAAGTAATTTCTGTTTATTCACAAATCAATTCTTGAACTCTGAAAGTTGTCTGAGTTTATCATTAATAAACTGAAAAGTTGTATCAAATAGGTTAGTTCTTTGTAGAATTTCACTCCATACTTTTGAACCAGATTATTTTTACAGTGACCGCTTCATCCTTTTTATAAGGCATAATTGAACGTGATCACTAAGCTTCAAAAAGACAACAACTTTCCTCCAGTATACCACGAGCAATCTTGTAGAACTTGAACGTCCT
Organism: Nicotiana benthamiana; assembly: GCA_034376525.1. Taxonomy (NCBI): domain Eukaryota; kingdom Viridiplantae; phylum Streptophyta; class Magnoliopsida; order Solanales; family Solanaceae; genus Nicotiana; species Nicotiana benthamiana. Next base: position 108,240,926 of record CM067325.1, read on the forward strand.
TAATGATGGATTTGGAACGAACTTTATGGATATAATTGAACATATAAATTTCAGCTTAAAATATATGCACGCATTAAAATATATATATATATATATATATATATATATATATATATATATATATATATATATATATATATATATATAAGATCATACTCATTCTAACTAATCGACTAGTCCTAAATTCTGAATTCGTAACTTAATTCAATAAAATAGCTTCTGTTGGGTTAAAACAACCCAAAGACATTTTTAATATCATATGTTATTAGCCGTTTTAGGCAATTACCCCATTATTTTTCCTAAAAGGATTTATACCATTTAGAGATCCCTATATCTTATATGTAGATTCCCAAAATTTTTAGCTATCCATATGGAATTTTGTTCGTGTACCTAACAGTTTCATTATTATATAATTTTTCTTTCTTTTTTAAGGTGAGACTGTGAAGTGGGTGGGAAAAAAAAGACTTTATAATAAAACAAAGCAACTTCAACAATGGGTGAAAACATATTCGAGAATGACATTTTAAACAACCAAAATTAGTTTACATTTTCAATAGGAATAATTATAGACAATCTTCATGGTTAGAAAACCAATTAATGTCTCCATACGTAGGCTTTCCTGCAGCCGAGGGAACATCTTCTATCACTTTCTCTTGACCCTTTGGGTAAAATATTCCAGTCCGATCATCAGGAACCCACCAATTATCATCATTATTATTATGATTTTTCATGACAGTACCTTTGCTCTTCACTTCCTCAGCATTAAGTTTAACTGTATCACTAATCATGTCTGGGGAAGTACTTTTTCTGTGATAGGATTTGCGCAGGATTGGCCTGTGTACAATACAGAAAGAATGGTGTTATTCATTTTTATGTTTATAAAAATATTGTCATACATAGTGAACTTCAAAATAATAATTCAGTAACTTGATTTGCTGATTATCTTCATTTTCCTGTTGATAAAGGAAACTGTTGCACCAAACTTTATTCAAATATTTCATATGCCTGGTTATGTTATAAAATGGGATTTGAATGTTGTAATCCGTTATACTCCTAATGTTATCCCCAGATTATAATGATGTGATCATAATATGGGGAATAAAATAATAATTAAATTATTTAGTAAATATTTTTAATGAAATATGTGGACTAAAAATAGGATATACAAGATATAATCTAAACACATGTTTGTTGTATATTAGATAAGTTGGGATAAACTTTTGTTTTTAATTTTAACTTCGGATTGTTTGAAAGACTTTGGGAGAAGAGCTTTGCCTTAAGGCATCTTTATTATTTTACTGTTTATCCTAAGATTATTATCTCACCTTCAATATAAAATAAAATAGTAAATTAATTCCGGAATTATTATCACACAATCAATATAAAATTAAATACGCGGGATTGCTAATCTCATATTTACAAATTTTAACCAAACGCGAGATAAAGTACTCCCGCATCTAATTCCAAGATTATTGTCCCTTGTCCCGAATACCAAACCACCCATTAAGTGTCTTTGTATTCTCATTACACTTAAATCCTCTTATCACTTTCTCGGACGATGATATAGTGGAAGTTTGACACCCTTGCTAGATGTTATAATTGTAATTCCATGACCTGTCTGTCCTCTATGTTTGCTCTTATTATCGTTCAAATGTTCTTAATTTAAGACACTAAGCATATATGGGTTTTTAGTCTAAAAGATATAGTAGCTGATCATTTCAGTATATCTTTTCTTTCTATGGCAAAAGTGTAATGGTGTGGGTGAAACATTAATTGCTTTAAATTCTAGAGAAGGTGCTACATATTAAACTTTAGCAATCATAGAGTTAGATAATTAAAGATAAGAAGCAAGTCAGAGTGAACGAGTGATAGGGCCTTTAAATTCTATTGCCATCTTTTTCTATTGAAAAGAGACTGACATGTTTGCATCAAGATTGAGTTTGATGGGGTTGGACAGAATATTTTTGGTTTCACATTATCACTTATTTGAAGACTTGTATATTTGATATTGACCTAAAAAAAAAAGATATTTGTTAGATTCTCATTGCTTCACAATACATCAATCAAATTGACTCAGACTTCAGCTTAGCTTATCAAAAACTCACCTTCAAGTCGGGAAATATTTCCCATTAGAAGGGATATTGGCTAGGCAGTTGGTCCAAATTCTTTCTTGAGTAATGCTTCTTAGTCTGAAATGCCACTTATATCCTCTAATGTTTCATTGTTAACTCAATGTAATTATATGAAGAATTAACCGATGTATCCTCCCACCTAACCGCTTAAACTAAAAATAATCAATAAAGGTATTATATATATATATAATATCAACGTATAATCTATGTATATGGTTAGAAAATTTAAATAATGTATATAACTGGCTATTTGTGTAAAGATCACTTTTTAGAAATAGCACTAATTGGTCACTTTTCGGCTTTGTCTTTGAATAATGGCATAGAGTTTCCCTTATGAAATTTAAAACTCCAGGACAATGATTATTTTTCAATTTCAACTATTAAATTGTGTCTATTTGTAAATTTTGCCCCTCATAGTTTTGTGCCTTCTTGTGATAAAAATAGATGGATTTAGTAAGATTTTAAAACCAACATGCAAGAAAAAGGCAAGATGGCTTGTAGTTTTTCTTTTCTTTTCATGTTTATCTTCATTCCTGCATTTTCTTTTCTAGATGGATGAAAATTGTCCTCCTTTCGTGGATATCTTGAAGATCTTATTTGCAAGATAGTGATTGAAACTCTTAGCTAGTAGTCTTAGGTAGTACATGCCATAATAGCTAGTATATTTTTGGATTTACTTATATTGCCTCTTAATATTGTTACTAATGATCACTACAGACTAAAACAGGCAGGTGTATTTATAATAACGGCCAAATGGAACAACAACAACCCAATGAATTCCTCCAAGTAGGTTTGGGGAAAATATAGTATATGTAGATTTTATCCCTATCCCGGAGAGTAGAGAGGTTGTTTCTGATAGGCTTTCGACTAAAAAGAAAAACAAAAAAAAAATAATATATTAATACCATCAACAAAAATGACCAAATAAAACAATCTTGTATATACCTCTCACTTTGTTTAAACTATAACATGCATTAATTTCCAACAATTGCATTTTGATTGAAACTCCTATGGTAACCTTTCCACCATACAGAGAAATTACCAAAATGTGTCCATACCTTAAAAATTAAAAAAAAGAAAGAAGATACCATGGAGTAAATTTTACTTTAAATTTAGTAACCTTACTTGAAATACATAAAGTTCATGGATTGTGCTCCTCTACCAGCTGCTGCAGTTGCCATATTGTGATCAAGTCTTGGCTAATTTGTAGTGATTTGAAGTGTTGTTGTGACAGCTAGCTCATGGCTTTCTATTTTTATAGTACTAGTAAAATATAGTAAGGGTGGTTGGTCATGGACAATTTAGATTCCCAAGAAAGAGGGTAAGGATTGTTTTATAAAATTCGTCAGCTTCTGGATCCTACCATAAAATAATGAAGGACCATATATTATGTCATAACGAGATAATGTTAGTTCCACAGATATGGAAGCTTACTTCCACTACTAGATAGCATTAACTTGAAGCCCATGCAGCAACAACAACATCAACGATCACTAAAATTTTACTAGTGGGGCATGTGATAGTGTGTAACGTCAGTGGTGAAGGTAGGATATGAATTAAGGGTGTTCAAAAAATTTGGATTGAAACTCACGAGAATTGAACCTACAATCTTCTGCAAATTTGGAATACTCTTGACTACTAAGCCAAGCATATGCCTTGTGTCAAGGGTGTTTAAAACTTAATATATAGAAATAAAAAATAGATTTTGCCTTATATATATAGTGTCACTTTTCGGCGAAAGGTGTTCGGGTGAACACCCTTGCACGCAGACCTTACATTTACCCCAATAAGAAAGAAATACTAGTTTTGATAGAGACTCGGCTTAAGAAGATGGAGAAAATTAGAAATAATATATCAGTACCGTCAGCAAACACTACTAGAAAACTACATAAAACCATCCACAAATACCAACCGAAATCAGTCAAAAATATGAAAAAAATCGATCGATTTTCGACCGATTTTAATCGGTTGAAAATGTGTTGGTCTGTAAAAAATAGTGATCGAAGTCGGTGCAATTTCCGACCGATTTCGGTTGGTAAATTAATTTTCACAAACGACCCAAAAAGAAAAAATCTGCCGAAAAGACCGACCGAATTCAGTCGGTATTTTTAATTTCGTAATTAAAAAATATACCGTCTGGAACTCAAACCGAGATCTGTACTGTGGCATTATACTGTTCTACCACTAGACTATTGGTATATTTTGGTTTAAGACATTCTTTTAATTTATTTGTACTCCTTAATTTAGTTTTCGCGTGAAAATAACAAACCGAAATGAATATTAGTTTTAATTTATTTTATAAGAAAAATTGAACGATTTCGGTCAGTTTCTTACAAAATAAAGCGGATTCTAAAATAGTTTCCCGCATTTTTGCGCTAAAAGAATAGAAGTCGGTCAGTTTCATTAAAAAAATTAAAATATAAAATATTTTGGAAAGCCGACCGACTTCTTTTGATTTTTCGATCGGTTGGCCGCAATCGATTTTTGGCAAATTTCTAGTAGTGAGAAATCATAAAAATAATAAGATCTCAGATAAAGCGGAGCCAAATATCTTTTCTTTTTTTTTTCGCAAGCTATCAGAAGCAAGCGGAGCGACGATTCCGAACCAATAGCTTACCCTAATTATTAGATTCCAGATAAAAACTTATATATATAATTTTTTAATATAAATTGGTACATAATATTTTAGCTTGGTCCGGTTTAGAAGTGTTGTGTATCCTCTTTTGCGCATATAGTTAATGGGAGGAGTAGTGATGGCTACTCATTGAGATTTAAATTCGCGAAGTTACCATACTGTGATCTCTTGATTATTGGATATACCCTTGTTAAATGGGGCATAATATATACCATCTGTTTATCCTGTATACAGATGCTTTTTAAAAAAAAAAAAGGAAAAAGAAAAAGAAAAAAAGAACCACCTTATCGGTGTGTGTCAGGTTTGACCCCGATATATATATATATATATATATATATAAAAGAGGACATAAACCTTTGCTTCCAATACAAAGTGATGGTAGAACCAAAATTTTCTACTGGATAGTTGTACCAAAAGGAAACTTGCCGAGGAGAAATTCTCCTCTACAATTTGACAAAAGTGAACTATACACTGTATAACTATCATGTTATAACTATCCATAATCAAAAGTGAAATTCGTTGTTTGTGCTTTGATCCGAAAGTTGGGTAGATCATCAATATCATTCTTCAAAAGTTTTTAGCTACCAAAGGAAGAGCTAATCCCGTGTGTAGAATAAATCTTGCTTTGTATGCTCTCCCATGTTAGCAAGAAAGTCATCTATACAATTAGCTTCTCTATAACAATGTTGAAATGAAAAGTTGCCCAGAACCATCAACTCCATTATCTTTTTAATAATGTACTTAACTTGCCAGGATGGTTTGTATGATCGATTAATCCTCCTAGTAATGACCAAAGAATCCGATTCCGCGATAACATTGAGATAACCATTCGAAATAGACCATAGCATCCCAACCAAAATAGCTTTTTCCTCAGCTATATTGTTAGAACATGTCCCAAAAGATACTGTATATGCCATGATCAGTTAACCATTGTAGTTTCTAAGAATACCTCCACCACTTGCACTGCCTGGATTCCCATTACTACATCCATCTGTGTTAATTTAAGAGTCATAGTTGTTGGCTTCTTCCATCTGGTGCACTGAATAATAATTCTAGGCTTGAGCTTTTCAATTTGCTCCCAAGCCACATGCCATTGTGTATCCAAAACGAGAGAGGGGAACTGACATGAAATCAACATTCTCATCAAATAGATAGCTTGATTTATGATACTACCAGATGTGCACTTCTGGCTTTCGTACTTTCAACTGCAGCCTTCCATATTTCCCAGTAAATGATAGATGGCAGACACTGTAGAATAAATGAGTGCACTTTATTATTATGTTTGATTGGCCACCAATGCATCAGAGTATATTTTATGCCTCCTTGCTTGACTCTCACCCCACATGTTCCAGAGAAGAATTCTGAGACTGCTGAGGCAAGTTCACTTTCTCTGAATAAATGATCATTGTTCGCCATTGCTCCTTCAATAAAATAGTAACATCTAGAAGGTCAATGAGCATTGAACCTATGTATTACTTCATCTGTAGAGAGCTTCTTAGCAAGAAGCCTTATCATAAAAAAAGAGACTTTGAATGGGATTTTAGGATGCTAAATTTTAGTTGCAATTAAGGTGACATTCTTGATCTTCCTTAAGGAATTCCAAGCTGACTTGCAAGTAAAAATTCCATGTTGATCAAGATTCCAAACAGGAAAGTCATGAACCTCATCAAAAGTTTCGATATCAAGGACTTGAGACACCAAAGACATTGGAAGGATTTCCAAAAGTTTTCCTTGGTTTCAAGAACCATCATGTAGAAACTCTAATCGTCTGAGCTTTTTGGATTTGAAGTTGTGAGGAGAAAATTTAGCTAGTGGTCCAATGTCCACCCAATTATCCCACCAGAAAGAAATATCCCCAATGGATACCTTCCAAATAATAAACTTTTCACAATCATATTATTTAAAACCATCCTAATCACATTGTCTTGGTCAGACTCAGTGGGTAATTTTGGAGTTTGTCTATGGTCCCATTCAACTGTATTGATATGTCCATATATGTGCAGGAGTGTCTTACGTGGCTTTGTATTTGTATTTCATTAGTTAGTATTAGTTCTTAGTTGTTGAGTGCTAATATTATTACAGCTGCTGCTTAGGTGGCATTAGTTAGTTAGTGGAATAGTTAAGTCATTCCCACTGTGTATACATGTGTAAAGTATATTCAGAAAATACACTTTGATATTCTCTCCAACTCCAATCTTCTCTCTTAGCTCCCTGTTCTAATTCCACCTCTATTGAAGAAGATCCATGCGCATTGTGCTACTGGGGAAGAAGAAGCTAGAGTTTGTGACAGGCACGTGCAAAATGGAGACCTTTCAAAAGGAGTTGCATGAGCAGTGGGAGACATGCAATGCACTTATTTTGTCATGGATCATGAACATGGTGTCTGAAGAACTTCTAAGTGGAATTGTGTATGCATCAAATGCACATGCAGTTTGGGAAGATTTGAGAGAGAGGTTCGATAAAATCAATCGAGCTCGAATTTTTCAAGGATGTAGCTCCGTTTCTACTTATTTCTCAAAATTGAAGGAATTATGACATGAATATGATGTGTTAATTTCCTACCCTAACTGTGGTTGTCCAAAGTCTAAGGAGCATGTAGATCATCGTCATAGACAAAGAGTAATGCATTTTCTCAGTGGTTTGAATGACTCATATGATCAAGCCAAGCGGCAAATCCTTATGAAGTCCTCTGAGCCAACTCTAAGTCAGACCTATGCCAGGATTGTTCAGGATGAAAGTCAGCAAGTTGTTAATGCTAATGCTTTATATAATAAAATTGATCCCTTGATTATGCAGGCAGAACGAGGCCAAGGATTCAAGGGGAAGAAACAATTCCTCTACTGTGACTACTGTAAAATGAAAGGTCACATTAAGGAAAACTGCTATGAAATAGTAGGTTATCCATCTGATTTCAAGCAAAGGAAGAGGTTTGATGCTGGTATTTCTGATGGTTGGAGGCATCCTGGAGGTGGATCTCATGAGGGTTGGAGGAAAGAACCCTTAGCTGCTGCTAATAATGTAGATGATGCACCATCAGTTGCATAAAGTGATGAAGACCATCACAAAGTGGCAGGGCACAAATGCTTGTTCTTCACACCTGAACAATACAATCAAATCTTGAATTTGCTAAACAAGGAGTCTAGAGATCATCAAGCCAACATGGCAGGTTTTGTCACTTGTCTAATGTCCAACTTTAAACAAATAAGGGAATGGATTTTAGAGTCAGGAGCAACACATCACGTCACCTCTAGCTTATAATTGTTGAGTGAAAGTAATTACACTCACATGTAAAGATAGATTTCATCTATCAACAGGAGGATAAGCAGATATTACACATGTTAGGAGTGCAAAGTTGTTCAGTGGGGAGACTATTAGCAATGTGCATTATGTGCCTGACTTTAAATTCAACTTACTATCAGTGTCAAAACTAACGAGACAGTTGTCCTGTTCTGTGCAATTTTTTCCTGATTTTGTTGTATTTCAGGACCTTTACAGTGGCAGGGTAAAGGGGATTGGTAAAGAGAATGAAGGCTTATATGTTCTAATAAGTGTTCAGATGATGATGAACTAGTTAAAGGAATAAAGGGAGTACATGCAATAGAGAGTGCAAAAAAAAAACAGCTTATGGCATATGAGGCTGGGCCATCCTTCATTAGCATCTATGAAAAATATAGTAGAGTTGCATGACAGTATTAATAGAAGACTACAAAATAAAAGCCATATATGTCCCTTGGCAAAACAAACCAGACTACAGTTTCCACTCAGTTCTTCTAGAGCTGAATCTCCTTTTTATCTTGTATACATGGATCTTTGGGGACCATATAAGTACCTACATTTGATAATAAGCATTACATTCTCACTGTTGTAGATGATCATACTAGATATATATGGATCTATTTGTTACAGCTGAAATCTGAAGTAATTGTAGTGTTAAAACAGTATCTAACAATAATAAGTAACCAGTTTGGCAGTATGGTCATGATAGTGAGATCAGATAATGGAACTGAGTTTTTTAGCTCCTAATGCACTGAATTATTCACTAAGCTAAGGATTATTCATCAAAGTAGTTATCCCTACACTCCACAACAAAATGGTGTTGTCGAGAGGAAACATATAAACATCCTTGATACGGCTAGAGCCTTGAGATTCCAAGCCTCTATTCCTCTCAGATATTGGGGCATGTGTGTGACGGCAGCACTGTATCTGATAAATAGGCTGCCCTATACTACTTTATTGGGTAGCACACCATATGAAAAATTGTATCACAAAAGTGCCAAGCTGGGTCATCTCAGAATACTTGGTTCTATGCTATGCTACAAACTTGGTCAAGGAAGACAAGTTTGCACAAAGGGCTAAACCTGTTGTATTGCTTGTTTTCTCAGAAACACAAAAGGGTTATATCTTGCTAGACATAGCTAAGTAGTTATTTGTTAGCAGGGATGTGAATTTTAGGGAAACAGTCTTTCCTTTCAAAACACAGGTGTCTTCAGGATGCAGAATACCTAATTCTTCTATTTTCCAGATGCCACCATGATTCATCCTTTACAGGATACAACTACTGTATCAGATACCACATTCCTGATTCAGGAGTGAGAGAAGAGGAGAACAATTATGCCCCAGGACAGCACAACTCTTGATTCACAATATCAAGAAAATGGGAACCTTGAAGATGATGCTGAACATAATGAAGCTATTTCAGCTGTTGAGAACAGTGAAGACAATGAAGCTATTTCAGCTGCTGAGAACAATAAGGACAATTCATCTGCTGATAACACTACATCAACTCATGCTGATATGCCTACTGTGATATGTTGGAAACACGTTTCAAATGCAATATACTAAACGTGTGTTCTTTTGTAGGTTTTGATGAATGTCAAACAAAGCAAAAAGCGATATATAGCAGTGCTCAAGGACAAGCACAAAATGGATGCATTACAAGAAGCTCAAGACAAAGTTTAGAAATGTTATAATTGAGTCAATATTAATTGTGATCTTGATTCCTCAACTTGGCTCATAACATGGCTTCTCAACTAAAATTATTTTTCCAAAATCATGCATATTTAAATTAAGTATCAAATGATTTTAAACTATGCATATTTACATTTGTTAAAATGTTTTCCAAGCATGCCTCAAAAATCTGGGCTAAGATAATCGATTATGTACTTATGATAATCGAGTATCTCTAAGCCAAGACTGCATGACAATCGATTGTGAATTAATGATAATCGATTGTGAGTAAGTCAGTTAACATCAGGTTTATGCAAACTGCATAACAATCGATTGTGTACTTATGATAATCGATTATTAACTGAGGCAAAGTTTTCAAAACTCATAAAAATCGATTATGAACTAATGGTAATCGATTAGAATGAGAAAAATGTCTCCCAGTGATTTTAAATAAAATGATAATCGATTGTGGCCTTTGATAATCGATTATATATGAGACAGAGTTTTGAAATTAATTAATAATCGATTATTCCATTTGATAATCGATTATATATGAGACAGAGAGTTTTGAAATTAATTAATAATCGATTATTCCATTTGATAATCGATTGTTGAAGCTGACCGTTGTCATATATTTTCAATTACCTTCAGGTAATCGATTGTTGATATTTAACAATCGATGTTTTGCGTAAAATCTGGAAAAGATTTTCTGAACGTTGTTAAAATAATCGATTGTTGATTTCCGGACAATCCATGTTTTATGCCAAAAATTGGAAAGGATTTCTTAACGTTATAAATAATCGATTAGTGATTTGAAGTAATCGATTGTTGACGTAAAATCTGGGATTGAATTTTTGATCCGATAGGCAAACAATCGATTGTTTAGTCTTGACAATCGATTGTCACTGAGTAATTTCAGCAATCCTTAATTGGCAATTAGACAACGGTAAGACTGAGTTTTTCACCTATAAATACAGCTTCAACTCAGTGTTTTCACAACAACAACATATACAATTTGAGTATTTTCATTGCTAAAAGCTTTCTTACATTGATCATCATTTTCCATTCATCCATAAAGCTTTTTGAAGAGCCATTCTATTGAGCTAAGTTGTTGTGATCTTGAGCGTACTATTTCTACTCATATCTACTCATTAAGGAGTGCTTTGTAAAGTGAGTGTGTTTTGTGTTTGTAAGAGAATTGCGATTCTCGTTTGTTGAGGAACTTGTGATTCCTCGGTTGAAGTCTTTGGGATTGTTATCCCCGAGCAATTGAAGTCTTTGGGATTGTTATCCCCGAGCAGTTGAAGTCTTTGGGATTGTTATCCCCGAGCAATTGAAGTCTTTGGGATTGGTATCCCCGAGCAATTGAAGTCTTTGGGATTGGTATCCCCGAGCAATTGAAGTCTTTGGGATTGTGATCCCCGAGCACCTAGGTGAGGCTTGAGTCCTCAACTGTAACGGTTTGTTAAGCACCCGTAAGCTTGACAAGTTTAGTGGAAATCTCGAGAGAGTCTCTCGGGGACTGGACTAACCACGTTTGTGGCCAACCAGGATACATCATTGTGTAAGTTCTTTTTACTGCACTTGTTTTAATTTCTGCAAAGTTTTTAAATTCCGCACTAAAACGCTTAATAATTTTAAAACGCTATTCACTCCCCCCCCTCTAGCGTAAAGCGTATTGTCCAACAATTGATATCAGAGCCACACTCTCTGAAAGACTTAACCGTTTGAGAGAATCTTTCCATGGCTTCTACTCTAGACTCTTTTGCAGGTATTGATGAAGGACAATGCCCCACAAGACCTCCTTTGTTTAACGGGACAAATTATTCATATTGGAAAGAAAGGATGCAGATATTCATCAGATCAAACAGCCCTTACTTGTGGAAGGTGTACACCAAAGGAAATGAGGTTCCTGTCAAACAGGTGGAAGGAGAATGGGTGCCAAAATCAGAAGAGGAATTCAACGCCGAGGATAATCGAATGGTCCAAAATAACTTTAAAGCTATTAATTTATTACTTTGTGCTGTTAATGCTAATGATTACAGGAAAATCTCCTGCTGCAAAACAGCGAAAGAAATGTGGGACAAGCTTGAGGTCACTTACGAAGGGACTGACCAGGTAAGAGAAGCTAAAATTGATTTTTTAACTCATGCTTACGAATTGTTCCATATGAAGGAAGGCCAAAAGGTAGACGAGATGTTTGAGCGGTTCTCATCAATAGTGAATGATCTCCACGCGCTCAAGAAGACGTTCACAGACAAAGAACTAGTTCGAAAAATCCTTAGGAGCCTAACACCGGCATGGCGATCAAAGGCCGATGCGATTCAAGAGTCAATTGGAATCACGAACGTCACCATAGACGCTCTTAGAGGTAATCTTAAGACTTATGAATCCACTATTCTTAACCCTGTTATTGATGAACAAAGAAGGCAAAAGATTGCTCTAAAGGCGAGCACAAGTCAATCACCAATTGAAGAGGATGGAGATAGCGAATTTGGACTCATCATCAAAAAGTTTCAAAAATTCATGCGAAAAGAATATGACCGCAAAGGGAAAAAGCAAGGTGAGCAAGTTAAATGTTATGAATGTGGTGAAACAGGGCATATCAAAACAAACTGCCCAAATCTTAAAAAGGAGAAGAAACCCTTCAAGAAGCAACGAGCATACATATCTTGGGGAGGAGATTCCGGAGACGAATCCAGTGAAGAAGAAAATGAAGAAGCGGCAAATTTCTGCCTCATGGCACAGGAAGAAAATCAAAGTGAGGTAAGTCAAATCTCTTCTCAAAATTTTTATACTCTTGATGACATGAGAAATGCCTTTGATGAATTGTATGCTGAATTTCTCAAAGTTACAAAAACCGTCACTAGCTTAAGAGAAAGTGCTTCTCTAAAAGAACAAGATTTTCAAAAACAGTTTTCATTAAAAGAAAAAGAATTAGAAAAATTGGTTTTGGAAAATGAGAAGCTACTAGAACAAAACAAGTTTTATGGGAAAAGAAGTTCTGACAAGCCCGAAAGTTCTACAAAAAATTGTGCTTCTTGTGTAGACCTTAAGAATGAAGTAGGTAGATTAAAAGGCACACTAGATAAATTCAACTCCTCTCATAAAAACTTGAATGTGGTGCTTGATAACTTGAAATCAACCAAGCATGGAATAGGCTTCATAAATGAAGAAGAGGTTGATGCAAAAACCCAACCACCTAGAGCTCAATCTAGGATTAATAACAAAAATGTCTTTCCTAAAACAAACATGCATGCTAGACAAAATATAGGAGATCTAGACATGACCTTCCGCCTAGCAATCATCACCATAGACATGATGCATATTTTAGGCACAACAGTGATCATGCTAGAAGATCCCGAAATGTTCAACCTAGAAATGATTATGGTGCTCAAATCAGGAGAAATGAAAATAGAGTAAACAATGTGCATTATTCTAGCTACTATGAGCCTAGACGCATGCATAATCCAAATGTGACATGTCATTATTGTAGACGAATTGGTCATATTGCTCCCGCATGCTTTACTAGACATAGACATGCTACTCAAACATATCATTATAGTATGCATAACCCTCAAGGACCCAAAATGGCATGGGTACCAAAAGAGCATTGATTTGTTTTGCAGGTGTGCTTGAAGGAATCAAGTGTAGTAGATGCTCCAAACACTTGACGGGAGACGAATTCAAAATTCCTTCAATTAAAGCACAAAGAAGGAGGAAGAGACGGAAAAGTCGAGTTAGTTTTTTTTAAAATCGGAAGTATTTTCGAAAAATTTAAAAGACAAAATACAAGGAAGACAAAGGCAAAATTGTGGAAGAAGCTTCTTAAATTGAAGAATGAGCCAAAAGACCAAAATGAACGGAAGATGTTCAAAATCAGGTAATTGGCAAAGTCGAAGGGAAGGTAAGTACCCTAAACCCTCTTAAGAACATCCTAGGACAAAATTCTTAAGAGTTCACGTTTTTCACCCGACTACACTAGTTTCAAAGTCATTATTTCATTTATAGATTACTGACTTGAGCGTCGGAGATGTTTAATTCTATTTTGCAGGTATCCCCCAAAAGGTAAGAGGAAAGTATAAATTGTCCTGATACAAGAAAAATCGATCATAATCGATTATTTATGTTTACAATCGATTATCAGTATCAATAATCGATTATTAATTGATTCAATTTTTTTTGAAATCTTATTGAATGTTTACATTGCTTGATAGAATTAAGTATCATCTTTTTTTAGCATCCCCCTTCCAAACAATCGATTATTTGTTCTGCCAATCGATTATTTGCCAAAATCCAAACTCTCTGTGAGTGAAACAATCGATTACTATATATGGACAATCGATTATCTGTTTTAAACTTATGTTACCGTTTTGGCTCTACAATCGATTCCTGTCAGGTCATAAATATGAAAAACAATCGATTACCAAGTTTGACAATCAACTATCTTTTTCAAATTTTTTTACCGTTCTGGCGTGTAATCGATTTGTCAGATCTTTTTCATTAATGATAATCGATTATTCTATTCAAACAATCGATTATGGAACGGTCAGTGAATTTATTTTTACCGTTTCAGACTTCAAATCTCTTCAAATCTTTTCCAATAGGTGTAAGATTCATTCCTTCTCTATATATAGGCTACACATATGCTCTTGTACACTCACTCAAGCCTCCCAAGCATCAAATTATCTTGTTATCTTTGAAAAATCCTAGCACATCTTCTTCAAAAATGTCAAGCCGCAACTCCAAACGTGCTCGTTCCAAACAAGGTGCTTCTTCTTCTCGCCATCCATATCAAGATGGATCGGTTCTATTCTTTGAATCCGATGAGGAGCTCACCCGTTTCTTAACCAAATTTGAGAAACGCCTTATTCTCCCTCCTCGCTTTTCAACAAACGCTCTTGTTGCACCATTCATTCCAGCCGCGAATATGCTAAGAGAATGCCAACTTTTCAATTTCCTACTCCTTAATCACCCCTACTACAACATTACTTTGGTTGAAGCTTTTTACTCCAACCTTCACAAAGATGATGAGGGTGAACCCGTTACCAATGTTAACGGCATTTCCATTCTAATTTCTGAAGATAACCTCCACCTCATTGCCGGCATTCCGCATGATGGTGATCATGCTCCCGCTCCTCCTCAAAATCGACAAGCCCGTCGTGCTCATCCTCCTCAGGAGCCTACCCTCCGGACTATCTCTGACCAAATTACTCAATTAACCCGTGAGGTCCATGGTTACTTTGATCACGTGCATTATGCCTATGCTCAGGTGGTGCCATATCAAGCGCCTCCCAATGATGATGAAGGGGATGGGGGTGATGAATGATGATATTGTTGTTTTTGATGATGTGAAATTGTTGTTTTCAATTTGTTGGTTAGTTGTTGTTCGTTTTATTGTGTTTGGCTCCACCCATGTAATGCTATTTTCCAATAAATAAACCTGTGTTTATTTCATATTTTTTTTCTTCCCTTGTATATATTTTTTTGCTAATGGCAAAAGGGGGAAGAAACGGGATATCAAGAAGTATGCTATATCACTCTCAACTTCATTCATGCTTAAAGTGAGGGGGAACATGAATTGAGGGGGAACATCAAATTGCATACTTTACACTTGCATACTTTACACTTGTCTTGGATTATCAAAATAATTATTGCATATATCCCGCTTATGTTTGCCATTATCAAAAAGGGGGAAATTGTTGGAAACACGTTTCAGATGCAATATACTAAACGTGTGTTCTTTTGTAGGTTTTGATGAATGTCAAACAAAGCAAAAAGCGATATATAGCAGTGCTCAAGGACAAGCACAAAATGGATGCATTACAAGAAGCTCAAGACAAAGTTTAGAAATGTTATAATTGAGTCAATATTAATTGTGATCTTGATTCCTCAACTTGGCTCATAACATGGCTTCTCTACTAAAATTATTTTTCCAAAATCATGCATATTTAAATTAAGTGTCAAATGATTTTAAACTATGCATATTTACATTTGTTAAAATGTTTTCCAAGCATGCCTCAAAAATCTGGGCTAAGATAATCGATTATGTACTTATGATAATCGAGTATCTCTAAGCCAAGACTGCATGACAATCGATTGTGAATTAATGATAATCGATTGTAAGTCAGTTAACATCAGGTTTATGCAAACTGCATAACAATCGATTGTGTACTTATGATAATCGATTATTAACTGAGGCAAAGTTTTCAAAACTCATAAAAATCGATTATGAACTAATGCTAATCGATTAGAATGAGAAAAATGTCTCCCAGTGATTTTAAATAAAATGATAATCGATTGTGGCCTTTGATAATCGATTATATATGAGACAGAGTTTTGAAATTAATTAATAATCGATTATTCCATTTGATAATCGATTATATATGAGACAGAGAGTTTTGAAATTAATTAATAATCGATTATTCCATTTGATAATCGATTGTTGAAGCTGACCGTTGTCATATATTTTCAATTACCTTCAGGTAATCGATTGTTGATATTTAACAATCGATGTTTTGCGTAAAATCTGGAAAAGATTTTCTGAACGTTGTTAAAATAATCGATTGTTGATTTCCGGACAATCGATGTTTTATGCCAAAAATTGGAAAGGATTTCTTAACGTTATAAATAATCGATTAGTGATTTGAAGTAATCGATTGTTGACGTAAAATCTGGGATTGAATTTTTGATCCGATAGGCAAACAATCGATTGTTTAGTCTTGACAATCGATTGTCACTGAGTAATTTCAGCAATCCTTAATTGGCAATTAGACAACGGTAAGACTGAGTTTTTCACCTATAAATACAGCTTCAACTCAGTGTTTTCACAACAACAACATATACAATTTGAGTATTTTCATTGCTAAAAGCTTTCTTACATTGATCATCATTTTCCATTCATCCATAAAGCTTTTTGAAGAGCCATTCTATTGAGCTAAGTTGTTGTGATCTTGAGCGTACTATTTCTACTCATATCTACTCATTAAGGAGTGCTTTGTAAAGTGAGTGTGTTTTGTGTTTGTAAGAGAATTGCGATTCTCGTTTGTTGAGGAACTTGTGATTCCTCGGTTGAAGTCTTTGGGATTGTTATCCCCGAGCAATTGAAGTCTTTGGGATTGTTATCCCCGAGCAGTTGAAGTCTTTGGGATTGTTATCCCCGAGCAATTGAAGTCTTTGGGATTGGTATCCCCGAGCAATTGAAGTCTTTGGGATTGGTATCCCCGAGCAATTGAAGTCTTTGGGATTGTGATCCCCGAGCACCTAGGTGAGGCTTGAGTCCTAAACTGTAACGGTTTGTTAAGCACCCGTAAGCTTGACAAGTTTAGTGGAAATCTCGAGAGAGTCTCTCGGGGACTGGACTAACCACGTTTGTGGCCAACCAGGATACATCATTGTGTAAGTTCTTTTTACTGCACTTGTTTTAATTTCTGCAAAGTTTTTAAATTCCGCACTAAAACGCTTAATAATTTTAAAACGCTATTCACCCCCCCCCCCCTCTAGCGTAAAGCGTATTGTCCAACATGATAGAAACAAGGAAGTCAATCAGACAAGGGAAACAACCTATATGGATGAAGGACTATGTCACTAAGGGAAAATCCAAGTCACATTGTAGCTTATATCCTTTATCAAACTATATATCCTATGCAAGAACTGAGAGATATCAGAGTTACCTTGCAAGTTTTTCTTCCCTAGTTGAGCCACAGAATGTTAGAGAAGCTATCGAGGATCCTATGTGGATTGAAGCAATGAAACAAGAGATCACAACACTTGAAGAAAACAAAACTTGGGAAATAGTTGATTTGCCCATAGGCAAAAACACTGTGGGATCAAAGTGGGTGTATAAGATCAAGTTCAAGGCAGATGGGATAGTAGAGAGGTTAGGCAAGATTAGTTGCCAAAGGCTGTAATCAAATGGAAGGGTTGGACTATCATGATACTTTTGCTCCTGTGGCAAAGATGGTTATAATTAGATCAGTCATAGCATTAGCAGCTTCAAAGAATTGGGACTTATTTCCAATGTATGTCTATAATGCATTTTTGCAAGGAGACCTTTGTGAAGAGGTGTACATGGAGATGCCAGAAGGTTTTAGATGTCAGGGGAGAAAAACGTGTGCAGGCTACGCAAGTCATTGTATGGGCTCAAGCAGGCATCTAGGCAATGGAACATCAAATTGACTGAAGCCTTGATAGGTGCAGGATTCACTTAAAACAATCATGACTACTCTCTATTCACCATGAAAAAGATGAGGATATAGTGATCATTCTATTCTATGTGGATGATCTACTTATCACATGGAGTAGTAAAGAGCTTGTGAATAATGCAAAAGGTATACTGCATGACAGGTTCAAAGTCAAGGACCTGGGAGAGCTCAAATATTTCTTAGGCATAGAGATCTTAAGGTCTCAACAGGGCATTTTGTAATCAATGAAAATATGTACGTGAGTAATTTCAGAAATAGGACTCAGTGGAACAAAGCCATATGCAACACCACCGGAGACCAACCAAAAGTTGACTACAATGGAATATGACAAAGCAGTAGGTGCAACTGATGATTAGCCACTAAAGGATGTTTATGCTTATCAAAGACTGCTAGGGAAACTATATGTGACCATCACCAGGCCTGATATCAGCTACTCTGTGCAGACACTTAGACAGTTCATGTAAGAGCCTAAACAATCACATTGGCAGGCTGCAATAAGGGTTGTGAACTATCTAAAAAATGCACCTGGTATAGGGGTGTTTATGAAGGCAGAACCAACTCAGCATCTTACTTGTTGGTGTGACTCTGACTGGGCTGTTTGTCCTAATACTAGGAAATTTGTGACTGGCTATGTTGTCAAATTTGGTGAATCCTTGGTGTCTTGGAAGTCGAAGAAGCAGCAGACTGTCTCAAGAAGCTCTGCAGAGGCAGAATATCGAAGCATGGCTTCTGCTGTGGCTGAGGTAACATGGTTACTTGGGTTGTTTCAAGAATTAGAAGTTATTATTACTGGACTTGTCATGGTTCACAGTGATAGCAAGGCGGCTACACATATTGCTGCAAATTCGATCTTCCACGAGCACAAAAAGCATATCGAAATCGATTGTCATTTCATTAAAGACAAGATCAAGGAAGGGACCATCTGCACTGCCTTCATTAGCACCAAAGATCAACTAGCAGACTTGCTGACAAAACGGCTAAGCAAATTACAACACCTTCACTTATTGGGCAAGCTAGGAGTGCTCAATATTTTTACACCCTCCAACTTGAGGGGGAGTATTGATATGTCCATATATGTGCAGGAGTGCCTAACGTGGTTTTGTATTTGTATTCAATTAGTTAGTATTAGTTGTTAGTTGTTGAGCGCTAATATTATTACAGTTGTTCCATAGGTGGCATTAGTTAGTTAGTGGAGTAGTTAAGTCAGTCCCATTGTATATACATGTTTAAAGTATATTCAGAAAATACATTTCGATATTCTCTCTAACTCCAACCTTCTCTCTTAGCTCTCTATTATAACCGCCTCCATTGAAGAAGTTTGTGATCTTCATCAATTGGTCTAACATTTGAACAAACTGGTTGTAGTATTGATGAGTTTGTGGTATTGGCAGGTGAGTCATGATTGATCCCTTATTTTTGTTTAGAAATGTTTGGGTGTTGCGAGGGATAACTAGTGGTGTTGATTGTTGTTTCTGTTTGTTGGTGCGTGAGATATGTGTTGTCGATTTATGATTGGGAGGGTCAGGAGGGGCTGGTGGTGGGTCGTTGGGTGTCTGCCTAAATAGATTGTTACTTAACATTAAGAGAGAATAAATCTAGGGAGAGGTTAGACAGAATAATTCCGGAGAGAGAATAATTCTATACACAGTTGCTTAATGAGCTAAAATTAACTTAAGTGGTATAAGTAATTTAATCATGTTGGAAACGAAAATTTGCATAATAAAGGGGTGGGGATAAAAATAATACTATCCAACAGTTTATATATAATCAAATAAAGAGGATTCTCTTTATTCTACTTGCATAATATAATTTTTTAAATAAAACGATTCAATTGAATCCTTTCGCTAACCTAGATCCGTCTTTGCCCAATCGCAATGAGTTCAAATAACTAGTCTGCCAAATTACTATGTAGGTAGTTTGGTTGGAGTCCAAAATTGAAATGATGCCTTTTTTTTGGCACAAAATACGTTTATACAGTTAAAACAGAGTTACATTTCTAACTAAAATGCAGTCTGCATTTTACTTTAAACGAAAGTTATTCGTTAAAGCTAAACGCAGTATAATATTATATTTAATTAAAAAATTTATTTTTAATAGGAAAACACATTATAGTACTGCGTTTAAGGAAAATGCAAAAATATAGATTTAAAGATAAGATAAGTTGGCAAAATACTAACTCATCAACAGTTAGGGGTGAAGGATGTATAAACCATCAGCTTGAGGGCGAGTATTGACTAGAGTTAATTAATCAAGCTGATAAGTTAATTATGTAACTACAGTTAGGTGGTTAGTTAGTTAACACAGTAAATAGAAGTTAGTTATTCTGTAGATATAAGAATATACAATTTACTCTGTAAATGTATGCTTGTATCATTTTAGTTTTCCTTTTTTCTAAGAACAAAGTTCTGTTTCTCTCAACTATGGGTTCATTTGCATGTCTTCTTCATTGAGCAAGATCTTTAGATTCATGGCAGCTAACATGGTACCAGAGTCACTGGAGTGAATCGAAGACATGTTTTAAGCTGAGCCTTTCTCTTGCTACCGCAATTTCACAATTCTGTGCGAAATTGTCCAATTGAGCGTGGAGCTAAAATCTAGGGTTTTCTTTTGAAGAAGCTGCTGAAAATGGCGATGGGAGAAGAAGCAACTACTGATAATGTCAATATGAAGTAGATCTATAAAGATTAGTTTGTTAGCGAAGAGTAATAGGATTTGTAGATGGCCGATTTTCTAATTGAGCCCGAACTTCGTGATCAATGGGAGAAAGTGAATGTTGTAGTTCTCTTATGGATAACGAATTCTGTAAAGCCAAGATTACTTAGTAGTGTAGTATATGCCTCTAATGCTCATAAGGTTTGGGAAGACCTAAATGAGAGATTTGACAAAGTGAATGGATCTAGGGTTCTATATCTTAGTAGAGAAATTCATAATCTCACTCAAGACACTATGCATGTTGCTGATTACTTCTCCAAGTTGACAGATCTTTGGGTTGAGTTTGATGCAATAATGCCCTGTCCTGGTTTTACTTGTCCTGAATCAAAGAAATATGGCCAACACTTTGAGTATTACAGGCTTTTGCAATTTCTGATGGGATTGAAAGAGTCATACTCACAGTCAAGGGGTCAGATTATGATGATGTATCCAATCCCTAGTATTAACAAAGCTTCCTCACTGTTGATTGATCAAGAAAGCTAAAAGAGTTTGGCTAGCTTCACTTAGATTAATCAACCTACTGAAGGCATAGAAGGAGCAGTGTTCTATAGCAATAAAAACTCAGCAAGTATAAGTGGAAATTTTAAGTTCAGAAAGAGCCAAATGCAGTGTGGCTACTGTTATTATAAGGGACACACTAAGGAGAACTGCTACAAACTTCATGGATATCCTTCAGACTTCAAGGGAAAGAAGAACGGGCAGAATACTGGAGGGTATGCAAATAATATGATTGGTTTGGTGTTTCCAAGTGCCACTGAAACTGGGAATCAACAAGGTTCTTATGGAAATGTGATGATCCGACCCGTTGTCTCATGAGAACCACTCCATTTCCCCCATTTCCTGTTTTGTTATGCTTTATTATCAGTGTCTTGTGTGAATGAGTTAAATTGGGTTGATTTTTGGATGGAAATGAAACACTTAGTCTTTATAACGAAGGCTTATTTTGGAAAAAGTCAACTGGAAGCTGACCTATTAGTTATAGTGTTCGGATGTGGATTCCGACAATTTTATTAGATTCGGAGGTTGATTTAAGATTTAGGAGTGTGATCGGAAATGATTTTTGAGTTCCTGTATAGAATTAGGCTTGAATTAGCGAAGTTGGTGTTTTGGCGAATTCCGGTTGATAGGTTAAATTTTGATCCGAGAGTCAGAATGGAATTCCGAGAGGAGTTTTAGCTTTGTTAGGTTATTTTAAATATTTGTGCAAAATTTCAGGTCATTTGGAGAAGATTTCGTTGGGTTTTTTATCAAATACGTGTTTCGGAAAATTTTGAAGAACTTAGGCTTGTAATTATTTGGAATTGATGGTTTTAGTGTTGTTTGATGTGTTATAAGGATTGGAAAAAGTTTGGGTGATGTATTATGATGGGTTGGCACTTTTTGTTGAGGTCTTGGGGGCCTCGGGGTGATGTCGGATGGCTAAACAAGAACTTTAGAGTTGTTAAGTGCAGCAGAAATTCAACATCAGTTGCAGGCCATAATTGGCCTTCGCGTTTGCGAGATTTGGTCCGCATTCGCGGAATATTAGCTTCAAGAACTTCACGCTCGCGGTGAGGACCCCGCGATCGCATAGAAGAAGGTTGAGGTCCAGAGTCTATGTTCTTCGCGTTCGCGACAATTGAATCGCATTCGCGGAAGGTCCGGAAAATGTGCCTCGCATTCACGTGAATAACGCCTCGTTCGCATAGTGGTATCAGCTAAGGCATCACGTTTGCGGGTGGGGTACCGCGTTCGCGAAGAGAAAATTTGGTCAATGGATATTTGGACATTGAAAACGCGAGATGCCCTTCGCAGTCTATATATTTGGGCAGACCTGTTTTTGTATTATTTCATCCGCGGGCCAAGTCTTATTTCCACCATTTTCGAACGTCCTTATGAGATTTTGGGCGGGAATTGCAGGTGATTTCTACTAGGTGTAGTTGGGGGTAAGTTCCTTGACCTTAATACATGATTTAATGGAAGAATTAACATAAATATTTGTGGAAATTCATCAAGAGAGGGTAAAGCTTGGAAATTGGGTATTTCATAGTGTGATTTGAAGGATCATTTGGCCTTGGATTTGGGAGTTTTTTGGTATTCATAGACTCGTGGCGAGATAAGGAATCCGATTATGTTAAATTCTTAGACTTTCGAGAAATGGGCCCGGGGCTTGGGTTCTGGTAATTTCGGGATTTGTGCCCAATATTGAGTGTTTTCGATTGAGTTTTATTCCCTTAGCATATTATGATATATTTGCTCTGATTTTGGTTAGATTTGACGCACGTGAAGGCCGAATTGAGGGGCAAAGGCATCGCGAGCTAGAGATTTTGGTGGTTCGAGGTGAGTAGTGCTAGTAAATTACAACACCTTCATTTAATGGGCAAGCTAGGAGTGCTCAATATATTTACACCCTCCAACTTGAGGGGAAGTATTGATATGTCCATATATGTGCAGGAGTGTCTTACGTGGTTTTGTATTTGTATTCAATTAGTTAGTATTAGCTGTTAGTTGTTGAGCGCTAATATTATTACAATTGTTCCTTATTTTGCATTAGTTAGTTAGTGGAGTAGCTAAGTTAGTCCCATTGTATATACATGTTTAAAGTATATTCAAAAAATACACTTCGATATTCTCTCTAACTCCAACCTTCTCTCTTAGCTCTCTATTATAACCGCCTCCATTGAAGAAGTTTGTGATCTTCATCAATTGGTCTAACCTTTGAACAAATTGGTTGTAGTATTGATGAGAATCTGGTATTGGCAGGTAAGTCATGTTTGATTAGAAATGTTTGGGTGTTGCGAGGGATAACTAGTGGTGTTGATTGTTGTTTCTGTTTGTTGGTGCGTGAGATATGTGTTGTGGATTTTTGATTGGGAGGGTCTGGAGGGGCTGGTGGTGGGTCGTTGGATGTCTGCCTAAATAGATTGTTACTTAACATTAAGAGAAAATAAATCTAGGGAGAGGTTAGACAGAATAATTCCGGAGAGAGAATAATTCTATACACAGTTGCTTAATACGCTAAAATTAACTTAAGCGGTATAAGTAATTTAATCATGTTGGAAACAAAAATTTGCATAATAAAGGGGTGGGGGATAAAAATAATACTCTCCAACAGTTTATATATAATCAAATAAAGAGGATTCTCTTTATTCTACTTGCATAATATAATTTTTTAAATAAAACGATTCAATTGAATCCTTTCGTTAACCTAGATCCGTCTTGGCCCAATCGCAATGAGTTCAAATAATTAGTCTGCCAAATTACTATGTAGGCAGTTTGGTTGGAGTCTAAATCTGAAATGATGCCTTTTTTTTGGCACAAAATATGTTTATACAGTTAAAACAGAGTTACATTTCTAACTAAAATGCAGTCTACATTTACTTTAAAAGAAAGTTATTTGTTAAAGCTAAACGCAGTATAATATTGTATTTAATTAAAAAAATTATTTTTAATCGAAAAACACATTATAGTACTGCGTTTAAGGAAAATGCAAAAATATAGATTTAAAGATAAGATAAGTTGGCAGAATACAAACTCATCAACAGTTAAAGGTGAAGGATGTATAAACCATCAGCTAGAGGGGGAGTGTTGACTAGAGTTAATTAATCAAGTTGATAAGTTAATAATGTAACTACAGTTAGGTGGTTAGTTAGTTAGCACAGTAAATAGAAGTTGGTTATTCTGTAGATATAAGAATACACAATTTACTCTGTAAATGTATGCTTGTATCATTTTACTTTTCCTTTTTTCTAAGAACAAAGTTCTGTTTCTCTCAACTATGGGTTCATTTGCATGTCTTCTTCATTGAGCAAGATCTTTCGATTCATGGCAGCTAACATGGTACCAGAGTCACTGGAGTGAATCGAAGACATGTTTTAAGCAGAGCCTTCCTCTTGCTACCGCAATTTCACAATTCTATGCGAAATTGTCCAATTGAGCGTGGAGCTAAAATCTAGTGTTTTCTTTTGAAGAAGCTGCTGAAAATAGAGATGGGAGAAGAAGCAACTGCTGATAATGTCAATATGAAGTAGATCTATAAAGATTAGTTTGTTAGGGAAGAGTAATAGGATTTGTAGATGGCCGATTTTCTAATTGAGCCCGAACTTCGTGATCAATGGGAGAAAGTGAATGTTGTAGTACTCTTATAGATAACGAATTCTGTAAAGCCAAGATTACTTAGTAGTGTAGTATATGCCTCTGATGCTCATAAGGTCTGGGAAGACCTAAATGAGAGATTTGACCAACTGAATGGATCTAGGTTCTATATCTTAGTAGAGAAATTTATAATCTTACTCAAGACACCATGCATGTTGCTGATTACTTCTCGAAGTTGACAGATCTTTGGGATGAGTTTGATGCAATAATGCCCTGTCCTGGTTTTACTTGTCCTGAATCAAAGAAATATGGCCAACACTTTGAGTATTACAGGCTTTTGCAATTTCTGATGGGATTGAAAGACTCATACTCACAGTCAAGGGGTCAGATTATGATGATGTATCCGACCCGTTGTCTCATGAGAACCACTCCATTTCCCCCATTTCCTGTTTTGTTATGCTTTATTATCAATGTCTTGTGTGAACGAGTTGAATTGGGTTGATTTTTTGATGGAAATGAAACACTTAGTCTTTATAACGAAGGCTTATTTTGGAAAAAGTCAACTGGAAGCTGACCTATTTGTTATAGGGTTCGGATGTGGATTCCGACAATTTTATTAGCTTCGGAGGTTGATTTAAGATATAGGAGTGTGATCGGAAGTGATTTTTGAGTTCCTGTATAGAATAAGGCTTGAATTAGCGAAGTTGGTGTTTTGGCAAATTTCGGTTGATAGGTTAGATTTAGATCCGAGAGTCAGAATGGAATTCCGAGAGGAGTTTTAGCTTTGTTAGGTTATTTTAAATGTTTGTGCAAAATTCAGGTCATTTGGAGAAGATTTGGTTGGGTTTTTTATCAAATGCGTGTTTCGGAAAATTATGAAGAACTTAGGCTTGTAATTAAGGATTGGAAAAAGTTTGGGTGATGTTTTATGATGGGTTGGCACTTTTTGTTGATGTCTCGGGGGCCTCGGGGTGATGTTGGATGGATAAACAGGAACTTTAGAGTTGTTAAGTGCAGCAGAAATTCAACATCAGTTGCAGGCCATAATTGGCCTTCGCGTTTGCGAGATTTGGTCCGCATCCGTGGAAAGTTAGCTTCAAGAACTTCACGTTCGCGGTGAGGACCCCGCGATCGCATAGAAGAAGGTTGAGGTCCTGAGTCTTTGTTCTTCGCGTTCGCGACAATTGTATCGCATTCGCGGAAGGTTCGGAAAATGTGCCTCGCATTCACGTGAATAACGCCTAGTTCGCATAGTGGTATCAGCTAAGGCATCACGTTTGCGGGTGGGGTACCGCGTTCGCGAAGAGAAAATTTGGTCAATGGATATTTGGACATTGCAAACGCGAGATGCCCTTCGCATTCTATATATTTGGGCAAACCTGTTTTTGTATTATTTCATCCGCGAGCCAAGTCTTATTTCCACCATTTTCGAACGTCCTTATGAGATTTTGG
Organism: Nicotiana benthamiana; assembly: GCA_034376525.1. Classification (NCBI taxonomy): domain Eukaryota; kingdom Viridiplantae; phylum Streptophyta; class Magnoliopsida; order Solanales; family Solanaceae; genus Nicotiana; species Nicotiana benthamiana. Next base: position 108,267,082 of record CM067325.1, read on the forward strand.
GCAGGAATTGCAGGTGATTTCTACTAGGTGTAGTTGGGGGTAAGTTCCTTGACCTTAATACATGATTTAATGGTAGAATTAACATAAAAATTTGTGGAAATTCATCAAGAGAGGGTAAAGCTTGGAAATTGGGTATTTCAAAGTGTGATTTGAAGGATCATTTGGCCTTGGATTTGGGAGTTTTTTGGTATTCATAGACTCGTGGCGAGATAAAGAATCCGATTATGTTAAATTTTTAGACTTCGAGAAATGGGCCCGGGGCTTGGGTTCTGGTAATTTCGGGATTTATGCCCGTTATTGATTGTTTTCGATTGAGTTTTATTCCCATAGCATATTATGATATATTTGCTCTGATTTTGGTTAGATTTGACGCACGTGAAGGCCGAATTGAGGGTCAAAGGCATCGCGAGCAAGAGATTTTGGTGGTTCGAGGTGAGTAGTGCTAGTAAATTACAACACCTTCATATAATGGGCAAGCTAGGAGTGCTCAATATTATTACACCCTCCAACTTGAGGGGGAGTATTGATATGTCCATATATGTGCAGGAGTGTCTTACGTGGTTTTGTATTTGTATTCAATTAGTTAGTATTAGTTGTTAGTTGTTGAGCGCTAATATTATTACAGTTGTTCCTTAGGTGGCATTAGTTAGTTAGTGGAGTAGCTAAGTCAGTCCCATTGTATATACATGTTTAAAGTATATTCAGAAAATACACTTCAATATTCTCTCTAACTCTAACCTTCTCTCTTAGCTCTCTATTATAACCGCCTCCATTGAAGAAGTTTGTGATCTTCATCAATTGGTCTAACATTTGAACAAACTGGTTGTAGTATTGATGAGTTTGTGGTATTGGCAGGTGAGTCATGTTTGATCCCTTATTTTTGGTTAGAAATGGTTGGGTGTTGCGAGGGATAACTAGTGGTGTTGATTGTTGTTTCTGTTTGTTGGTGTGTGAGATATGAGTTGTCGATTTTTGATTGGGAGGGTCAGGAGGGGCTGGTGGTGGGTCGTTGGGTGTCTGCCTAAATAGATTGTTACTTAACATTAAGAGAGAATAAATCTAGGGAGAGGTTAGACAGAATAATTCCGGAGAGAGAATAATTCTATACACAGTTGCTTAATACGCTAAAATTAACTAAAGCGGTATAAGTAATTTAATCATGTTGGAAACAAAAATTTGCATAATAAAGGGGTGGGGGATAAAAATAATACTATCCAACAGTTTATATATAATCAAATAAAGAGGATTCTCTTTATTCTACTTGCATAATATAATTTTTTAAATAAAACGATTCAATTGAAACCTTTCGTTAACCTAGATCCGTCTTTGCCCAATCGCAATGAGTTCAAATAACTAGTCTGCCAAATTACTATGTAGGTAGTTTTGTTGGAGTCCAAAACTGAAAATGATGCCTTTTTTTGGCACAAAATACGTTTATACAGTTAAAACAGAGTTACATTTCTAACTAAAATGCAGTCTGCAATTTACTTTAAAAGAAAGTTATTCGTTAAAGCTAAACGCAGTATAATATTGTATTTAATTAAAAAAATTATTTTTAATAGGAAAACACATTATAGTACTGCGTTTAAGGAAAATGCAAAAATATAGGTTTAAACATAAGATAAGTTGGCAAAATACTAACTCATCAACAGTTAGGGGTGAAGGATGTATAAACCATCAGCTTGAGGGGGAGTGTTGACTAAAGTTAATTAATCAAGCTGATAAGTTAATTTTGTAACTACAGTTAGGTGGTTAGTTAGTTAACACAGTAAATATTAGTTAGTTATTCTGTATATATAAGAATACACAATTTACTCTGTAAATGTATGCTTGTATCATTTTAGTTTCCATTTTTCTAAGAACAAAGTTATGTTTCTCTCAACTATGGGTTCATTTGCATGTCTTCTTCATTGAGAAAGATCTTTAGATTCATGGCAGCTAACATGGTACCAGAGTCACTGGAGTGAATCGAAGACATGTTTTAAGCTGAGCCTTCCTCTTGCTACCGCAATTTTACAATTCTGTGCGAAATTGTCCAATTGAGCGTGGAGCTAAAATATAGGGTTTTCTTTTGAAGAAGGTGCTAAAAATGGCGATGGGAGAAGAAGCAACTACTGATAATTTAAATTTTTGAGTAGATCTATAAAGATTAGTTTGTTAGGGAAGAGTAATAGGATTTGTAGATGGCCGATTTTCTAATTGAGCCCGAACTTCGTGATCAATGGGAGAAAGTGAATGTTGTAGTTCTCTTATGGATAACGAATTCTGTAAAGCCAAGATTACTTAGTAGTGTAGTATATGCCTCTAATGCTCATAAGGTTTGGGAAGACCTAAATGAGAGATTTGACAAAGTGAATGGATCTAGGGTTCTATATCTTAGTAGAGAAATTCATAATCTCACTCAAGACACTATGCATGTTGCTGATTACTTCTCAAAGTTGACAGATCTTTGGGATGAGTTTGATGCAATAATGCCCTGTCCTGATTTTACTTGTCCTGAATCAAAGAAATATGGCCAACACTTTGAGTATTACAGGCTTTTACAATTTCTGATGGGATGGAAAGAGTCATACTCACAGTCAAGGGTTCAGATTATGATGATGTATCCAATCCCTAGTATTAACAAAGCTTCCTCACAGTTGATTGATCAAGAAAGCTAAAAGAGTTTGGCTAACTTCACTTAGATTAATCAACCTACTGAAGGCATAGAAGGAGCAGTGTTCTATAGCAATAAAAACTCAGCAAGTATAAGTGGAAATTTTAAGTTCAGAAAGAGCCAAATACAGTGTGGCTACTGTTATTATAAGGGCCACACTAAGGAGAACTGCTACAAACTTCATGGATATCCTTAAGACTTCAAGGGAAAGAAGAATGGGCAGAATACTGGAGGGTATGCAAATAATATGATTGGTTTGGTGTTTCCAAGTGCCACTGAAACTGGGATCAACAAGGTTCTTATGGAAATGTGATGATCCGACCCGTTGTCTCATGAGAACCACTCCATTTCCCCCATTTCCTGTTTTGTTATGCTTTATTATCAGTGTCTTGTGTGAACGAGTTGAATTGGGTTGATTTTTGGATGGAAATGAAACACTTAGTCTTTATAACGAAGGCTTATTTTTGAAAAAGTCAATTGGAAGCTGACCTATTAGTTATTGGGTTCGGATGTGGATTCCGACAATTTTATTAGACTCGGAGGTTGATTTAAGATTTAGGAGTGTGATCGGAAGTGATTTTTGAGTTCCTGTATAGAATTAGGCTTGAATTAGCGAAGTTGGTGTTTTGGCGAATTCCGGTTGATAGGTTAGATTTTGATCCGAGAGGCAGAATGGAATTCCGAGAGGAGTTTTAGCTTTGTTAGGTTTTTTTAAATGTTTGTGCAAAATTTCAGGTCATTTGGAGAAGATTTGGTTGGGTTTTTTTATCAAATGCGTGTTTCGGAAAATTTTGAAGAACTTAGGCTTGTAATTATTTGGAATTGATGGTTTGAGTGTTGTTTGATGTGTTTTATGGATTGGAAAAAGTTTGGGTGATGTTTTATGATGGGTTGGCACTTTTTGTTGAGGTCTCGGGGGCCTCGGGGTGATGTCGGATGGCTAAACAGGAAGTTTAGAGTTGTTAAGTGCAGCAAAAATTCAACATCAGTTGCAGGCCATAATTGGCCTTCGCGTTTGCGAGATTTGGTCCGCATTCGCGGAAAGTTAGCTTCAAGAACTTCACGTTCGCGGTGAGGACCCCGCGATCGCATAGAAGAAGGTTGAGGTCCTGAGTCTTTGTTCTTCGCGTTCGCGACAATTGTATCGCATTCGCGGAAGGTCCGGAAAATGTGCCTTGCATTCACGTGAATAACGCCTCGTTCGCATAGTGGTATCAGCTAAGGCATCACGTTTGCGGGTGGGGTACCGCGTTCGCGAAGAGAAAATTTGGTCAATGGATATTTGGACATTGCAAACGCGAGATGCCCTTCGCATTCTATATATTTGGGCAAACCTGTTTTTGTTTTTTTATTTCATCCGCAAGCCAAGTCTTATTTCCACCATTTTCGAACGTCCTTATGAGATTTTGGGCGGGAATTGCAGGTGATTTCTACTAGGTGTAGTTGGGGGTAAGTTCCTTGACCTTACTACATGATTTAATGGTAGAATTAACATAAAAATTTGTGGAAATTCATCAAGAGAGGGTAAAGCTTGGAAATTGGGTATTTCAAAGTGTGATTTGAAGGATCATTTGGCCTTGGATTTGGGAGTTTTTTGGTATTCATAGACTCGTGGCGAGATAAGGAATCCGATTATGTTAAATTTTTAGACTTTCGAGAAATGGGCCTGGGGCTTGGGTTCTGGTAATTTCGGGATTTGTGCCCGTTATTGATTGTTTTCGATTAGGTTATATTCCCTTAGCATATTATGATATATTTGCTCTGATTTTGGTTAGATTTGACGCACGTGAAGGCCGAATTGAGGGGCAAAGGCACCGCGAGCTAGAGATTTTGGTGGTTCGAGGTGAGTAGTGCTAGTAAATTACCACACCTTCATTTAATGGGCAAGCTAGGAGTGCTCAATATTTTTACACCCTCCAACTTGAGGGGGAGTATTGATATGTCCATATATGTGCAGGAGTGTCATACGTGGTTTTGTATTTGTATTCAATTAGTTAGTATTAGTTGTTAGTTGTTGAGCGCAGATATTATTACAGTTGTTCCTTAGGTGGCATTAGTTAGTTAGTGGAGTAGCTAAGTCAGTCCCATTGTATATACATGTTTAAAGTATATTCAGAAAATACACTTCGATATTCTCTCTAACTCCAACCTTCTCTCTTAGCTCTCTATTATAACCGCCTCCATTGAAGAAGTTTGTGATCTTCATCAATTGGTCTAACATTTGAACAAACTGGTTGTAGTATTGATGAGTTTGTGGTATTGGCAGGTGAGTCATGTTTGATCCCTTATTTTTGGTTAGAAATGTTTGGGTGTTGCGAGGGATAACTAGTGGTGTTGATTGTTGTTTCTGTTTGTTGGTGCGTGAGATATGTGTTGTCGATTTTTGATTGGGAGGGTCAGGAGGGGCTGGTGGTGGGTCGTTGGGTGTCTGCCTAAATAGATTGTTACTTAACATTAAGAGAGAATAAATCTAGGGAGAGGTTGGACAGAATAATTCCGGAGAGAGAATAATTCTATACACAGTTGCTTAATACGCTAAAATTAACTTAAGCGGTATAAGTAATTTAATCATGTTGGAAACAAAAATTTGCATAATAAAGGGGTGGGGGATAAAATAATACTATCCAACAGTTTATATATAATCAAATAAAGAGGATTCTCTTTATTCTACTTGCATAATATAATTTTTTAAATAAAACGATTCAATTGAATCCTTTCGTTAACCTAGATCCGTCTTTGCCCAATCGCAATGAGTTCAAATAACTAGTCTGCCAAATTACTATGTAGGTAGTTTGGTTGGAGTCCAAAACTGAAATGATGCCTTTTTTTTGGCACAAAATACGTTTATACAGTTAAAACAGAGTTACATTTCTAACTAAAATGCAGTCTGCATTTTACTTTAAACGAAAGTTATTCGTTAAAGCTAAACGCAGTATAATATTATATTTAATTAAAAAATTTATTTTTAATAGGAAAACACATTATAGTACTGCGTTTAAGGAAAATGCAAAAATATAGATTTAAAGATAAGATAAGTTGGCAAAATACTAACTCATCAACAGTTAGGGGTGAAGGATGTATAAACCATCAGCTTGAGGGCGAGTATTGACTAGAGTTAATTAATCAAGCTGATAAGTTAATTATGTAACTACAGTTAGGTGGTTAGTTAGTTAACACAGTAAATAGAAGTTAGTTATTCTGTAGATATAAGAATATACAATTTACTCTGTAAATGTATGCTTGTATCATTTTAGTTTTCCTTTTTTCTAAGAACAAAGTTCTGTTTCTCTCAACTATGGGTTCATTTGCATGTCTTCTTCATTGAGCAAGATCTTTAGATTCATGGCAGCTAACATGGTACCAGAGTCACTGGAGTGAATCGAAGACATGTTTTAAGCTGAGCCTTTCTCTTGCTACCGCAATTTCACAATTCTGTGCGAAATTGTCCAATTGAGCGTGGAGCTAAAATCTAGGGTTTTCTTTTGAAGAAGCTGCTGAAAATGGCGATGGGAGAAGAAGCAACTACTGATAATGTCAATATGAAGTAGATCTATAAAGATTAGTTTGTTAGCGAAGAGTAATAGGATTTGTAGATGGCCGATTTTCTAATTGAGCCCGAACTTCGTGATCAATGGGAGAAAGTGAATGTTGTAGTTCTCTTATGGATAACGAATTCTGTAAAGCCAAGATTACTTAGTAGTGTAGTATATGCCTCTAATGCTCATAAGGTTTGGGAAGACCTAAATGAGAGATTTGACAAAGTGAATGGATCTAGGGTTCTATATCTTAGTAGAGAACTTCATAATCTCACTCAAGACACTATGCATGTTGCTGATTACTTCTCCAAGTTGACAGATCTTTGGGATGAGTTTGATGCAATAATGCCCTGTCTTGGTTTTACTTGTCCTGAATCAAAGAAATATGGCCAACACTTTGAGTATTACAGGCTTTTGCAATTTCTGATGGGATTGAAAGACTCATACTCACAGTCAAGGGGTCAGATTATGATGATGTATCCAATCCCTAGTATTAACAAAGCTTCCTCACTGTTGATTGATCAAGAAAGCTAAAAGAGTTTGGCTAGCTTCACTTAGATTAATCAACCTACTGAAGGCATAGAAGGAGCAGTGTTCTATAGCAATAAAAACTCAGCAAGTATAAGTGGAAATTTTAAGTTCAGAAAGAGCCAAATGCAGTGTGGCTACTGTTATTATAAGGGACACACTAAGGAGAACTGCTACAAACTTCATGGATATCTATCAGACTTCAAGGGAAAGAAGAACGGGCAGAATACTGGAGGGTATGCAAATAATATGATTGGTTTGGTGTTTCCAAGTGCCACTGAAACTGGGAATCAACAAGGTTCTTATGGAAATGTGATGATCCGACCCGTTGTCTCATGAGAACCACTCCATTTCCCCCATTTCCTGTTTTGTTATGCTTTATTATCAGTGTCTTGTGTGAACGAGTTGAATTGGGTTGATTTTGGATGGAAATGAAACACTTAGTCTTTATAACGAAGGCTTATTTTGGAAAAAATCAACTGGAAGCTGACCTATTAGTTATCGGGTTCGGATGTGGATTCCGACAATTTTATTAGCTTCGAAGGTTGATTTAAGATTTAGGAGTGTGATCGGAAGTGATTTTTGAGTTCCTGTATAGAATTAGGCTTGAATTAGCGAAGTTGGTGTTTTGGCGAATTCCGGTTGATAGGTTAGATTTTGATCCGAGAGTCAGAATTGAATTCCAAGAGGAGTTGTAGCTTTTTTAGGTTATTTTAAATGTTTTTGCAAAATTTCAGGTCATTTGGAGAAGATTTGGTTGGGTTTTTTATCAAATGCGTGTTTCAGAAAATTTTGAAGAACTTAGGCTTGTAATTATTTGGAATTGATGGTTTTAGTGTTGTTTGATGTGTTTTAAGGATTGGAAAAAGTTTGGGTGATGTTTTATGATGGATTGGCACTTTTTGTTGAGGTCTCGGGGGCCTTGGGGTGATGTCGGATGGCTAAACAGGAAGTTTAGAGTTGTTAAGTGCAGCAGAAATTCAACATCAGTTGCAGGCCATAATTGGCCTTCGCGTTTGCGAGATTTGATCCGCATTCACGGAAAGTTAGCTTCAAGAACTTCATGTTCGCGGTGAGGACCCCGCGATCACATAGAAGAAGGTTGAGGTCCTGAGTCTTTGTTCTTCGCGTTCGCGACAATTGTATCGCTTGCGTGGAAGGTCTGAAAAATGTGCCTCGCATTCACGTGAATAAGGCCTCGTTCGCATAGTGGTATCAGCTAAGGCATCACGTTTGCGGGTGGGGTAGTGCGTTCGCGAAGAGAAAATTTGGTCAATGGATATTTGGACATTGCAAACGCGAGATGCCCTTCGCATTCTATATATTTGGGCAGACCTGTTTTTGTATTATTTCATCCGCGAGCCAAGTCTTATTTCTACCATTTTCGAACGTCCTTAAGAGATTTTGGGCGGGAATTGCAGGTGATTTCTACTAGGTGTAATTGGGGGTAAGTTCCTTGACCTTAATACATGATTTAATGGTAGAATTAACATAAAAATTTGTGGAAATTCATCAAGAGAGGGTAAAGCTTGGACATTGGGTATTTCAAAGTGTGATTTGAAGGATCTTTTGGCCTTGGATTTGGGAGTTTTGGTATTCATAGACTCGTGGCGAGATAAGGAATCCGATTATGTTAAATTTTTAGACTTTCGAGAAGTGGGCCCGGGGCTTGGGTTCTGGTAATTTCGGGATTTGTGCCTGTTATTGATTGTTTTCGATTGAGTTTTATACCCTTAGCATATTATGATGTATTTGCTCTTATTTTGGTTAGATTTGACGCACGTGAAGGCCGTATTGAGGGGCAATGGCATCGTGAGCTAGAGATTTTGGTGGTTCGAGGTGAGTAGCGCTAGTAAATGATGTCATGAGGGTTTGAAACCCCGGATTTCACATCTTAGTGCTATATTGAGGTGAGACACACACCCTATGACGAGTGTGGGGTCGTTTGTTATTGGGGATTGTAACTTGGTCCATCTCGAGAGATGTTTCTACTATGTTTTTTACTAGACCTTAATTGATAATCATCCTACTTGGATTTATTTGTTTAATTTGGGCTTCAGGCCAACTAATTGAGTCATTTCGAGATTGATATCACTGTTTTCGCACATTTTGCATATTATTTGATCTCAGTCCAAGGTTTTAAATACTGTTTCGCAAACTCAGCCATCTTTCTAAGATTTGAAAACATAAACTATATTTTCTTGACGTTTTGAGCTGAGAACTATAATCTAATATTGCCCAAGTTGCTTGTGTGCATTTCTGGACTGAGCATGGATCAGGCTGCACGCCGCAGCGGTGTTATATTGATATTGAGGCTGAGGGCCTGGTTGATGCCACAAAATGACTTGACATTGTGCTTGGGATGTAGGAGCCCCTCCGGAGTCTATAGAAACCTCCAGTGAGCGATGTCGACGTTAAATGGATCAGGCTGCACGCTGCAGCACGCACTAGAGTGTACCGACATATGCATTGCATTGCACTCATGCATTTATTCATTGCATGTTGTTTGTTCTATTTTTAAAAAATCTTTACATGTTGTTCTGGCATTATCTGATTATTGAGTGTTAAGCCCGAGGGGCAGATTTTTTGTGCTTACCGCACTACTACTATTGCAGCATTCAGTTTGCGTAATTGTTAAAAAAGGTATTTTTAAAAGGGTATTTAAACTGAGCTAAAATTTTTCTTTAAAGATTTCATAGCTTCACTGCTTTTCTCAAAAAGCAGTTTTTATCTGCTTCTACACAGCATGATGATCTTTTATACGTGATTTCTTAGTGCTCAGTTGTTATTTACTTTTATTACTCATTGAGTTATAGTAATCACTTTACTGCATGCACCTTGCATGCAGATTCAGGTAACGTTCGTCCGGTAGCTGGTTTTGAGCTGATTGAAGGTATTACTATTGTAGCTGAGCAAGGTGACCGCCAGCGTTCGCGGCACTGGATTTCCTCCTTTGGTTCCAAATTTTATTATGTATATTGTTGGCCTTGTAGTTGTATTTTAACTTCTCTAGATGCTTGTGACTTATGATACCCCGGTCGGGCAATATTGAGTTGCAATTACATTAATAAATATCATTAATTCATATTTAGATTGTTTGTATAACTGATTAACTACTTTAAAGTGGTATTCGAGAATAATCTGGCTGAGATTATCTTCACGAGAGACGCCATCAAGGCCGGAGCGGCATTTGGGTCGTGACAAGTTGGTATCAGAGCCTTGGTAACATAGGTCTCACGAGTCATGAGTAGGTTTAGTAAATTCTTGTGGATCCCTACGGAGACGACTGTATTTATCGTCGAGAGGCTGTAGAACCTTTAGGAAAACTTCACATTCTTGAAATCTTATCGTGCGTCCTTGATTCAACTTGAAAAATTAACTCTTGAAATTCCTTCCACGCGTTCGCATTCACATATGAGCACTCAGTATCAAATGTGCCTTGATGGCTTGTGATTCCTCGGTCGAGGGGCGAGATGTAGTACCTTTGAGTTCATGTTAGGCCAGTATGGAAGAATTGAGGCTGGATATTTGCCTATGGCTTGAGCACCGAGGTGCTGATTGTGTGAGCAAGTGTTCAGAACTTATATGTTCAGTATTGCCCATATTAGTGGGAGTGACTGTTGGTTAGCTACGTGGCAATATTTTGGATAGCATGCGGCGACATATAGCGATGAGGGTCCGCTTTACTGAGGCGAGAGGCATGCAGCGAAGCGCTCGCCATTTTGATGTGAAGCGAACATTTATATAAAAATATAAAATATTATATACTTCTAACCAAAAACTCAATAACAATAATATATTAATAAATATATCATTCAAAAACTAAAGACTCAATAGATAATGACAGACTCAATAGATTATCATAAATTAAAGTCAATATTCTATTAATTCTACTCGCTATTATTGGAAATGCAGAGCAACAAATAAAATAAAGCTACTGCTGCTACTAGATTTTGAAAAACACAGCAACAAAAAAAATTAAAGCAACTGCCTGACTGCTTCTGCTCGATTTTGAAAAACAGAGAGTCAAAAAAAATTACAGCCTCTGCTCGATTTTGAAAATACTGCATCTGCTCGATATTGAAAACCAGAGCAATAAATTAAATAAAGCTACTGCCTCTGCTCGAATTTGAAAAACACAGCAACAAAAACAATAAAGCTACAGCCTATACTCTGAAAAAATAGAGCCGAAAGGGATGATGAAAAAAATTGAGCAAAGAACCCAAAAACAGAGCAAGGAAACAAAGAAGAAAAATAGAGCATAAATAAAATATAGCCTCAACTCTAGAAAAAAAAAGAGCTGAAAGAGATGATGGAAGAAACGGAGCAAAGAACCCAAAAACAGAGCAAAGAAGAAAGAAAAATAAAAACATAGTTGAAAGAGATGATGGAAGAAAGAAAAAACAGAGTTGGGCTGAAAGAGAAAAAAACAGAGCTGAAAGAAGAAGAAAAACAGCAATCACCGAAGAAAGAAGAAAGAAGAAGAAAAAGAAAAAAGAAGACCAGGAATGGTGGTCGACCAGAAGAAGAAGAAGAAAAGAAAAGAAAGAAACATACCTGGTGAAGAAGGGGTCGCTGATGGGTGACGATGGAAGAAGAAAAAGATGTAAACCCAAGCCCTAATTTTGTCGAAGGAGAACTAGAGAAGATGGTCGCTGCTCCTATCGTGAGAAGTGTTTTAACCCAAGCCCTAATTTGTGGTTTTAGACTTTTTGCAATAAACAGATGCCTTTTTCTTGCATAATATTCAAATAGTGATGCCTCGAATAGCTTCTCGCATCGCAGTGCCTCTCGCTACAAAGGCAGAGGCACTCGCTTTTCTTCATCGCAACGGAACAGACCAGGAATGGCGATACTGCCTCGCATCACATCGCTACACGATTTTAGCGCTGTAGAGATCGCTATTTATAACACTACTACGTGGTGAGTATGTTAGTGCTTCGAAATGTATCTATGTGAATTGGAAGTGATGAGGAAGAATCTTTTCATGTTTCCAGTTGAGAGTGAAGTAAACAGTTTATGTTGCGGTATAAGTTCAGACTTAAGAAGACTAAGTGACTGCGTATAGTTTAGGACAGTAGAAGGTATACAACAATGTAAACTGATAGTAAAGCGATTAAGTCATCTCCTGCAAAGAGTTTTAGGGTCGTGTGACCCTTATGTGAATGATAGAAGACCTCATGTGCTAGTGAATTGTAAGTGTTGGAGTTTGAAATTTTGGGTCGCATAAAAGAGTGAGTTTAACTGTTGCGACATCGGTCGAAGAGTTAAAGGTACTAGATGAAATGTGTTTACACAATCTTACCAAGGATTTGAGTTTAATATCACTACGGTATTAAGTCAGCAGTGAAGTATATGCGTTATGAGTATTGTGAGTTCTGATCTATGGCTTCGAGCCAAGTTGGGGAGCTCGCTATTGGTTAACTGATTGTACGGTGGTGTGCTATGTTGGTTCAGATTTTAGGCATGCTGGCAAATCAGTTCTGGCGGTGGAAATTGAGCCGAGGATGGCAATAAAGGTTATATGGTGCTTCGTAGGTGTGTGGAAATAATAGGATGTCTTGAGCTTTTATTGGTAAAGAATGCTCAGTGTATAGAGAAGGAAGATGCTTGTTTGTATTGGTATGAGGTCGTATCCTGCGGTGTTAGAGTGCAAATGAGGCACAGATGGTTTTGTTCGTTGAGCATGCTAAATGCAAGTTGAATAGAGTGAATGACTCTCGAAAATAGGTCTAATGTGTTTATGATTCTACATGTAACAATGGGGCATCTTAAAGTACCATGTGTGATTAGGAACCGAGTCTCCATTGGAAGAGGTCAAGGCTTGTGGTATTTTTATGTTAATTATGGGATTCTATGTATCAATATCTAGAAATAAAGGTAACAGATTTAGATTCGTAGGAAGTTCTTCACAGTAAAGTATTTTGGAATGTGATATTCTTGGGAATAATTGAGAGAAGATTCAGTGGCTTATGGTTCATAGACAGTGTGGTCTGGAGCTTGGGTCTCGTATGGTAAGCCTAGGTCGAGGAATTGAGGTGTTACAGCAAGAGGAAATATCAAGTTAAAGACGAATCACAAGAAATTTAGATAGCTGGAGTAGATTGGTAGTAGATCGGATCGGCATGGTAAGGATATTATTAATTCTTTATGTGTGTTCGAGGCAAGTATTTTGAAGCAATGCTCTTGGGTATCGACGACTTGCTTAGCTTGGTCTAGTTAGGAGTATTCAGTCCTGGTAGCATAGTTGGTGTAAATGGAATTGGAAGAGTTCTTGTTGGGTTTTATCATGGTTTGAAGACGTATATTTTCTATGGGCATGCGGAGCATGGGATGTATAGTGGTTTCTGTTCTAGTGGATCTTTATTTGCTTGGAATGTTAGATTTTGGATATGATATTAGGGTTTAGACTGGTTTCCTCAGCGTTGGAATATTCTGGATTGTTGCGCTATGGGCTACGCCGAAAATACGGCGGGTGGAGTGGCGATATGCGTTGGATTATGTCATAGCAAAGTCTTATATTCAAAGACCCGGCGGGCGGTTGGGAAGGATTTGTTTTTCTTAATTGGGCCTTCGTGATGATTGTTAGTGCAGAAGTTCCAACCGTTGGTTCCATTCTAGTGTTAGGGAATTTTTTGAATATGTTTCTTGTGGATGGGCATGTCGCCGGGCGAAGTTGTGGATTTCGATATTGATTTGGTGCCGGGCACCGTATCGTGCGGCTCAGGCAGGAGTTATAGTAGTGCGAGGAGTAGCTTTAGGCTTTCCTTGTAATGAGTTCATTGGTAGGCTGATCTGGATACGTGATTGGCTTGGTTGGCCCCGAATGGTATTGTTGAGGGATAGGTTGATTCGATCATTATTGAGCTTGTTAGTGATCTGAAGAGAGCTATGAGTTGCTTTCAGTGTTGTGAGACGTCATGAATTGTTGGTTATGGTCACATGTGGTTGGGTTCTATTGGGGGTTCATAGTGAAAGTCGAGGGGGAAGATTAGTTGAGTATTGCTCGGTAAATGGAGTATTGGTTATGACCTATCGGGCTGAGTGACGTATGTTATTTGTTTCACCGTGAGGGTAATGAATTGCTTTGGTTCCAAATATCAAATTGTGTGTGGCTATCGGTTTTGAGCATAGTGACTTGAGGTGTTTTATGTGTAACAGTGTGTGGATGGGATTGTGCATTATGATGAGGCCATGTGGAGATATGACTTTTCGGGGTAGATTCATGTGTTCTATTTCTATTATGAGAGATGAGGTGTAAGCCTTATGTTTTGATGGTACTAATGAGCTTGTGGTATAACTCTTTTATTTGAGTCATTTTTCATGATTTGAGTATGTTCAGATTGTTTCTTATTGGTGTGCATATTATGCAAGTTGTGGCTTAGGCCTCTGTCACACCTCCTTTAGGCCTGAGCCCGCAGGGGGCGCAGGGGAGTTTTTCCAATTAAAGGACAATCGAAATGGGATTTATTACTAAAATTCAGGAGCCGCCACTTGGGAGATTTATGGTGTCTCAAGTCACTGGTTGAATCCCGAATCGAGGAAACGATTGACTCTATATTACAGTCTGCGTAGTAAAAATCCGTATAAGGAATTCTGGTAACTCGGGAGAATGTGTTAGACATTCCCGGGTTCTGTGGTTCTAGCACGGTCGCTCAATTGTCATATTTGGCTAAATTATCTGATTTCTTACAATTATGAACTTATGTGCAAGTTCTAACTCTTTTACCACTTTTATTATTATTATTATTATTATTATTATTATTATTATTATTATTGCTATTATTATTATTATTATTATTATTTTAACGAAGAATTCCAACGTCGGGAAAATGCATCTCGAACCACATCACATCAACGCACCCGTGGTTGTTGACATATCTCGACTCCGTTGAGATATGAATTTGGGTCACATAAATGTACACCCAAATTAATGGAGGTAATGTCATTAAAATACACGCCTAAAGAGTCTAACGCGTTATTATTTTTGGGAAGGCCGTGCAATTCGCTAAACGACCTGTCCCGAAGTCTTAGTATTTTTAATATATACATTTATGAGAGCCCCGCAGTTTGTGTTTTTTTTTTTTTTGGCGAGGCTCCTCTGACAACAAACTTAAAAATACTTCAAATAACAATATGCACATGTCAGTGTTTTTGATAGCACGTGGCGACAAATAGCGACGAGGGCTCGCTTCAGTGAGGCAAGAGGCGCACAGCGAAGCGCTCGCCTTTTTCATGTGAGGCGACAATTTATTAAAAAAACAAATAAATAACACTAAAAACTCAATAACAATAATATGTTAATAATAAATATATCAATTTAAAAATTAAAAACTCAGTAGATAGTCATAAACTCATAAAATAAGCAACATCTATTCTTCTTGAAGATTTACAAATTCTACAACATCATAATTGATAGTATTATATTGGCTATCATCTTCTTCATCCTCCGACACTTCATCAATTAGGGTGGACCGGCTTGAACTTGCTACCCCCTTTCCCTTGTACGTTGAACTTGAAGAACTCGCTCTAAGTACATAGATGTTCTCCTCAACTCCAACGGTCATAGAAACGGTACCCCAATCAAGATCATCTCCTTCATACACTTGTTCATCTTCGTGATTTTGGGGGGCTCCAGTTAATCATTCATTTGCCTCATCAATATTGTCCAACAAAATTGGATCAATAGTATCGCGAGCTTCATAACGTCGCCTCAATGTTCTATTGTATTTAATATACACTAGATCATTGAGACGCGATAGCTCAAGCCTATTCCTTTTCTTGGAGTGAATCTGCGCGTTAAGTAATTTAGATTAAATAGTAAGTACTAATAATAATACAACATAGAATATATATTAATATAACAAATCTACTTCTTACATGCTCAAATACGCTCCAATTTCTCTCGCATCCAGATGCACTACAAGTTAGGCTTAATACTTTGATGGCAAACTTTTGCAACTTTGGAGTTTGACTTCCAAATTGCTTCCACCATTCAACTATAGTAAAATATTATAAAAGTTAATAATATTAAATCAAATAAATTAAATTAAAGCTATAAGGAAATCTACATTAAAGTTAGTTACCTGGGGACCTTTTGTCTCTGGCTCTAATGGCAGCCGGTAAACCAAATAGGCCATCTGCTTGTTCGTACTTACCAAACTCCTCCCCTATTAGATCTAGCATCGCTGAATTAGAGATCAACTTCTCAAGACATGCATGGTATCCAACCCACACCTCTGGAGCCAACGTTTCCTGACTATTGTTCTTGTAATATAATCCCGGGTTCAGAAGATGGCCTGCTGCATGCAAAAGTCGATGGAGTTGCTTGTCCCACCTGCTATCAATTATCTCAATAACTTTCTCATATTTCCTAACATCTCCATCAAATGATGAGGCAATACTCTCTTTCGCTCTATCCATAGCTTCATAAAGATAGCCCATTGGTGGTTTTTTCTCCCCATCCACCATACAGAGCACCCGAATCAAAGGACCACCAACATTAAGAGCCCGAACGACATCATTCCAGAATGATGGAGCAATAAGAATTTTGGAAACCTCTCTCCCCGCAGCTTCCTTTGCATATTTATTATCTTTCCAATCATTCGAAAGAACTACCTTTCTCAAATTTCCCTTTTGCAAGTAAAAACTATGCAAAATTAAAAAGCCGTTGCAAATCTAGTCTTGGCCGGTCTCACCAAATTTCTTTCTTGTGTGAATTTTCTCATCAAATTTAACAACAACAGGCTCTGACTAGTGTAAGCATATATCTTGACGGCCTTAGCGAAAACTGTAAAAGTAACAATAGCAATTTTAAATTAATCGTTTAATACTAAAGGCTAGGATATAAGTATAAATAAAGTTAAAGGCTTGAAAGATAATTATATTAAAGTTACTTGAAGCATATGGGTGTTCCTTGAATATGTCACCAAACATCAAGTTGATACAATGGGCAGCACATGGAGTCCAATAAATGTTTGGATAGATAGCTTCCATCATCTTCCCCACACTAACATTCTCACTAGCCTTATCTGTAACAACTTGTACAACATTTTCCTTTCCAATTTTATCAATAATATTTCTAAACAAGTTGTACATTTTGCTTCCATCCGTAGAAAAGTTGCTAGCATCGTGAGATTCAAGAAAAACACTCCCTCTTGGAGAGTTTACCAACACATTTATAATTATTTTCCCATTCCGTGCTGTCAACTTATCCATCATTATGGAACAACCAAACTTGGTCCATTCCACTTTATGTTCCTCAATAATTTGGTCTACCTTCTTCACCTCCTTTTTAAGATGAGTTACTCTAACTTCATGATAGCTAGGATGCTTCATCCCCGGGCCATATTGTCCTACTGCCTCAATGAATTTATCAAAAGTTTTGTAGTTGACACAGTTGAAAGGAAGGCCTGCATCGTACATCCATGATGCAAAGGCACTGACGGCGCGATCCCTCAAAGTCTTCTTGACATCTTCACCCGAACCTTCTTCACTTTTTCCCCTTTCTTGTTGTTTTGCCGAGTAATAAAGATTGATTGGGCCGTTTGCCACCGAACATGCAGTAGATGACCCACTAGATTGAGAGTGCCTTTTAGGGGGGGAGGTCTCATTTCACCTTCTTCATCCATCTCATCATCTTCATCAATTAGATTCAGGGAATTCACCGATGCTTCATAACTCATTTGAGTTCTTACTAAATTTTTCTTTTCACCAAAAGCTTTTATTTCCTCCCTAACCTCGGGCGGACAAAGGGGACATTGTATTACATTTTTAAATCCACCGAAGAAATGTTGCTTGTGACGAGTTATCCCACCATTATATGTTTTTCCACAGAACAAACATCTAATTGTAGTTCTTGACGGGCCTTGTATAGTATAATTCCAAGCTATATCACTTCGTTTACTATTATCGGATGACGCCATTTCAATTTTCAGCGCTGTTAGAAAAATAGAGCAATAAATCAAATAAATTTATGTAACTTAGCAGAATTGCAGATTACTTTTTCTTGTTTTATCTGTGCAGGTTAATTTAAGCAACTGGACAGTGCTGGTCGCGAAAACAGAGCACTGGAAAGTGCTGGTCGCGAAAAATAGAGCACTGGACAGTGCTGGTCGTGAAAAATAGAGCACATAGTGCTGGTCGCGAAAGAGAAAAGAAGAAAGAAGAAAGAAAGAAAAAATAGAGAGTTTGGTTCTGGTCGAGACTGTGAAAGAGAAAAGAAGAAAGAAGAAAGAAGAAAGAAAGAAAAAGTGAAAAACAGAGCCTGGTGATGTTGAGTCCAGAAAGAGAAAAGAAGAAGGAAGAAAGAAGAAAGAAGAAATGAAGAACATACTTGGGCACTGGTGCTGTCGCAGACGCTGGAAGAAGGAGAAGATGGAGCGAAAAACTCTAATTTGTTGACTGGAGCAACTGCTGTGTTTTAATTTTGCTGTTGTATTTTAATTTTGCTGTATTATCAAAATAGCGACGCTTCGCAGCGCCTCGCCTCGCCACCACAGCTACTGTTGCGCTCGCTATTCTTGCTCGTGTCACCACATTGTCCTTTGTGGCGTTAAAGCTTCGCCTCGCCTCGCTACACGCTTTTAGCGCTGTAGCGAGCGCTATTTACAACCCTGACACGTGTTTTACATTGTTTAAACTAAAGCTAAAGCCAAAAGCAAAAGTTAAAGCTAAAGATTAAAGGGAAAGCAAAAGTTAAAGGTAAAGCTTAAAGGGAAAGCAAAAGCAAAAGTTAAAGCAAAAACAAAAATTAAAGCAAAAATTAAAGTTAAAGCAAAAATTAAAGCAAAAAGAGTTATATTATTTTAATAGCTTTTAACATTTCGGGAAAAATTTAAAGTTGTTTAAAACATCTCGAACCACGCTACGTGAAATGCACCCGTAAGTCACGACACATTCTATTTAACTTTGTAGGAAATTAGAGTTGGGTCACATGAAATACACCCCTGATTCCTTTAATCTAATTACGTAGTTTAGTGATTAATACCAACCCAATATCTATATTTCCTTCGCCAATGTATAACTACCAAAAAACACAATATGATAAGAATTGAACATCCAGATGTGAAGCAAGAAATATTACAAATGCGTTCATACTTTCTTTTACCCCTTGTTTTTTCAAAGTTTTGCATCAACATTTCACGTTGTTTCTTTGCAATATACACTAACCCAAACCTTTACTTCCAAATCCAAATTAGCAAACATGGTTTCTTTAACAGGTAACTACTGCTACTACAGTGAAAATAGGCAAAATAAATTATAATTAGGAAATCAACATGATATGAACAAACAACTGCCAAAACAAGAGGATCCCACGGCAAACTTTGCTTTCTTCATTATTGCATTTTTGGGTTTAAATACTGAAATTAAACACTCACGTTCTTAAGAGCAAATTAACAGAACATAAAAATATCCCACCATTCGAAGCAACGAGATACTAACGCAAACAACAACAATAACTACCCAGTAATGTCCCACACAGTGGGGTTTGGGGAGGGTAATATGTAGACGAGCCTTATTCCTACCCGAAAAGGCAGAGAGGCTGTTTCCAATCGACCCTCAGCTCAGTGAAGGAAAGGAAAAACAAAAAACAAAGATAAAAGAGCATTAGTAACACCAGCAGAAATATCGTAAATAATTATCTAGACATAAGAACTATAAATAAAATAGCATGCAATAATATCAGAAGGTAACTATCATAATTAACTACCATAAGGGAGACACAATCCAATACACAAATCATTTATGTGTAGCCTTGCCCAGCCTCACCTAACCCCGTGTGAGGAGTACGAAAAACTCTAGGAGCCCTATCTTACGACCCTAATACTAGACCTCCAGACTTTACTATCAAGGGTTATGTCCTCGGAAACCCGCATACTAGTCATGCCATGCCTAATCACCTCTCCCCAATACCTCTTAGGCCTCCCTCTGCCTCGTCGTACGCCGACCACCGCCAGCCGCTCACAACTTCTCACCGGGGCATCAGGACTTCTCCTCCGCACATGCCCGAACCACTTTAGCCTCGCTTTTCGCATCTTCTCATCCACCGGGACCACCCCTACCTTCTCTCGAATAACTTCATTTTTAATCTTATCTAACCTGATGAGCCCGCACATCCACCTGAGCATCCTCATCTCCGCAACCCTCATTCTCTGAATATGAGAGTTTTTCACTGGCCAGCACTCCGCCCCATACAACGAGATACTAACTCAAGGATTCCGAAATGGAGCAACCAAACAATTCATGAAATATATCGAATGCATGACATTAACCCATTCATAAAAAATGAATTTAAGAGAAGAGAATGTACCTTTTGATGCGCGAACTTTATCTTTTTATTAAGGAACCAACTGATTTACATGGTTGTGACCAAAGCTTCCAAGTGAAAACACGAACAAGACCCGACGACGAATCCGGTCAGGAACGAAGAAGAAGGAGCAGCAGTGTTTGGTATGTGAGGAAGACGAAGCAGCAGTTGTTTGCTGCTGTTGGTTACGTCGTGGAGGGCTGGAGCGACTGGTTTTTCAGGCGACTGGAGGGTGGTTCCGCGATGGGGTGGCGACGCGCAGCAGGTTTTTTTAGTTTTTGCTCTTCTGGAGAAGAAGCTGATCGACGATGGAGCTGGGCAGTAGCACTATGGTGGCGGGGACTAGAGGTCGACGAAATAAGGGTGGTCTGCTGGTTTTTAGAGCTGATGGACGACAGAGCTGGCCAGTGGTCGACTGGCGATAGGGTGTTTGACGGGACAGAAGCTGTGCGAAGCAGCTTGTGGCTGGAGGTCGTTAGGGTTGAGGGTTGAAGAAGATAGAGTTTTTTGTGGGTTTTTGTGTTAGTCTCTATGTTGGAGAAGATGAAAAAAAATGGTAGTCTTCAACAATGTGTAATGTGTATATTTTTGTCTTTTTTTTAGCAGATGGCCCTCTTCTAAGTGTTAGTCAAATATGTGTTAAAAAATGAGAGAGGGTAGTGTCCGAAGAGTCCTGTCGGCTGAGATTGTAGTAGTGTATTTATGGGATTTTTTCATATGTATCAAATTCAAAATTATATTACCAAAAATGTTCTTAATACCTATATTACATTTCTAGTTCATATTTTTTTTTTCATTCTATGTACCAAGTGAGCCCCACCCGTCAATCACACCAAAAAGGAAGAATATATTTAACTTTTGTGTTGGTTAAAGTAGAAACATGTTATAGTTGGGCTTGACTTTAATTATGGATAATAAAGTGAAAAGGGGAAAGTAAGAGTGGGTCTTACTACAATTGAAGAATAAAATTTAGGAGAAAATCTTTGTACTGCCGAGAACCAATTTCTTAAATGATTCTATCTACTTCATAGACCTACATTGCCTACAATTGAACTAATCCTACGTTGAAGCTGCATATTTGTTGTTCATGTAATTAAAATGGGGAAAAGTAAGAGTGAGTTTTTGTGAGATATTTCTTTTCTTCTGGTTGTTACGTTGTATGTGTACCGAAACATTTTGAGTATTACATTGACCTAGTATCCGAATTTTATTGGCGGATGCATTAATGTTTTAGGCTCTCCGATAAATTTGTCATACTTTTTTCTTGGTATTTCTGATTTGCAGTTCTTGTTTGTATTATTTTTAGTGTCCTCTTAATTTCATGTTAGCCATGATATACGTATTTAATTGCAATCAGCTTTCAAATTGAAGTTGCTGAATGTGATTCTTGAAGTTCACGAATTTTGTATATAAATTGTAGTTGATATTATCTACGGTTTATAATGTAGTTATTTTGTAGTCATGTAGATTAGTTGTGTTATGTGTATAAATTGTAGTTGCTATTATCTGCAACTTTATAAATTTTGTTATTTTTTTTTTGTACAGAATGGACATTATTTTGCACCACATAAGTGAGGTTACATGCAGGCTAGCAAGGAGGAAGGGTGCTCCCGCTTTGAATGAGAAGATTGGAATGCATAGAAAGAAGAAATAGTCAATTGTTTTCCTAATTTAGTTGCGGCAAATTTGTAGTTGAAGAATAAGGATCTACTTTCTTGGAAACAATCTACCAGCTTATTGTATTTAATTTTGTAGTTGTATATGTTCATCATTTTAATGAAATACCTACAAGTTCCATTTCTTAATCGTATATAACTATATCAGCTTATTGTGTTTAATTTTGTAGTTGTCTATGTTCATATTTTTATGAAATACCTTAAATTCTAGGTAATAATAGTATATAAATGCCAGATGTAATTAGAGTAAAGAACAAACAGAATAAATAGACACTACAATCATAGAAATATATTATCCACAAGTTATCTACGTACTATCTACGATTTTGAATCTGCACATTTCGGAACATTGTATCTAAGGCCATTACTCTTTTGTTTTTTCTCTATCTTCTCGTCTCTTCTCTTCAAATAATACTGCCATAGTACATAGCTTCAATAGACGTTGGTTTGTGTTGAAGACTACAAAATAACTACACTTATAAAGTTGTAGATAATAGCAACTACAATTTATACAGATAATTAACACATGAAATGTAGTTGCTATATTCTACATAACTATTCGCATTAAAAAAATGTAATTGTAGTGTAATGCGTTACCAGATTTTTGGTAAAAAGTAATTTACATGTACTGAAATTGTTGTTTGGTAATAAGTTTGAAATGGTAATGAGACAACATGTGGATAATTTATTTAAATGATTATAGTATCTACTTGATATATTTGTTGTTTAATCTGAATACATCTGACAGTTATTAGAATGAAAAATAACAATATTTGTAAAAATATAGAGAATAGCAACTACAATTAATCTATAAACTTAAGGCAACTAATCGACATGACTACAAAATAACTACATTTATAAATCTGTAGATAATAGCAACTAAAATTTATAGACATAATTAACACAGCTAATCTACATGACTATAAAATAACTACAAAAATATAAACTATAGATAATATCAACTACAATTAATCTACAAAATTAAGACTACTAAACTACAATTTAACAACCAATAAAATGTAGTTAGCTAATAGATTGTTTCCAAAAAAGTAGCTAATTTACATGACTATAAAATAACTACAAAAAATATAAACTGTAGATAATATCAACTACAATTAATCTACAAAATTAAGACTATTAAACTACAATTTAACAACCAACTAAAAAAAAATATTTTTGCAACTAATAATTATATTTATAAGTTGTAGATAATAGCAACTACAATTTATACACATAATTAACACAACTAATTTACATGACCACAAAATAACTACAAATATAAACTGTATATAATATCAACTACAATTAATCTAAAAAATTAAGACTACTAAACTACAATTTAACAACAAATTAAATGTAGTTAACTGGTAGATTGTTTCAAAAAAAGTAGCTAATCTACATGACTACAAAATAACTATAAATATATAAACTGTAGATAATATCAATTACATTTAATCTACAAAATTAAGACTACTAAACTACAATTTATCAACCAATTAAATGTAGTTAGCTGATAGATTGTTTCCAAAAAAATAGCTAATCTACATGACTATAAAATAACTACAAAAATATAAACTCTAGATAATATCAGCTACAATTAATCAACAAAATTAAGACTGCTAACTACAATTTAACAACCAATTAAAATATATATTTTTACAACTAATAACTACATCTATAAGTTGTAGATAATAGCAACTACAATTTATACACATAATTAACACAGCTAATTTACATTACCACAAAAAAACTACAAATATAAACTGTATATAATATCAACTATAATTAATCTACAAAATTAAGACTACTAAACTATAATTGAAGAAAGAGTAGATTTGCTGCTCGTTTTGAGTTCTCCACCTCGATTGATCAAGGCTAGCAGTTGGAACTAGCTCTGCCTCAACTTCCTATATCTCTTGGAACTAGCTCCGCCTCGTCTTCCCTTGCAATGGAATCCAACTCTGCCATCCACTCGCTCATATGATTTCCAGCCAGAGGCATAGCTTTCACGCATTTCCAGTCCGGTGTATCAAACAACAATGAAGCAGATCTCCTTTCATTTTGCAGTGAATAAGCGTCGACTTCTCAGTTGAAAGCCATAAATGCCTCATCTTCAGATGCAACATAGAGAAAGAAGGAGAGAGAGAGAGTGAGAAAGAATAATACGTAACGAGAGAAAGAAGGAGAGAGAGAGAGTGAGAAAGAAATGAGGGAGGAAAAGAGAGGGTAGCACGTGGGGATGGGTATTTAGTAAACAAAGATAAAATATATTAGTATTTTATTTGTGTGGGTGTGTTAGATTATAATTGTGTCCAATTAAGAGGACCATTAATACTGTGGTTAATTTGAATTATGGTA
Organism: Nicotiana benthamiana; assembly: GCA_034376525.1. Lineage (NCBI taxonomy): Eukaryota > Viridiplantae > Streptophyta > Magnoliopsida > Solanales > Solanaceae > Nicotiana > Nicotiana benthamiana. The sequence continues at coordinate 108,291,145 of CM067325.1, forward strand.
TATAGTTAGTAATTAAGATTAGGAATTGTAGTTAAATCAAATGTTAGACAATGAATGTAATAATTTAGTAAAAGTGGTATATACATGTAAAAATCCCTGTATATATAGGTCTAGGTTTGGGGTAGTGGGCCTAGGATGTTGGGCTTGGGTATTATTGGGTCAAGGTCCAAAAATTAAGCTTAAAACAGGTCGTTTGAATCCGAATGTTATTGTTTCCGCGCAATCGAAAAATAAAAACACGATCTTATTTAATAAATCCTGCGTAAGCAAAATAACTATCAAAATAAGACTGATAATTAAAAAAAAACTATTTCTGGGTATTTTATCAAGATTAAAATGACTACCAAAATATTAATAAAACTATTTTTTTTGTATTATCGAAATTATATAAAGATAAAAAAATGAGATACTTTATTTTTTTTGTATTTTTCTAGCTTATGAGAAATACATAAACTAAAGTTTATATATCTTCTTTTTTTGTAATTTTTTCCATTTGTGACAAAATAAAGTTAAAGAGTCAAAATTAGCTCAAATAGTTCTATTAAGGTTAAATTAAATATTTTATACCAAAAATATGAAAAATCTCGGGGAGGGTCAAAAATCACACGTTTACAGCTTCCCTTCTTTGACTGGAAACACGAAGAGTTATCCGACAAAGAACGACTAGACGGGTATTTTGACCCGACCCTTATTTTGAGAGACTAAATCTTAGAGAAGAGGAAGAGAATGTGATCGAGCTCTGGTTTTGAGCTACCTACATATCCTTGGCTATAAAGGAATCAGGCCAGGTGTAATTCGGGAGTGAGTGAGAATATTGAGTATGCCAACGTGAAGAGCCGATCGAGGTGCCGTTCCATCGAGATTCCGGTCTGTGGTCCTGCTATTACATCAAAATTAAAATGAAAAAGACTAACTAAGCCTATCAGCTACTAGTTACAAAATTCCTATCTACAAGTCTTCTGAAGCTTGGTCTCGAGTCTTGAATGGTGCTTCATACAGACTTTAGATTTGAAACTTGATACTTGCTAGTTGTCGGTGTTAGTTCATCCTTCTTCGACTTTTTGGATCATGACCTAGCTTGCAGTTCGTGTGACCTCGATTATGTCTTAAGCGGACCACATCTTTTCTCTACTTCTTCTTTTTTTTTGGCAACCCACTAGGCAAGCGCCTAGGGTTAGAATTTTATTATTAAAGTAACAGAATACAGAAATGATTATAAGGTCCAAAATACATGCGAAAGAGAAAATAGAATTTGACATCTGCTTTTACGGACTAGCACTGTTAAGAGCTATGCTTAATGTTTGAATCAATAAAAGCAAACTATGATTGAAAACTGAGATGGCAATCAACTTAAATGGCATTAGGTCCATAATATACCGTCATTCCCCTGCAATGCCACCTTTCCTTCTTCAAGGGGATGAGCATAAGTGCTAATACCACCCATAGAGGTCGTAATGAGTGTCATCGCAATAAAACGCAGCTGCGACCTGAGAGATTGATTGAATAATTTGTTGCCTTGGCTCGAGGTTGTTACTAAATCCTCACTGCTTCATGATCCAACTCCTCAAGTCGGAGAAGCTCAAATTCCAGTTAATACGATCAAGATCCACACGACCAAGTCTCGAACAATATGCTGCAGTTGTAATCAAATTTGAGAGTTCCAAAAGCAGCTCTTAGAATCGTGCCCAAACAGAATCCAACAAGAGACTGTGTTCGAGCCCAAACTGCTGCTGAAACAGACTAGAATGCTGCTGGAAATCTGATATTCCCACGTCTCGAAGAGCTGTAGATTCCCACGCAATAAAAAATGTTGCAGATTAAAGTTCTTGAGTTTGAAAAAAGCTCCTAAACTCGTGCTTTTGGGTTATTGAGAAACCAGCTGGAGATTACCATGGATACTGCAGATTAAAGAATTAAAACAGCTCCTAAACCGAGCTGTTTGCGTGAAATTGAGCAACCAGCTGCAGACAAAGCTTGTTCCCACAGTAGCATGCATGAATATACAATAACGAGCACAGTAGCATGCGTGATTATTCAATTCATGTTACGAGATTCAACACATCTTCAGCAACTCCCCATCTCGAAAAGCTGGAGATTCTCACGCAGACAGCAAGCTGCAGATTCCAAAATCGTGGTCAAGCGTGAAAATTCCAACTACCGAGCAGCTTGTCTGAACACTATTTAGACATGAAGCTGACAGAAAAAATAGCAATATCGATCAGCTGTATCCCCCACTAGCATGCGTGGATTATACAATTGAGATGGATCATGTTACGAGGAAATAGCTTTTTGAAACTCCTCAAACATACGCAATAAAGCATACTGCTTATTAAAGTTCTTGAGTTTGAAAAAAGCTCTTAACGCATGCTGCAGATTGAAGACAAAAACAGCTCCTAAACTCGTGCAAAATCCAGTAGAAATATGCAGACTTTAACGAGAATGGAAACTTGTTCCCACAGTAGCATGCCTGAATAAACAAAGTCGATCAGCTGGTTCCCACAGTAGCATGCATGAATATTCAATTCTGATGGATCATGTTACGAGAAAAACAGCTCCCAATTTGGTAAAATAATCTGAGCACGTTGCTGCGTTATAGTCCGTGAGTTCCAAAAAACAGCTCCTGAACTCTTGACAAAAACACTCGATAACTATGCTGTCCGACGTAGCATCCGCAAGTGCTCCTGAATTCCAGAAATAACAAACTCTTGCTTCAGGCTTCATCCTTAGCCTTTTTTCGAATTGAATTTGTTTTTGACCCATTCGTCGCTTCCATTGTTTGTAGAATACTGCAAATAAGAAAAAACAGTTAGTGAAAAGAGATTTCTCAGAGATGCCCTTAGTAATTTCCATTTCTTTCTCTACTTTCATTCAGCTCTTATTCTCAGTTTTGCACATTGTAGCTTATCATCATTTACAATCCTCCTGCTCAAGACATCAAGATCCCAGAAATGAAAACATTCGAAGTTACCACAATCAAGAGCATGGTTTGCCAGGTGGTCTGCTAGGCTGTTACCCTCTCTAAGAATGTGAGATACCTTGAATTTACACCCCGATTTGATAAAGTTGATTTCCTCAAGCATATCGATAATGTTCCAGAGTGGTTTCTATTGTCCATATATGATTTTTTGAAGCATCAATGAATCTGTCTCGGGCCAAACATTAGACATATTCATTGATTTGCACATTCTCATTGCCTCTACTATTGTTGTTGCCTCAGCTTCATTGTTAGAGCCCTCCTTAATTTCTCTTCCTTCTGCATATATCAAGTCACCTTTGTCATCTCTTAGACAAAACCCAATTGAACTTCTCCCTAGATTCCCTCTACATACTCCATCAGTGTTCACCTTTATCCATCCCCTTGGCGGAAATTCCCATAGCACTTTATCGACCTTCAGACGGGGTGTATATTGGTCCATCATAGTTAGAAGATCAATCCACTTGTGAGGTACATGAAGTCCTGGTGTTTTCAGTTGTACTAGTGATTGTAGCGTTGATGAAATTTGGTAGATAACTCTATTTACTGACACTGGTTCGCCCTATTTCAAACTATTTCTTCTCTTCCATAACTCCCATACAATGCATGCAGGTAAAGCTTGAAAAACTGATTTAAGTCTAGGTACAACTGGAGTCGTCCAGCATTTTGTAATTGCTTGATGTAAAGACTAACCTTCTGAGTGAATTCCTGCTATCGTTAGGAAGTACCTCCATACAGTCGAAGCTGCATTTGATGTGAAGAATAGATGAACTAGAGGCTCCTCTTAGAATCAGCACAACACCAACATTTAGAAGCAATTGAGTATCCTATTCTACGCAAGAAATCATCAAGTGGCAGTTTTGCTTTCCACACCTTCCACAAAAAGAAAGATATCTTGAAAGGTAGGCCTTTGACCCATATCATCCTGTAAGCTATCCTTGGATTTTCTCTTCTTCTCAAGTAACCCCATGCAGTTTTTACAGAGAAATGTCCCTTTAGTTCAAGCATCCACACCGGAATATCTAACTCTGCACATTCTTTTGGTGGAGTAATGTTCTGCACAATGTGATTAGCCCACTCTTCAGGTAAAATTTGAAATAATTTTTCCACTTTCCACATATCATTACCAATCAAATCATTGACGTTTTGTATGTTTTCATCAATGGGGAATGTTATTGGCATTTGGAAATATAATGCTCCCATCTCTGTCCAATTGTCGAACCAGAATTGAGACGATTCCATTCTCAATTTCCAGAAGATTTGATGCTCAATCAAGTCTCTGCAATGAAGCATTTTCTTCCAAAAGTGGAATCCACCCTTCCAAGGTACTATTACTGGATTTAATTTCTTACAATACTTTTGACACATAAATACACTCCATAGACTGGGTTTTGTTCTAAATTCCACCAAAATTTGCAAAAAAGTGCCTTGGATACATCACGAAGTGATCTGAAACCTATACCCCCGTCCTCATAAGGCATACATCGGTTAGTCCAGGATGACCAATGTCTTGAATTTCCTCCCACATTACTGCTCCAGAAGAATTTTGCAAAAATGCTATGTAATTTGGTAATGACATAGTTAGGAGGATTAACTGCTGATAACATATGAATTGGCATACTTTGCAGAACATTTGCGATCAATATAGCCCTGCCGCCTACAGAGAGGAGCTTTCCTTTCCACGACTGCAGTCTGTCCATAACCTTTATAATTAATGCCTGGTAGTAATCACTCATTCTTCTTGCATAAAATATAGGACATCCAAGATATGTCATTGGGAAACATTGTTTTCCTAAACCAGTAATCCTTTCCACCTTGTTAATCACCTCATCTTTCGTTGAATGATGCAGATATATGGATGATTTGGCTTTATTGATCAGTTGACCAGATGCTGCTTCATAAGCTTGCAAAACCTCCATCACTAGTGTCAGAGACTTTTCATATAATGAGCAGAAAATGATTGTATCATCCGCATAAGCCAGGTGGATTATTTTTGGGCTCCATTTAGGAAGTCTAAATCCGCAGAAAAACCGGTTATTATGCAGTGAGTTCAAACCTCTAGACATTGCTTCTGCTGCTAGAACGAATAAGGTAGGTGACAGAGGGTCTCCCTGCTTTACTCCCCTAGACGCTTTGAAAAAACCATTTGGTTGTCCATTTATTAGAATAGAGTACTAGTTATTCCCAATCAAATCATATATCAAGCCGATAAAATCTTCTGGAAATCCCATCTTTCTTAGCACTTTTGTCAGGAAAAGCCATGATAATCTATCATAAGCTTTTGTCATATCTAGCTTTACCACCACATTTGGTCCTGCTTTAGTTCTCACCCTGATATCCTTAATGATTTCTTGAGTTAGCAGAACATTCTCTACGATATTTCTTCCCTTCACGAAACCTGCCTGCTCCTCTGAGATTATGTTTGGTAATAGTTCCCCCAACCTTTCATGAATGACCCTTGAGAAAATCTTGTTAACAAATTTACTAAGACTGATAGGTCTCAAGTCTGCAAAATTAATCACTTATTTTTTCTTTGGCAATAAAATCAGATTTGTGTGCGTCACATTCTTTGGGAGCTGGTGACCGCAGAAGAAATAGTTGACCATGCCGACCACATCTTCTTCAATGATGTCCCAGCATGATTGGTAGAAAGCTCCAGTGAAACCGTCTGGACCGCCTGCTGAATCCCCATTCAGCCCCATTACTGCTTTCTTCACTTCCTCATTCGCAGGTAAGGCTATCAATCTCTCATGTTAACCAGGATCTATCATTGGAGGTACATGTTTTAAAATATCAAAATTATTGGGAAAAGACCTCTCAGAAAATAAATCCTTGTAAAATTTTACAGCTTCCTCTGCTAATTTGTGATCTTCTTCAATCCAATTACCATCACTATCCTGGATTCTTGATAACTTTAGTCTTTTCCTTCTCCCATTAACCTGGGCTTGAAAAAATTTTGTGTTTCTATCACCATCTTTAAACCACAACATGCCTGCTTTTCGTTTCCAAAATAGTTCATCTAATGCAAGATATTTAAGCAATCAGCTTGAACCTGTCGTAATCTTTGTCTATTTCTCTGAGTAGGATTAATTTCAAATTGATTTTCATGAATTAGTACCACCTCCTCTAGACTTGCAATCTTCTTGAAAATATCCCCATATGTAGCTCTGCTCCAAGTCGAAAGTGCATGTTTAAGCTTTTTTAACTTGTAGTTAAAATTGCTGAAAGGATTTGCACTAAAATCACCATTCCATGTCTCTTTCACTACATCTTTAAAAGATTCATGCTTTATCCAAAAATTAAGAAATCTGAAAGACTTCTTAACTGGGGAATTATTTATATTACATTTGAACAGCATTGGGCAATGATCAGAGCCTATTTTGGACAAATGAGTTACCTCCAATCCAGGAAAGGGCTGTTGCAGTTCATCATTTCCTAGACATGTATCTAGTCTTTTGAATATACAGTCCTCTTCTGATCTTCCATTCCACCATGTGAAAATGCTTCCTTTGAACCCCAAACCGTTTAAAGAGCATGAATTTATGCAATGTCTGAAGTCATCTACTTCGAGGAACGAGACTGGCAAGCCACCAAACTTCTCTTCCTCATCCCAAATCACATTAAAGTCTCCTCCGACTAGCCATGGAACAGTAATGTGTGATGCCATTGAATATAGAGAATCCCATAACTCAATTTTTTCAATGCGATCGCATTTAGCATATACTAGCGTGAGGATGAGCTCTGCATGTGTTTCAGTGTGCACCAATTTTAAAGTCAACTGTTGAGTCAAATTATACAAAATATTAACTTCAAAAATTTCATCAATAAATGCCCAAATCTTATTTGACACATTCACCACAGCTTGAGCCAAACCAATTCTTGCTCTATATCTCTCCATTTTGTTAGACTGCTGCATAGGTTCAATTATTCCAATGAATTGATATTGATGTTTCCGATGCATTGTAGCCAGCCTTTGAAATGCTTGCTTTGTATTTATTGATCTCACATTCCAGATAATGGCATCCATTAAATGTTTTTGTGTTTGGACAGATTGCTCCTCCGTTGGATTGTGCATTTGAGTTCTCTTTTGACTGTTTCTTTTTTTCTTTTGCTGGAAATTTCACAGGTTCAATATGCCTTGGAGACATACCCCCATGCTTAGCAACATTAAGGGAAATTTGAGCAGTGGAATCTTCCTCCAAATCTACATCTCTTATTTCTGCGTGTGTCGTGGTGTTATGAGTTTCTACTACCGCTTCCTTAATATTGTTTTGATTTGCATCCCTTATTGCATAGACTTGCACTGATTTGTTTTGGTTTTCGTCTATACTTTGCTCTTGATTTGCATCTGAATTTTCTTTTTCTCTACTTCTGCATTTTGGATTCATTTTTTTTTCTTTTATTGTGACTATCCTTCTTTGAAACTTGAACTGTTGACTCAAAATTTTGAGGCGAGCTTCTGCTACTTTTATCTTGGATTGAACTCTAAAGCAACTTCTGTTGAAACTTTGAACTGTCTTTTGTTGACCTTTGTTGCCTTCCTGCTGACTTCTGAATTTGGATTTCTGCTATTGGTTTTTTTTTGTAACCCTCCGCTTTACTGCCGTCTAACTTAAAATTGAAGATAAAATGCCATTCGTCTCCTCAGGCGGGCTCCTAACTTCATCAACAACTTTAAAAATAAAATGCATTTGGCAATAATTTATGAAATATATATTTTGGCAAATGTTTATACAAGCAGGACCACTTCGGTCAAAATAAATTAAATGTCTTTTTGAGAAATGATTAAATTCAATATTCTATTTGAGGGTGGATAAACCCAAAATATCCTATTTGAGGGAGGATAGTCCCGAAATATCCTATTTGAGGGCGGATAGAACTAATGTATCCTATTTGAGGATGGATAGAACCAAGTATATCCTATTTGAGGGCGGATAGAACCAAGTATATCCTATTTGAGGGCGGATAGAACCAAGTATATCATATTTGAGGGTGGATAGAACGAATATATCCTATTTGAGGGCGGATAGAACCAAGTACATACTATTTGAGGGCAGATAGAACTAATATATCCTATTTGAGGGCGAATAGGACCAATATATCCTATTTGAGGGCGGATAGAACCAAGTATATCCTATTTGAGGGCGGATAGAACCAATATATCCTATTTGAGGGCGGATAGAACCAAATATATCCTATTTGAGAGCGGATAGAACCAATATATCCTATTTTAGGGCGGATAGAACCAAGTATATCCTATTTGAGGTTGGACAAACGTGACATGTGGTGCTTGATTTGGTAATTACAAAGCTCTTGATATGGACATAGCTTCCATCCTTGTCTTAGATCAAAGAAAATTTCTTCAGTTTAAAGTGCGGTGAGTGGTCGTGCCATTCCTGCTGGGGATGTTTTTTCCCCTATAACTTGAATTGATTTCCTCGTTCCTACGAGAAAATTTTCAACAATGGCAAAAAAATTTCTGCCCCCATTTTGGTGATCTTCCTTGTGGCATGTCTTTCCGCCATCAATAATATTTTCTTTCCCTGCTTCAAACTAAGAAAAATTTGTTAGTGTAAAACGTGGTGAGTGGTCGTTACACTCCTACTGGGGATGGTTTCTCCCTTTCCCTTTCCCTTTTTGTGCTCTGCGTTCCCAAAACTTATTAGGAAATGATGTTATTTGATGGGTATGATATTCCTGTTGGGAATGGTTTTTCTTTTTCTTCCTTCCCCGCTCTGTGTTGTCCGACCCTCTTGGGACTTGGTCGAATACCTGTTGGGGATGCTCCTTCTTTCCGATGATCTTTATTCACAAATTTCATCAACTGTTGTTTTTCTGCTTCTCTCCATGCTTTACCTAACATTCTAGACTAATTCATCATTTGGTCTTGCAACAAACGCCTTTTGTTTTATTGCCTTATCTTTGGCCTGTCCTATTCACATTTTTCTTTGCACCATTTTGGCAACTGGCAGTAAGCTCTGAAAAATCTTTCTCAAAATCAAATTGTTGGAGAGAAAATCTTTAAAGAAAGAAATGAAAAGTGATGACTCCAAAAAGGATGGAAAAAGCAAAAAAGCATTTACGAACAAATGCCGGGAGAAGAAAAGGTAAAAGAACTTATCTGAATGGTATAACTGATCCCACTGCTCATGTCATGCGTTCCGGATCTAACAAACCCAGTCTATTTATCAATTAATCTTTCTGATGTCCTCGTTTTACTAGGGATAAGTAGGTGCCCAACTCTTTTGCCAAATCAACATTTTTGCATTGTTTGATGCCTTGACGGCTCCTTTCCGGCAATCTTATCTTGTCGCCGCATAGTGACCTTCGAGGGGTTTTCACTAATAAGACTCTCTCATTTCTCTTAACTCTCGTCGCCTTATGGTGCCCGTGAAGGTTTTTACCATAAGACTCTCTCATTTTGTTTTCTCTCAGCTTTCGTCGCCTTATGGTGCCTGTGAAAGTTTTCACTGATAAGACTATCTCATTTTATTTTTCTTTCTCAGCTAGGGATTGGAGTGTTACCGATAAGATTCTATCTTCTGCTGGGGATTCTTTTGGCTATCAATTCCTTCATCTCATGATCCTCTTTCAGTCGGGGATCAGTGTATTCTCAGCTTTCATTTGTCTGACTTGGCACCTCTCGGATATTGATCGGGAGGTCTTTTTTGGACATCAATGTGTGGGGCTAAAAGAAAAGGATATCAAAGATTAAAAATAACTTAATGGGTAAATACAACTCTCGGAATCAAACTTTTTCAAAATTTTCAACATAACTTCTGCCCCGATTTTCTTGCTTGGGGGATTTTTTTTATGATTTTTGTTACACTTTGACTGAGCCTTGAGGTGCCTACATATCCTCTTTGAGGAATCAGGTCGAACGTAGTTCACTCGATTCCTTTCTATTTCTTGTGACTTTCCCTTTTGTTTTTGTTATTATTTTTTTCTTTTTCTTTTTCTTCTTTCTTTCTTTCTTCCTTTTTTTTCATTTTCATTAATTATTCCAAGATAGGGGTATGAAAAATATAAGTAAGGCTCAAAGGGGGAAGCAAAGGTTAAAGTGTTTGGATAGTAGAAAAAATTGCCTCTGTCATTTCATTCTCCGATAAATACCAAGTGCAAACAAACAAACAACCAATAATTACAATTAAAGGAATTACTCATAATATCTGTTAGACATAAAGCACCATTGGATAACACCCTGGTCACAATAAACGGCCCTTGCCAATTCGGGGCGAACTTGCCCTTTGCTTCGGCCTGATGTGGGAGGATCCGTTTCAATACTTGATGTCTCACTTCAAGTTTCCTGGGATGTGCCTTCTTATTATATGCTCTTGCCATTCTCTTTTGATACAACTGGCCACGACATTCTATTTCTAATCTATTTTCATCAATTAAGCTCAACTGCTCCAATCGGGCTTTAACCCATTCATCATCATCAATTTCAGCCTCAGCGACAATTCGAAGAGACGGAATCTCAACCTCTGCCGGTATCCCTATTTCAGTTCCATATACCAACAGATAAGGAGTTTCACCTACTGAAGTAGGAACAGTAGTCCGATAATCCAACAATGCAAATGGTAGCTTTTCATGCCATTTCCTGGACCCTTCTATCATTTTCCTCAATATCTTCTTTATGTTCTTGTTGGCCACCTCAACTGCTCCATTCGGGTTTTGACCCACTCATTATCATCAATCTACTTCTTGTATTATTAGTTCATAATTAGATTGATTTTTTCGACTTGGTTGAAGATCCATCGTGCATGCCATGTCATTAGAACCAGCATAAAGAGAACTGTTCAGAAAGAGAAAACAAGAAAACAAAATTAAACTAAAGTAAAAGTGAAGAAGATATTTTTTCAAAGTTTTTTATTGAATTGCGGGAAACAAGGTTTCACCCTTTGACAAGAACAAAAATAAAAGAAACCGGATTACAACCCCGGAATGATCCAGAAAACAAGAAGGAAAATCAGATCCCACTACCAAGACTCCCTCCGGCTGACCCATACATGAAGTGTCTTTCCGATTAACAAGCACGGCATTTTTAGCCATTGAGCTTTGCATTCGTATTGCCAAGACGACTATCTACTTCAAGATCTTCAGCTTTAGTCAGTACATTCCCAAGAGGATTCTCATACCCCATGTCACCAGACATCATCCCCATAAAGTGTGCATCATCATGTGCATGTAAAAGATTCAGTGTGATATCCTGGGTGTCCCTGTCTCGAATCATATTAGGTTTTCCTGGATCTCTTGTTTCTGGCTTAGCACAAACCGACCGCCTCAATTTTCTCTACAATTCAAAACAAAACATATCAGAATGGACTCAGTCAGTCCTCATTATTAACCACATTTTTTCTTTTTTCTTTTTTCTTTTCATCATTTCATTTTTTTTGGTTGTGGTTGAATCTTATGGAGATTGCTTACGTATCATGACCCCGCATGAATCAGGCCATGCGTAGTTCGGGCCAATAAAAGGTAAACAAAAATAAAATACTTTTTTGGAATTTTCCATGAAAACAAACTGGGTTTCAAAGGTTTAAAGATGACCTACAAACTCGAAAATCAAACAACCCATATTTCTAACCAAAAGAATTACAAACTTAAGAACAAACGGCCAGCTACCTTTCCCTATTTACCAAATTCAATCAAATAGCTGTTTCTGCAAACGTGGCGCTTTCACATGAATTTCGAGGTCGAGGAGGATTATGCTATGACATTTCACAAACTTGTTCATTCTTTTACGAAAATAGCCTTTCAACAACCGAAAGATATTCTAAGGCTATCTCGGCAGAACGGTTTAGTACATTGCCGAAGCTGGCTCGACTTATTTTGACCAAAAAAATCAAACAACAATCACTTGCTCACATAATCTTTTTTTTCAAATTAAATAAAAAGGCCAGATTTTGCAAAGACGGCCTTTCAGCACTTCGGGGATGAAGACTTTAAGGTTGTGTCAACTGGCCAAAATCTAAAAAATGACCCAAAGTTGGCTGTCTATGCAAAGTTAGCCTTCTGGCATCCCTTTCGGGAACATTCGACTATTTTGGACAAAAATGACATCACCCGACTTATTTATGACGACAATTAAAATTGACATTTTTTAGGTTATTTTAGCAAAAGGGGAAGTTGGACCCGGTTAGGGCTGCCTACGTATCTCACATCCTGTGAGAATTAAACCGGTGTAGTTCGGCCAATAAAACAAACTACTTTGAAAACAAAGACATTTTTTCTCTTTTTCATTTGAAAATAGAACAAGTTATTTTTTGAAAACAATATTATTTTTCTTTTCCCCTTTTTATTTTATTTTATTTGGTAAACAAAAACAAACTAAAAATAATATTTTTTTTCATTTTTTTTTTAAAATCGATAGAGTTTTGACACTATTTAGGCATTAGTATTTTTCAAACTGATGATTAACCCTCTACACTGTTTTTTTTTTCTTCCAATTTTCTGATATTCCTGATTTTCAGAAGGCGGTCAGCATGCCAATTTGAAGCAAATAAATGCGTAAAACAAATAGGATGAAGTATGATGATCTTTTCATTTCAGGTTGTTTGTCCTAGACAAACTCAACCTTTGTGTTGAGCCCCCTAAGTCAAATGTAACGATGCAAATAAACGTTCCTACTAGGGATCCAGCATGAAGTTTTGTTATACTAGGTTTCAAACCTGGGTTTTTGTTCTAGACCTGGCTTACCCGAGCGGACAACTCGAGCCGAGGATGGGAACTGCGTGCCAGTAACCAAAAGCTCATCTAGTTTTGCAACTCCTCCGAATCCTCGTTCTATATTGGGATAATGACGCTAACAGAAAGAAGTCACGACCTTCGTGCATTCCTCAGGAGAGAGAAGGGAGGGTTTTCGGCACAGTTTATATATACAATTCAAATACTATCAAAGCGGTATAAAATACCATTTTGCACATTAAGCACAGATCATATAAATATCAGATAATAAATAAAGCCAAATACAATAATTTATTCTAAGCTCGAATTTCTAACCTGAACCAGTGGTTTTGGGTCAATTTCCCCAGTAGAGTCGCCAGAGTTGTTACACCTCCTTTTTTCGCCCGCGGAGGGGCACAAAGGAGTTTTTTCCAATTAAAGGACAATCAAGCATGATTTGTTTATTTATTTCAGAGTCGCCACTTGGGAGATTTGGGGCATCCCAAGTCACCAGTTTTAATCCCAAATCGAGGAAAGGAATTGACTCTAAAAAACATTCTGCGTACCAGATATCCGGATAAGTAATTCTGTAAACCCGGGAGAAGGTTTTAGACATTTTCGAGTTCCGTAGTTCTAGCACGGTCATTCAACTGTTATATTCGGCTTATTTATCTGACCTTAACAATTATGTACTTAGTGCAAATTATGACTCTTTTGCCGTTTTTATTATTATTATTATTTTAACAAAGAATTCCTACGTCGGGAAATGTATCTCGAACCACGTCACATCAATGCACCCATGGTTGTTGACACATCTCATCTCCGTTGAGATTTGGATTTGGGTTACATAAATGTACACCCGAATTTAATGAGGTAATGTTATTAAAATACGCGCCTAAAGAGTCTAACGCGTTATTATTTTGGGTAAGGCCGTGCAATTCGCTAAACGACCCGTCCCGAAGTCTAACTATTTTTAATATATATATTTATTAGAGCCCCACAGTTTGTGCATTTTTTTGGCGAGGCTCCTCAAACAACAAACTTAGAAATACTTCAAATAACAATATGCACATGCTGTACATTGTTTAAACTAAAGTTAAAGCTAAAAGCAAAAGTTAAAGCTAAAGCTTAAAGGGGAAGCAAAAGTTAAAGCAAAAGCAAAAGTTAAAACAAAAAGTTAAAAAAAATTAAAGTTAAAGCAAAAATTCAAAGTTATTTAAAACATCTCGAGCCACGCTACATGAAGTACACCCGTGAATGACGACGCATTCTATTTAACTTTATAGAAAATTAGAGCTGGATCACATGAAATAAACCCTTGATTCCTTTAATCTAATTACGTAGTTAGTACCAACCCAATATCTATATTTCCTTCACCAAATGTATGACTACCAACAAACACAGTATGATAAGAATTGAAAATCCAGATGTGAAGCAAGAAATATTACAAATTAAACGCTCACGTTCTTAAGAGCAAATTAACAGAACATAAAAATATCCCACCATTCGAAGCAACGAGATACTAACTCAAGGATTCCGAAATAGAGCAACCAAACAATTCATGGAATATATCGAATGCATGACATTAACCCATTCATAAAAAATGAATTTAAGAGAAGAGAATGGAGCTTTTGATGCGCGACCTTTCCCTTTTTATTAAGGAACCAACTGATTTACATGGTTGTGACCAAAGCTTCCAAGTGAAAACACGAACAAGACCCGACGGCACCTCGACGAATCCGGTCTGGAACGAAGAAGGAGCAGCAGTTGTTTGGTATGTGAGGAAGACGAAGCAGCGGTTGTTTGCTGCTGTTGGTTACGTCGTGGAGGGCTGGAGCGACTGGTTTTTCCGGCGACTGGAGGGTGGTTCCGCGATGGGGTGGCAACGGGCAGCAGGTTTTTTTTGGTTTTTGCTCTTCTGGAGAATAAGCTGATGGACGACGGAGCTGGGCAGTAGCAGCTATGGTGGCCGGGACTGGAGGTCGACGAAGTAAGAGTGGTCTGCTGGTTTTTAGAGCTGATGGACGACGGAGCTGGGCAGTGGTCGACTGGAGATAGGGTGTTTGACGGGACAGAAGCTGTGCGAAGCAGCAGCAGCAACGCCGCTGCTTGTGGCTGGAGGTCGTTAGGGTTGAGGGTTGAAGAAGATAGAGTTTTTTGTGGGTTCTGGTGTTAGTCCCTATGTTGGAGAAGATGAAAAAAATGGTACTAGTATTCAAAAATGTGCAATGTGTATATTTTTGTCTTTTTTTTTAACAAAGGTAAAGTAGGTAGGTCTATGTTTGGGTTAGTGGGCCTAGGATGTTGGGCTTGGGTATTATTGGGCTAGGTCCGGAAATTAAGCCTAAAACGGGTTGTTCGAATTCGAATGTTATTTTTTTATCGCAACCGAAAAATAAAAATATGATCTTATTTAATTAATTCTACGAAGAAAAATAACTATCAAAATAAGACTGATAATTAAAACAAAACTATTTGTGGGTATTTTATCAAAATTAAAATGACTACCAAAATATTAATAAAATTATTTTTTTGTATTTTCGAAATTATCTAAAGATAAAAAAATAAGATACTATATTTTTTTTTATTTTTCAAGCTTATAAGAAATACATAAACTAAATTTTATATATCTTCTTCTTTTTTTTTTTGTAACTTTTTCATTTTCTGACAAAATAAAATTAAAGAGTCAAAATTGGCTCAAATAGCTCTATTAAAGCTAAATTAAATATTTTATGCCAAATATAAAAAATCCTGGGAGGGTCAAAAATCACGCGTCTACAACCTCTATTGGTGTGTCATGTCACCAGGGTGGTGTGTTTGGTCAGAAAGGATCATTGGGATCATTAGCATAATCGATTTCAGCATGTTGCATGAGTATATATCGAGGTTCGATTCAAACAAAAATTTGCTATGGTGTTTGCAGCTGAGAAATGGCTTCATGAATGGTTGATCTGAGAAATGATTATGATTTATTGCGTGCTTCATTTGTCGTTGGCGGTATGTAAAAGTGTTGGATTGAGACTTTAGCTGGTAAGAGGTTTTTATTGTTATTTGGTTGTTGTGGGCAGCTGATTTGGATAGAAGTTATTGCCGCGAGCGTTAAAGTTATGTGGCTTATCATGTAATGGCACCGAGGTTGCAGGTATGGGTTATTGTAGCTGGTTCGGGCTTATTCTGACTATAAATGTGAAGTTCTGATCGTGTGTATGGTTTCAGAGAGTGCAATGTGGTATTATGTTTTATGGACTAGATGGATTTTGAAATTGTAGCTATGTTATGTTATCGGACCTATGCGAGATAGGGTGACGTGGGATCACCCACGGGTATATGCTTGGTAAGGTCATTCAGTTGTTGGTTGGCTTCTACGATAACTCTGGGTACCCTCGAGGACGAGCGTTTGTTTATGTTGGGGAGGATGTGACGACCTGGCCCCTTTTCTCATGAGAACCGCTCTGTTTCCCCCATTTCCTGCTTCGTTATGCTTCATTATCAGTGTCTTGTGTGAACGAGTTGAATTGGGTTAATTTTTGGAAGGAAATGAGATACTTAGTCTCTGTAGGAACACTTGTTTTTGAAAAAAGTCAAATGGAAGTTGACCTATGAGTTAGAGGGATCAGATGTGGATTCTGATGATTCGGTTAGCTTCGGGGGATAATTTGAGATTTAGGAGTGTGACCGGAAGTGATTTTGGAGGTCCGGTGTAGAATTAGGCTTGAATTGGCGAAGTTGGTATTTTGGAGAATTCTAGTTGATCGGTGAGATTTTGATCCGAGGGTCGGAATAGAATTTCGAGAGTTCTTCTAGCTACGTTAGGTAATTTAGGATGGGTGTGCAAAATTTCAGGTTATTTGGAGGAGAATTGATTGGGTTTTTTATCTAATGCGTGTTGTAGAAAATTTTGAAGAACTTAGGCTTGGATTTGTTGGGAATTGGTGATTTTAGCGTTGTTTTATGTGTTTTAAGGACTGGAACAAGTTTGGGTGATATTTTAGGATGGATTTGAACTTTTGGTTGAGGTCTCTAGGGCCTCGGGTTGATATCGGATGGCTAAACGGGAAGTTTAGAGTTGTTATTAAGTGTAGCAAAAATTCAACAGCAGTTTTAGGCCATAATTGGCCTTCGCGTTCGCGAGATTTGGTCTACGTTCGCAAAAAGTTAGCTTCCAGAACATTGTGTTCGCAGTAAGGACCCCGCCATTTCGTAGAAGAAGGTTGAGGTCCTGAGTCTTTGTTTTTCGCGTTCGCAACAATGGTATCACGTTCGCAGAAGTAACGAAAATGTGCCTCGCGTTCGCGTGAATAATCCCGCATTCGCATAGTGGTATCAGCTGAGGCATCGCGTTTGCATATGGGGCACCGCATTCGCGAAGAAGAAATTTGGTTAGTGGAGATTTGGGCATCGCGAACGCGAGATACCCTTCGCATTCGCATAGAGGAAAAGGTCACTAGGGAAGACCTATTTTTATATTATTTCATGCGCGAGTCAAGTCTTATTTCCACCATTTTTTAACATCCTTGAGAGCTTTTGGATGGAAATTGAAGGTGATTTTGACTGGGTGTAATTGGAGGTAAGTTCTTTGACCTTAATACATGATTTAATGGTAGAATTAACATAGAAATTTATGGAAATTCATCAAGAGAGGGTAAAGCCAAGGCTTGAAAATTGGGTATTTCAAAGTGTGATTTCAAGGGGTCGTTTCGGCTCGGATTTGGGTGTTTCTGGTATGTATAGACTCGTGGCGAAATAAGGAATCCGATTATGTTAAATTTTTTTGACTTTCGATAAGTGGGTTCGGGGCTCGGGTTCTGGTAATTTTGGTATTTGTGCCCGTTATTCATTATTTTAGATTGAATTTTGTTCCCTTAGCATATTGTAATGCATTCGCCCTGATTTTTGTTAGATTCGAAGAGTGTTGAAGACGAATTGAGGGGCAAAGGCATCGCCAGCTAGAGAGTTTGCTGGTTCGAGGTGAGTAATGCTAGTAAATGATATCCTGAGGGTTTGAAACCCCAGATTCCATATCGAAGTGCTATATTGAGGTGAGACACACACCCTATGAGAAGTGCGGGGTCGTTTTCTATTGGGGATTGTGACTTGGTCCGACCCGAGATATGTTTCTACTGTGTTTTTTACAATACCTTATTTGATAATCATCCTACTTGGATTTATTTTTTATATTTGGGCTTCATGCCAATTATTTGAATCATTAAGGGATTGATATCACTGTTTTCGCACATTTTGCATATTATTTGATCTTAGTCCAAGGTTTTAAATACTGTTTCACAAACTCAACCATCTTTCTAAAATTTGAAAACTTAAATTATATTTTTTTTGACATTTTGAGCTGAGAACTATATTTTAATATTGCCCAAGTGGATTATGTGCATTTTTGGACTGAAGATGGATCGGGTTGCGTGTCGCAGTAGTGTTATATGTGCATTCTTGGACTGAGGATAGATCGGGCTGCATGCTACAACAGTAATTTATTGATATTGAGGCTGAGGGATTGGTTGATGCCACAAGATGGCTTGATATTGCGCTTGGGCTGTAGGAGCCCCTCCGGAGTCTGTACACACCCCCAATGAGTGCCTTCGACGTTAAATGGATCGGGTTGCATGCCTCAGCGGGTACTGGAGTGTACCGACCTATGCATTGCATTGCACTCATGCATTTTCATTATCTGTCATTTGTTCTATTTCTTGAAAATCTTTACCTGTTGTTCTAGTATTATCTGATCATTGAGTGTTGAGCCCGAGGGTCGGATTTTTTGTGCTTACCGCACTAATGCTATTGCATTCATTTGCGTAACTGTTGAAAAAGATATTTTTAAAAGGGTATTTAAACCGAGCTAAAATGTTTCTTTAAAGATTTCATTGCTTCACTACTTTTCTCACAAATGGGGTTTTCTCTGCTTCTATACAACATGATGATATGTTATACGTGATTTCTTACCGCCTAGTTATTATTTACTTTTATTACTCACTGAGTTGGAGTACTCACTTTACTCCCTGCACCTCGCATGCAGATGCAGGTACTGTTCACCTGGTAGCGGGTTTTGAGTTGATTGAAGGTATTACTATTGTAGCTGAGCAGAGTGACCGCCAGCGTTCGCAGCACCGAATTTCCTCCTTTGGTTTCAAATTTTAGTTTGTATATTGTTGGCCGTGTTATTGCATTTAGTCTTCACTAGATGCTCGTGACTTGTGACACCCCGGTCGGGCTGTATTGGGTTGTAATTACATTAATTAATATCATTAATTCATATTCAAACTATTATATAACTTATTTACTTCTTTAAAGTGGTATTTCGAAATAGTCTGGCTGGCCTTATCTTCACGAGAGGCGCCATCACGATCGGAGCGTCGTTTGGATCTGACAGGAACACAGTCAGGAATGCAGCAGGTTTAGAATGCTTATATGCCTCAGTTTGCTCAGCCTGTGCTTAATAATAGTTCTGCTACTCCTTTCTTCACCAAGGAGCAGTATCAACAAATACTTCAAATTTAGCCAAAGGGAATGAAGAGGGTCCAAAATCATCCAACAAGTTAGCTGTTGCAGGTACTCTAATCACTCTAATGTCCAGTTTTCTCAAGAAAAATCGGTTCACCGACACAAGGGCCTCAAATCATATGACTTCTGAACTTTATGCTCTTACTTCCTGTTAGTCCATTCAAAGTGCAGAGAAGTGCAAAGTCCAATTACCTACTGGAAATGTAGTTTCTGTATCACATAAAGGAACCTCCTCGGTACTTAAAAATAATTCCATTTCAAATGTGCTCTATATTCCAGAATTTAAATTCAACGTGCTCTCAGTGCCTCAACTCACCAATGAACTTCAATGCATGGATGCATTCTTCCCTGACTTATGTATTTTTCAAGATCTCTACAGTGGTCAGATGAAGTGGATTGGTAAGGAGGAGCATTGTACATACTTCAAGGAGGACTTTCACAGGATTCAGCAGCAACATCATTCGATAAGTGTGCTCACTCAACTAGCTTAACTGATTCTATAGAATATGGCATAGAAAACTAGGACATGCTCCTATTTTTTAATAAGGAAGTTAGATACTCTTACTACCCTAAGGAAAGGATCTCAACATTGTCCTTTATGTCCAGTTGTTAAACAGTTCAAACTGCCATTTCCTATAAGTAACTCAGTTTCTAAGACTACTTTTGACTTGCTGCATTGTGATATTTGGGAGGCAGATAGAGTTCCCTCATATAATGGGAAGAGGTACTTTATTACACTTGTGGATGACTATACCATGTATACTTAGATCATTTTTGCTCAATTTCATGTCAGAAGTCATAGTTGTACTAAGAGATTTTCTAACTCAAATAAAGAATATGTTTTCAACTTCCATAAAAGTCTTAAGAACTGATAATGGTAGCGAATTCTTTAGTAATGATTTCAAGCAATTGTTGTCTATTCAAGGTATATTCCATCAGAGTTCATGTGTTTACACACCTCAACAAAATGGAATTTTTCAGAGGAAACACAGAATAATTTTGGAGATGGCCAGTTCTCTTAGATTTGAAGCATCTATTTCTCTTAGGTTCTAGGGTGAATGTTTTACCACAGCAGTTTACCTTATTAACAGGCTGCCAGCTACAACCCTTGGGTACAAATCACCATTTGAGATGCTCTACTTACATTCTCCTTCAGTGTAACATTTAAGAGTGTTTGGCTGCATATGCTATGCAGCTTGTCCAAACAGTATTGACAATTTCTCCCCAAGAGTTGTTTCTACAGTGCTTCTTGGTTACTCTTCTTCTCAAAAGGGTTATGTTCTGTATGGCTTGAATGCTAAGTCTTTATTTGTTAACAATTTTGTTGTGTTTCGGGAGACTATTTTCCCTTTCAAACATGTGTCCCCTTCAGGTTGCACTAGTTTTCCTATACTGGATCTACTATCCTCAACTAGTTCAGATCCCAGGCTTCCAGTTGCAGACCCCTCACCTGAAGCTAGTCCTATTCCACCTTAGTTAAACACTACACCTGAGGAGGATTCATCTCCCAGTCATGAATACGGTATCCCAGATGTTGTCTCACCTGAAGTTACTTCAACTGATATTCCTCTTGAGGGTGCTACTGATGCTGCAGAACGTAGCACAGTGATAACTTCGACTGATGCTGCTCCTACTCATGTCAGAAAATCCTCTAGGACTAGTAAACCTCCCATTTGGATGCAAGACTATGTGGTACAATTAAATGCTGCACAATGTTCCTATCCTATCTCTGATTATGTCAGCTATTCTTATATTACTCCTTCCAATAGTAGAGTTTTGGCTGCTTATTCTACTAGTTCTGAGCCTCAGTCATTTGCTGAGGCAGTTAAAGATCCTCAATGGTTAGATGCTATGAGGTTGGAGATTGCAGCAATAGAGGAGAATGATACCTGGAGTATAGTCGATTTGCCTCCTGGAAAAACTCCTATTGGTTGCAGATGGGTGTTCAAGATCAAGTATAAGGCCTCGGTAGAGGTTGAATTATATAAGGCCATACTGGTTGCCAAGGGTTACAGTCAAAAGGAATGTTTGGACAAGAGTAAAACCTTCTCTCCTGTGGCAAAAATGGTCACGGTTATATTAATTATGGCCCTTGCTGCGTCTCAGCGTTAGATGATTTATCAGATGGGTGTTCATAATGCATTTCTGAATGGTGATCTGGTGGAAGATTTTTATATGCACATTCCACAAAGGTTTGAAATCCAGGGGAGACTAAGAAGGTTTGCAAACTTCACAAGTCAGTGTATGAACTTAAACAAGTACTAAGACAGTGGAATATGAAGCTGACAGAAGTTCTATTGTAGATGGGGTTCAAGCAGAGTCACTATGACTATTCATTGTTCATCAAAGAAGCCAATGGTGACACAATCATTATTCTTGTATATGTGGATGACTTGCTAATTACAGGGTACAATGGTAGGTCTTTATACGACACCAGAACAGAGCTGCAGAAGAAGGTCAAGATGAAGGACTTATGGGAGTTAAAGTTTTTCTTTGGAATTGAGTCTGTCAGATCAAAGGAGGGAATTCTTATGTGCCAAAGAAAGTATGCACTTTAATTGATCTCTAAAACAGGTTTAGGTGGAGCAAATCCCTCTGGAACACCTTTGGAGTTGAATCAAAAAGTGACATATGTAGAGTATGACAAGTGCATTCAAAGAACTAGTCAAGAAGGTGATCATAAGCTCAAAGATCCTAGCAGTTATCAGAGACTTGTTGGAAGGCTGATTTATCTCACCATGACCAGACCATATATTGCTTTTGCAGTACAAGTCTTGAGTCAATATATGCATAGTCCCAAGGTGTCAGACATGGAAGTTGCTCTCAGAGTAGTTAGATACATCAAACAAGCACCAGGTCTAGGGATTCTTATGCCTGCAGAGAGTGCGGATAAACTAACTGCCTATTATGAGTCTGATTGGGGATCATTAAGTTTGGAAATGCACTGGTATCTTGGAAATTAAAGAAGCAAATGACTGTGTCTAGAAGTTCAGCTGAGGCAAAGTTCAGGAGTATGACTTCATGTGTAGCGGAGGTCACTTGGTTGATAGGGCTATTCAAGGAACTTGGAGTGAAGCTTCAACAGCCTACAAGCTTAATATGTGACAACAAAGCTGCTATTCAGATAGCAACCAATCCTATCTTCCATGAAATAACTAAGCATATTGACATTGATTGTCATTTTATTTTTAGAGAAAAAATTTATGAAGGATTGCTAAAGACACAGTATGTGCACACTAAAGTTCAACTAGCATATCTATTTACAAAGAGCTTAGGGAAGTATCAACATGATAAGTTACTAAGTCAGTTGATGACGTCCAAATTCACTACTAAAAAGTAATCGACACGGTCGCATGCAATATAATTTACCCAACTATGTGTCGCGGTCGAATCCTACAGAGAACAATGTGTAGGCGATTAGGAATGTAAGAAAATTATTGCTTATCTCGCAATGCCAAACACTAAGAATTTTAGGTTGAAAATATTTATAACTAAGTGCAGAAATGTAAACTAACCTAAGCAAGTAAAATGATCAATGGCTATAAGTATAAATGCATAGAGAATTACACTCAAATAATGATCCAATGTATTTCACGATTTTACAAATATGAGAGAGTTTATGTTAATTAGCAACGGATAATAATTCTTAATTAGCTTCTTCTGAAGACTAACAAGACTTCCTAATTGAATTATCCCTAAAATAATTAGAATATTAAGCACACCCAGAATGGTTACAAGTAGTTCAATCCTATCCCTAGGTAGAATCTATAAAATGACGGTTAACGTATCAAGTTCTTGTTAATTAATCTTTCACAACCCCAAATTATATTTTTCAAAATCAATTCGGAGTTAATGGGCGAGTCATAGGGTTAGATAATCCGTTTGGAAAGATTAAAGAACAAGAATAATTAAAGTAACGATAACTCACTTCATAAATAAATAAAAATCATTCAATACATAAGCACAATAAGGTATTAAATCTACACTTTAAATATGAATATTTTTATAAATAAGATTCAAGTGTTGAATAAAATACTACACACTTATATGTACAATTCAAATAAAGAAAATGAAGAAATAAACATAAGCGGGTAAGAAAATCCTAACCACAAGCTTTCAATCTTCAAAACCAAAGTGTGTGTGCAAGAATCCTAGCTTCCAACTTGTTCTCTCTTGTATTTAAAGACTAAAAATAAGCCAAAGATGAGATGATTTGAGTATTAAAGGGTTTGGGGTAAAAAATTTTGAAATTCCAGATCTGCTCAGTTTTTACGCCCAGTCTTCATCGCATTCGCGCTCAAGCCTTCGCGTTCGAAAAGACTTACTCCCCACAGTCAACGTGTTCGCGTTTACCTCTTCGCGTTCGCGAAGGATCTTGTTCTGCTACATCGCGTTTGCGTGATACACTTCGCGTTAGCAAATGTCTGGCTCCTGTTTCATCGCGTTCAAGAAGGCTTGGCTCCTGTTTCCTTGCATTCGCAGTGTCACTTCGCGTTCGGGAAGAGTAAATCACTGGGCAGATTTTCCTAGTCCATTTTAGATTCTTTTTGAGTTGTTTTCACTTGGTTTCACCACCATTACTTTTAAATCACATAGAACCTATGAAATGGAAGTAAACGACATTAAACACATGATTTTACCACTCAAACATAGCAAAAAAATAGGTTTAAAGATAAAATAAGTTGGCAAAATACCAACTCATCAACAGTTAGGGGTGAAGGATGTATAAAACATCAGCTTGAGGGGGAGTGTTGACTAGAGTTAGTTAATCAAGCTGATAAGTTAATTATGTAATTATAGTTAGGTGGCTAGTTAGTTAGCACAATAAATAGAAGTTAGTTATACTATAGATATAAGAATACACAGTTTACTCTGTAAATATACGCTTGTATCATTTCATTTTTCCATTTTCCTAAAAACCAAGTTCTGTTTCTTTGAACTGTGAGTTATTTGCATGTCTTCTTCGTTGAGCTAGATCTCTAGATCCATGGCAGCTAACAGTTTTCCTATAACACTAATATTTATACAACATTTCCTTATATAGAAGAGAATTAAAACAATAGCAACCAATAATGGTATTGATTCTGCACCACCACACAAACTTCATCGGGACATAGTTAGGTTGCCTAGTTCTTGGAACAGATAATTGAATATCCGAAAACAAGTTCCGAGGAAGTTTGTGTGACGGTACAGAATTAGTACTAGTAGTAGTTGGTGTTATTTGAATTCTCTTCTATATAAAGACTAGTGTTATAGAAAAACGCAATACTATAAATTTATACGTACAAATTTCGAATATTTAAATGAAAAAATTACGTACAAATTATAAACAGAAAGTGGTGGTACTACGAAGTTTGGAGTGTACACGAAATAAAAAGAACATTTGCCTCCATTATTGAAACCCTCCCCCCCAACCAAAAAAAAAATGACTCTAATAACATCAACAGACAAGATTGATCGCAACCTAAAAGAGGATTTCAATTTGATGTCTAATCATGAATGTTGCGTCCAAGTAATCATCCAAAGAACATTGAAACTGATAATGACGTAAAAGAATTTTAAAGATAAAATTGCTTTCATCAGCAAAAACTAGAATTTTAGCCAAATGGAAGTATTCAATTTTAGTATATATCCCCTTCATTTCTCTATTGCCAGCAAACGCGTGGACCCGAAAATCATTTGAAGAAAAAAAACAAAGATTATGTCGAAGGAACAGTGAGAAATAATTTTCAGAAATATGAGAAATAGTGTTCATCATGATCTTTCTTTTTTTTTTCCGAAAGAAAATTGTGTTTTATTTTAACTATTTGGCAAATTTTACATCATCTGTTCTTTTGGACTCTAGAATAGATCTCAAAAGTACAATCAATTAGAAACTCTACAACTATTGTTGTTAAGCTAATATCCTATCACAGAATGAGTGTTGTTACAATTGTGAATACTCGAACGAAGGATAACTATTAATATTCTGCAGAATGGGTGACCATTTAGGTAGCTTCATTCCAGTAAAGTGCACTTGAAGTGTAATCTCCTTTGCTCGATCTTTGGCGTCTCTGCTCGATTGTTGAAACCTTTTGTTGTTCCTTTCCATCCAGATATTGTAAACTACTGCTGCAAATACCACACCTAGGAACAGTGAGAAATAACCTTCTGTTGTTCCTTTTAGGCCTCGTTTGGCCATGAGTTTTGTCAAAATAAATATGAGAATAATTTTCAAAACTCGTATTTGGCCATAAATTTTGCTTATATTTTGGCCAAATCCCAAATCGCAAATTTCAAATCCCAAAATCAGCTATTGAACATAATTTGGGCCAAAATCCCAAAACATGAAAATTATATACATGTTTTTCCAAAATAAAGTTGGAAAATATATTTTGAAAATGTACGTCCAAACACATATTCATCTGCAAATCATACTTTACCGAAATCAGATTTTTCAGGATAAATTTAGAATCTATGGTCAAACACTAGCTTAATAGTTAGTCCTTACAACACTGGAGAGGCTTACCTAGTGTATTTGGTTGCAAATTCAGAACGCATAAACTTCAAACTTAGGATAATATCATCATTACCCAAGGGTGAAGCTAGAGTATTCTTTAAGATTTTTAGCGAACCAGTAATTCGTATTAATAAATTCATGAAATATATAAATATCTGATTCATACCTAGTAACTAAGACAAACTATAGTGTAATGACCCGGCCAGTCATTTTTTGAATTTATGCTTCGATCCCCAATTAACTGCTTTTCCTAAGTTCATTTCTGCTCTTTTGGTTTGCCGGGACGTTCGGTGTTGGGTTTCAGAGAGTTTTGGGACACTTAGTCCCTAGATGAGAGCTTATGTGTTGGAAAGTTGTCCGTAATCGGAATAGTATGAAGACGGACTTGAAATGGAAATATGATGGTTTCATTAGCTCTGCTAGGTAATTTCGGGATTAAGAGCGTGTTCATAATGAATTTTGAAAATCAATAGCTCACTTGAAATGCCAAAGTTGAAATTTTTGAAGTTTCCGGTCCGATAGTGAGTTTTTGATCCGAGGGTCGGAATGGACTCCGAAAGTTGCAGTACTCCTTCATTTCATTTGGGATGTCTGTGCAAAAGTTCGGGTCATTCGGACGTGTTTTGGTAATGTTTTTGATCGAAAGTGTACTTTGGAGGAATTTGAAGTTCTTAGACTCAAATCCTTAATTAATTCGTGTTTCCGTCATTATTTTAGGTGGCTTAAGGATTCTTCCAAGCTTGAATGATGTTATAGGATATATACGTAGGTTTGGTTGAGGTCCCGGGGGCCTCGGGTGTGTTTCGGATGCTCAACGGAGCATTTTGGAGTCTTGAAAAGTTGCAGAAATCCTGCAGTAGTTGTAGGTTCCATTTCCTTCTTCTACGCGTTCGCGTCCTCCTCCACGCGTTCGTGTAGAGTAATTCTGCAAGAGGGCCGGTTTCCTCATCGCGTTCGCGTGTGGACCATCGCGTTCGCATAGCTTCTGTTGGCTCTAAGGGCTGAGCCCATTTACAAAATCGTGTTCATGTTCCATTTGTCGCGTTCGCCAAGTTTACTGATCCCAGGCCTTCGCGTTCGCGTCCTTCTTTTCGTGATCGCAAAGGGCGTTTTTGGCAGGTTTAGTTTTTCTTCTTCGCGAACGTGACCTTACTTCCGCGTTCGCGATGCATAACAGGCATGTCCAGTTAAAACATTTCAATACAGAGGATTTGCCATTTTTATCAAAAAACAAGCTTGGGAGCTCAAATTTGGGAGAGATTTCGAAGGATTTTCGAGGGAAACAATTGGATAATGATTCTCTACTCTCTTATGCTAAAAATCCATTAATCAAATCACGAATTCCTCCTTAATTTTTATATTTTTAAATGAGAAATGGGTAAAACTTCATACACCAAACTATTCTGTTAGACTCGTGAGAGTACGAGGGTTATAAAAATATGAAAATTATTTGATTACAATATGTTGTCTTGAGGGGCATTTTGGTTATTTCACATAATTTAATGCCTTAGCTTTGAATTAAATACTAGAATCAGTTGCTTGTGATGTTATTTACAATATATAATTGAATTGATATATTTAGGCCATTTGGAGTCAGATACTCGTGGCAAAGGCGTGGTTTCTAGTTGATTTTGTGCCGGTTCGAGGTAAGTGGCTTGTCTAACCTTGTGTGGGGGACCTTTCCCCGTAGGACATGATATTTAATATTTGAATGCCTCGTATGTGTGGTGACGAGTGCATTCTTGAGCTAATTGTTAAAAATTCATTTTTACTTGAAGTACTTAAATTGAGTTTTCTTGCGTACCAGTTTATTTTAATTGCAAATTTAACCTGTGTTAGTTTAAAGAAGCATGTTTAGTTGACTTACTTGACTATTTTCTAAAATTGTCTTGTTTGTATTCCGCGTGTTAAGCTAGAGTTTACCATTACTTATTCTAAGTTTTAGCATTTATCCTAACGTTTGAGCTGTTGTTGTGTGTTTCAAATTTGGGACTACGGGGTGGCATCCCGGGAGATCCCTTGCACGTGATATGTTCTGGTTTGAGGGTGCGGGATACCAAGACATCCATGCCATATGTATATATAAGTATTGAGGATATAAAGACATCCTCGGGATATCAAGAAATCCTCGGGATAACAAGACATCCCTGGCACATGTATATATAAGTATTGAGGATACTAAGAGATCCTCGGGATGCCAAGAGATCCCTCGTATATATGATGAGGATACCAAGAGATCCTTGGGATACCAAGAGATCCCGGCTATTAGTTCTTGTTGTGAGCAGTATTTCTTGTATATTTTTGTTTCTGCTTTCTATTACTGCTTTCCTTATTTATCCTGTTTAGATTCTCGCTGTCGATTTTATCTATGCTGTTTTTCTTATACTACTAATTTATTATGTTTATCTCTGTAGGGCCCTGACCTTCCTCGTCACTACCCGACCGAGGTTTAGGCTTGGCACTTACTGAGTACCGTAGTGGCGACTTATGCCCTTTCTGCGCATGTTTTGCATCTGCAGATCTAGGTTCTTCCACCCATGTGTATCACTCTCGAGGTGGAGAGATCTAGCTGAGACTTCGAGGTACTTCTACCCCGTCCGTAGACCAAGAGTCTCCATCTTATTCCAGCTTTATTAGATAGTCTTTCCTTTCTTTCAGTTGTTTAGACATTCTGGAGTTAGAGCAATGTATTACTCTTCTATTAGTCTGTGTTTCCCGTGAGTTTACGAGTTTTGGGATGTTGTTATAGATTTTTCCGTGATGATTGAGTTGTATATGCTGAGTGGCACCTATATACATTTTCTCTTATAGTTGTTCAAGCTTAATTATTTATTTTCCGCAAGTTTAATTTGTTTTTCAGCATTATTAGGCTTACCTAGTCGTAGGGGCTAGGTGCCATCACGACATATTCATGGTGGGTGAACTAGGTTCGTGACAAGTTGGTATCAGAGTCTAGGTTCATAGGAGTCACGGAAGAAAGGCCGATTTATTAGAGTCTCTTTGATCAGTACAGAGACGTATGTACTTATCTACGAGAGGCTATGTAATTGTTTAGGAAAAATCTTCACTTCATTTGATTTCCTTGTTGTGCAATATATTTGACATCAATTATAAACTTCTGTCTTCTATCCTCTCACAGATGATGAGTACATGTGCTACTCGGGACGATCAGGCACCTGCGCCCCCTATTGCAGCCGTCAAAGACCAGGGCTGGGGCAGAGGCCGTGGGCGTGCACGTAGTGCAGCCAGAGCACATGTGCGAGCTGTTGCTGAGGTACCGCCAGCATATCCACCCGGAGTTCAGACACCTGACACGCCTACAGCTACTACTACTCCAGCCCTTCAGGAAAGATTAGCGCAGTTTATGAGTATGTACACCACGTTGGCTCAGGCAGGGTTGCTTCTCCATGCTGCAGCCACATCCCAGGCCGGGGCAGGAGCATTGACTCCCACCACCCTCACTCTTGAGCAGCGAGTGCATGTTGAGCAGGTCCCAGATATCATTCCTATACAACTTGCAGTACCAGTTTAGCCCGAGGATGGGGCAACTGCTTATGAGAATGAGCAGTGGAGGCTTGAGAGATTCAAGAAGTATGATCCTTCGGCTCTCTAGTGGATTAGCGATAGATAATGCCGTAGGATTTCTAGTATTCTTTGCACTATGGGTATAGCCGGATCCAGCGGGGTTTCCTTTACTACCTTTCAGCTTCGGGGAGCCGCCTATGATTGGAGGGGCACTTATGATATAGACAGTCCAGTCGAGGCTTCTTCAATGACTTGGGCACAGTTCTCAGATATGTTCATGAGAGAGTATGTCCCTTAGAGTCTTAGGGACACGTGGTGCATAGAGTTTGAGCATTTGCCCCAGGATGCTATGACCTATTCGGAGTATTCTATCCGTTATACCAGATTGTCAAGGCATGCACCAGCCTTGGTTGCTACTGCCCGAGAGAGGGTTCGCCGGTTAATTTAGGGTCTTATTCCACCCTTCAGATCTAGCATGGCTTGAGAGTTGGAGATTGATGTTCCTTATCGGCAGGTTGTGAGCATTTTTACGAGGATCGAGGGTATGCTTGCTAGAGAGCGAGAGGAAAGAGAGGCCAAGAGGTCTCAAGAGTCAGGCCACTACTCTACTGCCCGTACCCCAGTAGCAGGTCATTATGGTAGGGTTAAATGGGTCGCCCCATTCATTCAGCTCTTCTATCAACCAGAAGTACTACATCTCCTCCTATACCTCAAGAGCCTTACTATGCACCTCCGATTTCTAACGCGCCTCCAGCGCAAGGTGCTTTCAGAGGACCGTCCAGCAGACCTGGCCCCAGCAAGTCACAACCACCACATCCTCCCAGAGCTTGTTTTGAGTGTGGTGACACTCGCCATGTAGTGAGGGATTGCCCTAGACTTGGGTGGAGTGCACCTCCATATACTTCTCAGCCACAGCGTGCTCTACAGAGTTCTCAGGCCATGATCACATCTGTAGCTGCTACCCCATTTACCTAGCCAACTAAGGTCTGAGGTCGGGGAGGTAGAAATCGCCCTTGAGGGGGAGGCCATGATAGGTATTATGCCATTCCTTGTTGTAACAAGGTTGTTGCCGTCGATTCTATCATTACAGGTATTATATAGGTTTGTCATAGAGATGCATCAGTTCTATTCAATCCAGGCTCCACTTATTCTTATGTGTCTTCTTATTTTACTTCGCATTTGGGTGTAGCCCGAGATTCTTTGAGTTCTCCTGTTTATGTTTCTACTCATGTGGGAGATTCTCTTATCGTGGACCGCGTTTATCGATCATGTTTGGTTACTATTCGTCGTTTTGAGACCACAACAGATCTATTATTACTCAATATGGTGGATTTTGATATTATCTTCGGCATGGACTAGTTGTTGCCCAATTATGCTATTCTTGATTATCACGCAAAGATCGTGATGCTGGCTATGCCAGGTATTCCGCGTATTGAGTGGAGTGGTACCTTAGATCACACTCCCAGTAGAGTTATCTCTTTCCTTTAAGCTCAATGTATAGTTGAGAAGAGGTGTGCCACATATTTAGCTTATGTGAGAGATGTCAGTATTGATACCCCTTCTGTTTATTCAGTTCCAGTGGTACGGGATTATCTCAATGTGTTACGAGCTGATCTTCTCGGTGTTCCACCTGATAGATATATTGATTTTGGCATTGATTTATTGGGCACTTAGCCCATTTCCATTCCTCCATACCGTATGGCTCCTCTTGAGTTGAAGGAGTTAAAGGATCAATTACAGGAATTGCTTGATAAGGGTTTTATTCGACCCAGTGTTTTACCGTGGGGTGCTTCTGTCTTGTTTTTGAAGAAAAAGGATGGTTCTATGCGTATGTGTATCGATTATCACTAGTTGAATAAGGTTACAGTGAAGAACCGTTATCCTATGCATCGCATTGATGATCTATTTGACTAGCTTCAGGGCGCACATGTATTTCTCTAAGATTGATTTACGCTCAGGTTACCATCAGTTAAAGATTCGGGAGCCAAACATCCCGAAGATTTCCTTCAGAACTCGGTATGGTCATTACGAGCTCCTTGTTATGTCATTTGGTCTGACCAATGCCCAGTAGCATTTATGCATTTGATGCACAATATGTTCAGGCCATATCTCAACTCGTTCGTCATTGTTTTCATCGATGATATTCTTGTATACTTCCAGAGTTGGGAAGATCATGAGAATCACCTAAGGACCGTGCTTCAGATCCTGAGAGAGGAGAAGTTATATGCAAAGTTCTCAAAATATGAAATTTTATTGGATTATGTGGCATTCTTTGGCCACGTGGTATCGAGTGAGGGCATCTGGTGGATCTGAAGAAGGTGGAGGCAGTGCAGAGTTGGCCTAGGCCGTCCTCATCTATAGCGATTTTTAGTTTCCTTGGCTTGGCGGGTTATTACCATCGTTTTGTGGAGGGGTTTTCATCAATTGCACCCCCTATGACTAGATTGACCCAGAAGGGTACTCCATTTCAGTAGACAGAGGAGTGTAAGGCGAGCTTCAGAATCTCAAGACAGCTTTGACTGCAACCCTAATTTTAATATTGCCGACCGGTTTGAGGTCTTATGCAGTTTATTGTGATGCCTCGTGGGTTGTCCTTGGAGTGGTGTTGATGCAGGGTGGTAGGGTGATTGCCTACGCGTTCAGATAGTTGAAGATACATGAGAAGAATTACCCTGTCCATGACCTTGAGTACTATTGTTCATGCCTTGAAGATTTGGCACCATTATTTGTACGGTGTGCCTTGTGAGATTTATACTTACCATTGGAGTTTGCAGCACTCAAGCAAAGGATCTAAATTTGCGCCAGAGGAGGTGGTTAGAGTTGCTAAATGATTATGATATTACTATTCTGTATCACCTGGGAAAGGCCAATGTGGTAGCAGATGCCTTAAGTTTCCGAGCGAAGATTTTGGGTAGTTTGGCATATTTACCAACTTTAGAGAGGCCTATGGGGATTGATGTTCAGGCCTTAGCCAGTCAGTTTGTGAGATTGGATCATTCGGAGCCTAGTCGGGTCCTAGCTTGTGTGGTTTCTCGATCTTCCTTATTCGATCGTATCAGTGAGTGGCAATATGATGATCCTCACTTACTTGTCCTTAGGGACACGGTTCAGCATGGCGATGCCGGAGATGTGACCATTGGAGATGACGGGTATTGAGGATGCAGGGTCGGATTTGTGTACCCAATGTTGATGGGCTTCGGAAGGTGATTTTAGCAGAGGCCCATAGTTTGCGGTATTCCATCCATCTGGGTGCTGCGAAGATATATCAGGATTTGAGGTAGCACTATTGGTGGGGGCGAATGAAGAAGGATATAGTTGGATATGTAGCTAGATTCCTCAACTATCAGCAGGTGAAGTATGAACACCAGAGACCGGGTGGGTTGCTTCAGTAGATAGAGATTCCGGAGTGGAAATATGAGAGGATCACCATGGATTTTGTAGTTTGTCTCCCTCGAACTACGAAGAAGTTCGATGCCATTTGGGTGATTATGGATCGGCTGACCAAGTTCGCTCATTTTATCACTACCTATTCATCGTAGCGATTGGCGGTGATTTATATCTAGGAGATTGTTCGTCTGCATGGTATTCTAGTTTATGTTATTTTCGATAAAGGTACTTAGTTTACATCACGGTTCTAGAGGGTCATCCAGCAGGAGTTGGGTACTCGGGTGGTGTTGAGCACAAGATTTCACCCCCAGACGGAAGGACAATCTGAGCGCACTGTTCAGATTCTTGAGGATATGCTCTGTGCGTGTGTGATTGAGTTTTGGTGGGTGGGGTCTTGAGATCAGTTCTTGCCATTGGCAGAGTTTTAGTACAACAATAGTTAATAGTCCAGCATTCATATGGCTCCGTATGAGGCTATATATGGTATGAGGAGAAGAACTCTGGTGGGTTGGTTTGAGCGGGTGAGGCCAGGCTATTGGGCACAGAGTTGGTTCAAGATGCATTGGAGAAGGTCAAGGTGATTCGAGATAGATTCCGTACAGCCCAGTCGAGACAGTAGAGTTACGTGGACCGGAAGGTTCGTGATGTTTCAAATATGGTTGGAGAGCGGGTTCTGCTTCGGTTTCACCTATGAATGGCGTTATGAGATTTTGGAAGAAAGGGAAGTTGAGTCCGAGTCTTATTGGCCCTTTTGAGAATTTGAGTCGAGTTAGGGAGGCTGCTTATAAGCTTGCCTTACCTCCTAGTTTGGTCGGGGTTCATCCGGTATTTCATGTTTTGATGCTCCGGAGGTATCACGGTGATCCGCCGCACGTCTTGTATTTTAGTACAGTCCAGTTTGACAACGATCTATCCTATGTTGAGGAGCGAGTGGCTATATTGGATAGGTAGGTCAGAAAGTTGAGATCAAAGAATATTGCTTCAGATAAGGTTGAGTGGCGGGGTCAGCCGGTCGAGGAGGCGACATAAGAGACAGAGCGGAATATGCGCAGCCGATACCCTCATCTTTTCACCAATACAGATATGTTCTCTATGCTCGTTCGAGGACAAATGAATGTTTAAGTGTGGGTGGATGTAACGATCTGGCCGGTCGTTTTTAGAATTTACGCTCCGATCCCCTATTAAATGCTTTCCATAAGTTAATTTCTGCTCTTTTAGTTTTCCGGAACGTTCGATGTTGGGTTTCAAAGAGTTTTGGGACGCTTAGTCCCTAAATGAGAGCTTAAGCATTGGAAAGTGGTCCGCAATCGGAATTGTGTGAAAACAGCCTCAGAATAGAAATTTGATGGTTCCGTTAGTTCCGTTAAATGATTTGGGGATTATGAGCGTAATCCGAATGCATTTTGGAAGTCCGTAGCTCATTTAGGCTTGAAATGCTGAAGTTTGAATTTTTGAATTTTCCTCCGATAGTGAGTTTTTGATCCGAGGGTTGGAATGGACTCTGGAAGTTACAGTAGCTCCGTCATGTCATTTGGGATGTTTGTGCAAAATTTCAGGTCATTTTGACGTGTTTTGGTTAGGTTTTTGGTCAAAAGTGTATTTTGGTGAAATTTGAAGTTCGTAGGCTCAAATCCTTGATTAATTCGAGTTTTCGGCGTTGTTTTAAATAGATTAAGGATGGGTACAAGTTTGAATGATGTTATGGGATATTTTCGTAGGTTTGGTTGAGGTCTCGGGGGCCTCGGGTGTATTTCGAATTCTCAACGGAGCATTTTTGTGTTTTGAAAAGTTCCAGAAATCCTACAGCAGTTGCAGGTTCCATTAGCTTCTTCACGTTCGCGACGCTCCTATCGCGTTCGCGTAGCTCTGACTTTCCTATTCTACGTGTTCACATCCTCCTCCATGCATTTGTGTAGAGTAATTCAGGAGGAGGACCAGTTTCCTCATCGCGTTCGTGTAGCTCTTTTTGGCTCTAAGGGCTGAGGGCACTTACTTCATCGCGTTCTATTTTCTGGTTCGCGTAGTTTCTTGAGCCCAGGCCTTCTTGTTCACTCCCTTCTTCTCAGGATCGCAAAGGGAATTTTTGGCAGCTTCAATTTTTCTTCTTCGCGAAAGCGACATTACTTCCGCGTTCGCGATGCATAACGTGCCTGGGCAACTATAAACATTTCAAAACTGAGGGTTTGCCATTTTTATCAAAATACGAGCTTGGGAGCTCGGATTTGGGAGAGATGTCGAGGGATTTTCGAGGGCACAAATTGGGTAATGATTCTCTACTCTCTTATTCTTAAAATCCACTAATCTAATCACGAATTCCTCCTTAATTTTCAGATTTGTTAATGAGAAATGGATAAAATTTCATAGACCAAACTATTCAGTTTTGAGTGAGTGTTTGACTTCCGATTTGGGAGGATTTTTACTTGGTTAGACTCGTGAGAGTATGAAGGTTCTATAAATTTAAAAATTATCCGATTCTGAGACGTTAGCCTGAGGGGCATTTAGGTCATTTTACCTAATTTCACGCCTTAGCTTTGAATTAAATAATAGAATAAGTTTCTTGCGATGTTATTTACGATATGATCATCGGAGGGAACACTTCGAGTCGAAGTACGTGAGGTAGAACCGTTGATACTATTTCATTGTGAGAATTAATAGATTTGCGCCATTTGGAGTCGGATACTCGTGGCAAAGGCATGATTTCAAGGTGATTTTGTGCCGGTTCGAGGTAAGTGACTTGTCTAACCTTGTGTGGGGGACCTTTCCCCTTTGGACTTGACATTTGATATTTGATTGCAGCGTACGTGAAATGAAGAGCGCGTACTTGAGCTAATTGTTGAAAATTCATTTTTACTTGAAGTACTTAAATTGAGTTTTCTTGCTTACCTCTTTATTTTAATTGCAAATTTAACCTGTGTTAGTTTAGAGAAAATGTTTAGTTGACTTACTTGCCTATTTGCTTAAACTGTCTTGTTTGTATTCCATAAAGCAAGTTAGGCTAGAATTTACTATTACTTGTTCTGAGTTTATCATTTATCCTGATGTTTGAGCTGTTGCTGTGTATTTTAAATTTTGGACTACGGGCGGCATCCCGGGAGATCCCCTGCACGTGATATGTTATGGTTTGAGGGTGCAGGATACCAAGATATCCCTGGCACATGTATATATAGGTATTGAGAATACCAAGAGATCCTCGGGATACCAAGAGATCCCTGACACATGTATATACAAGTATTGAGGATACCAAGAGATCCTCGGGATACCAAGAGATCCCTCGTGTATATGATGAGGATACCAAGGGATCCCTCGTGTATATGATGAGGATACCAAGAGATCCTCGGGATACCAAGAGATCCCCGGCTATTAGTTCCTGTTATGAGCAGTATTCCTTTTATTGTTTTGTTTCTGCTTTCTATTACTGCTTTCCTTATTTATCCTATTTAGATTCTCGCCGTAGACTTTATCTATACTGAGTACCGTTGTGGTGTACTCATGCCCATTCTGCACGTATTTATTATGTGCAGATCCACGTACCTCCACCCATGCGTATCATTCTCGAGGCGGAGAGATCTAGCTTAGACTTCAAGGTACTTCTCCCGCGTCCGCATACCAGAAATCTCTATCTTACTCCAGCTTTATTAGATAGTTTTTCCTTTCTTTTAGTTGTTTAGACATTCTGGAGTAAGAGCAGTGTAGTACTCTTCTATTAGCCTGTGTTTCCCGTGAGTTTTCGGGTTTTGGGATGTTGTTATAGATTTTTTTGTGATGATTGAGTTGTATATGCCGAGCGGCACCTATATACAGTTTCTCTTATATTTGTTCAAGCTTAATTATTTATTTTCCGCAAGTTTAATTTGTTTTTTCGCATTATTAGGCTTACCTAGTCGTGGGGATTTGGTGTCGGCACGACATGTTCATGCTGGGTGAACTGAGGTCGTGACATATAGATTCGATTGCAAATTCAAAACTCATAAACTTCAAATTTTAGTAGCTCCTTCTAAGAACTTTGCATATCCTTATCATTATTAAAATAGAGATTAACGAGTTTTTTGGATTTGGCATCCACAACTGCAGACCTGAATATCCATTTTGCTAACAAGATGTGGTTTTGGTTGTGCAATAATTCTCTTATCCATCTAACTGGTCTGTGGTCCTTATCCTCTCCCACCGTACCAGTACCTTAACATTATCTCCTTCCATTTTTACTACTTCTAAAACAACTCCTCACAGAAAATGATCAAAGCTTTTTACTGTAATCTGGAGACACGGTAAAATTGTTATCATATGACTAGGAGGTTATGGGTTCAAGCCGTGAAAATAGCTTTTTGTAAAAATGCAGGTAAGACTATGTACAATGCCTCTTGTAAAAATGCAGGTAAGACTATGTACAATAAACTCTTATGATCTTGCCCCTTTTTCGAACCCCGCACATAGTGAAAACTAGAGCGAAAAAATGACACCACTCAAAATTTATTTTTTCAACGTCTCTCTAACCCACCCCCAACTCCCCCCTCCAACACTAGACTAATTTAATAGTGTGTTGCAATGGTTAAAAATTACACTTTTCCTCATTGGTTGTATAAAATTTTCCATAAATGTTTTGTAATGTCGTCGTTAACTACGTTACAGTCATAAAATTTTGGTTGACTGCTTAAATTATTTTATAATAGCTAGCATGAAAAATTGCAGATCACATCAAGAACACAATCATTGTTGATTGAAGGTCAAGGAGGAACCATGATTGATAGATATTTACACAAGATAAGTCCATTTTTTTCAGTCTCAAGTCCCTCCACGAGTTGGCCTAGTAATCGGTCTAATCTCACACAGTAGGGTCTCAAGAAGTTGGCCTACTAGAGGGCCATATGAATAGTTCATATTCTCTCAATTAAGTTGATAGACAAGACAATTGTTTCGTCTCTTTCCATCTTCATGTTAATGAGGCTGATAGCTAAAATTGCAGTGAAATGAGCGATAACTGATAATTGGCTCATTCCTCTTCTGGAAATGTATATCATTGACGTATCCAAATTTCATGCATATATATTTTCTCTGTGTAAATCAAACCTTGGAATGGATCAATGCTACAAAAACTAGCAAGTTCGTTCTTGATAAATGAAAGTGCTTGGTTAACCCTATTGACAAATTCTAACTTATTCGGCATATTTTGTATTAAAAACTTGCATCCTCTGTTGTTGGTCTCCTCAAGAAATAACGCAAGCTATTTGCAAGAACCTGCAAAGGTTTAAGATTGAAATTTGTCAATAGTTTCGTCAGGCTACCAAAGTCTAATAAATCAAATTACATATTGGTTCCACCGTCGTCGGTTACCTGTTGAAGGGGCTTGATTAGAGCTTTGCCCTTGTAGCTAACATGAAATTTTGCCTTAGCTAGCAATCCCTGCACCAAGATAAAGTTGACTCATTGCTAAGCTACTGTTGCTGCTACTTATTACGTATTAGTTGGCACAACTACAGCCTAAAAAGTTTATTAGGAAATGATTTGAAAAAACTCCTGTAATATTCTTACCTCAGTATCGAATTCTCCAGATTCAACATCAACGTTTATGTCAGTAATGATCTTGACAAGATCAACTATCAATCCCGGTCTGTCTGCTGTCTCTACACAGAGTAAGCTGCAAAATAGACGCATTTTGCTATTCACTTCAACTTGTTCACGTAATGGATCACTTAATGGGGTTGAAATGTTGAATATTGAGTCCAGCAGTCCATGAATTGGCCTATACTGATAAAATAGCAATAAAAGGATGTATATAATGTTACCTCCGTTCAGGACCATCGTCATAGATATGGATATGGGTCGCTATGTCCACATCAATCTGAAAATTTTCTCGACAAACAACAAAATAAGATATAACTTAAGCAAATCAAGCCTTGGTTTCAGAATCAGATTTATACTAGCAAAAAAGCTATCGGTCATTACTAGCGATGCAAAGACAAGCAGGAACCTAGCACATTCAGAAAATCAACCCCACCCCCTGGAATACACTACCGAATACCTAATTTTTTTGAAAACATAAACCAAATACAATACCAAATACCAAAATACCATATCAAATACCAAAAAACAAAAACAGATACTGACGCACGCATGACGTTCAAAATAACCAATACAGATGTGCATATTCTTGTTAATGGTGTATGCACATATTCAAGATGTAGACTGCATATGCAAGCAATTAACAACCTTCTGATACGGTTGAAAAACACCGAAAGCTTCCCCCATAGCTAACATGGAGCTAGATTCCTGCACCAGAAAATATGCAGTAAGAAGAAGCAGCTATATATGAATCCCTCAGAAGGTACTGGATCAAGCAACTAATGCTCAACAACTTTATTGATGTTTCTACCGGGTGGTATTCCATCATATTATTGATGATCGTCAAACGAATTGCTTCAAGCAGCTCTGGATCATCAACCTTTCTACCAGTAGAACTAGAAACAAGTTGCAATAGCGAAACAATCAGAATTTCAGTCAGGGAACTAAAGCCGTTACAACTCATAATAAAAGATTCATTTGAAAGTGTTTTCAGATATCTGGTGATTGATAGTTTGCAAGGACTAGGAAACTACAAGAGGAATAGAATAGTGGATCCACGATGAACTTACGCTTTTGTGATAGCGAATTTGTTATGTTTCCCAGATGAATCAAGACAGACATTAGCCTTGACAACATTCAACCCAAGATTTTTTAGCGCATTCATCTGAAATACATTAGGCAAATCAAGACCAGCACTGGCAGCAATAGAACTTAACACTCGAATCATAAGAGAATGGATTCTTACTGTGTCAAGAAGCGCTCCAAGACGATCCCCAAAGGTAACCTCAACGACCGTTGCATCTGGATCTGAATCCAGATCGATTATGACTTTCGGCGTAGGAACTGCAGCAGTCTCTTGTGGACTTCCTTCCTGCTTGTCCGGTTTCATGAATCAAAACTAAATATCTAAACTTCATGGGGAATAAAGGAACAACTATTTCAATCAATTGTAGTACGTCGGATACCTCCACAGCTGTAGCTGAGGATGCTTTTGGAATAATTGTGCTCCCAGATAAAGCTAACCTGAAAGGACAGAGTAGATTACAACAACAACAACTACTACAAAAACTCATTACAGTTCAAAAAGAAACGACCATTGGCCTCAGTTCATGATAGAGAGATCCCAACTCTGGAAGTCATGCAAGTTGATTCTAATGAGTAAGATTTTATAAGTCCTATCATTCACTTTATTAAAAAATAGTCCCACAAAGTGGGGTCTGGGGAGGGTAATATGTAGACGAGTCTTACCCCCTACCCGAAAGGGCAGAGAGGCTGTTTCCAGTCGACCCTCGGCTCAGTGAAGGAAAGGAATAATAAAAACAAAAACAAAAGAGCATTAGTAACTCCAGCAGAAATAGCGTAAATAATTATCTAAACATAAATAAAATAGCATGCAATAATATTATACAGTAACTACCATAAATAACTACCATAAGGGAAACACAAGCCAAAACACAAATCATCTATGGATAGCCCTGCCAAGCCTCACCCAACCCCGGGTGAGGAGTATGAAAAAACTCTAGGAACCCCTA
The DNA here is from genome assembly GCA_034376525.1 of Nicotiana benthamiana. Taxonomy (NCBI): domain Eukaryota; kingdom Viridiplantae; phylum Streptophyta; class Magnoliopsida; order Solanales; family Solanaceae; genus Nicotiana; species Nicotiana benthamiana. The sequence goes on from CM067325.1 coordinate 108,331,295, forward strand.
TCCTACAACCCTGATACTAGACCTCCAGAATTTCCTATCCAGGGTCATGTCCTCGGAAACCCGCATTCTAGCTATGTCATGCCTAATCACCTCTCCCCAATACTTCTTAGGTCTCCCTCTGCCTCGCCGAATGCCGACAATTGCCAGCCGCTCACAACTCCTCATTGGGGCATCAGGACTTCTCCTCCGCACATGCCCGAACCACCTCAGCCTCGCTTCTCGCATCTTCTCATCCGCCGGGGCCACCCCCAGCTTCTCTCGAAAAAGGACAGAGTAGATTGATTTCACTTATTACCCATCTAATACTGCAGAAATTCTAAGTCCATATAAATTAATGAACTTTAGGAGGCTACAACATTTTTTTTTTGGTTTCCCACCCGGTATCCGATACCGCCATTAGAGCCCGACTATATCCGGATTCGTGCCACGTAGGGCCCCATTCGAGGGGAAGCGCTCCCTACCAAGGATTTTTCCATACCCAGGGCTCGAACCCGAAACCTCTGGTTAAGGGAGGAGCAGCCCCATCCACTGCACCACATCCATTGGTGGTAGGAGGCTGCAACATTATTCAAATATTATCAAGTTCTGAAATTTGTTCTTTCCCAATTGACCAATTGAGCACCAAATTAGCCAGTGTTTGAGGTAAAACAACAATAACAACAACAACAACAACAACGGCCCCGTGTAATCCCACTAGTGGGATCTAGGGAGGTTAGTGTGTACACAGATCTTACCTCTACTTCGGAGGAGGAGTAGAGAGGCTGTTTCTGATAGACCCACCCTCGGCACAATAAGATGAAACTATGTTTGATGTAAAACCAACTACAGAATTAACTTCCTTAACATCAATCAAAGAGTAAAGCACTTATCAAGCTGCATTTTGTATATTGAGGTTAGAGAAGCTAATTAGTATTCAACAATTACTGCCAAGAACCATGAACAACTATAACAACAACGGCCCAGTTTAATCCCACTAGTGGTGTCTGGGGAGGTAATATGTATGAAGACTTTACTTCTACCCGAGAGGCAGAGAGACTATTTCCGGAAGACCCTCAGCCCAAAGAAGGTGAAAAGAGACGTCATATTAGTACCATCATAAAACCAAGAACCATGAGCAAAGATATTGTTTTTATTTAAAAAAAAAAAGACCAACTGGTACTGCAGAGATACATTCCATTTATAGAAAATGCAAATTATATCAAATTAACTGAGGAAAGTCCATGCTGAAGCTGGGGATATGCAACCGAATAATCAGATAAAAACAAAAATGTAGAAAGGCAGGAGCTTTACCTCTTAGGGTTAATGCACAGTCTCTGAACTGGATTGAAAGCTAAAGAGCCATTAAGAAAACCTGGATTTAAAATGGGTTGCTTCTCTATAACTTTTAAACTAGTGTACATCCCATAAGAAACCATTGCCACAGCCATTTCAGTTCAGTAGTATCAAGAAAGAACACAGCTTTTTTAAAGAAGAAGCTAGATACTCTGTACTAGAAAGTAGAAACTTATATCTTTTTTCTTGAAATATTTGTTAAATGGAATCAAGAAAATGAAGCTATGAGGTTGATAGCTGTTCTAGTAATATCCGCCATTCTGAGGGGAAACCACCTAGGCTCTGTCTTTATTATACTATTTATATATCAACAACTTGACAGGTACAAATCTGTGGTCCTCTTTATGCCTATGTTTATGCAGTTGTGCCTAACAAATCAGTGCATTTTATCTTTAGATTTAATTCATATGAAGGTAAATAATAGGAAACATTATGCGACAAATCAAATATATATAATATTTATCATTTGTACTTATATTTTCAAAATATTATTATTTGTAGTTATATTTAAATTTTATAGCAAATTTAATTGTAGTACTGAAATAAGAGATCAATTATTTTGAACTGAAATAAAAGACCAATAAACTTTTATAGCTCGGTTGGTTAGAACACCCGTTTAATAAGCGAATTCAATAACATTCTCAAATTTAAGTGATACAAGCTGATAACAGTTAAATAGTAACTACAAATAGTAATTAAATAAGTTATAGTTACGTATAGCGATTAAGCTCTAACTTATAGTGCTTTAAGAAAATTCTTCATTGTAAAAATATCAATATATTGTAACGCATTATTTGTTTCACTTTTAAAGTAATTAGTCTTATTTTTTATGAACATTTACTTTTAATTATCTCTTAGGTAATTAGGAAATAGGAATACGATCCAGCTATCAACAATCCAGGCTGCCTCATCTTTGCTTTCCACTAAAAGAGTGTAATAAGTAAATTATATTGCCCTCCATGCTTAATTTTTAATATAATTATTTTTTATATACCTAATTATTATTTATGTATTATTTTAGAATTTTAATGGTATTAATTAGTCTCCTAATTTTATTCAATCGTATATTCCTACTCCCCAAATTTCTCTCTCCAAATTCCCACGATTTTCTCTTCAATCATTCACGATTTTCCTTCTAAAACCAACAAAAATCTGTAATCCCTCCACCATTGACAACCATTAAAAAACTTTGAAGCTTTGAACTCGAATTTGAATTTCAAAAGACATTGTTTGTTTGGATTGGATGTTGCCGCAAAGAATTGAGAATTCTCTCTACGTCTCTCTCTATCTCTCAATCCCAAATTTCAGTAATATAATAGGAAAGGAAAAGAGAGCAGCAATTCCATCATTGATAACCATTAAAAAGTTTTCAAGCTTTGAATTTGAATTTGAGTTTTTAAAAATCATTATTTGTTTGAATTGGGTATTGCAAATAATTGAGAATATGGTTTGGAGTTTATATCTCAATTTTGAGGGGTTTTGGTGAAAATTAGACTTAGTTTTGGCTGAATTTCAGATTGAAACTCGAAGAAGAAGAAGAAGACATCACATACATTATATTGTAGATTGTAGAAAAAATTGTAAAAAACAATGTATTCTGTTGTTTATTTTTTTTTTGAGCTTTGTGCTTTTGCGTTAAAAGTTTTGATGGGAGCTTGTTATTCTACTTCGTTTGTTTTGGAGCTAACTTGTGCAGAGGAGAACATATTTTTTAAGTTCTATATATTGCTATACCTTCAAATTCAAGAAAGTATGGTTGTATTATATTTAAAGATCTGTGAATTTGTAGAATAGGTTAAATGTGAGTAATGAGTCAAATAAGACTGATAATGGCTTGTTTTCAACATTTATTCTACAATAAAACTACATATCATTTGAAAAATTAATACGAAAATACAGAATATCAATGTTTCAACAAATTATCTACAAAATTTCTACAAACTATTCATTATAGAATTTATCTTTATTTTCATGCATGTTCGTCTAGAACACTAAAGTTATTTAATATGCCAACATCTCCCGTTATAGAGGAATACAACTTATCTACAATTTTCTATAACTTTCACATATTATTTCACACAGTTAAATACAACTACAATAACATAAAACTTACATACAAATTTTATATAATATGTCTTTTGTATATTTTGCATCTGATTTATACATAGTAAAAATAATTTTCATACAACTAATTATATATTATACAACTTATTTACAAGTTATCTATAATTTTCGTACATTATTTCTACTAAGTTATATACAACTACAATATAATGCCACTTAAGTATAATTTTTATACAATATTGTTCAACTTTCATATAATAGGTAAATGAATAAAATAAAAATAAATAAATAACAGTACATAATTTTTCTATAATTTCTGCAATATAATATATGTTATGTTCGAGTTTCAATCTCAATATTAGCGTCCCTAAATAAGGAAGACTACAACTATAATAATTTTATATTTAATGAATTATTTATATTTTATAGAAATACTATTAACATGGCTAATAATATATAAACTATAAACATATTTAATAATATACTTTCCTATATGGTATATGGACAAAAATATCCATACAGTAGTACGCTGTTGGCTGGGAAACATGGGCGCTTCATTATTCTCTTATGTGACATATCCCAATTTTATTTGTTTTTTCATTCTTTTTTTCTTTTGTTTTTACCTTCTTTTGTCTCACATATAATACCATATAGACAGGGTAGTGAAAAAAATTTCTGAGGGAAATTATGGATTTACAAGCCAATTTGACGAAAATATATCTTAATTCGGCTCGATCTTTTGTCTGTCTCACTTTTGGATTAAATTGAATTCTTAAAATTACAAATAGCCTTTTACCTTCTTATTTCTCGTATTAAAGCCAATTACAAATTCTCTCGCAATAGTAGCACGCAAAGGCAGATTTAGAATTTAAATGTGATGTGTTATAAACTAAAGCAAAAGACAAGAACAATAGAACAAGAACAATAGCAATAGAGAGAAGAGTAGAGAGAGTTCTTCTTATTGAGTTGAGAGGGGTGAATTACAATGGTAGAGAGCACCTCTATTTATAGGGAGGAGGAAGATCTTGCTACCAATAATAGGACTCTAAAATCTCTCTAATTAAATACATTAAAGACATTCACCTTAAATAGAAGTGTAAGAATCTTCTATTTCATAACACTCCCCCTTGAATGTCTATTCAATGATGTGCCTCGTTAAAACCTTAAAACAAAACCCAATGGGAAAAATTAAAGTAAGGAAAGAGTACACATGTTTGAATATGCGCCTATTGGTTGCCTCGTTAAAAACCTTGCAAGGAAAACCCAGTGGGACAAAACCTTGTAAGGGAAAAAGAGTGCAACGCGCATTAACTCCCCCTAATGAGTACATCAATTTAAATCCTTGAGCATTTGCATTCCAATCTTGTGCATCATCTTCAAAACGATTTTTAGTAGATGCTTGATGAATAAATCAACCATATTGACTTGAATAAATATTCCGCACCTTGAAATCATCATTCTTGATAGATATGAACATCTTCATATAATGTCGTGGAATAGCTCTTCAATATCTCCATAGATGCATTCTCAATGCCATCATGCTTATAATAGCAAGATACATATGTACACAAATTGTACTTAGGATGTGGTACTTCAGGACCAAGAATTGCATATGCTTCAAGCAACTTAAATCTTTCAAGTTAAGTCATGTAAGTCACATAATAAACTTTAGCTGCATATCAAGCTTTTATTAGTGATACTAAACAAATAAGATATCGAAAACTGACTATACATACCTTTGACTTTATACTTTCAAGCATTTGAACTATAGGTTCAAAACTACATGTCTTTCATATGGAATCAATTCTTCTTGAATTGTATCTCTTCCATTTAGTTACTTTCTTTGAGTCAGCAAATGCGTATAGCATGCTTTGCAATATGTTGCAATTGCATTTCCCTTTTTATGAACTACAGGTTCATATCATGATATTCGGGGATATACATATACAAATGAAAATTCATCCCATGTAACACTTTCTCAAGTGTTTATCATGTCTCCCCCTCATGTTAGTAAAACTAACATGTTTCCTCAACTTTGGAAAATCATCTTTGTGCATTATGTCAATATACACAGCACCTTAATATAAGATGAAATTATTTGGTTCCTGACCCTGAACCACTTTTGAGGGGAGAATATGCTCTTGTATACAACTTATATCAAACTGATATATATATAACTTAGTTCTCATAAGAAACAGTTTAGCTATTAAGTGGAAGCACTCAATAATTATCTTGCTAAACCAACTTTAATATAAACCAACTTATCAAGATGAACTGTCTTGAGTAGAGAATCTGGAAACTATGCTCGAAGTTAGATTACTGAGCGATTTACCTCGCAAGCACCGGCCAGGCTGCGGGTCAATAATAATTGCGCATGTAACCATTCCATAGATGCATCATATTTGGTATACATGGCAGGTGAATGGGCCCATATTCACCTTTGATATTTCCAGAATCAAGGGGCTTCAACCCGAACTCTTTAGTTGGTCAGTTCATTACTGAGAACAAGAACTTCTAGTTCTTTGATATTCACCTATGTGAATTTGCACATCATACTTCAAATGAGATGGCTAACACGAATGTCAACTGAATAAATTATCAATATTGGTAAACTTCAAATTTACACCATGACATGTGCACTTATCAATAAACTTCGGGTTTATTATGACATGGGTTTTATACCAATAGATATCCACTTTATTGTGGCATTCTTTCGTTTGTGTAGTACAAACTGGAGAACAAAGCGGGTAGCTTTTCATATACAAATTACCCCGCTACAAGTTGTAGTAATAGGAGAATCAAAGCCTTCCTTTTATTTATAGTCTCAATATCATCAATCGCCTTCGCGTGTACTTTTGGAAACTGGATAAGTTTCTTTGAGACTTACTACATCACAATACTCAATTGTGTTTCTCCAACATAGTAATAATTGGCTCTTCGAGAGCTCTCAATTAATTTTGTACTACCACAGACTGAGGTTCGAGATCCTCACATTCTTGCATTCCGTATTTTCAAGAGTCTCAGGCTCAATAGATTCTTCGTGAATCTCGGAATTAATCAAATCATGAGCGTCCTCATGTGATTCTTTCATAGTGTCATTTAGATCGTTCTTTTTCCTCTTTCTAGGATTTCGATCTTTGGAACCTAATGGTCTGCCACGCTTCTGGCGTGCATTTGACTCATTGGATATGACACTAGATATTTGTCCAATAGGGACTTCAATACGGATCGGAACATTTTCCGCGTGAATGTGGGATTTTGTTATCCTCTTCAAGTCCGTAAATGCGTCAGGCATTTGATTTGCTATTCTTTGCAAATGGATAGTCTTTTGTACCTCTTTCTTTCAAATAGAGGTATGTGGATCAAGATGAGATAATGATACATTTTTCCACAAAATTTCCCATTTGGTTTCACCGACTTCTCCCCCTAATTTTGGGAAAAGTGTCTCATCAAATTGACAGTCTGCAAATAGTGCAGTGAACAAACCCATTTTGGTGCGGGATGGCGGTGCTACAGGCACATATACTGCGCATCCAAAGCTTCTTTAATGGGATATATTGGGTTCATGACCCAAAACCAATTGCAATAGGGAATATTTGTGATAATTCGTCAGTCAGAGACGAACTAGCATTGCTGCATGCGAAATGGCGTGACCCTAAGTCGAAGCGGGCAGCCGACAAAGTAGCATTGCTGTATGCAAAATGGCGTGAACCCAAACCGAAATGGGCAGCCTCGTTTTCATGAAGAATTCAAGATTATTCTCATCTATTATCCATTAACTTTGCAAACGGAAGGTTGCGTGATGGCAACAAGCACACATTAGACCATCTACAGGATGCGTCTATCAAGACCATGAAATACCTAAACTACCCACTAGGTGGGTGAATAGGTCCACAAATGTCCCCTTGTATACGTTCCAGAAACTGGGGTGACTCAGTCCCAACCTTTGTTGGGGATGGTCTGATAATCAGCTTGCCTTGATAACACGAAGTGCAAGGATATTCATTACTTGAAAGAATTTTGAAGTTCTTTAACGGATGCCCATATGAGCTTTCTATAATCCGTCTCATCATGGTTGATCCTGGGTGACCCAGTCGATCATGCCAAAGTACAAATGTATTGGACTCAGTATTCTTTAGATTTACTGTTGAATGTGCCTCAATTGCACTAATTCTTGTCCAATACAGGCCACAAGATAAAGACGGGAATTTCTCAATAACCCTCTTTTGGCCGGAGACATTCTTTGAAGTGAGGACGAGATATTCAAGATTATCTTCATCCATTGTCTCAATATTGTAGCCATTCCGGCGTACATCTTTAAAACTCAACAAGTTTCTCATAGACTTGGAGGAGAACATAGCATTCTCTATGATTAACGTCGTGCCCTTGGGCAGAGTTACATTGGCTCTTCCGGAGCCTTCGATCAATTTACTTTCCATGGTATGACATACAAAAGAAATACAGGAACATAAGAATAAGCAAGTTCAATTCCTTTTGTGTCACATAATATTTTCAAAATCTGCTACTAACAGTTGACAAACAAAATAAGATATGTTGTCCATAATCAATTACTATGCAGTTTGAAAATTTCAGCGTTTTTCATAAGACAATCGATTATTAAACACACACAATCGATTGTTGGAACATAGACAATCGATTGTTAAACACACACAATCGATTATTTGTTATTTTTGAAAAACTTCAGATCACACTGTTTAAGACAATCGATTGTTAAACATAGACAATCGATTGTGGATGATTTTTGAAAAATTCCAGATTACACTGCCTAACGACAATCGATTGTTAGATATAGACAATCGATTGTGGGTGATTTTTGAAAAATTCCAGACCTCTGTTTCAAGACAATCGATTGTTAGACAAAGACAATCGATTGTTGGCTATTTTTGAAAAATTCCAGCACTGTTTCAAGACAATCGATTGTTAGCCAAAGACAATCGATTGTTGATCAATTGTTTTTCAACTTTAATGCGAAAATAGTTGATAATCGACTAGTTTTTCAGGCTAGTCGATTACCCCCACTGGAAAATAAAAGTTTTATTGATATTTGATCATATTGAAGATATTCTAAAGAACTACTGCTAACATTGCTTTATGAACTAACTAATACGAGCTAATGCTAATGACTATTAGTTTATTCACTAACTAATACAAATAAGTAGAACAAAATCAAATAACTCCATCTTCTTTCATCACGGATCCATCGCCGATTAGGTGGTCTATTTTTCCATCGGGTTGCTCAAAGAAGTCTGCCACATCCAGGTGGGTGATATCCTCATTGTCGTCATAGACAAAATTTGTTTCAGGGCCTTTTCTCTTTCGAGATGCTTGATAAAGGTCAACCAAGTGTCTTGGTATACGGCAAATCCTAGACCAGTGCCCATTTCCACCGCAACGATAACATATAGTTTCTGAACTATTTGCCTTAGGATCTTCTGGACCCCGTTTCTGCTTTCGGTGGTTATCTCTCTTTGGGGGGTGACAGACTTCTTTGGAATTTCTTCCTTGTCCACGTCCTTGGCTTTGACCCCGTTTATGACCGTGATCATGGTCCCTTTTATGTTTGGCATAATGCGAGTGCACCATATCTGCTTCAGGCAGTGGTGTAGACCCAGTTGGTCTATTTTCGTGATTTCTCATGAGCAGATCATTATTTCGCTCAGCCACTAGTAAGAGAGAAATCAGTTCAGAGTACTTCGTAAAGCCTTTCTCTCGGTACTGTTGCTGCAGTACCATATTGGAGGCATGAAATGTTGTAAACGTTTTCTCAAGCATATCGTAATCGGAGATGTTATCTCCACATAGCTTCAGTTTAGAAGTAATTCTGAACATAGCAGAATTATATTCAGAAACGGACTTAAAGTCCTGTAGCCTCAGATGGGCCCAATCATATCGTGCTTGTGGCAGAGTGACCAACTTCAGGTTGTCATATCTCTCCTTTAAGCTGTTCCACAAAACGACTGGATCCTTGACGGTGAGATATTCAATCTTCAAACCTTCGTCAAGGTGGTGGCGCAAGAAAATCAAGGCCTTCGCACAATCTTGGGTGGATGCTTTTTCTTTATCTTTGAGGGTGTCTCCGAGACCCATAGCATCTAGGTGGATTTCAGCATCCAACACCCATGTCATATAGTTCTTGCCCGAAATTTCAAGGGCAACGAACTTTCTTTTCATAATGTCAGACATACTCGAAAATTAAATTAGGAAGAGGGAAAATACCTTGGATTTTCGAGAATGATACTTGAGACGGTAGAGTCTCGTGCTGATAACGTGTTATAAACTAAAGCAAAAGACAAGAACAATAGAACAAGAACAATAGCAATAGAGAGAAGAGTAGAGAGAGTTCTTCTTATTGAGTTGAGAGGGGTGAATTACAATGGTAGAGAGCACCTCTATTTATAGGGAGGAGGAAGATCTTGCTACCAATAATAGGACTCTAAAATCTCTCTAATTAAATACATTAAAGACATTCACCTTAAATAGAAGTGTAAGAATCTTCTATTTCATAACATGATGGATATTATAATTCTTTTAGTGTATATTTTGTAATGACTAACACAATATATGTTAGGAATATTTATTTGATTTTTTAAATATATTTGGGTCAACTAAATAGGTATTATTTATCTGAAAATGTGAAAATTATACCTCAGATATCAATAAACAAACGTAAGTTTTTTAAAAAGGAATCATGGTTTTATTATAACAACAAAAGTAAAATTAATATTTTTTCACTAAGGAATTACATTTTTTCTATATATTAAAAATAAATCTACGCAACAGGGAAATTACACCAATCATGATTAGAAAATTTTGAAAAGATATTTAATAGATAATTATACCTCATAAGTATAGAATTAAATAAATTACAAGCTCTCAAAAATCGAAATCATAACCTCATATTTTTAAGTAATATTTACGAAAATTTTATCATAATTTAGTGGTAAAGAGATTTAAATTGAACTTGATCTAACCAAAAAAAAAAGAAAAAATTGAATTTGATCTCAATCCAAAATTTCCATCGAGACCCACATTTTTGCATTTGAAAGAAAAAACTCATAGATTTTATATTAAGATGAATGCTTATTTTATAAAATTTTAAAATTTTGGACTCTCTTTTTTTAATATTCTTGCTAGAGATTACATATAAAAAATAAAATAGCAAAGAGAAAAATATAAAAATATAATAAAATGATAAATAGAAAATTGAGAGGTAGCCGAAAAGGGAAATGATTAAGACAAAGTGAATAAAAAGCACAAAGAAGAGGAAAAGTTGGACAGGGTTGGAGATAAATTCCAACTTGAAGTTCAAAAGGTCTATCAGATACCATGTATTTATCTAATTTACGACTACGGATGACAAAATTAAATATTTAACCTTATTTAATAAAATTTCAACATTAGTATATAATAATTATATCATCTTAACGGGTACCGTACCACTCCATTCTAAATGGGTGGATCCACCCGAGGTAGAATGGAACTTATTAAAAATAACTAAATAACAAATATTACAATAATATATTTCTGGGTTTTTAGTCATTAAAAAAATTGAATTGATAAAAGAATTGCACAGTTGGTAGATTCTTTATGCTGAAAACTTCTAATAACGAATTAAAAGAAAAATAATCTATTTATTGGATGCATTATTTACCTCGAAAATACAAGTAATTAAATTTAATTTGTGATTTTAAATATACGTGGTTAGATCCAATACTAATTAATAAACGAAAATATGAAGTAGAAATGAAAAAAATAAGTGAATCAAACCAATATAACCAGTAGCAGTGACCTCGAGCTTAGTGACCTCGATTTGGTTTTAGAATAAGAAGAACAATCAAGCAGGAAAATTAAGTAAGAACAATAGAGCTAAAGGACAATTCTGATGAGCAATGGGAAAAAAGTAGAGAGTATATCATCTTCTCAATGATTAGACGTTGTTATAAATGATTGGGGTCCCCTTTATATAATAGGAAAATCCTAAATATAGAATATTTCTATTTACGGTAGGGAATATTCCTGATACAACTGATTAACCGCCTAATACGAAATCGTACAATCATATTTCGGGATTTGCACCATGATCTTGGGGTGGCAGGAATCTAGCCCATTCTGTTACAAGTCCATGATAGTACTATTCCGGGGTAGAGTATTGTGATGACCCAAACGTAATTCTCCCTTTCACCGTGCCTCTGAGGCCTTGAAAATCTCTTATTTTGTCGCCTCAATTTGCGTGCGCAGTCCGGGTACGAAGCCGGAAAACTTTTATGTGGAAATATATGACCTCTGTGTTAAAAACTATGAATTTTGATAATAATATTGATATAGTTGACTTTGATCAATATATAGGATAAACGGACCCCGGACCCGTGATGTGACGATCCCGGAGGGTCCGTAGGAAAATGTAGAACTCGGGCGTATTCCCGGAATCGAAATCCAAGATCTCAGGCCTGAGTACAGAATTTATGAAAGAAATTATTTATATGAAATTGATATGAGAAATTGAAATGAAAATGAGTTAGAAAGTGATGGTATCGGGCTCGTATTTTTATTTCGATGCTCGTACAAGTCTTAAATGGGCGTTAAGCGCTATCTATAAAGTTTGGTTGAAAATGGACGTCGTTTGACGTGTTTCAGACTTGAAAATGTGAAATAAGAGTTTAATGGAAAATTTTAAAAAAATCATGTGTTTTGAGGTTTGATTCTATGTAAATGATGTTATTTTGGTGATTTGATTGCACGAGTAAGTCTGTAGGATGTTTTTTAGGTTGTGTGCACGCTTGGTCTGGAGCCCCGAGGGCTCGGAAGAATTTTGGATAGGTCGCGGGTTCATTTTGTTTCATGTTGGTACAACGGGTATGCCTGACCTGCATGCGAAGCCAGTCTCGCAATTGCGAGATCCCCTCTTGGCCTGCTCACTTCGCAAATGCGATGTCCTTCCTTTCAACTCAATCTTCGCAAATGCGAACACTTCTTAAAAGCGAACCCCGACCAAAGCCCCAGAGTTCGCAATTGCAGACTCCCCCCTTCGCAAATGCGAGTCCCACCCATTTCTGCCTTGTTCGCAATTGCGAACATTTCCTTGTAAATCCAATATCAGCCCTATCGACGCCCCTTTTTTCAACCGCTCGTGAAGAAAAACCAAAATCGGGTTTTCGACATTATCGGCAAAACAACTCTTATTCCCGTTTAGGAATTGGGTTATGGAACTAGAAGAGTCGCCACCTAATGATTATAATGCATTAGGACACATTAAGATGAAGAGAGTATTTTGAGAGAAAAACCAGAGTTTGGGTAAGGGCTTGAGATTATCTCGAGGGGAAGGTGTTGGGCACCCCTCAAGATCCACAACTGTGTTTCCCGACCGTGCTAATTGTGACTTCAACAGAAGATGACGCAAGTAGATGAATAAAGTGCACATGTATTCACATAACTTAAAAGTTAGAAAAGGACATAAGTTTGAAATAAGAGAGTATTAGTTTGAAAAGCATTAATAGAAGAAAGCGTTTAAATAAAGCAAATGAGAAGAAGGGTCCTAGATGTATCTATAACATGGATCAATTCGGCACAATACCCCGCACACACTCCTCAAAGAGGGGTCGCATATGGTATTAGCGTACCGGTCATCATCTCCATATTCTACCCTCCCACCCCATTAAGGTATTAAAACGCATTGGTATCTTTTACCTACTGCATGCTAATACCCGTCCCAACCTGTTAGTCCTGGGGCATTACGACTTCTAATCCTAAGAAAGGGGGAGAGAGATAGGATATATATATGGAGTATTCAAAAATACTAGAGCGACAGTCAAAAACAAGTAGCATATAAGAGGGATGCAAATAAGCAATTAAAGGCTCAAATAAATCCCGTGACATACAGCAAGTAGTTTAGCATGGCTTCAATTACTGATTTGGTCTTTAGAAGAGGTTAGGAGAGAGAGAAGATTAGATTAGCACATAAGAGTTGGATAGAAAATCTTCTTCGAGCTCTCCGGGCCTGTTTTAGAAGTTGATAGGACTTTTAGAAAACCAGCTGAGCTTTTAGAAAACATTAGCTTCAGACAAAGGGTATGTTAAAAAAGATTTAAGTTGCAGACAAGTTCCAAAAGGCCTATAGGTTGGCGGCATGAATTGAGTATAAAGGAACGGTGGGAAGAGGAGTTTAAAGACCTTAAAATCCTGAAAGAACTGAATTTAGACAAGCAGACTATCACAGGTTGGTAAAAAATAGAAATAGTTTACAGATTACGAAAGGGGCATACCTGGGCCCGTTTTGAAAGTAAACCAATTTGGGGACATGTTGAGTTACTGAAACGTTGAAAGCATTAGCGTGTCTGAACTTATAACTTTTTTTATTACCCTTTAATTGTTGCTTTTATATAATTAGATGTCCTACTGTTTTGCCTAGTGTTTATATAGTTCCTATAGGCATGCTTTTTTGGTGAGATTATAAGATGCAAACCTAGTAGCATGGTTTCTGTATGAAGTCGATGCAATATCAAAGTACCTATAGACATGGTATCTACATGGTGTTGATGCGGCAGTATAAAGTAGGCATGATAACAGTATACATAGATAAAGCAAGGGTCCTAAGACATGTTTTCTACTGATGCAAAGATGAACAAGCCTATAGTTATGATTTCTATATGATATTGATGCAGTAGTGAGAAAGCTATAGACATGATATTTAAAAATGCAAACCTATAGGCATGATCTCTAATGCATGTGAGAAAGTAAATCCCCCCATGTCCCTTTCACTATACCCCCGAGTTTTTATATTACAAATTATTACAAAGCTGAGCAGAAAAGTAAAGAACAGTAAAGAAATAAAAAGTTAAAATACATCAGCAGTTATAATAGGCCCGAGGAGTCTCGAAGCAACTTTAATGCCCAACATATGCCTTTTACAAAATCCGAGCTCCCAAGATCCGAGACTTTCTCTTTTAGAGTGTTGCAAAGTTCCAAGAGATTTCAATGGAGCCCAGGCATTACTTACACTCTAATTGGAATAGTGCAAGTGTGGAATTACCAACCCAAAGGCATCTGAGTTCAGAGGAGACTCCAAGGTCCCTAAGCATGCTTACCAGAGGGGGGATAGAACTTAAAGAACTATGAATAAATGTAAAGGTGATAGATTAGAGGAAGACCATCGTATGATGTTGTCATACCCAGCCTATTGAGTGAGAATGGCACACCCCAGACTTCTCACGAAGTTTAACAAACAAGAGCAGACTTTTAAATATGTCAGACAAAGGTCTGAATGGTGATTAGGACACCAACATGCCTTTGTCGAGGATCAAACATAAGATAGGGGATGGGGGATGAGATTGCTTTGAGTAAAGGCTATTGACAGCCTTAGTTCTAGACTAGAAATGGCAATAGGGTGCCACCCTTGTCCAGAACAACTCACATACAAACAAGGAGCAAAGGGAGAGGGGAATCATATAAAAGCACTTAACAGACAAGATTAGATTGAAGCATAATAATGAACAGTGCACAAGCAAAGGAAAGTATTTAACATGCTGAACTTAATAAAACATTGAATATAAGTGACCAAAGGGAAAGGGAATAAGGATTAACATGCTGTCTTACTAAATATAAACAACCAATGGGACATGGGATCAACATGCTAAAATTTTAATACATATGCAGGTGAGGGATAAAGCGGAATGGTTTAAACATAAAGCTTAACTGAAATATACAAAACAGACAAGGGAACAAGATTAAACATACTAAAGTTTAAACAAATAAAGGAACAAAGGGAAGTGAATTAACATTGAATTTAAACATAATAGGCAAAGGAACAGGGAAATGGACGCAGACTTTGAACTGAAAGTATAACAGGCAAAGAGCAGAGTGAAAGTAAACAGGTAGTTGAAAGTTGGTAATCAAAATTAGGACCTACCGGTTGCACACTTTGAGTAACAAAGCAAAGAGAAACCTTATAATTAGCCTTGGCTTCCAGCCGACTAACTTTTAGTAGAGAGAGCAAATAATAGAGAAGAGAAGAGAAGATCACAGAATTTTAGTGAGTAAGAGTAGAGAGAACTCGTGTACAAGTGTCTGCTGTGAGAAAAAGAGAGAGCCTATTTATAGTTTTGAAACGATGCAGCAATAGGCAAGGAAATATTCAGCAATCAATCAACATCAATTAAGGAGAAGGGAACCCCTTCAATTAAGGAATCAGATGGAAAAATAAATAAACATGTGTTTAAATTTGGAAAGAAAATATAGTATTAATCACAGAATATAAGGTAAATACATATAAGAAATTTTGAAAATCACATGGTTGAACATGTAAGGCAAGTAATCACCCAGGAAATCAAAGAGTCAAGATTCTACTCGTTTAAACTTAGTCAAGAAACAGGGAGAAATTAGAGAATCAAATAGTTGTACAAAAAAAGTCAATTTAGCGTTTCAGGGAAAGGGGGAAAAACAGTACTATAAAAGATGCATAAGTTTTGAACATACGGGAGAGTGAAAATAGTAAAGTAAACATGCATCAAAACACACAAAAGAAAGCAATTATGCAGCTAGGGTTACACATAGGAATATAGAAAGAAACCCTTTTTGGTTAGGGTTTCCACTGCATATCGGAGTACATGAAATAAAACAGATGAGGCTGAATAAGAGCAGAACATCATATAGAGAAATATAACCACAGGGACTGAAAACCCTAGAAATACACAGTCAAGCCAGACACTTGCGAATCGTAGTAGAAAATTTCAAAATCATGGAGAAGAACACACAGTAGCAAAAATAAACAACAAAATCAAAGAATCAGTTAGGTCATAGAAAACCCTAGGTTTTGGAAGAGACGACCAATTTTTGAAAACACGACTAGGTGAAGAAAGAGATGAGAAACACTTAAACTTTTGGAAAATAATCAGAGCTTAAAGAGGATGGCAAGATAAACACAGAAAAAATGAAAAAGGAACCTCGAATCATTAGGGTTTTCATAGAAAGGCCTCAAAACGGCGAAAAGAGCCTCAACGGGCTCATCGGAGCTTGGCAAGGACCCAAGGCTTCAAAGACTTGTCGGAGAAAGGCATGACACAGCCGTGAAACTCCATTGAAGGACCTCTGGTCCAGTCACACTCGCGATAATGTCCCAATCTTCGAACCCAAGGCCAGAAGAGGTGATGAGTGGACGAGCATGGCAGCTTCAAGCCTTGAGCAACCATTAAAGCTGGCGAAGAGGGCGTGAGGCGACTAGGGTTTCTAGAGAACCTAAAGAGCATTTTTGAGTGAAAGGCGGCAGACTTGAGTGAATGATTAGGCTTAAGGGTGTTTTGGGGGATTTAATTAGGTAAGTCAATTTTGGGCCGTTGATCTATGAGATCAACGACGAGGATTAGAGAGGGGGGAACGGGTGGGTTAAGTTCAACGGGTTTGGGTCGGGTGTATTTGAATTTGGGTCAGGAAAATTAGGGATTAAATTGGGCTGGATTGGGTTTGATTGGGGTTAAAATTGAAAAGTAAAGGGGCTATAATTTAAATAACCAATTTTCCTAATTTAATTTTATAAAAAAATAGTAAACAATTTTATTAAAATCCAATAAAATTACTGAGATAATAAAATACACTTAGGAATTAATTAAAAATATCAGGAATGATTTTTCACTTGAAATACTTATCAAATTGAGAAATAGGCTAAAATTGAAATTTCGTGCAATTTTAGTTTTAAAATACCTAATGGCTATGCGAAATCCTGTAAAAATTACATAAATTATATTTTTTGTATAAATGAGGGAATAAAATAAATTATTTATTTAATAACAATATTTGAGGTTAAATATTGGATTTTATAGTACAAAATAAGTTGTAAATTTATTTTAAATGCTTGAAAAAATTATTGAAAAATACCAAACATTTTGTGGATGCTTATATATGCATTCACAAGCTATTTTGAAAGTATTTTGGGTGCAAATTGGATATCAACAGCTGCCCCTCTTTACCCGAGAAGGATGATAAAGTTGTCGGGTAAAGACAAGGTGGCCAATTTTGACCGGAAATGACAATTATACAAGAATTTCGATCGCGCTCTGGCTTCTAAGCTGTCTACATATCCCTAGTCTTACAAGAATCAGGCCGTATATAGTTCAAGAGCCATTGGCGGAATATGCCAATGAAAATTTGAAAGGTTGACGTAACGGGGGTTTGAGATTTGGCAAGGGCTCGAAGATCGGACGATTACGAAAAACTGGAGCGGAATTGCTCCCGCTGAGATGACAATGCCGGCTAGTGTACCTTCAAATGAACGATGTGCGGATATTTTGCATAATTTAATCGTGATGCAAGTTCCCATTGGACCGTGAATGCTGACTTCGGACGATTAGGATGTCATCCTCAGACTATGATGTCGGGGCTATGAAGAGTATGAAAGTAATGATTCGCAGGCCATTAAATGGTGTTCTTGGGCCATGCAGATGGTGCCTTTGAACTATAACGCCTTTGAATAAGTTAGCGATATTTCAGCCAATGAAAAGTGGGAATATTTCAACAGAATGAATGCAGAGGGTGGCGATCTTTCAGCCGAGCAGGAATTTAAAATGTGGGGTGGCGATATTTCAGCCAAAATGAAAGAGGGTGGCGATACTTTTGCCAAAAATGCAAAAATAAATGAGGTAGAGCTTAACCTTGAAAGGAAGAGAATAACCTTATGCAAAAATGGAGATGGAGACAGAGCTTAGTCTCGAAAAGCAGGAGATAGCCTTATGCAAGGATGGGGTAGAGCTAACCTCGGAAGTCAGAGAATAGCCTTATGCAATGATGCAGATGGAGACAGAGCTTAGTATCGAAAGGAAGAAAAATAGCCTTATGTAGGATGGAGGTAGAGCTTAACCTAGAAAGGCAGAGAATAGCCTTATGCAATGATGCAAATGGAGATAGAGCTTAGTCTCGAAAGGCAGAAAAATAGCCTTATACAGGATGGAGGTAGAGCTTAACCTCGAAAGGCAGAGAATAGACTTATGCAATGAAAAATGCAGATGGAGACAAAGCTTAGTCTCGAAAGGCAGAAGATAGACTTATGTGAATATTGAGACAAAGCTTAGTCTCAAAAGGCAGAAAATAGCCTTATACAAGGATGGAGGTAGAGCTCAACCTCGGAAGGCAGAGAATAGCCTTATGTAAAAAAAATGTAGATGGAGATAAAGCTTAGTCTCGAAAGGCAGAAAATAGCCTTATGCAATGCGAGAATATAAAAGGGAAGATAGTAGCGTTTGCTTGGCTGGTAGATGATTGTAATACTGTGACTGCTGGGGAAATGTCTGCATGTGGATAGTAAATTTCTACGAAGCAGGGGTCATTTTGGGAATTTTGACTCCGAGGAGCAGTTGCATTATTGGTTTGTGTCCTGCATCCAAAGAAAAATCGTGAGTTCTGTAAAGGGGGAGGTTAGTTCGTGTCCTTCGACTTGTGGCATTTTGTACCATTTTGGGTAGCGTTCCTTAACGATAGTGATTCAAATTATTTTATGCAAATTTTGGCACACATGATGCAAACGTTTATATATAAGTAGGGAAAAGATAGTTTGTTTTATGATGAACCATAACTGCAACGTGGTTCAAGGCACGACAACCTCGCTGGCTCCGGAATGTTTAGGGTGCTCCTCAAAATTCTGCCCCAATTTACTAGGCTAGCCCTGTTGATGGCGGTGCTGAATGACTGAAGTGGATTGTCCTTAGAATTTTGAGGGTCCTCCTCAAAATTCTGCCCCGGTTTACTAGGTTGATGCTTATACGAAAAGTTGACAAGCTGACTTCAGAATTTTGAGGGTCCTCCTTAAAGTTCTGCCCCGGTTCAAAATGTAGGGGAAAATGGAATTGTATTAATGATGTGACCGAACCCATCGGGCTGCCTACGTATCCCCTCTTAATTGGGAATCAGGTACATAGTTCAAATTATATCATAAAAAAAGCATGCTGATTAAATGTAATATCTCTTCACTGCATTTGAGTTGATCGGTTTCGGCTAGATTTCTCCATCCATCTCTGCAAGAATAAGGGCTCCTCCGGTTAGAACCCTATGAACAATGTATGGACCCTACCAGTTGGGAGAAAACTTCCCTTTGGCCTCATCTTGATGTGGAAATATCTTCTTCAATACCAGCTGCCCTGGTGTAAACTTCCTTGGTCGAACTCTCTTGTTGAAGGCTCTAGACATTCTGTTATGATATAACTGACCGTGACAGACATCGTTCATTCGCTTTCCATCTATAAGGGCTAGCTGCTCGTAGCGAACCTTGACTCATTCTGCATCATTTAGCTCAGCTTCTTGTATGATTCGCAAGGATGGAATTTCTACCTCAGCGGGAATTACAAACCATCATGTATTGAGTTGCCCCGGTTGATGTGCGACTTGTAGTACGTTAACCCAATAAGGCAAATGATAGCTTTTCATGCCAATGCTTGTGCCTTTCGATCATTTTCCTTAATATTTTCTTGATGTTCTTGTTGGATGCTTCCACGGCTCCATTCATCTGAGGTCTATAAGCTGTAGAGTTTCTGTGTCTGATCTTGAAAGTTTCGCACACTGTGTTCATCAAGTCGCTGTTGAGATTGGAACCGTTATCAGTGATGATTGACTCTGGAACACAGAACCAACAGACAACCCGATCTCGGACAAAGTCTGCCACGACTTTCTTGGTTACTGCTTTGTATGATGCTGTTTCGACCCACTTAGTAAAATAGTCAATTGCCACCAGAATGAACCTGTGTCCGTTTGATGCGGCAGGCTCGATTGGTCCAATAACATCCACTCCCCAAGCGGCGAACGACCATGGTGAACTCCTTGCAGTGAGCTCGGTTGGAGGTACCTTTATCATATCTGCATGTATCTGACAGCGGTGGCACTTTCGGACATATTGGATGCAGTCCGTCTCCATTGTCATCCAGAAATACTCTGCTCGGAGTATTTTCTTTTCCAGAACAAAATCGTTAATGTGCGGTCCACAAGTCCCTGAGTGCACTTCCTCCAATAACTTGGTTGCTTCTGTCGCATTGATGCACCTTACTAGTCCCAAATCAGGAGTCCTCCTATACAGGATTCCTCCGTTGTGAAAGAAATTGTTGGACAACATTTGAAGCGTGCGCTTTTGAGTAGCATTAGCAAGCTCTAGGTATTCCCCTCTTGTCAAGTACCTTTTGATGTCGTGGAACCAGGGATTTCCGTCGACTTCTTCCTCAACATGAGCACAATAAGCCGGTTGATCCTGAATCCTGACCTGGATAGGGTCGATGAAATTTGTGTCTGGATGCTGAATCATAGATGATAAAGTGGCAAGCGCATCTTCGAATTCATTATGTATTCTTGGAACGTGCTGGAATTCCATTTTTCTGAACCTCTTTCTCAACTCCTGTATGTGATGAAAATAAGGGAGTATCTTGGAATTCTTGGTTGCCTATTCTTCTCAAACTTGGTGTATGAGTAATTCTGAATCCCCAATCATTTGCAGCTCCTGAATGTTCATATCAATGGTCAGTTTGAGCCCTAATATGCAAGCTTCGTACTCGGCCTTATTATTGGTGCATGGGAACCTGAGCTTGGCAGATACAGGGTAATGTTGACCGATTTGTGATACCAGAACTGCTCCGATACCAACCCCTTTGAAATTTGCGGCCCCGTCAAAAAACATCCTACAACCATCATAGGATTCTGCA
Source organism: Nicotiana benthamiana (assembly GCA_034376525.1). Lineage (NCBI taxonomy): Eukaryota > Viridiplantae > Streptophyta > Magnoliopsida > Solanales > Solanaceae > Nicotiana > Nicotiana benthamiana. The sequence goes on from CM067325.1 coordinate 108,352,372, forward strand.
ATATCCTCTCCTATGAAAGCTACTTCCTCATCGGGAAAATACGTCTTCAATGGTTCGTACTCCCCTTCCACAGGATTTTTTGCGAGATGATCCTTCAGAGCCTATCCTTTAACTGCCTTCTGGGTGATATAGACAATGTCGAATTCACTAAACAGGATTTTCCATTTGGCGAGCTTTCTAGTGGGCATAGGCTTCTAAAAAATATACTTTAGTGGATCCATTCTTGATAAAAGGTAGGTAGTGTAAGCACAGAAATAATGCCTCAACTTCTGAGCTATCCAAGTCAAAGCACAACATGTGCGTTCTAGCAAGGAATACCGAGCCTCATACGGAGTGAATTTGTTGCTGAGGTAGTAAATAGCTTGCTCCTTTCTCCCTGTCTCATTGTGCTGTCCCAAAACACAACCGAATGCTCCTTCCAAAACTGTGGGATAGAGCAATAAAAGCCTCCCAATCTCAGGTGGAACTAGGACTGGAGGCGTAGACATGTATTCCTTGATCTTGCCAAAATCCTTTTGACATTCATCGGTCCACTTGGTGGCGGCATCCGTTTTCAACATCTTGAAGATAGGTTCACAGATGACGGTAGACTGAGCTATGAACCGGCTAATATAGTTGAGGTTCCCTAGAAAATGTATTACCTCTTTCTTGCTCTTCGGTGGTGGCAACTCCTGAATATATTTCACCTTTGATGGGTCCAGCTCTATTCCTCGGCAACTCACGATAAAACCCAATAACTTTCGTGCAGGGACCCCAAACGCGCACTTGGCGGGATTCAGCTTCAAGTTATACCTCCTTAGTCTGTTGAAAAACTTTCGGAGGTCCTCTATGTGAGCTGCAACCTTCTTGGATTTGATGATGACGTCGTCCACATATACCTCAATCTCCTTATGTATCATGTCATGTAAGAGGGTAGTCATAGCCCTCATATAAGTAGCTCCTGCATTCTTCAGCCCGAACGACATCATTCTGTAGCAATGCATTCCCCAAGGCATGATAAACGCTATTTTCTCTGCATCTTCCTTATCCATCCATATCTGGTGATACCCTGCAAAGAAATCGACGAATGATTGTAATTCATGCTTGGCGCAGTTGTCGATTTGAATGTGCATGTTTGGCAAGGGGAAATCGTCTTTGGGACTGGCCCAGTTGAGATCTCGGTAGTCGACACAGACTCTTACTTTCCTATCCTTCTTCGGTACTGGCACAATGTTAGCTAACCAAGTTGGATACTCTACCACTTGAAGAACTCTAGCTTTGACCTGCTTGGTGACCTCTTCTTTGATTTTTAAACTCATATCTGGCTTGAATTTGCTGAGCTTCTGTTTTACCGGCGGAAATGCAGGATTTGTCGGCAACTTATAAGCAACGATGGATGTGCTGAGACCGGTCATATCATCATAGAGTCTATTCCTTTACGAACTCTATATATTTCTCTTTTTCCATCTGTGATAAGTGCACACTTATGCGCGTCTCTTTGACATTCTCTGTATCTCCCAAATTGACGACCTCGGTTTCATCCAAGTTGGACTTATGTCTATTCTCAATATTCTCGGCTTCTCTGACAACCTCTTATGGTATATCATCCTCCTCTGATTCTATGTGCGATTGTTGTATAGCCTCGTTGCAAGTTATAGTTGTTTGTTCATCATCAAGATACATAATAGTAATGCTGTGTGAAAATAAAGTAAATAGCAGAGAAAGTAATAAATAGCGAGATATTTGATAAATTGAAAATGCTTTTTATTAAATTTATAAATGTTCAAAACATTGGAGCTCTTTTGGAAGTAAAGGAAAATGCGGAAAATAAAAACAACTAAAACAAAGATGCATGACGCTTGTTCACCCTTGCTACCCCGAAGGTTTCCGGGCGATGGTGGTCCTGATTGAGTAGTTGGTGAGGCGTTCTCCTAGGTTCACAGCCTGAATGGAAGGGCCTTCCTCCCTTTCATCTTCAAAGATCACACAACAGTCCATGTCCTCTAGAAATAGGTTCTTCATTGCCGCAAGAGCCTCGTCGTCTTCTGACCTGTAGAGAGTGTCGGCTGGCTGAAATGTCTGGTCCAACTGAGGTATGGGGCGCTCCAACGGGTAGTATGGACTGCGCCGTGGCGGTGACCAATTTCTGAATTCTTGCCAAGTGTACTTGTACCTCGGTCCGAAGGTAGTACCATGTTTCTTCAACTGGATAGGTTTGGTGATTCCTTTAAGATTCTTGCCTAGTCGTTTCCCTGGTTCATACCCACTCCATATTAGAGTGCTTTCGATCTTGTTTCTCCACCATTTGTCCTTGTCCATAGCGTTGACCCGCTCAATATGATGATATGTTGCTCCACCTATCCTTCTTCTGCCTCCAATCATCAGAATGGTCTGGAGACTGTGTATGGGATTGCTACCGTTGCCATGGATCATTACTTCCTGATGGTTCCATTCGAACAACATGACCTGATGTAAGGTTGATGCCACAGCCCCAGCGACGTGGATCCAGAGTCTTCCCAGCAGTAAGTTGTAAGATGCTGGTATGTCGAAAACTTAGAAGTCGACATCAAACCAAGTGGGTCCCATTTGTAAACATAGGCCAATCTCCCCGAGAGTAGATCTTTGAGAACCGTCAAAAGCCTTAACATTAATAGCCCCATCCATTATCCTTTGCCCAACTTTTTGAGGGTGATCAGTGGACAGATGTTGAGACTAGATCCTCTGTCGCCTAGGATTCTGGTGATGAAATGATTCACGCACTGCACAGTGATGTGCAGTGCTTTGTTATGACTGAGACCTTTAGGTGGCAATTCATTCTCGTGGAAAGTGATTTTATGAATTTCCAATAGCTGCCCTATCATGTTTGCCATTTCGTCTTCTATTATGTTGCTCGGGACATAAGCCTCGCTCAATATCTTCATCAAGGTGTTCTTATGCATCTCGGAACTCTGCAGCAATGCTAAGATGGAGATCTGTGCCGAATCCTTGTTTAGATCTTCAACAACTGAATATTCCTTAGCCTTTATTTTTCTCCAGAGATCGTCAGGTCTAGTTTTAATGGGACATCTACAGGCCTGCTTGCTAGACTCAGCTAGGTGCTCCGGCATGTATACCCGGCCTGTTCTAGTCATACCTTGCGTGACAACAGTTTCACATGTGCGTGCTTTTCCTTTCCTTCTCGCCTCGGCTTTGTAGTCCCAAGGTATGGCATTTTGACTGAAATGGGGTTATGTCTGACATGGTGACCAGAATGGGCACCTTTGGAGGCAACATAGCAACTTCAATTGGTGCGGGCGTCTTTGGAGTCCCGAACTCCACCTCAATTGGTTTTGGCACTTTTGCAGGAGGTGCCTCAAACTCAAATGGTACAAATATATTCACCACGTTGTCCTCAAATGGCTGGATTTGCACAACAATAGGATTAAGAGTGACTGCCAGTTTCTTGGGCTCATCTTCCTCAGATATCAAACCAATCGACCCTTCGGGGTCCCAGCCTTCTTCTACCTCAATCGTGTGGATGCCTCAAACCTTTATGGTCTAGCAGAGGGTTGTTACAAACATTTGGAGCAGGCTCCTTAGCCACAATGACCTTGTTGTCAATTTAGGTATGAATTTTGTCTTTCAACGAGCGCCACTCGTCGATGGTATGACCCTTCATCCCCGAACGGTATCCGCAGGTTTTATTTGGGTTGATCCATTGGGAGAGGTTTTCTATGGTTACGGCTGGGATGGGTGTAACATATCCGGTGGCTTTGAGCTTCTCATAAAATTGGTCAATGAGTTCAACAGTAGCAGTGTACTGTCGGGTGGTTTGCGGTCAAAATTTGGTCTTGGTCGTGGGATGTTTTAACGGGTAGGTGGTGATGGATAGTGAGGAGGTTGGGGTGTGTAGGCTTGGTATACGTGTGTGGGTTGGGAATATCCTGGCGAGGTGGGTTCATATTTTGGTGATGGAGATGTTTGGTAGATGGGGTGTGGGTTTTGGTAGGTAGGTGAAGGTGCCTGGTAACTTGGAGAGGGTTAGTATGTGAGTAGAGTTGGAGGGTAGGGTTGGTATTTCATGGGAGAGTGGTTTCTTTGCGCAGCCATTACGGAGTTTAAATCCTTATTCTTCGATGAACCACAAGATTTTAAGGATTTGTTGGTGGCCTGCAGTGCCTCAAGGTTAGTAACCGTACCATTTTTGATTCCCTCTTCAATTCTTTTCCCCAGTTTGATGATATCAGCGAACTTCTGTCCCTCTATCAGCATTAATCTTTCGTAGTACTGTGGGTCCTGAGCATGAACGAATAATCTATTCATTTGTCCTTCTTCCAAAGCCGGCCTGACTTTGGCAGCTTCCGACCTCCAATGAGTAGCATACTCACGAAAGGTTTCAGTGGGATTCTTCTTCAAATTCTGGATATAGAACACGTCTGGCGCGTTCTCAGTGTTGAACCTGAAATGATCCATGAAATCAGATGCCATGTTTACCCAACTAGTAAACTTCTTCGCATCCTGGATGATATACTAAGATAGCACATCACCTTTCAAACTCATGAACAGTTTCATGCGGATCTTCTCATCTCTGCCAACTCCCACGAGCTTGTCACAATACATCCAGAGGTGAACCCTGGGATCACCCGTACCATCAAACATCTCAAACTTAGAAGGTTTGTACCCCTCCGGGAGTTCGACATCGGGTTGAACACTCAAATCTTCATAATTCAGACTTTCCTCGCCTTTCTTACCTTCCACGCCTTGAACCTGACTAATGAGTTTCTTAAGTTCAGCAGCCAAGTTTTGAATGAGTGAGTCTGATTCTGACACATTGGATATGGGCTACGTATAATATGGCACAGTATCCACAATGATAGGGGTATCCTGGTGGTTTGGATCATTTGAGGCTCAGGGATGAGCGGTGGAGCATTGTTGCGAACCTAGGTTGGAATCTTCTGTGGAGGTGCAGGGACCTGGTTTTTGACATCTGCAGCAGCAAGGGAGATGGACAAGCTTGCCAAACTCCGGACCTGGTCCAGTTCCTCTCGAAACCTTAGCAAAGTTTGATCCAAATGAGCAGCAATTTATTTGGTGATTGGGGTACCCCGAGAAGTTCCTTCTATTTCCTTTGTTGTTTCATTATCTCCCATATTTCCTTTGTTCCTATTTCTAGGAGGACTCGGAGGACCCTTTGATCTTGTTGAGTATGCTGACGGTGCCAGAATGCACGAACTAACCTTTGGGGAGGGGAATAAAAACAAAAGAAACAAAAGGTAAAAAGTTAGTGCGGATTCTGAGAAAGAGAACACTACGGTATTTAAGCACGTTGTTGCGAAATGTAAGTCCTTTCCTATTTGGGTGCCTCGTTGTGCCCGAGGTAGTCCTAGCGACAAATATGATTTGGAGAACTCGTAATACCGAATGCATCATTTTATTGGTAGAGAATAGGACGAGTCAAAACATAAAGAAAAATTGTCACTAATGATCAAGGGCCTTATTACATCAAGAAAGCAGTAAGATCCTAACTACTTGGCCCCAGAAGGACCTTCCACAGATTCGATATCTTTGCCTCCCTCGTACAGTTTCATCAGCTTGCGCAGTCCCAGCAACAAGTAAGCTCGATCCAAGGGCCCACCTTCGTTGCCTTCAGCTTCTTGACAGTCATTGATCCTTTTCAAAAACTTGCCTTCCAACTCTACTAAACCCTGCTCCATGTACACCAGACGGTTGCTTGTATGGACATCCATGTCCTTCCATTCATTGATTATCCTCTCTTGTGCCTCTGGCATTTCCGGATGTTCACTTTCACACTCTCGCATCCGCTTGCGCAATTGATTATACTGGACCTTTGACGTGGCCTCCTCATCAATAACCCTCTAACCATGGACGGAACCCATTTTTCCCAAGCCAATGTGATCATCTTCTAAACACCCCGGATAAAGCGACGCATCTCCTGCTTGATACCCGTCTGGATCCATTGACTCCTTTTCCAAAATGATTTTGGAGTGCCACATATGTTGAGCCCGACACCTTTGTTGGCTATCGTCTTCCTTGAAATCAGCCATGTAGTGATTCATCTTTTCCACCCTTGGTATGATTTGCTTCCTTCCCAGTTGTCTCATGACTCGGAGAGGGACATAAGAGTAAGTTCCTCTTAGGCTGATGAGCAAAAGGAATAGTGTATCCCTAGACCGAATGATAAACTCTCCAGTTGGAAACCACTCGTATATCCACTGTACCTGCTCTTCTCTCAGATTCCCTAGCAGTTCCACCCATCCACTGGCGTCTTCCGGGTGAGCAAACATGTCCGACATGAAGCGCATTCGCTTTGGATGATGGAAAGCAATATGGTCATCCAAATCTCGTAGCACGATTTCTTGTCTATAGTCTCCCTTCTGAAGATGCTCGATGAGCTAGAGTTGTAGTAGCAAATTGCATCATTCAAAGTGCGGTTCCCCTTGTTGACATTTTTCTAAGGCTCGGTATAGTTCGGCGAGGATCATGGGTGCTATGCTGAATGTTTGTCCGTCGATACCTTCCATTATGATTTTAGTTACCATGGCTAGCCTTGTATAGATTCTAGCCTTCTTCATCGGAAAAAACTATCATTTCCAGAAAACAGAACATGAAAACAAAAGCCCTCCTATGTATGTGCCCCAAATAGGTAAGAGCGAACTCGTCCATGTGATTGCGGTATGACTTGCTATGTCCGAACCTTTCATACATGAAGTTGAAGGATATGTAGGAGTTCTTTAGACTGGTCAGATTAGGATTCTTCTTGAGTCCCATCATTTTCAAGAACCCCCTACCTTTGCTGTTTTCCGGATAAGCAACCCCGGGCTATCCCAAGGAATTCCAGCTAGACCTCAAATTTCTTCATACAACGGTGTCATTTCAATACCCCCAAAACGGAAGATGGACCATTCACTATACAAATACATTGTAGTAGCTTCCACAATTTTGTTATCTGGCCAAACTTCCAGAAGTGAAGAAAGATTTCCTAAGTGCTTGCGAACAAAAACCCGATCACTGCCATGGAAATCATCTCACCAGCTCAACAACTTTGGATGAATGTTTGATACCATACTGAACCTGGGGACCTCGTGCCTCATTTTCCTGCAAAATAGAGAGTTAGGCCCTTAACCCCACCGGAATCGACTATTATCAATAATTAGCAAAATGTATTTAATTTTCCAAATCAATGCACGTAACGTGATTGTTTGTTTGGGTTTCGAGGAAACCTGATGGACATTGGTTTAGGCTATCCTAATGAGTCACTATGCGGACAACATAACTGACTTGTCTAAGTTTGACCATGATGCATGAACAACTAAAGAGAGTAAGGTTTATACTTTTTGAAGTGCTAGACAAGGTACCCTTGAGCGGATAACTCAAGAGGGAAAGGCACGGAATCGTTGACTACACCGTTGATCGACTGGTTTTACCGCAAATATGCCTTTGCCAAATATAGGGGGTTTGTAATAATGGAAGAGCGCAATCACTCATTATAAGGTTGTTATAGCATTTGTTTGGCACGAGTAGAAAATGATGTTGAAGGATTCAATTACAACAATGGAATAAAACATGTATTTTCACGTTCATACAGTAATGATTACAGTAAATACTCAAAATTTAAGACGGAATTGAAGAAAAATGGGGTAGTAAAGCAGTAAGAAAGTTAAAGAAACAGAAAGACACGAAGAAACAAGTTAGTAATTGTGAAAAAATAATTAAAGCAATAAATAAAGCAATAAAGTCACAAAACATGTAGTGGTAAAAGCCTAAAAAGGAAGTCCCCAGCAGAGTCGCCATGCTGTCAAAGCCCCCTTTTTCAACCGCTCGTGAAGAAAAGCCAAAATTGGGCTTTTGACATTATTAGAAAAACAGCTATCATTCCCGTTTGGGAATTGGGTTATGGAAATAGAAGAATCGCCACCTAATGATTATAGTGCATTGGGACACTTTACGTTGAAGAGAGTATTTTGAGAGAAAAACTAGAGTTTGGGTAAGGGCTTGAGATTATCTCGAGGGGAAGGTGTTAGGCACCTCTCAAGATCCACAACTGTGGTTTCTGGCCGTGCTAATTGTGACTTTAACAGAAGATGACACAAGTAGACAAATAAAGTGCACATGTATTCACATAACTTAAAAGTTAGAAAAGGACATAAGTTTGAAATAAGAGATGATTAGTTTGAAAAGCATTAATAGAAGAAAGAATTTAAATAAAGCAAATGAGAAGAAGAGCCCTAGGTTTAACTATAACATGGATCAAATCGGCACAATACCCCGCACACACTCCTCAAAGAGGGGTCGGATATGGTATTAGCGTACCGTTCATCATCTCCATAATCTACCCTCCCACCCTATTAAGGTATTAAAAGGCGTTGGTATCGTTTACTTACTGCATGCTAATACGCGTCCCAACCTGTTAGTCCTGGGGCATTAGGACTTCTAATCCTAAGAAAAGGGGAGAGAGATAGGATATATATATGGAGTATTCAAAGGTAAAAATACTAGAGGAACAGTCCAAAACAAGTAGCATATAAAAGGGATGCAAATAAGCAATTAAAGGCTCAAATAAATCCCGTGACATACATCAAGTAGTTTAGCATGACTTCAATTACTGATTTGGTCTTTAGAAGAGTTTAGAAGAGCGGGAAGATTAGTTTAACACATAAGCGTTAGATAGAAAATCTTCTTCGAGCTCCCCGAGCCCGTTTTAGAAGTTGATAGGACTTTTAGAAAACGTGTAGAGTTTTTAGAAAACATAAGCTTCAGATAAAGGGTCTATTAAAAAAGATTTAAGGTTGCATACAAGTTCCAAAAGGCCTATAGGTTGGTAGCATGAGTTGAGTATAAAGGAACGGTGGAAAGAGGAGTTTAAAGACCTTAAAATCTTGAAAGAACTGAATTTAGACACGAAGACAATCACATGTTGCTAAAAAATTTACAGATTACGAAAGGGGCAGACCTGGGCCCATTTTGAATGTAAACCAATTTGGGGAGAAGTTAAGTTACTGAAACGTTGAAAGCATTAGCGGGTCTAAACTTATAACTTGTTTATTACCTCTTAATTGCTGCTTTTATATAATTAGACGTCCTACTATTTTGCCTAGCGTTTATATAGTTCCTATAGGCATGCTTTCTAGGTGAGATTATAAGATGCAAACCTAGTAGCATCGTTTCTATATGAAGTCGATACAATATCAAAGAACCTATAGACATGGTATCTACAACAGTATACATAGATAAATCAAGGGTCCTAAGACATTTTTTCTACTGATGCAAAGATGAATAAGCCTATAGATATGATTTCTATATGATATTGATGCAATAGTGAGAAAGCTATAGACATGATATCTAAAAATGCAAACCTATAGGCATGATCTCTAATGCATGTGAGATAATAAACCCCCCATGTCCCTTTCAATATGCCCTCACGTTTTTATATTACAAATTATTACAAAGCTGAGTAGAAATGTAAAGAACATTAAAGAATTAAAAAGTTTAAATACATCAGCAACTATATTTGGCTTGAGGAGTCTCGAAGCAACTTTAATGCCCAACATATGCCTTTTACCAAATCCGAGCTTCCAAGATCTGGGGCTTTCTCTTTTATAGTGTTACAAAGTTCCAAGGGCTTTCAATGGAACCCATGCATTTCTTACACTCTAATTGGAATAGTGCAAGTGTGGGATTACCAACCCTAAGGCATCCGAGTTCAGAGGAGACCCCAAGGTCCCTAAGCATGGCTTACCAGAGGGGGTTAGAACTTAAATAATTAAGAATAAAAGTAAAGCTAATAGATTAGAGGAAGACCATCATATGAAGTGGTCATACCCAGCCTATTGAGTGAGACTGGCACACCCCAGACTTCTCACGAGGTTTAACAAACAAGAGCAAACTTGTAAACAAGTCAGACAAAGGTGTAAATGGTGATTAGGACACAAACATGCCTTTGTCGAGGCTCAAACATAAGATAGGGGATGTGGGATGGGATTGCTATGAGTAAAGGCTATTGACAGCATTATTTCAAGACTAGAAATGGCAATAGGGTGCCACCCTTGTCCACAACAACTCACATACAAACAATGAGCAAAGGGAGAGGGGAATCATATAAAAGCACTTAGCAGACAAGATTAGATTGAAGCATAATAATGAACAGTGCACAAGCAAAGGAAAGTATTTAACATGCTGGACTTAATAAAACATTGAATGTATGTGACCAAAGGAAAGGGAATAGGGATTAACATGATATCTTACTGAAAATAAGCAACCAAAGGGACAGGGGATCAACATGCTGAAATTTAAATACACAAGCAGTTGAGGGATAAAGGGAAAAGGTGTAAACATAAATCTTAACTGAAATATACAAAACAGAAAAGGGAACAAGATTAAACATACTAAAGTTTAAACATACAAAGGAACAAAGGGAAGGGAATTAACATTGAATTTAAAAATAACATGCCAAGGGATTAGTCATGCAGAATTTGAACTGAAAGTATAACAGGCAAAGAGCAGAGTGAAAGTAAACCGGTAGTTGAAAATTGTTAATCGAAATTAGGACCTACCAGTTACACATTTTGAGTAACAAAGCAAAGCTAAACCTTATAATTAGCCTTGGCTTCAAGCCGGCTAACTTTTAGTAAAGAGAGCAAATAATAGAGAAGAGAAGATCACAGATTTTAGTGAGTAAGAGTAGAAAGAACTCGTGTATGAGTGTCTGATGTGAGAAAAAGAGAGAGCCTATTTATAGTTTTGAAAAGATGCATCAATAGGCAAGCAAATATTCAGCAATCAATCAATATCAATTAAGGAGAAGGGAGCCCCTTCAATTAAGGAACCGGATGGAAAAATAAACAAACCTAGTTTTAAATTTGGAAAGAAAATATAGTATTAATCACAGAATATAGGGTAAATACATATAAGAAATTTTGAAAATCACACGGTTGAACTTAGTCAAGAAACATGGAGCAATTAGAGAATCAAACTGTTGTACAAAAAAAAATCATTTTAGGGTTTCAGGGAAAGGGGGAAAAACAGTACTAAAAAAGATGCATATGTTTTGAACATACGGGAGACTCAAAATAGTAAAGTAAACATGCAGCAAAACACACACAAGAAAGCAATTAGGCGGCTTGGGTTACACATAGGAATATAGAAAGAAACCCTTTTAGGTTAGGGTTTCCACTGTATATCGGAGTACAGGAAATAACACAGATAAGGGTGAATAAAAGCAGAACATCATATAGAGAAATATAAGCACAGGGACTGAAAACCCTAGAAATATACAGTCAAGCCAGACTCTTGAGAATCGTAGTAGAAAATGTCAAAATCATGGAGAAGAACACAGTAGCAAAAATAAACAACAAAATCTAAGAATCAGTTAGGTCATAGAAAACCCTAGGTTTTGAAAGAGACGAACAATTTTTGAAAACACTACTAGGCGAAGAAAGAGATGAGAAACACATAAACTTTTAGAAAATAATCAGATCTTAAAGAAGATGGCAAGATAAACTCAGCAAAAATGAAAAAGGAACCTCGAATCATTAGGGTTTTCATAGAAATGCCTCAAAACGGCGAGAAAAGCCTGAACGGGCTCATCAGAGCTTGGCAAGGATCCAAGGCTTCAAAGACTTGCCGGAGAAAGGCCCGACACAGTCGTGAAACTCCATTGAATGACCTCTGGTCCAGTCACACTTGCGATAATGTCCCGATCTTCGAACCCAAGGCCAGGAGAGGTGATGAGTGGACGAGCATGGCAGCTTCAAGCCTTGAACGGCCATTAACGCCAGCGAAGAGGGTGTGAGGTGACTAGGGTTTTTAGAGAAGCTAAAGAGCATTTGGGAGTGAATGGCGGCGGACTTGAGTGAATTATTTGGGCTAAGGAAAGTTTTGGGATTTAATTAGGTAAGTCAATTTTGGGGGCCAGGATTAGAGAGGGGGGAACGGGTGGGTTAAGTTCAATGGGTTTGGGTCGGGTGTATTTGAATTTGGGTCAGGCAAATTGGGATTTAAATTGGGTTGGATTGGGCTTGAATTGGGGTTAAATTAAAAAGTAAAGGGGCTATAATTTAAAAAAACCATTTTTCCTAATTTAATTTTATAAAAAAATAGTAAACATTTTTATAAAAATCCAATTAAATTACTATGGTAATAAAATACGTTTAGGAATTAATTAAAAATATCAAGAATAATTTTTCACTTGAAATACTTATCAAATTGAGAAATAGGCTAAAATTGCAATTTAATGCAATTTTAGTTTTAAAATACCTAATGGCTTTGAAAAATCCTGTAACAATTACATAATTTATTTTTTATATAAATGAGGGAATAAAATAAATTATTTATTAAATAACAAGGGTTGAGGTTAAATATTGGATTTTATAGTACAAAATAAGTTGTAAATTGGTTTTAAAATGCTTGAACAAATTATAGAAAAATACCAAACATTTTGTGGATGCTTATATATGCATTCAAAAGCTATTTTGAAAGTATTCTGGGTAAAAAAATACATAGGAAAAAATTGGGTATCAACACGCCCTTCTTCTGCATAGTTCGCAGTTGCGAACCCATTCTCGCAAATGCGAGATCTGCACCTACATATTTTACACTTAGCCGATTTTAAGTTTATTTTTTATATTTTCAAAACCCAAACTTCCATTGACGATTTTCTCTCAATTCATTCTTTCTCAAATCGATTGTAAATCAACTTTTGTTCAATTTCTTCAATCTTTAACATCTTTTATCATGATTTCATCTTAAAATCAAAGTTTTCAATGGGTAAAAATGGGGATTTGGGGTAAAACCTAGTTTTTCTCAAAATTTGAGGTCCAATTTCAAAACAAATTATACATATGAAATCGTGGCGGAATGGGTAACCCGGTTTTGGTTCGAACCTCGGGTTTTGACCACGTGGGCCTGGGGGCATTTTTGGAATTTTGGGCAAAACTTTGAGAAATCCATTCTTATGCATTCAAATATATTTAACTAGCATTTGTTGATATATTTGAGTAAATTGTGATTAGATTCGACCGATTTTGTGGCGAACTCGAGGGGTAAAGCTATCCTAGAGGCGTGAGTTGAGTTTGGAGCTTTCGAGGTAAGTGTTTGATCTAACTTTGGCTTCAAGGAATAGGATTAGGATGTTATTTGATACATGCTATGTGGAGTCGGTGCATAGGAATGGTGACGGTTATCTATGCACCTGAGTCTAGCATGACCGTGGGTCTTTAATTGCGTTATTCCGAATGATATGATATAAATTCTTGTTGGAATTGATTTAGTTCACATGATATGAATGGTTGAGGATAAATAATGATTTCGTATAATTTTGGAGCATTGGCTAGACTTAGCACTTGTTGGTAGCCAACATGTCTAGAAGTTAAAATTCTGTGATCATTTCCCTTGCCGAGACTTAAATATATTTTGAATTCTCCCTTGCTGGGATATTTGGGCTGTTAGTTGCATTCCCTTACCGGGACACTTGGTGTTTTGATGCAACTCTTCTCGCACTTGAGTTGCGAATGATTTGGGTGAGTTTTGTTGGTAAAAATTGAGGATCAGGTTGCACGCTGCAACGGTATTAAATGTTGAGGGTCGAGTTGCACGCCGCAACGGTATTAAATATTAAGGATCAGGTTTCACGCCGCAACGATATTAAATGTTAAAGGATCGGGTTACGCACCGCAACGAGAATATGAACGGAGGATATTGTTCAACGTATTGAACTTTCCGGTATTTCTTTAGTAATTGTTATGCGCTCAGTTTCATTCTGTTAGCTAATTTCTGTATTTGAACTGTTGTACCCCACAACATGTTTCCCTTCTTTTTTAACTGTTTAGAATAGCGTATTCCCTTGTTATTGCATATATTTGTACATGTTACTTGTGGTAGGTCGTGTGTAACCTCGTCACTACCTTGCCGGGGTTAGGCCAGGCACTTACCAGCACATGGGGTCGTTGTACTGATGCTACACTTCTATGCCCTTTTGTGCACATATCAGAAGATAGTTTATGGACCGCAGCAGTAGATTGGGAGCGTGCCTTCAGTCCAGAGACTCTTAGACAGTTCGGTGGCGTGTGCGGGTCCTGAGTCTCTCCTATTTCATTTCAGTTTGTTTTATTGTATCAAGACAGACTGTTTTGTATTTTCCTTTCAGACTGGTGTTTTTAGTACTCCTTTAGTGATCCGTGAGTAGTGACACCAGATACTGGGTAGAGACATGTTATAAACTTCCGCACTTTTCTATTGTTTTTATTAAAAGTCTTCCGTGTATTTTAATTATTTATTTCAATTATTATTCTGTTTAGACTAAAGCTTGTGAAATGTTTAATAAGGTTGTCTTGCCTAGTTCCGATAGTAGGCGCCATCACGACCTCGGTGGTGAAAAATTTGGGTCGTGACAAGTTGGTATCAGAGCACTAGGTTACTTGGGTCTCACAACTCACAAACAAGCTCGGTAGAGTTCGAGGGATCGGTACGGAGACGTCTGTATTTATCCCAAGAGGTTACAGAGTTAGGAAAAATTTCACTTTGTTCATTCTTGTCATAAGATTCTGTTTCTTAAATATTGATTGTCGTTCTATTCTCTTCTATCACAAATGGAGAGAACACGTGCGTCTTCTTTTACTGCGCAGCAGTCCGAGCTCCCAGCAGCAGGTCCCGCGGGGGGCAGGGGCCGGGGACGTGCCAGAGGCCGTGGTAGGGGTAGAGCTCAGACATAGGTAGAAGTTCCATAGGTGGAGCCTCATATTGACTTTGATGAGGAGGTTCCAGCCCCAGCAGCTCCAGGGGGCCCAGCTCAGGTCCCAGGAGGGGTTATGTGTTTCCCAGATCTCCAGGATGCTCTAGTCTGTACAGTAGGCTTTATGGATAGTGTTACCAGATTGGGCTTACTAGTGGTAGCACCAACCCCCTCTCAGGTTGGAGGAGGGGTCTAGACTCCTGGTACGCGTACTCCGGAGTTAGTAGCTCCCCGGACTTAGGTTCCAGTGGTTCAGCCCGTAGTGGCAGCTCAAACAGATATTATAGCTCAGGCTGGAGATGGGGCGGCCATGTCCTCGGATTCTTTGTGGAGACTTGATCGGTTCTCCAAGCTTTTCACCACCACTTCAGTGGTACTTCATCGGAGGATCCCCATGAGTTTTTATTCAGTTGTCATGAGATCCTCAGGACTATGGGTATTGTGGAGACCAATGGGGTTGATTTTTGCACCTTCAGGCTTGCAGGATCCGCCAAGACTTGGTGGAGAGATTATTGACTATCTAGGCCAGCAGGGTCTCTAGCTTTGACATGGGATCAGCTTGCGGAGTTATTCTTGGAGACGTTTCTCCCCGTCACTCAGCGGGAGGCACTTCATAGAAAGTTTGAGCACCTCCATCAGGGCTCCATGATACAATATGAGACTAGATGCATTGATTTGATACGCCATGTAGTTATGATACTTCTTACAGAGCAAGATAGGGTCCAAAGATTTATTGATGGATTGAATCAGCTGATCCGTCTTCAGATGGCCATGGGAGTTGGTAATGATATCCTTCTCGGAGGCGGCCAATGCGGCCCGCCGAGTAGAGATGGCACTCGCTCAAGGAGGTGGTCAAGGGTCAGATAAGAGACCTCAACATTGTGATAGATTCATTCACACGATACTGCGAGCGGTAGCGTTTCTCAGCAGCACTACTCTGATCAGTAGCCCATCGGTGCACTACCGTTTTAGAGCCATCGAGGGGGTCATTCAGGGAATCAGGGTCAGCCCCATTCTTCTCTGTTGCTGCATTCTCCTGGATGTTATGAGTCTGGAGATCTCATCCACATCCGGAGGTATTGCCTGAGGTTACAGCAGCAGGGTCCTCATTCCCATGATTCAGGCAACAGGTGATCAACCGATTGCCCAAGCAGGTAAAGGTGGGGGTAGAGGCCATAGAGGTGGAGGTAAGAAGCATTGAGATGGAGCTTAGACCGCCATTGGAAGTGGTCAGCCTGCAACTGATCGTCCCAGAGATACAATTCAGGGAGGAGGGGTCATCCCCGTAGTTATGCTTTGCCGGCCAGGCCGGAGGTCGAGTCATCATATGCTGTGATTACAGGTACTATTCTGGTCCGTAACAGGGGTGCTTCTGTGTTATTTGACACGGGATCTACGTATTCTTATGTGTCATCCTATTTTGCACCCTATTTGATCATGCATAGTGAGGCTTTGGGTATTCCTGTATACGTGTCCACACCGGTTGGTGATTCTATAGTATTTGACCGAGTGCATTGTTCATGTCTGGTGGTATTTGAGGGTCTTGAGACCCGTGTCGACTTATTGCTTTTAGATATGGTGGACTTTGATGTTATATTGGGGATGGACTAGTTGTCCCCATATCATGCTATTCTGGATTGTCACACCAAGACCGTGACCTTGGCCTTGCTAGATTTGCCCCGAATTGAGTGGAGAGGGACCTCAGGTCATGCCACCCGCAGTGTTATTTCGTATGTCAAGGCTCGACGTGTTGTCGAGAAGGGGTGTCTAGCATATCTGGCATATGTTCATGACACCGGTGTAGAGGTTCCATCTATTGACTATGTTCCTATTGTTCCGGAGTTCTCCGAGGTTTTCCCTTCAGACCTGCCGGGTATGCCGCCCGACAGGGATATCAATTTCTCTATTGATCTGGCTCCAGGAACTCATCCTTTTTCCATTTTGCCATATCGCATGGCCCTGCTAGAGTTCAAAGAGTTGAAGGAGTAGCTTCAAGACTTGCTTGATAACGGTTTCATTAGACCGAGTGTATTACCTTGAGGTGAACTAGTGTTGTTTGTAAAGAAAAAGGATGGGTTGATGAGGATGCGCATTGATTACTTGTAGTTGAACAAGGTGATGATAAAGAACAAATATCCACTACCGAGGATTGATGATTTCTTCGACCAACTTTAGGGTGCCAGGGTGTTCTTGAAGATAGATTTGAGGTTCGGTTATCATCAGCCGAGGATTAGGGTATCTAATGTTCCTAAGATAACATTTCGATCTCGGTCCGGGCAATATGAGTTTTTTGTCATGTATTTGGATTGACCAATGCCCTGACAACATTTATGGAGTTGATGAACCGAGTGTTTAGGCCCTATTTGGATTTGTTTGTGATTGTATTAATTGACGACATCTTGATATACTCCCGCAGCCATGAGGAGCATGAGCAGCACCTCAGAGTGGTTCTTCAGACTTTGAAGGATAGTTAGTTGTACGCCAAGTTCTCAAAGTGTGAGTTTTGGTTGAGTTATCTTACATTCTTGGGTCATGTCGTATCAGTATAGGGTATTCAGATGGATCCGAAGAAAATAGAGGCAGTCAAGAACTGGCCTCGACCAGCTTTAGCTACAGAGATCCGGAGCTTCTTGGGGTTAGCTGGTTACTACAGACATGTCATGAATGTGTTTTCATCCAATGCAGCCCCGATGAATAGATTAACCCAGAAGGGTGCCCAGTTCAGGTGGTCGGATGAGTGCGAGCCGAGCTTCGAGAAGCTCAAGATAGCTCTGACTATGGAACCTCTATTGGTTTTTCCCACGGGTCTGGGCCTTATACTATTTATTGTGATGCTTTCGTGTCGGACTTGGCACAGTATTGATGCAGAATGGCAAGGTCAAAGCATATGCTTCGAGGTAGTTCAAGATCCACGAGAAGGATTATCCAGTTCAAGACCTAGAGTTAGCCGCTATTGTTCACGCCTTGAAGATATTGAGGCACTATTTATATGGTGTGACATGTGAGGTGTAATGGATCACAAGAGACTTCAGTACTTGTTCAAGTAGAAGGAGTTGAATTTGAGACAAATGAGGCGGTTGGAATTGTTGAAAGACTATGATGTTTCAATCTTATACCACCCGGGAAAGGCCAATGTGGTGGCCGATGGATTGAGTAGGAAGTCCGCCAGCATGGGTAGTCTTGCCTATATTTCGGTAAGTCAAAGACCGCTTACCTTGGATGTTCAGGTCTTGGCCAATAGATTTGTGAGATTGGATATTTCTGAGCCTAGCAGGGTGTTAGCTTGCACGGTTGCTCGTTCGTCAATGATAGAACGTATTCGGGAGCGGCAGCTTGACGATCCCCATTTGTGTGTCTTGAGAGACACAGTGCAACGGGGAGGTTCCAGGGAAATGACTTTAGGAGATGATGGTCTGTTGAGATTGCAGGGGTGAGTTTGTGTACCCAATGTTGATGGTGTTCGGGAGTCGATCTTAGCGGAGGCCCACAATTCTTGGTATTATTTTTACCCGGGCACCGCGAAGATGTACCAGGATTTGAGACAACATTATTGGTAGCGCAGAATGAAGAAATACATTGTTGCACATGTGACTTGTTGTCTGAATTGTTAGCAGGTTAAGTACGAGCATTAGAGGCCCGGTGGGTTATTTCAGAGGATTGAGCTTCCTAATGGAAGTGGGAGAGAATCACCATGGATTTTGTTACTGGCCTTGCGATGACTCGGAAGAAGTTTGATTCACTATGGGTTATTGTTGAAAGGCTGACCAAGTCAGAGCATTTTATTCCAGTTGCTACCACCTATTTGTCTGATAGATATGTTGAGATTAATATCAGCGAGATCGTTCGCCTTCATGGGGTGCCCATATTTGTTATTTCAGACCGAGGTCCGCAGTTTACCTCGCATTTCTGTAGAGCAGTACATCATGAGTTGGGCACCCAGTTCAGTTGAGTACAACATTCACCCCAGACGGACGGTCCGTCCGAGAGGACTATTCAGATTCTTGAGGATATGCTCCGAGCCTGCGTTATTGATTTTGGAGGCTTGTGGGACCAGTTCTTGCCATTAGCAGAGTTTGCCTACAACAACAGCTACCAGTCCAGTATTCAAATGGCTTCATATGAGGCATTGTATGGTAGGCGGTGCGGTCCCTAGTCTGATGGTTTAAGCCAGGAGAGGCTCGGTTATTGGGTACAGATCTAGTACAGGAGGCCTTGGATAAGGTCAAGATCATCCAGGACAGACTTCGGTCAGCTCAGACTAGGCAGGAGAGTTTTGCGGATCGTAAGGTTAGGGATGTTGCTTTCATGGTTGGTGAGCGAGTATTTCTTCCTGTATCGCCTATGAAGGGCGTGATGAGATTCGAGAAGATGGGAAAGCTTGACCATAGGTTGGTTTATTGGCCCATTCGAGATTCTCGATCGCATGGGGAAGGTGGTTGATAGACTTGCGTTGTCGCCTAGCTAGTCAGCCGTGCGTCCGGTTTTTCATGTATCCATGCTTCGGAAGTATCACGGTGATCCCGCCCACGTGTTAGATTTCTGTATTGTCCAATTGGACAAGGATCTGTCATATAAGGTGGAGCCTGTGACTATTCTAGACCGGTAGGTTCGACAGTTGAGGTTGAGGAGTTTTCCTTCAGTACGTGTTCAGTGGAGAGGTTAGCCTCATGAGGCATCGACCTGGGAGTCCGAGTCTGATATGCGGAGCTGTTATCCCCATCTATTCCCCGACTTAGGTACTTCTTTCTTTTGTCTGTTCGAGGACGAATGGTTGTTTTAGAGGTGTAGGATGTGACGACCCGAAGGGTCATCACCGTAATTCTCCCATTCACCGTGCTTCCGAGGCCTTGAAAGCCTCTAATTTTGTCGCCTTGATATGCGTGCGCAGTCCGAGCGCGAAGCTGGAAATCCTTTATGTGGAAATATATGAACTTTGTGTTAAAAACAATGAATTTTGATAATAGTATTGATATATTTGATTTTGGTCAGCATTTTTGGTAAACGGACCCAGACCCATGATGTGATGGTCCTGGAGGTTCCGTAGGAAAAAATGGAACTCGGGCGTATTCCCGAAATCAAAATTTGAGATCCCAGGCTCGAGTATGGAATTTTTGAAAGAAATTATTTATCTAAAATTGATATGAGAAATTGAAATAAAAATGAGTTAGAAAGTGATGGTATCCGGCTCGTATTTTGATTCCGACACCCGGTACCGGTCCTAAATAAGCGTTAAGTGCTATCTGTAAAGTTTGGTTGAAAGCGGACTTTGTTTGACGCGTTTCGGACTTGAGAATGATAAATAAGAATTTTATGGAAAGTTGGAAGAAATCATGTGTTTTGAGGTTTGATTCAATGTATATGATGTTATTTTGGCGATTTGATCGCACGAGTAAGTTTGTAGGATGTTTTTGAGGTTGTGTCTATGTTTGATTTGGAGCACCGAGGGTTTAAAAGAGTTTTGAATTGGCCGCGGGTTCATTTTGTGGCAAGTTGGAACATCTGGTATGCCTGACATGCAATGTGAAGCCAGCTTCGCAATTGCGAGATCCCTTTCTGGCCTGCTCACTTCGCAAATGCAAAGAAGAAGCTCAAAAATGTGATGTCCCTACTTTCAACTCAGTCTTTAAAAATGCAAATACTTCTTCGGAAAAGCGAACCCCAACCAAAGCACAGAGTTCGCAATTGCGGACTTCCCCCTTCGCAAATTCGAGTCCCGCCCATTTTTGCCTTGTTCGCAATTGCGGACATTTCCTCGCAAATGCCATATCCGCCCTTCTTCTGCATATATCGCAATTGTGAACCCATTCTCGCAAATGCAAGATCTACACGTGCATATTTTACACTTAGCCGATTTTTAAGTTCATTCTTCATATTTCTAAACCCAAACTTGCATTGGCGATTTTCTCTCAACTCTTTCTTTCTCAAATAAATTGTAAGTCAACGTTTAATCAATTTCTTCGATCTCTAACATCTTTTATCATGATTTCATCTTAAAATAAAAGCTTTCAATTGGTAAAAATGGGGATTTGGGGTAGAACCTAGGTTTTCTCAAAATTGGGGATTTGGACCTTAATTTGAGGTCTGATTTCAAAACAAATTATACATATGAACTCGTGCGGGAATGTGTAACCCAGATTTGGTTCAAACCTCGGATTTTGGCAACGTATGACCGGAAGCATTTTTGAAAAATTAGGGCAAAACTTTGAGAAATCCATTCTTATTCATTCTAATTGATTTAACTAGTATTTGTTGATACATTTGAGTAAATTGTGACTAGATTCGACCGGTTTGTGGTGAATTCGAGGGGTATAGCTGTCCTAGAGGTGTGAGTTGTGTTTGGAGCTTTTGAGGTAAGTGTTTGATCTAACTTTGGCTTGAGAGAATACAATTACGATGTCATTTGTTACATGCTATGTGGAGTCGGTGCATAGGCATTGTGACAGTTATCTATGCATCCGAGTCTAGCATGCTTGTGGGTCTTAAATTGCGTTATTCCGAACGATATGATATAAATTCTTGTTGTAATTAATTTAGTTCACATGATATGAACAGTTGAGTATAAATAATGATTTTGTATAATTTTGGAGCATTGGCTCGACTTAGCACTTGTTGGTAGCCAACATGTTTAGAAGTGGAAATTTTGTGATCATTTCCCTTCCCGGGACTTAAATATATTTTGAATTCTCCCTTGCCAGGATATTTGGGCTATTAGTTGCATTCCATTGCCGGGACACTTGGTGTTTTTATGCAACTCCCCTCGCACTTGAGTTGCAAAGGATTTGAGTGAGTTTTATAAATCAAGGATCGGGTTGCACGCCGCAGTGTTATTAAATGTTGAAGATCGGGTTGCACGCCACAATGGTATTAAATGCTGAGGATCGGGATGCGCGCCGCAACGGGAATATGAACAGAGGTTGTTGTTCTATGTATTGAACTTTCCATCATTTCTTTAGCAGTTGTTATTCGCTCAGTTTCATTCTGTTAGCTGATTTCCATATTTGAACTGTTGTACCCCACATCATGTTCCCCTCCAATTTTAGCTGTTTAGAATAGCGTATTCTCTTGTTATTGCATATATCTGTACATGCTATATGTGGTAGGTCCTGTCTAGCCTCGTCACTACCTTGCTGGGGTTAGTCCTGGCCCTTACCAGCACATGAGGTCAGTTGTGCTGACGATACACTTCTGTGCCCTTTTGTGCACAGGTCAGGAGACAGTTTACGTATTGCATCAGTAGATTGGGAGCGTGCCTTGAGTCCAGAGACTCTTAGGTAGTTCGCTGGCGCGCGCGGGCTCTGAGTCTCTCCTATTTGTTTTCAGTTTGTTTAATTGTATCGAGACAGACTATTGTGTATTTTTCTTTCAAACTGATGTTATTAGTACTCCATTAGTGGTTCGTGAGTATTAACACTAGATACTGGGTAGACACATGTTATAAACTTCCGCAGTTTGCTATTTTTTTTATTAAAAGTCTTCAGCGTATTATAATTATTTATTTTAGTTATTATACTGTTTAGACTAAATCTTGTGAAATGTTTAAAAAGTTTGGCTTGCCTAGTTTTGAAAGTAGGCACCATCACGACGCTGGTGGTGGGAAATTCGGGTCGTGACAAGTGTACTCGACCCTGACAGATGTTGTGCTCTGTCTTCATATTCGAATCTGGTCCCTTGACTCAATCTTGCTTGAGCTCAGACTTTGGACAACTCCTTGAGCATATAGGTCGAAGGCATACGATCTTGACCGTATACATATAGTACCCGTTTTTTTAGAGTAACATGATAAGAAATGTATGATCCTCGCTTTCCCGGAGTCTAATTATGACATCATTTCCATGGTGAAGGCGCTCGAGGCGATGGAAATATCTCGTTATTCCACTTCACCAAAATATTGAATGCACACGAGTACTGGTCGGCCACTAGCGCCGCCAAAACGTCGTTGCCCTTTTAGAAATATGAGGCTATTCCTTTGTGTAAAGAACTTTACTCATGCATTACATATTTTCCTTCATCTCTTTCTCTAATCATTTGTTTCCCCCGCCTCTTTAAGCGCTAGAAAATGCTGGGTTCTTGTAAAAAACAACATATTCCGACACAATTTGTATCCTTTAGCTTGAAATCATGGCTAAAATTTCAAAATTGGTCCCCATAAAGATAAAGCTTCGGCTTCTTCTACTTTTCAGCCGGCTAAGCCGGTAGTGCTGCCGACTTTTGAAGAGATCACCCCCGGCCCTTGCATAAACTAAAAGACTTTGGTATTTAAAATCCCCCGATGTCTCGGGCCGATGCGAGCATGCATCTAGATATATTAGTCTAATATCGGAGAAGAACCTCAAAGCCATGAAGATGGACTGTGGCTGGGGTGACTAGTTCTTGGTTCAGATCCTTATCCCCGAGGAAAGCCTTACAATAACATTGAGGGGTGTTTAAGTTGTTACACTTACCCCTTGAAACTGGGTCCCCTCGATCCCATGGTGATCAGCTTCTACAAAACATACGAAGTCACCCTCGGCCAGATTTGCCCCTCTTTTTGGCACATCGTGATCACACTGAGCTACTTTTTTGAGAAGGTCAAGGGGTTGGAATTCACCCTCAACCACCTGATTTGATTGTATTGGCCCCAGCTATTTCGAGGGCTTATTAAGCTGCAACATCGAACAACGAAAGCCTTCTTTCCCAGCAATGACGTAACTAAAGATCAAGGCTAGGTGAGCCCTTTCGTTAGAGTAAGGACTTCAGACGTCATCCCTAGGGATAAGTTGTTCTTCCCGGAGAGATGGAACTTTAATCATAAGTGAAGCTCTTCTTCCGAGTATTTATTCATATTTAACTTTCATGTTTCAAAATGGATTCACCTTTTTTGTGGCCACTACCTGGGCACCTCATGCTGTCCCCGACCTCGAGGATTAGGTCCAAAAATTAGCTGCCACCTTTTCCTACGATGAGCAAAAATGTCGTGAATTATCGAGGGGTAAATTGGAGGCTAAACATCATGATAAACTCTCTTCTAAAGTTTTAGATATTTTTTGTTTGCTGATGGTGTCAACTTATTCATGTTTACTTGTGTAGGTATCGGGATGTGTTGGAAATGAGGTCGGCTCCGCCCGGGGAAAAGACTGCGCCCTCAATTTTAAAATCGGGGAAGGACAATAAAAGAAGGAGTGCTTCGAAGCCCAAAGACTCCCAAGATGAGGTGGTTTCTGCCTGGAAGCCGAGGACAAAACTGACTCGTGTGCCCTCGGATTTGGCCATCCAATAACTGGAGGATGAAGAGAACAATGGTGGAGAACCAGCAATAGTACCCCGAACTACGAGACCAATCGAGGCCACCAAGCCCTCCCAACTAGATAGTCTACCCTATGGTGAGGGAACACCTAAGAAAGATTTGGGCAAGGCATGCGTGCTCCGGGAGATTGAGATCGTTCCTCTGCCTCTAACAAATATACCCAAAGGGGAGCGTGTGGGAACCCTCAAATCTAATTAAAATGCCCCGAGTGAAGAGGTCCGGCCATGATAACAGTTCACTCTCTTTCTCTACCATCTTATTCTGAGAGGCAATCGAAGATGCTAATGCAATGCGTATGCTCGATTTGAGGAAGGTCCTCGAGTAAGATCCCTTTCATGGTTGCTACGATAGGATTGAGGATACCACCAACAATAATGATACATCCACCATCTTCTAGGAGGTTCAACGTCTTATTTCTCAGGTAATTATTAACTTTCATCGCTGTATTTTTTTTCTTTCTTTCCTTTCCTTTGACTAACATATTTTCACTTCATGTATAGGCCATCGTCAAGTTTAGATCCAAGTTGAGCCAATGTGAGGCCGAGCTTAAGAAATTTTCCGTGAAGAGAAGGCCCTAAGACTCCTCTGCAACAAAAAGTAAGAAGGGCTTAGGGACCTCCGAGCTGAATTGGCCAAAGATCATAAAAATGAGGTCAAGATAGAGGAGCAGGTAACTGTGATATTAACAGGATATAGTCTTCTTGGCCCTACATTAAAGGGAAAGGTTTCACCTGGTCAAGGAAAATCAAGTAGCTAGAGGCGGAGCTTGTTGGATCCTGGCCTGAAGCTGCACGAGCTAAGGCTAAAGTTGAGAAGATGAGGGCCACAACTAATAAGACCTTTACCGTGTACTTAAGAGATGCTATAGCTGTTCAATCGGAGCTTGGGAAGGCCTCCGACCGGGAAAGACGAAGCATTGATTTGGTCAAGTGGCAAGCCTGGAGGGAGGCTATCGAAGAAATCCATGCCCGAGGATTCGAGCTCACTAAGGAGATAGCTGAAACAAAGGCGCACGAAACCAATGCAAGGTTGTTTGTCTTTTTTAATGATGAAGATGTTGTGAGTGGCTGCAAGGGCAGGGAAGGTGATGAAATTGACCCCAAGGAGGAAGAGGCTCTAAAAAATATGAACCATGAGGGTGCAATTCCCAAGAAAGTTACTTTCGGGGATGTAACCCCAAAAGAAATTAGGTTCTCTTTTTATTTTTGTGTGTAAGGTCCCCTCATGGGCATTGTAAAATATCCTCTGTGAATATAAAGAATCTCTTTGCTCTATCCTCAACTTATGTTGAACTTCCTTTTGTTTGATTGTATCACTTGAATGATTAGTCCGAGTATTGGTTTGGATTCGAAAAATAATAAAACCTTAGGTTTTTATTGATAAATATTGTAATCCTCGAGCTAAGTTTAAATCAATTCAATGTGAGATCGGGATATCGTGACTCTTGAGTCTGAGTTGAGCAAGAGCGCGGTATCGAAGTATATGTTGTGGCCCTTAAGCCTTTCGAAGTTGGCCCATAGGTTCTTATACATATCGTCCCTTAGGCTCTTTAAGTTGACCCTTAAGTTCTTTAAGTTAGCCTTTAAGGTCTTTAAGCTAGGCCGGTTTGGGCTCTTGAGTGGCTATATAAGTTTTTCCTCTTTTTGGCTAAAAGACTTAGTGAAAAATTTGTTATGCCTTCGCATTTGTTTTTTGTACCCATTGGTTTTTTCGAAGGTTCGATGAATTGGAACCTTATCAATAGTTGTTTTGCAAACATAATCGAATTCCTCTTGAGGTTTTTCCGAAGGCTGATATTATCGAAGCCTTTAGTTTATTCGGGGACTGAATTTATCGAAGCTCTTTTGCTTTTGTCGAGGGTAGCCTGATTTAACCAATTTTTTGAAATTGTTTTAAGGCCTTTAATTTATGACAAAAGTCACACATCTCCGAGCTACAATACTTTGGCCGTAGGCTTTTGGATGATCGTAGTCTTTAACATGGCCATATCCTTTAATTTGGCCGTGGCCTCCGGGTGTGTCTCTTGGACTTGTTCCCCAATACAAAAAGTTAGCCCCCGAGCATATTGGCCTTGGAATTTATTTCGAGGGTGAGACCTCTTTGAGGTCTTATGAGTCGGAGTTTTTGATGGTTTGGGCAAGTTGACTATCGATGTCAGTCCTTGAGTATTTCGGGGTTACATTCGTGCATCGACCTTTGAGTCGTTTCCTATAGAATGATAAGTGTAGAGCTCATATAATAGTAGAATTTTTTGAGACCTAAAGTGTTTTTGATTTAAATATGAAGCTTCATCAAGTAATTGATACATGCGTACATATTACCGTCGAGGCTCGACTATTCTATACAGACATGGTTCATCTGACCATTTGGCCTATTACAAAGATTTTCTATCGAGGCCCTCTCACGCATGAAGTAATTTCCTAAAAAATATGACCTCCGAGGGTGTTACCCCCAGTATTCGAGGTTGATTGACAAAAAGTCTTTGATACTATTGAGTTCTCCTTAGGTAGCATAAAGTTGTTGCCTCATTAAAAACCTTGCCGGTAAAACCCATTTATGACAAAATACGATCTAAGGGAAAAAAAGTGCGACGCGTGCTTAAAAACCTAAGGCCTTCATGTAAAAAGAGGTGTCTTCGATAGCTTTGACAAAAAATCAGCAATGAGTTAGTTTTAAACTCGAATAGACGAAATGATAAAGCCATACATTATTAGTATTTCTTTTTAAGTAATGATTCATTCCAATTGTTGGTAGTTTTTCACCTTCGATCGTGCCAAGTTTATAGGATCGTTTGCCGATAACCATGAGGACTCGATATGGTCCTTCCTAATTCGGGCCTAGCTTCCCTTCGTTTGGATCTCGAGTATTGAGGATAACTTTTAATAGAATGATGTCCTTGATTCCAAGTTGTCAAAGATTGGTCCTTCTATTGTAGTACCTTTCGATCCTTTGCTTTTGAGCGACCATTCGAACAAGGGCTACTTCTCGCTTTTCATATAGCAGCTCGAGGCTAGCATTCATGTCCTCGTGAATTGACTCATCCGATCTATGTCAAAACTTGCTCGTGGTTCTCCTACTTTAATAGGGATGAAGAGGGCCTCAGAGACATACACTAACATAATAGGGTGGCCCCTGTGTTGGATTTTGATGTTGTTCGATATGGCTAAAGGACCACGAGTAGAACTTCTCTCCATTTCTGCTGCATCGTCCAACCTTTTCTTTAGGTTTTGAATGATAGTTTTGTTTGTAGACTCGACCTGTCAATTCCAGTTGGGCGGTACAATATCAATAATATCCTCTTTATTTTGTGTGCTTCAAGGAACTCCGTCACCGTGCTGTCGATGAATTACTTTCCATTGTCACGCACAATCTCGGCAGGTATCCCAAATCAGCATATGATATGGTCCCAGATGAAGTAAATAACTTCTTTTTCTCGGACCTTCTCGAAGGCCTGTGCTTCCACCCACTTAAAAAAAAAGTCATAAATAAAATAAACTTAGCCGTACCTAGGTCCGTTAGTAGAGGGCCGACGGTATCTATTCCCCATTTAAGGCCCCGTGAAATTCCTACTCAAAAACTAAAATCCCATGGTGTCAAGTTAGGAGCATGTGGTAGCAATTCATGGCTCGGACCTTTTGGATTGAATAACACATTAAAAGGTCAAGAATAAAGTTTCCAGAAAAATGCAAATATGCGGTCTAGAATGCGACGGCAAATCAGGTATGCGGACCGCATATCTGCCGCGGAGTTAGTCAGTGTGTTGGTTAATTGAAGTCAACTATGCGGTCAATAATGAGGTCTCAAAATAAAAATGCGGTCTGCATAGTCACCGCATAATCTCCTTTGAATATTGTTAAGGTCCGTTTTGCGGTGCACTTTGCGATCGCAGAACGAGAATACGAACTGCATTTCTGCCGCAGACTCAGTCAGAGTGTCTAGTTTCTGGGGATTATTTTGCGGTCCATCATGGAGGCTGCATGTTGGCTCTGCGATCGCAAACACGATTGCATATTTGACGTTGGGCCCTATTTTTCTAATTTTAAACCCGATGCCCCTATCGCTATATTCGGTGTTTATCTTATTTTGATCATTCTTCTGGGCATTTCTAGAGTGGGAGCGAGGGGTCTAAGTTAGAGAAAGTTCTCCCCATCCTATTGCTCCCTGGAATCTTGTTAAAGCTTTCTAAATAATTAATTGAAGGCACCTAAATCTTCTCCCCAACAGGTAAGACTTCTTCCCCTTAGCTCTCACTTCTACACTTACCTATAAGGGGTCATTATGGAGGTGATTCATGGGTATAGGAATGGATTCCTTACATGCATATAAAACCATGGAGTATTGGGAGGTAATGAACTAAAGGGAAGGCAATTAAGGTATAAAATGATAGGAATTCCCTTCACAAGGGACCTAAGATCATAATCCACCTTTAGTGTTTGATAATATGCTTGAAACAAGCTAGAGACTCAATCTCGTCTGTAATTCTCAACTTAAATTGTAATTCTTACCCAATAGATTGAAGTGCTAAGAGTTCCGGAAATTGCAAAGAGTAAGGAAATCTTTATTGAGGTATGTGTGGCTAAAACCCCATTTTATTAGAAATCGAGCTCCGTTGTCATTTACGAAAGTATTGTAAGAGTTGAATTGGTTAGTGTATTGATTGTTGTCACGTATTAATTGATTTGGAATTATCTATACATATACGTGAAGGATGTGTCTCACTGTGAATAATGTACTATTCTTGATAGTTAGAGAAGGATGATTAATTATGTGTTGAAATACTTGGGCTATAAGCCAACACCAAAACAAAGAATTATTCATACCAACTATGGGCTCTTTTACCTATGATTGCTACTTGAATTATTTTATGGTATATGTGTCTATGATCACAACTTGTAAAATGAATATTGAAAAGGGAAAACGATGTGATAATGGTGGCCCTGAGTGCCAAGGATATGATATGATATATGTGAAATAAAGATTCAGAGGTGTTGACTAATGAGAAAGGAGTAATGCTTGGAAAGGCGACCTAGAAGATCGGGTCGTGATCGGACACCATACCGCACAGATGGTGGTAATATGTTGATATTGAATTCCCGATAAGGGAAATGAAATATTGATTAAGAGTTATGCCTCAAATGAGGTGACCTAGCCGGTCGGGTCGTGACTGGACTCCGGTCAAAATGGTGGTGGTATTGAGAACAATGGTGAACAAGTGAAAAACATTCCCTAATCTAAGATTTGGGAATTGTATGGAAAATTATATGAATTGCATCTCTAATTTACCCATGTTATTTACTTGTACATGTTTGATAGTTCTTTCTAGTAAAATGGTATTTAGTTATACATACCAGTACAATTCAAATGTACTGACGTCCCTTTTCGTAGGGGCGCTACATTTATAAATGAATGTAGGTGGATCCATAGTGGATAGCGCCGATCGTGTGTAGCAGAGCATCCTTCTTCACAGAGTCTTGGTGAGCCCCTTTCTCCTTCAAAGGGATATATTGTGTAATTTATATTATTATGGACTTTCAAATTTTGAGGTATAGCCAGAGCCTTGTTGCGGCATTATTATACTGATCTTTTGTATCCTTAGAGGCTCCGTAGATGCTTGTGTGGGTTATGTATGGGTGGTATGGGATAGTTCAATGGACCATGTTATGATCTTTTACTCTTGTATCTTTCTTCTATGCTATTACTTGTACGGAACCTTTGGAACTTAACCATGTTTTAATGTTGTATTATAAAATGGACTAAGATGTTGAATGTACTACTTATACTTGTTTGAATAAAGATAAGCATGGCTTACTCATTCTTATTGAGTTGGGTAAATAGTGGTAGATAAGGCTTGCTCAATTGCGATCACTTGATTGAGCGCCGGTTGCGACCCCTCCAAAGTTGGGGAATGACACCCATTTCATAAATGCCATGGGGATAATATCGAACAGAGTTGTTCTCGGGGTTGATAGGATCATCGATGCGAATTTTTGACACTTACCACATTTTTTGACAAAGTCTTCGGAATCATTTTCCACAGTATCCCAGTAGTAACCTACTCTGATGATTTTGCGAACCAAAGACTAGGAGTGATTCCCACAAGTGCCTTCGTGGATCTGTCAAAGAACATAATCTGTTCCCCGGCCCCAAACATACTGCTAATGGTCCATCAAACGCTCTTCTTTATAATGCTCCCCAATTGTCTAGGGCGAACCTAGCAGCCTTCCTATGTAGAGCTATCGATTCTTTATGATATAAGGGGAGCTTTTATTTTTCAAATAGTCGATGTACTTATTCCTCCTGTCCCACATCAAACCTGTTGAATTTATCTCGATATGACCCTCTTAGATCACTGATCTCGATAACTGAACGATAGTCCCAAGATGATGTCGTCTTCTTCAATCGAGGACCCCAGGTTAGCAAGTGCATCGGCCTCACGATTTTGTTCCCGGACATATGATCCCGCGTCCACTCCTTGAAGTGGTGCAAAGTTAACTGTAGTTTGTTCAAGTACCATTGCATTCTATCCTTTCTAACTTCAAAACTTTTGTTTACTTCATTTAATACCTATAAAGAATTGTAGTTGGTTTTGATGACTTCTTCTCCCAAGCTTCTAGCTAGCTCGAGACATGTAATCATGGCCTCATGCTCGACCTCATTGTTATTCAATCTAGAGGTTTCAATAGATTTTCTAATGGTATCACCCTCAAGTCTAGACCTCTTCACATTTGAGGCACCATATATGAAAAGAGTCCATACCTCGGATGATGTACCCAAACATAGCAGGAGTTCTTTCTCCACTTCGGGCATGAGGGTCACCGTAAAATTGGCCAGGAAGTCAGCTAAGATCTAAGAATTGATGGCCATTGGGTTGGTATTCGATATCGTACCTGCTAAGTTCAATGGCCCATTTGGCCGATCGGCTCGATAGCTCGGGCTTATGCAAAACATTTCGAAAGGGTAAGTGGTTAACACACATATAGAGTGGCATTGAAAATATGGTTTTAGCTTTCGAGATGTGCTTATTAATGCAAGTGCTAATTTTTCCAAGTAGGATACCTAGTTTCAGTATCCCCTAGAATCCGACTTACAGAATAAATAAGAAATTGCGTACCTTGCTCCTTGAACTGGTCCCCCACTTACCGCTATTTTTGACACAACAAAATATAGGTAAAGCTTTTTGTCTACCATTGGAATATAATGAAAAGGCAAGCTCGATAGATATTAATTTAGATCCTCTAGGGCTTGGTGGCATTCCGGGGTCCATGCAAATTCCTTTTTTAGTAGGGAAAGAAATAGCGACTTCAATCTGAAGACCTCGAAATGAACTGACCTAAAGAAGATATTCGCTACGTTAGACTTTGCATAGATTTCATGCTATCCACAACCTTGATTTCCTCAATGGACTTGATCTTATATACCCCGATTTGACATCGTGAATTTGATAAACTGAATCAAGCCGACTCTGAAGACACACTTCTCCAAGCTAAGTTTCATGTTGTATTTCCTCAAGATTTGGAATGTTTCCTGCAAATGAGCTGAACGGTCCTCTACGCACAGGGACCTAACCAACATATCATCAATATAAATTTCCATTCTTTAACCTATTTGTTCTTTGAATATTTTGTTAACTAGGCGTTGGTATGTAGCTCCTACATTATTAATCCCGAAGGGCATTACGTTCTAACAAGAAGTTTCAAATTTATTATTACATAAAGTCTTTTCCCGGTCCTGCAGGTTCGTCTGAATTTGATTGTACCCCGAATCAGCATCGAGAAAAATTAGGATCTCGTGGCCAGCTGTGGCATCAATCATATGATCGATGTTTGGCAATGGGAAAGAATCATCCGGACATGCCTAATTGAAGTCCTTATAGTGTACACACATTTTATGGTTTTTTCCTTTCTTCCCAACTATAACTATGTTGATTAACCATTCGGGGTACTATATCTCCAGAATGGATCTTATTTTAAGAAGTTGATTACCTCATCCTTTATGAAAGCATGCTTTACCTCGGATTGGGGCCTGCTTTTTTGCTTTACTGGTTTGAACATGGGGTTGGTGCTTAGCCGATGTGTGATTATTTCTGGTAGAATCCCTATCATATCTAAATGGGACCAAGCAAAGGGGTCCATATTATCAATAAGAAATTGAGTGAGTTTTTTCCTGAGTTTGGGGGTCAATCCCATTCGCAGGTATACCTTTCTCTAGGGCAATATTCGATAAGTATGGAATGCTCCAGTTCTTTGACAGTTGACTTGGTTGCATCAGCCTCTTCGGGACCGATGAAGGTTCTAGGAGTAAGGAAGTCCTCTACTTCATCTTCGATTACCTGTTGATCTGACTCCATCGAGGCTGGGGGCTGTGATTGCTATTTAGCCGCCTGCTTACCTTTGGTGCTCAATTTTTTTGAGGTCAAAGTCCCTGGTATCTGTGCCATATCCTCGATTGCAAATACCTCTTTTGCAACATGTTGCTCTACGTAGACCATTTTCACTCATTCCTGTGTTGAGAACTTTATCATCTGGTGAAGATTTAAAGGCACTGTCGTCATGATGTGCATCCATGGTCTCCCGAGGAGTGCATTATACCTTATGTCGCCTTTAATAACATGGAATTTAGTGTCTTGCACGGTCCCGACTGGCAAGTAATATCTCCCTTTGTTGTTTCGCTTGCCATGCTGAAGCCATTCAAGTCCCGGGATGCAGGTGTAATCTGATCTTGTAGGCCAAGTTGTTCCTCGATCCTTGATTTGGTTATGTTTTCTGAGCTACCTAGATCCACTAAAACACGTTTAACTTGAAATTTTTTTTGAAAGGATGGAGATTACTAGGGTGTCGTTGTGAGGCTGAGATATGCCTTCTGCTTCCTCATCACAAAATGATATACGTCCTTGGGCACATAACTATGAGCCCATTTTTCTCTTAAGATTGATACTTTGGTGCGTTTGAATACAGGTCATTGAGGGACATTAATTTCGCCAATGATCATGTGGATTACATGTTGTGGTTCCTCTTGCTCATTTTTCCTCTCTATCCTTGAAGTTATTCTTAGCCCGATCACATACAATTTCTCGAAGGTAGCCCTTGTTGAACAACCGAGCCACTTTTTTCCCTTACCTTCCTACAATCCTTAGTTCTATGACCATGTGTGCCATGATATTTGCACATCAAGTTCGCGTTACTTTGAGAGAGATCAATTTGTATTGGCCTGGTCCACTTGGTGTCTTTGATTCTTCCAATAGTAGACACAGTCCTTGATGCATCTTCACTGAAGTTGTACTCCGATAATGGAGGTGCCATTGCGGGATCAGTATGATTATTGAATACGCTTTTACTCATGAATCCCTGAGAACTTTGACATCGATTGTCTCTCTGATCATTCCGAGGAGCGTTCGGACCTAAACCATTGTTCCTTCGATCCATATATGATTAATACCGTTCCTTGTTCGATCTTGGTTCCCTGTTCGTATCCCTCGGGGTCTTGGCCGTGAACCGGTTATGGTGAACCGAACCCAAGGGGCTCCCAACTGATCGCTCGACCCTAATTCTTTATTGATAATGGCTGTGCACATCTGACCACTTCACGGCTGGATATTCGATCAAGTTCTACTTTAATTATAGAGATGCAATCGAGATCCTTTCATTCAAACCCTGCATAAAAGCTTGTACTACCCAGTCATTGGAGACTGGTGGTAATTCCATTCTTTCCATCCGAAACCTGGACAAGAACTCCCTTAAAATCTTATCGTTCCTTTTTTTATTTTGAAGATGTACGATCTTCTTGTGGCCACCTTTATGGCCCCGACATGTGATTTCACAAATGCATCTACTAACATAGAAAGCGAGTCAATACTGTTAGGAGCTAAGTTGTTGTTTACCTTGAAAATATGAGTAATATTTAAATTTTATTTGTGGTTTTAAAGATACGTGATTAGATTCAATACCAATTAATATAATTGAGAAATATAAAGTAGAAATGAAAGAAATAAGTGAATAAAACCAATAAAACTCAGCAGCAGTAACCTCGAGGTTGGGTTAGAAAATAAGAACAATCAAGCAAGAAAATTAGGTAAGAACAATAAAGCTAAAGGATAATTCTGATGAGTAGTAGGTGAAAGTAGAGAGTATATTCTTTTCTCAATAATTGGATGATGTTACAAATTATTGGGTCCCCTTTATATAGTAGGGGAATGCTAAATATGGAATATTTCTATTTATAATAAGGAATATTCCTAATACAACTGTCTAACCGCCTAGTACGGAATCATACAATCATAATCCTGGATTTGAACAATCATCTTGGGAACGTGGCAGAAATCTAGCCCATTCTCTTACAAGTCAATAACGGTACTATTTCGGGGTTTGGCATACTCGACCCTAGCAGATATTGTGCTCTGTCTTTGAACTCAAATCTGGTCCACTGGGCTAGTACTCGACCTTGCCTGTACTTGGGCCCGGGATGGACCTTTGCGCCTATAAATGAAATGCCTCTAATTTTGACCGTATACAGATAGTCCACGCATTTCTTAGAGTAGGTCGATAAGAAATAAATTGATCTTTGACGCCTTGATCTTGATGCCAATCTTGTGATGTCAGCGTCTTAAGTGACTGAAAGGTTACTTTTTGTGCTCTTCCCAAAGTCATTAGTTGGTGGCAACGGACTATCGGCTTTTTGGCTTCCTAGTATTCTTAAATGAACTCTATAAATAGATCAACTTCACAATCTTAAAAACTTTATTCTCATACTGTTCTCAAATTCTCATTAGCTCTTTATATTTCCATGAATTTTCCCTTGTATTTTATTTGCTCTTATTTCATCATCAACCTTCTCTATTTTCTTGAATTTTTACATTATAATTGGTTAAGAAATCCAAATCGGTTCCCCAAAAAGAAAAAGCTTCTTCATCTTCTCGACCGACCAAGAGTAAAGCGGTAGTGCTTTATCGTATTGAGGAGTGCATTCATGTCGTGGGAAATAACGTCGGATTTCGAGATCGAGAAACTTGTATCAACACTAGGATGATGCGAGCCCATGTCTTGATACATCTGTTTGATAACCAAGGATGAGCTCGAGCAAGTAAGAAGGACTACAATTGGGAGTACAAGGACGTAGTGATCCCTTCCCCCGAGGAGGATATCACTACATATAAAGCGGGGTACTTAAGCATGTAAACCTACCCATTCATGTTGGGCCCTACAATTCCAGATTAGGTTCCCATAGACCTAGTTATTATTGACTTTTGCCAACGATAATAAGTAACGCTTTTCCAGATCTACCCTTCATTCTGGCGAATCATTCATTTGGTCAGATTCTTTTTGAGTTAGATCAAGGGGATGCCTTTCACCCTCGACCATCTGATCAGACTGTACAGTCCTCGACTCTATCGGGGTGGCTTGATAAAACTGCAATGCCGTTCTCTCAAATCTCTCTTCTCCAGTATCGATGAGGAAAAATACTAGGGGTGGATGAGCCGGTTTATCCGAGTCAGGACCTCCGACCTAATTCTTAGTGATTGGATGCCGTTCCCCGAGAAGTGGAACATGAAACGTAAGTACATGTTTGTCGATGATTACTTTATACCCTGCTTTCTCTTATTTTTCTCAGTTTTGTCTTTTCCCTTGGTATAACCCCTTCCAATGACACAGCTACCGCTTGGTTTACTACTGCGGTACCGGACCTCGAAGGCTGGGTCTATAAACTGGCTTCCACTTCCTCCCATTCGGAGAGTTGCTGGCGAGATTTGGCCAATGGCCGATGGGAGGGTAAAAATCATGGTGAGTTCTCTCATTTGTTTTCTTGTACTTCTTCAGTGGAATACTTACTTCATTTTTATGTAGGTCTCTAAGATTCCATTGCTATGTGGCCAGCCCCAGCTGGTGGATAAGAGAGCCCGAATCCTTCTAAAGAAAAGAAAAAAGGGAGTCACTTGAAAATCCCTAGAAGCCCAAGAAAAATGAGGCATGAAAGCCTAAAGCGGATATGGTGCCTTATCTGCAAAAATGATCTAACGCCTTCGGGATAAGGAGGAAAAAGAACATGACAATTGCATGTAGGTAGCCCGTAAAAGAGGAACACTGGTGCTTTGAAGTCTATCAAACCTATGGTGGTTAATGTGGTTCATTCAAGAGTCGAAGAGATCTCCAAGGGGAGTTCAAGCAAAGTCCCCACGCCATCACAAAAACAAAAAGGTACCTCGTCTAGGAGGCCATTTGGAGAACGAGGGGCCTGATCTAGAGCTCCTCCAAATAGAAAAGAAAGTCCCGAGTGGATCACTTGGGGTAATTAATATGGAAGACTCACCGCTTGGTCCTGAGTTCTCCAAGGGGAAAATCCGGGATGCTCAGAACACGAGATCTTCTAATGTGAGGGCAAGCCAAAAAGGGCATGACATCTTTCAAGAATTCCTTACAAGGATTGAAGATGGCCCCGACCCACATTCTTCTTTCATCTTGTATGAGGCTCGTCGGCTCTTCTAACAAGAGAGTTTTCCGTCCTTTTGAATTACGCCTGCGCTTTGTTCTTGCTATTCCGAGTTTAATGTTTCCCTTTTTCTGAAGGCTGTGGAACTCCATAAAGGGCATTTTCCATGTCTCGAGCTGATCTTGCTCAATACGAGGCTGAGCTTAAGAAGATCACCGAAGAGATAGATATTCTTCAAACCTTATATGTCAAGAAAGAGGAGAAGATCAACAATCTTCGGGTCGAATTGACAAAGGCTTGACAAGAACCAAACATGCTTACCAAAATGGTAATATTCCCTTTGAAGTTTTATTATGGATTTGCTCGCTCGGTCTTCTAGCATGTTACTTTTAAGTTTCAACAAAAGGGAGAGCTGGTGGAGAAGCTTTGGAAGAAGCTCAAGCTGAAGGAGGTCGAAACCCTGGGGTGGAGGCGACGTATGGACAGTCTTGCCTCTGAAAAAGAAACTCGGTAGGAGTAGCTAGCTTTACTCGAAAGTCAGCTTAAAAATGTAAAGTGTAAGAGAGCCTGGCTTGAGGCCGTGAACTTGAGAATGTTAGGTCTAAGTCTGCTGCCGAGCTGGCCAAGGACAAATTTGATGCTGAAACAATTATATCTTCGTACCAAGCCGATGCTAAAATGGATAATGCCTAGTAAAAGGATATCTATTTCACAACAAAAGTTAAGTTATCAAATGCACTTGACCATGCTAGGCGACAGTCCCGGAGGAAAATCCTCGAGGAGGTACATGCTCATGGCTTTGATCTCTCAACCGACATTAAAAGGGAGAAGACTTTGGAAGAAGACTCTGCTGATTTGCTTTCTGATGAGGATGATTTAGCTAGTGGCTCTGAGAGTGGGGCAGACGAAGATGAAGTATCAAGGGTGAGACTGTCAAAGATGCGGCTCCCGGAGATGCAGCCGCCAAAGATGTGGCCTTTAAGTAGATTTAGGTTTCCTTATTTTGTTTTCGTGTTTTTTATTCAAGTATCCCTGCTGTAAATATCTATTGTAATCATTTTTTGGAAATAAAAAGGAATTTTTTTGTCTCATTTTTGACTTGTGTTGAATTTCATTTTGTCATCACCTCTTAAGTTTTTAGTTAATCCTCGAGCTAAGCTTAGATCATTTTGATGTGAGTTTGGAATAGTGGGACTCTTGAGTCCAAGTTGAGTGAGAATGAGGTCTCGAATTCTGTATATTTTGGCCCTTAGGTTCTTTTTGATCCGCCTTAGGATCTCTAGTTGGCCCTTAGGCTCTTATATATCATCCCTAAAGCTCTTTAATTTGGGCCAATTCGGCCTCAATAATTACTATATAATTTTTCCCTCTTTTCGGCTAAAATACGTAGTAAATTATTCCTTAGCATGTGCTTTCTAACCATTGAGTTTTTCAAAGGTTCTATGGGTCGAAAACTATTAATATTGTGTTTGTGTAAACATAATCGAATACCTTTAGAGGGTTTTCAAAGGCTGATGTTATCGAAGCCTGTAGTTTTTTTGAGAGCTGAATTTGTCGAAGCCCTTTTGCTTTGGCTGATGGTAGGCTGATCTAACCTTTTTTTTATGAAGTGTTTTAAGGCCTTTAATTTATAGCGGAAGTCAGATGTCTCTGAGCTACATTATTTCGGCCGTAGTCGTTTATATGACCATAATCTTTAGTATGACCGCAACCTTTTATATGACCGTAGACTTTAGTATGGCTGTAGCCTTTTATATGGCCGTATCCTTGGGGTGTGTCTTTTGGACTTGTTTCCCAATAACTTTTCGATCTTGTTCGAAAAGTTAATCCCCAAGTATATTACCCTTGGCCCATATTTCGGGGGGATGCCTCATTGAGGTCTTGTGAGTTTGACTTTTCGATGGCTGAGGCAAGTTGACTGTCGATGACAGTCCCCAAGTATCTCGGGGTTACATTCATGCTGTGGCCCTTGAGCCATTTCCCGTAGGATTGTAAGTGTAGAGCTCGTGTAATAGTTGGCCTTCTTTTGGGACTGAAAATGCTTTTGATATAAATAGGAAGCTTCTTCAAATAATGGATACATGCGTACATGTTGTGATCGAGGTTAGACTATTCTATTTGGACATGGTTCATCTAATCATTTGGCCCATTACGAAGTTTTTCTATTGAGATCCTCTTAGGTGTGAAATATTTTCCTTGAAAATATGACCTCCGAGGGTGATGCCCCCCAGTATTCGAGGTTGATTGAAAAGAATCATTGGATACTGTTGAGTTTTCCTTAGGTAGCATATGGTTGTTGCCTCATTTAAAACCTTGTCGGTAAAACCCATTTGGGACAAGGGTGTCTCCGATAACTTCATTTGAGGATCTATAATGAGTTAGTTTTAAACTCAAATAGACAAAAGGATAAAGCCATACCTTAACAGTAGTACCATTTGAGTAATGATACGATCCAATTGTTTGGTAGTTTTTCACCTTCCATTGTCTCAAAATTTGTAGGATCCTTTGCTGAAAACCTGGAGGACTCGGTCAGTCTTTCCCAAATCAGGCCAAGCTTTCCTTCATTCAGGTCTCGAGTATTGAGGGTAACTTTTTGTAGAATTAAGTTGCCGATTCCGAAGTGTCAGATAATGATTCTTCTATTGTAGTACCTTTCGATCCTTTACTTTTGAGCGGCCATACGAACAATGGTTGCTTCTTATTCCTTATCTAGAAGATCGAGGCTAGTGTTCATGGCCTTATGATTTGATTCCTCTGATGTGTGTTGGAACCTGGCATTGGGTTCTACGACTTCGACATGGATGAGGGCCTCAGAGCCATACACTAAAGAGAATGGGGTAGCCCCCATGCTAGACTTTAGTTTTGTTCAATATGCCCATTGGACATGAGGTTGAACTTTTCTCCATTTTCCCATCGCATCTTCCAACCTCTTCTTTACGTTTTGAATTATGGTTTTGTTCGTGGACTTGACCTATTCATTTCTAGTTGGATCGTATGGTGTCGATAAAATCCTCTTTATTTTGTGGGCCTCAAGGAACTCTGTCACCTTGCTGCCGATGAATTGTTTTTCATTGGCACATACAATCTCGGCAGGTATCTCGAATCGACATATGATGTGGTCCCATATAAAGTCAATAACTTTTTTTCTCGAACCTTCTCGAAGGCCTGTGCTTCCACCCACATAGCAAAATAATTATTTATAAAAAAAACTTTGCTTTACCTGGGGCCGTTGGCAGAGGGCCAACTATATCCATTCCTTATTTCATGAAAGGCCATGGGGATAAGGCCAAATGGAGTTGTTCTCTTGGATGATGGATCATCGGTGCAAATCGTTGAAACATATCATATTTGTTGAAAAATAGTTTGGAATCTTTTTCCATCTTATCCCAGTAGTAACATGCTCTGATGCTTTTGTGAACCAATGAATCGATGCCGGAACTCCTTGAAGCGGTGCAAATTTACCTATAGTTTATCCAAGTACCGTTGCATTATTACCTCTCGAACATTGAAACTTTGGTTTACTATATTTACAAAAAATAAAGAATCGCACTTGGCTTTGATGACTTTTTCTCCCAAGCTTTTAGCTAGCTCGAGACCTCTTTGTTAGTTAATCTAGAAGTTTTAATAGTTTGTCTAATGGTATCACCCATGGGTGGCTTCGAAACTATGCCAAGTCCGGACCCCTTTACATTTGAG
Organism: Nicotiana benthamiana; assembly: GCA_034376525.1. Taxonomy (NCBI): domain Eukaryota; kingdom Viridiplantae; phylum Streptophyta; class Magnoliopsida; order Solanales; family Solanaceae; genus Nicotiana; species Nicotiana benthamiana. The sequence goes on from CM067325.1 coordinate 108,392,475, forward strand.
GCAGCCTCTGTGAAGAGAGTCCATACCTATGATGATGTATCCAAACTTAGCAGAAGTTCTTTCTCTACCTTCGGGGTATGAAGCAAAGGCATGCTCGACAAGTATCGCTTTAGTTCTTCTAAGGATCACTGGCATTCCGGGGTCCACACAAAACTCTTTTTCTTCTTGAGCAAGGAAAATAAACGATGACTTCAATCTGACGACAACGAAATAAACTGACCTAAAGCAGGAATACGCACTGTTTGCCTTTGCAAGACTTTCACACAATCTCTTCTCGGGGTTGATTTCAATACCTTGATTGGACACGATATAGTAAAGGAACTTACCCGTGCCAACTCCTTTCAACACTAGAGGTGCTTCCTATCATGACCCATTTCAATAATAGGTCATGATGGTGGCCAACTCCATTGTCTAGAAAGCCAATGTGGAAAAATGCTGTATAATTCCTTATTTACTTTTACTAAAGTAACTGCAATAATTCCTTAAGTTAAAGTAAAACTAGAAATGATCAATAACATGCCAAAAAATAATCATACAACCCAAAAATAATAGTCTACTAATGTGTGTACCAGGACATTATGTCACAAGTTTAGGGTATCTAGTAGAACATACAAAATAATCAATCTATCCTACTGCCCGGAATAGAATAGACAGCAAAAACAAATAAGAAAGACTCTATCATGCTACTCAACGAAACAGGAAGGGGACTAGCTCACCGTAGATGTTCCGAAATCTACTTAGGGATGCACCTTAGACTGATAGCCTGAGATACCTGCCTCAGATCCCATACAACTAAGTGCAGAAGTGTAGTATGAGTACATAAATAATATGTACCTAGTAAGTATCCCATATAATCTCGAAGAAGTAGAGACGAGAGGTCGACTTGATACTTAGCAGAAGAGACGTCAACTTGATACTTAATAGGGTCAAATAATATGAGAAATAATTTACACTAAGAATGGATAGAACATTTAATTAGCATTTCATGGCAAGAAATAACAGTTCCTTTTTCCCGATAATATCATAGTTAACCATTTACATTTCAAGGCTTATACAAAGTTAAGTACACAGGAAGATACTAAGAAAAACATGCGGAAGTAATGTCTAGGGTCGTATGGCCAGATCCAATAGAAACAAAATATTATCCACTATTGACGGTCGAACGACATGAATCATAGATGCATCTATTACCCCGCTCATGAATCACATGTGCGACACGATCAAATATAAATAAACTCAACAACAAGCATATATCAGAGAAACAATTATTCACAGAAATATTCAATTTCTCTTTGAAAGTCCATGGAAGGTAAGGGTCCTCTTACTAGTCTTTTTTCTTTAATCAACATGATTTATACAAATCCGAATTGAACATCAAGTTAATAGAATATCATATAAAGCATGCTTTTGGGTCCTAGACTACCCGGACTTACCATAATTATATCTTCAGATGGACTCTCTTCACCTAGTGCGTACGTAGCCCCCTCATATAGTAGTAATTTATTCAATTATTATGCCTATGGGGACAATTCCCCTTTACAAAGTTCGAAAAGAGACTTACGTCATTGCACGTATACATCCAAATTCCAAGAACAAGCCCAAATTATCAATTTGGAGCCAAACAATCAAAAAATAGTTAATTAGAAACTACTCAATAAAAGCTCACAAGAACATATTCTAGCTATTTAAGCAATTTCCCAACCCTCAACATAAGTTTCTTAAAATCTGACCCCGGGCCCACGTGCCCGGATTCCGATATTTTACGAAGTAAGTTGTTCTCTATAACCTAAGGATCAATAATAAATGATTTCTAATTCATTTCATAATTAATTTTGTGGTTAAATCTAACTTTTCTCAAAACCCTAGGTTTTGCTCTAACCCCTTATTTTTGCCTTAATCCTAGTGTTTAATCTACCTAAGACACAAGTATTAAACTAATAGTAAGTGGAATAAGCTTACCTCAAGATGCTAGGTTGAAGTCTTCGTTCAAAAGCTCCCAAAAAACCAATGGAGGAGTGAAAAGTGGAAAAAAGTGACATAGAGCCCGTATTAAGTGAAGCTCACTGCTTTAGTGATTTTCGCATTTGCGCTCCCGCTTCTACGACAAATAGGACACATCTATTGAACTGGCCAAGCAAGCTACGACCGCTTCTACAGTCTCGAAGCCACTTTTGTGGTTCGGGCTGGCCTTTCTTGGCCGTATCTGCGATAGTCAGACCGCTTCTGCGGTCTCGCACCTGCAGTCGACAAACTGCATGTGCGGATATGAGAGAAGAAGATGCTTTAGCACTTCTACAAAAATTTAAACTTCACTCAAACCTCGTCGGATTAACCCTCGTGGCTCCCGGGCGCTGCCCACACATATCAAAAAGTCTGAAATCATGAAGCAGACCTACTCGAACATTCAAAACCCAATACAATCCTAAATCTAATAATTACCCCTAAAACCAATTGAATCGAACTTATGAACTTCAAGTTCTTAATATTTCTTTAACGAGCCGAAATGTCCTTAAACTACTCAGAGTGTCACCAAATTTTGCGGGCAAGTCTTAAATGTTATTTCGGACCTGTACCATGCTCCAGAACCAAGATACAAGCCTGATACCCATGTGATCAATCTTTAATTAGTTTCTTTGATACTTAGAATTTCAATTTAAAAATTTCTAATAAAAATTCATTACTTGGTCTAGGGACCTCGGAATTCAATTCCGCACATACGCTCAGATCCCATATTTTCTTGCAGACCCTCCAAGACCGTCACACATGAATCTTGGTCCGTTTGCTCAAAAAGTTGACCAATGTAGAACTTAGTCTATTAAGAAAATCCTAAGGAATCAAATGAACATATTTCAACCCAAACTCTTCCAAATCTCGAACAACCAATCCGCGTAGGTCGTAAATTTTTTAAAGTAAGCACGGGAATTTTTATTTATTGGAATAGGGTTCCAAAAGACAAAACGACCAGTAGGGTCGTTACATTCCCCACCTCTTATAAAATGTTCGTCCTCTAACGGACATAGAAAAGTAACTGAGCTATTGAATAAATGTGGATATATGCTCCGCATGTCCTCCTCGAACTCCCAGGTCGCTTCCTTGACTGGTTGTCCCCTCCACTATATCCTCACCGTAGAAATTCTCTTGGACCTCAACTGGCAATCCTGCCTTTCAGTAATGGCAACTGGCTCCTCCTCATAACTGAAACTCTCATCTAGCTGAATAGTACTAAAGTCTAACATATGAGACAAGTCGGCATGATACTTCCGAAGCATCGATACATAAAATACCAGGGGGGAGTATGGCAAGCTCGTCAAAAGCCTTCCCAACTCGCCTCAACACCTCAAATGGGCCAATAAACCTCGGGCTTAGCTTACCTTTCTTCCGAAATATCATAACGACGTTCATTGGTGAGACTTTCAAGAGGACCTTATCGCCAAACATAAATGACACATCACGCGCCTTCTAATCCACATAACTCTTCTGTCTGGACTGAGCTGTGCGAAGCCTCTCCTGGATTAACTTTACCTTGTCCAAGGCATCCTGTACCAAATCTGTACCGTATAACTTAGCCTCACGAGGCTCAACCCACCCGATAGGAGAACGACAATGTTGGTAATATAAAGCATCGTATAGGGCAATCTCTATGCTGGACTGATAGATGTTGTTGTATGCAAACTCAGTCAAGGGTAAGAACTGATCCCACTGTCCTCCAAAGTCAATCACACATGCCCTAAGCATGTCCTCCAGAATCTGAACTATCCGCTTCGATTGCCCGTTGGTCTGAGGATGGAATGTTGCGCTAAGCTCTACACGGGTCTACACGGGTCCCCAACTCACTCTGAACAGCTCTCCAAAAATGGGAAGTGAAGTGAGGGCCTCTGTCTGATATGATGAAAATAGGCACATCGTGTAACGTGACTATCTCCCAAATGTATATCAGAGCATACCTCTCAGCTGTATATGTAGCCACCACTAGAATAAAGTGGGACGACTTGGTCAACCTATCAATAATCACCCACACTAAATCAAGTTTCTAAAGAGTGGTGATTTTACCACTCATTCTACTCTCTTTTCCTTAACCTTTATATCCGTTAACTATAATATAAGGTCATTTATGGTGTGTATTGTTAGACTTTCAGGTAAGTGATGCTACAAAGTGATTTGAAATGAATTGAAGTGGAATTGAGCAAAATAAGATGATAACAATGCAAAAATCTCAAGTGATTCCGCATCTACTGAGAAGTGGTCACAGAAACCTCGTATATGCGGAAGTAAACTCACATCTAAGGAGCTGGACAAAATCTCAGGAACAACATGTGTGGTTGGTTTTCTGCTGCTACTGTGGTGCATCTGCGATGAGCTACATCTCTGATGGAAAAGTTTAATTGGAAATTCGCTTATGCGAAAACTGGGAAAAAATGCCAATTGTAGTAGCTTTGCAACAGTGTCTTCTTGGGCCCGTTAAACCTATTTTTTTGGCTCAATTGTAGTGTTTTGAATTACTTAACATGATTCTATTACCTGACATACCTTGTTTTGATTTTTTGTAGGTGCTAAAGTTAAAATGGGCCCAAACATTAGCGGACAACAACATGAAATTAAATAATAAATTGAGGAACCATATGATGAATAACACTTCATATCAGCTGCATGTGAGCAGCGATATATATGTGAACTCGTCAATAGAAGGATAGTTCTTGAAAAGGGCATCAATGAAGACAAATAGGCCGAGAAGCTCCCGGATATCCATGCCCGGCTCCATACATCTGGATGGTCATGCTTCATTCCCACTCCTTGCAAAGCTAAATAGGAGTGGGTCCGTGAATTCTATGCAAACCTTAGGCGCACAGATTTTGCCAGCCAAGTAGTCGTCATCAGAATAAAATTGGTGAGGTTTAGGATCAAACAAATAAATGACATTCTTGGGATTCCCAAATATCCAGTGGAGCCGGTGCAAGAGAAAGATCATTGTGAAAATGGGGAATGTCTTGTCTCCAAACTCTTCCCTTCTAGCCTTAGAACCAAATGGGGTAACATGAGAAAATGGTTGAAATCAATTGACTTCACTGCTGAAGAAAAAATGTGGATGTACATCCTTTGCAGCAGAGTGTCTTCTTGTGGAACCATCTCAGATGTCTCCTACACCATGGCATTGATCATTGCATTCATCCTGGACGACATTCTAGTGAAGGTCAGGTACTATATCCTATGGGAGATGAGGGTTTACTTGTGAGACAAGGATGCAGCGATGATGTTTCCATCATTGATCACACAGTTATGCACTAGAGGAGAGGTTGATGTGCATAGCACTAATTAGTGGCTACCAGCTGATTAACCTTTTCATCATTGAGAGTGACATTAGAGGGGAGTTTAGTCAAGAGAAAGAAGAGGAAAGTCACCACCATGACTGCTGGTTCATAGTCATCTTCACAGGCGGCTATACCACAGGGGCCATTCGGGATGCTAAACTTCGAGCTTGTATCTATTCAGGAGTTAGTGTCACAGCTTGCGACTGGGCCATCTTTCTTCTCAGGGAAGAAATAAAGAGCTACTTAGACTCGCATAAGAGCCAAACAGAGTCTCATGAGAAGATGACATCATTAGTGATTAGACTTGAGACATCCTACGACATTTTAGCTAATGCCCATGTTGTTCTTTTGGTAGACTTTATGAAGGAGAAGGAGAAGAAAAAAAAGAAGAGAAAATTCATGATAAAAATTTGGAGAGGCATTAAGGCAATATTCAAGTGGGGAAACCCAGGAAAGAAGATGCAAGTGGAAGACGAAGATGATAGTGAGAGTATTTCTTGATGTCAGGGGCTCTTGGTGATGGTGGTGATAATGATGATGCTAAGGAGACTGGGGATGATGGAGCTATGAGTACAACACAATATTGATCAGCCATCCTCCCATAATTTGCTAGTCTGATGCAGACCTTAGAGAGGCCCTCAAACTAGTTATGCTTTATATTTGATATTGTGTAGTAGGGATACTGCATCGTTTTTAGTTGTGGTGGCTATAAGGGTATACTTTATTCATGTTTTGATATTGTGTGCACTTGCTGGGCTTATTCTGTTACTATGGATTCTATGTGCCATTGCCGGGCTTATTGTTATGCCGTTGTGGATATTGTATGCCCTTGCCGGGCTATTTTGAGTAGCAGGTGCTCTTGCTGAGCTTGCTTGGATTAGTCTTGTTTTTTATCTTTCTTTCGTTATTTATTTTCCTTTTTTGTAGCTTATTGTTGTTCGTATTAGTTTCTATTATTTTAGTATCCCTTTTAGTATTTTTTTCCTTTTATTTTTATTTCCCTGGGTTTTTTTCATGCTACAATTCTTTCCCAAGGAACATTTTGAGGTGAACCAGGTGACTTTTCCCTATGGCGTGATAACTTTCTTAAGGGAATTAATCATATGTTTCTAGGAGGAGACTTTTGGATTATTTGGTACTAATAAAATTAGACTCTTGTATGTGAAGTCTTAATTATGAATACCCCTCCGAAATTTTGGTTTTCAACTAAAACAAGTAAGTTGCATGGTGTAAAATAATTCTTGTGATAAATTTTTGGCTCTTTTAGTGACTCTTTGTCCACTACTTTGAATCCACTAGTTTGAATAATATTGCTCTAATTGATATTACTAGAAAATGAAATTGACTCATCTTGATTAATTCACGTACCATGTGTGCTAGTGTCTGTGCAAATAAATTTTCTGTTTACTTTTATCATCTAGAACTTGCCCGGTTGGTCTTTCAACGCTAATGATAGTATGTTTGGTTGGAGGGATGATCTTAGGCATTCCTTATTTTATTTGCAAAACCTCTTTAGCCTTTCAAGCCTACCTTTGTATAAATGAAATCACTAGTACCCGATTTGAGCCTGTAAACCTTTTCTTTGGCTAACTCATTACAAACCTTTCCTATTTTGTAAAATAATTCCCTATTTTGAACCCTTACCTCCTTGAACATTGAGAATGAGGATAAAAGCCTAAATTGGGGATGTGGTGTCAAAATGGAAATTGGTAAGGTTGTACATTGAGTGTATGATCATATACCTTAAAGTGTTTGTATTAAATTATTCAAGCTCCAAAGAAATCTACACACACACACACACACATATATATATATATATATAATACAAAGGAGAGAAATATTTGAATGTATATAAATTGTGGAGCCTTGAAGAAAATTAGAAAAGGTATTTAAGGTAGTTCTATATTGGGAAATAGATGCCAATGAGGCTATGTGGGTGGAAGAGCAACAAAGTGCAAAAAGAATGACAAATGTGAGTAGTGTTCAAGGAGGATGAATTCACTTGTATCCAAATGCTTATCCGTCCCTTCCTTAAACCTACATTACAAGCTCAAAAAGTCCTTTTGGGATCTCCAACCGAACATTCTTGAATATGCGATGAATTAAAATAAGGTCAAGCTTATGGTATGAGATGTTGTAACACTTGAAATTCTTTGTGAGAGTGAGTGTTTTTGTAAAAATTTATTCCTTATGTTGTATTGTAAATATAGTGATTTTGGGACTTTTGTTCTTATGAGGGCATATGAATTAGGAAGGATTGGTGTAATTCAATAAGTTGAGCATATGCAGTGGACTAGAGCTCTTAAGTCACTACTTGAGGCTTATTCTTGTCACTTAATTGTTTTTGAAATTTTCTTGCACATTCTTGAAGTTGTTTTTAAATGAGGGAGTTATTTGGAAAAGTTACACACACTTGAGCCTAGTTGTTAGTACCAACCAAATCCATAAGTATGGATCTTAAATTGGAGAATGTGATATGTAAATATTAGCAATACCACTTATTTTTAAATGGTAAATCCTCATTGAAGTGTTGGTTTTGATTTGTTTGAGGACAAGCAAAAGCTTTAAGTTGGGGTGTTGATGAGCGGTGATTTTACCACTAAATATGCTTTCTTTTCCTTAATTTTTATGTCCTTTAACTATAATATGATGTCATTTATGGTGTGTATTGTATGATTTTCAGGTAAATGATGCTACATGGTGATTTGAATTGAATTGAACTAAAATTGAGCAAAATAAGGTGAAAACAATGCAAAAGTATCCAGGATTCCGCATTTACAGAGATTTTGTCGCAGAAGCGACCTCGCATATGCAGAAGTAAACTCGCAGATGCGGAGCTAGACAAAATCAGGAATCGCATCTGCTATTGGTTTTTCACTTCTGCCATGGCGTATCTGCGCCTAATGAACCGCATCTGCGGTGGCAGCGTTCAATTGGCAATCCGCTTCTGTGATAAGAACTTCGCATCTGCGGAGTTGCATATGCGATGATTCTTATGTAGGTGCGGAAGTCGAGCATCAGACCTGGGCAAATTTGGTATTTCACATGTTCTCATCCCTAAACCATTTTTATACTCGTCCAAGCAGATATTTTAGGGATCTTTGGCTTATTTTCAGTTCATAGAGCTTGAGAGAACAAGTATTGAAGCTAAAGTTTTCCACACACACTTGGATCTTGAAGATTGAAGCTTTTTGAATATTTAAGTGAGCAGTATTTATTTGCAACACTTGAATCTTGATTATAGAAGTATTCATATTTAAAGTGTGGATTAAATACCTTGTTGTGCTTATGTATTGAATGATTTTTGTGCTTTTATGAAGTGAGTTATTGTTACTTTAGTTATTCTTGTTCTTTAATATTTCCAAAGGGATTAGCTAAGCCTAAAACTCGCCCATTAACTCTACATTAATTTTGAAAAAGATATTTTGTGGCTGGGAAAGATTAATTAACAAGAACTTGCGGCGTTAACCCGAATTTTGTAGATGCTACATAGGGATAGAATTGAACTACTTGTAGCAATCTCGGGTGAGCTTAATATTCTAATTGTTTTAGGGATAATTCAATTAGGAAGTCTTGTTAGTCTTCAAAAGGAGCTAATTAAGAATTATTATCCGTCGCTAATTAACATAAACTCACTCGTATTTGTAAAATCATGAAATATATTGGATCATTACTTGAGTGTATTTCCCGATGCATTCATACATGTAGCCATTGATTATTTTACTTGCTTTCTAGGTTAGTTTACATTTTTGCATTTAGGTATAAATATTTTCAAACAAATTTTTTTATTGTTTGGCATTGCGCGATAAATGATGGTTTTCTTACATTTGTAATCACCTACAGATTGTTCTCTGTGGGGTTCGACCCTGACTCATAGTTGCATAAATTATATTGTATGCAAACATGTCCATTTACTTTTTAGTAGTAGGTCTGGACAACATCAAAACTTGCCTCGTTGTCGGGGAACAATTTGGCGTAACTTAGGTTGTTTGAGAAATAAGTGTAAGTGCTTTGGTCCAAACTTGTGAATATTTGTGTAATTAATTTTTCTTATCTTGGTCAATTTTTGTTGTTTGTTTCTTGTTTATTTTCTTATTTTTGAAAAATGACATCATATGATGATAATTGGTCGGAAGGTAGTTGTTCATACTTTGACGACCCTTGTCCTTATTGTGGAGGACCACACTCATGGCAAAATTGTTTAAATTCTCCTGGGGTGGATTGTGCGCACAATCTCAAACCCATGAGTAGAGTATTTGTGATAAGTGTGGTTTCCAAATAATTGTGCATATTTGTCCTTCCCTTCCCCAAGCCCCTACTATAATGATTCTACTTTGTGTGATTAGAACTATAGGGCAATGGAAGTGGAAGTTGAGCATGGACAAGGTTGAGAGTTCAAGCCTATGTTGGAGTGTTTACTTGAAGAAGGAAAGATGGGGCAAAATGCCTTGGAGGAACTTTTGAAGAATAGTCTCTAAAATGACTTAGCATTTGAAAGGATGCACCCACAAATGGATGAAATGATTGAAGCCTTAAGGGTTCAAAAAGCCTCGGAAGTGAATGAAAGCCAAGAACCTTCCTCGGAGATTGAAGTTGAAAATCCGTCCTTGACCCTTGATCAAAACCAAGAAGAACACTCAAATGCTCACAAAGATAAAATGATGCTCATGTTGGAGACCATTCTTGAAAATGAGAAGAAACAAAACTTTGCACTTGAGGACTTGAAACAAAGATTGAATTACAATGATGAAAACATCCGTAATTTTGTGGATCAAATGCAAATATTTGTTGAGGCTCACTATACCCACCAACTTGAGAGTGTGGAAGAAAGTGAAGAAGAGTCCAGTTCCGAGGAAGAAAGTGAACTTTACTATGAGGATTCAAGAATTGAACATCCACCAACCAACTCCATGAGTATTATTGGTGCCAAGAAAAATATGGAATTAGAGTGATCCGGTGTAAATGAAAAATTGGTTGAAATTGACTCTAGTTCGGGGGAAAGAGAGGATGTCAAAATTCGAGAAAAATTGCAAAGTGAAGGTTTGAAGTTATATTCCAAGTATTTTTCAACATTGAAATTGTGTGGTGATATGGAAATCGAACTACACAGGTAAATGAGGGATTGCGAGGAGGAAAGGCAACAATTATACATTTTATAGCTTGAGGAAGCAAGAAAGCCAGGTGACATTCCTCACATGAGAGCCAAGAAGTGCAAAATGAAGAATTTAAAGATTGGATTGATCATCGACTTACCACCCCATCGCTCGATGTCACAAGATTGATTCCAAGCTAGGTGCCCGATTCATATCATCCAAGTGGCGAGAAAAGTGGTAATGTTATTTGCGTCGTGCCACGACGTTAAATGCGGGATTTCGTGGGAGGCAATCCATCATTTTAAAATTTCTTTTGAGTCATTTTTAATATTTTCTTTTTTTAGAATAGCTTAGATATTATTTTTGACCAATCTGCCATGATATAGATTTTTTGGAGTTGATTTCAGCAGGTCGGAGTGGTCTAGAGGGTCAAAACTAGTGGCTGCGGATACTGTGCAAAAATTTTCTGGTGGAACCGCATTTGTGGATTTTCTATCGCAGATGCAGTCTTGCAAAATCTTTCAAAAAACTACAAAAGCATCATAAATCGCAGAAGAAGCCCGTTGGCCACATAAGCGGCACTGCAAATGCGTCAAAAGCACCGCAGATGCGGAAATCGAGCAGGTCTTTAATTTGAAAAATTTTTAGACGCCTCATTTGCCCAGGTAACCTCCGCATACTATTTTCCCCCAGCCCTAACTCCCCAAACTCGAAAAAAAATCTCCAAAACTTCACGAGACACTCGTGAATTCTTTCTCTCTTGGACAAGACTCAGGTTATGTCCTCTGAATCCTCATCTATTTCTCTTCTCTTTCCGTTCATTCTCTCTGATTCTCCTTTGCAAACATCCCAACACATTATATTTTTTATTTTGTATGACGTTTTTAGTTTCAATTTAATTGCTATTAGTTTTAGGATGTGAGGGAAATTGGTTGAGAGACTTCATGATTTTGTGTTGTTATTATTAACATAAATTTGTGGAAATCTGAGTACCTAATTTGTTTGATGAAGAGGCCATTTTAACTTGCATTCAAGTCGTTCGACACAATGCTTAAAACAAAATTCCTTGCTAAGTACCACAAATCATGCCCAATAGAATCAAAACTTTATATAATGCGCTAATTGAGAAGTGTTGAGTATAAATTAGTTGCCAAAATGGGCTTAGAGAATAAAAACTTGGAAGAAAATCTGGGCCGTTGAAGAAGATAAACAAAAATCGTAGTTATGGTCTGTTGTCCGCAGAAGCGGAACCGCTTCTGCGGTAGAATTTCCACAGATGCAAAACCTAGAATCTTGACCAAAATCACAGATGCAATAAAGTTTCCACAGAAGCGGAAACGCTTATGCGGTAGCTGTTACACAGATTCAGAAACTGGGTAGAACTGCCAATTCCAGTAGCTTTGCAACAATGTCTTTCCGAGCCAGTTCAACCCAATTATTTTGCTCAATTACATTGTTTTGAATTGCTTAACATGATTCTATTACCCGTCTGACCTTCTTTTGATCTTATGTATATGTTTCGAGTTAAATTGGACCCAAACATGAGCAGAAAACAACATGAAATTGAAGAAGAAATTGAGGAACCCTGTGGTGAATCACGCTTCATGTCAGCTGCATGTGAACGTCGATATTTGCAAGACTTCGTCAATTGAAGGATAGTTCTTGAAAAGGGCATCAATGAAGACAAATTGGCCGAGAGGCTCCCAGATTTCCATACTCGGCACTACACATCTGGATGGTCATCCTTCATCCCTACTCCTTGCAAAGCTAATGAGGATTGGGTTCGTAAATTGTATGCAAACCTTAGGCGCACAAATTTTTCCAACCCACAAGTCATCATCGGAGGAAAATTAGTGATGTTTGGGATCGAACAAATAAATGACACTCTTAAGGTTCCTAATTATCTAATTGATCCAGTGCAAGAAAAAGATCATTGTGAAAATGGGGAATGGCTTATTTCCAAACTCTTACCTTCTAGCCTGGGAGCCAAATGTGGTATCAAGGGAAAAGGGTTGAAATCAATTGACTTTATTGCTGAAGCAAAAATGTGGTCGTACATCCTTTGCAACATGACACTCCTTGTGGAAACGTCTCATATGTCTCCTAAACCAGGGCATTTATCATTGCATGCATTCTAGACGACATTTTTGTGAATCTCGGGTACTATATCCTAGGGGAGATGAGGGAGTATTTGTGAGACCAGAATGCAGGGATGATGTTCCCTTCATTATTCAAAGAGCTATGCATTAGAGCAGAGGTTGATGTGCGTAGCACCGATCAGTGGCTACTAGCTGATAAAACTTTTCATCCATTAAGAGTTATAGGAGAGGGGAATGTAGTCAAGAGAAAGAAGAGGAAAATAACCACCATGGATGCTAGTTCAGAGTCATCTTCATAGGTAGATCCACCACAGGGGCCTTTCAAGATGCTAAACTCCGAGCTTGTATCTATTCGGGAGTTAGTGTCACAACATCCGACTAGGGCTTCATCTTCCCAGCCTGGGTCCTCTTACTTCTCCAGGTACAAAATGAAGCATTATTTAGATGCGCAGAAGAGCCAGACAGAGTCTCATGAGAAGATGGAAACATTAATGACCAGACTTGAGACAGCCTATGGCACTTTGGCCAAGGCCCATGCTGTTCTTCAGGAAGACTTTGTGAAGGAGAAGGAGAAGAACAAAAAGAAGAGAAAATTCATGATAAAATATGGAGAGGCATTAAGGCAAATTAGAGTGGGGAAACCCAGGAAAAAAGATTCCAGTAGCAGACGAAGATGATAGCGAGAAGTATTCCTTCATGTCAGATGTTGCTGGTGATGGTGTCGATGCTCCCTTTTTCCCTTGTGGAGGAGATAGGCAAAATCTGGTTTACAACATTATGGATGAAACAACTCTTAATCCCTTTAAAGGAATTGGGTTATGCAATTTAAAGAGTTTCCACCTAATGATTATAGTGCATTGGGACACTTTTAAAGAAAAAAAGAAGATCTTTGAAAGGAAACCAGAGTTCGGGTAAGGGCTTGAGGTTATCTCGAGTAGAAGCTGTTAGGCACCCCTCAAGATCCACTAGTGTGGTTCGTGGCCATGCTTAATTGTGACTGTAAGGCGAGTAGAAAGAAACACATAGAGTTTGCACATAAAATTTTCAAATTTAAGAAAAGAAGGGGGAGGACATAAGTGATTTTAAAAAGAGAAGGATTAATTGTAACATAAATTTAAGAAAATAAACATCATACAAGTAAAGAAAGTAGGAAAGGGTCCTAGGTTTAAATACAACATGGATCACATCGGTACAATACCCAGCAATCATTCTCCCACGAGATATTAGCACACCAATCATCATATCCATATTCTAACCTTCCCGTCCATAGAGGTTATTTAAACGTGTGCATTGGTCTCGAGTGCTTAACATGTGCTATTACACATCCCGTCCATAGGTCCTAGAGGGTGTTTTAGGACCACTATTTCTATGAGGTGAGGACTAGGTTGAACCCTTAGGTTTAAAGGCCAAAATACTAAGAGATATACAAAAGCAAATAGGACTTCATATAACGGATCACTTAAAGGCATGTAAAAGGCTCAAATACCCCTCCACGAATAGAAATACAATTAGCACGCCTCAATCACATTTAAGGTCTAAGGGAGTGAGAGTTTAAAATCTGGACTATTCAAAAATAGATTAGAATAGAAGCTCAAAGTTTTGGCAAAATTTGGAAAAAACTGAAGATAAAACAGTGAAATACGTAGCATTTAGGAATAGAATAAAACATTTTTTTTCAAACACACTTAAGGCCATATACGTATTCAATGCCCTACGAACAGGAGAAGATAACATAATTTCGGACAAGTACGGTAGAAAACGTATAGAACCAGTGTAAAAGAGAAAGAGGAGTAAGTACATTAGTATTAAACGCGTCACAGAAGACGTTTATAATCACAATACTCTGCTATTTTTTTAGAAAATTGTAGTTCCAATCCGGACTGAAAAATAACATATAGCGGAGATGTAAAAGTTATTCAGGATTGCAGAAAAAAAGAGAGAGAGAGAGAGTACTGAACATATTAGAGTCAAAAATATAATCTTTGAAAATTACATAAGTTGTAGTACTCTAATAAGCTTTTAGGGAAAACAGTAGTCCAGTCTTGGACCGGAAAAGTAACTTGGTTGAAAACATATAGGTGAAAAAGTAAGACAGGAATTTTGTAGTAAAACCAAATGGACTTTAGGGAGGGAAACAAGTTTGGACAATTTTAAGAGGTCGATGACTTAGACTTAAGATGATTGAACAATTTTATCCGGCCTATGCCTTATACATGATTTCTATTGCAAGAATAGATAATTAAAATCCTATTGACACGTTCTCTACCTGCACCCTTAACTAAACATACATAACCCTCCCCAACTTCAGTTAAACCCCCATTTTTCTTTACAAGTTATTACAGATCAAATAATTATATTACAGTAGTGAAGAGTAAAACAAGAAGTTATTCTATATGGAGCCTTCAGCCGGGCCCAAACCTCCAACCTCACTTCTTTCGAATTTCATAGCCTTTACCAAGAGTTTGGGTGCGGCAAAGTTTCCTAAGGGTCCCTTGGGATATTGGACAATACCAGGCACCCAAGACAAATCACATTTACAAGTGCAAGTGTGGATTTGCCAGCCTTGTTCATAAAAGTTCAGTGGGTACTCAAGATACCCAATGCAATGTTTACACTATGGGGCAGAACCTAAATTCTAAAAGTAGTGTGATTGTGATGGAATTTGAAGAAGTTGAGTTGGGAAAAGTTGAAAAGATTTTACATGAAGAACAGTTTGAGAAGACAGTAATAGAAGAATGAAAGATTCCTTTTATAATAAGTTGAAGATGACTAGTTTTGAAAACAAAGGGTCACACAAACAAGGGCAAAAGGAAAATGGAAAAAATAGCTCACAATCAAGAAAACCAGTTGCATATGTATATCACATTAAAGAAAAGTTCATGCTTCAGACATCAAACAAAACCAACCTCAGGAAGAGGTTTTAGGGCTATGTAGTAGCCAAGAAGATCTTGAACACATGCTAGTAGTGCACAGGAGTAAGGATAAACATGCATTGGGGTAAGAAAAGGGGTAATGAACATGCTAGATTATGTTAGGCCTACTAATTAACACAGATACATATTAGTTGCAATACGAACAATAGAACCATAAGTAGAAGCACACAAGAAACAAAAGAAAGTGCATCGCCAATAGAAGCATATTGTTTTTAGGCTGTAACTTTAATAAGAGACATACCCGTTGAAAATAATTTAACACATGGCAATAGTAAGCAATAATGTGCAGAGAAGTGAGCAATAACATGCAGAGAGTATGTAGGGAAAAAGGGAAGCAGTATGCAAAGAAGTGAGCAATAGGTAGACCAAAGTAAGCAACACAGTAGAGGCCAGCACGGTGGTAAAAGTGACCATGATCACTCAATCTTGGCTTTCAGCCGATTGAGCAATCAGCGTCCGACAGGAAAGTGAAAGAGGTTGTGTAGAAACAATAGACAGCACCAAATATATTTGTGTGAAAGAGAGAGAGAATTAAGAGTAATGAGTTTTATTCGTGTCTTTGTGTGTCTTAAGTGAGAAAAGAAGAGTAATACTTTTAGATTATGAAAACAGTAGAGAATAGGGTATAAGTATAGAAGCAACACCCAATTGAATCAATCACAGGTCTTAATTCCATTAAATCTGGGACTCATGATTAAAATAGGAGTACAAATTATCAGGTAAGGAAAGAATCAGTCAGATGACTGATTATACCATAATAAGAGTAGTAAGCATGGAGCATATAATAAAGGCTAGGTACACAACTCTTAAAACAAGGAAAATATATACAGAATAATTAGATATATACATAAGTGCACAAGTATGGTAACCATATAAATTAACTCTTTAAAATCAGTCAGAGAATCACAAACAAAATCAAAAGTAAAGGGAATCAATACCAAGTATAGAAAGCAACTCACAAGTAAGGAAATAATTCAAAATCAGTGTAAGAAACCTTAAGGAGAGCACATAAAAATCAGGGACTTAAAGAGGTGCTCGGAATTAGCAGAATATTCAGCAAAGGTGAGCATTCAAACTTATTTAAACATAATAGTCTCAAAATTAAGAACCCCGGGTAAGAAATCACATAAAACAACAGGGAGTCGGAACCCTAGCACTAGTCTAAAGCATGGAACTCAGAAAGAAACAGGTTTACAATATAATAAAACAAATAATCATGGGAATAATCACATAACACTCAAAGAATTACAAAGTGTAGTAATTTTAGAAGGGGTTGGAAACCCTAGGTTGAAAAAGAGGAACAAGAATGTTTAAACATGAGCCAATCGAAGATGTCATGTGACAAAGAGTGTAGAACACAAAGATTAAACTAGAAATCGTTTAAAAAGACATTGATTAAGAGATTTAGAAAAAAAAAATTAGGGTTCGCAATAAAATAAGTGAGATGAGAAACCTGGCCGTGAAACTTGCTAACAACGACATTTAAAGAATCATCGGACCAAAACCCATCGGAGAAAGGCAGGAGATAAGGGAGGTTTCTACAGACCACCTTTCATGGTGGATGCTTCTGGGGCTTCAATCCTTGGAGATAAATAACGAGATAAGGTCCCATGGCGACTAAAGGTCAAGAGAAGTGTGGACGGAGTTGGCCGGAGAGGTGATGAAATCCATCGGAGAAGAAAGAGAGAACCGATAGGTTCTAGAGAGATGGGAGAGCAAAAGTTAGAGAGAGAGATCGGTCTTTGAGAGAATGAGGGGTTAGGGGGGGGTAGGTTAGGATTTATTTTAGGTAATATAATCTGGGTCGTTGATCATTAACAGCTCAGATCAAAACAAAGCTGGACCTGGTATCCGAATTGGGTATGGGTTGGGTCCTAATTCAAATTGGGTTGGGTTAAAATGGATTTATAATTGGGGTGAATTTGGGGATATGTTTGCAATAGATTTTTGGCTAGGTTTTAAAATAGCCAATTTCTTTATTTTATTTTTATAAAAATAGTAATAACGATTTTAAAAGCAAATTACAAATACTGGGCAAAAAAATATTATATAAATATTAACTTAAAAATACTTGAACTAATTTTATAATTATAAAATGCTATTAATCATAAAATAGGCTATAATTGCAATTACATGCAATTTAGATTTAAAAATACCAAATAAATTTGTAAAAATATGCAAAAAATAATGTTAATTATATTTGATATAAATATGAGGACAAAATAAATTATTCACCAAAATAATAATTTTGGGGAAGAATTGTGGGATTTTTGTAGTATTAAAATATGCAGCAAATTGGTCTTAAAAATCGCTAAAATACCAAAACTCATGGATGTGCTCATATATGCACATATATGCTATTTTAGAAGTATTTTGGGGTATAAAAATACATAGGAAAAAATTGGATATCAACAGCTTCCCCTCTTGACCCGAGAAGGATGAAAGAGTTGTCTGGTAAGATAAGTTGGCCAATTTTGACCGAAAATGGCAGTAAAAGAATTCTGACTGCGCTCTAGTTTCTGAGCTGCCTACATATCCCTGGTTTTACAGGAATCAGGCCATATGTAGTTCGGAAACCACCGACGGAATGTGTCGATAGAGGTTGGAAAAGACAAACACAATGGTTAAGTTTGAAGAAACATTTAGAATCAAATAGGTGGAGGAAAACCGGAGCAGGATCGCTCTTGCTGAGATGGACATTTGCTAGCCAGTGTACCAATAGATGAGCAAATGTGCATATTGTGGGTAATTTAAACATAATGCAAGTTTCTGTTAGACCGTGAATGCTGCCTTTGGACGATTAGGATGACGTCCTCAGAGGATGATGTCCTGGGCCATGAGGAGCATAAAGAATAAAGATTCACAGGCCATGAAATGGTGTTCATGGGCTATGCAGATGGTGCCTCCAAACTATGACGACTTTGAATAAGTCGGAGTTCTTTCAGCCCATGAGAAGGTTGAAATCTTTCAACCAAATGAATGCCAAAGTGGCGATCTTTTAGCCAGAGTGTGAATTTAAAATGCAAGTGGTGATATTTCAGTCAAATGAATAAATAGAGTGGCTATCTTTTAGCTAGAGTGTGAATTTAAAATGCAAGTGGCGATATTTTAGCGAAAGTAAGAATTTTAAATGCAGGTGGCGATATATCAGCCAAAGTAAGAATTTAAATATAGGTGGCGATATTTAAGCTAAAGCGAGAATTTAAATGCAGGCGGTGATATTTCAGCTGAATGAAATATAAAGTGGCGATATTTAAGCCATACAGGATGGAGACAATGCTTAGTCTCGAAAAGCATACAGGTAGCATTATGCAAGAATGCGGATGGAGGCAGAGCTTAGTTTCGGACGGGAGGAAAGTAGTCTTGTGCAGTTATGGAGGTACAACTTAACCTTGAAAGGTAGAGAGGTAACCTTATGCAAAATGCGGATGTAGCCAGAGCTTAGTCTCAAAGGCAGAAAATTGCCTTATGCAGGATAGATGTAGAGCTTAACCTCGAAAGGTAGAGACGTAGCCTTATGCAAAAATGTAGATGGAGACAGAGCTTAGTCTCGAAAGGCAAATAATAGCCTTATGCAAGATGGAGGAAGAGCTTAATCTCGGAAGATAGAGAGCAGCCTTATGCAATGCAGATGGAGACAGAGCTTAGTTTCGAAAGGCAGATGATAGCCTTATGCAGGATGGAGGTAGAGCTTAACTTCGGAAGGCAGAGAGTAGCCTTATGCAAGAATGCAGATGGAGAAAGAGCTTAGTCTTGTAAGGCAGAAGATAGCCTTATGAAATGCAATGATGTAAATGAGCAAATAGTAGTAGATTTTCTTAGCTGCTAGACGGTCGCGATATCAGGACTGATGGGGAATGTTGGGTGCAGATAGTGAACCTTTGATAGTTTCGACTCTCAAGAGTAAATGTACTTTGATCCGCGACTTGAATTCCTGCATCCAAAGAAAAATCATGAGTTCTGTAGAGGGGGAAGGTTAGTTTGTATCCTCTGGCTCTTAGCGTCGTGTATCATTGGGGTAGCGTTGCTAAATGACGGTGATGCAAATGATATTTATGCATGACTTAGTAAATATAATGCAAACATATATGAAAAAATTGATTTGATTTTGATAAACCAACAACTACAACGTGGTTCAAGACACGACAACCTTGCTTGTTTCGAAATTTTAAGGGTCCTCAAAATTCTACCCCAGTTTACTGGGCTGATGTTGCGGACGGTTGTTCTAAGAAGCTGAAGGCGGATTGAGTCTAGAATTATAAGGGTCCTCCTCTAAATTCTTCCCTAGTTTAGTGGGTTGATGCTGATGCAAAAGCTGACAAACCGACTTCTAAATTTTGAGGGTCCTTCTTAAAAATATTCCCCAGTTCCAATAGCGGGGGGAAAAGGAATTTTTATTAAAATGTGACTGAACCCATAGGGCGACCTAAGTATCCCCTCTTAAACGGGAATCAGGTTAGGCATAGTTCAAATTATACCATGAAGAAAAATATGTGATCAAATGAATTATCTCTTTAATGCGTCTGAGTTGATCAGTTTCGGCCAGACTTCACCATCCACTTCTGCATAAATAAGTGCTCCTCCAGTTAGAACCCGATGAACCATGTATGGACCCTGCCAATTGGGAGAGAATTTCCCTTTGGCCTCATCTTGATGTGGAAATATCTTCTTCAATTCCATTTTCCATGGTGTAATCTTCCTTGACTTAACTTGCTTGTGAAGGCTCTGGACATTCTGTTATGATATAACAGACCGTGGCTGACTGCATTCATTCTTTTTCCGTCTATAAGGGCTAACTGCTCGTAGCGACCTTTGACCCATTGTACATAATCTAACTCCGCTTCTTGTATGATCCTCATGGAGGAAATTTCTACCTCAGCGGGAATGACTACCACTGTACCATAAACCAACATGTAACTAGTTGCATCAGTTGATGTGCGGAATGTGGTACGCTATCCCAATAAGGCGAACGACAACTTCTCATGCAATTGCTTGTGCCTTTCGATCATTTTCCTTAGTATCTTTGATGTTAATATTAGTTGCTTCTATGGATCCATTCATTTGAGGTCTATAAGTTGTAGAGTTCTTGTGTCTGATCTTGAAAGTCTCACACATTGCTTTCATCAGGTCGCTGTTGAGATTGGAACCGTTTTCGATGATGATTGATTCTGGAATTCCGAACCGATAAGAAATACGGTCGCAGATGAAATCTGTTACCACTTTCTTGGTAAATACTTTGTATGATGCTGCTTCAACCCATTTAGTAAAGTAATTAATTGCTACCAAGATGAACATGTTCCCATTTGACGCGGAAGCCTCGATTGGTCCATTAACATCCATTCCCCTGGCGGCAAACGACCATGGTAAGCTTGTTTCATTAAGCTCGTTTGGAGGTACCTTTATAATATTTGCATGCATTGATAGTAGTGGAATTTCCGGACATACTGGATACAATCCTTTCCACGGTCATCCAAAAGTATCCTGCACGAAGTATCTTCTTGGCAAAAACAAAACCATTTCATGTGGGGTCCGCAGGTCCCTGCGTGTACTCCCTCCAATAAATTGGTTGCTTCTTTTGCATCGACAGACCTTAACAAACCCAAATCGGGGGTCCTTCTGTACAGGACTCCTCCGCTATGAGAACTTGTTGGAGAACCTCCGAAGTGTGCACTTCTGAGTTGCACTTGTGTGCTCTGGATATTCTGCCTTGGTTAAATACTCCTTGATGTCGTGGAACAATGGTTTCCCATCGGCTCCTCCTCAACATGAGCACATTAAGATGGTTGATTATGAATCTTAACCTGGATGGGGTCGATGAAGTTTGTATCGAGATGCTGAATCATGGATGACAAAGTAGCTAGCGCATCTACGAACTCATTCTATATCCAGGGAACATGCTGGAATTCCATCTTTCTGAACTTTTTCTCAATTCTTGTATGTTATGAAGATAAGAGAGTATCTTAGAATTCTTAGTTTCCCATTCTTCTCGAACCTGATGTATGAGTATGTCGGAGTTTCCAATCACTAGTAACTCCTGAATGTTCATGTCAATCGCCAGTTCGAGCCCTATGATGCAGGCTTCATACTCGTCCATGTTATTAGTGCACGAGAAACTAAGCTCGGCAGATACTGGGTAATGCTGGCCGATTTTTGATACGAGGACTGCTCTTATACTGACTCATTTGAAACTCGCAACTCCATCGAAAAACATTCTCCAACCATTACAGGATTCCGCAATATCCTCTTCTATGAAAGCTACCTGTTCATTAGAAAAATACGTCTTTAGAGGTTCATATTCTCCTCCTACAGGATTCTCGGCGAGGTGATCTTCCAAAGCTTGTCCTTTGACTGCTTTCTGGTTAACATAAATGATGTCAAACTCACGTAACAGTATTTGCCATTTGGCGAGCTTGCCGGTAGGCATGGGCTTCTGAAAGATATACTTCAATGGGTCCATTCTTGATATGAAATAAGTTGTGTAGGCACAGAAGTAATGCCTCAAATTTTGAGCTACCCAGGTTAGAGCACAACATGTGCGCTCTAATAAGGAATACCGAGACTCGTACGGGGTAAACGTCTTGATAAGATAATAGATGGATTGCTCCTTTCTTCCTATTTCATCATGTTGTCCTAAGACACAAACAAACACTCCATCTAATATCGTGAGATAAAGCAATATGGGTCTCCCTGGTTTAGGCGAAACCTAGACCGGCAGTGTTGACAAATACTCCTTGATTCTGTCAAAAGCCCTTTGACAATTAGCTGCCCATTTAGTGGTGGCATCCTTCTTTAGCATATCGAAGATGGGTTCACAAATAAAAGTGGACTAAGCTATGAATCGACTGATATAGTTGAGTCTTCCTAGAAAACTCATTACATCCTTCTTGATCTTTGGCAGTGGAAACTCTTGAATGTCTTTGACCTTTGATAGATCCAACTCTATTCCCTGGCAACTCACTATGAAAAACAATAACTTTCATGCAGGGACCCCGAATGCACACTTGGTTGGATTCAATTTCAAGTTGTATCTCCTCAATCTGTTGAAGAACTTCCTCAAATCCTCCATGTGATCTACAGCTTTCTTAGATTTGATGATGATGTCATCCATATACACCTGGATCTCTTTATGTATCATGTGATGAAAGATAGTGGTCATGGCCCTCATGTAGGTAGCACTAGCATTCTTCAAACTGAAAGACATCTTTCTATAACAGTACATCCCGCATGGCGTGATGAACGCCATTTTCTCTGTATCTTTTTCACCCATCCATATCTGATGGTATCCATCAAAACAATCAACGAACGACTGTAGCTCATGTTTGGCGCAGTTGTCAATCAATATGTGTATATTTGGCAAAGGGAAGTCATCCTTAGGACTGGCCCGGTTGAGATCCTGATAGTCGACACATACTCTAACTTCCCTATCCTTCTTAGGTACCGACACGATATTGGCTATCCATGTCGGATACTTTACCACTCTGAGAACCCTGGCTTTGACTTGCTTGGTAACCTTTTCTTTGTTTTTTGAGACTCTTGTCAGGCTTGAAGTTTATGAGCTTCTGTTTTATTGGCGGGCATGCCGGGTCTGTCGGCAACTTGTGAGCCATAATGGATGTGCTGAGATCTGTCATGTCATCATAAGACCATGCAAAGATGTCCTGGTACTATTTGTTTTCTAATGGCAACATATGCATGCTGATACGTGTTTCCTTGACGTTCTATGCGTCTACCAAATTAGCAATGTCAGTTTCGTCCAAATTAGACTTAGGCCTGTTCTCAAAATTCTGGACCTCCCTGACAACCTCTTCTGGTATTTCATCCTCTTCTAAATCAATGTCCATTTGTTGTATTGCCTCGTTGCAAGTCACAATCATTGGTTAATCATCAAGATTTGTAATAGTAATGTTGTGTAAAAATAAATTAAATGATAGAGAAAAGTAATAAGAGCAAGATATAAAGATAAAACTGGAAAATGATTTTTATTAAATTAATAATTATTTGAAACATCGGAACTCTTTTCAAAAGTAAAGACAGTGCGAAAAATTAAAATCAACTAAAAGTAAAATGCCATGCATAGTGCGTCGTTTAGCCTTGCTACCCTGAAGCTTTCCGGGCACTGGTGGTCCTGACCGACCATTGGTAAGGTGTCCTCCTCGGTTCATAGCTTGAATGGAAGGGCCTTATTCCCTCTACTTGATGAAGATAATACAACGATCCATATTATCCCCCAGAAACTGGTTCTTCATCGCTGCCAATGCCTCATCTTTCTCTGATCCATATAAAGTGTCAACATGCTGAAAGGTTTGCTCCAGCTGAGGTAGAGGGTGCTCCAGTGGGTAGTAGGGACCGCGCCATGGTGTCGACCAATGGTTTAACTCCTACCAGGCGTACTCATACCCCAGGCCAAAAGTGGTACCATGCTTCTTCAACTTGATAGGCTTGGTGAAGCCCTGGAGATTCTTGCCTAGTCCCTTTCCGGGATCGTACCCTCTCCAATTCAGAATGCTCTCAATCTTTTCATCCCACCACTTGTCTTTTTCTATGGCATTGAATCGCTCAATGTGGTGGTATGTTTCTCCACCTATTCTCCTTCAACCTCCAATAATCGGGATGGTTTGGCGACTGTATATAGGGTTGCTATCATCGCCATGGATGATCACCTCCTGATGATTCCATTCAAAATGTATAGTTTGATACAACGTTGATGCCACAGCCCCAGCAGCGTGGATCCAGGGTCATCCTAAATACAAATTTTAGGATGCTGGAACGTATATGAATTGGAAGTCAATATCAAACCAGGTAGGTCCCATCTGTAGGCACAAGCTAATTCTCCATTGGTGGATCTTTGAGATCCATCAAAAGCCTTGACGTTGATAGCTCCATCTTTGATTTCATGCAAACCTTTACCCAATGCCCTGATGGTTATTAACGGACAGATCTTAAGGCTGGATCCCCCGTCGACTAAGATCTTGGTGCTGAAATGATCTTCACATTACGTAGTGATATGAAATGCCTTGTTGTGACTAATCCCTTCCAGTAGTAACTCATCCTCGTGGAAAGTGATCTTGTGGATTTCCAGAACCCGCCCCACCATATTCGCCATTTCGCCTCCTATCGTATTGCTGGGAACGTAGGCGTCACTCAATATCTTCATTAATGCATTTTTATGTGCCTAGGAGCTTTACAGAAGAGTCATAATTGAAATCTGCGCTGGTGTTTTGTTCTGTTGTTCAAGGATCGAGTATTCTTTGGCCTGTATCTTTCTCCATAGGTCAATTGGTGCAGTTTCAATAGTATGTCCAGAGGCTTGTTTGCTAGACTCCGCTAAATGTTCTAGAGTGTATACCTTGCTGGTCCTCGTCATGCCCTACGAGGGGATTGCTCCTCCAGTATATGTTTTTCCATTCCTTCTAGCCTCAGCTGTGTAATCCCAAGGTATATTTGACTTGAGCGGGGTTACATCTATCATGGAGACCAAAATTGGCACCGTGGGAGGTAACACAGTAACTTCAAATGGTGCATCTGCCTTTGGAATCCCGAACTCAACCTTAATCGGTTTTGGCACCTTTGCAGGAGGTGCCTCAAACTTGAGTTGTACAAACACATTCACCACATCTCCCTCGGAGGGCTGGATTTGAACAACAATGGGATTAAAGTTAACTTATTTTCAGGTTCACCTCCTTCAGATATCAACCCGATTGACCCCCTGGGGTCCAAATCATCCTCAATCTCGATCATATGGATGATCCCACCCTTGTGGTCCGGAAGATGATTGTTGCGGACATTGGGAGCGAGCTCATTTTCTATAATGATCTTGTTATCAATCAAAGTTTGAATCTTGTCTTTCAACGAGCGACACTCGTCGATGGTATGTCCATACGTTCCACAATGGTATGCGCATGTCTTGTTGGGATTGATCCATTAGGAAGGATTATTTGGAGTTATAGCTGGGATAGGTGAATCGTAACTGGCTGCTTTGGGTTTTTCACATAATTAGTCAATTAGCTCGGTTATGGTGGTATGCTGTCTGGGAGGTTTTCGGTCGAAATTTGGTCTGGGGCGAGGAAAGTTTTGGCGAGCGGGTGGTGATGGGTAATGAGAAGGTTGGGAGTTGTATACAGTCGCAAGTTGGGAATATCTTGGTGAAGTGGGTTGATATGTGGGCGGTGGAAGTGATTGGTAGGCAGATGGTGGCATTTTGTATGTAGGTGAGGATGCTTGGTAATTTATGGTAGGTTGATATATGGGTGGAGTTGAGAAATAGGTTTGGTTCTTCATAAGGGAATTGTTCCTTTGCGCAGCCATTATGGAATTTACGTTCTTTGACGAGCCACTTGACTGTAAAGCCTTGTTGGCAACTTGCAATGCCTCGAGGTTAGTGACCATATCATTTTTTATCCCCTCTCCGATCCTTTCTCCCAACTTGATGATGTCGAAGAACTTTTGACCCTCTATTTGCATCAACATTTCATATTATTGTGGATCCTGAACACGAACAAAGAACATGTTCATCTTCTCTTCCTCCAAGGCTGGCCTGACCTTAGGAGCTTTCGGCCTCCAATGAGTAGCATACTCACCGAAGCTCTCAACGAGTAGCATACTCATACTTGGGAGGTTTGCACCCCTCCGGGAGCTCAACATCTGGCTGAACTCAAAGATCTTCATAGTTCAAACCCTCAACGCCTTTGCCACCTTCGACCTGGCTAGCTAACTTCTTGAGTTTATTGGCCAAATTCTGAATGAGGGATTCCTTGTCATTTGATTCAGGTGTACTTGTTATTGGCTGCATGTAGCGGGTATAGTGTCCAAAAAGATAGGAGTGTCATAGTCTTTTGTGGTGTTTTGGGGATCGGGAATGAGCAGTGGAGTGTTGTTGCATGCGTTGCAAGCTTGGGTATGAGTGGGTTTTATTGGTGGTTGTAGGGTATTTTATGACGGTGCAGGGTTTTAGGTGTTAACATCAGGGGCGGCAAGAGTGATTTACAGGCTTACCAGGCTCCGAACTTGGTCTAATTCCTCCCAAAATCTTAGCAATGTCTTCTCAAGATGAGCAACAGTCTCCTTGGTAATTGCAACATTCTGTGAAGTTTCCTCGAGTTCCTTTCTAGCGCTTGCATCTCCCATTTTTCCTTTGTTCCAGTTTCTGGTAGAACTTGGAGGAGGAGGAGGAGGAGGTGGATGTGGAGGACCCTTGGATCTTGTTGAGTATGCTGATGGTGCTAGAATGCACGAACTAATCTTTTGTGGAAGAGAAAAATAAAGAAAAGAAAAAACAAAAGAAGTAAGAAGTTAGTGCGGGTTTTGAAAAATAATATTGCTGTATTTAAACACGTTGTGCAATAGTATAAGTCGTTTCCTCATTTGGGTGTCTCGTTGTGCTCGAGGTAGGAATAGCAACAAATTGAATTTAGAGAAATAATAATGCTAAATGCTTCACTTTATTGACAAAATAGGACGAGTCTTAAAACAACTGAATGATAAAAGATGCCACTAATGTCCAGTGGCCTTGTTACATTAAGAAAGCATGAAATGAAAGATCCTAACTACTTTGTCCTAGAAGGACCTTCCCCAGATTCAGTACTCTTGCCTCCCTCGCACAGTTGCATCAACTCGCGTAGTCCTAACAATAGATAGGCTCGAGCCAGATGTCCGCTTGCACTTCCTTCGGCATTCTGACAAACTTAAATTCTTTTCAAGAACTTCCCTTCCAACTCCACTAGACCTTGTTCCAGATACCCCAGCCGATTGTCGGCGTTGACAACCATATCCTTCCACTTGTTGATCAGCTTCTCTTGGGCTTCTTGTATTTCCCGATGTTCATTCTCGCATTCTTACATCCTTTTGCGCAGCTGATTGTAGTTGACTCGCACTTCAGTTTTCTAATCAATAAGCCTATGACCATGGAAAAATCCTGGATGACCCAAACCAATGTGATCATTTTCCACCCAACCTATATAGTGTTGTATACACCCGGCACGATACCTGTCTGGTTCAATAGACTCCTTCCCTAAGACAAGCTTTCAGTGCCACATGTACAGGCTATCATCATCTTGAATTTCATCCCTGAAATGAATCATTTTCTCTATTCGCTTTCTTCCAGCATGCCTCATGGCCCGGAGAGGGAAATAAGAGTGAGTTCCCCTCAGACCGATGAGTACGAGAAATGGTGCATCTCATAAGCAGACAATGAACTCCCTTGTTGGGAACCACTCGAACATCCAATGAACTTGCTCTTCCTTTAGATTCTTAAACAACTCTACCCATCCACTAGAATCCTCTGGCTGAGCGAACATGTTGGGCATGAAGTTCATTCGCTTTGGGTGGTGAAAAGCAATATGGTCATCCTAATCCTTGGTATGATTTCCTGTTGGTCGTCACCTTTCTGAAGGTGTTCTATGAGCTAGAGTTAAAGTAGCAGATTACAGCCTTCGAAGTGTGGATCCCCTTATTGACATTTTCCCAAGGCTTGATAAATCTCGGCAATGATTATGGTCACTATGCTGCAATTCTACCCATTAATACCTTCGATTAAGGTTTTTGTCACCATGGCCAGTCTATTGTGGATCCTAGCCTTCTTCATGGGACAGATCATCATACCCAAGAAGCAGAACATGAACACAAAGACCCTCCTATGTATGTGCCCCAAAAAGGTGAGGGCAAACTCGTTTGTGTAGGTGCGATAGGACTTTCTATGGCAAAACCTCTCGTACAAGAAATCAAATGATATGTAGGAGTCCTTCAGACAAGCTAGGTCGGGATTTTTCTCGAGTCCCATCATCTTAAGAAAGCCTCTACTTTTGCAATTTTCCGGCATAAGCAGACCCAGAGTCTTTCTCGGATACCAGCTAATCCCCCTATTTCTTCAAATAAATGGGTCATTTCTGTATCCCCAAAGCAAAACACCGATCGATCAATAAGGGGATCCAAACTTTGAACATAGTTGTAGCCTTTATGATTTTGTTGTTAGGCTAGATTTCCATAAGTGAGGGCAAATTCCCTAAATACTTGCGGACGAGGGCTTGATCGCTGACATGAAGATCTTCCCACCGGCTTACCAGCCTTGGGTGAATGTTGGATACCATACCAAATCTAGGGAATTTGTGCCCCATGCTCTTCAAAACAAAGTATTAGGCCCTTAACCCCACCAGACCCGACTATTTAAATCAATAGTTAGCAAAAGGTATTTTGTTCTCCAAAATAAATGCACATAATGTGGAGGTGTCCATTTGGGTTTCAAGAAAGCCAGATGGACTTTTGTTTAGGCCATCTTACTGAGTCATTATGTGGACAATATAACTGACTCGGCTAAGATTGACCATTATGCATGAATAATTTAATAGAGTAAGGTTTCTATTTTTGAAGTTCTAGACAAGGTACCCTTGAGCGGACAACTAAAGAGGGAAAGGCGTGGAACCGTCGACTACACCTTTGATCGACTGATTTTACCGTGAATATACCTTTACCGCATTTAAAGGTTAAAATATCAAAATGGCGAAACCACTCATTATAAGCATTGCTATAGGATTTGTTTTGGCACGAGTGGAATATGATGCTTAGGAATGCAGTTACAATAATGAAGCAAATTGCATGTATTTTCACGTTCATGAAATAAAGATTACACTAAATGCTCAGAATTGAAATAATAGGGCAGTAAAAGAAGAAATTAAAAGGAAAGAAAAACATGAAGAGCCAAGTTAGTATTTTTATGAAACAATTAAAGACAGAAAGTAAATGCAATTAAGAAAGCAATAAAGTCACAAAATCCCATAATGGTAAAAGCGTGAAAAGAAATCCCCATCAGAGTCGCCATGCTGTCGACGCCCCTTCTTTCTCTCGCGGAAGAGATAGGCAAATTTGGGTTTACGGTATTATGGACAAAACAACTCTTATTCCCTTTTAAGGAATTCGGTTATGGAATTGGAGGAGTCACCACCTAATGATTATTGTGCATTAGGACACTTTTAAAGAAAAGAAGAAGATCTTTGAAAGAAAATAAGAGTACGGGTAAGGGCTTGAGATTACATCGAGGGAAAAGTGTTAGGCACCCCTTAAGATCCACTGGTGTGGTTTCCGGCCATGCTTACTTGTGACTTTAAGGAGAGTAGAAAGAAACGCATAGAGTTTGCATACAAAATTTTGAAATTTTAGAATAGAAGGGGGAGGACATAAGTGATTTTAAGAAGAGAAGGATTAATTGGCACATAAATTTACAAAAAAAAAAACATTATACAAATAAAGAAAAGGGGAAAGGGGTCCTAGGTTTAAATACAATATGGATCACATCGGTACAATACCCAGCAATCTCTCACACAAGATATTAGTGCACCGGTCCTCATATCCATATTCTACCCTTCCGGCCCCGCAGAGGTTATTTAAACGTGTTCGTTGGTCACGAGTGCTTATCGCGTGCTATTACCCATCCCGTCCTATTGGTCCTAGAGGGTGTTTTAGGACCACTATTCCTATAAGGTGAGGAATAGGTTGAACCCTTAGATTTAAAGGCCAAAATACTAAGATACATACAAAAGAAAATAGGATTTCGTATATAGGATCACGTAAAGGCATGTAAAAGGCTCAAATACCTCTAAACGAATAGACATACAATTAGCACACCTCAATTACATTTAAGGTCTAAGGGAGTGAGAGTTTACAATCCGGAGTATTCGAAAATAGATTAGAATATAAGCTGGACGTTTGGGCAGAATTTGGAAAAAACTGAAGATAAAGCAGTGAAATACGTAACATTGAAGAATAGAAGAATTTTTTTTTCAGCCACACTTAAGGCCATATACGTGTGCAGTAGCCTGCGAGCAGGAGAAAATAACATAATTTTAGACAATTATGGTAGAACATATATAGCACTAGTGTAAAAGATACAGAAGAGTAAGTATATTAGTATTAAATGCATCACAAAAGATGTTTAAAAGCAAAATACTCTGCTATTTTTTTAGAAAATAGTAGTTCAGTTCCAGACTGAAAAATAACATATAGCGGAGACGTAAAAGTTATTCAGGATTGCAGAAAAAGAGAGAGAGAGAGAGAGAGAGAGAGAGAGAGAGAGAGAGAGAGAGAGAGAGAGAGAGAGTAGTGAACATATTAGTGCCAAAAATATAATCTTTGAAAATTACAGAAGTCGTAATACTCTAATAAGTTTTTTGGGATAACAGTAGACCAGTCTTGAACTGGAGAAGTAACTTGGTTAAAAACATATTGGTGAAAAAGTAAGACGGGAATTTAGTAGTAAAACCAAACGGATTTCTGGGAGGCAAAAAAGTTTGGGCAATTTGAGGAGGTCTAATGGCTTAGACTTAAGACGATTAATCAATTTTGTCCTGCCTAAGTCTTTTCTAGGCGTTGTAAAAGAAAGCGGTCATGTACATCGTTTTCCAATTTTAGAGAAAACCTGTTAACCAGCCTTATGTGATTGAATAACTAATGAGATGACCAAACCATTGCAAGTGGAATCCTAATTGCATGATATCTAATACACGTAATAGTCCTAAGACATGATATCTAAATGTAGTAGTATAGCTTTTAATTATAATTGATTGTGGTTATGAAAAAAAAACAGAATGAAAGCAAAGGAACCTAGGAGCATGATTTTTATATGCAGAAATGCATGCCTTACACATGATTTCTATTGCATGAATAGGTAAGTAAAATTGCATAGACATGTTCTCTACCTGTACCCTTAACTAAACATGCATAACTATTTCCAATTTCACTATAAACCCCCATTGTTCTGTAGAAGTTATTACAGATCATGTAATTAAATTACAGTAGTGAAGAGTAAAATTAGAAGTTATTCTATTGGGAGCCTTCAGCCAGGCCCAAACCTCCAACCTCACTTCTTTTGAATTTCACAGCCTTTACCAAGAGTTTGGGTGCGGCAAAGTGTAACGACCTGACCCGTCGTCCTGTGTATTACCGCTCTGTTTTCCTCGTTTTATGCTGTTATATGTTTCTATATATATGTTTCTATGTATATATATATATATATATATATATATATATATATATATATATATATATATATATATATATATATATATATCTATATGGAGAGTTTGAAGTAATTCGGATGGAGTTGGGATAGAAATGAGACAATTAGTCTCTTTAAAAGAAAGTTAGTTTGGAAAAGACAACCAAACGTTGACTTATGAGTAAGAGGGCTCAGAATGGATATACGATTATTCTACTAGTTTTGGATGATGATTTTTGACTTAGGAGCAAAATCAGAACTGAAATTTGGAGGTCCGATGTAGAATTATGCTTGAATTGGCTAAGTTAGAAATTTGGCGAAGTTCGGTTACTAGGTGAGATTTTGTTCTGGGAGTTGGAACAGAATTCCGATAGTTGCAATAGCTCCTTCAGATGATTTTTTATATGTGTGAAAATTTTCAGATCATTCGGAGGTGCTTAGGTTGTGTTTTGGAGGAAATGCGTGTTTAAGAAGTTTTAGTTTAACTTCGGCTTGAATCCATGAAAAATTGGATGATTTTTATGTTTATGGTGGTGTTTTTATGCTATGAGCAAGTTTCAATGGACTATTAAGACACATCTATGCTTTTGGTTGAGGTCCCGAGGGCCTCGCAGTGAATTCTAAAGTCCAACGGAGAGTTTAAACTTGGAAATGTGCAGCAGAAAATGCAGCAGCAGTGCAGGCCTCTTTTTGGCCTTCGCGATCGCGAAGGAAGGCTCGCGTTCGCATAGAGGGTATGGCCTGAAGCATCGCGATTGTGCACAGATGATCGCGTTCGCGTAGAAGGGTCTCGGGCCCTGCCTGATTTGTTCAATGCGTTTGCGGGGAAGTGGTCATGATCACATTGTAGAAGGACTCAAAACATCGCGATCGCGATGGTGTTGCCGCGTTCGCAAAGGGTAAATGGGGGTCAATGGAAAGTTGTTCATCGTGAACGCATGTCTTGGACCGCATTCGCGTAAGGCAAAAACTGGGCATTAGAAGGGCTTTTATATGATATTTCAGCATTTCCTCCATTGTTAAGCAACCAAGTGGTATTTTGGAGCGATTTGAAGTGGGTTTTCAGCGGGTATCGATTGGAGGTAAGTCTCTTCGCTTAAAAACAACAGTTTTAGGAAGAATCAACCCCTAATTCCATGAAATTGTGAGGAACTAGGGCTTAGTTTTTTTAAAAAACGAATTTTGTGGATTTGAAGGGTCAAACGGACTCCGTTTTTTGTGAACTTTATATGTACGGACTCGCAGCAAGACGAGGAATCCAAAGATGTAAGTTTTAGAATTTTTCGAGAAGTGAGTCCCGGGTTCGAGTTTTATCAACTTCGTGATTTTTAACGTTTTTCGAATAATTTCAATTGGGTTATGTTTATTTAGCAAATAACCTATTCGTTGTGGTTTTGAATAGATTCGACGCTTGTAGGAGAAGATTCGAAGGGAAAAGGCATTGCAGACCAGGCTACGACCTGTTAGAGGTGAGTAGTTTGTATAAATGATGGCCTGAGGGTTTGAAACCCCGGTTTATCACATCGTGACGCTATGTTAGGGCATGACTCGCACCCCATGGCAGGTGCGGGGTTGTAAATTATTGGGAATTGTGACTTGGCCCATCCTTAGAGATGAATAAATTATTGGCGTCTGATACGCATATTGTGTTGTTGATAATTGGGCTTAATGCCATGTTTGGGGCCTTGTGCCGATCTTTTGTATCGTCTAGGTTGAATATCTATGTGATAAAATGATTTGCATGTTCATTTATCTCAGTACTATGTTTAATCACTGAAATGAAATGCTATGTCACTTTTCCTGAAATTAAATAATTAAATTATATTTACCTTAATAATTGGAAAAATGGGAAATTAGATTGAATCTATTATGTGACTCATATGCATATTGTGGACTGAGCATGGGTCGGGCTGCACGCCGCAGCGGTGATATGATAATATTGTGCTTCGGCTGAAGGAGCGCCTCTGGAGTCTGTACATACCCCCTAGTGAGCGTCGTCGACGTTAACTGCATGTCGTAGCGTATTTATGTGCATTGCATTGCATTTTTATCTGCTTCTTGACTGTTATATTTTGTATTGCTTTGCTGCTAATTTTTAGCTAAGTTAATGATTGGTAGTTATAGCTTTGCTTTATGGTTTTCTGTGGATTTCTTACTTTTAGACATTTTTCTATATTTATTATTCACTGATTCGGTAGTACTCACCCCTACTCCGTGCACCTTGTGTGCAGATTCAGGTACACCGGAGGCTTAGCTGACTCTCGTAGTCTCCAAAGATATTTTAGAGTCGTTGAGGTAGCTGGATGACATTCGCTGGACCTGGATGCTCTTCATTATTTGTTCATTTTATTATTATTATATACTTTCCTAGATTTTTGTTTTGGTATTCAGATACTATTATTATTACTTAGTTTTGTTTAGAGGCTCTAGACTCGTAACCCCCAGATCATATGGGTGTGTTTTTTATTTTCGTATTTTACCTATTTCACATTATTAATATTCTTGGATTATTATTTTGTAAAATTCTCGGTTTGAGACTTAAGTGTTACGTTAGAAGCGATTGTTGGTCAGGCTTACCTAGCTTTAGGGCTGGGTGCCATCACGACCGGGTTTGGGTCGTGACAAGTTGGTATCAGAGCCTAGGTTACTAGGCCTCACGATTCATGAGCCGCTTTAGTAGATTCTTGTTTATGGGTGTGTCATGCACCACACTTATAAATAGGTGGCTACAGATCCTATAGGAAACACTCCACTTTCTTGAAATCTTATCGTGCGTCCATGATTCAGCCTGAAAGAGTAATTCTTGAAATTCCTTCCTCACGCGTGTATGCATGCATGAGCGCTCTGTATTATATGTGCTTCGATAGTTTGCGATTCCCCGATCAAGGGGAGATGTAATCTTCGTGAGGATGATGTTGCGCCAGTCTGGAGGACTTGAGGCCGTATATTGCCTAGGGCTTGACCATTGAGGTGTTGATCGTGTGAGCAAGTGTTTTGAACTTAGATGTTCGTTATTGTCGCTATTAGCCGGAATGGTAGTTTGGAATTTGTGCGGTGAGTACGCTAGTACTGCAAGCTGCAATTATCTGAGTTGGTGGGGACGAAGAAGTCTGTTGGGTAATGGATGAACTGTTAATTGATTTGTTTCCTATCGTGGATCGATGTGTAGCTCAAATATGGGTGCTGAAGAATCTTTTCGAGTCTCCTAGTGGGAGTGAAATAAATTGCACGATACGATATAAG
Organism: Nicotiana benthamiana; assembly: GCA_034376525.1. Taxonomy (NCBI): domain Eukaryota; kingdom Viridiplantae; phylum Streptophyta; class Magnoliopsida; order Solanales; family Solanaceae; genus Nicotiana; species Nicotiana benthamiana. The sequence goes on from CM067325.1 coordinate 108,427,131, forward strand.
TTTAGACTCAGGAAGATTAAGTAGCTTTGTAATTTGTATGGCGGTGGAAAGTATACAGAAATGTTGTATGCGGCGAAGCATGTGGGTTATCTCTTGAGGAGTGTTCTGAAGTGATGTGGTTCCTATGTATATTGTGAGAAGATTTCATGTGTAATTGAGAGGTATTTTCCATGTGTTATGACTCACATAGGTACAACGCATGCCCATATATCACTTTTGGTAATATAATACATGTAGTATTGAGATTAATATTGTTGATATACATTGTGATGCCTTGTCAAGTTGTGGACGTGTTGTTAGGATGGTTTTGGGTGATTCTCTAGCAGGTGGACAGGCCAAGTTACAAAGGAAACTCTTCCAAAATTTTAGAAAAATATGGGACTCTGTAAAGAATTTTGTTGTCTGCAGAGTGGGCTTAACCATTGGGTGAATGAATACTAGAATTTCAGAAGAGTTAAAATCTCTGATGATTCGTGTTTCCACTAGCTTATGAAAGAGTGAGTTGAATCTCAGCATGATATTACGACAGCAATAGAGTATATGTGTTGTCGTATATATGGCTTCGAGCTAAGTTGGGGAGGTTGCTGCCGGTTAGCTGATTGTACGATTATTTAATATGTTAGTTCTGATTTGATGCATGCGGGTGAATCAATCCTGGTAGTAGAAATTGAGTCGAGGATGGCACGAATGAGGAAGAAATTTTGACAAGGGGTTTTATGGTGCTTAGTAGATGCAAGGAAAATAATAGGATGTCTTGAGTTGTTGATAACAAATGCTTAGTGTATAGAGAAGGAAGTGGTTTGGTCATATCGGAATGAGGCTATGTCCTGGGTGTCAGAGTGCTGATAAGGCACGAGTGGTTCGATTCGTTAAGTCAAGTAATTTGTAGTAGGTATAAGAGTGGATGACTCTTGAGAATGATTTTGATGTGTTGAAGATTCTATATGTATCACTCAGACGTTTTAAGGTTAAGTAGATGACCAAGTCAGTGTTTTCATTAGAACATGCATAGACTTGTGGTATTTTACGTCAATTACGTGATTCTATGCATCAGTATCTAGGAAGCAAAGGTAGCGGGATTAGATTCGCAGGAAGTTCTTCAAAGTAGGGTATTTTAGATGTGGTATTTTTGGGAACGTTTGAGAGAGTATATAGTGGCCTATGGGTCTTAGACAGTGTGGTCTTACGTTCGAGCCTCGTGTGGTAAGCCTGGATTGAGGCATTGTGGTGCTACAACAAGAGAGTATATCAAGTTGAAAATGAATCAGAAGGAAATCTAGACAAATGAAGTAGCTTGTTAGTGGACTGAATCGGTATGGTAATGATATGATCAATCCCTTGTTTATGTTCGAGGTAATGAGCCCTTACAGGGTATTGGCGGCAGAGCTTTTGAGCTAGGACAACTTGCTTAGGCTGGTGTGGATAGAAGAATTTAGTCTTGGAAGTATAGCTTGTGGTTAGGAAGAAGGAGATGGAGTTCTCTGGTTACCCTAGTATGGTATGGTATGTGCGGTCAATTATGGAGGATCAGGATTTGTGTGTGAGGTACGATTCAGTTCCGAATGGAAAGTCATTAGATTCTTAAGAAGCTCGGGCAGATGCATGTGATTTAAGAAGCGATCTCAGATGATTAAGGAAAATGGTATTACTATTCTAGTAAGTTGGCGTGGGTATACGTCAGTAAGAGGGGAAGGTGATGTAAAATGATAACAATTCGTAGGGATTGCGGCAGTTTCCTATTAAACCGACTGTTGGGAATTGAGTCTGTCGATGCCACATAGAAATCATACAATATCTTCATGGAATTAATGGGTACTTGATGTGTAATAATTATTCATACGGCAAAATGTGGGACCAGGACTAGTGATTTATATGTTATATGGAGTTGGAGGCTGGGAGTTCTCCGAAATAGTCTATGTAGTGGTTGTGGATCGTGTGCATTGGCACCGCAAGCGGCTATTGGGATTGGGAAGTCCGAGTGGATCTTTATTTGTTGATATGTTGGAATTAGGACATGACGTCGGGGGTAGACCGACTGTCTCTGTGTTGGGTTGTTCTAGACTATTGTGCTATGGGCTAGGTCAAAACAAATGCCATAGGTTGCGTGGCGAGGTGCATCAGACAATGTCCTAGCAAAATGGTTGTGTTCTAAGGACCAGCAGATGGCTGCCAGGAGTTGCTTTCCTTAATTTGGCCTTTGAGGCGCGAGGAAGTGTAGAGGTTTCTACCAGTGATTCGGTTCCGGCATCAAGGGACCTTTTGGATACGTGTTCTAGTCTGAGTCAACTTGGTTGGCTCCGAAATGTATTGTCGAAAGATAAGTTAACTCAACCATTGCTGAGCTTATCAGCGATCTGGAGTGATCTATGAGTTGTTTTCTACGTTGCGAGACGTTATGATTTACGGACTATGGGCACATATGGTCTGGTGCTATCGAGATTCATAGTGGAAGTTGAGTTTTGTAGCTTACACCCCAATAAGTAGATATGATTGTGCAATCAGTGTGCTTATGACCGGTACTCTCTATACTGTTATAATGAGCAAATTCGGCTCGATGTGCATCTCTCTAAGTGAGATATTTGAGTGGATCGGGTGGCATGCCAACAAAAGATATGTTATTTGGATCGGGTTGCGTGCTGCAACAGTGTGATGTTGAGGATAGTTTCCGTATGTTACTTTATATGCATTACTTCCTGGTTTCTGAGGATGTACGTATTGGGATTGCTCGGCAAACAGCACATCGGTTGTATCCTTTCAGGATTGAATGGGGTATATAACATGCTTTACCGAGGGTGTGATGGATTAATTGATTTCAGACATCAATCTGTGCGTGGTTGTCAAGTTCGAGTATAGCAACTTGAGGTGCTTCATGTGAAATAGAGTTTGGATGAGATCACGCATTATAGAGAGGCTACGTGGAGATTAGACCCTTCGGGAAAGGTTCAGGTATTCTATTCCGATGATGTGAGAAAGGGTCTCAGCCTTGTGTTGTAATGGTATTGATGAGCTTAAGGTACATCTATTTCGTTTGAGTCATTTTCATGACTTGAGTATGTTCAAATCGTCTCTTATTGGTGTGTGTATTATCTAAGTTGTGGCTCACGCCGTATTGAAGTGTCATGTAACCAGGATGGTGCGTTTGGTCAGAAGAAGCATTAATTGATACGTATGGATTTGGTTTCAGCTTGTTGGAAGGTAAATATCGAGTTTCGGCTCCGAGATCGGTTGTGGTATTAGTCAAATGGGAAGCAATGTCTTCGTGAATGGATGACATGGGAAATGGCTATGGTCTACTGCGTGTTCATTATCATTGATAGAGTATATTGGTTTTGGGGTAAGACCTTAGCTAATAAGAGGTTCCCACCGGTAATTGAGTATTTAGGGAAACAGTTGTTAATAGAGAACATCAAGTCGAGTGTCGAATTGTGTGGTTTGTTGCATGGGTTCACCTGAGGTTGCAGGTATGGGTTGTGATAGCCGGTTCAGGCTACTTCTGAGTATAAATGTAAGGTTCTGAACTTGTGCATGGTTTCAGAAGTGCAATGTGGTCCTGCGGTTATGGTCCGGATGGATTGTGAAATTTCAGCTAAATTGTGTTATCGGACCTATGCGACATAGGGTGACGAGGGATCACCCCAGGTATGTTGTTGGTAGGGTCATTCAGCTATTCGTTGGCTCCTAGTACAACTTTGGGCACGCTCGAGGGCGAGCGTTTGTTTAAGTTGGGGAGGATGAAACCTGACCCGTCGTTCTGTGTATTACCTCCTTGTTTTCTCCAATTTATGTTGTTATATGTTTCAATATATATTTATATTTGGAGAGTTTGATGTAATTCTGATGGAGTTGGGATATAAATGAGACAATTAGTCTCTTTAAGAGAAGATTAGTTTGGAAAAGTCAATCGAAAGTTAACTTATGAGTTAGAGGGATCGGAATGGATTTCCGATTATTCGACTAGTTTTGGATGGTGATTTGTGACTTAGGAGCGAAATTAGAAGTGAATTTGGAGGTCCGGTGTAGAATTAGGCTTGAATAGGCTAAGTAAAAAATTTGGCGAAGTCCGATTGATAGGTGAGATTTTGATCCGGGTGTCGGAATGGAATACCGACAAGTGCAGTAGCTCCGCCAGATGATTTTCGATATATGTGCAAATGTTTAGATCATTCGGAGGTGCTTAGGTCGGGTTTTGGAGTAAACGCGAGTTTCAGAAGTTTTAGTTTAACTTAGGCTTGAATCCGTGGAAAATTGGATGATTTTGATTTTTATGGTGGCGTTTCTATGCTACGAGCAAGATTGAATGGAGTATTAAGACACATCGGTGCTTTTGGTTGAGGCCCCCACGACCTCGTGGTGAATTCGGATGGCCCACGGAGAGTTTAAATTTTGAAATGTGCAGCAGAAAATGCAGCAGTAGTGTATGCCTATTTTTGGCCTTCGCAATCGCGAAGGAAGGCTCGCGTTCGCATAGAGGGTATGTCTTGAAGCATCGCGATCGCGTACAGCTGATCGCGTTCGTGTAGAATGGGCATGGGCCTGCCTAGTTTGGTCAATGCGTTCGAGAGGAGGGGGTCGCGATCGTGTAGTCAGGAGGACTCAGAACATCTCCATCGCGATGGTGTTGCCGCGTTCGCGAAGGGTAAATGGGGGTCAGTAGAAAGTTGTTCATCGCGAACGCGTGGCTTGGACCGCGTTCGCGTACGGTAATAACTGGGCGTCACAAATGCTTTTATATGATATTTCAACCGTGACTTAAACATATTTTCCTCCATTGTATGCAACCAAGAGGGCTTTTTGAGCGATTTGATGTGGGTTTTCAGCGGGTATCGATTGGAGGTAAGTCTAAAAACATCATTGTTAGGAAGAATCAAGCCCTATTTCCATGAAATTGTGTAGAAATTGTGAAGAACCAGGGCTTAGTTTTTTTTTTAAACGAATTTTGGGGATTTGAAAGTTCAAACAGACTCTGTATTTGGTGAATTTTATATGTACGGGCTCGTGGCGAGACGAGGAATCCAAAGATGTAATTTTTAGAATTTTTTGAGAAGTGGGCCCGGCGCTTCAGTTTTACCCACTTCGTGATTTTTAATGTTTTACGAATAATTTCAATTGGGTTATGTTTATTTATCCTATAATAACCTCTTCTCTATGGTTTTGAATAGATTCAACGCTTGTACGAGAAGATTCAAAGGGAAAAGGCATTGCAGACCAGGCTACGACCGGTTAGAGGTGAGTAGTTTGTATATATGATGGCCTGAGGGTTTGAAACCCCGATTTATCACATTGTGATGCTATGTTATGGCGTGACTCGCACCCCATGGCAGGTGCGGGGTTGTAAATGATTGGGGATTGTGACTTGGTCAATCCCGAGAGCTGAATAAGTTATTGGCGTTTGATACGCACATTTTGTTGTTAATAATTGGGCTTAATGCCATGTTCGGGGCCTTGTGCTGATATGTCGTACCCATCTAGGGTGAATATCTGTGTGATTACATGATTTGCATAATCATTGATATCAGTCCTGTGTTTATCACCGAAATGAAATGCGAAGTCACTTTTCCCGAAATTAGATAATTAAATTATATTTACCTTAATAATCGGAAAAATGGGAATTAGATTGAATCTGTTATGTGACTCATATGCATATTGTGGGCTGAGCATGGGCCGGGCTGCACGCCGCATCGCTAATATAATAATATTGCTCTTGGGCTGAAGGAGCCCTTCTGGAGTCTATACACACCCCCAGTGAGCGTCGTCGATGTTTAACGGATCATGTTGCACGCAGCAGCATATTCATGTGCATTGCATTGCATTTTTATCTGATTCTTGACTGTTATATTTGGTATTGCTTTGCTGTTTGTTCGTAGCTAAGTTACATGATTGGTAGTTATACCTTTGCTTTGTTCTACTCTGTGGATTTCTTACTTTAAGACATTTTTCTATACTTATTGTTCACCGAGTTGGTAGTACTCACCCCTACTCCTTGCACCATGTGTACAGATTCACACATACCGGAGGCTTAGCTGATTCTCATAGTCTCAAGAGTCGTTGAGGTCGCTGCATGACGTTCGCAGGACCTGGCTGCTCTTCGTTATTTCTTCATTTTATTATTATTATATACTTTCCCAGATTTTGGTTTCAGTATTCAGATATTGTTATTGTTACTCATTTTTGTTTAGAGGCTCTAGACTCGTGACCCCCAGATCATATGGGTGTGTTTTTTATTTTCGTATTTACCTATATCACATTATTTATATTCTTGGATTATTATTTTGTTAAAATTCTCGGTTTGAGACTTAAATGTTACGTTAGAAGCGATTGTTGGTCAGGCTTACAAGCTTTAGGGCTGGGTGCCATCACGACCGGGTTTGGGTCGTGACACAAAGTTCCCTAAGGGTTCCTTGGGATCCTTGCCAACACCAGGCACCCAATACAAATCATCATTTACAAGTGCAAGTGTGGAATTGCCAGCCTTGTGCATCAAAGTTTAGTGGGTACTCAAGGTACCCAAAGCAATGCTTACACTAAGGGGGAAAACCTAAATTCTAATAGTAGTATGATTGTGAGGGAATTTGAAGGAGTTGAGTTGGGAATAGTTTGAAAAGACTTTACTTGAAAAACAGTTTGAGAAGACAATAATAGAAGAATGAAATAGTCCTTTTAAAATTAATTGAAGATGACCAGTTTTGTAAACAAAGGGTCACACAAGGGCAAAGGTAAAGTGAAAAAATAGCTCACAAGCAAGAAAACAGTTACACATGTATAACATATTAAAGAAAAGTTCATGCTTCAAACTAGGAGTCTAGTTCTTACAGCACCAGACATCAAACAAAACCAACCTCAGGAAGAGGTTTTAGGGCTATGGAGTAGCCAAGTGTATCCTGAACATATGCTAGTAGTGTACATGAGTAAGGAGAAACATGCATTGGGGTAGGAAAAGGGGTAATGTACATTCCAGGTTAAGCTAGGCCTACTAATTAACACAGATACATACTAGTTGCAATAGGAACAACAGAACCATAAATAGAACCACACAAGAAACAAAAGAAAGTGCAGCACTAATTGACGCATATTTTTTTGAGGCTGTAACTTGAATAAGATACATACCAGTTGAAAACAATGTAACACAGAGCAATAGTGAGAAAATTGTGCAGAGAACTGAGAAATAGCACGTAGATAGTATGCAGAGAAAAAGGGCAGCAGTATGCAAAGAAGTCAACAGGAGGTAGACCAAAGTAAGCAACACAGCAAAGGCCAGCATGGTGGTAAAAGTGACAAGGATCACTCAATCTTGGAATTCAGCCAATTGAGTAATCAGCGTTCAACGGTAAAGTGAAAGAGGTTGTGTAAAAACAATAAAGAGCAAAATATGTTTGTGTGAAAGAGAGAGAGAATTCAGAGTAATGAGTTCTATTCGTGTCTGTGTCTGTCTTAGGTGAGAAAAGAAGAGTAATACTTATAGATTTTGAAAATATTGGAGAATACGGTATAATTATAGAAGCAACACCCAATTGAATCAATCACAAGTCTTAATTCTATTAAATTAGGGACTCATGATTCGAATAGGAGTACAAATTATCATGTACGGAAAGAATCAGTTAGATGACTGATTATACCATAATAAGAGCAGTAAGCATGGATAATGTAATAAAGGCTAGGTACACAATGCTTAAAACAAGGAAAATATATGTAGAATAATGAGACATATACTTAAGTTCACAAGTATGGTAACCATATAAATTAACTATGAAAAATCAGTCAGAGAATCACGGACAAAACCAAAAGTAGGGAATCAATACCAAGTATAGAAAGCAACTCACAAGTAAGGAAATAATTCAAAATCAATGTAATAACCCTTAAGAAGAATGCATACAAGTCAGGAATTCAAAGAGATGCTTGGAATTAGTAGAATATTCAGTAAAGGGGAGCATTCAAACTTATTTAAACACAATAGTCTCAGAACCCTATGTATGAAATCACATAAAATAGTAGGGAGTGAGAACCCTAGCAAAGGTCTAAAGCATGGAACTCAGAAATAAGCATGTTTAAAGTATAATCAAACACATAACCATAGGAATAATCACATAACACTCAAAGAAAAAGAAAGCGTAGTGATTTTAGAAGGTGTCAGAAATCCTAGTTTTGAATAGAGGAACAAGAACATTTAAACTTGAGCCAATCGAAGATGTCGAAGGACAAATAGTGTAGATATGACAACCAAGCCCGTCGTCACGTGAGTTACCGCCCCGTTTTCCCCGTTTAATGCTTCTATATGTTTCGTTTTATGAGTTTGGAGAGTTTGAAGAAATTTGGATAGAGTTTGGTTGGAAATGAGACAATTAGTCTCTTTAAGAGAAGGTTAGTTTGGAAAAGTCAACATGATGTTGACTTTTGAGCTATAGGGATTGGACTGGATTTTCGATAATTCAACTAGTTTTGGGTGGTGATTTATGACTTAGGAGTGAAATCGAAATTGAATTTGGAGGTCCGGTGTAGAATTAGGCTTGAATTGGCTAAGTTTCCTTTTCTGCGAATTTTGGTTGATAGGTGAGATTTTGATCCGGGGGTTGGAATGGCATTTTCAGAGTTGTAGTAGCTTCTTTAGGTGATTTTGGATATGTGTGCAAAATTTTAGGTCACTTGGACATCGCTTGGTCGGGTTTTTTATCAAGTGCATGTTTCAGAAGTTTTGGATTAACGTAGGCTTGAATCCATCATAAATTGATGATTCTTGTGTTGTTGGATGTAACATGTTTGTGTGATGCTTTAGGATGGGTTGGAACTTTTGGTTGAGGTTCTAGGCAGCTTCGGGGTGGTTTCAAGTGGTTAATCAGAAGGTATTTGGCTTTTAGAAGTTGCAGAAATGCAGCAAACATGTTGCAGAAGAATTCCTCTATGCGATCGCATAGGTGGAATTGCCATCACATAAAAGGCTAGGAGAGGAGCCCTATTTTTGTTCTATGCGAACCCATTAGGGTCCATGCGATCACATAGGTCTGGGAGCTTGAGCTGTGCATTCGCACAAGGTTGATGCGATCGCATAAGGTAGTTGGTCCTGGGGTCCTTGGCAGAGGTTTGGTCTATGCGAATGCAGGGCTGTAAGGCGAACACATAGTGTTCATTTGGGAAGATGAAAATTTGCGCTATGCAATCGCAATGCTAGTGATGCGATCGCATAGGGTAATAACTGGGCAGTCAGAATGGTTTTAAGTGTTATTTCATCCGCAATATATCTCATATTTCCTTCATTTTCGCACCACCTTGAGAGCTTGTTGGTAGATTTTGAAGGGGATTTTGATGGGAAGTTATTGGAGGTAAGTCTCATAGCCTAGAAACACAATTTAATTGAAGATCCATCCTTTGATTTTCTGAAATTTGGGTAAAAATTGAAGAAACTAGGGCTTGGTTTTTGAAATAAAAATTTGCAATTTGATGGCACATTTGAGCTCTGATTTTGGTAAATTTTATATGTACAGGCTCGTGGCGAGACGAGGAATCCGGTGATGGGAATTTCGTAATTTTTCCAGAAGTGGGCCCGGGGCTTGGATTTTGCCAACTTCGTATTATTGGCTGTTTTTTGAGTTCTTTCAATTGGGTTATGTCCAATTAGCTTATTATAACCTATTCCTTGTGGTTTTGGTCAGATTCTACACTCGAGGAGGTCGATTTGCGAGGAAAGCGCAAGGTGAGCTAGGATTTTTGGCCGGTTTGAGGTAAGTAATGGTTATGAATGGTATACAGAGGGTTTGAAACCCCATATTTGCCCTATGCGATGCTATGTTGAGATGAAACACGCCTCGTTTGAGGAGCGTGGTGATGTTTCTACTAGGGACTCGGACTAGGTCCATCCCGAATGATGACTTACTGCATTTTTCGACTGAGACTGAGCTAATATCCGTATATTTTGGGCTAGTAGCCATGTTTTAGGTCTTATGCCGATCTGTAGAACTCTTACGGAGTATGTTGAGCTGATTGACCCCACTTTACATATTGAACACACACTATCTGTCATGTCCTTAACTGTGAACCATGAAAATAAACCGGACTTAGTAACTTGCACCCTAAATGAGTAATACCTAGGGTTGAATACTCCGTCTTAACTGAGTGGGCCCGAGCGGCCAAGTTTATATTGACAAAGAGGGGTCACAGACCCCGTAGTGAGGGTATTTGATATATACTGGATCGGGATGCACGCCATAGCAGTACATACACATACATGTGTTGGATTAGACTGCACGCCTCAGTAATATGCTATATATATATGGATCGGACTACACGACGCAGTGATGTATTATATGGATCGGGATGCACGCCACAATTTTGTAGCGATTTGGTTGAAGGAGCCCCTCTGGAGTCTGGACACATCCTCAGTAAGCGCAGTCGACTATGTTTATTAGATCAGGCTGCACGCCGCAGTATTATATATATTATATTGGATCGGGTAGTGTGCCGTAGCAATGTTAGTGAATTGTCGGACGGAATAGAGGATTTTTATCAGTTTCTTTACCCTGTTTAGCACTTTTTTGCTGTTTGCACTGCTGATTTTAGAACTGCATAGTGTTCTTACCGGACTTCTTACATTTAGTTGTTATTTATTGCTATTACTCACTGAGTTGAAGTACTCACTCTACTCCTTGAACCTTGTGTGCAGATACAGGGATCCCGGAGGCATAGCTATGATTATGTGCTGTTGTCCAGCTCAGTACCAAAGTTATCAACGTAGCTGCTGGCGCCCGCCGGACCTGATCTCTCCTCTTATATATCTTTTACTTTTGCATCAAGATTTTTCCTTGTATAAAATATTTGATCAGCTGTATTAAAATGCTTTGACTTGTGACGCCGGATCTTATGGGCTGTTATTACTCTAGGTTACGGTTTCCGCATTATTCCTATTAATGTTAAATTGAGAATTTTGTGTAAACTTGTTAATTTAAAGTTAATGCTTTGGCTGGAAATGTTCAAATGGTCGGTCTTGCCTAACAAGGTGTTGGGCGCCATCACGATCGGGGTTTGAGTCGCGACAAGCTGGTATCATAGCCTAAGTTACCAGGCCTCACGAGTCACAAGCCGGTTTAGTAGAGTCTCGCAGATCGGTACGAAGACGTTTGTACTTATCCTCGAGAGGCTGCGGAACCTTTAGGAAAAACATCATATTCTTGAAATTCATGTCCTGTGACTTTGTTGATCCGAGAACGAAACTTTGGTATTCTATTCTCTAGTAGATTGCAAGAACGCGTGCTACCGGGTGTAGTGGACAACCCCCATTGCCTCTTACTAGAGGCCGAGGACGTGGCCGTGGCCGATGCAGAGCACCAGGGGCAGCACCAGTTGCCCCTATTCTGGATCGACCTCCAGCTGTAGAAGTTCCAGTAGCACCTATTCAATCAACTAGCAGTGCCTATTTTGATTTCAGGTCTTCAGGAGGCCCTGGCTCAGATCTTATCATTTTGTACTGGCCTGGTTCAGGAAGTCTCGGCTACTACTGCTGTAGCTACATCTCAAACCGGGGGTGGTCATCAGACCCCCACAGCTCGCACTCCAGAGAAGGGTGTACAGTGTTCACAGACACCGGAGGCACCACCAGCTCAGCCAGTTGCCCCAGTTCAGCCAGTTTTCCTGGTTCAGAGCGATGGGGTTCCAGAGATGCCAGATGACAAGGAGCATCATTTTGAGAGGTTCAGCAGGCTTTCACCTCCTACTTTCGGTGGTATTCCGAGCGAGGATGCCTTAGGTTTCCTCGACAAGTGTCGACGCATGCTTAAGATAGTAGGGATCTTAGAGACTAGTGGCATATCTTTTACCACTTTTCAGTTCTCAGGAGCAGCCTTTACATGGTGAGAGGCATATGAGCGGCATAGGCTGGCAGGTGCATCATTGTTTTGGCAGGAGTTCTCCACTATCTCTCTGGAGAAGAGGGTACATCGATCGAAGAGAGAGGAGTTGCGTAGGCAGTTTGAGTGGCTTCGTCAGTGGGATATGTCTGTGACATAGTATGAGATATGATTCGCAAAGTAAGCTCCTTATGCCCCGTGGATGGTTTCGAAGGATCAAGAGAGGATCAGGCGATTTGTAGAAGAACTCATTTATCCCATCCATATTCTGATGACTCGAGAGAGGGTCCTGAGTCACACCTTTGAGGAGGCGGTGGTAGCTCGTAATATTGAGATGGCTCACTGTCAGGAGAGAGAGGAGAGGGAGGACAAGAGGCCTCAAGGATCGGGTTGCTACAATGGTGCTCCGTCTAGGGGCCTGTCTTAGCAGAGCAGGGGTCGTTCTTTCAGGCCTCCACAACTAGCTCGCTCAGAGAATCGAGGGTCATCTTCTGGTCGGGGTTATCTGGGATCCTAGCAGGGTCAGCCATCTCTGTGTGCACTTCCAGTGAAGAGTTCGTCTCATGCCCATCTATTAATGGTTCATCCCAGGCCGAGTTCTTCAGCCAGCCACTCTAGTGAGAAGGGTTCCCTTCAGTCCTAGTCCCCAGCGCCGGGGAGTTGTTATGATTGTGGCGAGTTTGCGTATATGCGCAGGGATTGTCCTCGCCGTGCATCCAGTTTATCTCTGCAGAGGGGCCAACCCTCATCTTCTGGCCTAGCATCTTCAGCACCCGCCCAGTCAGCTAGGGGTGAGGGTCAGGCAGTTTGGGGTCACCCCAGAGGGGGGGCCGATCAAGTGGTGGTCAGGCTCGTTGTTACACTCTTCAGGGCCGGTCAGATGTTGTTGCTTCGGATGCTGTTATCACATGTATTATTTCAGTATATCATAGGGATGCCTCAGCCTTATTTGATCCTGTATCCACTTATTCCTATGTATCTTCATACTTTGCTCATTATTTGGGTACCACCCGAGGGTGTCTTGCATTACCTATGCACCTATCTACTCCGGTGCGTGGTACTATTATTGTGGACACTGTGTATCGTCCTGTCTTATTACTATTGGGGTCAGGAGACCCCAGTTGACTTGCTACTATTGAGCATGGTGGATTTTGTTGTTATTATGGGCATGGATTGGCTATCACCGTGCCATGATATTCTGAACTGTCATGCCAAGACAGTTACATTGGCTATGCCGGGTATTCCGAGGATAGAGTGGCGTGGTACGACTGATTATGTACCCAACAGGGTAATCTCTTTCTTAAAGGACCAATAGATAGTTGTGAAAGGGTGTTTATCATATCTAACATTTGTGAGAGACATTGGAGCTGAGGCTCCTAGTCTTGATTCGGTTCCCGTGGTGAGGGAATTTTGTGATGTATTCTCAGTAGCCTTGCCGGGAATGCCGCCAGACATGGATATTGACTTCGGTATTGATTTGGTTCCAGGCACTCAGCCCATCTCTATTTCTCCCAATCGTATGGCACCAGCAGAGCTAAAAGAGTTGAAGAAGCAGCTGCAAGAACTCCTAGATAAGGGGTTCATTCTCCCGAGTGTGTCATCGTGGGGCGCACCAATGTTATTTGTAAAGAAGAAGGATTGTAAAATGAGAATTTTCATTGATTACAGATAGTTGAACAAAGTGACAGTGAAGAACAAGTATCCACTACCCCATATTAAGGATTTGTTTGACAAGCTTCAGGGGGCAAAGGTATTCTCTAAGATTGATCTCCATTCAGGCTATCACTAGCTGAAGATTACGGATTCTGGTATCATGAAGACAACGTTCAGGACAAAATATGAGCATTATGAGTTTCTGGTTATGTCATTTGGGCTGACTAATGCCCAATCTGCATTCATGCACTTGATGAACAGTGTATTTTGGCCGTATCTAGATTCTTTTGTAATCGTGTTTTTTGATAATATTCCGGTGTACTAGCGTAGCCAGGTGGAGCACGCGCAGCACTTGAGGGTGGTATTGCAGAGGTTGAGAGAGGAGAAGCTTTATGCAATGTTCTCCAAGTGTTAGTTCTAGCTCAGTTCAGTGGCTTTTCTGGGAGACGTGGTGTCCAGTAATGGTATTCAGGTTGACCCAAAGAAGATCAAGGCGGTGCAGAGTTGGCCCAGACATTCCTCAGCTACTGAGATTCGAAGTTTTTTCGGTTTGGAAAGTCATTACCGCAGGTTTGTTATGTGTTTTTAATACAGCTACAGTACTAGTATTTCCATCAACTTCAAGCTCTTACTCGGTGTATTGTGATTGGATGTGTGTTGATGCAAGAAGGTAGAGTTATTGCGTATGCTTCATGTTAGCTAAAGCCCCATGAGAAGAACTACCATGTTCATGACTTAGAGGTTGCTGCTATAGTTCATGCATTGAATATTTGGAGGCACTATCTATATTGCGTATCCTTAAGGTGTTTACGGACCATTGCAGTCTTCAACACTTGTTTATGAAGACGGACCTCAATTTGAGACAGCGGAGATGGCTTGAGTTACTCAATTATTATGATATTCCCTTTTTGTATCATCCGGAAAAGGCCAATGTGGTGGCCGATATATTAAACCGAAAGGCGTTTAGTATGGGTAGCTTGGCATACATTCCAGTTGGGGAGAGTCCCCGTACAATTGATCTTGAGGCCTTGGCTAATCGGATGGTAAGGTTGGATATTTCCGATCCCAGTCAGGTGTTGATTTGTGTGGTTTCCCGATCTTCTTTGTATGATCACATTATGGAGCGCCAGTATGATGACCCGTATTTGCTTGTCCTAACGGAAAGGGTCCAGCATGATGACGCCAGAGATGTGACTATTGGCGATGATGGTGTGTTGCGGATGCAGGGCCAGATTTGCGTACCCAACGTGGATGGGCTCCGAGAGTTGATATTATAGGAGGCCGACAGCTTGTGGTATTCTATTCATCCGGGTGCCGCGAAAATGTACCAAGACTTGAGGCAGTATTATTGGTGGAGGAGAATAAAAAAGGATATCGTGAGTTATGTGGCCGTTGTCTCAATTTTCAGCAAGTCAAGTATGAACATCAGAGACCCGGTGGTGTACTTCAGCAGAGGAATATTCCAGAGTGGAAATAAGAGAAGATTACTATGGACTTTGTGAGTGGTGTCCCTCGTACCTCAAAAGAACTTTGATTTCATTTGGGTGATTGTGGACAGACTTACCAAATCTCCGCACTTCATTCCGGTGTGTACCACCTATTCTTCAGAGCGGTTAGCAGCGATTTTCATCTGGGAGATTGTGTGGTTGCATGAGGTTCCGGTTTCTATTGTCTCAGACAGGGGTACTCAGTTTTCTTCCTAGTTCTGGAGGACTTTGCATCAGGAGGAGTTGGGCACTCAGATACTGTTGAGCACGGCTTTTCATCCTCAGACAGATGGGCAGTCCGACTGCACTATCTAGATATTGGAGGACATGTTGCACGCCTGTGTTATTGATTTTGGGGGTTCTTGGGCTGAGTTATTTCTGCTTGAAGAGTTTTCTTATAACAATAGCTATCACTCAAGCATTCAGATGGTTCCGTATGAGGTTTTATATGGGAGACGATGTAGATCTTCTGCTGGCTGGTTTCAGCCTGGTGAGGCTAGGTTATTGGTGACAGAGTTAGTTCAGGATGCCATAGAGAAGGTGAAAGTTATCCAGGAGAGACTTCATACAACCCAGTCGCGTCAAAAGAGTTATGCGGACCGGAAAGTTCGAGATATATCTTATATGGTGGGTGAGAAGGTCTTGTTGAATGTTTCGCCTATGAAAGGCGTTATGACGTTGAGAAAGAAAGTGAAGCTGAGTCCGCGGTCGATTGGACCTTTTAGATACTTAGGAAGATTGGGGAGGTGGCCTATATGCTTGCTTTGCCACCCAGCTTGCCGGGCGTTCACCCGGCTTTCCATGTTTCCATGCTCAGGAAGTATGTTGGGGACCCGTCTCATGTATTAGACTTCAGCACTATCCATTTGGATGAGGACTTGACCTATGATATGGAGCCAGTTGCTATTTTGGGTCATCAGGTTCGAAAATTGAGATCAAAGGACATAACTTCGGTAAAGGTACAGTGAAGAGGTTGGACCGTAGAGGAGGCCACTTGTGAGACAGAGCGGGAGATGCATAGTAGATATACTCATTTTTTTTACACTCTAGGTATGTTTCTTGACCCGCTCGAGGACGAGTGTTTTTTTTAGTTGGGGAGGATGTGACGACCCGGCCCGTCGTCACGTGAGTTACCGCCCCGTTTTCCCCATTTAATGCTTCTATATGTTTTGTTATATGGGTATGGAGAGTTTGAAGGAATTCGGACAGAGTTTTGTTGGAAGTGAGACAATTAGTCTCTTTAAGAGAAGGTTAGTTTGGAAAAGTCAAATGGATGTTGACTTATGAGTCATAGGGCTCATAATGGATTTCAGATAATTCAACTAGTTTTGGGTGGTGATTTATGACTTAGGAGTGAAATCGGAATTGAATTTGGAGGTCTGGTGTAGAATTAGGCTTGAATTGGCTAAGTTTGCCTTTTCGCGAATTTCGGTTGATAGATGAGATTTTGAACAGAGGGTTGATATGGGATTTCGAGAGTGTCACTAGCTTCGTTAGGTGATTTTGGATATGTGTGCAAAATTTCATGTCATTTGGACATCGTTTGGTTGGGTTTTTGATCAAGTGCAAATTTCGAAAATTTTAGATTAACTTAGGCTTGAATCCGTCGTAAATTGATTATTCTTGTGTTGTTGGATGTGTTTTTATGATTGGATCATGTTTCTGTGATACTTTTGGATGGGTTGGCATTTTTGGTTGAGGTTGTGGGGGCCTCGTGGTGGTTTCGAGTGGTGAATCGGAAGATATTTAGCTTTTGGAAGTTGCAGAAATACAGTAGAAATGTTGCAGAAGAATTCCTCTATGCGATCGCATAGGTGGCATTGCAATCGCATAGAAGGCTGGGAGAGGAGCCCTATTTTTGTGCTATGCGACCGTATTAGGGTCCACGCGATGGCATAGGTCTGGGAGCTTGAGATGTGCGTTTGCACAAGGTTGATGTGATCGCGTAGGGTAGTTGGGCTTGGGGTCCTTGGCAGAGGTTTGGTCTGTGCGAATGCAGGGGTGTAATGAGAATGCATAAGGTTATTTTGGGAAGATGAAAATTTCTGCTATGCGATCGCAATGGTAGTGATACGATCGCATAGGGTAATAACTGGGTAGTCAGAAAAGTTTTAAGTGTTATTTCATTAGCGACCTATCTCATTTTTCCTCCACTTTTGCACCACCTTGACAGCTTGTTGGTAGATGTTTAAGGGAATTTTGACGGGAAGTGATGGGAGGTAAGTCTCGCTAGAAACACCATTTAATTGAAGATTCATCCTTTGATTCTCTAAAATTTGGGTAAAATTTGAAGAAACTAGAGCTTGGTTTTTGAAATGTAAATTTTGGATTTGGTGGCACATTTGAGCTCCGATTTTGGTAAACTTTATATGTACGAATTCGTGGCGAGACGAGGAATCCGGTGATGTGAATTTCATAACTTTTCGAGAAGTTGAACCAGGGCTCGGGTTTTGTCAACTTCGTATTTTTGGGTGTTTTTCGAGTTCTTTCGATTGAATTATGTCCAATTAGCTTATTATAACATATTCCTTGTGGTTTTGGTCAGATTCTACACTCGAGGAGGTCGATTTGCGAGGAAAGAACAAGGCGAGGTAGGAGTTTTTGCCGGTTTAAGGTGAGTAATGGTTATGAATGATATACTGATGGTTTGGAACCCAATATTTACACTATGCCGTGCTATGTTGAGATGAAACACGCGTCGTCTGATGAGCGTGGCGATGTTTCTGCTGGGACTCAGACTTGGTCCATCCAGATTGATGACTTACTGCACTTTTCGACTGATACTGAGCTTATATCCGTATATTTTGGGCTAGTAGCCATGTTTGGGGCCTTGTGCCGATCTGTAGAACTCTTAGGGACCATGTTGAGCTGATTGACCCCCTTTTACCTATTGACCACACATTATCCGTCCTGTCCTTAACTGTGACCATGAAAATAAACCAGACTTAGTAACTTGCACCCTACATGAGTAACACCTAGTGTTGAATACCCTGTCTTAGCCTAGTGGGCCCGAGAGGACAAGTCTATATTGACTGAGAGGGGTTAAGGACCCCGTAGTGAGGGTATTTGATATATACCAGAATGGGCTGCACGCCGCAGCAGTGCATTCACATACATGTGGTTGATCAGACTGCACGTCACAGTAATATACTATATATACATATATATATATATATATATATATTTATATACATATATATATACATATATATATATATATACATATATGGATTAGACTACACACCGCAGTAATATATTATATGGATCGGGCTGCACGCCGCAGTATTATAGAGCTTGGGCTGAAGGAGCACCTCCGGAGTCTGCACACACCCCAGTGAGTGCAGTCGACTATGTTTATTGGATCGGGTTGCGCGCTATAGTATTATATATATTATATTGGATTTAGTTGCGCGCAGCAATGTTGGGGATTTGTCAGATGAAATAGAGGAGTTTTATCAGTTTCTTTACCCTGTTTAGCACTTATTTACTTTCTGCACTGCTGATTTTACAACTGCATAGTGTTCTTACCACATTTCTTACATTTAATTTTTATTTATTGCTATTACTCACTGAGTTAGAGTAGTCACTGTACTCCTTGCACCTTGTCTGCAGATACAGGGATCCCGGAGACTTAGCTGTGATTATCTGCTGTTATCCAGCTTAGTACCAGAGTTATCGAGGTAGCTGTTGGCGTCCGCAGAACCCGATCTCTCTTCTTATCTATCTTTTACTTCCGCATCTAGATTTTCCTTGTATATGATATTCGATCAGTTGTATTTAGAGGCTCTGACTTGTGATGCCAGATATTTGGGGTTGTTATTACTTTGGGTTACAGTTTCCGCATTTTCCAATTAATGTTAAACTGAGAATTTTATGTTAAACTTGGTATTTTAAAGTTAATGCTTTGGCCGGAAATGTTCAAATGGTCGGGCTTTCCTAACAAGGTGCTAGGCGCCATCACGATCGGGGTTTGGGTCGTGAAAGTAGAACACAAAGATTAAACATGAATCATTTAAAAAGACATGGATTAACACAATTGGGCAAAAAAATTAGGGTTTGCAATAAAATCAGTGAGATGAGAAACATGGCCGTGAAACTTGCTAACAGCGACATTTAAAGCATCAACGGACCAAAACCCACCGGAGAACGGCCGGAGATAGCCAAGCGAGGTTTCCATGGACCGCCTTTCATTGTGGAAGATTCTGGGGCTTCAAACCTTGGAGAGAAACAATGAGATAAGGTCCCATGACGACTAAAGGTCGAGAGAAGTGAGGACAGAGTTGGCCGGAGAGGCGATGAAACCCATCGGAGAAGAAAGAGAGAACCAGAAGGTTCTAGAGAGAAGGGATACCAAATGTTAGAGAGAGAGACCGGTCTTTGAAAAATGAGGGGTCAGGGGGGGAGGGGGTAGGATAGGATTCAATTTAGGTAATATAATCTGGGCCGTTGATCTCATTTGATCAACGGGTCAGATCAAAACAAAGATGGACCGGGTATCTGAATGGGGTATGGGTCAGGTCCTAATTGAAATTGGGTTGGGTTAAAATTGGGGTGAATTTAGGGCTATGTTTGCAACAGATTATTGGCTAGATTTTAAAATAACCAATTTCTCCATTTTATTTTAAAAAAAATAGTAATAACAATTTTAAAAGCAAATTAAAAATATTGGACAAACAAATAATAGATAAATATTAATTTAAAATTACTTGAACTAATTTTGTAATTATAAAATGCTATTATTCATAAAATAGGCTATAACTGCAATTACATGCAATGTAGCTTTAAAAATATCAAATAAATTTGTAAAAAAGTTGTCTTAATTATATTTGGATATACATATGAGGAATAATAAGTTATTCACCAAAATGATAATTTTGGGGAATAATTTTGGGTAATAATTTTGGGATTTGTGTGGTATTAAAATAGGTAATAAATTGGTTTTAAAAATCGTTAAAATACCAAAACTCATGGGTGTACTCATATATGCACATATACACTATTATGGAAGTATTTTAGGGTATTAAAATACATAGAAAAAAATTGGGTATCAACAGATAGTGGTGATGATGACGACGATAAGGAGACTGAGGATAATGGGGCTACAAGTACAACACACCATTTATCAGCCGTCATCCCACATTCTGCTAGTCTGATGCAGACCTCAGGGAGACCCTCAAACTATTTATTCTTTATATTTAATATTGTGCAGTAAGGACACTGCATCATTTTTAGTTGTGGTGGCTATACGAGTATACTATATTCATGTTTAGATATTTTGTGCCATTGCCAGGCTTATTTTGTTGCTATGGATACTGTATGCCCTTGCGAGACTTATTATTATGTTGTTACGGATATTGTGTTCCCTTGCCGGGCTATTTTGTGTAGCAAGTGCTCTTGTTGAGCTTGCTTGGACTAGTCTTGTTTTTATATTTCTTTCGTTATTTATTATTTTTTTGTAGCAAATTATTATTAGTATTAGTTTCTTTTATTTTAGTATCCCTTTTAGTAGTTTTTTTTTTATTTCCTTGGATTTTCTTGTTGCTACAGTTCTTTTCCAAGAAACATTTTTGAAGTGAACCGGGTAACTTTTCCCTAAGATAGATGGCGTAACAACTTCTTAAGGGAATTAGTCTTATTTTGCTTGGAGGAGAATATTGGATTCTTTCGTACTAATAAAATTAGTATCTTGTATATATGTGAAGTCTGAATTAAGAATACCCCTCAGAAACTTTGGTTTTTAACTAAAACAAGTAAGTTGCATGGTGTAAAATAATTCTTGTGATAAATTTTTGGCTGTTTTAATGACTCTTTGCCCACTAATTTGAATAATATTTATCTAAATGATATTATTAGAGGATGAAATTGACACATCTTGATTAATACATATGCCATGTGTGTTAGTGTTTGTACAACTATATCTTGTGTTTACTTTTATCATCTAGAACTTGCCTCATATGTCTTTCAATGCTAATGATAGTACGTTTGGTTTGAGGGATAACCTTAGACATTCTTTATTTTATTTACAAAAGCTCTTTAGCCTTTCAAGTCTACCTTTGCACAAATAATATCACTAGTACCCCATTTGAGCCTTTAAACCTTTTCTTTGGCTAACTCATTACGAACCTTTTTTCTTTTGTAAAATAATTCCCTCTTTTTAACCTATCCCTACTTGAACATTGAGAATGAGGTTAAAAGCCTAAGTTGGGGGCGTGGTGTCAAAGTGGAAATTGGTAAGGTTGTACATTGAGTGTAGGATCATATACCTCAAAGTGTTTGTATTAAATTATTCTAGCTCCAAATGAAAAATATGTATATATATAGGAGAGAAATATTTGTATGTGTATAAATTATGGAGCCTTGAAGAAAATTTGAACAGGTATTCAAGGTGATTCTATATTGGGAACTAGATGCCAATGAGGCTATATGGGTGGAAGAGAAACAAAGTGAAAAAAGAATAACAAATGTGAGTAATGTTCAATGAGGATGAAGTAACTTGTATCCAAATACTTATTCTACCCTTCCTTAAACCTATATAACAAGATGAAAAAGTCCTTTTAGGATCTCCAACCGAACATTCTTGAATAGACGATGAATTAAACTAAGGGCAAGCTTATGGTATGAGATGTTGTAACACTTGAAATTCTTTGTGAGAGAGTGTTTTTGTAAAAATTTGTCTCTTGTGATGTATTGTAAATATAGTGATTTTGGGACTTTCCTTCTTGTGAGGGCACATGAATTAGTAAGGATTGGTGAAATTGAGTAAGTTGAGCAAATGTTGTGGACTAGAGCTTTTGAGTCACTTCTTGAGGCTTATTCATGTCATTTAATTCTTTTTGATATTCTCTTGCACATTCTTGAAGTTGTTTTTAAATGAGGGAGTCATTCGAAAAAGTTACACATACTTGAGCCTAGTTATTTGTACCAAATAAAATCCGTAAGTATGGTGCTTAAGTTGGAGAATGTGATATGTAAATAATAGGAATACCACTTATGCTTTAAATAGTAAATTCTCATTGAAGTGTTGGTTTTAATTTGCTTGAGGATAAGAAAAAGCTTTAAGTTGGGGGTGTTGATGATTGGTGATTTTACCACACAATCTACTTTTTTTCCTTAACATTTATGTCCTTCAACTATAATACGAGGTCATTTATTGTGTGTATTGTTAGATTTTCAGGTAAATAATGCTACAATGTGATTTGAATTGAATTGAAGTGGAATTGAGCAAAATAAGGTGAAAAAAATGCAAAAGTCTCCAGTGATTTTGCATCTGTAGAGGAGTGGTCGCATAAGCGAACTTGCATCTGCGGATCTAGACAAAATCTCAGGAACCGAATCTGCGGTTGCGTATCTACACTTGATGAACCACATCTCTGGTGGCAGTGTTCAATTGGCAATCCGCTTCTACGATGAGAACTCTGCATATGCGGAGCTGCACCTATGATGATTCTTCCGTAGGTGCAGAAGTCAGGCATCAGACCTGGGAAATTTGGCATTTCACATGTTGTCATCTCAAAATCATTTTTATACTCATCCAAGTAGATATTTTAGGGATCTTTGGCTTATTTTCAGTTCATAGAGCTAGAGAGAACAAGTATTGAAGCTAGGGTTTTGTACACACACTTGGATCTTGAAGAGTGAATCTTGTGGTTAAGATTTTCTTACCCATTTATATTATTTCTTCATTTCTTTGCTTTGTATTGAGTATTTAAGTGTGCAGTATTTTTTTCCAACACTTGAATCTTGTTTGTAGAAGTATCATATTTAAAGTGTGGATTAAATATCTTCGTGTACTTATGTATTGAATGATTTTAGTACTTTTATGAAGTGAGTTATTATTACTTTAATTATTCTTGTTCTTTAATATTTCCAAAGGGAATAGCTAACCCTAGAACTCGCCCATTAATATCAAATTATATTTGGAAAAGATAATTTTGGTTTGAGAAAGATTAATTAACAAGAACTTGAGGCGTTACCCGAATTTTATAGATTCTACATAGGGATAGGATTGAACTACTTGTAGCCATCCCGGGTGAGCTTAATATTCTAATTTTTTAGGGATAATTCAATTAGAAAGTCTTGTTAGTCTTCAAAAGGAGCTAATTAAGAATTATTATCCATGGCAAATTAACATAAACTCACTAGTATTTGCAAAATCATGAAATATATTGGATCATTACTTGAGTGTATTTCCCGATGCATTCATACTTGTAGCTATTGATCATTTTACTTGCTTTCTAGGTTAGTTTACATTTTTGCATTTAGGTATATACATTTTCAAACAAAAATTTTTATTGTTTGGCATTGCACGATAAATGATGATTTTCTTACATTCCTAATCACCTACAGATTCTTCTCTGTGGGTTCGACCCCGACTTATAGTTGCGTAAATTATATTGTATGCAACCATGTCCATTTATTTTTTAGTAGTAGGTTTGGACATCATCAAAACTTGCCCCGTTGTTGGGGACCAATTTGGCGTAAAATATATTGCATGCGACCGTGGCCATTTACTTTTTAGTAATGGATTTAGATGTCATCAACTTCAACAATGTCCGCAACAACCCAACTACAAAGTTCATGGTAATGCGCTCCCACTTCCACTCTGGTATAGGTATCCACTCAAGCGGGCCACCCGGCTTCTGGTGTTCATACTTGACCTGCTGGCAATTCAAACACCTAGCTACATACTCCACTATGTCTTTCTTCATCCTCCGCCACCAATACTGCTGGCTGAAGTCATGATACATCTTCGTAGCTCCCAGATGAATGGAATACCGCAAACTGTATGCCTCGACTATAATCCTCTCCATAATACCATCAACATTAGGAACACATAGATGACCCTTGAGTTGCAAAACACCATCCTCGCCAATAGAAACCTCCTTGGCACCTCCATGAAGCTCCATCTCTCTAAGAATCGCCAGATGTGGATCATCGAATTGCTGGGCCATTATCTGCACCAATAATAAAGACTGAGGCACCACACACAAAAGAACTCGGCTGGGCTCTGAAATGTCCAACCTTACATGTCGGTTATCCAAGGACTGAATATCCAAAGCTAGTGGTATTTCCTCTGCTGGAATAAATGCCAAGCTACTCGTACTCTCTGCCCTTCTGCTTATGGAATCCACGACCACATTTGCCATGCCCGAATGATAAATAATGGTGATGTGATAATCCTTCAGTAACTCAATCCACATGCGCTGCCTCAAATTAAGATCCCTCTACTTTGACAAATGTTGTAAGCTGCGATAATCAGTATAAATTTCACATGATACCCCATGTAGATAATACCTTCATATCTTAAAGATGATGGACAATCGCAGCCAACTCTAGCTCATGCACATGATAATTCTTCTCATGTTCCTTCAGCTGACGCGAAGCATATGAAATAACTCTCCCCTCCTACATTAATGCACATCCCAAGACAACGCGTGAAACATTGCAATATACCGTAGATATCCCAAAACCGGAAGGAAACATAAGTACTGGTGCTGTGGTCAATGCTGTCTTGAGCTTCTGAAAGCTCTCCTCACAATCATCAGTCCAATGGAAATGGGCATCTTTCCAGGTCAATTTAGTCAGAGGTAATGTAATAGATGAAAAAGCCCTGCACGAATCATCTATAACAACCTGCTAACCCCAAGAAACTTCTGATCTCGGTCACTGAGGTAGGGCGTGGCCAACTATGAACTACCTCAATCTTTTTGGGATCTACCTTAATAATCTTTCCTAACACAACATGCCCTAAGAATTCCACTGACTCTAGCCAAAACTCACATTTGGAGAACTTACCATACAGCTTCTGCTCACACAATGTCTGAAACACTACTCTTAAATGCTACTTGTGCAGCCTCAAGCTACGGGAGTATGTCAAGATGTCGTCAATGATGACTATGACAAATGAATCAATATAACGCCTGAATACCCTATTAATCAAGTCCATAAATTCTACTAGGGCATTAGTCAATCCAAAGGACCAAAAACTCATAATGGCCATATCTAGTCCGGAATGCAGTCTTCGAAACATCCTAGTCCTGAATCTTCAACTGATGGTACGCTAACCTTAAGACGATCTTAGAGAACACCCTAGCACCCTGCAACTGGTCGAGTAAATCATCAATCCAAAGCAACAAATATTTGTTCTTGACGGTGACTTTGTTTAACTAGTGGTACTCAATTCACATCTGCATGGTCCCATCCTTCTATTTTAGAAATAATATTGGCGCACTCCAAGGTGATACACTAGGTCTAACAAACCCCTTTGATAACAACTTCTCAAGCTACTCCTTCAACTCTTTAAAATCTTTAGGAGCCATACGGTACGGTGGAATAGATATAGGCTGGTTGCCGAGAGCCAAATCAATACAGAAATCCATATAACGATCTGGTGGCATGGCAGGAAGATCAGAAGAAAACACAT
Organism: Nicotiana benthamiana; assembly: GCA_034376525.1. NCBI lineage: Eukaryota > Viridiplantae > Streptophyta > Magnoliopsida > Solanales > Solanaceae > Nicotiana > Nicotiana benthamiana. Next base: position 108,452,522 of record CM067325.1, read on the forward strand.
CGGCAAACTCTCAAACCACTGGAACATAATCAATCATCAGACACTGCGGTGATGTCCTGAACATACGCTAGATAAGCCAAACACCCATTCTCGACCATATGCCGAGCCTTCAGGAAAGAAATAACCCAACTTGATGTATCAACTGTGGAACCATTCCGCTCCAACCTCGGTAACCCCGGCATCGCTAACGGAATAGTCTTGGTATGGAAATCTAGGACGACTTGATATGGAGATATCCAATATATGCCCAGGATGACCACAATGTTGATCATGTCAAGCAACAAGAGATCCGCTCTAGTCTCAAAACTTCAAAATGTGACCACAAAGGATCGGTAGATCCGATCCACCACCACATAATCACCCACAGGAGTGAACAAATGAACATGAGCGCCCAAAGGATCATGAGAAATAACTAGAAAACGAGTAAATAGAGATGATACAAATGAATAAGTAGACCCTGGATCAAATAATACCGAAGCATCTCTACCACCGATGGAAATAATACTTGAGATGACGGTATCAGAGGCCACCGCAACTGGCCTTGTCAAAAGGACATAGAATCTGGCTGGAGCACCGACTGGTTGGCCTCCACCTAACTGAGCAATAGCTAACTGACCTCTCCTTGCCTGGCCTCTACCTCTAGGACGACCTTACTAGTCTACTTTCCGCCTCTAGTTGGTGGGGGAGCATTTGCTGAAATCATAGGCTGCTGACCCTGCAACATTACCTTGCCCCAAAGTCTGGGGCAGTTCCTCTACATATGACCCGGATCTTCACACTCGTAGCACACTCTCGGTACCATATCCTAATACCCTAAGCCTGAGCCTGCGGACCCGAATACTTATTTGAAGAATCTTGGTGGCTAGTGGGTGATATGAACTCACTGGCACGACATTGAAGTGAGCAACAAAAGAATCGTGATGACCAAAATACCCGCCGGAAGAACCCTGAATAGCTGGTGTGCCGTAATAACTGTCCGGCATCCCATTGAAATAAGGTCTGACTGGAACACCTCGGGGAGGGGGCGGTGGTGCTAAATATGAGGGTCTGCTGGATTAACCCCTCCTGAAGTGACCTTTACTACTAGTCGAGGCACCCCTGACCTCTCCCAAAAATTGAACCCTCTTGTCCTGTTGAATATGTTTTCTGCCCCTCTCGCGATACCCCTCGATCCTGCGAGCATTCTCTACCACGAGTTGATACTCAGTATCTATCTCCACCTCTCGGGCATGCTAGCTCGAATACCAGGATTAACCCTTAAACAAATATCCTCACTCTCTCTGTATCTCTGGGAAGTTTCATGAGTGCAAGCGAGACAAATCAGATAACCTCACCTTTTAATCAGCCACAGACATTTGACTCTGCTTAGGATGCTCAAACTGATACCGCATATCTTCCCTCTTAGAGGGTGGAATATACCTATCCAAGAATAACTACATTAATTGTTCCCAAGTGAAGGGAGGAGAACCTGCTGACCTTCCAAGAACATAATATTGCCCCCGTCTGCGGGCCCTTCCCTCTAGGTGAAAAGTAGTGAAGTCAACCCGATGCGACTCCAATATCCTCATATTGTGCAGTCTGTCCCTACACCTATCAATGAAGTCTTGAGCATCCTTATGGTGCTCACTTACGAAGATAGGATAGTGAAGTCTAGTCCATCGATCCAACAACTTCTGCGAGTCACCATCCATAGCTGGTCTGGGTTCGGGAGTCACTATAGCAACTAGCTGAGTCCCATCCGCGGGTAGTGCACCCGGAGTCTAATACTCTACAGCTATGTTACCATGAGCCTGAGTATTAAGGGTCTGTGCTCCCCTTCCTACTTGTGATATAGTTGGATCTGTTTGAATAATCCAGCCTGAGTCTCGGTATCCATGAATCGTAGCATACGACCCATGACCTTCTGGAATCCTGATGTTGTCATAAAGTTTGCCGGGGTAGGCTCAGCTGCGGGACCTCGCCCTCCTCCTCGATGATTGGATATCCCGTAGGATCTACTAGTGGTACTACTGGGATAATTTTGGCATTCCCTCATCCCTTACCTCGGGACGGTTCCCTCCTCTTGCCTCTGCCTCGGTCTCTTACAACAGGAGGAGCATCTCCTCCCGGATATGGAACATCAGCCGTGCGTGTCCTCACCATTAGTGAGAGAATAGAAGAGGGAAATTTAGTATACCAACCACTGCACGATAGAAATGAATAAAGAGTAGTTTCTCTTACACCCTATAGCCTCTCGAAGATAAATACAGACGTCTTACTACCGATTCGCAAGACTCTATTAGGTTTGGAATGAATTGTGAGACCTACGTGAACCTAGTGCTCTGATACCATGTTGTCACGACCTATTTCCATAATAACTCATGATGGCACCCAACACCATTGCCGGGCAAACCAACGCAGACATAAGTCCTTATTTACTTTTACAAAAATAATTGCAATAATTCCTTAAGTTAAATTAAAAACCAAAAATGATAAGTCAGGTGCCAAAAATGAACATACAACCCAAAAATAATAGTCTACTAGTGTGTGTACCAGGACCTGGTGTCACAAGTTGTGGGCATCTAGTAGAATACACAAAAGAATCAATCTATCCTACTGTCTGGAATAGAATAAACAACAAATGTAAATAAGAGAGACTCCATCAAACTGATAAACGACACAAGAAGGGAAGCAACTCACAGTAGAAGTTCCGAAATCTGCTCAGGGATACGCCTCAGAGTGATAGCCAGAGGTACCTGTTGAGTACACAAACAATATGTACCTAGCAAATATCTCGTCTAATCTTGAAGAAGTAGAGATGAGAGGTCGACTTGATACTTACTAGGGTTAAATAATATGAGAAAGAATTTACACTAAGCATGGATAGAAAAATTAATTAGCATTTCATGTCTAGAAATAACCATTCCTTTTCCCGATAATATCATAGTTAACCATTTATATTTCAAGTCTTATACAAAGTTAAGTACACATGAAGATACTAAGAAAAAATGGGAAAGTAATGTCGACGGTCGTCTAGCTAGATCCAACAAAAATATAAAATTGTGCACTGCCGAGGGTCGAACGACATGAATCACAGAAGCATCTATTACCCCTCTCGTAAATCACATGTGTGACGCGGTTAAATATAAACTCAACAACAAGCAGACAATAGTGTATATCTGAGAAATAGTTATTTAGAGAAATATTCAATTTCTCTTTAAAAGGCCAAGGAAGATAAGGTTTCTCTTACTAGTCTCATTGACCTTAATCAACATGATTTATACATATCTGAATTGAACATCAAGTTACAAGAATATCATATAGAGCATGCTTTTGGGTCCTAGACTACCCGAACTAAGCATAATTGTATCTACGCACGTACTCTCTTCACCTAGTGCGTATGTAGCCCCTTTATATAGTAATTTATTCAATTATTACTCTTACGGGGACAATTCTCTCTTACAAGGTTAGAAAGGCGACTTATCTAGATCCACGTATACTTCCAAATGCGAAGATTGAGCCTAAACTCTCAATTTGGAGCCGAATGATCCAAAACTAGTTAAATGATGTAGGAACTAGTCAATATAAGATGACAAGATTGTATTCTTGCTATTTAAGAAATTTTCCAACCCTCAACACAAGTTTCCTAAAATTCAACCCCGGGCCCACGTGCCTGGATTCCGAAATATTTCGAAGGAATTGTTCTCTATTACCTAAGGATCAATAATATTTCATTTTCAATTCATTTCATATGAAATTTTGTGGTTAAATATAACTTTTTTCAAAATCCTAGGTTTTGCTCTAACCCATTAATCTTTGCCTTAATCATAGCATTTAATCTAACTGAGACACAAGTATTAAACAAAGTATATGTGGAATAAGCTTACCTTAAGATACTAGGTGGAAGTCTTCTCTCAAAAGCTCCCAAAATCGCCAATGGAGGAGTGGAAAGTGGCAAAAAGGGACTTAGAACCCGTATTACTGCTTTAGTGATTTCTGCATCTATGTTCAGGGACCGAATCTGCGGTCCCACTTCTGCGAAAAATCAGATGCATCTGCGGAACCGGCCAAGCGGGCTATTACCGGTTCTGCAGTGCTAGGCCTGGGCTTCCTTGGCCGCATCTGCGATAGGCGGACCGCTTGTGCAGTCTCGCACATGCGATCGACCAACAACAGGTGCGATTATGACACATGCAGATGCTTCAGCACTTTTAAAATGCCCAATAAATGCAAAAATTTAAATCTAATGCGTAATTATTGCTTTCCAATCATTCTTTAAAAAAACCCAAAAATCAACTGGGGTCCGCTTGGTCAAAACATGAGGTTCGAACAAAAGTCCGATCACCCATTCACCCATGAGCCCGAATATATAATTTTTTTTCAAATCCGACCCCAAAACGAGGTCTAAATTGCAATTAATCAAAAATCCCTAACTGTACCCAAATCCCTAATCTTCTACCTTTAGTTACATTATTTAAGCCAAGAAATCTAATGTTTGTTAATGGAAATTGAAGAAAATGAGTCTATGATTATATACCTATGCATTTTTAGTGAAATATTCTTTAAAAAATCACCCAATTTCGAGTTAAGATGAAGAAGTTATGAAATTTTGAATGAATCCCGAAATATTTTAACCGATGAGCGACAGTGTTCATTGCGTTCGCGAGAAAACTGTTGCGATCATGGAGGGTTTCCAATAAGTGGACATATGCGATCGCGACTCCTTCCATGCGTTCGTGAAGGGTTGACCCCCCTGAACTTCGCGTTCGCGGATGTGCTTATGCCTTTGTGTAGAAGAACGACCATATCCCAGCTCCCTCCAATTAACACTATATGTTCGCGTCACACAGGTCGCGTTCTCGATGAGAAATTCTCCAGTGCTCTGTGTTCATGACCGTGGCTTCATGTTCACGATGAAATAATCTACCACTATCCCCATTACCTTATGCGATCACGAGAGTGACTACGCGATCATAATGAACAACAGGCCCGAGCACCTATTGATGAAATTCTACAACTTTTTGCTTAAGTCTAAGACATCTGGAATCACACCCGAAAAACACCCGAGCCCCCGGGGCTCCTACCCAAACATACAAACTAACTCAAAAACATCATACGAACATATTTGTACAATCAAATTCCCAAAATAACCTCACTAATAACGAAGCAAACCTAAAAATCAAAGGGTTTTTTCCGAACTTCATAAAATATTAACTTTAGCAATTTAGGTCCCAATCGCGTCATACGACATCCGTTTTTAACCAAATTTTACATAAATGTCTTAAACTATATATAAGACCGGTACCGGGTGCTGGACCCAAAATCTAAGCCCGATACTCTAGTGTTATAATAAGATTTCATTTCAAATTTCCTTAAACAATTTTAGAATATAATTTTATTTAAAAATTTATTTCTCGGTCTTGGGACCTCGAAATTTGATTCCTGGCTTACGCCCAAGTCCCGTATTTTCCTACGGACCCTACGGGACTTTGAAATCATGGGTTCGTGTCCATTTACCCAAAATGTTGATCAAAGTCAAATTATCTCATTTTATAACCAAATTTTATCATTATTCATAGATTTTCATATTTAAGCTTTCCGGCTATGTACCCGGATTGTACATACAAATAGAAGTGACTTTAGATAAGGTTTTAAAGGCCTTGGAGACGCAGAATGTAGTCTAAAAGCAAGTGATGACACATTATCCACCTCTAAAACAACTGTTCTTCCTCGAGTAGACAGAAGAAGGAAGTACCTGAGTGGGGAAAAGATGAGGATAACGGGTCAATATATCAGACTCGGACTCCTAGGTCGATGCCTCAGAAGGTTGACCTCTCCACTGAACAAGAACAGAAGGAAAACTCTTCGACCTCAACTGATGAACCTGCCGGTCTAGAATAGCTACCGGCTCCTCCTCATAAGACAAGTCCTTGTCCAACTCGGCAGTACTGAAATTTAACGCGTGATATGGATTGACGTGATACTTCCAAAACATGGAAATATGAAACACTAGATGCACGACTGATAAGGTCGACGACATTGCAAGTATATGAGGAACCTCTCCAACTCGATCAAGAATCTAAAATGGACCAATGAATCTAGGGATAAGCTTGACCTTCTTCCCAAATCATATCACGCCCTTCATAGGCGACATTTGGAGCAATATCCACTCACCGACATTAAAGCCAGATCTGGAACCTTGCGGTCTACATAACTCTTTTGCCGGGACTGAGCTGTACGAAGCCTATCCTGGATAATCCTGACCCTGTCCAAGGCCTCCTGAACCATATCCATACCCTACAACCGAGCCTCTCCCTACTCAAACCATCTAATCAGAGATTGACACCGCTTAGCATATAGAGCCTCATAAGGAGCCACATGGATACTTTGATGGTAGTTGTTGTTGTAGGCAAACTATGCTAAAGGGAACAACTGATCCCACGAACCTCCAAAGTCAATGACCCAAGCTCGGAGCATATTCTCCAAAATATGAATAGTCCGCTCTGAATAGACATCTGCCTGGGGATAAAATGCCATGCTCAACTCAACCTGAGTGCCCAACTCTCACTGAATTGCTCTCCAAAAATGCGAGGTAAACTGCGTACCTCAGTGCGAAATGATAGACAAAGGCGAGCCATGAAGATGACATCTCAGCTAAACTCTCGGATGAATAATAGACTGGCACAGGAATAAAATGCATTGACAGGTCAGCCTATCAACAATGACCCATACAGCATCGAACTTCCTCTGAGTTTGAGAGAGTCCAACAACAATATCCATAGTGATCCGATCCCACTTCCACTTGGAAGCTCAATCCTCTAGAACAATCCACCAGACCTTTGATGCTCATACTGAACCTGCTGACAATTTCATCACCGAGCCACATATGCAATGATATCCTTCTTCATTCTATGCCACCAATAATGCTTCCGCAAATGCTAATACATATTCGCGGTGCCCGATTGAATAGAGTATCGGGAGCTATGGGCCTCCTATAAAGTCAATTCTCGGAGCCCATCAATATTAGGCACACCAACTCGACCCTACAATCTCAAAACTCCATCATCATCTAAGGTAACCTGCTTGGCACCTCCGCGCTGTACCATGTCTCTGAGGACACGAAAATATGGATCACCATACTGTCGATCACGGATATGCTCCAATAAAGAAGAACGAGCGACCATGCAAGCTAATACACGACTAGGCTTTGAAATATCCAATCTCACAAACAGATTGGCCAAAGCCATAAATCCAAGGCAAGAGGCCTCTCACCGAAATATAAGCAAGACTACCCATACTGGCTGACTTCCTACTCAAAGCATCGGCCACCATATTGGGCTTCCCTTGATGGTACAAGATAGTGATATCATTATCCTTCAACAAATCTAACAACCTCCTCTACCTCAAATTCAACTCCGTTTTCTTGAACAAGACTCGTGTGATTAGTGAACACCTCACATGCCATGTAATACAAATAATGCCTCAAAATTTTCAATGCGTGAACAATGGCTGCCAATTTCAAATCACGAACCAGATAGTTCTGCTCATGAATCTTCAACTGTCGAGAAGCATAGGCAATGACCTAGCCATTCTACATCAACAATGCACCAAGCCCAACACGAGATGCATCACCATAAATTTTATAAGGCCATAAAGCCGCCGGAAAAACCAACACCAGTGCCGTAGTCAGAGCTATCTTGAGCTTCTGAAAGCTCACCTCACACTCATCTGAACTGAGCATCCTTCTGTGTCAACTTGGTCATCGAGGCTGCAATATTTGAGAACGCCTCCACGAACCGACTATAGTAGCCTACCCAATCCTAAGAAATCCAAATTTGTGTAGCTGATGCTGGTGTAGGCCAGTTCTTGACTTCATCAATCTACTTTGAATGGACCTGAATACCGTCTAGTGATACAATATGACCCACGAATGAAACTGAACTCAACCAGAACTTACACTTCGAGAACTTAGCATATAACTGACTATCTTTTAGAGTTTGAAGAACCACTCTGAGATGCTGCTCGTGCTCCTCCTGGCTGCAACAATATATCACAATATCATCAATGAAGACTATCCGGAACGAGTCCAAATAACACCTGAACATCGGTTCGTAAAATCAATAAAAGCTAGTAGGGCATTTGTCAACCCGAATGACATAACCAAGAACTCATAATGCACGTACCGAGGAAAGTTGTATTAGGGACATCAGATGCCCTAATCCTCAAATGATGGTAACCAGATCTCAAGTCAATCTTTGAAAATACCTTGGCACCCTGAAGATGATCAAACAAATTATCAATCCTCAATAATGGATATTTATACTTGATTGTAACCTTGTTCAACTGCTGGTAATCAACGCACATTAACAAATCTTTTTCTTAATAAACAACACCGGTGCACCCCAAGGTAAAATAAGAGTCTGATGAAACCCTTATCCAACAAGTCTTGCAACTGCTCCTCCAACTCTAGCGGGGCCATATGATACATCGCGAAAGAGATAGGTTGAGTGTCCGGAGCCAAATCAATGCAAATATCAATATCCCTACTGGGCAACATACCCGACAGGTCTGAAGGGAATATCTCAGGGAACTCATGGACAGTGGGCTCATAATCAATAGTTGGAACCTCAGTATTGGAATCACGAACCTATGCCAAATAGGCCAAACACCACTTCTCGACCATGCGTCGAGCCTTCACATAAGTGATAATACTGTGGGTAGAATAAGCAGGAGTCCGTCTTCACTCTAAATGATACATACCAGGTAAAGCAAAGGTCACAGTCTTAGCATGATAGTCCAAGATTGCATGGTAAGGTGATAAATAGTCCATTCCTAATATAATATCGAAACCGACCATCTTTAGAAGCAATAAATCTACTCGAGTCTCAAGACCCTCAATCACAACTACAGAAGAGCGACAGACTCGATCTACCACAATAGAATCACCCACATGTGTAGACACATAAATAGGAACACTTAATGAATCAATAGGCATGACGAGATACGGTGCAATATAAGATGAAACATACGAGTATGTAGCCGTTAGATCAAATAACATTGAAGTATCTCTATCACAAACCACAATAGTACCTGTGATAACTGCATGTGAAGCCTCAGCCTCGGGCTTTCCTGGAAGAGCATAACATCGGGGCTGGGCCTCATCTCCCTGGACTATATCTCTGGGACGGCCTACAACTGGCTAGCCTCCAACTTTGGTGGTCTAAGCTCCACCTCTTAATCCTATACCTCCACCTCTAGCACCTATATCATTGCCTCTAACTTCCTGAGCGGTCTGTGGAACATCTGGTGCCTGAATCATAGCACGGGAACCTTGCTGCTGCTCGGATAAGCCATCTGGATATGACCATACTCACCACACTCATAATATCCACTTGAATGCTATGGCTGAGGAAACTAAGACTTACCCTATCGACATGAATGACCATCTTGAAAAATCTAAAGTGACGGTGCACTGATTGGAGCTGGTGATGCACTATAGGGTTGCTGATAAGAATATGCATGTGAGAAACACGACCAACTGAAGTACCATGGGAAACCTAAAGAGATGACTAAAAGGGCCTAGGAGGATGGCCACTACCATATGAATCTCTAACTCTAGAAGAGGCACCACTGAATCTACCTGAATGTTGGGACCTCTTATCCGATCCATGACCACCTCTCTCTGATAGAAAAATCTCAACTCTGCGGGCCGCATTGGCCGCCTCTTGAAAAGCGATATTACTCCCATCCTCCCTAGCCATTTGAAGATGAATCAGCTGAGTAAGACCATCGATAAACCTCCTTAACCTCTCTCTCTCTCGGTAGGAAGTATGACAAAAGCATGTCGAGCTAAGCCGATGAACCTTGTATCATACACGGTAACCGTCATGGAACCCTACTGGAGGCATTCAAACTGCCTATGATAAGCCACTCTCTGAGTAATAGGGAGAAACCTCTCCAGAAATAGCTGTATGAACTGCTCCCAAGTCAAGGCTGGCGCTCTGGCTGGTATAGCTAAGCATTAATCTCTCAACCAAGTCTTGGCGGATCCAGACAAGCAAAATGTATCAAAATCGACCCCATTGGTCTTAACAATACCCATGTTCCTAAGAACCTCGTGGAAAATATCTAGATAATCTGGGGATCCTCAGTAGATGCATCGTTAAAAGTAGAAGTGAAGAGCTTGGTTAAAATTTTTAGCCTCCACAAAGCATCGGCAGACATAGCCGCTTCAACGCCAGTCTGTGCTACTACACCCGGATGAACTGATCTAACTTGTTGAACTGCTGGAGTTTGAGCCTAAGGAGCTACCTGCTCCGGAGTACGTGTAGTAGGCGTTTGAGCCTATCCTCCAGCCTGAGACGACTGGTGCTACAGGAAGCAAGCCTGCTCGGGTGACACTCTCCATGAGACCATTAATCGGACCAGAGCATCCTGAAGAACTGGGTAGTAATAAACACATTTGGGACCTGAGATGGGCCTACCGAAACTTCTGGGGCTAGAACCTCCTCGCTAAAATTAACCTGAGGCTCCATCATTTGTGCTGCTGCTCGGGGCTGAGCTCTGCCCCTACCTTGGTCTCTAGCATGGCCTCGGCCTCTGCCCTTCGTGGTGTGGATATCCAATTTTTCCTTATGTATTTTCATACCCAAAACACTTTTGATATATCATATATGTGCATATATAAGCACATCAAAATGTTTTGGTATTTTTCATGATTTCTAAAATCAACTCATTGCCGATTTTTATACCATAAAACCCAATAATTATTCCCAAAATTTATTATTTTGGTAGATAATCTATTTTTATTCTCATATTTACATCAAAACATAGCTAACATGATCTTTGCATATTATTTATAAATTTATTTGGTATTTTAAAACTAAATTGCGTATAATTGCAATACTAGCCTCTTCAAAGATTTAATTATAATTATATTTATAAAATTGACTTCAGTATTTTTTATTTGATAACTATGTATTATTAATCATATTAGGACACTTGATTCATTTCCAAAAATTATTTCGCTATTTTTATAATTTAAAATAAGGAAAATGTGGCTATTTAAGAGTTAGCCCTTTGCATTTAAATTTTAACCCAAAATTGACCCCAATCTTAGCCCCAAATAAGACCCAAATTCACGACACATACTCGCTTAACCCGGACTATCTCGTGTCCCTTCCTATCTGAGTCGTTGATCATTTTGATCAACAGCCCAGATCTTCCCCTTCTTTTTTAATCCCAAATGACCCCAACCTTATCCCTATTTCTCCAAATCTGCCGGCTTTGGTTCCTTCATCTCTCTCGAACCCTCTCGACTTCTGAAACTCTAACATCCGCCTACCTCCATCTCCGACCTAAAATCCACCGGAATCCATGGACAATCTAGCCATGGATGATCTCTACTTACGCTCTCTTGCTCCTATACGCTTGATCTTTGAATATTCGAGGCTAGACCTCGAAGGTCTTCATCCAAACCTTGGCCGATTCGAGTCTCTTTGGCCATCTCCGGCCTTGTTCCGGCATGCCTTAGCCTTTTGAGCATGGATTCGACTTTATCGGCTTAGATCTGTTCTTGAAGATTTTCAAGCCTTCTCGTCCTTTAGGGTTCTCAGAAACCCTAGCCTATTCGGGGTTCTTTCTTCATTTATTCGCCTAGATCTGTGGTGAATCTGTGCTATATTCGACGTCTTAAGTGTTTTCCCCAATTTTCCTTTTTAAAATCGTTTGCTTTCAAACTAGGGTTTCAGAAAACCTTTTGATTCTTTCTGTTTCTCTTCTTTCAGATGTTTGTCTGTGTTAGGCTCGCATGATTATCTCTGTTATGTTTTTCCTACATGATTTCTATTGTATGTGTTTCCTGCTGAGTTCTTTAATTTTGTTTGCTTTACTGGACTTTGTCCAAATTTTTCTAAGCATGCTTCATCTACTATTTCTTAAGTTTGTAGCACTCTTTTCTCTTATGAACTTATCTATGTTTCGAGCTTGGCTTAAAAAAATGTTCTTCATGCTCTGGATCAGTTTTCTTTCCTGGTTGTTTCAAAGCTGCTATCATATATGTTTGTTTCTTGAAAACTCTCTTTCAATAACTTGCTTTCTCATCTCTATATCTGATTTGATTCGAAATCCTAGGATTTGTTGGGGGGGGGGGGGGGGGGTTCTTTTGCAATCAAGATTTTGTATTCGAGTTAGGGTTCCACTTTGGAGTCGTGGACTCCCAGACTAACTATGAGTCTACAAACTAAACTTGTATCCCTTTGCTTGTGATCCAGAACCTTTCAATACTAGACTTTTTTTGTTTTTAAGTAACGGGACAACTGTGAGCACGTTATTTTTGCCATATATATGAATTATTTGTAAAATTCAAACAAAATAAAATTTTCCCATTATTTTACAATTTTATAGATTTCGTGTCAAATAAAGAAAATAACAAAAATGGCCTTTTGCATTTTAGTTTTAATTTGTTTTAATTTATATTTAACTAGGAATTAGGGTGTTTAGGAAATATAAGTTTTAGTGTCAATTAGGTTTTTGAGTTTAATGTTTTATTTTAATAAAGTCAGCAAATATAAAATACAAAAAAAAATAATAATAAATGAAAACAAAACAGATGGAAAGGAAAACCATTAGAAAAGAAAAGCACTAGACCCTAGGTGTGTTCATCGGGCGGATTGGGCGGCTTTTTACTCTTAACGGTTTGGATTAACGGTTATCGGCTTTTAAATATATTAATTCATTAGCCACCCGATAAGATATCGGGCGGATTGGTATCGGGTTAGCTCTTATAGGGCGGTTATTGGGCGGCTTATCGGCCTAACATACATGTTTACTAGAATTTAATAGATCTCTTTAGGAAATTATAGATCAAACACCTATTCCAGTATACTTTCACATCAGCTAGCTTGTTAATGTCTTTTCAGGGCATTCATTTTATCCCTCAGGTAGTATTGCTTTGCCCTCCTCACTTTTTTCTTGTCCAGCACCTTCATCTACTTTATGTTGGGCGAGTACCTGCAAATCATCTAGATCGCGAGATTAAAAATACTTAGAAGTAGAAATAAACTTTTGTTAATCATTTTCAAGTGTTTTAGTTTTTTTATATTTAATATATATATATAATATATATATTTAAATTCTTAACGGGTTAACGGATTAGCCGTTAAGAAAATTAAATAATCCATCCCAACCGATAAGTCGTTAGTAATAAAAATTCAATCCATTCCCCATCCGTTAAGCCGTACCAGTAAGCCGTTAAGCTTTTGTTTGGATCGGTTTTCGGTTTCGGATAAGTTTTGAACACCTTTAGACCCTCCCTTGAATTAGAGACATGCAAAAAGCGTGACTCTATCCCTTCCCCTGGGATCTTCTTCTTTACTTAAGAGACCCAGCTGAATAATATGAGGGGGTTCCGCAGCTTTTGAAGAGGGCAAAATTTCATCTTCTTAATGGAAGAACCAAAGTAAAGCCTTAGACTCCATTGAAGCTCCCAAGCAGCAACATCCCTAACCAAGAACCCCTTGAAATTCCGACCTCACACCACCCCATTGTTTGGAGATTCTTCTACAAAGTGATACAACTCAGAAGACCTCATTTGATTTTGCTTCTTCTCCATTTTTGAATGCGCCCACACATACATACGAGGATATGTAATTTCAGCTCGGAAAACAAAGTGAACTTGAACAAAAGGAGCAGATTAGAGATTTCTTCTTCTTCTTATTTTCGGTTTTAATTTTCGTGTATCAATGGTATCATAAGAAATTCTGTTTTTACTCACTACCAAATGGTTTGAGATTCGTATTGTTGAAGTTGATTTTGATTGTATGTTTCGAGTTTTGAGGTCTGGATTTGAGTCCGTTGAATTCGTTGAGGTTTCCGTTCAACATCCGATTTCTACAGTTTTCTCTTTGATTTTAGTTGCGTATCAGGTATGAATCTCAATTCGAAATGCTGAAATTATTGAGCCGTTAAAACATATGTTCCTGATTTGCTCGTTGATGACCTCAATTTGTTCCAATTTGTTTACTGTCTCTGTTTTGTTAAAGTGAGTTGAGATCCATCTTTATCTGATATTTCTTGTGGTAGTGCGTCTCGAATAAGTGAATGCATGTTCATGGTTATTTGCTTGCCTTGATTAAAATGAAGTAATTTGTCCCTGTTAAGTTTAATTTCTTAAATTCAGTTTTGATTGCGTTCATTACCGTTTGCTCACTACCATGACTGTTTATGTCATCAATTTCGTTGAAAATGAGAGTCATGGCTGTTTGTTGCATTATGAAATTGATTTTGCCTCATCGTTGGTTATTCAAGTCTGGAAGCTAGTTTGGAGTGTCATATGATCTCGTCGTTTGTGTTGTTACTTTTGAATTTGCTCATTTAGTTATCTATTCGTATTCTTGCTTGAATTGGTTATAACTGGATACGATGTTGTCATGATATAGATATTGGGTTGTTATTTATCAATTGAACTACGCAATTACATTAATGGGAATGGGGGTGCATTTCATGCGACCCGATACCAATTTCGAACAATGTTAGATAAAGCGGATCGTGAACCACAAGTGTATTTCATGTGATGTGGCTTGCGATATGTTTTAAATAACCTTGAATTTTCCATAAATAAATAAAAGCGGTTTAAAAGTAAAATTGGCACGTAATTTCTTCATGTAATAAAATCAGATAAATAAGTTAAATGCAATAGTTGAGCGACCGTGCTAGAACGACGGAACTTGGGAATGCCTAATACCTTCTCCCGGGTTAATGGAATTCCTTATTCAGATTTTTGGTTCGCTGGCTGTTAACAAAGTCATATTTTCCTCGGGTCGGGATTAAACCGGTGACTTGGGATACCATAAATCTCCCAAGTGGCGACTCTAAAATTTTAATAATTAAATCCTGTTCGGATTGTCCTTTAATTGGAAAAACTCTTTTAAGCCCTTCCGGGGGTGTAGGTGAAAAAGGAGGTGTGACAACTTTGACGACTCCGCTAGGGTTGAGAACCTAGAACGTTTTGTTCAGAGTTCAATAATTCGAGCTTAGATAAATTGTTGTGTTTGACTTTATCTGATTTTGTTACATGATATGTGCTTAATGTGCCTGTTGACTGCCTTTACCGCTTTGATATTATGTGAATTGCATATAAAACTTTGCCGAAACCCATCTACTCTCTGAGTCTAATAAATCATGAAAAAGGGTTCACTTCGCGTGACTTCTTTTGTGTATAATGTCTAATTTTCAATTTAGAACGAGGTTTGGATAAGTTGCAAAGCCGGTGAAGCTTCTGTATTCCCGATACACTGCCTTCACCTCGGCTCGAGTTGTCCTCTCGGGTAAGACAGGTCTAGAACAAACACCCAGGTTCTGAACCTAGAATAACTCAACTTCATGTCGGATCCCTAGTAGGAACGCGTATCTTCATCATGTGCATTTGGACTTAGGGGACTCAACACAGGGTTGAGTCCGTCTACGAATAGCAACCTTAAATGAAAAACACCATCTTGAAGCATCTTATGTGCTAAATGTTGCATTTATTCAAGGGTAAAATGGTCATTTGCAGACCAATGATAGTTGAGGGCAAAGGAAAATTAAAAGAGAAAAAAAAGGAAAAGACGGAAAAAGAAGAAAAAGAGGGTGAAGTGTGAAAATAAAGCAATGAATGCCTAGTTATGTTTTTGTTACTTTTTTTTTTATTAAGAAAAAGCATGAAAAATTCGAAAAGATTTTGCACTTTTTATCATTTTCCGTAAATCAGAAAATAAAAAAAGAGAGAAAACGAAATCCAACAAGATTTTGCATGTTTCATCATTTTTCAAGAAAAAGCCAAAAAATATTTATATATATTGACACTTTTGCACAACTGTCAAGTCTTTTGTTATTGTTTCCTATTTTTATTTGAAAAATGTATTGTAAATCAAAATCATGCTTCTGAGGTTTAGCAAGAGCAGCTGGAGTTGTGTACTCATCCCCATGACCCCTCATGTGCATCCGCAAATTGGCCTCTCTTAAATCCCACTAGTTGTGCAAAAGTGAGTGTGAGGTGCAAGAATTTCCTCCTTCTCCAGCTGCAGAATCTCGTAGGAACCAGGAGGAAGATTCTCTTACTCATGGAATCATCATCTTTTGCCTCATGTTCATCAATATCATGCTTCTGTTCAGTGCCGATGAATTTGCAGTTGGAGGAACCGGAGGTGTTACTGTTGTGTTGTGGCCAGTTTTTTGGTGGAGTGGTGGTAAAGCAGACAAGTACTTTGCAAGAATAGGAAAGAATGTCATCTCTGTTTATGAAACAAAGACTTTCTCTCTTATTGACGAGAAACCTATCAAGGTTGAAATGTTATGGATTTTAGCTGGTCACCAGCAGATCCAATTCTTGCACTTTTTTTTCGTAAATGAGGAAATCAACCTGCCAGGGTCAGCCTTGTGAAAATCCCAAGCATAGAGGAGTTGAGGCAGAAGAATCTCTTCAGTGTTAGTGATTGTGAAATGTATTGGCAAAGCAATGGAGGCTACCTTGCTGTCAAAGTTGACCGGTACACGAAGACTAAGAAAAGCACTTACATTGGTTTTGAGCTGTTCAGAATCAAAGAACGTGACATTCCGATTGAGGTTTTGGAGCTTGACAAAAAGAACGACAAAATCATTGCATTTGCCTTGGAGCCAAAGGGTCACAGATTTGCTGTTATCCAGAGAACAACCCTAGGCCAGACATCAGTTTCTACTCTGTGCGGTCTGGCACTAACACGGGCCGTGTTTCAAAGCTGACAACTCTTAAGGGAAAGCAGGCTAATGCTCTCTACTGGTCACCTGGAGGCCGCTTCCTTATTTTGGCTGGAACAGAAGATATAGCTAATGATGATGTTGAAGTTCCTTTATATGAATCTCCTGCAAATGTCTTGGAGTTGTTAAAGGTGGAACAGAAAAGGAATAAATTGGACTCGCAGAAAAATGAGTTATAACAACAAACTGACAGTACTATATCTTTGTACAAGAACGTCTTGTTGTATGCGGCATACTCAAGAGGAATACTCTATTTTTATACCACCAAGTTACTATGTGCTATTACCTTTAATGTCTCCATTGTATAGATGTGTTTGTTTATGACTGGACTGTCCTTTCATACGAGCTGGGCAAAATCGATAATTACAAAAAAGGGACGGCTACATCGAGGTTTTGGCGGAAAGGCATGCAAGATTGAGAATAGATGCACGAATTCTAATGGCATTGGAAAACAACATGAGAAGAAGAAGGCTAACAGCCAATATTGAGGTTAATAGTGAAGGTCCTCTCATAGAAACGACTTCCTTTATGACCAGATCTAAGACGATTTATGATGCTGCAGAGTTTTATGATTTTCTGTAAGTTTTACCATAAGAAGATCGATTTGTCTTGGGTGCTCGGAGGTGTCTACATACTTTTTGTGCTGATCAATGCATTCTTCAACTATTACAACAAACAAGAACAGGATTATTCATTCTCTGACTAACTGCCAACTTGCAACATAGTGGTTGAATATTTGGGTCGTTGATGAGGCAAGAAGCACATGGAGCAATATCTGTTTCCTCGGATGTTTTTTTTTAAGTATGAGATGCTCAAGTTCTGCATTAGTATATAGTAGTAGTAGCAGCATTTTCATTTAATGAGATTTAAATACTTATGTTTTGTTGTGGCACTGTTCTTTGGTTCTGACTGAAAAATTAAAAACATTATCATATCATTTGCACCTCATGCCATTGATATGTGCTATGGTGGTTCGTTCTTGTGTATTAAGAGGATTGAGTCAGGAAGACATAAAACGGGCTGGGGAATGCCTCATCTTTCAAAATGGTTGCAAAAACATTTTTCAAGAAATTCTTGGAACTGAAAACTTGCATGCAGATGTTCATGTACTGTCATATTGTTGTTCCAGAGATCTCATCAGATCAGCTTTTTCATCAGGGGTCTTACAAGTGTTAAATGTGCACTCAAATGAGTTACTTTATGAAGGATCTGTTACCACTGGTGACATGATTAAGAAGATGGAATCTACTATGGACAAGCTTCAAGACTTTAACAACATCCCGAAGTCCCGTGAGAGTAATAGCAAACATACTACAGTTTATGTTGGAGGCTCCGTAGGTGACTTGCTTTGCCTGATCAATGCAGACGTGGGGATTGTAATTGGTCTGAGTGTTGGCCTTAGAAGACTAGGTGAACAATTTGGTATTTGCTTTGTTCCATTGTTCTCTTGTTTGGTAACAAAACATAGGGAAATAACTGACTACTCGCCTCTAGGTCAGTTGATCACTTTCTCAAGCTTTTGAGGGTGTTTTTTTTCCTTGAGTAATTAACTTTGATGGGCATGTTTTACTTTCCCATTTGTCAAATGTGTATCTCATGAAAGGTTGCTTAATGAATACGTTGATTTTCCAAATTCAATTGATAAAAAATAAAAACATAAATCTAGGAAAAATAAAAAAAGAATAAATAAAAGATTTGTTTTTTTATCTTGTTAAAGTAGTCATTAAGAGGGAAAAAGAAAAATGAAGAACGTTATTTTGTTTACTTTATTCTCTATTTTTCCGAATTATGCAAAGATCTGATTCATGCGGGGTTATGAACGTAGGCAACCTACATAAAGTTCGATCAAATCATTTTTTCATTTGTAAAAGAAAAAAAAGAAAAAGAAAAACAAAAGGGGGGAAAAGGAAAAGATAAAAGAGAAAAAAGTGGCTGAAGTTAGGGGTTGTAGGAAATGAGAAAAAAGAAAAAGAGCGATAGTAAAAAAATAAAAGGGGAAGGAAATGAGCAAGCAAATGCTAGAAAAACAAAGGAAAGAGAGGATTGAAATGAACAAATTGGGATGATGCCAACTGGCCTTCGTACCCTCGAAGTCATTTTAGAATCGATAACTTTTCTAGGTGCATTGCATTAAATGTGATATTTTTAGCTATTAAATGCCCTAACGCTACCATTATGACTTCATTTTGTTCTCCTCATTATTGCAGAAGGGTGGTTGGTTTGTGGTTCTTAAGGTAACTCGTCCATACAACACAAGGTCAAAGGGCAAGGTAGCCATGGCAAAAACTTGGGCGCAAGAGTTGTTGTCCCGTCAAGGGAGTTTGTGGGGTCGGAGTCTGCATTGAAAGAGGAGCTCTAAAGGATGAAACAACCTATGGAAAAAATGTATCAGTCTTGGATCACGGGTCATCCTACATCCTCATTCCCCACTAACTACACTTAAAACCCTGCAACTATTCCACCACTATCATAAATCCAGATTCCCATTGCTGTTGATATCTCCCCCACAACCTTTTCACACCCTACCCGCCAAAACCACCTCATATACTGCTCATTTGGCCACTCATGCTCTTATAGCTCCTCTACCAGCTAATTTTCCTCATTCCGCTAACGAGACCGTGTCCAAAGTCCCTGATGCCCAACACAATGCTCCAGAACCAACTTTCAGAGTCTCGGATCCATAATCTCAAGCTCCTATTTTGAGGCTCTTGGTAAAACTGAAAAGCCTGGTAAGACAATGATGCAAAATGAGATATCCAGGAAGGTGAAAATCTTAGAGCATCCTTAAGAAACATGCAACGGATATGGAGCCAGATGAGCGTGGCATATAAAGACTTGTGCTTGTTTCCTGACGTCCAATTGCCTGCTGGGTTTAAGATGCCAAAGTTTGATTTATATAATGGGCACGGAGATCCCGTGGCTCATTTGAGAGGTTACTGCAGTAGGATGAGAGGTGCCAGTGGAAAAAACAAATTATTGATGGCGTATTTCAGTCATAGTTTGAGATAAGCAGCTCTGGAGTGGTACACCTGCAAAGATGCTAACAGGTGGTACACGTAGGACGATATGGATAAGGCCTTTGCCAGGAACTTTCAGTATAATATGGAAATCATCACAAGTCCCTCGCCAAAATGGAAAAGAGGCCTAATGAAAGGTTTAGGGAATACAGGTTCAGATGGAGAGAGCAAGTTGCCAGAGTCAATCCCTTGATGAAAGAAAAAGAGATGGTTGACCACTTTCTTCAAGCTAAAGAGCCAACTTACTTTGGGCATTTGATCATGGCTGTGGGTAGGCCTTTCAATAATGTGATAAAAATGGGAGAAATGGTAGAATATGGGCTAAACTCTAGCAAAATCATGAGTTATTCTGCTTTAAAAGCCACAACACAAGCAAGTCAGGGCGACACAGGAAGCTCGCTGCGTCAGAAGGAAGACGACGATGTTGCCATCATTATTTCAAAGGCAACATGGATGAAAGGATCCTCCTCACCAATATACCCAGCCTCAACTCCAACCCAAAACCTATCCCCGACCTCCACATAATCCACCTCAGTATTATACTCCGAACAATGGTTGATCATCTATCCAACCAGGTCACTCCTTATGGCGAGAACCAGCACCAAATAATGTATTCTTTCCTTCACAACATTCTCGAGCACCCATTAACCCAATAAAATAGGGACAGGGAATCAAGCAAAGGAAAAGAAATAGTTTCACGCCAATTGGGGAGTCCGACACAAGTTTGTTTGAAAAGTTAAACATTTTGGCCTGATTGAGCCGCTCCTCGGCTATACTCCAGACCATATGAAAAAGGCTTTGCTCCTACTGTACAATGGATGTACCACTCTATTGTCCAATGGCATAACATTGATGATTGTGTCTATTTGAAAAGGGAAATGAAAAGAATGATTCAAGAAGGGACAATTGTGACCAATGACAGTGAGAGGGAGCACGGAATCCTCTTGGTAGCTTGTTGACTGAAGTTGATGATATTGAAGTTGGTAATGGTCTCGGAAATTTTGATGCAGAACTTAGTGGCTAAGAATCCGTGCTTGGTAATTGGAAAGACACTCCATCTCTTGGTCAGTCGGAGAGGAGTTTTGGTGGTTTATTTTGTTGTCATTTCTATTGTCGGTGTTATTTTCAATGTTTTAATACGGATATTTTCTTATGACTCAAACCCTTCTATCCATTCATTTTGTCTAGCTTATTTAGTCGTAGTGGTTTGTTTTGTCTTGTCTAGGTTTGTACCAAGGTTGTACTGTAGTTTGTATTGCTTGTTTTATCATGCGAATCGTTTCACCATTTGTCTAATGCAAATTCCGGCCTTTTGTTACCTCCACTCATATTCTTTGTTTAGTTCTTCTTTACCCTCTTGTGTTGTCTTTTGTCTAATGCTGGTTCTAGTGACATGACATGCATGCATAATCCTCAGTATGATATTTAAAAGTCATTTTAGTCAGGAAGCAATGAAATTATTTTTGGAAATTAAGAACAGATGTGGACATTTTGAGACAATTTCAATCCCGAGCCATGTGAAACTGGGCAAGTAAAACATGAAGAAATCGTAAAAGCAAGTTAGCCAAATTGACAGAGGGGCGTTTGTGGTAATGAGAGTCTGAGTGTGGTCCAATGGCGTTTTGTAGTTCACAGATGTAGAAATCGAATGTGTGGATATGGCTGTTTAATTGTGTAATTTGCACTTGGCATGTTTTAGAGATTGGAATGGCTAAGACATTTTGTTATGCTATCTAAACACTTTATCCCTTGTCATCCCTTTTGAGCCTTATTTAGTTTCTTTCGTACCACACTTTTGGAATCAATGGCAAAGATCATAAACAGAAGCATGAAAAAGATAAAGAAAAGAATGAAAAGAAAAATAGAAAAAGAAAAAAAAAGAAGAAAATAAAAAGAAAAAGAAAAATAAAAAGAGAAAGACAACAAAACAACAAAAAGAGAAAAGGAAAAAAGAAAAGAAAGGAAGAGGAAAAGGATAAAAAAAGAAAGAAAAACACAACAACAAGGTAATTTCTATGAAGTGAACTACGTTTGACTTGATCCCAATAGGGTACGTAGGCAGCCTCTCTGAGATTCAGTCATACCAAAATAAAAATCCAAAATTCCTAAGCAAGGTTTGTTGTGAGAGGTTTGATTCTGAAAGTTGTAACTTTTAACCCATGTTGAATTGTTTTTGAGCCTTTTATAACCTTCTTTTCTAACCCTGTCCAAAAGCCACATTACGGTCCAAATAAAGACCTTGTGATAAGTCTTTGAGAAATGTCAAGTCAAGCAGATAAAGGTAATTCATGTCAGGGGCAACACTCCATTCCAAATAAGGAAAATAAAAATGAGAGAGACGGATTGATGAAAACCCTCACGGGTACCGAAAGGCGATGAAAGTTGAGAGAAATAAAAATGAGAGTTTTATTGGTGAAAACCTTCACGGGCACCTTGAGGCAACGGTATAATGAGAGAAAGAACAAAATGATAGAGGCTTGATAGTGAAAACCCTTCGGGCATTACGAGTCAAATAAGGAATGTAAATTGGATTGGATAAGCGGAGCATTGAAGCCCAGTTTCACAGCGAAAAGGTACAGCAAGAGCTGAACTTCAGTTTGATTGACAGAATATCTACAGGTGCATGTCATGGCAATTAGAGTTGGTATCCACATCTTATAGGTTTCTACTTCGTTAGTTTTCTCTTTAGCAGCCATGTCTTTCCTTTGTCCTTCACTCTGTTAATCTATTTGTTCACTTCCCATCTCCGGTTCTGTTTGTTTATAACAAGTGAGAAATGACTACAAAATTGGCAACCAGCTTTCCAATTGCACAAAATGGGGTCTTGCTAGAACTTCAAAGTCTCATAAGTCAGGAAAAACAACAAGAGTACTGAGCTGATAACAGTCAACATACTTTGGGATCCTTCTGAAATACCAAGGTTTGGTAGTCATCATGACAAGTGAAAGAGCAATAGACCTCAAGATCAAGGCCAATAGTTTAAGTCAAGAAAGAACAACATACACATTGAGCGAGTGACAATTGACGTGCTTTGGGATTCATGTGAAACACGAAGGTATGGTAAATGTCAATTCATGAGCAATGCAACAAATAGAGGGTATTGGGTCTAAAGGGAGAAGAGGTATTTTCTATGATAAGGATGGCAGATAAATAGGTTAGTCAAGGAACAAGCAAGGTCTTCCAAGGTGAAATCAAGTTATCATGGCAAGCGAAGGATCAATTGCCGCAAAGTCATGGCCACAAACCAACAACCATATTGAAACTCAGAAGTTTTCTTTGTATGAAATAGGGACAGAGCTTATGTCCATATCAAAGCTTGGAAGGCTGAAATTTTCATGACAAAGGCTATTGAGAAAATCACACATCACCACTAGGAGAAGCATTTCCTAGTATGGGTTTTCAAGTTATATTTTTGTGGTAAGAGAAGCATTTCCTAAACTGAGATTTTAGCCCGCGGGAGATGCACTTCCTCGTTTGAATCATATGAGTTTGAGTCAGTGATGGTTCTACCCCTAGGAGAAGCACTTCCTAGTCTGGGCCTTTCAAGTTATATTTTGTTTCAGGAGACGCACTTCCTAAATTTGAATTCACCCCTAGGAGACATACTTTTAGTTTAGTTCATTCATGTTTTGTTTGTTTTTGTTATAGGATCCCACATGGAAAATGGGGGAACACATAAAGTTTCTGTAGTTAGGCGCCCACTTGGAGAACAAGGGAAGACAGTTCAAGTTTCAAAGGAAAAACAGTGTAAATATTCGTAATTAGAAACCTACCTGGAGAACAAGGAAAGACAGGTCAAGTTTCAAGGGAAAAACAGTGTAAACATTGGTAATCAGAAACCCACCTGGAGAACCAAGGGAAAGCAATTCAAGTTTCAAAGGAAGATACACATATTTCAAGGGAAAATAGCTCGAGCTTCGAGGAAAAACAATGCAAGTATTAGCAATCTGATCCGAAAAGCTGAATAAGGATGAACTAGCACTTGCAACTAGCAAGCGTCAAGGTTCAAATCTAAAGTCTGCATGAAAAACCACACAAGTCTCAGGATTAAGCTTCAGAAGACATATAGATAGGAATCTTGAAGCTGTAGCAGTAACCCTGCATCAGGCAGTAAAGTTCTAATGGAATCACCAAGAGGTGATCATTCATAGCGATGGTAGCAACCCCATATAAAGTCGAAAAACCATCCTATTGATTAGAGGTAGAAAGAGAATAGGCATAGAGACGTACCACCATATTAAGCGGGTCAACACTGTGGACAAAGACAAATGGTGGGACAACAAGATTGAAAGTATCCTGAACTGGCGTGGGTATGAGCCCAAAAGCTAACTTGGTAAAAATCTCCAGGGTTTCACGAAGCCCATCAAGTTAAAGAAACACGGTACTACCTTTGGTTTAGGATATAAATACACTTGGGAGGAGTTCAACCATTAGTCGCCACCATGGTCAAGCCCATACTATCCATATGGATCACCCTATACCTCATCTAGAGTAGACCTTTCAACCGGCAGATGTAATGTATGGATCAAAGGAATATGAGACATTGGCAGCAATGAAGAACTTGTGTTTTGGAGGATGATATGGACTGTTGTGTTATCTTCGAGTAGGAAGGGGAGGAAGGCCCTTCCATACAAGCTGTGAATCGAGGGGAAGGCCTTACTAATTGGTCGATCAGAACCACCATGGCACAGAATGCTTCGGGGTAGAAAGGCTAAACAAAGCACCATGGATCTCATTTTTACCTTTTACTAGTTGATTTTTTTATTTCCGCATTGTCTTTACTTTTGAAAAGAGCTCTGCTGTTCCAAATAATTATGAATTTTATCAAAGAATTTTTGGTTTATTATATATATCGCTCTTATTATTTTCTCTATCATTTACTTTATTTACACAGCATTACTATTACCTATCTTGATTATGAACCAACGACTATGACTTGCAACGAGACAACGCAATAAACAGATGTAGATTCAAAAGAGGATGATATACCAGAAGAAATTGTCAGAGAGGTTGAGAACTTTGAGAATATGCCTAAATACAACTTGGACAAAACTGAGGTTGTTAATTTGTGAGATGCCGAGAAAGTCAAGGAAACACGTATCAGTGTGCATTTGTCGCCATCAGAAAAGAAAGGGTACACAAAATTCTTCAAAGAATATGAGGACATCTTCGTCTGGTCGTATGATGATATGACTTGTCTCAGTACATCCATTGTAGCTCACAAGTTACCAACAGATCAAACGTATCCACTGGTGAAACAGAAGCTCAGAAAGATCAAACCCGACATGAGTCTGAAAAACAAAGAAGAGGTTACTAAGAAAGTTAAAGCCAGGGTTCTCAGGGTAATAAAGTATCCGACATGGTTAGCCAATATCGTACTAATACCGGAGAAGGACACGAAGGTTAGAGTTCGTGTCGACGATCGGGATCTCAATCGGGCCAGTCCCAAGGATGACTTCCCCTTGCCAAACATACACATCCCAATTGATAAATGTGCAAAGCATTAGCTGCAGTCATTCATCGACTGTTTTGTTTGGTACCATCAGATATGGATGGATGAAGAAGATGCAAAGAAAACAAAATTTATCATGCCATGGGGGATGGATGTTATCGGACCGATCGAACCTGCCGCATCAAACAGACACACGTTCATCTTAGTGGCAATTGATTAGTTTACCAAATGGGTCGAAGCATCGTCATACAAGGAAGTGACCAAGAGGGTTGTGGTAGATTGTGTCCGTGGCTAAATTATTGATGGTTTGAAATTTCGGAGTCAATCATCAATGATAATGGTTCCAAAATCAACAGCGACCTGATGAAGGAAATGTGTGAGGCATTTAAGATCATACACAAGAACTCTACAACCTACAAGCCTCAGATGAATGGAGCTATAGAAGCAACCAACAAGAATATCAAGAAGATACTAACGAAGATGATGAAAAGGTATAAGCAATGGCATGAGAAGTTATCTTTCGCGTTATTGGGATACCTCACCATAGTCCGCACGATAACGAGGCAACTCCCTACATGTTGGTTTATAGTACAGAGGCGGTCATTTCCACCAAGGCAGAAATTCCCTCATTGAGGATCATACAAAAGGCAGAATGAGACGTAGAGTAGGTAAAAGGTTGCTTTGAGCAGTTAGCCCTTATAGATGGGAAAAGGATGAATGTCTTTTGCCACATTCAATTGTATCAGAACAAAATATCCAGAGCCTTCAACAAAAGAGTTAGGCTAAGGAAGTTTACACAAGGGCAGTTGATGTTGAAGAAAATATTTTTGCCTCAAGACGAAGCGAAAAGGAAGTTCTCTCTCAATTGACAAGGTCCATACATGGTTCATCGGGTTCTGACCGGAGGATCCCTTATTATGGCAGAAATGGATGGAGAGGTCTGACCAAAGCTAATCAATTCAAATGCAGTAAGACGATATAACGTGTAATCAGTTTAGATTCCTTTATGGTTTAATATGAACTACTCCTCACCTGATTCCCGTTTATAAGAGGATACATAGGAAGCCCTATGGGTTCAGTCACAACTTAATAAAATTCCATTTTCCCCATTATTGGCACTGGGGCAGAATTTTGAGGAGCACCCTCAAAATTCCGAAGTCAGTTTCAATCTTTTCATGACCAGAATCACCAACCTTGTAAACTGGAGCAGAATTTTGAGGAGTCTTTCAGCACAACTGTTAGAAGCGCCAGTCCAGTAAACCGTGGAAGACTTTTGAGGAGGACCCTCAAAATTCCGGAGCAAGCGAGGTTGCAATGTCTTGAGCTACTTTGCAGTCATTGGTTCATTCAAAATAAAATCATTGTTTTAAACAAATACTTACGCTATATTTACTAAATCATGCATAACTATCATTTGAATCGCTGTCGTTTAGCAATGCTACCCCAGTGATATGTGACGTCAGGAGCCACGGGAAGATGAACTAACCTGTCCCCCTCTATAGAACTCACAATTTTTCTTTGGATGCAGGTCACATATCATTGAATACATTCACGCACTCGTACTTTTTAGGAGTGAATCTATCAGAACAATCGCTCATTCAAAATCACTGTCCGCACCCAACATCCCAGCGATCACGATATCATAATCAACTACCATCTAAGAAACTCTTACCAATATCCACCTTTACATTCTCACATTGTATAAGGCTACTCATCTGCCTTCTGAGGTAAAGCTCTCCCTCCTTCCTGCATAAGGCTATCATCTGCCTTTCGAGAAAAAGCACTGTCTCGATATGCATTTCCTGCATAAGGCTACTTATCTGCCTTTCGAGGCTAAGCTCTACCTCCATCCTACATAAGGCTATCATCTACCTTTCGAGACTAAGCACTATCTCTATCTGCATTTCCTGCATAAGGCTACTTAGCTGCCTTCGAGGATAAGCTCTACCTCCATCCTGCATAAGGGTATCATCTACCTTTCGATACTAAGCACTGTCTCCATCTGCATTTCCTGAATAAGGCTACTTATCTGCCTTCCGAGGTTAAGCCCTACCACCATCCTGCATAAGGTTATCATCTACTTTTTGAGGCTAATAATTTTCTCCATCTGCATCTGCATACGGCTACCTATCCGCCTTTCGAGAGTAAGCCATGTGTCTATCCTGCATAAGGCTACCTATCTGCTTTTTGATACTAAGCATTGTCTCCATCTGCATCGGCATAAGGCTTCCCACCTTCCTTTCGAGACTAAGCATGGTCTCCATCCTACATAAGGCTACCTATCTGCCTTTCGAGGTTAAGCTCTACCTCCATTTGCATAAGGCTACGTATCTGCCTTTCGAGACTAAGCCCTGTCTCCATCCTACATAAGGCTACCTTTCTGCCTTTCGAGATTAAGTATCGTCTCAATCCTGTATGGCTGAAATATCACCACTTTATGAATGGCTACAATATAGCCACCTATATTTAAATTCTCACTTTGGCTGAAAGATCGCCACCCTTTGCATTCATCGGCTGGAAGATTGCCACCTTCTCATGGGCTGAAAGATCGCCAACTTATTCAAAGGCGCCATAGTTCGGAAGAACCATCTGCACAACCCGAGAACATCATTTCATGGCCTGTGAATCTTTATTTATGCTTTTCATGGTCAGGACATCATTCGCTAAGGACATCATCCTAACCGTCCAAAGACATCATTTATGGTCCAATGGGAACTTGCATCATGTATAAATTATGCACAATATACGCAACATTACTCACTTGCAGGTACACCAGCTAGCAAATGGTAGTCTCAGCAGGAATCCCACAACTTATCCGACTCCAAACACCCTTTCCAAATCTAATCATCGTGTCCATTCTTTTCGAATCTCCATCAACACATTCTGTCAATAGTTCTTGAACTACGTATGGCCTTCTTCTTGTAAAACCAGGGATATGTAGGTAGCTCAGAAACCAAAGCTAGGTCAAATTCTTTTCAATCGCCAAACCGGTCAAAATTGGCCATCTTGTCTTTACCCGACAACTCTTTCCTATTCCTCGGATAAAAGGTGGCAGCTATTGATACCCAATTTTTTCCTATGTATTTTCATACCCAAAATACTTTCTAAATAGAATATATGTGCATATATAAGCACATCAAAAGGTTTTGGCCTTTTTAATAATTTTTAAAACCAACTCATTGCCTATTTTTATACCATAAAACCCTATAATTATTCCCAAAATTTGTTATTTGGGTGGATAATTATTTTTATTATTATACGTACATCAAAACATAGCCAACATGATTTTTTCATATTTTTTACAAATTTATTTGGTATTTATAAACCTAAATTGTATATAATTTCAATACTAGCCTCTTTAAAGATTTATTTATAATTATATTTATAAAATTTACTCCAGTATGTTTTATTTGATGATCATGTATTATTATTCATTTTATCATACTTGATTTATTTACAAAAATTATTTTGCTATTATTATGAATTAGAATAAGGGAAAAGTGGCTATTTAAGAGTTAGCCATTTCCATTTCAATTTCAACCCAAAATTGACCCCAATCATAGCCCCAAATATGACCCAATTTCAGGTCTCAGACCAGCTTAACCCGAACCGGCCCGTGTTACTTCCTATCTAAGCTGTTGATTATTTTTATCAACGGCCCAGATCTTTCCCTTCCTTTTTTAATCCGAAATGACCCCAACCCTATCCCCATTTCTCCAAATCTGTTGCCTTTGGTTCCTTCATCTCTCTCAAACCCTCTCGACCTCTGAAACCCTAATATCCACCTACCTCCCTCTCCGACCTAAACTCCATGGCTAATCTAGACATGGATGATCTCTACTCACCCAATTCTGCTCTTTTACGCTTGCTCTTTGAAGATTCGAGGCTAGACATCTATGGTATTCATCTTGACCTTGGCCTATTCGAGTCTCTTTGGCCATCTCCGGTTGTTCCGGCGTGCCTTAGCCTTTTGAGCCTAGATTCGACTTTATCGGCTCAAATCCATTCATAAAGACTTCCAAGCCTTCTCATCCTTTAGGGTTCTCAGAAATCATAGCCTATTCGAGGTTCTTTCTTCGTTTATTCGCCTAGATTTTTGGTGAATCTGTGCTATATTCGACGTTTTATGTGTTTGCGCAATTTTCCTTTTTAAAATCATTTTATTTCAAACTAGGGTTTCTAAAAACCTTTTGATTCTTGTCGTTTCTCTTCTTTTAGGTTTTTGTCTGTGTTAGGCTTGCATGAGTATCTCTGCTACGTTTTCCTACATGATTTCTATTGTATATGTTTCCTGCTAAGGCTTTTAATTTTGTTTGCTTTACTGGACTTTGTCCAAATATTACTAAGCATGCTTCATCTACTATTTCTTACGTTTGTATCACTCTTTCTCTAATGAACTTGTTCAACATTCGAGCTTGGCTTAAAAAAATGTTTTTCATGCTTTGGATCAGTTTTCTTTCTTGGTTGTTTCAAAGATGCGATCATATTTGTTTGTTTCTTGAAAACTCTCTTTCAATAACATGCTTTCTCATCTCTATATTTGATTTGATTCGAAACCGTAGGATTTGAGGGGGGGGGGGGGTTCTTTGGTAATCGTGATTTTATGTTTGTGTTACAGTTCAACTTTGGAACCCTGGACTCCCAGACTAACAACGAGTCAACAAACTAAACTTGTGTTCCTTTACTTGTGGTCCGAAAACTTTCAATACTAGACATGTTTTAAGTAACAGGACGACCTTTTGTTTTATTTGTTTACTTTTTATATGAGAAATCCTTCTTTCGAAAAAAGGTTTTGCCAACCACTAATTGATTCTGATTTCCTTTTAATGAGTCCTGACTGATTGTTACTGATTTTCCCTTATTGAACCTTTCCTTACCATTTTTCTGACAAGGTTCATTCGAAAAAGCTTTCAACTTTGATTTTACTGGCTATTTGATTGATTTCACTTTCTTATTCTCACAAACTATGTATTACTAGACTCCTTCCTTAGATACATTTCTGTGTATTTAACCTTATTGTACTGCTTTGGAAAAGATTTTGAATCAAACAATTTCCTTAATTATTCTGCCCATTTGAAATCAAATCCCTTCATTGAAGGGAGATCATATGAGATTGATTTCAAGTCTATTTTCTTACTTTTTCTTACTTTCTTTCTGCACTATAAAAGGGACTACCCTTCTGCACTTGAACATATTTCAAATTGCACTCTTACACACACAGAGTAATATAAGGAGAAGTAATATTCAATAATAGGAACTCTACTTTCTACTCGCTTATTCTCTACAATACACAGACTAGTTCTTTGAACCTCTCCTCTTTGCTTTCTTAAATACCTTTAAGTTCGAGTGTTCTGCTGAAAACCTGAGTTGTTCCTGCTGTTTACTTGCTGCGGTTATTTTGCTATTCTATTACCTTACAACTAGTATGTCCATCTTAGATTGAATAATGCTCCTCCACTATGTGATTTACATTCTAGTTTTGTTATGCTTTCTTTTACTATTTTTCTGCAACTTTGCCATTACTTTTATTATGTGAATTCCCTTACCCTTTACCCCTTTGTATGTAAGTACGGTTCAAGCCATAACAATACTCTAACATTGTTGTCTATGATTCTGAACTGGGTTCTTCAAATCCATGAGTCAATCAATTCCCACTCCCCTTTTGCCATTTTATGTGTTTGAGCCTTGTGCTTAGATTTGGTAGTGTCCTAATCACTATCCAGACCTTGACCCAACCTTCAAGAGTCCGCTCCTAACCTTTTTAACCAAACAAGTGGTCAGGGGTGTTCTAGCCTACAGTTTCAGCTAGGCATGACCACCATTGGTTATGGATCTCCAATTCCCTTTTCACTTAGCACTTACTCTTAGCTATAAGTTCTTCCCCTCTCTTGCAAGCGATGCTTTGAGACCCTTGAGCTCCTTCTAAACTTGGATGCCTGAGGGCTGACTCTTCCACACTACACTATTCTAATTCTAATGGTATCCTGGGTGTAAGAAATGTTGGGAATCCCTAAGATTCCTTGGATATTTGAAACACTTTGGATAAAGAGAAGCTTTGGGAAATCTGGATCCCGGAATTGGTTAATCACATATTGTTGGCCATGAAGGTTGAATTATGCTTCTCGGATCTTGCTGTTAGCTTTTGATGTATTTTTATATTTTTCTAGTTTGTAATAACATGTATAAAACTTGGGGTGTGTAGTAAAAGGGTGGGGGGTCGTTATTTTCATGCATAAAAAATGGTCGAAATCATGATTTAGGACTTTACTTTCAATCAACTAGAAACCATGCCTATTGGGTCCTTTAATACTGATTCAATCACATAGAGACCATGCCTATAGGATTTAATGCTTATCTTTACTGCAAATCACATAGAAAGCATGTCCATAGGATTTAACGCTTGCGTTTTGTTATTACGCATATAGAGATCCTGCCTGTAGGAGTTTAAACTTTTCCTAAAAAAGTTATTTATAGATATCATGCCTATAGGATATGCATATTCATTGAGAAAATTTTAGAGACTAATGAAACAAGAATTTTCAAGTTCTGAAAAATCAATGGTATAAATATCATGTCTATAGGATTTGCATCAAACTCGTTTAGCCTGTTAAAAGCAGCAATAATTGGTTAACTGATTCCTAAACACCTAATTCAGTAACTTTTTCAAAAGCGTTAACCTTTTGAATAAAGCTCTCTTAAATCAGTGTACATTTATCCTAAAAAATTGATATCTTTAAAGTTGTATATCTTTTTTCTGAAACGGCTTCTCTGATGTCTTTCCTCAATGTATTTTTAAAACTCAATTCCTTAACATTGTTTAAATCAGTTTGGCAACTTACTCTTTTCATTAGATAGTACTGCCTTTTCTGAAAATATTTACAACTATTTCTGTGTTTATAACTGGACAGTTCGCTGATCCTTTCTGAAATTCATTTCTAAACACTTTCCTCAGTCAGTATCCTGTCTTTTCTTTCAAAACTCTTAGGCATTAGTTATCTTCTAAAATAAGTGCCTTCATAAAACAATTCGCTTTAAATGCCTTAATCTTTGACAATTGAATCCGAGTTGCCTAATGCAGACTTTCTGTCTAAATATATGTGTTGAATCAGTCCGTTCACCGCTTAATTTAATCTAAGACCAAATTAGTATGTTCCAAGACATGCTAAACTATATGTTTGTCTGATTTAATGGGTTTATTTAAGTTTTGCTTTATTGTTTTGTTTTTACTCTATTTGGTACTTTTTTTCAATGTCAAAATTAGAATTTTATCCTTTAAACTCCATAAAGGCCCCTATCCCTTTCTTCCCTCTTAGGATTAGAAGTCCTACTACCCCAGGACTGATAGGTTGCGACGGATACTAGCATGCAATAAATAAACGAGAATAAACGCGCTTTAATACCTTAACGGAGTGGGAAGGGTAGAATATGGATATGATGACCGGTGCACTAGTATCACATGCGACCCCTCTTTTGAGGAGTGATTGCTGGATATTGCATTGATGTGGTCCATATTATGTTTAAACTTAGGACCCCCTTCCTTTTCTTTTTTTATCTACAATGTTTTCTTTAAATTATGTTTCTTTTGATTAATTCCTTTTCTAAAAAAATTGTCTATTCCTTTCTTCTTTTAAAGCTTTAAACTTATTTGTAACTACTATGTGCAAACGTTATTTGTTTCTTCTATCTTCTAAGGTCACAATTATAGCGTGGACGGGAACCGCACTAATGGACCTTGAGGGGTGCCTAACACCTTCCTCTCGAGATAATCTCTAAGACCTCACCCAAACTGTGGTTTCTTCTTCTCAATTTCTTCATTCCTTCAAAAGTGTCCTAATGCACTATAATCATTAGGTGATAACTCTCCAAAACTCCAAAACCCAATTCTCGCAAGGGAATAAGAGTTGTCCTCCCATAATGTTGTATACCAGATTTTGGACCACCTGTCCAATGAAAGAGGGCGCCAACACGTGGGAGCTATTGTTGGGGGCTGGGGCTACTGACCTGTAGATTAGAAAGCGCGTTTTCTTGCCATATGTGAAAGAACAGAGTAGAAGTTCAATTAGCATTTGAGAAACAAAACCACATGACAAGAAAGAACAAATGTGAAGTTTACCTAACTCTGTAGTCTGCGGGGATAAATGCAGACATCTCCGTACCGATCCCTCAGACTCTACAGAGCTTTTCCGTGAATTGTGAGGCCTATGTAACCTAGAGCTCTGATACTAACTTGTCACGACCTAGAATCCCACCCTCGGTAGTCGTGATGGCACCAAGTCGTAGAAGCTAGGCATGCCACGAACTTTGAAATCTTCAAACTCTTTTGTTTGAATATTTTTTTATAAATCACATTAACAAATGATAAATATTTAAATACTAGCTGAATATGAGATTAAGCGAAAGACATAGATAAATAAAAATCCAAAATAATACGAAAACAACCACATGCCTCTACCCAGAAACCAGTGTCACAACATTCGCGGACTACTAAGATTACTACATATAATTGTTTGAAAGAAAGTAACATTGTCTGTCTAGAATACAAGAGATTGCAGAACACAATAAAAGATAGAGGAGACGCTGAGCCTGCGGATGCCTGCAGGGCTACCTTGGTGTCTCGATGGACTGAAGGTTGGCTCCTCTACTGTTGCTGACCAAACATTGCTCCTGTATCTACACATAAGTGTACAGTGTAGCATCAGCACAACCCACCCCATGTGCTGGTAAGTGTCTGGCCTAACCCCGACGAGGTAGTGACGAGGCTAGGACCAGACTCTAGAAAAACCTGTGCAGTTATATAATATATGGCGGAAAAATAAACAGGCAATCAGCAGTTTAGAAGGGATGGGGAGCATGATTCGGGGAAACATATCAATCTATCAGAAACTGAATAGCAGTATGAGAGGGCAATATAGTATCTATAACAACACAATAATACTACTGTTGCAGTGCTGCAGTGTGCTACCCGATACATAGACACACACACGCGCACACACACACACACACACACACACACATATATATATATATATATATATATATATATATATATATATATATATATATATATATATATATATATATATATATATATATATATATATAAGGCATTTAACCTAATCCAGTGTAATATTTATTGCGGCATGTAATCGGATCCAACATATCATTGTTGCGGCATGCAGCCCGATCCATATAATATAATGTTGCGGCGTAAAACCCGATTCATATATAATAATGTTGCGTTGCGCAACCCGTTCCAAATTGACTGTCAACAATAAATATAATAACTTTTCCGGCAAGGGATCAACAGTAAGATACTCTATCCTGGAAAGGGATCAACAGTAAGCTACACTATCCTAGTAAGGGAACTAAACAATATAAGTATATACGTCCATGGAAGGGAAAATCAGTTATAACCAATCATAACTTAACTCTTATTCATCAAAGTTATTAGAATTTCTCAATCACAAGTAGATTCCTAGAAAATAAAATAAGTCTTTAATCAATATCAAGGATTTATCACTATTGCAACCATAGTATCATTCGAGAATGTAACAAGCATCAATTTAACACTCGTTGTCATTCTCCACACCAACAAATAGATACTCGTCACCATACCTGTATATCATATTCAACACGAAGGAAGTAACAAATAAGACTCAACTCCTAATCCCTCAAGCTAAGGTTAGACCTTTGTAAAAAATGAGGTTCAAACCAAAATCCGATCAACCATTCACCCACGAGTTCGAATATATAATTTATTTTCAAATCCGACCCTTAAACGAGGTCTAAATCGTAATTAATTCAAAATCCCTAACTCTACCCAAATCCCTAATATTCTACCCTTGGTAACATGATTTAAGACTAGATATCTAATGGGTGTTAATGGAAATTGAAGAAAATGTGTCTAAGATTACATACCTATGAATTTGTTGTAAAATCCTCTTTCAAAAATTATCCAATTTTGAGCTAAGATAAAGAAGTTTTGAAATTTTGAATGAATCCTAAAATGGCTACTATTTTGAGTGATGGGCAACAGTGTCCATTGCATTCGCAAGGACACTGTCGCGATCCTCAAGGGCTGCCAGTAAGTGGACTTATGCGATTGCGAGTCCTTCCATGCGTTCGCGAAGGGTTGACCCTCCTGACCTTTGGGTTCGCAGATGAGCTTGCGCATTCATGTGGATGAACGACCATATCTCAGCCCCCTCTAATTAACGCTATGCATTTGAATCACACAGGTCGCGTTCGCAATGAGCAATCCCCCATAGCTCCACGTTCGTGACTGTCGCTTCGCGTTTGTGATGAACAAATCCACCCCTTTCCCCATTTACCTTACACGATCGCGAGAGTGACTAGGCGATCACGATGAACAGCAGGCCTGAGCACCTGTAGCATAAATTCTGCAACTTTTTTCTAAGTCTAATACTTCCGAATCACATCCGAAACACACCCGAGCCCTCGAGGCTCCTAATCAAATACACGTACTAACTCAACAATATCAACGAACTTATCCATGCAATCAAATAGCCAAAATAACCTCAATAACAATGAATCAAACCTCAAAATTAAAGAGTATTTCCAAAAGTTGATAAAACATTAACTTTATCAATTTAGGTCTGAATCACATCAAAGGACATCAGTTTTAAACCAAATTTACAGAAATAACTTAAACCATATATAAGACATGTACCGGGTGCCGGAATCAAAATATGGATCTGATATCATCGTGTTCTATTCATATTTCATTTCAAATTTCCTTAAACAATTTCAGAAAATAATTCTATTTAAGACTTCATTTCTCGGGCTTGGGACCTCGGATTTCGATTTCATGCATATGCCCAAGTCAAATATTTTCCTACGAATTCTCCAGGATCGTCAAATCAATGGTGCAGGTTCATTTACACAAAACGTTAACCGAAATCAAATTAGCTCATTTATAAAAAAAATTATTATTTTTCGTAGATTTTTATATTTAAGCTTTTCGGCTACGTGCCCGGTCTATACACGCAAGTCAAGGTGACTCTAAATGATGTTTTCAAGGATTTAGAGATACAGAATGTAGCATAAAAGCAAGTGATGACCTTTTGGGTCATCACAATTTTGTGAGCTAGACATGTTTCCGACAGAGACTAAAAATGTCTTGACAAGAAAAAGTGTAAAATGTCATGACCCGGATTTTCCACCCTCAAGAGTCGTGATGGCGCCTACTAATGAGAGCTAGGAACGGCAATCCTCTGCTACTTACTTCATTATCACATTGCTTCTGTTTAATGAATATACGGCAATAACATGAAAACAATGGAAAATTAAATAATTAAGAGGAAGTTAACAATTAATAGTTGAACATGGAGATCTAATACAACTATTTGAATTTAGACTACCCAGATATGGTGCCACAGTACCACAAATGGTCCAAGTTTATTACAAATAAAGGTCTGAAAGAATTAAATACAACAATGTCTACGGAAATACATGTAAGAAATAGGAAAATCGATGGAGGGAGACACTAGTGCCTACGGATGCCTGCAAGGCTACCTCGGGTCGCTTGATGATCAAGAATTAGCAATCTCTCTGCGGTCCAAAACCCACAACACTGGGGTCTGCACAAAAGAGTGCAGAGTGTTGTATTAGCACAACCTACCTGTCACGACCCAATTCCAAACCTAGTCGTGATGGAGCCTCCCGTGAAGACAAGGCCAGCAAAAAGAATTACAACACCTCTTTGAAAAGTTATTTAACATGAATAAGTCTAAAACATAGATAACACAATCATAAGAGCGGAAGATAAGTGATAAAACAGGGAAACTATCCCCACATAGCCCGGAATCGGGGTGTCACATGTCATGAGCCACTAGGGAAAATCCAGTACATGTCTATGAAGTACAAAATCCTGCATGACAACATCTAAAGAATTAAAAATGACAAAATAGGGAAGGCTCAGGGCTGTAGACGCTGACAGCTACTTCGAATTCTCCAATCAGTGCCTGAACCAGAAAGTCAATGCTTAGGAACGGACTCATCTATGCATGTATCTGCATACACGATGCAGAGAGTAATGTGAGTACTCCGATCCACTGAGTAATAAATATAAATAATGGCTGAAAGCATGAAATCTCATAAAGGCACAAGGAAATCCTATCCTAGAGTAGTAAAATCAGTTAAGCAGTAAAGTAGTGAAATGTCAAATAATATTCTTTTAAAAACAGTGAAATAGGAAATTTAATTAATGAAATGTAAATAAGAAGTTTCCTCTCGGGCTCAGTATCGATCTCTCAGAACAACATCAGCCCCTCGGGCTCAGTATCAGTCACTCATCATAATATTAGCCCCTCAGGCTCACTCTCATATCACATGGGTACCCGCGCTTAGTGTGGGGGTGCATACTCCGAAGGGACCCCCTACGGCCCAAGCGCTATATCAACATAAGACTTGAAAACCTTCTCATATCAACATAAGGCCTGAAAGCCTTCTCACATATCATATAAGTCCTGAAAGCCTCCTCACATCACTCAACATTTCCTCGAATATGACCTCGACCTCAATCAGTCCGAAAATAATCATAAACCTCCTAGGCATCCGTAAAACATTAATGCTCAGCTCAAATACCAATTTAAATATTATTTAAATCTAAAATTGAGTAAAAGTAGCTGAGTTCATAAAACAATATAATTCAATAAGACTGAGTTCAGGCAATTTTTCAAATAATGATGAAATAGTGATGAAAGTTCACAAAGTATTTCAAATAGTCAGCAACAAGCCCAAATTTGGCAATAAACCCAATTCATGGTGAAGACAACAAGTCTTAGTCAAATATGCGGTAAAATACCAAAGGGATGGACCAAGTCAAAATCCACAATAGTAAGTGACCCCGAGCTCGTCGTTGAGCGTGTGTCTCACCTCAATTCGGGGTTTCAAACCCTCAGGACATCATTTACAATCATTACTCTCTAACTTGCCAAAAGTCTAGCTCGCTATGCTATATTCTCTCGAATCGACATCCTCGCGCATCGAAGCTGACCAAAACCACAACAAATACGTCACAATAGGCTAAACGAACAATACCCGATCGAAAACAATTAAAAAATATTAAAAATCTCGAAATTGGCAAAACCCTAGCCCCAGGCTCACTTCTCAAAATTCAGAAACTTTTACACCAATAGGTTCCTTATCTCGCCACGAGTTCATAGATATCAAAATTACAAAAATCAGAGTCCAATTGACCCCTTAAATCCCCATTTTAACTCTCTTATGTTCAAGCCCTAACATCTATTTTAACCCTTGATTTCTTAATTTTCAGTCTTAGTTCATGTATTTCCACCATAAAATTGTGTTTTAAGATCGATGAATCCTTACCTCAATGAAATCCCTTGATTTCTCTGTTCAAAATCGCTCAAAAACCATCAAGTTCGAAGTTAGAAAGATGAACCTTTCAAAAATTTGCTAAAGATGAACTAAATACCTCTGACTAGTGGAAACCCCTTCTGCAACTCCCACTTTTGCGGTACACCATCCGTTTCTGTGGAATTTAGCCTAAGGGCCCAAACCGCTTCTACGGTCCCTTTTTGCATCTAGGACCTCCGCTTTTTGTGCGCCAACCCCACTTCTGTGGAATTTATCCCCAAGCAAATCTCGCACCTGCGACCTTCCCTTCTACATCTGAGAGATCGTATATGCGGTCACCAATCAGCAGAAGCGAAATAATTCCAAGAGTAGCTGTAACATGCAACAGCACAAGTGCAAACTCCCGTTTAGCAATCCGAATTCACCTCGAGGCCCCCGTGACCTCAACCAAACATACCAATACATCCTACAATGTCATTCAAACTTCTTCCAATCATAATAACACATCCAACAACGCTAAAATAATCAATTCTCAACGATTTCAAGCCTAAGTTCTTCAAAATCCTCCGAAACTCGTATTCGATCAAAAATCCAATTAAATACCTCCGAATCAACTCAAATTTTCACACACATCCCAAATCACCTAACGAAGTTATTGAAACTCTCGGAATTCCATTCTGACCCTCGGATCAAAATCTCAACTATCAACCGGAAATCACAAAAATACTAACTTTGCCAATTCAAGCCTAATTCTACACCGGACCTCTAAAACTACTTCCGATCACGCTCCTAAGTCAAACATCATCCTCCAAAGCTAACCAAATCACTGAAAATTTTATCTAAGACCTCCAACTCATAAGTCAACATCCAGTTGGCTTTTCCCAACTAAGTATTCCTTAAAGAGACTAAGTGTCCCATTACCTATCAATACCAAACCAATTCGACTCGATCACCTGAAGTACCAATATTGAAGCATAGAGAAGCATAAAATAGGGGAAACAGAGTGGTAATTCATGAGACAACGTGTCAGCCATCAATCTTCCCCAACTAAAACAAACGCTCGTCCTCGAGCAGGTCAAGAAACATACCTGAAGCCCCAAACATGTGAGGATATCTGCTCCGCATCTCCCGTTCGGTCTCCCAGGTAAACTCCTCCACGGGCCAACCTCTCCACTATACCTCACCTATATCCTTTGATCTCAACTTCCAACCTGACGATCCAAAATAGCCAGTGGATCCACATCATAGGTTAAATCACCATCCAAATAAACCATGCTGAAGTCCAAAACATAATGCGGGTCCCAACATACTTCTGGAGCATAGAAACATGAAATACCGGATGCACGCTCAACAAGATTGGTGGCAAAACAAGCATATAAATTGTCTTCCGAATTCTCCGAAGCACCTCAAAAGGTCCAATGAATCTCGGACTCAACTATTCTTTCTTCCCAAGCCTCTTAACACCCTTCATGGGCGAAACCTTTCGCAAGACCTTCTCACTTACCATGTAAGACACATTTGGAACCTTCCGGTCTGCATAACTCTTCTGACGTGACTAAGGTGTACGAAGTCTCTCATGGATCAACTTCACCTTCTCTATGGTATCCTGAACAAACTCAGTCCCCAATAGTCTAGCCTCGTTGGGCTAAAACAAACCAAGTAGAGATCTACATCATCTCCCATACAAGGCCTCAGACGGTGCCATATGAATTCTTGATTGATAACTCTTGTTGTAGACAAAGTCTACAAATGCCAAGAACTCATCCCAAGAACCCACAAAATCAATAACAAAAGCAGGCAACATGTCTTCCAATATCTAAATAGTACGCTCGGACTGTCCGTCCGTCTAAGGATGAAATGATGTGCTCAACTCCACTTGCATACCCAACTCTCAGTGAAAAGTCCTCCAAAATTGCAAAGTGAACTAAGTACCTCTATCTGAGATAATAGACACTAGAACACCATGCAATCGAACAATCTCCCAGATAAAGATCCCTGCCAGCTGCTCCACAGAATAGATAGTACACACTGGAATAAATTGCACAGACTTGGTCAGTCGATCAACAATCACCCAAATCGAATCAAACTTCTTTGAAGTCCGAGGAAGACAACTCACAAAATCCATAGTAACTCTCTCCCACTTCCACTTGGGGATAGTCATCTGCTGAAAGAAACCACCGGGTCACCGATGCTCATATTTTACCCGCTGACAGTTCAGACACCGAGCTACATAACTTACAATATATTTCTTCATTCTCCTCCACCAATAGTGCTGCCTCAAATGTTGATACATCTTCACGGCGCCCAGATGAATGGAATACCATGAGCTATGAGCCTCTTCAAGAATCAACCCTCTAAGCCCATCCACATTGGGCACATAGATCCGGCCCTGCATTCTAAAAACACCATCATCACCAATGGTCACATCTCCAACATCGCCATGCTGAACTATGTCCTTAAGGACAAGAAAATACGGATAAAAATAGTGGCGCTCTGTGCTGTGATCATATAAGGAAGACCAATAAACCACGCGAGCCAATACCATACTGCGCTCCGAAATGTCTAATCTCACAAATCGATTGGCTAAAGCCCGAACATCAATTACAAAGGGCCTCTCCCCAACTAGAATGTTGCCAAACTTTCCATACTCACTGCCTTTTGGCTCAAAGCATCAGCCACCACATTGGCCCTTCTCGGATGGTAAAAAATTGTAATATTCGTCCTTAAAGAACTCCAGCCATCTCCGCTGCCTCAAATCAACAACTTTTTGCTTGAACAAATACCGAAGACTGCGATAATCAGTGAATACCTCACAAGATACACTAAATAATTAGTGCATCCAAATCTTCAAAGCGTGAACTATAGCATCCAACTCTAAATCTTGATCAGGGTAGTTATTCTCATGGGGCTTCAACTGATGAGAAGCATATGAAATCACTTCAGCCTCCCGCATCAATACACAGCCAATCCGGACTCTCGAAGCATCACAATAGACGATATAAGAACCTGAAGCTGATGGCAAAATAAATACTAGAGTTGTGGTCAATTTTTTCTTGAGCTTCTAAAAGCTCACCTCGCGCTCGTCCTACCATACAAATGGAGAAACTTTTAGAGTAAACTTGGTCAAGGGCGAGGCAATAAATGAAAAACCCTGAATGAACCGGCGATAATAACCCACCAAATCGAGGAAAATACGAATCTATGTGGCTGAGGATGGTCTAGGCCAACTCTGCACCACCTTTATCTTCTTCATATTAAGTTTAATACCCTCGCTGGACACCACGTGCCCCAAGAAAGCCATCAAACAGAGCCAAAATGCACACTTGGAGAACTTTTCATACAACTTCTCCTCCCTCAATCTCTGTAATACCTCTCGCAAATGCTCTGCGTGCTCCTTCTGCTGGTGCCATACGATAACAAACAAATGTAGATAAGGCCAAAATACACTATTCATCAAATGCATTAATGCTGTTGGGGCATTAGTCAGCCAAAAGGACATAACAAGGAACACATAGTGACCATATCTAATCCTGAAAGCAGCCTTTAGAATATCTGAATCCCTGATCTTCAACTAGTGATAACCTGAATGGAGATCAATCTTGGAGAACACCCTCGCTCCTTTTATTTGGTTGAATAAATCATCAATACGAGGCAAGG
The DNA here is from genome assembly GCA_034376525.1 of Nicotiana benthamiana. Lineage (NCBI taxonomy): Eukaryota > Viridiplantae > Streptophyta > Magnoliopsida > Solanales > Solanaceae > Nicotiana > Nicotiana benthamiana. The sequence continues at coordinate 108,494,741 of CM067325.1, forward strand.
GACAGTTGTTCTTCAATGTTACATTGTTCAATTGCCTGTAGTCAATTCACGTTCTCATTGTGCCATCCTTCTTCTTCAAAAATAGGATAGCTGCACCCACGGTGGCACACTAGGCCAATGAACCCCTTGTCAAGGAATACCTGAAGCTGCTCTTTCAACTCTTCCAGCTCTGCTGGTACCATACGATACAGTATAATGGAAATTGGCTGAGTCCTCGGCACCATATCAATACCGAAATCAATGTCCCTATCCAGTAGCATGCCCGGTAGGTCTAGAAGAAAAATATCGGGAAACTCCCTCACAACTGGAACATAGTCAATGCTGTGAGCCTCAGCTCTGACATCCCACTAAAAGGCTAAATATGACAGACAACCCTTTCTAACCATATGCTGGGCCTTTAGGAAAGAAATCACTATACTAGGTACATAATCAGTCACACCACGCCGCTCGATCCTCGGAACACCCGACATAGCCAAAGTGATTGTCTTAGCATGAAAGTCTAGAATAGCATGACACAGAGATAGTCAATCCATTCCCAAAAAAACGTCAAAGTCCACCAAGATTAATAGCAATATATTAATTCGGGTCTCCAAACCCACAATAGTCATAACACAAGACTGATACACATGGTCCACAATAATAGTATCGCCCATAAGGATATATAAGTGCACCAGTAAAGAAATACACCCTCGATTCGTACCAAAATGATGAGCAAAATATTAGGACATATAAGAATAGGTGGAACCGGGATCAAATAAGACAGAGGCATCTATATGGAAGACTGAAATAATACCTATGATAACATCATCTGATGCAATGCCATCTGTCCTGCCTGGGATAGCATAAAATAGAGCCTGGCTAGCGCCTAATAAGCCTCCACTATCTGGGGTGACCCCTGGCTGCCTAACCCCTAGCCCTAGCTGATTGGGCAGGTGCTGAAGAAATTGGAGCAAAAGACGAGGGCAGACCCCTCTGCTGTGATGAACTGGCAGCACAATGAGGATACTGCCTCCACATGTGTGAAAACTCTCCACACTCATAACAGCTCCCAGGTGCTGGAGAATAGGACTAAAGTAAACCCTTCGCACTGGAGTGACTAGCTAATGCACTCGGTGCAGAAGATCCCTGAATAGATGGGGCATGCGAAGAACTCTGACCTGGAAGGGCACTTAGTGAGGACTGGCCCCACTGAAACCCCTAATGACCACAACCTAAAGATGCCCCACGATACTCTGGACGAGCCGACTGAGGATGCCTGAAAAAAAGACCTCTACCATGCTGGAACTGGCCCCTAGACGGAGCACCATTAAAACTGCCAGCACTTCAAGGCCTCTTGGCCTTCCTCTCCTCTCTATCCTGATAGCGAGCCGTCTCAATCTTACGAGCGATGTCAACTACACCCTCAAAGGAAGTACTCAGAACTCTCTCTAGTCATCACAATATGAAGGTGATAATTAAGACCATCCACAAACATCTTGATCCTCTCATTATCTGTCAGGACCATCAAGGAGGCACGACGATCCAACTCAGAAAACCTCGCCTCATACTAGGACACAGTCATATCTCTCTGTCAAAGCCACTCGAACTACCTACGCAACTCTTCCTTTGAGACTGCGGTACCCACTTCTCACAGAAGAGGGTGGAGAACTCTTTCCAAGTCAAAATTGTTGTACCTGCCGGCCCACGCCGCTTATATACCTCCTACCAAGTGAAGGCAGCGCTGGTGAACTGAAAGGTGGTAAATGCTACACCACTCGACTCCAATCTCCTTTATTTCCAAGCCTACACTAACATTTGTTGAGAAAACCCTGGGCATCCTTGCCCTGAGCACCATTGAATGAATGATGCTCGAGCCTCTCAAACCTCTCAATACGATGTTGCTCATCATCTGGCATAGTTGGAACCACAAAATCTTTCTGCAACCGGCTTAGTTTGAGGTGCTCCCGGTGTCTGCAATGCCTACTACTTGCTCAGGTGTGCAAGCAGCGGGTGTCTGATTGCCTCCCCCGGCCTGTGAAGTAGCTGCTGCGATATAGGCTAAAACAGTGACCCAGGGCAGTGGAACTAATAATATCCAAGCCAAGGCCTTCTGAAGACCTGGAATCACAATGGGCACTAACGGTGCCTGAACAAGTGTTGCTGGAATATCTACAGCTCGATCCTGATTTGAGCTGGGGTAGCTGTTAGAGCAACATGTGCTGCCCTCGCGGCTCTTCCTCTACCACGACCACGACTGCGTCCACGACCTATGGTGGCCTCAGTGGGTAGTACTAGTTGTCATCCACCTCGTCCGGTAGCGCGAGTTCTCCTCATCTGCGAGAAAATAGAATACGAAAGTTTAGTTCTCGGATCAACAAAGTCGCACGAAAAGAATTTCAAGAATATGAAGTTTTTCCTAACGGTTATGCAGCACTCGAGGATAAATGAAGAAGTCTCCGTACCGACCCGCGAGACTCTACTAATCCTGCTCGTGACTCGTGAGACCTATATAACCTAGGCTCTGATACCGATTTGTCCGACCCAACTCCTGAACCTAGTCGTGATGGCGCTCTCGTGAAGACAAGGCCAGCCAACAGAATAACAACACCTATTTTAATAGTTATTTAGCATTAGTAAGTCTAAAACATAGATAACATAATCATAAGTGCAGAAGAAAAGTGAAAAACAGGGAAACAATCTCGACACAACCTGAAATTGGGGTGTCAAAAGTCATGAGCACTAGGAAAATCCATTACGACAACAGCTAAAGAAAGATAAATGACAAGATAGGGGAGGCTCGGGGCTATGGACACTAACAACTACCTCGAAGTCTCCAATCACCGCCTGAACCAGAAGGATCAATGCTCCGGAACGGACTCTGCTATGCCTCTATCTGAGCACATATTGCAAGGAGTAATGAAATTACTCTAACCTAGTTAGTAATAAATATAAATAATGGCTAAAAGCATGAAATCACATAAAGGCACAAGGAAATGCTATATTAAAGTAGTAAATTATTTAAGCAGTAAAGCAATAAAATATCAAATAACTCTCTTTTAAAACAGGTGAAACGGGTACTTTAACATATGAATGTAAATAGGAAATGGCCCCTCGAGCTCAGTGTCGATCTCTCGGAAAACATCAGCCCCTCGGGCTCAGTATCAGTCACTCATCATAATATCAACCCCTCGGGCTTAGTCTCATATCACATGGGTGCCCACGCTCACTGTGGGGGTACAAACTCCGAATGGGCCCTTACAGCCCAAGCACTATATCAACATAAGGCCTGGAAGCCTTCTCATATCAACATAAGGCATGAAAGCCTTCTCACATCACTCAAAAGGCCTGACCATCTCCTCACATCACTCAATAGTTCTTCACATATAGCCATCAACCTCAATCAATCCGAAAATAATCATATGCCCCTTGGGCATCAGTAAAATAGTAATGCTCAGCTGAAACACTAATTAAAATATCTGTTAAATCTCAAATTGAGTAAAAGTAGCTGAGTTCATAAAATAGTGTAATTCAATAGAACCAAGTTCAAGCAATATTTCAAATAGTAAGGAAACAGCGATGAAAGTTTACAATGGATTTTAAATAGTCGGAAATAAGCCCAAATATTGCAATAAGCCCAATTTATGGTGAAAACAACAAGTCTTAGTCAAATATGCCGTAAAATATCAACCGGGATGGACCAAGTCACAATCCCTAATAGTAAATGAACCCGCGCTCATCATTAAGCGCGTGTCTCACCACAATATAGCACTACGCTGTGCAATTCGGGGTTTCAAACCCTCAGAACATCATTTAAAATCGTTACTCACCTCTAGCCAGCCAAAAGTCTAGCTCTCTATACCCTTTCCTCTCGAATGGACCTCCACACGCGTCAAAGCTGTCCAAAATCACAATGAATATTTCACAATGGGCTAAAGGAACAATACCCTATCCAAAACAATAATAAATTATCAAAATCCCAAAATGAGGAAAACCCGGCCCATTTCTCAAAATTCAGAAAATTTACACGAAAAGGTTCCTTATCTCACCATGAGTTCATACATATCAAAATTACAAAAATAGGAGTCCAATTAACCCCTCAATTCCCTATTCTTTACTCTCTTGAGGTCAAGCCCTAACCTCCATTTTTAACCCTTGATTCCGTAATTTTTCAGTCTTATTTCATGTATTTGCACCATAAAATCATGTTTTAAGTCCAAGAATCCTTACCTCATTGAAGTACTTTGATTTCTCTCTTCAAAATCGCTCAAAAACCACCAAGTCCGAAGTTAGAATGATAAACCTTTCAAAATTTTTTGAAGATGAATTAAATACCTCTGGCCAGCTGAAACCCATTCTGCGATTAAATAAGCGCTTCTACGAGTCTTGCTTTTGCGGTACACAATCCGCTTTTGCGGAATTTCACCTAAGGGTCCAAACCGCTTTTATGGTCCCTCTCCGCATCTGCGGCTTCTGCTTCTGCGGACCAAGCCCCGCTTCTGCGGAATTTCTCCCCAATCTAAATCTCGCACCTGCGACCTTCCCGTATGCATCTGCGAGAGCGCTTCTGCGATTCCCAATCCACAAAAGCGAAATAATACTCGAAGCATCTGCAACATGCAATAACACAAGTCCAAACTCCCGTTTAGCCATCCAAATTCACCCCGAGGCCAAAGAGACTTCAAACAAAAATACAGTACATCCGACAACGTCATTCAAACTTGTTTCAGTCATAACAACACATCCAAAAATGCTATATCATCAATCCTCATCGATTTCAAGCCTATTTTCTTCAAAATATTTCGAAACTCGCATTCGATAAAATATCCTACGAAATTACCTTCGAATGACCTGAAATTTTGCACACACATCCCAAAGCACTATCGAAGCTATTGCAACTCTCGGTATACCACTCCCACCCTCGGATCAAAATCTCACCTATCAACCGAAAATCGCCAAAATACAAACTTCGCCAATTCAAGCCTAATTCTCCACCGGACCTCCAAAACTACTTATGATCACGGTCCTAAGTCACAACTCATCCCCGAAGCCAACTGAATCACTGGAAATCTTATCTGAGCCCTCTAACTCATAAGTCAACATCAAATTTACTTTTCCAAAAAAAGCCTTCCTTAAAGAGACTAAGTGCCTCATTTTCTTCCAAAACCCCACTAATTCGACTCGATCACCTCAACTACCAATATCGAAGCAAAAATGGGGGAACAGAGTGGTAAATTATGATACAACGGGTCAGGTCATCATACGACCCCATGTGCTGGTAAGTGCTTAGCCTGACCTCGGCGAAGTAGTGTCGAGGCTAGGACCAGACCATCAGATAAACATGTACTATTTATTAAAATACAATGAAAAGTAAAGAAGGAATAAACAAGTAAAGATGGGAGGGGGGAAACTTGCTTCGAGGAATAATAGGTAGATATATAATTTCAAGAGAAACTATCAAGGAAACAAAATCTAACCAATATCAAGAATAAGCAAACCAAGGAAGATTTCACTTTCTTCCACATCTTGTTGTAGGCGTGCAACCCGGTTCCATTTTATTATATCTCGTGGTTGGCGGCTCATCAATACCGTCACAACACAAAGCTGAGACCCCGTCTCATATCATAGAAATAGAGTACCTGAATCCTCCATGAAAGATCATAACTTCATGTGGCCTTGCCACAACGCACGATAATATCAAAACACCGTTACACATGAAACACCTCAATTCACCATTCTTAAAATAGACATCCACGCAAAAATTTATGTATGAAACAAAGCAATCCATTACTCCCATTGTGAAAAAAATAACACGCGACATGCAACCTGATAGGCCATAACCAACACTCCATACAACGAGCAACGGTCAATGCTTCTTCCTGCTCGACTTACTTTCTGAATCCTTAATAGAACCGCACCACATGTGCCCATATCGAACAAACCATAACGTCTCACAGCAAAGAAAAAGCAACTTACAGATTCCTTAGATCGCTAACAAGCTCAATGCCATCAGAACAACCTATCCCTTAATAATACGACTCGGGACTAAACAAGCTAACTCAAGCTAAATACATAGCCACATTGGCCTGCCAACAAACTCAATACCCAGAAGCCAACAACTGCCCCTCCCACCACTATAACTCTTGCCGGAGCCGCACGATATGGTGCTCGGCACCAAATAATTATCGAAATCTACAATCTCGCCCGGCGACATGCCCGGCCACAAGGAATGCGTCCGAAAAGTCCCCCGATACCAGTACTGGATCAATGGTAGGAACCTCTATACTGACATCTGTCATGAAGGCCAAATTAAGAAAACAATCCATACCAGTCATCTGTTGGTCTTTGGAACACAACCATTCTGCTAGAACATAGTTTTATACACCTCGCCATGCAACCTATGGCATTTTACGACATAACCCATAGTACAATAGTGTAGAATAACCCAATCACTACGGCGACCAGACCACACCCGAATACCATGTCCAAAATATAATATACCAAGAAAAGAATAATCCACTCGGGCCTACAACTCCTAATAGCCGCTAATTGTACCAACACACGCGATCCACAACCACGACATAAACTGTATCGGAGAACTCCCAGTCTCCAACTCCATATAACATAAAAATCACTATACCTAATCCCACATTCCGCCATATGAATACCTATCACATATAAAGTACCCATTCATTCCACTAACAATATTCCAAAGTTTCCCTGTGCCATCAAAATACTCAAACATGAACAGTCGATCCAATTAAAAAAATGTCGCAATCCCACCGAAGTAATATCAGTTTAAATCACCTTCCCCTTTTAGTGAACATATACCCCCTACAGATCACAAAAATAGTAATACCATTTCCTTAATCATTGTTAGGTCAATTCTTAAATAACCTGCATTTGTCCGTGCTGCTTAAAAATTTAGTGACTTTCCATTCTGATCTGGAACGAACCCTTACACCTGTAAATCCCATTCCTCCACAATATATCGTATATACCATACCGAACTAGGATAATCATGAGAACTTCATCTCCTTTTTCCCTACCACAGACATCTACGCAATCAACTTGTCAAGAACTTTCATTGATCCCACTTAGAAGAAAAATCATTACACACTCCATGCTCTGCACATCAATAGAAAATATACATCTCCAAACCACGATGAAACCCAACAAGAATTCTCTCCCATTCCATTTGCACAGGCTAAATCGTCAGGGCTATATCCTCCGAACTAAACCAAGCTAATCAAGCTATCAGAGCTCAAGAACTTTGCTATACAAATACCTGTATAAACTAATTGCCTTTAACACACATGAAGAATTAATCACATCCTTACCTTACTGATTCGGTCCACTACAAGCTAATTCATTTATCTAGGTTTCCTTATGATTCATTTCAACTTGATATTCCCTCTTGCGGAAGCACCATATTTCCCCAATTCAGGCTCACTACACGAGAACCAAGCACAAGACCACACTATCTAAGACCCACAAGCCACTGAATACTTTCTCAAATATTCCTAGGAACACCATATTCCCAAAATATTCTACTAGGAAGAATTTCCTGTGAATCCAACTCCATTACCTTTATTTTTTTGCTGATACTGATGCATAGGATCCCATTATTAACATAATACCACAAGTCTTGACGTTTTTCTAATAAAAACACAGTCTCTAATTACACACACAATCTCAAGCACCTGATCGTTACATGTAAAATGTAGAACATATTAGAATAATTTTGGAAAGTCATTCACTCCTATTAAATTACAAATTACATGACTCAATGAACAAAACCATTCATGCCTTATTACCACTCTGATACCGCAGGATATGATCTCACTCCGATAAAAACAAACATCTTCCTTCTCTATACACTGATCATTCTTTATCATCAGCAGCTCAAGATATCCTATTATTTCCACACATCTACGAAGCACCATATAACCTTTGTCCGAATTGTTCCATCCTCAACTCAATTTGCGCGATCAGAACTGATCCTCCAGTATACTTAGAAACGTAATCACACAATCCCATATTTGTGCAATCATCTACTCAACAACCTCCCCAACTTGGCTCGAAGCCATATATCAGGACACACTCAACAATTCATAATACCTTTTCTCTAATGATACCACCATGCCATAGTGAGATTAAACTCAAATCATTTACTTGTTTATGAAATCACAGCGTATCTTAGTATTGTAATCCTTTACAAATCTCGCATTCGTCCCCACATCAGTTGAGTTCACACTCATAAGTGACCCTAGATTCTCGATCTCAGCACGTACCCTTCAATTACACATGATACCTTCTAACATACGCATAAATATCATGCCACCTAAGAACAACCCGCAAGAGATAACCCACCTGAATTGCCTCAATTTCATACTTCAACATACCTTCCACCATCATATATGCTACACAGTCAATTTAGAATTCTAATGTCGGAACTCATACCGCAATATACTATTTACTTCACTCCCAACTAAGAGATCTGCAAAGATTCCTCACACACACATAACTCAAGATGACACATCTAATCACAATGGAAGTCAAACACTTAATGATTTATCTATCACCTAGCAGACCTTTCTTCGACACTTTCAAGTCATATAGACACATCACACAACACCAACATACTCATCGTGTAGCTATCTAGTGCCGTTTCTATAATTAAGGATAATACGGAACATATAATTTCATAACACCAGCTCAAAAAATTAGCACTTCGGTGCTAAAGCCATATGCGAAGATTCAGCCTCAAGCCTCCATACCTGCCCAATATCAACTCATAGAAATCACATCTCGCCCCTCAATCGAGTAATCGCAAGACATCAAGGCACACATAATACTGAGCGCTCATGCGCGAATACCGACATGAGGAAAGAATTTTAAGAGTTATATTCCAAGCTGAATCAGGTACGCACGTTAAGAATTCCAAGAAAGTGAAGTTTTTCCTAAAAGTTCTGCAGCCTCTCGAGGACAAATACATACGTCTGTGTACCAATCTGCGAGATTCTACTAACCTGCTCATGACTCGTGAGACCTAGTAACCTAGGCTCTAATAGTAACTTGTCACGACACAATTCCAAACCCAGTCATGATGGCGCCTCTCGTGAAGACAAGGCCAGCCAACAGAAGAACAATGCCTTATTTAACAGTTAATAAGCACAAATGGATGAATAATATGACTTATTGGCATTAATAATTGATATTTACAACTCAACACAAACCAACCGGGGTATCACAAGTCACAAGAATCTAAAGAAGACTGAACACCTCTACATGGCCAATAAGATATATAAATAAAAGTTGGAGTTCAAAAGATGAGTCTGGTGCCGCGAACGCTGGCGGTCACCTTGCTCAGCTACAATAATAATACCTTCTATCCGTATATAACCCACACTTCCGAGAGAACAATACCTGCAATTGCACGCGAGGTGCAGGGAGTAAAGTGTGTACTCCAACTCAGTAAGTAACAAGAGTAAAGTGTGTACTCCAACTAAGCGGCAAGAAAACACGCAAGAGCACTCCATCATGCAATATGGGACAGTACAACCCTTTTAGAAATTTGTAAGTCCAGGAAAAGTCCTTTTGAATATATCTGGCTCAATTTAAAACTTTTTTTAAAATATCCTTTTTCCAACTATCAAGCAAGCGAATGCATAATCAGATAGTACAAGCCCACACATAAGACAACCCCTTGGGCACCACATTCCATTAACAAATAACACCAGAGATCTGGTAACAGTGTAAGAAATAGCGTGGATGCCAAATGTATGATAGTGCTGAATGTCCTTCCATGTAGTACAAACAGGAACCAATGCATGAATGCAATGCAATTCACAAGACCGCTGCGGCATGCAGCTCGATCCATTTGGGTATCCGTGCTTACTGTGGGGGTTCATGCTCCAGAAGGGCTCCTATAGCCAAAGCAGAATATCAATATCATACCGCTGCAGCGTGCAGTCCGATCCATGCATAGTCTAGAAATGCACATACGCCACTTGAGCAATATTAAAAGATCAGTTCCCAGCTCTAAAAGAAACTAAAATATCATTTAGGTTTTCAAATCTTAGAAAAATGGCTGATTTGCAAAGCAGTATTTTAAATATTGGACCGAGATCAAATGATATGCACAGTAATGCAAGAGCAGTGATATCAATTCCTAAAGGATTCAAACAGTTGGCACAAAGCCCAACATATGACAATCAACCCAAATCATGATAATATCAAGTAGTTTCAATCAAATACTTAGTAATTTCATCAATCGGGACGGACCAAGTCTCCATCCCCAACGGCTCTCTACTCTACGCCCATGTCCGGCGTACAAGTCACCTCGATACGTCACTATGATATACAAATTCGGGCTTTCAAACCCTTAGGATATTATTTACAAGTATTACTCACCTCGAACCGGCAAAATCTTTAGGTCCCGATGCCTTTGCCCCTTAAATCGGCCTCCACGCGCGTCAAATCTAACCAAAATCAGAGCGAATACAAAACAATAGGCTAAACGAATATAACCCAATTGAAAATACTCAATAAATTTGAAAATCACGAAATTGGCAAAACCCACTCCTCGGGCCCACTTCTTAAAAATCAGAAACTTTTACATCAATACAATCCTTATCTTGCCACAAGTCTATACATATGAAGTTGACAAGAATCAAAGTCCATTTTGCCCCTATCACAAGTTTAAACTCTCTTAAGTTTCAAGCTATAAACTCAAATTTTTACCTTTGATTTCTTAATTATTCAGTCTAAATCCATGTTTATATACCATAAAATCAATCTCTAAGTCCAAGAGTTCATACTTGAAAATAGCCCTCGAAACCCTTTTCAAAATCGCTTCAAAGCTCTCAAGGTTTAGAGTGCAAAATGTTACTCTTTCAAAATTTTGTGAAGAAGATGTTATCAATTAACCTGCCAGTTATTTCCACCTCTGCATATCTAATCTCGCTTTTGCGTCTTTCGCTTATGCGGTCAACATGTGCTTATGCAGACCTTTCACTTAAGGCGACTTTCTGCTTCTGCGGTCCAAAATCGCTTCTGCGTGTCCGCTTGAGCGACCCAACTCTCTGACTACAGAACTTGACCAAGCTCCAATTTCCTCTCCTGCGAGACCCAACTCGCTAATGCGAGACTGCATCTGCGGCCTCCTTTTCATAGATGCGGAAACACCTGCTGCAACCCAAAATCCTGCGATTTCAAACACTAAATTCCTTTCGCTTAGCCACCCGAAATCACTCCGAGACCCCCGGGACCTCAAACAAAGTTACCAACACATCTTATGATATAATTTATCCGCTTAGCCACAAGTGTATAATTACAATATAATTTATGGCAACAATATTTCTTGTTGCGTTATGTTAGCTTTTGGCAATGATAATTTTTTGTTGTTGCAAAAAATTTTACCATAAGCATTTATTGCAACGGCATGCAATAATTTTTTTGTTGTTGCCAAAAGTACTTCTCTCAAAAATATCTAATTTATGCCAACAAAAAAAGTTGTTGCAAATTCCATACTTTCTTGTAATGAATAAACTTAACAAAAACCCTAAATGTGATAAGATAAAGGTTTTGAAAACAGAGTTTTGAAGAAAATCTCATAAATGTGCTCAGAAGCTCAAAGAAAACATAGATATACAACGGATCTGAAAGAATCAGAAGAACCTCGAAGGTTTCAGGGTTTCAGAAGAACACCAAATAGCGAGAAAGCTAAGAAAGTCTAGGTCTAAGCATGAGATGTCAAAACCAAGCTTAAACAACCATGGTTGGCCGGAGCAAGGTCGAAATCAAATTAAAGAACTCTAATCAAATAGGGTTTGGGCTAAGCTTCCTCAAGGTCTAGCCTGGAAACCAAGATAATCGAGCGCCTAAGAGCCTTAGGAGGCAAGCACAAGCTGTTAATGGCTTTTGTGGCCTTGGATGTAGGTGACTTTAGGTTGTAATCGTAGGGAGGCGGCGAGGGTTAGGTTTAGGCCTCAGAGAGAATTAGAGCGGAAAAGGATTTTAGGGTGGTGGGCTGATGGGAAATGACTTTGGTTAAGGGGTCGTTTTGTGTTTAACTAAAGAAGGGTTATTGGGGACCGTTGATATGAGTGATCAACGGTCTACATTGAACAGAGGTAGGTGGAGTTCGGGTATGGTAGAAGAGTATGTGGGATGGGTTTTAATAAAAATTGGATTGGGAATTGGGGTATAATCTTAGGCTATAATTGAAAGCCAATTTGGCTTTGTATTAAATAGCCACTTTCCCTATTTAATTTTATAAAAATAGTGAAGATGATTTTAAAAGAAAAATTAAAGTTACTAATCTAATGAATGATATATAAATATTAATTAGAAAAATACTAGAACTAATTTTGTAATTGTGAAATACTATTAATCAAAAATAGGCTATAATTATAATTATGTCAATTTAGCTTTTAAAAATGCCAAATAAATTTATAAAAATATGAAAAAATTACCTTAATTATATTTGGTGTAAATATAAGAATTAAAATAACTTGTTCATCCTGAAAGATAATTATTTGATTTTGCACTGCAAAATTAGGCCATAAATTAGTTTTGAAAATCGTTAAAATTTTTGGAAAAATATCAAAATACTTGGGCATGTCTACATATGCATATATATGTTATTCTGAAAGTATTTTGAGTATAAAAAATAGTTTAGGTAAAAATTAGGTATCAACACTACTTGAGTAAGAAGTTCACACCTTATGAAGCACGATATTCTTTGCTGGAATGCATTGATGTAGTTTGACATAGAAAGCCAAAAATTTGAGGCATTACTTATGTGCCTACACCACGTACCTCATATCTAGGACGGATCCTCTGAAGTACATCTTTTAGAAGCCGATTCCAACCGAGAAGTTAGCTAAATGATAGATAATATTAAGTGAGTTCACATCATCTGTGTAACTCAGATGGCTATCAAAGGACAAGCATTAGCTGACCAACTTGCCGAAAATTATGTGGGAGAAGTATACGAACCCTTGAAAGTATATTTTCCTGATAAAGAAGTACTATTTGTAGGAGAGGGCATTGCTGAAGCTTACGATGGTTGGAGAATGTTCTTCGATGGAGCTGCGAACATCAAATGAGTGGGCATCAGAGCAGTTTTGGTATCACAAATAGGCCAATATTACCCGGTATCCGCAAAGCTTAGGTTTGCATGCACCAACGACATTGCAAAATACGAAGCTTGCATCATGGGGCTCAATATGGCCATCGATATGAATATACAAGAGTTGTTTGTAATTGGTGATTGGGCTCTTCTGGTACACCAGGTTGAAGGAGAATTTGCTACAAAGAACACTAATATACTGACATACTTGTATCATGTGCAGGAGTTAATGAAGAGATTCACAAAAATAAAATTCAAACAGTGTCCAAGAATTCAAAATGAGTTCATGGAAGTACTGGCCACCGTATCATAAATGATACAACATCCAGACAAGAATTTTATCAATCTCATCAAGGTGAAAATCTATAACCAACCAGCTTACTACTCTTATGTTTAAGCAGAAACAAATGGAAAATTTTTCTTCCACGAAATCAAAGAGTATTTGGAATGAGGAGAATATCCAGCGCATGCAAACCATACTCAGAAACACACTATACGGAGGATTTCCAATAACTTCTTCCAAAGCGGAGGGACCATGTATAGAAGAACTCTTGATATGGGGTTGTTAAGGTGTGTTGACGCAAAGGAGGCTTCAACATTCCTCGGGGAGATACATATCGGAACTTGTGGACCACATATGAATGGATTTGCCTTAAACAAGAAAATACTCAGAGCTGGATACTTTTGGATGATCATGGAAATGGATTGCATCTGGCACGTACAAAAATGCCACCAGTGCCAAGCACATGCAGACATGATAAAGGTACCACCAAATGAGCTCAATGCAAAAAGCACACCTTTACCTTTTGCTTTCTGGGGAAAGGATGTCATCGGTCCGATCGAGGCTGTTACTCCAATTGGGCACCAGTTCGTTTTGGTGGAAATTGACTGTTTCCCAAAAAGGGTAGAGGTCCCATCTTATGAAGCTGAAACTAAGAAAGTTGTTGCGGACTTTGTCAAATTATTTTCCATTTCGGAATTGCTGAGTCCATTATCAGTGATAATGCCACCAATCTCAACAGTAACCTGATAAAAGTCATGTGTGAAACGTTCAAAATCAAGCACAAAAACTCTACAACATACATACCTCAGATGAATGGACTTGTGGAAGCTGCTAATAAGAATATCAAGAAGATATTAAGAAATATGGTGGAAAATCCTAGACAATGGCACAAGAAGTTACCCTTTGCCCTATTGGGGTGCCGGACTACGATCCGTACATGAACTGGAAGCTCATCCAAGCTGGGGTAGAGATTCCTTCTTTAAGAATCATACAGGAAGCCAAACACAGCGATGTAGAATGGATAAGGAGCCGCTATGAGCAACTAGCCCTCATGGATGGAAAAAGAATGATCGCGGTTTGTCATAGTCAGCTTTATCAGAACAGAATGTCCAAAGTATTCAACATAAGGGTCAAACCAAGATAATTCGCACTGGGACAGTTGGTGCTAAAAAACATCTTCTCGCATTAAGATGAAGCAGTAAGGCCCCACGTGGTGTCGAGTTCCGTATATGTGTTGAAAGTCAAGAATGTGTTTGATTTTGCACATGAAAACTAAGAATCCAAAATTTTACAGAAAATTGCCACTGTGTGATCCAGAATGCGGCCGCATATCAAGTATGCAGACCGCATTTCTGCCGCGGAGTTAATCAGAGAGTTTGTCTAAATTGATGTTAAAAGTGCGATCCATTATGTGATCGCATAATCGATATGCGGACCACATAGTTGTCGCATAAGTCCCTCATGGATATTTGATGGTCCCTTCTGCGGTGCATTATGCGACTGTAGAACAGGAATGCAGATCGCATTCCCATCGCATACCCCGTCAGCGACGGTCAATGTTTGGGACACTTGTTCGGTCCAATATACTAACTGCATTTCAACTTTGTGATCGCATAGTGCGACCGCAGAACCTG
This sequence comes from Nicotiana benthamiana, assembly GCA_034376525.1. Classification (NCBI taxonomy): domain Eukaryota; kingdom Viridiplantae; phylum Streptophyta; class Magnoliopsida; order Solanales; family Solanaceae; genus Nicotiana; species Nicotiana benthamiana. The sequence continues at coordinate 108,509,772 of CM067325.1, forward strand.
CTCGGTCTTTTATATTTCTAAAATTTGAAACCCGACCCCTTTTTAATAAAATACCTCCAACCCCTTATTTTTAGCGTTCTTCTGAGCAAAATAAGAGAGAGGGAAGAGAGGGTTCTTGAGAGAGAAAGGAAACTCCATCAATTTTATTCTTCAAAACTACCCAGGCTGGGAAAATTCTAATTGAGTGTCTTCATCCCCATTCTTGCAGGTAAAATCCTTAACCCCTTTTCCTTGATTTTTTTCTATTTAAACTAAGAGATGGAGTCTCATGCATTGATTCTTGAAAACAATGGTTGAAACCACACATGTATATCTTTTTAAACCTAAAACCTAGTAATGGAAACTAGGTAGAATTAGAGGTTTGCAAGAGAAGAGTTGATAACCTAACTAAGTTTGATTAGAGATTGTGAACCCCAATTCTAAGTTATATGTCTTAACTTGTGCACTAGATTAACATTGCTAGGCTAATTGGTGTAGACACATAATTTTTGACCCCCCCAAAACTTCATCCATTTTAGCGTAAATACTTAATTTATGTCTAATATAGTTATTTTAACTAATTTTAACTCTTTTACATTAATTGTATCATAAAATTAAAAATACAAAAAATAGTCTCATTTTTTTTTCTCTATTTAATTAACGTGTTAAGTATTTTTAGAAGAATATTATTTTTTAACTAATTTTATTTTTATATAATCCTTCAAAATACAAAAGGAATTCACTTTTCATTTCTAGCTTTTATTTATATATTAATAGTTTATACAAATCAATTAGAAATTTTTACATTTTTGGAGGTATTTTAAGTTAAATTTTGCAGCTCTCTTTTGGCCCAATTTTAACAATTTAAAGACCCAATTCATAAAGCCTATTCTTCTTGACTCAATTTATCCACTAACCCAACCCATAACCTTTTAATTCTGGCTCTGTGTTTGAATTTAATCCGATGGCCAATATTAATTTCTAAAAAAAGAGAAAAAAAAAACAAATAAAAAAACCTGACCTTCTTCTTCAGAAGAGGAAGAGAAGAACTAAACCCCAAATAAAAAATCACTAGCAGCAGCCGCCAGCCCCGTTCACCTCTTCATCTTCTTCCCGTTCCCTAGCCCTTCTGCGCCACCAGCTCAAAACGACTCTTCGACTCCAAACGAACTGAGCCTCCACCCAATGACAACCTCCCGCCCACCAGACCTCACGTCGACCAGCGACATCCAGCCACGCCAGTCAGTCAACCAGACCTCCACGCCCCATCGTCGCCACTTCTCATCGAACCAGCGCTAAAATACATATGCTCTGAAGACTTTGAAAACACCGAAAATCATTTCACCAGATAAAGTCTTTCTGAATTTTAACATGGAAATAAATTTTTTCAAGATTATTGTTTGGATTAAAAATCAATAGAATTGAATATAAGAATCGGACATAAAACAGAGAACAAAGATCCTTGGACGCTCTTCCATTTTGGTCTCTAGCTTGAATTTGGAATTCGTTTTGCTTTTTCCAGAGAGAAATTCAGTTAAACTACACCCAGTCTTTTCCTTCTCTTCGTTTTAAAATCTATAATAGCATTGTATAATGGAGTGATACTGCTGCGATTTTGGATTGCTTCGAATGTCTTGAATCAACGTCCCATTGTGATGGAGGTCGTTTCACTTTGAGCTTTCCCGTTTGTTGTTTGACAGTCCTGTAACTCAATACCAAAGGAAACGTCCTTAAGCTCAACTGAAGTTTACATCCGAGGCTCGGTTCGAAGCGGGTCAGCGTTGAGGCTGATTCCGAGGTTTCGTTTGAGGTGCGGTCTGTTGGTCTTGTTCGAATTCGAGCTTCGTTGCACAATTCATCTATCGTAGATGCTGGAATACTTTTCAGCATTTGAATATGTATCGAGGTTTGCTCTAACCTTTCTCTGTTGCTTCCGTGCCTGGGTATATTTTTCTTGCTGAATCTTGAAATTCCTTGTTGGTTTAATTTTTTTGGTTCTACAACTTATTTGTCTTGTTTTAGATAATTTAGTAATGTTCGTTTCTTTGTTTAACTTTGCTCAATGTCGTTCTTTTCAATATCCTGGATCTGCATGCTAAATACATAAAATCAGTAATTAAAAGATGAGCATGCCATGGTTATTTTATCTATCTTTCCTTCATTTATTTTAGTAATATAATCGCTAGGAGCATGCTCCAAAAAAGTCCCTCAATATCGGTACTGGATCAATGGTAGGAACCTCTTTACTAATATTCATCACAAAAGCCCAACTAAGGAAAGCAATCCTTCCCAGCCGTCCGCTGGTCTTTGGAACACAACCATTCTGCTAGAACATAGTCCGATGCACCTCACCACCTAACCCGTGACCTTTTCCGACATAACCCATAGCACAATAGTCTAGAATAACCCAATCACTGAGGCGACCAGTCCACACCTACATACAATGTCCAAAATCTAAAATACCAAGCAAAGAATGATCCACTTGGGCCTCCAACTCCCAATAGCCGCTAATGGTACCCACACTCGCGATCCACAATCACGACATAGACTGTATCAGAGAACTTCTAGTCTCCAACTCCATATAACATACAAATGACTATACCTGATCCCACATTCCGCCATATGAAAACCTATCACACATCAAGTACCCATTCATTCCACAAAAAAATATTCTAAAGTTTCCATGTTCCATCAACAACTCAAACATCAACAGTCGGTCCAATCAAGAAAATGCTGCAATCCCACAGAAGTAATATCAGTTTACATCACCTTCCCCTTTTACTGAACATATACCCCCGTCAAATAACTAGAATAGTAATACCATTTCCTTAATCATTTAAAGGTCAATTCTTAAATCACCTGTAGCTGTCTGTGCTACTTAAGAATTTAATGACTTTCATTCCGATCTAGAACAAACCCTTACACACGCAAATCCCAATCCTCCACAATATATCGCATATACCATACCACAATAGGATAATCATGAGAACTCCATCTCTTTTTTCCCAACCACAACAATCTACACATTCAACTAGTCAAGAAATTTTGTTGATCCCACTTAGAAGAAAAATCATTACACACTCCATGCTTTGCACGTCCATAGAAAATATACATATCCAAACCACGATGAGACCCAATAAGAATTCTCTCCCATTTCATTTGCACATTCTAAACCGTCAAGACTGAATCCTCCTAAATAGACCAAGCTAATCAAGTTGTTAGAGCTCAAGAGCTTTGCTGCAAAAATACATGTACGAACTCGTTGCCTTGAACAGACACGAAGAATTAATCACATCCTTACCATGATTCGGTCCAGTACAAGCTACTTCATTTATCTAGGTTTCCATATGATTCATTTTCAACTTGATATTCCCTCTTGCTGAAGCACCACAGTTCCTCAATTCAGGCTCACTACACGAGACCCAAACACAAGACAACACTGTCTACGACCCACAAGCCACTGAATAATCTCTCCAATATTCCCAGGAACACCACATTCCCAAAAGTAATCTACTAGGAAGAACTTCCTGTGAATCCAACTCCGTTACCTTTATTTTTTCCTTATGCTGATGCATATGATCCCATAATTAACATAAAACCACAAGTTTTGACATTTTTCCAATGAAAACGATGTCTCTAAGCACATACATAATCTTAAAACACCTGATCGTTACATGTAAAATCTGGAACACATTAGAATCATTCTTGAAAGTCATTCACTCCTATTCAATTGCAAATTACCTGACTCAAATGAACAGAACCACTCATGCCTTATTAGCACTCTAACACTGCAGGATATGATCTCACTCCAATAATAACAAGCATCTTCCTTCTCTACAACTGAGCATTCTTTGTCATCAACAGCTGAAGACATTCTATTATTTCCACACATCTACGAAGCACCATATAACCTTTTGTCCGACTTGTGCCATCCTCAACTCAATTACCGCGACCAGAACTAATCCGCCAGTATACCTCAAAACGTAATCACACAATCCCATATCTGTGCAATCAGCTACTCAACAACCTCCCCAGCTTGGGTCAAAGCCATATATCAGGACACACTCAACAACTCATAATACCTTTACATTAATGATACCACCATGCCATAGTGAGATTAAACACAAATCATTTACTAGTTTATGAAAACACATATCATCTTAGTATTGTAATCCTCTACTATTCTCCTATTCGTTCCCACATCAGTTGAGTCCACACTCTTATGTGACCCTAGATTCTCAATCTCAGCACCTACCCTTCAATTACACATGAGACCTTCTAACATATGCATATAGATCATACCACCTAAGAACAACCAACAGGAGATAACCCGAATGTTTGGAAGAGGGCTAACTGTTCCCTATTGAAATCTGTCTTTTTGCTCTCGGCGCACGTTAGCGCTTCAATAGAACAGTGCTATCGCCGGCGCACATTAGCAAGGCGAAATTGTCGCCGGAAATGGCTCGGAAGAGAAGGAATGCTGCTCCGATTGTCCATGCAATCCCTCCTAAGCTCGTTACACCTGAACATGGCATCACAACTACACTTGAACCTCTAACATTTGGAAATTTTCTACCTCTGAAGTACCAATCGAAGGATCAATTGCATGCAGAAGAAGTTGAGAATCGATTGCAAGGAATTGAAGAAATGAATGATACAACAGCAAGGAGATTGCTATTTTCAGCAGTTATGGAACCAAAGAGTGCAGTACCAGATATTGTTGAAGCTGTTGAGACAGAGAATCCAAAACCTACAATGGCGGAAGTAGTCAGAGGCAACAGAGATGTGCAAATGGGTAAGCCTTTATCATTTGTTCCTCCTACTTTGAGAGATGGCAAAAAGGTAGTGCAGATCTGTGAAGAAGATTTACAACCACAAATGGAGTATTGGAAGAATGCACTGATTGGATTTGTAATTGGAGATAGACCTAGTGAACAAAAAATGGAAAACTTTGTTAGTCATATTTGGAATTTTGTTACTAAGCCTCAAATCCTTATGCATGCTGAAGGTTATTGTATTTTTAGATTCAACAGTGCTGAAGATAGAGATACAGTCATGCAATCCGGTCCATATACCTTTAGAAGCAAGCCAATGGTTCTAAGGCCTTGGGAAATTGATTTCAATTTTCAGGCTAGTGTGCTTAGCACTATACCTATTTGGATTCGATTTCCAGGTCTACCTGTAGGGTATTGGTCTACAGAGGTGTTGAGTAAGTTGGCAAGTGCGATTGGGAAACCATTGTATAATGATAAGTATACTGCTCATTATGACAAAATCTCATTTGCTAGAATTCTTGTAGAAGTTGATGCTGCATATCAGCTTCCTGATGAACTAGAAATTGATACTCCTTATGGTTCTAAAATCCAGTCTGTTGAATATGACTGGAAGCCTACTTTTTGCAATCACTGCCTTAAGTTTGGTCATGACACAATTGAGTGTTGGTATTCTTCTGGGAATTCAGACAATCATGTGAAGGAGCAAAAAGACATAAGAAAAGGGGAAATTAAACACATGCAGCAGGGGAAGCAATAGAAGAAGGAATGGATAGTAAAGAAGAATGTAGCAACTGATGGAATCCAAAAGCAGTCTAAGGAAGCTGGTAATCCACCAGTGTTAGTAGTGCAGACTGATCAGGCTTCAAGCAAGTTAGATGATCAAGCTAATGTGCAGCTGTATGAGCAAGTGAATCCTGAAAATCAACTGAGTGAAACAAACACTATGATTACTACCAGTAGTGTGCAGATGACTAGTATGGGTACTAGAGGAAAAGGAATCATGGAAGTAATGGGAAGAAGTGGGCAACTATTTGATCCTGGGCCTTCTTATAGTTTGCCAAATATTGATCCATGATTGTAGTCACATGGAACATTAGGGGACTTAACCAGTCCCCAAAGCAGAAGGAATTGAAGCAATTCCTGTGATAATAAAGTTGATGTAATTGGTATACTGGAAACAAGAATAAAAGAGCATAAAGCCAAGAAAATATTTGACAAAATTGCAAAGGACTGGATGTGGCAATGCAACTATGCAAAAGCTGTTAATGGGAGGATATGGCTTTTATGGAAACCTCATATTCAGATTCAAGGGGTGTCTCTTTCTGACCAGTTCATTCATCGTCTAGTGGAGGATACTAGAAGTCTAGTAAGATTCCACTTCACTATTATCTATGCTTACAACACTGCAGTTCTTAGAGCACAGTTATGGAGGAATCTCAGAACAATTTCTATTCCTCAGCAAGATGCATGGCTTATAAGTGGTGATTTTAATTGTGTATTAAGCTCTGATGATAGAATTGGTTCTCCTGTAGCTGAAGCTGAAGTAAGGGATTTCAAAAGTACAATAGATGAGTTACAACTTACAGCTTTAAGAGCAACTGGATGGCACTTCACTTGGACAAAGAAGCAAGATGCTGATTCTAGAGTGTATAGCAAGATAGACTGGGCATTTGGCAATTTCCAATGGTTACAGCAGTTTGGACACTTGGAGGCTGACTACATGAATCGATTGATTTCAGATCACTCCCCTATCCTAGTTAAATTTGGTATATATAGGCCATTACACCCTAAACCTTTCAGACTATATAGCAATGTAATGGAACATGAGCAGTTTCATGAAATTGTGAAACAAGTCTGGGAGAAGGTTTATCCTGGCACTCATATGCAGCAGATTTGGAGTAAATTGAAGGCAGTTAAGCAGCAGCTTAAGGGGTTAAATGACTACTTAGCCAAATACAAGCAGCAGATAATCCAAACAAGAGAGAGGCTTGATATTTTACAGTTCCAATGCAGGCAAACTGTCTTTCACAGGAGTTGATTACTGAAGAAAGGGGATTACTTGAAGAACTTGACAAGTGGAGCAAAATTGAAGAGCAGGTAATGAGACAAAAATCCAAAGCTACTTGGATTGAATGTGGAGATGCAAATACCAAGTACTTTCATGCACAATGGAGGATCAGGACAGGTCAAAACAATATTACTTCTATTCATACTGACACAGGGTATCAAATTGACTGAGCCTACTGCTGTAGAAAAGGAGTTCCTAAAGGTTTTCCAATCTCTAATGGGAGAATCTGTTATTGAACTCTCCTGTGTGGATACTAATATTATGAGATGTGGCAGATGTCTAACACTTGAAAAGCAAAGAATTCTTATTTGTCCAGTTACAATGGAGGAAATCAGTGCAGCAGTTAATGAGATGCCCAAGGATAAAGCTCCTGGAGTTGATGGATTTCCCATTGAGTTCTTTACAAAGAACTGGAAGATAGTTCAAGAGGATATTTTTTCTGCTGCTAAGGAGTTTTTTGAAACCTGTAAAGTTCCTCATATGATCAATACAACTGCAATAGCTCTTGTTCCTAAGGTCAAGCTCCTACTACAGTGAAGGATTACAGGCCAATTGCTTGTTGTACTACATTATATAAGATCATATCCAAAGTTATAACCAGTAGAATGAAGAGAGTAATTGGAGACTTGGTTGGACCTGCACAATCTGCTTTTATAGAAGGCAGGAGTATTATGGATAACATCCTTCTCAGTCATGAAATCTTTAAAGGATACTCTAGGAAAGGAGTTTCACCTAGAAGTGTTCTTAAAGTGGATCTAAGGAAGCTTATGATACTTTGGAGTGGGGATTTCTGAAGCAGATTCTCATTACTTTGGGATTCCCTGCTAAATTTACTGATTGGATTATGGCTTGTGTTTCTACTGCCTCATACTCTCTAGTAATGAATGGTGGTCTTACTAAACCATTCAATGCTAAGAGGGGTATTAGGCAAGGAGATCCTATGTCTCCTTATCTATTTGTTCTAGCCATGGAGTATTTGAATAGACTTCTGCAACAACTGCATAAGGATGGAAATTTCAACTTTCACCCTAGATGCAGGAAGCTTAATATTTCTCATGTCTGTTTTGCTGATGATTTGTTAATGTTCTGTAGAGCTGATATGATGTCTATTCAAATCTTGCACAGCACTTTCCTCAAATTCTCAAATGCTTCTGGACTTCAGGCAAATGTTGGCAAGAGTGCTATATATTTAGCTGGAATTCCTCAGGATACTAGAGAGATGATTATTGCTGCTCTTGGCTTTACTGAAGGACAACTTCCTTTTAGATATCTTGGAGTTCCTCTGGATTCCAAGAAGCTATCCATTCAGCATTATTTGCCTCTCATTGAAAAGATCACAACTAGAATTACTTGCTGGTCTGCAAAGCTTTTGTCATATGCTGGCAGAACTCAACTGATTAAGGCTGTGATCTTTGGTATGCAGACTTATTGGGTACAGGTGTTTGTAATCCCTAAGAAAGTATTGAAGGCTATAGAGGCAGTTTGCAGATCTTATCTATGGACAGGCAAATCATCCTTATCCAGAAGAGCACTTGTAGCTTGGGATAAGGTATGTCAACCTATTTCCTCTGGTGGCCTTAACATTGTGAGAATGGAAGTGTGGAATAAAGCAGCCATAGCTAAATTGCTATGGGATTTGACAAGGAAGAAGGACTGCCTTTGGGTGAAGTGGGTGCATACCTATTACATCAAGCATAGATCCATTGAGTCTGTGGCTCTGCCATCAAACTCATCTTGGGTAATTAAGAAGATATTGGCTAGCAGGACTTTGATGTTGGAAAATGCTCAGTTGCAAGGCAGTTTATTCAACAGACTTCAATCTGTTTGTAAGTTGGGAAAGTTCCTAATTCATAGACTCTATACTGCACTTCTGCCTATATTTCCAAAGTTTCTATGGAGGAATGTAATGCTTGTATCATCTGCACTACCAAGACATAGATTTACTGTCTGGTTAGCTGCTCATCAGAAGTTACCTATCATTGAGAGACTGCAGATCATGGGCATTCAAATTCCATCTCTGTGTGCATTCTGCAAAAGACATGAGGAAGACTTTATACATTTGTTCTTTGAATGTGTCATTACCAGTAGTGTTTGGAGGAGAATTTGTCTATGGTTGGGACATGCTAGAACTACAGTATGCTGGGAGACTGAACTGAAATGGATCTGTAACAATGCTAAGAGTAAAAGCTGGAAGAAAGAGGTCACTGCAACTGCATTTGTGACCACTGTTGCATTACTATGGAGGAACAGAAATTTGATCAGATTTGAGAATAAGACCTTTGATGAAGATCAATGTTGCAAGGAAGTAACACTGCTATTACATACAAGGAATAGGAATCGAAAGAAGTGGAAGGATAACTTGCAAAATCTCAATACATTTCCTTAGTTGGTTGAGAATTAGCTACTAGAATTGCTATGTATATGATATGAATAGTTAGGAACCAATTGTAACTATAAGGATAGGAATGAGTAGTAGAAGTCCATACTACTACATTAGGATTCATTGTATATTTTTTTTGATCTCAATACAAATTGTCAGTTAAGCTAAAAAAAAAAAAACAGGAGATAACCCACCTGCTTTTCCTCAATTTCGTAATTCGGCATACCTTCCACCATCATATATGCTACATAGTGAATTTAGTCATCCTGAGTAGGAACTCATACCGCAATATGCTATTTACTTCACTCCCAACTAGGAGATCTGAAAAGATTCTTCACGCACCCATAACTTAGGGTGACACATCCAATCACAATGGAAATCAAACACTTAATGATTCATCTATAACTTAGCAGACATTCTTCGACACTTCCATGTCAAATAGACATATCACACAGCACCAACATACTCATTGTGTAGTTATCCAGCCCAATTCCCTCTGTTAGGGACAATACGGAACATGTAAGTTCATAGCACCAGCTCACAGAATTATCACCTCGGTGCTCAAAACATATGCGAAGATTCGGCCTCAAATCCTCCAGACCGGCCCAGTATCAACTCATTGAAATCAAATCTCGGCCCTCGATCAGGGAATCCCAAGCTATCAAGGCACACATAATACTGAGCGCTCATGCGCGCATACAGACATGAGGAAGGAATTTCAAGAGTTATATTCCAAGATGAATCAGGTACGCACGATAAGAATTCCAAGAAAGCGAAGTTTTTCCTAAAGGTTCGATAGTCTCTTGAGGACAATTACAGATGTCTCAGTACCGATCCGCGTGACTCTACTAACTTGCTCATAACTCGTGAGACCTAGTAATGTAGGCTCTGATACCAACTTATCACGACCCAATTCCCAAACCTGGCCGTGATGGCGCCTCTCGTGAAGACAAGGCCAACCAACAAAACAAAATTGCCTTATTTAACAGTTAATAACAATAAATGGATAAATAATACAACTTATTGGCATTAATAACTTATATTTACAACCCAACACAACTCGATCGGGGTGTCACAAGTCACGAGCATCTAAAGAAGATGGAACACCACTACAGGGCCAATAATATATATAAAGTAAAAGTTGGAGTTCAAAAGATGAACTCAGGAGCCGCAAACGGTGGCAGTCACCTTTATCAGCTTCAATAATAATACCTTCAGTCTGCAAATAACCCGCTTCCGAGAGAACAATATCTGCAACTGCACGCGAGGTGCAGGGAGGTAAAGTGAGTACTCCAACTCAGTGAGTAACAAGAGTAAATAATAACTGAGAGGCAAGAAAATACGTTAGAGCACTCAATCATGCAATATGGGACAGCACAACCCTTTTAGAAAACAGTAAATCCTGAAAAAATCCTTTTGAAAAATATCTGGCTCAGTTTAAAACCTCCTGTAAAAATATCCTTTTTCCAACAGTCAAAAAAGCGAATGGATAATCAGATAGTGCAAGTCCGCACATAGGACAACCCCTTGGGCACAACACTTCATTAACAAATAACACTTGGGATCTGGTAACCATGAAGAAATAGCATGGATGACAATGATATGAGAGTGCTGAATGTCATGGCACATAGTACAAAAAGGAACCAGTGCATGAATGCAATGCAATACACATGACTGCTGTGGCATGCAGCCCGATCCATTTGGGTAACCGCGCTCAGTGTGGGGGTTCAGACTCTGGAGTGGCACCTACATCCCAAGCACAATATAATTATCACACCGCGGCAGTGTGTAACCGGTTCCATGCATAGTCTAGAAATGCATATATGCCATTTGGGCAATAATAAAAGATCAGTTTCCAGCTCAAAACGCCAGTAAAATATCATTTAGGTTTTCAAATCTTAGAAATATGGATGAATTTGCAAAGCAATATTTAAAACAATGGACCGAGATAATACGTAGTAATTTCATCAATCAGGACGGATCAAGTCTCAATCCCCACTGGTGCTCTACCCCACGCCCATGTTTGGTGTGAAAGTCACCTCGATACAGCACTATGATGTGCAAATCCAAGGTTTCAAACCCTCAGGATATTATTTAGAAGTATTACTCACTTGAGCCGATGAAATCTATTGGCCACAATGACTTTGCCCCTGAAATTAGCCTCCGTGCGCGTCGAATATGAACAAAATCAGAGCAAATACATCACAATATTCTAAGGGAATATAACCCAATTTAAAAGACTCGATAAATATTGAAAATTACAAAATTGGGAAAACCATATCCCCGGGCCCACTTCTCGAAATCCAGAATATTCTACAATAATACGATCCTTATCTCGCCACAAGTCTATATATATCAAGTTCACATGAATCGGAGTCAATTTGACCCCTCAAATCACAAGTTTAAACTCTTTTAAGTTTCAATCCCTAACCTCTATTTTTTCCCAAGAGTTCATACCTGATAGTAGCCATCGAAACCCTTTTCAAAATCGCCTAAAAGCTCTCAAGGTTCGGAGTCCAAAATGATACACTTTCAAAATTTCACGAAGAAAATGTTCTCACTTAACCTGCCAGTTATTTCCGCCTCTGCGGATCTAATCCCACTTTTGCGCCTTTCGCTCATGCGGTCGACATGCGCTTATGCGAACATTTCATTTATGGCGATTTTCCGCTTCTGCGGTCCAAAATCGGTTTTGCGGGACCGCTTAAGCGACCCAACTCTCCTGCTGGGGAACTTCACCCATCTCAAATTTCATTTCCTGCGAGACCGAGCTCTCTTCTGCGAGACCGCATCTATTTCCTCCTTTCTGTAGATGCGGAAACACCTATTGTAACCCAAAAACGTGCAATTTCAAACTTCAAATTCCTTCTGCTTAGACCCTCGAAATCATCCCGAGACCACCGGGACCTCAAGCAAAGTTACCAACACATCTGATAACATTATTCAAACTTGTTCCAATCATAAAAACACATCCTCCCTGCCCTTTCGGGTAGGGGTAAGGCTCGTCTACATATTACCCTCCCCAGACTTCCAATCATAAAAACACATCCAACTATACTAAAACCGTCAAATTACATCGGATTCAACCCTAAGTTTCTTCAAAACTTCCGAAATGCGCATACAATCAAAACCCGACGAAACGATATACGAATGACTTGAAACTTAACAGACATATCCAAAATTACCTAACGGAGCTACTGCAACTCTCTCAATTCCATTCCGACCCTCCGATCCAAATCTCACCTATCCACCGGATTTCGCCAGAATACTAACTTCGCCAATTCAAGCCTAATTTTACACGAACCTTAAAAATCAATTTCGATCACGCTCCTAAGTCATAAACCATCCCTCAAAGCTAACCGAATCACCAAAAATCACATCCGTACTTTCTAACTCATAAGTCAATGTCTGGTTGGCTTTTTCAAAACAAGCCTTCCTTAAAGAGACTAAGTGTCTCATTTTCCACCAAAACCAATCCAAATAGATTCTAACACACCAAGCACTGATAATGAAACACGAAGAAGTGTAAAATGAGAAAAAACAGAGCGGTAATTCATGAGACGATGGGTCGGGTCGTTACAATATTAGCATTGTTCTAAACAAGAAAACATATAATATATAATTGAAGCATAGCTCTAGAATTGATTGCAAATAAATGTCCATACATACTTGTAAAGTAAAAAATTACTCATGTACTAAACGAGCAAATGATATCTTATTATTTACATATGATCCACTAAACAACACCACTGGGCATGCTTGTATTGATTAATTACTTTTGTGTCTTCCACTATTTGTGTTTTTGACTCGTTCCCATATTATTCTTTTCCACTGATTTGTACGTCAAATTAAGTTATGTAACTTAACTATATTTAACAGAATTGAGTTTCTGGTTTACTTCTAAACATTATTTTCAATTTAAGTAGTTCAAATGAGGTAACTCATTCAGGACTTATGGATAACATCACGGTAAGAATTACAGTCTAACTTTTGTAAAAATAAATTCGTTGGTCGGTAATGTTCAATATCATGTTTATATTATAATTTTCAGTTACAATTTATTTAGTTTTCTGTCATGGTTATCAAAAAATGTTTCTTATCAAACGACCTTCCTCATACCAAGCACACATACATTTTAATTTATACAACATTTCGGCATAGTTAAATTATACCAGAAGCCTTTGCTAGATTATACGTCTATCTTCCTTTTTACATCACCAGTTATGGTACAGTACACTAAGGTTGACTTCTACACAAGCTCTTTAACTATTCTGTTCACATAGAGATTTTGTCTCATTCATCAAAATAATATAAATATTCCAATAGTACCATTTTCCTATAAAAAAAAAGATCACTTTGCTTTTTCTTTCTTAGTAAAGTTCTTCCTGCTGTTATTTTGGATTCCGGAAGCGCATTTGCAAGTCATATATATATATATATATATATATATATATATATATATATATATATATATATATATATATATATATATAAATGTTTAATTTTTGAAATAAAAAATAAAGCGATAATGCTGAAGAGAAAAGTGAAATATATTGATTCTAAACTATCTTTGGTTAGACCAAGTGTAGTTGTAGATCTAACTATGGAGTGGTGTCGAAGAATACATATATTGTATACTTAGTAATTTTGACACGCAAAAGTTTGTTTTCTATAGACTTTAGCTTCTTCATGAATCATGATCATGAGGTTATACTAATAAAGGCTTCATAGACAACTAGCTTACTATAGGCATGATTTTGACAGTCTTCCGTATAGTTCTTACTTGAGTTCTGGCTTTAGCTTTGGTTTTAAGAATCTTTTTATATTATTTATTGGTGCCCAAATTTTCTTTTTTTGATCGGTACTAGTGTACATTATAACTTTCTTGATAAAAATTATGATTATAATTTATCTTCTTTTGCAGGATGAAGATGAATAAACTAACATAGCTAATAATATGGTTCATTTAATGCTCAAGCTACTAGAAAAAGATTTACTTTTCGGTTGTTATTAGATTGGAAATTATGATCCTGTAGATGCTCTTGTGATTATTTTTAAGTAAGAACATGTGTTGTAGTAGGATTTAGTTTTTGAAAGTATATATATATATATATATATATATATATATATATATATATATATATATATATATATATATATATATATATTTGTCATTGTATAAATAAAAATATGATTTGTGTATGTAGCAACTACACATTTATTATTTCTAGCAATATAACAAAAATATAATATTATTGGCAAAAAGTAGTTTGTGCCCACAACAATACGAGTTGCAAAAAGCCTTTATAACATATTATTAACTACCCTCCTGCTGTTTTTTTGCCACAAGGATTATTGTTACAAAAAATTATATCAACTTATGCAATAATAATTTTTGTTTCTAAATAGTTTTGTAAGCCACAAATGTATAATCAAAATATAATTTATGGCTACAATATTTCTTGTTGTGTTATGTTAGCTTTTGGCAATGACAGTTTCTGTTGTTGCAAAATTTTTTCCCATCAACATTTATTGCAACGGCATGTAATAATTTTTTTATTGTTGCCAAAAGTACTTTTTGTAACAATATCTAATGTATGGCAACATAAAAAGTTGCAAACTTCATACCATCTTGTAGTGAATAAACTTAACAAAAACCCTAAATCAGGGGGTCATTTTGTGTTTAATTAAGGAAAGGTTAATGGGGACCGTTGATCTAAGTGATGAACGGTCTAGATTGAACTGAGGTAGGTGGGGTTTCGGGTTCGGGTATGGTATAAGAGTGTGTGAGTCGGGTTCTATTAAAAATTGGGTTGGGAATTGGGGTCCAATCTTAGACTATAATTGAAAGCCAATTTGTCTATGTATTAAATAGCCACTTTTTACTATTTATTTTATAAAAATAGTGAAAATAGTTTTAAAAGAAAAACTAAAGGTACTGAACCAATTAATAATATAAAAATATTAATTAAGAAAGGGATTTTTACCTATACATCCCATATAACAAACCTTACTATCATTATTGTGCATGGTTTGTTTATTACACTCATATCCCATATTTTTGTTACATAATATGTACCAAACTAAATTTCCATCCTAAATTAAGACTACACAATTAATACAAAATCAGAATCTTAATAAATTTAGACCAAAAATAACGCCCCACATTAAGGTTGGGAATTAATGATTGATTTTCTACCATTTAAAGTCTAGATCATGTAAGGTAACATATTTAATGTATTATATATCTCTTCTAAACCAAAAATAATTGTGATTTTCGTCCATATTGTCCAGCTTCTTCTCTTCTTTCTTTTCTTCATCTTTTAATCCTTCTTCTCTTCTTTCTGTTTTTTCATCTTTTCTTGTTTTTGTTTCTGCACATTGGTAGCTCTATTATCAATATGGAAACCCTATTTTTGGGGGGCTTTTTTACATTTCTATATCACATAAGAAATTTTTTATAGTCAATATTTTTTTAATATAAATTATTGTTTAATTATAATATAAATATAATATTTTATAGATAATCTTAAAAATAATATAACTTTATTTGTAATTTTTTTGAAGAAATTTTGTAGGTCAAGAGAAAATTTTGTAATCAATATTTTTTTTCAACATAGATTGTTGTTTAATTGTAGTATTAGTAATTTTGTAGATACCCTTAAAAACAATACAACTTTATACAGTACTAAAATTGATTTTGTAGTTTATTTCTAGAAATTTTGTAGATGAATAGAAAATTTTGTTGTCAACATTTTTTTTCAACATAGATCGTAGTTTAATATATTCTTGTTTGGTGTAGGAAAAAAAAACAAAAAAAGTTGTAGATGTTGAAGTTATTTCCAGAGAGTTTTAAAAATGTAGATAATTGTAGTTAAATTTAGTTAAATGTAGTTATGAAGTATTTCCGGAGAGTTTTAAAAATGTAGATAATTGTAGTTAAATGTAGTTAAATGTAGTTATGAAGTATTTCCAGAGAGTTTTAAAATGTAGATAATTGTAGTTAAATGTAGTTAAATGTAGTTATGAAGTATTTACATAGAGTTTTAAAAATGTAGATAATTGTAGTTAATAGTAGTGAACGTTTATATGCCGTTTGTTTGTAGCTGATTTGTAGTTAACTGATAGTTGAAACTTATTGACACCTTATTATTTTCTTTTTGGTCTTGAATTGTAGGTGAGGGCTTCAACAGATCATATACACACTGTGTTAGATTGTGTGAAGCGGCACATTGTATGTTTAAACCACAAAAACTATAATTAACTACAAAATTGAGTCAACGGTGACAGTTCCAAATAAAAATTACATGAAACTACATTAAACTACAAAAAACTACAATTAACTACAAATTTGATTCAACAGTATAATTTGCCAATCAAATTTGAGTCAACAGTGAGTGTTCCAATAAAAATTACATGAAACTACATTAAACTACAAAAAATTACAATTAACTACAAATTTAATTCAACAGTATAATTTGCCAATCAAATTTGAGTCAACTGTGATCATAAACTCTATAAAAAATTACTTTTCTTAGAATGGGAAAAGTATATGGTAACTGTGATCAAATTTGAGTCAACAAAACATCCGCATCTTTGGAATTTTACTTAAATCTCTTCCCGCACCTACGGTTAGACCACAGAATCTGAGAGCTCGCAAGTGTGACTCATCTTCCGCTTCTGCGAGCCAGGAACAACATTTGCAATCTCTTTCCCCTTTTGCGATCTTCGCACCCACGATTCCCAATTCGATAGCAGTCATATGTCTTATGTTGATTTCTCAAAATTTTTGTCGGTATATCTATGAAAATTGTTATTTTTATAACCTAATAATATTAAAAGATTATCCATTTATACTTTCAATAAATTGTATATTTATATTAGAAAGTATTTTATTAATGATAATCACAGCAAAGAATAAGCAAAGGTGAGACTTAAAAACATACTTAAAATAATAATCATGAAAATAACAGTAGATCTTTTTACAAGCATAAAAGAATTATACCATTTATAATATTAGTGAACTAAAATTATAATAATAAAATAAAATATAATTTAACTATAGGGAAGCCGTCCAAGTAAAAAAAAATAAAAAATCATTCAAATAGAGGCACCGGAAATGTCAATGATAAAATGGATTCGATGTTGCATATGAGGGAAGAATGTTCTAAAATATAAGGAAAAGATAGAGCACAAATCAAGCCTCTAATATGAAAAGATTTTGTTCCACAAATCAAGCCTCTAATTAATAGTTGATCCTTAAACCTTAAAGATAAGTTTTGGTACATAAATTGAAAGGTGGTATACTAAAATGTAATAAATACTAACCTTAAACATAAGTGGTTATAAGGTTTGCTATATGGGATGTATATGTAAAAATCCCATTAAGAAATACTAAAACTAATTTTGTAATTGTCAAATACTATTAGTAAAAAATAGGATATAATTGCAATTATAGCAATTTAGCTTTTAGGAATGCCAAAATAAATTTGTAAAAATATACAAAAATTACCTTAAGTATATTTGGTGTAAATATGAGAATGAAAATAACTTATTCATCCAAAATAATAATTTTTGGAATAAATATGGCTTTTGCACTAATAAAATAGGTCATAAATGGGTTTTGAAAATCCTTAAAAACTTTGGAAAAATATCAAAACACTTGGGCATGTTTATATTTGCACATATATATTATTTTGAGTACAAAAAAAAATTAGGAAAAAATTAGGTATCAACACTACTTGATAAGAAGTTCGCACCTTATGAAGCATGATATTCTCTGTTGGAATGCACAAATGCGCTTTGACCTGGAGTTGCTAAAAATTTGTGCATACACCACGTACCTCATATTGGACAGATCCTCTGAAGTACATCTTTTAGAAGACCATTCCAACCGAAAAGTTATCTAAATGGCAGGTACTGTTAAATGAGTTCAGATCATCTATGCAACTTAGAAGGCTATCAAAGGACAAGCATTACAAGACCATCTATCCAAAAACCGTGTGGGAGGAGAATACGAACCCTTGAAACTATATTTTCCTGATAAGAAGTATCATTTGTAGGAGAGGGAATTGCTAAAGAATACGATGGTTGGGGAATGTTCTTCGATGGAGCTGGGATCTTCAAATGAGTGGGCATCGGAGCAGTTTTGGTATAAAAAATAGGCCAATATTACCCGGTATCTGCAAAGCATAGGTTTTCATGTACCAACGACATGGAAGAATACGAAGCTTGCATCATAGGGCTCAATATTTCTATCGATGTGAATATACAAGAGTTGTCATTAATTTGGTGGTTGGGATCTTCTTATACACCAGGTTCAAGGAGAATTGCTACGAATAACACCAATATACTGACATACTTGTATCATGTGTAGGAGTTAATAAAGAGATTCACAAAAATAAAATTCAAACAGTGTCCCAGAATTCAAAATGAGTCTATGCAAGTACAGGCTACTGTATCATAAATGATACAACATCCAGACAAGAATTTTATCGATCCCATCACGGTGAAAATCCATATCCAACCAGCTTACTATGCTCATGTTAAGTTAGAAATAAATGGAAACCCTTGGTTCCATGAAATCAAAGAAATTTGGAAAGAGGAGAATATCTAGAGCAGGCAAACCATACGCAGAAACACACTATATGGAGGCTTTCCAAAAACTTCTTCATAGAGGAGGGACCATGTATAGAAGAACTCCTGATATGGGGTGTTGACGCAAAGGAGGCTTCCAGATTCCTCGGGGAGATACATTATTGAACTTGTGGACCACATGTGAATGGGTTTACCATAGCAAAGAAAAT
Source organism: Nicotiana benthamiana (assembly GCA_034376525.1). Taxonomy (NCBI): domain Eukaryota; kingdom Viridiplantae; phylum Streptophyta; class Magnoliopsida; order Solanales; family Solanaceae; genus Nicotiana; species Nicotiana benthamiana. Next base: position 108,528,780 of record CM067325.1, read on the forward strand.
ACTCAGAGCTAGATACTTTTGGATGACCATGGAAATGGATTGCATCCGGTACGTACAAAAATGCCACCAATGCCAAGTACATGCAGACATGATAAAGGTACCACCAAATGAGCTCAATGCAAAAAATGCACCTTTGCCTTTTGCTTCATGGGGAATGGATGTCATCAATCCGATCGAGCCTACTGATCCAATTGGGCACCAGTTCATTTTGGTGGCAATCGACTGTTTCCCAAAAGGGGTAGAGGTCCCATCTTACAAAGCTGTAAAAAAGAAAGTTGTCGTGGACTTAGTCAAATTATTTTCCGATTCGGACTTCCTGTGTCTCTTATCACTGATAATTTCGCCAATCTCAATAGTAATCTGATGAAAGCCATGTGGGAAACCTTCAAAATAAAGCACAAACACTCTACAACATACATGCGTCGGATGAATGGACTTGGAGATCTGCTAACAAAAACATCAAGAAGATATTAAGAAAGATGGTAGAAAATCGCAAACAATGGCCCAAGAAGCTACCCTTTGCCCGATTGGGGTACCGCACTACTATCGGCACATCAGATGGGGCAAGTCCCTATTTACTAGTTCATTGTACCGAAGTTGTCATTCAAGCTGGGTAGATATTCCTTCTTTAAGAATCATACAGGAAGCCAAACACCACAATGAAGAATGGACAAAGAGCTGCTATGAGAACTAGCCATCATAGATGGTAAAAGAATGATCGGAGTTTGTCATGGTCAACATTATCAGAATAGAATGTTTAAAGCATTCAACAAAAGGGTCAAACCAAGAGTATTCGCACCGGGACAGTTGGTGTTGAAGATCTTTTCACATTAAGATGAAGCTATAAGGCCACCCGTGGTGTCGAGTTTCGCATATGTGTTGAATGTCAAGAATGTGTTTACTGATTTTGACCTTGAAAATAGAGAATCCAAAATTTTACAGAAAATTGCCATTATGCGATCGAGAATGCGGTCGCATACCAGGTATACAAATCTATTTCTACCATGGAGTGAATCAGAGAGTTGGCAAAAACTGATATTAAAAGTGCGGTTCATTATGCGATCGCATAATCTATATGCGGAATGTATAGTCGTCGCATAAGTCCCTCATAGATTTGTGAAGGTCCATTCCGCGTTGCATTATGCGACAGCAGAATAGGAATGTACACCGCATTCATGTTGCATACCCCGTAGAGACTGTCAGTGTTTGGGACACTTGTGCGGTCCGATATGCGGACAACATTTCAATTCTGCGATCTCATAGTGCGACAACAGAACTTGCTCGGGCTTCTATATTTCTAAAATTTTAAACCCCACCATTTTTTAATAAAACACCCCTAACCCCTCATTTTTAACGATTTAATAAGAAAAATAAGAGAGAGGGAAGAGAGGGTTATTGAGAGAGAAAGTAAGCTCCATCAATTTGATTCTTCTAAACTATTTAGGCCAGGAAAAATCTAATTGAATGCCTTCATCTCCATTCTTGCAGGTAAAATCCCTAACCCCTTTTCCTTGATTCTTTTTATTTAAACTAAGGGATGAGGTCTCATGCATTGATTCTTGAAAACAAATGGTTGAAAATACACATGCATGCCTTCTTAATCCTAAAACCTAGCAAGGGGAAACTGAGTAGAAGTAGAGGTTTGCAAGAGAAGAGTTGATAAACTAAATAAGTTTGAGTAGAGACTGTGAACCCCAATTCTAAGTTATATGTCTTAACCTATGCTTTAGGTTAACATTGCTAGGCTAATTGGTGAATTGAAACTAGAAGTTAAAAAGGGGATTTAGCTCCAGGTATGTACGACTGACCTTGATCCTTGTAGAATCGCCTTGTTTGGTGTACGGATATTTGGTATGTGATATCTACGTAGCTTATTCATGAAATTATTGTGACTGGTATGATTGTGATTGTGCTTGTAGTAAGAATTGAGGAACAAATGACGGAAGAATGATGCGACTGGAATAACTGTGATAACCACATCTATGGCTTATCGTGGGCAATTGTCGTTATGATGTATACAATGTATGAATTGTTGAATATGACGGAAATAGAATTGATGGTTATGGAAATACTTGTAAATTGTTGTTGTTATTTCTTGAGAAATTTTGTTGATGATCTTTGCAAATTGTTGGTTGTTGTTGTGTTGTTTGTGAATTATGACTATACGGTTGGATCGGGTTGTGCTCCGCAACATGATGTTATAAGGTATGGGCTGTGGTGATAAGGGTGGCCGAGGTAATAAAGGTGAAAGGTGATCGAAATCACTACTGAAATAAAACATATTAGCAAATTGTGAAATCATTGATGTGGAATTGTGGAGGGGAAACAGGAGAGATTGAAAACTTATTTGGCTTGATTGTTCCTTTCTTGCGCATTTGATTGTTGTTTGTATTATTGTTTTCTACTTGTGTGGCTTGAGTTTGTCTGGAGCGAGTTTATTCGTACATACATGTACAATTCAAGTGTACTACGTCCCTTTTACTGAGGGCTCTACATTCATGTTATGATTGTAGGTATATCTATAGAAGGTATTCCAATCCACCGATCGTAGCTCCTATCACTCCCCGGCAGCTGAATTGGTTAGCCCATTTCCTTTCGTGGCCCTGCGCGGCTCATGCCGCTTCTATTTTGGGATCTCCTTTTAATATTTGTATGAGATATAGCCGGAGTCTTTTTACCAGCAGTTGCTATATCATTCCTTTTCATGTTTAGAGGCTCCGTAGACAAGAAAATGTGGGTCATTAACTTATGTAATATGTACCTTGCACGTTTGGCTATGTTAAATTTAAACTACGCTAAGAACCATGTACCATGTTTATGTTTTTTAATTAAAAGATGTTTTAATTATCAATGGTTATTTCATTTGGCTAATAAAAAATGGAAAATGCGGGGTAACACATAGGGTAGGAAAGGCACCCAGGTTCGCTTTATTGGGGCTACCTAGTCGAGCGCCTATCATGTCCCTTAAAATTTAGGGCGTGACAAACTTTGTATTAGAGCCTCAGGTTTTTAAAGAGTCCTAGGATGTCTCGGAGCCGTGCCTAGTAGAGCACTTATTATCGGTGTATTGCCTAGTAGAGAAACTCTCCTCTTCATTGTTATTCTATATCATGCGGTGAAGTGGATAGTGGAAGTATTTACGTCTAACTCGTGCTTTGTTCCGAAATTTTAAGAAATCGCACCTAAGAAGAAAGCTAGACTTGGCCTTGGGGCTAACGCCACCCCAAGTGTGGCCATGAATCATGTACCTGATACCCTGGGTGAGAATGACTCTCCAGCCTTGAATTTGCCCGGCCAATCTATTCTAACTACAAGCATTCATGTTCTAGCTGCGACTGAGGGTGACACCACTCCCCCGTCGATATTCAAAATCCCGATCCTGTTCCAGCTTCCAGTCCCGGGGTTTCCGATGGGGACCTTAGAGGAGCCATCCATATTTGACCTACTTAGTGGCTGCCCAGGCCCTGAGATCTCATGATGCCCATGTGTCCTCCAACAGATAGGGAGATTCTACCAGCTCAAGAGTCCACAAAATTTTATGTTTTGCCCCTCCATAGTTCTCAGGCACAAACCTAGAGGCCGATCAAAAAGATTTCCTTGATGAGATGTACAAGACCCTCCGAGTGATGAAGGCTATAGTGACAGAGGGGGTTGAGTTGGCTTCATACAGGTTGATAGGAGCAGCGCGTTCGTGGTACGAGATGTGGGAGGATTCCCCTGAGGAGGAAAGACCTCTGGCTAGATGGGATGAGTTTGTATATTCCTTTATGGAGCACTTTATGCCTACCGAGTCAATAGTAGCTCGTTCCAATGAGTTCGAGGTTATCTAGTAGGGTAGTATGAGTGGTTGGGAGTACCACATGGAGTTTGTGAGGTTGACCAAGTATGATCCTCAGTTAGTGTCGACCTTGGATTCTTGGGTTCGTTGTTTTATTCAGGGTCTTAGTCCTTTGGTGGTGAACGAGGCTTCTATAACAGCCTTGCACTCATATTTGAATTATGGAAAGATTGTAGGATTCGAAAGGGAGAGTAGCAGCAGGACCCGGTCAATGGGTCACTCGAGGAGACTAGTTTTGGTGAGAGGGTCATAAGGGCCATCACAGTTACGCTCGTGGTAGGGGTTACGCTCGTGGTAGGGGTGGACTTTGTCTATTCAGGGCATTGATTGCTGTGCTCATATTGATCTGGGGTCCTCTTCATCTTATTTCACCCTATTCATTTCTTCAAGTTTTGGGATAGAACACAAACAGATTCATGAGTCATTCTCTATATTAACTCTGATTGTTGATTTTTATAGCCTCACGAGTGTATAGGAATTGTGTTGTCACGGTGTGTGGTCGTGTTACCACGACTGATCTTATTGTGCTGATAATGGTAGATTTTGATGTAATCATGGGAATGAACTTGTTTTACTCTTGTTTTGCTAAACTTGGCAACCGAACGAGAGTCATGAGGCTTGAGTTCCCTAACGAGCCAGTTATTGAGTGGAAAGGAAATGGTGTGGTACGAAAGGGTAGGTGTATTTCATACCTTAAGGCTTCGAAGATGATTAAGAAGGGGTTTATCTATCATTTGGTCTGGGTGGCGGATAACATATTAGAAGTGTCTGTCCCCGATTTTGTGCCAGTTGCGAATGAGTTTCTTGAAGTGTTTCCAGATGAGATTTCAGGGATTCCGCCATATAGTGAGATTGATTTTGGGATGGATGTATTGTCGGATACTCAGACAATATCTATTCCACCATACATATTGGCGCAAATAGAGTTAAGAGATTTAAAGGAGAAGCTGGAGGATATATTAGAGAAGGGGTTCATACGATCGATTGTGTCGTCGTGAGGTGCTCCAGTTTTTTCTTTCAGACAAAAAAATGGGTCGCTTCAGATGTGCATTGATTATTACCAGCATAACAAAGTCGTCATCAAGAATAAATATCCTTTGCCTCGGATAAATTATTTGTTCGACCAATTGCAAGGTGCCAAGTTCTTCTCCAAAATTGATTTGTGATCCGGGTATCACCAATTGAAGATTAGAGAGCAGGATATCCCTAAAACCGCCTTCAGAACTCGCTATGGTCACTTCGAATTCTTGGCCAAGTATTTTGGGCTAACCAACGCCCGACACCTTTCATGGACCTTATGAATCGGATTTTCAAGCCATTTCTAGACTCCTTCATGATTGTTTTCATTGAAGACATCCTTGTTTAATCGCGAAGCAGGGAGGATCGTGTCGATCACCTCAGAGCAGTTTTGCAGACTCTTCATCAGCACTAGTTGTATGCTAATTTCTCAAAATGTTAAGTTTGGTTGGAGTCCGTAAATTTTCTAGGTCATTTTCTTTCCTGTAAAGGGATTCGAGTGGATCCCTATATGATTGTAGTGATGAAATATTGGCCTAGACCCACGACCCCGATGGAGGTTCGTAGCTTATTGGGTTTAGCCGGGTGCTATCGGAGGTTTGTGGAGGGATTCTCTATCCTCCCCTCCCCATTGACTAAGTTGATGCAGAAATAAATTAAGTTCCAATTGGTGATGCTTGTAAGAATAATTTCGAGGAATTGAAGTCACGCTTGACCTCAACACCGATATTGGCTTTGCTGGAAGACACGTAGGGTTTGTGGTCTATTGCGATGCTTCCAGGGTCGGTATAGGTTGTGTATTGATTTAACGTTGGAAGGTTATTGCGTATGCTTCAAGGCAACTAAAGAATCACGTGAAGAATTACCCGATGCATGATTTGGAGCTTGCAGCAGTTGTGTTTTCCTTGAAAATATGTTGGAATTATCTTTATAGGGTCCATGTGGATGTGTTCTCTGACTAGAAGAGTCTCTGATATTTTTTCAAGCAGAAGGAGTTATATTTGTGGCAATGGCGGTGGTTAGAATTAGTTAAATAGTATGATATGAACATCTTGTAACATCTAGGAAACGCAAATTTGGTGGTTGATGCCCTCAGCCAAAAATCCATGGGTAGTTTGCCCCAAGTGTGGGATGTTCCATACAGAGACTTGCAATGTGGATATCCCGGTATGTTATTGGTGCTGGTTGAGAGGTCACATCCATTGGGACTGTTGTGCGCCTAGTCAGGGTATGGGTAGGGGATCTACCCTTTCATCCAGTTCTTCAGTTTCTACATCATATGTGCGTCCTCCAACTCCACCAGGGCACGGTGAAGTTAGGGGTTACCCTCGTAGTAGGGGTGGACCTTGTTTGTTCAGCGCATTGATTGCTATGATCTTATTGATCTGGGATCCTCTTTGTCTTGTTTCACCCCATTCATTGCTTCACGTTTTGGGATAGAACCCAAAGAGCTTCATGAGTCATTCTCTATATTGACTCCGGTTCTTGATTTTATTATAGCCTCACGAGTGTATAGGAATTGTGTTGTCACGGTGTGTGGTCGTGTTACAACGACCGATCTTATTGAGCTGAGAATGGTAGATTTTGATGTAATCATGGGAATGGACTTTTTGTACTCTTGTTTTGCTAAACTTGTCTGTCGAACGATAGTCATGAGGCTTGAGTTCCCTAACGAGCCGGTTATTGAGTGGAAAGGAAATGGTGTGTTACCAAAGGGTAGGTGTATTTAGTACCTTAAGGCTTCGAAGATGATTAATAAGGGGTTTATCTATCATTTGGTCCGGGTGGCGGATGCCACATCAGAAGTGTCTGTCTCCGATTTTGTGCCAGTTGCGAATGAGTTTCTTGAAGTGTTCCCAGATGAGCTTTTAGGAATTCCGCCATATAGGGAGATTGATTTTGGGATTGATATATTGCCGGATACTCAATCAATATCTATTTCACCATACAGAATGGTGTAAATAGTGTTAAGAGAGTTAAAGGAGAAGTTGGAGCATATATTAGAGAAGGGGTTCATACGATCGATTGTGTCGCCGTGAGGTGCTCCAGTTCTTTTTGTCAGATGGAAGGATGGGTCGCTTCAGATGTGCATTGATTATTACCAGCTTAAAAAATTTGTCATGAAGAATAAATATCCTTTGCCTCGGATTGATGATTTGTTCGGCCAATTGCAACGTGCAAAGTTCTTCTCCAAAATTGATTTGTGATGCAGTATCACCAATTGAAAATTAGAGAGCAGGTTATCCCAAAAGCCTCCTTCACAACTCTCTATGGTCACTTAGAATTCTTGACCAAGTCTTTTGGGCTAACCAACGCCTCAGAAGCTTTCATGGACCTTATAAATCGGATTTTCAAGCCATTTCTAAACTCCTTCGTGATTTTTTTCATTGAAGATATCCTTGTTTAATTGTGGAGCAAGGAGGATCATGTCGATCACCTTAGAGCAGTTTTACAGACTCTTCATCAGCACTAGTTGTGTGCTAAATTCACAAAAGGATAATTTTGGTTGGAGTCCGTAACTTTTCTAGGTCATGTTGTTTCCCGTAAAAGGATTCAGGTGGATCCCAATAAGATTGTAGTGATGAAAGATTGTCCTAGACCCACGACCCCGATGGAGGTTTGAGCTTATTGTGTTTAGCCAGGTACTATCGGAGGTTTGTGGAAAGATTCTCTATCTTCTCCTCCCCATTGACTAAGTTGATGCAAAAAACAATTAAGTTCCAATAGGCGACGCTTGTGAGAATAGTTTTCAGGAATTGAAGTTAAGGTTGACCTCTACACCGATATTGTCTTTGCCGAAAGGCACGTTGGGATTTCTGGTCTATTGCGATGCTTTCATGGTCGGTTTAGGGTGTGTATTGATTCAACATGGGAAGGTTATAGCGTAGGCTTCAAGGCAACTCAAGAATCACGTGAAGAATTACCCGATGCATGGTTTGGAGCTTGCATCAGTTGTGTTTGCCTTGAAAATATGGTGGCATTCTCTTTATAGGGTCCATGTGGATGTGTTCTCAGACCACAAGAGTCTCCGATATTTTTTCAAGAAGAAGGAGTTATATTTGTGGAAATGGCGGTGGTTAGAATTGGTTAAAGATTATGATATGAACATCTTGTACCATTTAGGAAAGGCGAATGTGGTGGCTGATTCCCTCAGTCAAAAATCCATGGGAGGTTTATTAGTTGACAAGTCTTGGGGTTTGCATTTGGACCCCAAATGAGGAGGAAATTATGGTACATAATAGAGCAGAATCATCACTTGTAGTGAAAGTCAAGGAAAATAGTTCATTGATCTAGCATTGGCACAGATAAAGGAGGCAGTTCTTAACCGAGAAACTTTGGCATTTTCACTCGACGATAATGATGGTGTGTTTCGATGTTAAAGAAGGCTATGTGTTCCAGATGTGGATAACCTTCAAAAGAGAGTAATGGCGGAGGCTCATCATTTCAGGTATTTGGTGCACCCAGGTTCTACGAAAATGTATCATGATCTCAAGGAAATTTATTGGTGGAACAGTATGAAGAGGGTGTGGCGGACTTTGTATCTAGATGTACAATTTTCGAGCAAGTAAAAGCTGAGCATCAGCGACCGCTGGGTTAACCCAACTTATGGAAATACCAATGTGTAAATGGGAGATGATCAACATGGATTTCGTGGTAGGATTACCTCGCACTCAATGAAAATTTGACTCGATTGGGTGATAGTGGATCGACTCACCAAATCAGCTCACTTCTTGCTAGTCAAGACCACAAATACCGCAGAACAGCATGCTCACTTGCACATCAAGGAAATATGAGGCTTCATGGTACTACGATATCTATTATTTTGGATCGAGGGGCTTAGTTCACTGATTATTTTTGGAAGACATTTCAGCTAAGTTTGGGCCCCCAGGTGAATCTCAACACGACATTCCCTTCGCATATGGATAGACAAGCAGAGCAGACTATTCAGACGCTTGAAGATATGTTGAGGTCTTGTGTCTTACACTTAAAAGATAATTGTGATAATCACTTGCCCGCTTATACAATTTTCTTACAATAACAACATTCATGCTAGAATTCGGATGGCCCCATTTGAGGCATTGTACGGAAGAAGATGTAGATCTCTAATTGGATGGTTCGAAGTAGGTGAAACAAAGTTGATAGGGACGTATCTCGTGCACCAGGCTATGAAAAAAGGCAAAAGTCATTTAGGAAAGGATGAAGACGGCTCTGAGTTGTTAGAAGTCCTATACGGATGTAGGTCGAAGAGAATTGGAGTTCCAAGTAGATGATTGGGTATTCTTCAGGGTGTCTCCCTAGTGCACCCGGTGTTACATGTGTATATGTTAAGGAATGTGGTTGGATATCTTTCAACCATCACGCCTGTAGAAGACATCAAGGTTATTGACGAGTTATCATATTAAGAAATTCCAGTTTCTATTCCTGATAGACAAGTCTGTAAATTGCGAAATAAGGAAATTGCTTCAGTTAATGTGTTGTGGCAAATTCAACAATTCGAGGAAACCACTTGGGAAGCGGAAGATGAGATCAAATAAAAATATCCCCATTTGTTTGAACAAGTCTAGTAGTGATCGTGCGAACTCTTGTCCCTAGCGAACTGGCATTGTCTCCCATTTAGATCAAAGACACCCCATTTCTCCCCTAGATGCCTTACTATTGTAATTCTTCAAGTTGTGCCTAAATTGTATGTGTTGTGATTATTTGAGCCATATGCAAACCCTTCATGTTGAATGAAAGTTTTGAAAGGACACTTGTGATAAGTGATTGGCTTTTGATAGTAGAGATTAGTAATGATTAATTTGCATGTGTATAGTGAATCATAGTGGTTAAATTGTATGGGACATACTGGAGTAATCAATGTATGTGCAAAAATGTGTTAATCGATTGAATACGTACAAGTGTAGGGGGTGATGGATTGTATATCAGTTATAGGGGTAACAAAAATTCTGTAATGGTGCTTGGAAATGTGGTTCGGGGGCTCTATGAAGGGTGGATGTGTTCAAATTACAAAGGAAACTCTAGAAAAAATTTTCTAATCAATGGGAGTTAGTAGAAAGACTTGGGAGCTTTCATATCATGTTTTTTTTCAAACCAATTGATTTTAAAAATCCTCATTCAAGGACGAATGATTTTAAGTAGGGGAGGATATAAGGCCCCGTAAACATTTGTGCTCAAAGCCTAGTACTTCATGGTGTCGAGTTCCTTTCTCACGCGCCATTAGGACCATTTTTACTGATTTTGTACTTGGAAATAAAGAATCCAAAATTTTACAGAAAATAGCCATTATGCGATCCCAAATACGATCGCAGATTAGTAATGCAAACCGCACTTCTGCCACAGATTTAATCAGAGAGTTGGTCAAAATTGATGTTAAAAGTATTGTCCATTATGCGATCTCATAATCAAAATATGGACGGTATAGTAGTCGCATAAGTTCCTCATAGACTTGTGAAGGTCTATTCCGCAGTGTATTATGCGACCGCAGAACATGATTGACAATTGCATTCCCGTCGCATACTCAGGAAGATATGGTCAGTGTTTGGGACACATATCGGGCCCGTATTTGAAATCTGCATTCGCATAGTGCGACCGTAAAACCTGCTCGGGCTTCTATTTTTCTAATATTTTAAACCCGACCCATTTTTAATAAAACACCCCAACCTAACATTTTTAACGATCTTCTATGAAAAACAAGAGAGAGGGAATACAGGGTTCTTGAGAGAGAAAGGAAGCTCCATCAATTTGATTGTTCAGAACTACCTGGGCCGGAAAAAATCTAATTGAGTGTCTTCATCCCCATTGTTGCAGGTAAAATTCCTAACCCTTTTTCCTTAATTTTGTTGATTGAAACTAAGGGAGGGAGTCTCATGCATTTATTCTTGAGAACAGTTGTTGAAACCACACATTCATTCCTTCTTACACCTAAAACCCAGCAAGGGGAAACTGGGTAGAAGTAGAGGTTTGCAAGAGAAGAGTGGAATACCTAAAAAAGTTGAGTAGAGATTGTGAACCCCAATTAGAAGTCATATGTCTTAGCTTGTGCACTGGATTGACGTTGCTAGGCTAATTGGTGAATTGAAACTAGAAGTTAAAAAGGGGATCAACTCCAGGTATGCATGCTTAACCTTGATCCTTGTAGAGTTGCCTTGTTTGGTGTACAAATGTTTGGTATGTGATCTCTACGTGGCTTATTCATGAAATTCTTGTGAATAGTATGATTGTGATTGTGCGCGTGGTAAGAGATGAGGAAAAAATGGGGGAAGAAAATTGTAAATGATGCAACTAGAATAAGTGTGATAACCACATCTACGGCTTATTGTGGGCAATTGTCATTGTGATATATAAGCCATATGAGTTGTTTAATATGATGGAAATAGAATTGATCGTTATGGAAATACTTGTAAATTGTTGATGTTATTTTTAAGAAATATTGTTGATGATCTTTGTGAATTTTTGACTGTTGATGTGTTGTTTGTTAATTGTGATTGTACGGTGTGATAGGGTTACACGCCACAACACGAAGTTATAAGGTGTGGGTTTCGGTTATAAGGGTGGCCGATGTAATAAACGTGGAAGGTGATCGAAATCACTATTGAAATAAACATATGAGCAAATCATGAAATCATTGATGTGAAATTGTGGAAGTGAAAACAGGAGAGATTGAAAATGTTTTTGGCTTGATTGTTCCTTTCTTGTGCATTTGATTGTTGTTTCTATTACTGTTACCTACTTGTGTGGCTTGAGTTTACCTGGAGCAAGTTTGTTTGTACATACCAGTACAATTAAAGTGTACTGATGGCCCTTTTGCCGGGGGCGCTACATTCGTATTATGATTGTAGGTGGATCCATAGCAGGTACTGCAGTCTACCGACCGTAGCTCCTCATCACTCCTCGTCAGCTGAATTGCTGAGCTATTTCTTTCAGAGGCCCGTCATGGCACATGCCACTTCGGTTTTGGGATCTCGTTTTGATAGTTGTATAATAGCCGCAGCCTTGTTGCCGGAAAGTACAATATAATTCCCTTATCCTGTTTAGAGTCTCCGTAGACATGAACTGTAGGTCATGAGCTTATGCAATATGAATCTTGCACGTTGGGCTATGTCAAATGTAAACCACGCTAAGAACCATGTGCCATGTGTATGTTTTGTAATTAAAAAGGTGTTTTAATTGTAAATGGTTATTTCATTTCGCTAATACGAAATGGAAAAAGTGGGGTAACATGTAGGGTAGGAAAGGCACCCAGGTCCACTTGACTGGGGCTACCCGGTTGAGCGACGGTCATGTCCCTCTAATTTTGGGCTTGACAAACATGGTATCTACCAAATGGAATTACTCTCCCAATTGGCAAGGTCCATACATGGTTCACCGAGTGCTAATAGGAGGAGCGCTCATACTTTCTGAAATAGACAGAGAAGTTTGGCCAAAACTAATCAATTCAAACGCAGTTAAGAGATTGTATGTCTAGATTGTTTGCATTCCTTCATATGATGTTACTTAACTACACTTGACATGATTCCTATTTAAGAGGTGATACGTAGGTGGACATGTGGGTTCGGTCATATCTCAATAAACTATCATGTACCCCAGAACCAGAAACTGGGACAGAATTTTAAGGAGGACCTCAAAATTCCATAACAAGTCCAGTCAACGTCATCATATGGCAGAAAGTTAGAAATTTGTTAAGAAACTGGGGTAGAATTTTGAGAATGATTTTCAAAGATATGGATTCTCAAAATCCCGGAGAAGGTTCAAAAGTTTCATCGCACACAGAATGGCCGAAGGGTCGTTGACCAAATTATGGAAAGCCTTTGAGGAGGACCCTCAAAATTCTAATACAAGAAAGCTCCGATGTCTCTGAAATGTGTTACAGTCACTAGTTCATCTAAAATTACTTGATGTTTCACTATGTTTATTAAACATAACTCCATTATTCATCAGTAAATGCATATTTTGATAACTCTACTTTCATTACAGCTAGGTGCTAACTAGGGAAACTCAAACAACGCCGCTAGAACAGAGAGGAGCAAAGCCAGCAAATGAAGGCACGAACCAACCTCCCCATACAAAACTTACAATTTTTCTTTGGGCGCTGGCGTGGTGAACATAACAAAAGTATTCACAAGCATACACATATTAAAGTCACAATCAATCAAGCCACCAAACACAAATATATCTCCAGCTAAGAAACATTCTACTCATATTTGCTACTTGATCCTTTCATAAGGCTAAGAGTTGCCTTCCCCTTGCACGAGAGTAAGCCTTGTCTCAAATATTGCATACAGCTAAGCGCTGCTTCCATATTTGAAAAAGGCTAAGAGTTGCATTCCCCTTGCAAGAGACTAAGCCCTTTCTCAAATTTTGTATGAGGCAAAGCCCTACCTCCATATTCGCATAAGGCTAAGCATTGTCATCTATTTGCAAGAGACTAAGCCTTGTCTTAAATCTTGCATGAGGCTAAGCCCTGCCTCCATATTTGCATAAGGCTAAGCGTTGCCTTCACTTTGCACAAGACTAAGCCTTGTCTCAAATCTTGCATGAGGCTAAGCCCGAACTCTATATTTGCATAATGATAAGCATTGCTTTCTCTTTGTATGAGACTAAGCTCCATCTCTAATCTTACATGACGCTAAGCCCTACCTATATATTTGCATAAGGCTAAGAATTGCCTTCTCTTTGCATGAGACTATGCTCCATCTCAAATCTTGCATGAGGCTAAGCCCTGCCTCCATTTTATATAAAGCTAAACATTGCCTCCTCCGTACAAAAGACTAAATACTGTCTTCAACCCCGCACGAGCTAAGCCCTTCCTTCTTTTTTTGATAAGGCTAATTTGCCTTCTCTTGGGACTAAGAATTGTGCCTCCCTGCAGTAATGTTGCTCTATTCTGAACTTGGCACAATCTTCTTCCCTCGGGATAAACTCTACCCCCAAACTGCACACAAGACAAAGATTTTTATTTCTATCACTTTAGGTATCATATCTTTACACTTCATGGGCTAACGTATAGCCAACCTATCCAAAGGTATCATAGTTTGAATGTATTGCTGTCATAGCATGAAGACACCATGTCGTGGCCTGAGGATCCCTCCAACTTGCATATCATTATTCAAAGGTGTCATGGTTCTGAGGCACCATTCTTATGGCCCAAGAACAACATTTCATGGCCTTTGATCCCCTATCTCACAATTCGTGGCCTAGGACATCATAGTCTAAGGACGTCATCTACACTATCCAAAGACAATCTTTCATTGTCCAAGGGAAAATTGCATCACGTTTAAATTCTTGCAGTAATCTATCTACTTGTATGTATCATAATTTGAGTTTTGTAGGTAATTCGGGAGGTAATTGTTCTTCAAACAAGAGCAATCTTCACTCAGGGTTCCATTCATACCATTTTCACTTCACCATTATAACTGATTCCCATCAATTACCCACCTTAATCTGTGATCATTCAGATACATGCCCTATAATACATCCGCTAAACTTCAAGCCCACAATAATAACTCCATCTCACATTTCACTTCATAAAAGAACCTTTTCCACCCGCTTCATTCTTCGTTGGGTCTAGAACTACACATGGCCTGATTCCTCTAAAACCAGGGATATGTAGACAGCTCACAGACCGGGCTTTGACATTATTTTTTCGGAACACGTTCGGTCAAAATCAGTCATCATTTCTTTACACGAAAACTATTTCATCCTTCCCGGGTAAAGAGGGGCAGCTGTTTATACCCAATTTCTCCTTCAAATATTTTAAAATATGCGTGAATACTTTAGAAATATTGTGCTTACAAGCACAAGCGTTTATTAAAATTTTCTACAATTTTTAAGGGCCTTAAATCAATTAATTTTTGCATTTTTTATATCAGTATCAAAAAACCATCTTTCATATTAATTTATGATTATTTAATAATCTAAATTCATCATTTAGGCTCATATAAGTCTTGAAATATTTTAATTGCATTTTTTTGCAGTTGCATTTACATTTTTAGAATTTATTTGCTTATTTTGCGATAATAGCCGAAACATATGCATAACTACATTAGCCATACAGAAAATAATTTTTTATATTTTATAATATTAAGTAATTATTTTAAATCAACTTGAAGCATAAAAATATTTTTTTATCATTTAATTAGATATTTTTTAAATTATTTTATTAGTAAACATGGGTATTTAACCAATATCTCCTAATTTACACCCAAATCGAATCCCCTCTAATCAAATTAATATTAACCCAAGCCCAAATTACCCCAGCCCAAACCTAAAGACCTCTACCCCGCCCATACCACTATAATCTTGGTTGTTGATCTTTGAGATCAACGACCCCCATTCACCTTTTTTGTTTTTTTAACTTAAACGACCCCCTAACCTTTATCATTTATAACACCTTGCCGCTCTTAAATCCCCCTTCTCCGGTTCTCTATGAGACCATTCTGAACATAGCCTCCACATAATTTCTCCCCCAAACATTTCGATTCTTACCCGTACTATGGGATTCCGTGGTGATTTGAGGCCTATTCTGGACTATTTCTTCTTCTAGTTGTTTGATTTTGTTATTCTCATGAAGGGTTCTCTAAGAGATCCAACCCAGATTTTGTTTGAAACCATTTAAGATTCTGCTTATGACCATCCCCATTTGTGAGTACTATTATCTTATCTTTATGGCTCGAATCTATAGTTCCAAAGAAGATTTTCTTTTATCTTTGTCACTTTCTGAAAACCTTCATCTCTTACAGTTCGTATCTGTTGAAATCTTTGTAGGTCTGAGATAATTTCGATTTTAATTGAGAGTTTTTTTTAAAAAAAATCTGTTCTCTGTGGCATCAACTGATTTTTATGTTCCTCCAAATTAGGGTTTTCACTCTTTTTTATTTTTTGTATATCTGAAGTGGTGGTGAGTTTCTATAGTATTTTTCTTTAAAGGGTTTCTGATTTCCTTACTGTTGATCGATCCTAATGTCTCTCCAATAGGTTTTTCCTTCTTCTTCTTTTTTCTGCAAAACCATTCTAAAGTTATAAGTGTTTGAATCTGATTATATTTACTCTTTCTACCAACTTTGTTATGCCCATGTTCAAGTCCATTGTTTGTTCATTTGTCTAATTGTCCGCTTAAATTTTTCTCGCTATTGTTTATCTCTGTCAATCAAAATAGATTGATCGAATTTATTTAGGGTTCGAATTATATATTTTCTGCAAATATTAGTACATACCCGTAATTTACCTATTTTCCTCATTTATTTATCTATTTTCATCATTTATGAATTTTAATTGGTACTATTTGCCTTATTTGGATTATTAGTCTAATCTATGGTCTTTAGACTTATTTCTTATATTATTTTACTTCAATCATGATGTCTGACTTATTTCATTAGAGATTCTCCCTAATTTAAGTGATATTTCCCGGATTTTATTTTATTAATTGATTAGGTTTAGCCCTAACTGATTAGTAAATTGATTTGCATACTTTATTGATATGCCGTTAATTTTCCTTACCTTATTTGTTTACTCTGCTCAATGTTAAGTAAGATTCACTTTTTTTCTTTAACACACACATAGAGACATAGAAAGGTACACAAAATTCTTGCCCACTTACTCTATCACAATCTTCTACTGTTTGCTGTTAAATTGTCTATCTGGCTGGATGCCAAAGCTAGACCTTTGGAACCTGTTTGCTTTACTTTTCTAATCCAAGTTCTTAACTGGTATTTCTCCACTTTACTATCATTCAACCCACTATATGATTTAACTGATATATTTCCTGTTCTTATAATGTCTTCCTTCATTTAATAAAATTAGCATGTTCTTTGATATCAACCTGCCTATTTTTAACTATACCTATATGCTTCATGCTATCTCTTTTAATAAGCATGCCTACTTACATATGATTAGACGAAGAGGGTTTCTATTTTCAGCATGTCAGCATGCATGCTTTAAGTAACCAGACCTATGCATTTTCTTGCTTTCAACATGTCTGCATGTCTACCTCTATGACATTGGACCTATGTCTACTTGCCCAATTCTAAGTGCTCATCCTTATCAAACTTTTGACTAAGTCATGGTCTCTAAGCCCTAATCTCTTCTTGCTTTTCTGTATAAGTTTTTGATCATAACATGCTGTCCTATGATGAATACATGCATGTATGTTAACGCAGTAAACTAAGTGATCAAGACCATGAGAAAACTTGTTATACTAATTGATTATATCTGTTGTTGATTGATGTAGTTCATGGCTAAGCTCCTTCTTTTAAATCTGGAAAATATGAACCTTTATTTTTTGACTATGTTTCTGATGTGATCTTTGTTTCAGGATGCATCTAACTATTTTTTAATCCTATGTTATTTTAACTCTTAATCTGTTTTACTCCTGGCCTGTTTTACTTCTGAACTATTTTCCTAAAACTATTTCAAAACTCAAGCACTCTCACTCCTACTCATAGAATACCTAGGATTATACCCCTCCAGTGTGGGTACTGCCTAGGAATCCATGAGATTCCACCGAACTCTAGCACACTGGGGTTGGCCCTTCCACTATACAAAAACAAAAACTACTTCTCTTTAAAAAGATCCTAGTCTGACAATTAGGTTCCCTGAGGCTCTTGGGAACTTTGACACACCATGATACACTCTATTGGACACTATGAGATATGGTACTTCGGACTATTTGAAGGCCTAGTTTTTTTCGGGTTTACTTTGGGCCTATCATGGCTCCCAATAGTATAGTATTATTTATTTCTGTATTTATGGTATGTGATAATAATTATTGTAACAAATATTGGGAAAATTTGTAAAATAGAGGGATTTTATATACTTTTGTGTGTAAATCGGGTAGAAATAATGCTCTTAAGATTACTATAACTATTCGCTTGCTTTAGAAATCATGCTCTTAGAAATATGATGTTTGTCTACTTGCATTAAAAACCATGCTTATAAGTTGTTGTGTGCACTTGAGAACATGTTTATAGGTTCATCATTTTTTTCCAAAACTTTTACTTTCTAAAAGTTTTGCATAATCATGACCACTAAGAAATCATATTACTATGCTTCTACTAATAATGCATAATAATATGTTCTTTCTCATATATGAATTAGAAACCATACTTTAGGTTTTTATTACATTTACCTAATTACCATGCCATGTCGTGTAAAATCTGTAACTACTATGTCAATAAGAATATATTTAAAAAAAAAAAGAAGTCCCAACAACTAGATATCATGTTTATTAGGATAAATGCATATAAAATGAAATCTGCAATCGTCAACACTTAGACAACATATATGTAGAACATAACGGATAAATTTGCTTCTTTAAAATTGTTTATTCACCTATTAAGACTATAATTATGACTTCATATCATGTTATTGGACAACTAATATCCACACCTAAGCAAGCCTATTGGATAATTAAAATCTTGCACATTGTGAAATTATGCTTTGTTTAATTATTTGTTGCCCAGATTCAGCAAGCCTTAAAATCAGTAGACAAGCTATTAGGTATCTATTGCCTTGCTTTAACACAATGCTGCATATATTTTATTTGTCATGTCACCTAGATATCCTCTTATAGGATCCTTTCAAAAATCTGAAATCTTGTTGTTTGAGACGTGCTTTTGTCTGTTTGTGTGAGGTGGTAAAAGTGAGATATTAATTGTCCCTTTATGTGAATGTCCTATTTTTTTTTACGCTTAGATTTTCACCTTTCAAGAACTTTATGAGTGTCTAGAACTGCCTTAAATAAAGGCACTAAATGCCTCCAGAGCCATAAGAAAGAAATGGGTAATGCATGCGTACAATATTTTTAATTAGGATCACTTATATAGCCACTAACGGGAGGGTAATTAGGCAGTAAAGAATATGATGATCTGTGCGCTAATATTATGTATAACACTCCAACTTGGTGACGATTACCAAGTATTGTACATAAATGATCCTATGATATAAAAAACATAGGACCCCCTCTACTTCTTGTTTTAAAATGTAATATCCTTTTGTTTGAATTGCTTTATTTCTCCGTAAGACTAATTCACCCAATTCGTGTTTTGGAGGGACCTACCATTGTGGACCTTGGGGGATGCCTAACACATTCTCCTCAAGGTTATTTCGAGTTCTTACCCAATCTCAAATGATGCAAACCGGTTTATGAATTATTTGCATTAGGTGCCCTGACACCTTAATCCGTTAGGTGGCGACTCTTAAAAATTTCATAGCCAATTCCTAAAAGGAAATGAGTTGTTCCTAATGAATGTCGAAACTCGGACTCCCTAAGGAAAATGGGTCACGACAGGTGGTAGTAACTCTTTCTCAAATCTTGCATGAGGCTAAGCCCTGTCTCTATATTTGCATAAGGCTAAGCATTGTCATCTATTTGCAAGAGAGTAAGCCTTGTCTTAAATCTTGCATGAGGCTAAGACGTGCCTCTGTATTTGCATATGGCTAAGCGTTGCCTTCACTTTTCACAAAACTAAGCCTTGTCTCAAATATTGCATGAGGCTAAGCCCGAACTCTATATTTGAATAATGATAAGCATTGCTTTCTCTTTGCATGAGACTAAGCTCCATCTCTAATCTTGCATAAGGCTAAGCGCTACCTATATATTTTCATATGGCTAAGAATTTCCTTCTCTTTGCATGAGACTATGCTTCATCTCAAATCTTGCATGAGGCTAAGCCATGCCTTCATTTTTATATGAAGCTACACATTGCCTCCTCCGTGCATGAGAGTAAACACTGTCTCCAACCCCGCATGAGCTAAGACCTTCCTCCATTTTTTGATATTGGTAATCTGCCTTCTCATGGGACTAAGAATTGTGCCTCCCTGCATAAATGTTGCTCTATTCTGAACTTGCCACTATCTTCTTCCCTCGGGCTAAGCTCTACCCCCAAAACTGTACACAAGACTAAGATTTGTCTTTCTATCTCTTTAGGTATCATATCTCTACACTTCATGGGCTAACATATAGGCAACCTATCCAAAGGTATCATAGTTCGAATGTATTACCGTCATAGCATGAAGACACCATGTTGTGGCCTGAGGATCCCTCCAACTTGCATATCATTATTCAAAGGTGTCATGGTTCTGATGCACCATTCTTATAGCCCAAGAACAACATTTCATGGCCTGTGATCCCCTATCTCACAATTCTTGGCCTAGGACATCATAATCTAAGGACGTCATCTTAAATGGAATTGGCATCACGTTTAAATTCTTGCAGTAATCTATCTACTTGTATGTATCGTAATTTGAGGTTTGTAGGTAATTCGGGAGGTAATTGTGCTTCAAACACGAGCAACCTTCACTTCGGGTTCCATTCATACCATTTTCACTTCACCATTATAAATGATTCCCATCAATTACCCACCTTAATCTGTGACCATTCTGATACATGCCCTATAATACATCCGCTACACTTCAAGCCCACAATAATAACTCCATCTGACATTTCATTTAATAAAAGAACCTTTTCCACCCGCTTCATTCTTCGTCGGGTCTAGAACTACACATGGCCTGATTCCTCTAGAATCAGGGATATGTATGCAGCTCAAAGACCGGTCTTTGACATCATTTTTTCAGAACACCTATTACGTCAAAATAAGTCATCATTTCGTTACACGAAAACTGTTTCATCCTTCCCGGGTAAAGAGGGGCAGCTGTTTATACCTAGTTTTCCATCAAATATTTGAAAATATGCATGAATACTTTAGAAATATTGTGCTTACAAGCACAAACGTATATAAAATTTTTCTACAATTTTTAAGGGCCTTAAATCAATTACTTTTTGCAATTTTTTATATCAGTATCGAAAAACCATCCGACATATTAATTTATGATTATTTAATAATCTAAATTCATCATTTAGGCTCATATAAGTCTTGAAATAGTTTAATCGCATTTTTTTTGCAGTTGCATTTACATTTTTAGACTTTATTAGCTTATTTTGCGATAATAGCCCATACATATGCATAACTAAATTATCCATACAGAAAATAATATTTAATATTTATAATATTAAGTAATTATTTTAAATTAATTTGAAGCATAAAAATCTTTTTTTATCATTTAACTAGATATTCTTAAAACTATTTTATTAGGAAAAATGGGTATTTAACCAATATCTCCTAATTTACACCCAAATCGGATCCCCTCTAATCCGATTTAATTAAACCCAAGCCCAAATTACCCCAGCCCAAACCTAAAGACCTCTACCTGGCCCATGCCCCTATAATCTTGGTTATTGATCTTTCAGATCAACGACCTCCATTCACCTTTTTTCGTTTTTTTTAACTTAAACGACCCCCTAACCTTAATCATTTCTAAAACCTAGCCGCCCTTGAATCCCCTTTTCCGGTTCTCTATGAGACCAATCCGAACCTAGCCGCCACTAATATTCTCCCCCAAACCTTTCGATTCTTTCCCGTACTATGGGATTCGGTGGTGATTTGAGGCCCATACTGGCCTATTACTTCTTCTAGTTGTTCGATTTTGTTATTCTCATGAAGGGTTCTCTAAGAGATCCAACCCAGATTTTGTTTGAAACATTTAAGAGTCTGCTTATGACCATCCCCATTTGTGAGTACTATTATCTTGTCTTTATGGCTCAAATCTCTAGTTCCAAAAAAGATTTTCTTTTATCTTAATCACTTTCTGAAAACCTTCATCTCTTACACTTTGTATCTGTTGAAATCTCTGTAGGTCTGAAATATTTTTGATTTTAAAATGAGAGTTTTCTTTTAAAAAAAATCCGTTCTCTTTGTCATCGACTAATTTTAATGTTCCGCCAAATTAGGGTTTTCACTCTTTATTATTTGTTGTATATCTGAAGTGGTGTAGAGTTTCTATAGTATTTTTCTTTAAAGGGTTTCGTATTTCCTTACTGTTGATCGATCCTAATGTTTCTCCAATAGGTTTCTCTTTCTTGTACATAGCCGTAATTTTACCAATTTTCCTCATTTATTTATCAATTTTCATCATTTATGAATATTAATTACTACTATTTGCCTTATCTGGGTTATTAGTCTAATCAGTGGTCATTAGACTTATTGCTTAACTTATTTTACTTCAATCATGATTTTTGACTTATTTCATAGGAGATTCTACCTAATATAAGTGATATTTTCCGGATTTTGTTTTATTAATTGATTAGGTTTAGCCCTAACTGATTGGTAAATTGATTGCATACTTTATTGATATGCCGTTAATTTTCCTTACCTTTTTTATTTACTCTTCTCAATGATATGTAATATTCACTTTTTTTCTTTAACACACACATAGAGACATAGAAAGGTACACAAAATTCTTGCTCTCTTACACTATCACAATCTTCTACTGTTTGCTGTTACATTGTCTAGCAGGCTGGATGCCAAGGTTAGACCTTTGGAACCTGTTTTCTTTACTTTTCTATTCCAAGTTCTTAACTGGTATTCCTCCACTTTACTATCATTCAACCCTCAATATGATTTAATTGCTGTATTTCCTGTTCTTAGCATGTCGACCTTCATTTTATAAAATTAGCATGTTCTTTGATATCAACCTGCCTATTTTTATGCTTCATGCCATTTCTCTTAATCACCATGCCTACTTACATATGATTAGACCAAGAGGCTTTCTATTTTCAGCATGTCAGCATGCATGCTTCAAGTAACCAGACCTATGCATTTTCTTGCTTTCAACATGTTTGCATGTCTGCCTCTATGACATTGTACCTATGTCTACTTGCCCAGTTCTAAGTTCTCATCCTTATCAAACTTTTGACTAAGTCATGGTCTCTAAGCCCTAATCTCTGCTTGCTTTTCTGTATGAGTTTTTGATCATAACATGTTGTCCTATGATGAATACATGCATGCATGTTAACCTAGTAATAACTAAGGGATCAAGACCATGAGAAAACTTGTTAAACTAATTGATTCTATCTGTTGTTGATTGATGTAGTTCATGGCCAAGCTCCTTCTTTTAAATCTGGAAAGTATGGACCTTTGTTTTTGACTATGTGTCTGATAGGACCTTTGTTTCAGGATGCATCTATCTATGTTATTACTCCTATGGTATTTTCACTCTTAAACTGTTTTACTCCTGGCCTGTTTTACTTCTGAACTATTTTCCTAAAATTATTTCAAAACTCAAGCTCTCTCACTCCTACTCATTGAATACCTAGGATTATGCCCCTCTAGTGTGGGTACTGCCTAGGAATCCATGAGATTCCTCCGAACTCTAGCACACAGGGGTTAGCCCTTCCACAATACAAAAACAAAAACTACTTCTCTTTAAAAAGATCCTAGTGTGACAATTAGGGTCCCTGAGGCTGTTGGAAACTTTGACATACCATGATACACTCTATTGGACACTATGAGATATGATACTTTGGACTATTTGAAGGCCTAGTTTTTTTCGGGTTTACTTTGGGCCTATCATGGCTTCCAATAGCATAGTATTATTTATTTCTGTATTTATGGTATGTGATTTTAATTATTGTAACAAATATTGGTAAAATTAGTAAAGTAGAGGGATTTTTATATACTTTTGTGTGTAAATCAGGTTGAAATCATGCTCTTAAGATTATTATAACTATTCACTTGCTTTAGAAATCATGCTCTTAGAATTAAGATGTTTGTCTACTTGCCTTAGAAACCATGCTTATAAGTTGTTGTGTGCACTTGAGAACATGTTTATAGGTTCATCATTTATTTCTAAAACTTCTACTTTCTAAAAGTTTTGCATAATCATGTCCACTAAGAAATCCTATTACTATGTTTCTACTAATCATGCATAATAATATGTTCTTTGTCATATATGAATTAGAAACCATACTTTAGGTTATCATTACATTTACCTAAATACCATGCTCATGTCGTGTAAAATCTGTAACTACTATGACAATAAGAATACATTTTAAAAAAAGAAGTCCCAACAACTAGATATCATGTTTATTAAGATAAATGCTTATAAAATGAAATCTGTAATGGTCACCACTTAGACAACATATGTGTAGAACACAACGAGTAAAATTTGCTTGTTTAAAATTGTTTTTTCACCTATTAAGACTCTAATTACGACTTCATATCATGTTATTGGACAACTAATATCCACATCTAGGTTAGCCTATAGGATAATTTAAATCTTGCACATTGTAAAATTATGCTTTGTTTAATTATTTGTTGCCCAGATTCAGCAAGCCTTAAAATCAGTAGGCAAGCTATTAGGTATCTATTGCCTTGCTTTAACACAATGCTGCATATATTCTATTTGTCATGGTCACCTAGATATCCTCCTATAGGATCATTCCAAAAATCTGAAATCTTGTTGTTTGAGACGTGCTTTTGTCTGTTTGTGTGAGGTGGTAAAAATGATATTTTAATTGTCCCTTTATGTGATTGTCCTATTTTTTTTGTTTGACGCTTAGATTTTCTCATTTTAAGTACTTTATGAGTGTCTAGAACTGCCTTAAGTAAAGGAACTAAATTCCTCCAGAGCCATAAGCAAGAAATGGGTAATGCATGCGTAGAGTATGTTTAATTAGAATCACTTATATAGCCACTAAGGGGAGGGTAATTGGGTAGTAAAGAATATGATGATCTGTGCATTAAAGTTATGTATAACACTCCAACTTCGGGACGATTACCAAGTATTGTACATAAATGATCCTATGATCTAAAAAACATAGGACCCCCTCTACTTCTTGTTTTAAAATGTAATATCCTTTGTCTGAATTGCTTTATTTTTCCGTAAGACTAATTCACCAATTCGTGTTTTGGTGAGACCTACCATTGTGGACCTTGGGGGATGCTTAACGCATTCTCCTCAAGGTTATTTCAAGTCCTTTCCCAATCTCTAGTGATGCAAACCGGTTTATGAATTATTTGCTTTAGGCGCTCCGACGCACCTTAATCCGTTAGGTGGCGACTCTTAAAAATTTCATAGCCAATTCCCTAAAGGAAATAAGTTGTTCCTAATGAATGTCGAAACTTGGACTCCCTAAGGAAAATGGGGCACGACAGGTGGTCGTAACTCTTGGATAACATTATCTTTGGACGGGTCCAACTCAAATCCTTGGTGGCTGACAATGAACTCCAACGACTTTCATGTGGGAACCCTGAATGCACATTTTGCGGAGTTCAATTTTATATTATACCTCCTTAACCTATCAAAAAACATTCTCAAGTCCTCTATGTGATCTACGACCCTCTTGGACTTGATGATGATGTCATCGACATACACAGTCTTGGGAAGAAACTCCAAGGATATACCAAGCCGGTACAGTAGAAACGTCATGGCACGACTTTAGGGATGGGAAACCCATACTCCTGGAAAGAGTATAATGACTGTTCGCAACCATGACGTGTCCGCTATTACCCTTTCAAGCATCCCTTGCCACATCTAGGTCACACTTTTTACCAAGCTGATAAAATATGAGGAACTGTGGAGGAAGACGATTTGGCTGGGCTGAGGAATTTGTTCCTGGAGGATGGGGATATGGATTGTAGTGCGATAATTGAGGAGGAGAAAGAATGCCTCACCATTCAGACTATGGAGAAAGAAGCCTTTCTCAAGACTTGGACTGCCACACTATCCTAGGCCCACCGAGTCCCTGGGTAGCTTGGCCTTTAGCCTAACATATTTCTATAGCCATGCTATGATTTTTCGGTTTTTCGGTAATTTTGCTTCAAAGATGCATTCTGTTCTGAAATTATTGATCGATTCATTGAGCCGTACTTGTTTTGGATATTTTTAAAAAGTTAACCAATGTATTGCTATTTATTATTCATTATTATCTTTCATATTTTCTTTCTATAATGTTATTATTACTTTCCTTATTGAACCAATCAATGTGACATGTAATGAGACAACGCAACATAAGGATAACGACTCAGAAGAATAAGATGAAATACTTGAGGAAATTGTCAGGGAGGTTGAGAACTATTAGAATAAACCTAAGGCTAACATTGATGAGACTGAAGCAAAAAATTTTGGAGACGCCTAGACCGCCAAGGAGACTCGCATAAGCATTCGCTTATCACCGTCACAGAAGAAAGAGTACATTCATTTCCTGAAGGAATATGACGATATCTTTGAATGGTCATATGACGACATGACCTGTCTGAGCACATCCATTGTGGCTCACAAGATTCCTACCAATCCAATGTGTCCGCTAGTGAAACAAAAACTCAGAAAGTGTGAAACACGTTCTCAAGTCGCTAAACTAAACGTGTGTTCATATTTGTAGGTTTTGATAAATGACAAACCGACGTGAACGGAACATTGACATATGCCCAAGTCCAAGCACAAGAGAAACAAAGATCAAGATTAAGTAAAGCAACAAAGTTATACATGAGTCGTTCTATATCTTGATCCGACAATTGATTCAAGACTTGGCTTCTCTCGTAAAATCATTTTTATCAAACCATGCATCTTTAATTAAAGCAAAATGATTTTCAAACATTTCATTTTAACCAAAATAAATTCTAAACATGTCTTTCAAATCTGGACAAACAAAATCGATTATGTACTTTATGATAATCGATTATGTTAAAGCAGTGTACACCAGATTTTACAAAGCTGTAACATAATCGATTATGCACCTTATGATAATCGATTATGTTAAGGCAATGTACATCAGATTTTACAAAGCTGCAAGATAATCGATTATGTACCTTAAGATAATCGATTATGTTAAGGCAGTGTACACCAGATTTTACGAAGCTGCATGATAATCGATTATGTACCTTATGATAATCGATTATGTTAAGGCAGTGTTCACCAGATTTTTCAAAGCTACAAGATAATCGATTATGTGCCTTAGACTAATCGATTATGCTGAGACAGTGAGCTTCACATTTTACAAAGTAGCAAAATAATCGATTATGGCTTTTCTGGTAATCGATTATATTAAAGACCGTTGCCAAAGTATTTTCAAACACTGAAAGATAATCGATTATGTACAATCAGACAATCGATTATGTTATGCATAAAATCGAGGATTGATTTTTGAACGTTGTCAGGTAATCGATTATACGATTTGGATAATCGATTATTCTGCTTAAAATCTGGGAATGATTTTTAAACGATTGGCAGATAATCGATTATGCAGAATCAGATAATCGATTATCCTAGCACAAAATCAGCAATTTGTGATTGGCAATTAAGCAATGGTTTTGGGTGTTTTGAGCACTATAAA
The DNA here is from genome assembly GCA_034376525.1 of Nicotiana benthamiana. Taxonomy (NCBI): domain Eukaryota; kingdom Viridiplantae; phylum Streptophyta; class Magnoliopsida; order Solanales; family Solanaceae; genus Nicotiana; species Nicotiana benthamiana. The sequence goes on from CM067325.1 coordinate 108,555,800, forward strand.
TACAACTCAAATTCACTCTTCTAAGCACAACAACTGATTACATTCTTGCTTAAGCTTACATACTCTCATTCAATCATTTTATATTCATTTCATAGCTTTTTGAGAGCCAAACTCTTGACTAAGTTGTTGCGTTCTGGAGCGTATTGTTTTTACTCATATCTACTCTATAAAGAGAGTCTTGTCTTGAGTGCTAAGTGTTTGTACACACTTGAAGGGATAGTCTAATACCTTGTTGTAAGAAGGAAAAGTAGTTCCTTGGATTGAAGTCTTGAGGTGCGGTATCCTCGAGCAGGTTGAAGTCTTGTAGAGTGTAAATCTACGAGCGAGTGTAACGGTTTGTTAGGCACCCGTAAGCTTAACGAAGTTAGTGTAAAACTCGACAGAGTCTCTCGGGGATTGGACTAAACACACGTTGTGGTGAACCAGGATAAAATCCGGTGTGTTCTCTCCTTGTCATTTTAATTACTGCACTTACGTTATTCCTGCAATTTTAATTCCGCAAATTTACATTGTTTTTTATTATAACGCTATTCACCCCCCCCCTCTAGCGTTAAGCATATATTCTAACAATTGGAATCAGAGCCATACTCTCTGAAAGACTTAACAGTTTGAGAGAAACTTTCCATGGCTTCTACTCGTAGTGTTTATGCAGGACTAGGTGAAGGACAATGCTTCACAAGGCCACCACTATTCGATGGCACAAACTATACTTATTGGAAGGAAAGAATAAGAATATTTATTCAATCAAATAATTTTCTACAATGGAAAATTATCAAGAATGGAGAGCAAATTCCAACCAAAAAGGTAGAAAATGAAATGGTGCCAATATCGGAAGATGAGTATGACGCAGACGATATTGGAAAGTGGAGAACAACGCAAAAGCGATCAACATGATGTACTGTGCTGTAAATTCCGATGACTATCGGAAAATCTCATGTTGCACCACGGCTAAGAAAATGTGGGATAAATTTGAAATTACCTACGAAGGTACGGACCAGGTAAGAGAAGCTAAAATAGATGTTCTAACCCATGAATATGAACTTTTTCATATGAAGGAAAACGAGAAGATAGATGATATGTTCGAATGATTTTCAAAAATCGTTAATGATCTTCATGCTCTTAAGAAGACTTTCACGGATAGAGAACTTGTCCGAAAAATTCTTCGAAGTCTCACTCCGGAATGGCGCTCCAAAGCCGACGCTATTCAAGAGTCAATTGGCATTACAAATGTCACAATCGACGGGCTTAGAGGTAATCTCAAAACCTATGAATCTACTATTCTTAACCCTCCTTTGGATGATCAAAGGAAACGAAGAATCGCCCTTAAAGCAAGCACGGCTCAACCTCAAAATGATGAGGATTCAAGCGACGACGATAACGAGTTCGGACTCGTTATTAAGAAATTTCACAAATTCATGCAAAAGAAGTATGAACGAAAAGGTAAGCAACAAGGAGACCAATTGAAGTGCTATGGATACGGAGAAATCGGGTATATCAAATCAAATTGTCCAAATATCAAAAAGGAGAAGAAACCATTCAAGAAACAAAGAGCATACATCTCTTGGGGAGGCGACTCCGGAGACGAATCAAGTGATGGAGAAGGAAACGAGACCGCAAACTTGTGTCTTATGGCACATGAAGAAACTCAAAATGAGGTAGGTACCACTTCTAAGAACTATTTCACTTTAGAAGAATTGCAAGATGCATTTGATGAGTTGTATAAAGAGTTTATTAGCGCTTCTAAATCTATAAAAGATTTAAGAAAACAATTTTCTTCAAAAGAAAAGGATTTGTAAAAACTTACTCTTGAAAATGAGAAATTAAAAGAGGAAAACAAGTTTTATGGCAAAAGAAGCGCCGATAAACCCAAAAGCTCAAATAAGGATTGTACTTCTTGCAAATCTCTAAAGGAAGAAGTAGAAAGTCTTAGAAACACTTTGCACAAGTTCAATTCTTCACACAAAAATCTCAATGAAGTGCTTGTAAATTTGAAATCCACTAAGCACAGTATAGGCTTTAAACACGAGCCAAAAGAAAAAGTTGAGTCCATTCCTAAACCACCTAAGACTCAACTTAGGCAAAATAAAATAAATGTCAACACTCAACCTAGAAATTTTAATTCTAGAATTGCAACTCATCCTAGAACAAATGCTAGAAGAAATAGTGGCATGTATAGACCACCTAGACAAGATTTTCGAAAACCACATCAAAACTATATTCCTAACAATAGAGTAAATACTAGAAGAAATATTGGCATGTATAGACCACCTAGACAAGATTTTTGAAAACTACATCAAAACTATATTCCTAAAAGTAGAGTGAATAAATTTAGACCTCTAAATTATTATCATCCTAGAAGAATGCACAATCCGAATGTCATTTGTCATTATTGCAATAAAATTGGACATATTGCTCCCGCATGCTTCACTAGACATAGACATTTCACTGCACGACAATCACACCAATATGTTGCACCTAACGCACAAGGACCCAAAATGGCTTGGGTACCAAAATCTCATTAATTTGTTTTGTAGGTGTGTTTGAAGAGATCAAGTGTACTTTGGTACCTTGATAGTGGATGCTCCAAACATATGACCGGGGATGCATCAAAATTCCTTCAACTAAAACCCACGGAAGGAGGAAATGTTATTTTTGGAGACAATAACAAAGGAAAGATTATCGGCATTGGATCGGTCGGTAAGGACGAATCCTCCTCCATTAAGCATATTTTGCTAGTTAAAGGTCTTAAACATAATCTCTTGAGCATAAGTCAATTATGTGACAAGGGATATCTTGTATTGTTTGACTCCGAAGAATGCTTAGTTATCCGTCGTAGTGATTTTAAAATTATCCTTCGTGGTATTAGAATGGATAATATCTATATGGTTGATCTTGAAAATTCTTCATCAAGTTATGTGAATTGTCTTTTGAGTAAAGAAGACGACATGTGGTTATGGCATCGTAGAGTAGCTCATGTAAACATGAATCTTTTAAACAAACTAGTTTCACAAGAATTAGTAATTGGTCTTCCAAACATGAAATTTGAAAAAGACTCTATTTGTGATTCATGTCAAAAAGGGAAACAAACAAAGGCTTCTTTTAAATCCAAAAATGTTGTTTCAACCACTAGACCTTTACAACTTCTACACATGGACCTTTTCGGACCTTCTAGAATTAAAAGTCATGGTGGTAATCTTTATGCTTTTGTTATTGTTGATGACTATTCTAGATTTACATGGACGTTATTTCTTGCTCATAAAAGTAATGCATTTCAAGCTTTTAAAAGTTTTCTTAAACGTGTTCAAAATGAAAAGAACACAACCGTCACTTCCATAAGAAGTGATCATGGGGGAGAGTTCGATCATAACATCTTCGCGGATTTTTGTGACGAACTCGGTATTGAACATACCTTTTCGGCTCCACGTACACCACAACAAAATGGAGTGGTAGAACGTAAAAATTGATGTCTCGAAGAGATGGCGATAACCATGCTCGATGAGGCCGAAATTCCCAAATATTTTTTGGAGGATGCCGTGAGTACCGCAAGCTATGTTTTAAACAGAGATATCATTAGACCGATACTCATGAAAACTCCCTATGAACTCTACAAGGGAAGGAAACCTAATCTTTCCCATCTTAGAGTCTTCGGTTGTAAATGTTTTATTCACAACAACGGAAAAGATAACTTGGGAATATTGGATGCGAAATCTGATGAAGGAATTTTTCTTGGTTACTCATCGCGTAGCAAAGCATATAGAGTTTTCAATAATCGAACCAAAACTGTTGAGGAATCTCCTCATGTAGTATTTTGTAAAAATGATGCTCGCTTGGCGAGAAAGGGTTCTTGTGTTGATCTTGAAGATGCTTTAAAGAAAATCAATCTTCAAGACAAGGTACAAAAGGAGGATCCAAAGGAAGTTCAAGATGAAGTCATGGAACAACCTTCGGAAGAAGTACCACCACAAGAAGAAGAATCGATGATGCCTAAGGCTTGGAGGACGTCTAAAGACCATCCTCTTGACAAGGTAATTGGCAACATCGAGAAAGGGGTAAGTACACGAAATCTTCTTAAAGACACCATAGGACATATGGCTTTTGTTTCACAAATAGAACCTAAAACCATTTCTGAAGCAATTGGGGATGAGCATTGGACCTTGGCAATGCAAGAGGAGCTTAACCAATTCAAACGTAATGATGTTTGGGAATTGGTGCCAAGACCCGATAATCACACCATAATTGGTACGAAATGGGTTTTTCGGAATAAATTAGATGAAAATGGTATAATCACTAGAAACAAAGCTAGGCTAGTTGCTAAGGGATATAATCAAGAAGAAGGCATTGATTATGAAGAAACCTATGCACCCGTTGCACGCCTAGAAGCCATTCATTTATTACTTGCTTTTTCATCATCTATGAATTTCAAATTATTTCAAATGGAAGTCAAAAGTGCCTTCCTCAATGGGTTTATTCAAGAGGAAGTGTATGTCGACCAACCCCCAGGCTTTGAAGATTTTACATCTCCCGACCATGTCTTCAAGCTTAAGAAAGCTTTATATGGTCTTAAACAAGCTCCTCGAGCTTGGTATGAACATCTAAGTAAATTTCTCTTAGACAATGAGTTTGAAAGGGGGAAAGTTGACACCACACTGTTTATCAAAAATAAAAACAATGACATTCTATTAGTTCAAAATTATGTCGATGATATTATTTTTGGTGCTACTAATGATTTTTTATGCGAGGAATTTTCTAAGTTAATGACTAGCGAATTCGAAATGTCAATGATGGGTGAGCTAAACTTCTTCTTGGGGCTGCAAGTGAAACAAATGAAAGAGAGAACTTTCATTTGCAATCCAAATATTGCAAGGAGTTGCTAAATCGTTTTGTAATGAGCAACGCCAAAGCAATGGCCACCCCAATGAGTACATCCGACCATCTTGACAAAGATGAGAAAGGTAAGGAAGTAGACACCACGAAGTATCGAGGTATCGCCCCAAGGACAGGGGGAATTATCAGACATCGGTGCAGAATAATCGATTTCTCTAAAGTCAATAATCGATTATTCCCCATTTACGTTTTATGTCTATTATGCTGGAAAATTGACATAATCGATTATACAACACTACAATCGACTATCTAACAGTTTTGGCTTTGCAGGATTTTAGCTGTTAAATATAAAAATCGATTATCACATATCCTTAATTGATTATGTTGACTTTTATTTTCAGGTGTTAAGTCACTGTGTGACAATAATCGATTATTTAAAACAGTGTAATCGATTTTTCTATTACCGTCTCGGATGTCCGTTACTACATTTCCTGAAATAATCGATTATCTCAAAAGCACAATCGATTATTCCCCGAGTCAGAAAATCACTGGGCACACTGTGTCAGAATAATTGATTACCATAGTTCCATAATCGATTATTCTCAGTTAGTATTTCAAAATAGTTACCGTTTCTGACCGTTTGCTCCTTAAATTTTTGCAGATTTTTAACTTTAATGCAATTTCATTCTTCACATTATAAATAGGTGTATTATATCTTCAATGTCTTCACTCAAACATCAATCTTAGCTCCCAAATTCTCAAAAATCTCTCAAAACTCTTCAAAGGCTATTACTATTTATTCAAAATGACGGGCAAATCTTCCAAACGAGCTCGTTCCGGCAAAAATGTTGCCTCCTCTTCCGTCACTCGTCCACTAGTTCATTGTTATAAAGATGGTTCTTATTTACGATTCAATAGTGAAGCCGAACTTACGCTTCATTGAAAAATTTGAAAATCGAGAAATCCTTCCTCCTCGATTTTCCACGGATCGTTTCCTTTATCACAGCGCCCCTCCATCCACAGCAAATATGCTTATGCAAAGCCAACTCCTTGAATTCCTATATCTTCACACTCCTTACATTCACCCTCCTCTAATTCGGGCCTTCTATTCAAATCTCGAGAAGGACGAAGATGGTGAAATTGTCCCGAACGTCAATGGAATTTCAATTCTTCTATCTGAGGCAAAAATTCAAGCCCTCACTAAACTCCCGCGCAATGTGGATGACATTTCTCTCTATACTAGGGAAGAAGGCGCGTTATTTGATGAACAATTTCTCTTCACCCAAATTGGCATCGGTGAATTTATTGCAACTCCCGACCATCGTCGTCCAACCATTACAAACATGCTCCCGGAATATTGTCTAATTATTTATTTCATCACCCGCGTTCTAAAACCGCGAAAATTCAATCACACAACTATCTCTCATGAGGATTCAAAACTCATGCATGCCATTATCACCGGGGCTCGCATCAATTGGTGCAAGTTCGTCATGACTCACTTATATGATGCAATTGGGGAAGATAAGCCACTCCCCTATGCTTTTGTCGTTATGACCATTCTTGTTGCTTCCGGTATCGACACCTCCGTCAGTCCTCACAAAAAGGCGACAAAACATTGGGAAATTCAAGAATCTTCCTTTCCCAATATCGGTGAGCATCCGCCTCCTCCTCCACCTCAAAGACGTCGTCATCCGGCCCCGTCCGATGCATCCCTCCAATCTATTTCCGAGCAACTTGCCTCCATGCCCACATCCCTAAATCGTATTGATATGAATGTCAATCGATTGACTCACGAGCTCCATGGATATTTTGATCACGTCAATTATCCGTATGCCCAAATTGTCCTTCGGAAAGATGTACCGGATGTCGAGACGGAAGTCAATGATGATAATGAAGAATGTCTTGTCTCTTTGTCTTTCTAGTTTGCATAATATTCTGTCTTTTATTTTTATGTATTTGCAATATTGTTTAATCAATAAAGAGTTAGTTATTTTTTTGCTAATGTCAAAAGGGGGAAGATATGGGCTATGCACACTAATACATATTGGCATAAATTGAGGGGGAATTCATAACTTGAGGGGGAACTCGTTGCATATCTATATACTTGTCTTGGATCGTCATTATGAATTAATTAATATGCATATCCCGATATTGGTTTGCCATTATCAAATAGGGGGAAATTGTTGAAACACGTTCTCAAGTCACTAAACTAAACGTGTGTTCATATTTGTAGGATTTGATAAATGACAAACCGACATGAACGGAACATTGACATATGCCGAAGTCCAAGCACAAGAGAAACAAAGATCAAGATTAAGTAAAGCAACAAAGTTATACATGAGCTATTATTGTGATCTTGATCCGACAATTGATTCAAGACTTGGCTTCTCTCGTAAAATCATTTTTATCAAACCATGCATCTTTAATTTAAAGCAAAATGATTTTCAATCATTTCATTTTAACCAAAATGAATTTGAAACATGTCTTTCAAATCCGGACAAACAAAATCGATTATGTACTTTATGATAATCGATTATGTTAAAGCAGTGTACACCAGATTTTACAAAGCTGTAAGATAATCGATTATGTACCTTATGATAATCGATTGTTAAGGCAGTGTACACCAGATTTTACAAAGCTACAAGATAATCAATTATGTACCTTATGGTAATCGATTATGTTAAGGCAGTGTACACCAGATTTTAAGAAGCTGCAAGATAATCGATTATGTACGTTATGATAATCGATTATGATAAGGCAGTGTTCACCAGATTTTTCAAAGCTACAAGATAATCGATTATGTGCCTTAGACTAATCGATTATGTTGAGACAGTGAGCTTCACATTTTACAAAGTAGCAAAATAATCGATTATGGCTTTTCTGGTAATCGATTATATTAAAGACCGTTGCCAAAGTATTTTCAAACACTGAAAGATAATCGATTATGTACAATCAGACAATCGATTATGTTATGCATAAAATCGAGGATTGATTTTTGAACGTTGTCAGGTAATCGATTATATGATTTGGATAATCGATTATTCTGCTTAAAATCTGGGAATGATTTTTAAACGATTGGCAGATAATCGATTATTCTGCTTAAAATCTGGGAATGATTTTTAAACAATTGGCAGATAATCGATTATGCAGAATCAGATAATCGATTATCCTAGCACAAAATCAGCAATTTGTGATTGGCAATTAAGCAATGGTTTTGGGTGTTTTGAGCACTATAAATACAACTCAAATTCACTCTTTTAAGCACAACAACTGATTACATTCTTGGTTAAGCTTACATACTCTCACTCAATCATTTTATATTCATTTCATAGCTTTTTGAGAGCCAAACACTTGACTAAGTTGTTGCGTTCTTGAGCGTATTGTTTTTACTCATATCTACTCTATAAAGAGAGTCTTGTCTTGAGTGCTAAGTGTTTGTACACACTTGAAGGGATAGTCTAATCCCTTGTTGTAAGAAGGAAAAGTAGTTCCTTGGATTGAAGTCTTGAGGTGCGGTATCCTCGAGCAGGTTGAAGTCTTGTAGAGTGTATATCTACGAGCAAGTGTAACGGTTTGTTAGGCACTCGTAAGCTTAACGAAGTTAGTGTAAAACTCAAGAGAGTCTCTCGGGGACTGGACTAACCACACATTGTGGTGAACCAGGATAAAATCCGGTGTGTTCTCTCCTTATCATTTCAATTACTGCACTTACGTTATTCCTGCAATTTTAATTCCGCAAATTTACATTGTTTTTTATTATAACGCTATTCACCCCCACTCTAGCGTTAAGCGTATATTCTAACAGAAAGTTCAAACCTGACAAGAGCTTGAAAATCAATGAAGAAGTCACTAATAAAATCAAGGCTAAGGTACTCAGGGTTGTTGAGTAACCAGCCCGGCTAGCCCACATTGTACCGGTTCCAGAGATAGATGGGATCCGGGGTTTTTGTGGACTATCAAGATTTAAATAGAGCAAGTCCCAAGGATGACTTTTCACTGCCAAATGTACACACCCTGATCGACAATTGCAACAAGTATGAACTCCAAGCCATTGTAGATTTCTTTGTGGGTTATCACCAGATCTAGATGGATGATGAAGACATAGCGAAAATAGCATTCATTACAATGTGGGGAGTGTACTGCTACAAGATGGTACCATTCGGTTTAGAGAATGCATGGCTACTTACATGAGAGCCATGATAACCATCTTCCATGATATAATACACAAGGAAATAGAGTGCAGGTTCATACCCAAACCGTGTCAGTATGCTTTCTATTTTATTAATCCACAATTTGTCATTCTAAACTGCACTGACATGTTCAATGTGGTTATAAGTTTCCCCTCATAGCCTTCTTCTATTCTTCATAATTGGGATAGTTTGACTGGTGTAAATGGGGTTACTCCTATCTCCGTGAATGATCAGCGCCTTATGAATCCATTCGAACATCAGAGCCTCGTGTATTAGGGAAGACACAGCCCAAATAGGATGTATCTTAGGTCGCCCTAATAGAAGATTGAATATAGCTGATATGTTAAGCATTTAGAATTCAACATGAATTTTGATGAAATTTTAAGCTCTTAACCTTCAATTACTGATTTTCGGTGTTGTGTAAGTTGTTTTAAGGATTGGACAAGTTTGAATAGGGTATTAGGTGTTATTGATGTTTTTCGTTGAGGTCCCGAACCTCGAGATGATTTCAGATGGTTGACAGAAAGATATGAGAGTGTCGCAGCAGGTGAAGCTTTCTTCAGCTAGTATTCTTGCTTTTGCGGCTTGGGAAACATAGAAGCGGCTCGGGCAATGCAGAAGCGAGTATGGTCAAGTTTTCAGGCTCCGTAGATGCGGTGGAAATTCCGCAGAAGATGATACACATCTGCGAGTAGGATCGCAAAAGAATTTTTTTTTGATTTTAATGAAATCGCAGAAGCAGCTCAATTTACGTAGATGCGAGACCATAGGTGTTGTCGCTTGACCGCAGAAGCAGAAACCTCTAGTCAAAAATACTGATTTCGAGGGTGTTGTTTCAGAAATTGGAAAATCAAATTTGAGCTCGGAAGAGGGAGATTTTGAGTGGGTTTTGAAGAGAATTTTTAGTTATATTCCATTAATATATAGTTAAATCCATCAACTAAATTCAAATTGAGGATCAAAATTGGGAAAATTTGGATGAAACGTCTTAGGCCAAAAATTTAGAGTTTTGAGTGGGTTTTTGATGTTCGATTTGAAAAATGTTTATATGGTTATTCTCAAGAGAGTACAAGGGTTCAGAAATTGTAAAATTTATCGGATTTTGATGCTTTGGCCTAAGAGGAATTTTGGTAATTTTGCATAATTCTCTATCATAGCTTTGAATTAAATTGTGAAATCAATTGTTTGAGATGTTATTTACAATATATAATTAAATCGAATAGATTTGATCCATTATGAGTCGAATACACATGGAACAGGCATGGTTTCTAGTTGATTTTTGTGTCGGCTCGAGGTAAGTGGCTTGTCTAACCTTAAGTGGGGAATCTTTCCCTTAGGACATGATATTTGATATTTAAATGCCGCGTACGTGAGGTGACGAGGACATGATATTTGATATTTGAATGCCTCGTACATGAAGTGACGAGCACGAACTTGAGCTAATTGTTGAAAATTCATTTCTACTTGAAGTATCTAAATTTAGTTTCCTGCATACTTACTTATTTTAAATTTTAAGTTGAACCTGTGTTAGCTTGAGAAGCATGTTTAGTTGACTTACTTGCTTATTTGAATAAACTAAATTATTTGTACTTCGTAAAACATGTTAGGCAAGAATTTATTATTACTTATTCCGATCTCAGCATTAATTCTTATATTTTGAGTTGTTATTATGTGTTTAAATTTGGGACTACGGGAAAACACCCCGGGAGATCCCCTGCACGTGTTATGTTCATGACTGAGAGTGCGGGGTACCAAGAGATCCCTGGCACAAATGTTATATATGTTAAGGATACCAAAAGATCCTTGGGATACCAAGAGATCCCTGGCACATAATTTACATATATATTTAGGATTCAAAGAGATCATTGGGATACCAAGAGATCCCTTATGTATAAGATGGGGATACGAAGAGATCCCCAGTTATTATCCATGCTGTGAGCTGTATTCCTCTGATTTTTTTTTCCAGTGTTCTATTACTGTTATTCCTTATTTATCTTGTTTAGATTCTAACTGTAGACATTATTTAAACTATTTCTGCTACCTTATAATTTATTATGTTTTATCTCAGTACGGGCCTTACCTTCCTCGTCAGTGTCTGATCGAGGTTGGGCTTGGCACTTACTGAGTACCGATGTGATGTAATCATCCCCCATTTGCACATGTTTTTGCATGTGCAAACCCAGGTACCTCCACCCGGGCGTATCATCCTCTAGGTGGAGAGATCTAGCGGAGACCAGGAGTCTCCAAATTATTCTAGCTGTAATAGATAGCTTTCCTTTCTTTCAGTTAAGACATTCTAGAGATATAGAAATATATAATATTTCCATTAGATTGTTTTTCCCTTGAGCTTTCAGGTTTTGGGATTTTGTTATAGATTTTCCGTGGTGATTGAGTTGTATATGCAGAGCATCACTTATATACAGTTTCTTTTATAGTTGTTCAAACTTAATTAATTAGTTTTTGAATGTTTAATTTTGTTTTTCAGCATTTTAGGCTTACCTATTCGTAGGGAGTAGGTGCCGTCACGACATGTTCATGGTGGGAGAACTGGGTTCGTGAAATTTTGGTATTAGAGCTCTAGGTTCATAGGAATCACAGAACACATGCCAGTTTATTAGAGTCTCGCTGATCGGTACGGAGTCATCTGTACTTATCCATGAGAGGCTATGTTACTATTTAGGAAAAATCTTCACTTCATTTGATTTCCTTGTCGTACGATATCTTTGACATCAATTCAAAACATTTCTCTTCTATTCTCTCACAGATTGTGAGGACATGTGCTACTTGGGACGATCAGGCACTCGAGCCCCCTGTTGGAGCCGTCAGAGGCTGGTGCAGGGGTAGATGATGTGGACGTGCACGTGGTGCAGTTACAGCTCCTGCGCGAGCTGCCGCTGAGGTACCCCTTGTAGATCCAGCAAAAGTTTGGGCACCTGACATGTCTACAGCCACTACTACTCTAACACTTAAGGAGATGTTAGATCAATTCATGTCTATGTACACCACCTTGGCTCAGGAAGGGTTGCATCCCCTTGTAGTTGCCACATACAAAGACGGGGGAAGGAGCATAGTCTCCCACCGCCCGCACTCTTGAGCAGTGAGTGCATGTTGAGAAGGTTCTTGTGATCATTCCTATAAAGCCTATAGTACCAGTTCAGCCCAATGATGGGTAGCTCCTTTTGAGGATGAGCAGCAGAGGCTTGAAAGATTGAAGAAGTATGATCCTTCGGTTTTCAGTCGACTAGCATCAAATGACGCCTTGGGATTTCTAGAGGAGTGCCATTTCATTCTTTTCACTATAGGTATAGCCGAATACAACGAGCTTTCCTTTACTTCCTTTCATCTTTGGGGAGCCGCCTATGATTTGTAGCGTACTTATGAGATAGACAGCCCAGTCGAGGCTGCTTCACCGACTTGGACCCAGTTCTCAAATATATTCATGTGAGACTTTGTCCCTCAGAGGCTCAAGGATGCATGGCACACAGAGTTTGAGCATTTGCACTAGGGTGCTATGACCGTTTCGAAGTATGCTATATGTTATACCAGGCTGGCAAGGCATGCACCGGCCTAGGTTGCTAGTATTTGTGAGAGGGTCCACCGATTCATTGAGGGTCCTTTTCCACCCATCAGATCTAGCATGACTCAAGAGTTTAAGATAGACATTCCTTATAAGCAGGTTGTGAGCATTGCTAGGTGGATTGAGGGTATACTCTACAGGGAGCGAGAGGAGAGAGTGGTCGAGAAGTCTTTGGAGTCAGGACACTACTCTAGTGCACGTACCCCTACAGTAGGTCCTCATGGAAGGGATTATATAGGTCACTCCATTCATTCAGCTCTTCCATTAGCCAGCAATGCTCCAGCTCCTCCTAGACCCTAGGAGCCTTACTATGCACCGCTGGTTTCTACCGCGCCTCCTGCGCGGGGTGCTTTCAGAGATCAGTCTAGTAGACCTTGCCCAAGCTAGTCACAATCACCACATCCTCCTAGAGCTTGATTTTGAGTATGGTGACACCCGCCATGTGGTGAGGGATTGCCCTAGACTTGAGAGAAGTGCACCTCCACATACCTCTCATCCACAGCGTGCTCAGCAGAGTTCTCAGGCCATGATCATAGCTCCTCGTGCTTCCCCATCTGCCCAGCCAACTAGGGGTGGAGATCAGGAGGAATAGGTCTCCCTCGAGGCCATGCCAGATATTATTCCATTCCTGCTCGTACCAAAGCTCATGCCTCCGGTTCTATCATTACAGGTATTATACTGGTTTTGCATATAGATGCATCAGTTCTATTGATCCAGGCTCCACTTATTCTTATGTGTCTTCTTATTTTTCTCTTCATTTGGGTGTAGCTCGAGATTCTTTTAGTTGTTTTATTTATGTTTCTACTCATGTGGGAGATTCTCTTATCACAGACCGCATTTATCGGTTGTGTTTGGTTACTAATCCTAATTTTTAGACTAGAGTATATATATTGTTATTCAATATGGTAGATTTTGATATTATCTTGGGCATGAAATGGTTGTTACCCCATTGTGCTATTTTTATTGTCGCACCAAAGCCGTGATGCTGGCTATGCCAGGTATTCCGCGTGTTGAGTGGAGTGCTACCTTAGATCACACTCCCAGTAGAGTTATCTCTTTTCTTAAAGCTTAGAATATGGTTGAGAAGGCGTGCGCCGCGTATTAAGCTTATGTGAGAGATGTTAGTGTTGATACCCCTTCTATTGATTCAGTCCCAGTAGTACAAGATTTTCCCGATGTGTTTCAAGATTTTTTTTCGGGCATGATGCACAATAGGGACATTGATTTTGGCAATAATTTTTTAGTAGACACTCAGCCCATTTCCATTCCTCTGTACTGTATGGATTCTCTTGAGTTTAAAGAGTTGAAGGATCAATTACAGGAATTGCTTGATAGGTGTATTATTCAGCCCACTGTTTGACCTTGGGTTATCCTATCTTGTTTGTGAAGAAAAATGGTGGTTCTATGTGTATGTCTATTAATTATTGCCAGTTGAACAAAGCGACAGTGAAGAACCATTATACGTTGCCTCGTATTGATGACCTATTCGACCAGCTTCGGGGTGCACATGTGTTTTCTAAGATTGATTTGCGCTCGGGTTACAACCAGTTGAAGATTTGGGAGCCAGATATGCCGAAGACTGCCTTCAAGACTCAGTATTGTCATCTCAAGTTACTTGTCATGTTATTTGGGCTGACCAATGCCCCACCAGCTTTTATGCATTTGATTCATAGTGTGTTCAAGCCATACCTCGACTGGTTCGTCAATGTTTTCATAGATGATATTCTTGTATGCTCCCGGAGTCAGGAAGATTATGAGCAGCACCTGAAGACCGTACTTCAGACCGTGAGAGAGAAGAAGTTATATGTAAAGTTATAAAAATGTGAGTTTTGGTTGAGTTCTTTTGCATTATTGGGCTACGTGGAATCGAGTAAGGGAATTCGGGTAGATCTAAAGAAGGTGGACGCCATGCAGAGTTGGACGCCATGCATAGTTTGCCCAGCACCTCCTCAGCACGCCATTCCAAATGTCCTTGGGTTGGCAGGTTATTACCGTTGTTTTGTGAAGGGATTTTCACCGATTGAAACCCCTATGACTAGATTGACCTAGAAGGGTGCTCCATTTCACTGGACAGAAGAGTGTGAGGCGAGCTTCTAGAAGCTCAAGATTGCTTTGACTTTAGCCCTTATTTTGATATTACCTACTGGTTTGGGGTCCAATACAGTTTATTGTGATTCCTCGCGGGTTGGCCTTGGAGAGATGTTGATGGAGGATGGTAGGGTAATTTCCTACACGTCCAGATAGTTGAAGATACCTTAGAAGAACTACCCTTTCCATAACCTTGAGCTAGCTATCATTGTTCATTCCATGAAGAACTGGCGTCATTATTCGTACGTTATGTCTTGTGAGATTTATATTGATCATAGGAGATTGCATCACTTCTTCAAGCAAAAAGATCTAAATTTGTTCTAGAGAAAGAGGTTAGAGTTGCTGAAGAATTATGATATTACTATTATTTATCACCTGGGCAAGGCCAATATGGTAGCCAATGCCTTGAGTCGCCGAGCGGAGAGTTTGGGGAGTTTTTTCATATTTACCAGCTTCAAAGTGGCCTATGGCGATGGATGGTCAGGCCTTAGCACATTAGTTTGTGAGATTGGATTTTTTGGAGCCTAGTCGGGTTCTAGCCTGTGTGGTTTCTCGATATTCATTGTTCGATCATGTTAGGGAGCGGCAGTATGTTGACCCTCATTTATTTGTTATCAGAGACACAGTTCAACATGACTATACCAAAGATGTGACCATTGGAGATGAGGGGTATTGAGGATGCAGGGTCAGATTTGTGTGCCCAATGTTGATTGGCTTCGGGAGCTGATATTAGCAGAGGCCCATATTTTATAGAATTCCATCCATCCGGGTGCCGCAATGATGTATCAGGATTTAAGGCAGCACTAGGTGGAGGCGAATGAAGAAAGATATAGTTGGATATGTAGCTAGATTCCTCAACTGTTAGCAGGTCGGTTGCTTCAGCAGATAGAGATTTTGGAGTCGAAATGGGAGAGGACCACCATGGATTTTGTAGTTGGTCTCCCTCAGACTGCGAAGAAGTTCAATGCCATTTGGGTAATTGTTGATCGGCTGACCAAGTCCGCTCATTTTATCCCTTTGTGTACTACATATTAATCCAAGTGGTTGGAAGACATTTATATCCGGCAGATTATTCGTCTGCATAGTATTCCAGTTTATATTTTTTCGGACTGGGTATTCATATTACAGTTATTAAGAGTCGTTCAGCAGGAGTTGGGTGATCAGGTGATGATGAACATCGAATTTCACCCCAAACAGATAAAAAGTTTGAGCACACTATTCAGATTCTTCAGGATATGCTCCGTGCGTGTGTGATTGAGTTTGGAGTGTCTTGGGATCATTTTTTTCCTTCGGGTTTCACCTATGAAGGGCGTTATGTTATTTTGGAAGAAAGGAAAGTTGAGTCTAAGGTTTATTGGTCATTTCAAGATTTTGGGGTGAGTTGGGGAGGTTGCTTTTGAGCTTGCCTTACCTTCCAGTTTTGTTGGGGTCCATTCGGTATTTCATGTTTCGATGCTCCAGAGATATCACGGGGACCCGTCGCAGCTATTGTATTTTAGCTCGGTCCAGTTGTAAATAATCTATCATATGTTCACGAACCAGTGGCTATATTGGACAGGTAGGTCAGAAAGTTAAAGTAAAAGAACATCACTTCAGTAAAGGTTCAGTTGCGGGGTAATCCGGTTGAGGAGGAGACTTGGGAGACCAAGCGGGATATGCGCAGCCGATATTCTCATCTTTTAACTACTTGAGGTCTGTTCTCTATGCTCTTTCGAGGACGAACGAATGTTTATTTGTGAAAGGATAATACGCCTCAGGTGGTCTTCTGAAGAATTAACGACCCGATCCCCTATTAACTGCTTCTCCTAAGTTCATTTATGCTATTTTGGGTTGCCGGGACATTCGGTGTTGGGTTTCATAGAGTTTTGGGACACTTAGACTATAAATGAGAGTTTAAGTGTTGAAAAGTAGTCTTTAGTCAGAGAAGTGTGAAGACGACATCGAAATGGAAATCCGATGGTTCTGGTAGCTCCGTTAGTTGATTTCGGGGTCGACAGCATGGTTGAAATGTATTTTGGAAGTCCGTAGCTCATTTAGGCTAGAAATGCTGAAGATTGAATTTTTGAATTTTCCGGTCCGATAATGAGTTTTTGATTTGGGGATCGGAATGGGATTCCATATGTTGTAGTAGCTCCGTCAAGTCGTTTGGGATGTGTGTGCAAAGTTTTAGGTCATCCGGACATGTTTGGTTAGGTTTTTGATCGAATATGTGTTTTGATGAAATTTGAAGTTCTTAGGCATAAATCATTGATTAATTCGGGTTTCCAGTGTTGTGTAAGGTGTTTAAGGATTGGTACAAGTTTTAGTAAGTTAGGTGTTATTGGTTGATGTCCCGGGGGCCTCGGGAATATTTCCGATGTTTGACGGGTAGATCAGAGAGTGTTGTAATAGTTGAAGCTTTTTGGTTCTGGTAGTTTCTGCCTGGGCAATGCAGAAGCGAGTTGGGGCAAGTTGTCAAGGTCCGCAGATGTAGTGGAAATTCTGTATAAGCAGAATTTTTGGATTTTAATGAAATCACAGAAGCGGCTCAATGTTTTCAGAAGCGCGACCGCAGGTGCGGTCCCTTTACCACAGAAGTGGAAACCTCTGGTCAGAAATAGTGAATTACAAGGTTTTTTATCTAAAGTTGAAAAATCAAATTCGAGCTCGGGAGAGGGCGATTCTGAGTGGGTTTTGAAGAGAATATCATTAGGTAATGTTTTCTTAATCCGTTTTTGTTATATTCCACCCATATATAGTTAAGTCCATCATTTAAATTCGAATTGACGATCAAAATTGGGAAAATGTTGAAGAAACTTCTTAGGCCAAAATTCTGAGTTTTGAGCAGGTTTTTGATGTCCGATTTGGGAGAGTTTTGTATGGTTTGACTCGTAAGAGTTCGAGGGTTCTAAAAATATAAAATTTATTCGATTCCGAGATGTTGGCCTGAGGGGCATTTTCTTGTCATTTTGCATAATTTTCCTTATTAGCTTTGAATTAAATTGTGGAATCAATTGTTTGAGATGTTATTTACAATATTTAATTGAATTGAATAAATTTGAACAATTTGGAGTCGGATACCCATGGCAAATGCGTGGTTTCTAGTTGATTTTTGTGTCCGTTCGAGATAAGTGTAATGTCTAACCTTGTAAGGGGGACCTTTCCCCTTATGACATGCTATTTGATATTTGCATGCCTCGTACATGGGGTGATGAGCGCGTACTTGAGCTAATTGTGGAAAATCCATTTCTTCTTGAAGTATTTATATTGAGTTGCCTGCTTCTTTATTTTAAATTGTATGTTCAACTTGTTTTAGCTTATAGAAGCATGTTTAGTTTACTTACTTGCTTATTTGTTTAAGCCATATTATTTGTACTCCGTGAAGCATGTTAGGCTTCAATTTGCTATTACTTCTTCCGACTTCAACATTAATTTTGATAGTTTGAGTTGTTATTATGTGTTTAAATTTCGGACTATGGGACGACCCCCTGGGAGACCCCATGCATGTGTTATGTTCTGGACTGAGAGTACGGGATACCAAGAGATCCATGGAACAGATGTTATATATATTGAGCATACAAGAGATCCTTGGGATACCAAGAGATCCCTAGAACAAATGTAATATATATATTTAGAATACCAAAAGATCCTCGGTTATTATTCATGTTGTGAGCAATATTCCCTTGATTTGTCTTGTTTTCTGCTTTCTATTATTGCTTTTCCACATTTATCCTTTTACAATTCTCATTGTAGACTTTATTTAATCTGTTTTTGTTATCTTATCATTTATTATATTTTATCTCAGTAGGGCCCTGACCTTCTTCGTCACTTCCCGGCGAGGTTAGTCTTGACACTTACTGAGTACCACTGTGGTATACTCATGCCTCTTTTGCGCATGTTTTTGCATGTGCAGAACCAGGTACCTCCATCCACGCGTATCATACCCAAGGAGGAGAGATCTAGAAGAGACTTCGAGGTACATCTGTTGCGCCCGCAAACAAGGAGTCTATAACTTATTCCAACTGTAATAGATAACTTTCCTTTTCTTTTAGTTGTTTAGACATTCTTAAGTTAGAGCATTATATCATATTTTTATTAGCCTGTGTTTCCCGTGAATTTATGAGTTTTGGGATGTTTTAATAGATTTTCTATGGAGATTGAGTTGTATATGTCGAGAGGCACTTATATACAGTTTCTCTTATAGTTCTTCAGACTTAATTACTTATTTTCGGCAACTTTAATTTGTTTCTACGCATTTTTGGCTTACTGAGTCATAGGGACTAGGTGTTGTCACGACTTGTTCATGGTGGGGTGAAGTGGGGTCGTAACAGTTCTTTTTGTAGTACTGGTCTGAACATGGTGATAAGTTGGTATATTACCGACTTATCTTGCCTTTAAACTATACTTTTGCTATGTTTATGGTGATAAAATCGTGCATTTAATGTCACTTACTTCTACTTAACAAGGTTAATGTAATTTAGAAGTGATGTCGAAGAAACCAAGTGAAAACAACTCAAAATGAAGCCAAATAAGGGAAAATCTGGGCAGGGCCCTCTGAGCTCGCAAATGCGAGATGTAACTGGGAAACGCGAACCCAAGAGCAATAGGGCAGCCATTGCAAATGCGAGATTAAACTAGCAAATGCGAACTCCACTGGAATTTGGTAGCCTTTGCAAATGCGAAGTAATTTTCGCAAATGTGAACACAGTGTAAAAAGGGGCATCTTCGCAAATGCGATCTGAATCTCGCAAATGCGAGACCAGTATGGATTAGAGGACTTCGCCAATGCGAATAATTTATGGGAACTCCGAACTCAGGATGCCTAGGCAATCTTGGGAATTGCAAACTTTTATTCGCAAATGCAAAGTGCGTGCTTTAGGCATGGGTAAATCTGGAATTTCATATTATTGATCGCCAAATATTTTAATACCTGACTAGGGTCATTTGAAATATCATCTTTTGGTTTATATTTAGTCTCTTAGACTAGAAAGAACAAGTTGGAGGCTAGGGTTTTGCACAAATACACTTGGCTTGTGAAGATTAAAGCTTGTGGGTATGGTTTTCTTACCCATTTATGTTTGTTTCTTCATTTCCTTGCCTTGTATTGATATTTAAGTTTGTCGTATTTTGTCCAACACTTGAATCTTGTTTATTGGATTATTCATAATTAAAGTGTGTATTTTATACCTTGTTGGATTATTCGCCCATTAAATCCGAATTAATTTTGGAAAATAGTTTGGGGTTGGGAAAGATTAGTTAACAAGAACTTGAGGCGCTAACCCTCATTTTATAGATTCTACCTAGGGATAGGATTGAACTACTTGTAGCCTTTCGGGTGTGCTTATTCTTCTAATTGCGATTAGGGATAATTCAATTAGGAGGTCTTGTTAGTCTTCGGAAGAAGCTAATTAAGAATTATTATACGTGGATAATTAACATTAACTCGCTCATATTTGTAAAATCGTGAGATACATTGGATCGTTACTTGAGTGTAATTCCTGATGCTTTCATACTTGTAGCCATTGATCATTTTACTTGCTTTCTATGTTAGTTTTCATATCCGCATCTTAGATATAAAAGCAATTTTCAACCCAAAATTCTTATTGTTTGGTACTACGCGACTAGCGATAATTCTCTTACATTCCTGATCGCCTCCACATTGTTCTTTGTGGGATTCGACCCCGACTCACAGATGGGTAATTATATTTCTGCGACCGTGTCAATTTCTTTTTAGCGGTGGATTTGGACGTCACCAAAATTGGCGCCGTTGCCGGGGAACAAGTTGGTGTAATTTAGGTTATTTGAGAAATAAGCAAAAGTGCTTTGATCCAAACTTGTTAATACTTGTGTAATTATTTTTCATACCTTGGGTCTATTTTTTCTTGTTAGTTTCTTGTTTATTTGATCATTATTGAGAAAAAATATATGGTGTCATGTAATGAAAATTGGTCAGATGGGAGTTGTTCATATTTTGTCGACCCTTGTCCTTATTGTGGTGGACCACACTCATGGAAACATTGTTTAAATTCTTCCGGGGGTGAATTGTGCAAATAATCTCAATCCCATGGTGGGAGTATTTGTGATAAGTGTTGTTGCCAAAATGGTTATTGGGATTATTGTGCATATTTGACTTTCCCTTCCCCAAGCCCCTACTATGATGAGTTTTCTTCTTGTGATAAAATAAACAGGGTACGGAAATGGAAGAAAGTGAGCATGGCAAAAATGGAGAGTTCAAACTCATGTTGGAGTGTCTACTTGATGAAGGAAACAAATAACAAAATGCCTTGGAACATCTTTTGGAGACAAGTCTATTAAATAAATTAGCACTCCAACGATTGCACTCACAAATGGAGGAAATGATCGAAGCCTCAATGGCTCAAAAGCCTCATAAGTGAAGGAAGACCAAGAATTTTTCTTGGAGGTTGAAAATGAAAATCCTTCCGTGGCACTTGATCCAAACCAAGAAGAATTCCTTAATGCTCAAGATGAGAAAATAATGCTCATGTACGAGACCATTCTTGAATATGAGGAGAAGCACAACTTTGATCTCGAGAACTTCAAACAAAGCTTGGCATACAATGATGAACACATCAACACTTTGGAGGATGAAATGCAAAAATTGGTTGAGGCTCAGTGTGCCCAACAACTTGAGTGTGTGGAAGAGAGCCAAGAAGAGTCCAATTCCGAGGAAGAAAGTGAGGTATACTTTGAGGAGTCAAGAATTGAACATCTGCCAACCGACTCGATGAGTGTTGTTAATGCTGACAAAAATATGGAATTGGAGTCAACCAGTAAAAATGCAATATTGCTTGATGTTGACTCTAATTCGGGGGAAAGAGAGGATGTCAAGTTAGAAGGATTGCGAAGTGAAGGCTTGAAGTCACATTTCAAGCATTTTTCAACGTTGGAATTTTGTGGTGACACGGAAGTTGAACTACATGAATCAATGAAGGAGTGCAAGGAGGAAAAGCTCAAGCAATACATTTACAGTTTGAGGAAGCAAGAAATCAAAACGACATCCCTCACTTGAAAGCCAAGAAGTGAAAAATGAGGATTCTAAGCAATGGCTCAAACATCAAATTACCACCTCCATCGCTTGAGGTCACAATCTTGATTCCACGCTAGGGGCCTAGTTATATCGTCCAAGTGGCAAGAAAAGTGGTAATGTTGTTTGCGTTGTGCCGCGACGTTAAATCAAGCGCTTCACGAGAGGCAACCCATGGGTGGTAACACCCTTTTCTCTTTTACATTATTCAAATTTTTTAGTTTATAGTGTTTGTGGGAATGCAGGGAGTTCAAAGGATCGAAAAAGAGCAACAGGCAAAATACGGTAGAGATGCGGTCGCATAACTGATCTGCGGTCCTCTTATCCACCGCAGAACAAATTAGAGAAGAGGCAGAATTGGCAAGTGGAAAATGCGGTGAATAAGATCACTCTGCGGTCCGCAGGTTCACTATGCGACCGTAGAATGGACCGCATTTGAAGCCTGGTAAAGATCCTTCAAGTCCGGTATTTCAAACTTCTCATCATTTTTGAAATTTTCTTTATTTAGAATAGCTTAGAATATTATTTGTAACTAATCTGCCAAGTTTGAGAATTTTTGGAGTTGATTTTAGCAAGTTGGGATGACGCGTTGGCAAAACCCGGTAGCTTACTGGAAATTGCAGGGCAGGGTTCACATTAGCGAACAAAATATGGCATTTGCTAACTGGGCTGAATATTGGGAACTTCGCATTTGCGATTTTGCTTTCATATTTGCGAACAAGCAGAGAAACTTGGGACTTCACAATTGCGATGGGCCCAGTCGCATTTGCGACTTCTGCGTGGCTTTAATGTTGCCTTGCTCATATTGAACCAAAATTGGCTCACTCTCTCAAATTCTTGGTCTCTCATCTCTCATCATTGTAAAGGCACAAAATATTCATCTATTATCGCAAAAACTCGGGTATGAAAGCATAAATCTATACACTCCATTCTTCTCCATGTTTACTCTCATGTTTATGTTGTTGGGTATCATGGAACCCTATAACTTTAATGGGTCACTCTTGCCCTAAATGGTTGAGAATTATTCAAAAAATTATCTGTGATTTATGGTTGAGGTTTGGTTGAGTGTGAGTGATTTTATTGGTTGTAAAAACTTGGGGAAGTCTGAGTAACCATGCTCTTGTCAATGGAAATAAAAAGTTTGCGCCTTTAATGTGTTCGATGTGAGGCTCGAATGGAATTCATTGCCAAAACCATTGTAAATTCTTCATTCTTGGTTGTTTATGAACTAAAATGCATGATATATGCTCGATTAATGATTGGGTTTGCAAAATAAAGCTTGGAATGGAAATTTTTGGGATGAGGAACTGAACTCTGTAAGAGGGGCTGCCTGGGACGATGGGACTTTGCATTTGCGATGATTTTTTATCAATTGAGAGATATGTTTGTCCCTGAAGAACATTGCAAATGCGAAATTTTTCTCGCATTTCCCTTAACTGTCAACTTCGCAATTGCAAACAAAACTTTGGATTTGCGACATCTGCAGCCCAGCTGCTCAAAAGCTGAAAATCTTGGAATTTTTTCTAAGTGTAAGTTTCAACTGTCCGCTCATTCTTTTGGAATAATTGTTTCATTTTGCACTGTTCTTCATAGTGATACCATGTTTTCAGTCTTATCACTTTTTGAGAGGTATCATAATGGAGGAAATGGACCCAAACTCTGAGGGATCTGCAAGCGAAAACCCTTTGTAAGAAGAAGAAGATGACGAGTATGCGTTTGAGTCGTAGAGCGAGGAGAGCAATTGATGCAGTATACAGGAAGAATTCTCAGCCACTTTATAATATATCATGTTTAGTTGCATTGGGGACATTGCAACATCTTTGGTTGGGGGTGGTTTCTTGCATATTTGTGATGTTTTGTTGGAAATTTGGCGGATTAGTACCTTGACTGTTGTTCATGCTTTTCATATTGTTATTTGTATGTTTTTACGCCATGTGTATATTAGTATGTTGAAATTACTTTGTTTAGTAGTTGTTATTAGTTAGCTTCTTAATTTTTATTTATTTTAGTATGTTATTTTTTGTTTGTGGCGATATCCTTGGTTTTCTTTATGCCATGGTTCTTTTTCCAAGGATGCCAATTTTTCTAGTTGAACCAGGTAATTGTAGAAAAGTTTTGTCGACTTTTCATGACAATTGATGAATTGAAAACTTTCTTAAGAGAATTAGTCTTTTAGTTAGAATTCGTTTTTGTTAATTGAGGGTATTAAATGGTTTGTGTTGGAATTGGTGCCATTGGTTGTGGCTTGCTTGGTACCAACATAGTTAATCCTCGGCATATGAATTGTTAATTGCTTAATAACAAAAACACAAAATAAAATATGTAAAGTAGTGAGGTAATGACTTTTAGACTCAAATTTTGGCTCTTTGATTCATAAATTAGTATCTTATGCTATATGCAACTTCTTTCAGTCATTGGTTCCAATTGGATTTTGGTTTGATGTTCCATTCGAATGTTCACGTGCCGTCTGTGGTGAGATTATTTGTGAATTTCCTTTGCATTTCTTGTAGTCTAGAACTTTCCTGGAATGTTCTTCAAGGAGAAATCATAGATTAACTTGGTTCGAAAAAATATAGTAGGCCTTCCTTGGACCGCTAGTATGCGTAAAAATTCCTACCCGTAAATAGTTTCCCTAGTCAACCAATTTTGAGCCTTTAACCTTATTCTTTGGCAACCATGGTACAAGCTTAATGCCTTTGATCTTAATTGATATATCTTTTGGCACCTTACCTCCCGAAGTACTTTTAAAGTGCAAACATACGCTAAAATCCTAAGTTTGGGGGTGAATTGTTAAAAAAGTTGCGATATGGAAGTTATTGAAACGGTGGAAGGTAGAAAAAAATGATAAAAAGTCAAAAAGGAAAAAAGAAAGAAAGAATATATATATATATACATAATAAAGTGAATAAAGTTGTGAATAAAGGTAAGATTCAGTGTGAAAAAGTGAAAAACGGTGGAAATGTGTTTGAAGGAAGTGGACTTTAATTGTAAATTGTGTTGTTCTTGGGGAGGTTTTGAATCACTTTCCCAAAATTGAACCATAACTTATCCAAAAACCTAAACTACAACTCTTAAGTCCTAATTTATTTTGAACCGAGTTATCTACATTAGTGAAGGAATACATAAAGGGCAATCCTATGATACTACATGTGTGCATTTGAAATCTGTTTGAGAGAGAGTGAATTCTTTCCAGTTGATATCCCATTGTTCCTTTGAAATAAAAATTATGAGTGTGGCATCCTCTCTTAGATGTGAGGGAATATGAAGTTTGAGTTGTGAACTTAGTCCCATTTTCAATTGGGAAGACTGACCAAAGAAAGTTGATTGTGATGGAGAGGCAAATTTT
Organism: Nicotiana benthamiana; assembly: GCA_034376525.1. Classification (NCBI taxonomy): domain Eukaryota; kingdom Viridiplantae; phylum Streptophyta; class Magnoliopsida; order Solanales; family Solanaceae; genus Nicotiana; species Nicotiana benthamiana. The sequence continues at coordinate 108,580,849 of CM067325.1, forward strand.
GAATCTTTAGTGTCATGACTTGATTGCTACTCTGATTCACATTGGTGCGTGAGCACTTGATTATGCGAAATGCTTGAGAGTTCATATGTTTTGGAGTAATTGTTGGTACCAATCAAAGTCATGTATTTGTACTTAATGTATATCTTCTTGTTGGCTTGGTGTGATAAGGATATGAGGCTGTTTAACCACTTGGGAAGAGGTTTTGTTGCTTTCGTTGCTTGAGGATAAGCAATAGTTCAAGTTTGGGGGTGTGATAAGTTGGTATTTTACCGACTTATCTTGCCTTTAAACTATACTTTTTCTATGTTTATGGTGATAAAATCCTGCATTTAATGTCAGTTACTTCTACTTTACTGGGTGAATGTGATTTAGAAGTGATGTCAAAGAAACCAAGTGAAAACAACTCAAAATGAAGCCAAAAGAAGGGAAAATCTGGGCAGGGCCCTCTGATCTCGCAAATGTGAGATGTAACTGGGAAATGCAAACCCAAGAGTAATAGGGCAGCCATCACAAATGCGAGATTAAACTCGCAAATGCGAGATTAAACTCGCAAATGCGAAATCCACCGGAATTTGGTAGCCTTAGCAAATGCGAAGTAATGTTTGCAAATGCGAACACAGTGTATTCGCAAATGCTATATGAATCTTGCCAATGCGAGATCAGCTGGGATCAGAGGACTTTGAAAATACGAAGAATTTATGGGAAATGCAAACTCAGGCTGCCTAAGGCAATCTTGGGAATTGCGAACTTTTGTTCGCAAATGCAAAGTGCTTGCATTAGGAATGGGAAAATGTGGAATTTGACATTATTGAACCCCAAATATTTTAATACCTGACTAGGGTCATTTGAAAAAGCATCTTTTGGCTTATTTTCAGTCTCTTAGACTAGCAAGAACAATTTGGAGGCTAGGGTTTTGCACAAACACACTTGGGTTGTGAAGATTAAAGCTTGTGGTTAAGGTTTTCTTACCCATTTATGGTTGTTTCTTCATTTCCTTGCTTTGTATTGAATATTTAAGTGTGTAGTATTTTGTCCAACACTTGAATCTTGTTTATGGGAATATTCATAATTAAAGTGTGGATTTTATACCTTGTTGTGCTTATGTATTGAATAATTTTTCTATATTTATGAAGTGAGTTGTTGTTTCTTTAATTATTGTTGTTTCTTTATGTTTCCAAAGGGATTAGCTAACCCTTGGACTCGCCCATTAACTCAGAATTAATTTTGGGAAAAGTAGTTTGTGGTTGGGAATGATTAATTAACAAGAACTTGAGGCGCTAACCCTTATTTTATAGATTCTACCTAGGGATGGGATTGAACTACTTGTAGTATTTCGGGTGTGCTTAATCTTCTAATTAGGATTAGGGATTCTTCAATTAGGAAGTGTTGTTAGTCTTCGGAAGAAGCTAATTAAGAATTATTATCCGTGGCTAATTAACATAAACTAGCTCATATTTGTAAAATCGTGAGATACATTGGATCGTTACTTGAGTGTAATTCCCGATGCTTTAATACTTGTAGCCATTTATCATTTTACTTGCTTTCTAGGTTAGTTTACATTTTCGCATCTTAGATATAAAAACAATTTTCAACCCAAATTTCTTATTGTTTGGTACTGCGCGACAAGCGATAATTCTCTTACATTCGTGATCTCCTACACATTGTTCTCTGTGTGATTCGACCCCGACTCATAGTTGGGTAATTATATTGTTGTGACCGTATAAATAGCTTTTTAGCGGTGGATTTAGACGTCACCACATGGCTGCTTCTGATCTCCACCTAGTAGCATACTCCAGGAAAGTTTGAGTTGACTTTTTCTTTAGGTTCTTGATATAGAAGACATCTGGTGTATTTTCTGCATTAAACCTGAAATGGTCCGTAAATCCTGATGTCATGCTCACCTAATTGGCCCACTTCATAAGGTTCTGGCATATGTACCAGGACAAGGAATTTACGGTAAGACTTCTTTTGAAGAGCTTCATTCGGATCGTTTCATCTTTCTATACCCCACAAGCTCCGCACAATAAGTTCTCAAATGAACCTTGCAATCACCCGTTCCTTCAAACATTTTGAACATAGGAGGTTTGTAGCCTTCCGGCACCTTCGCGCCTTGTTGTATGCTCAGATCCTCATAATTAAGAACTTTTACCCCTTTACCTGCCTCAATACCCTGAACTCGACTTGTCAATTTCTTGATTTCCTCTACCATATTCTTGGAGATATTCTAACAGCCAAACTTGCTGCAGCAAATTGCATCCCTTGAAGTATTGTGCAACTTCTAAATGCGCTCCAAGGCCCGGTACCCGTCTGCAATGATCATGAGGACAATGGTATATATCGGCCCCTCGATCCTGTCCATAAACATTTTAGCCACCATAGGCTGCCTGGTGTGGATTCTCTCTCCTTGGATCAGGAACACTAGCATACCCAAGAAACACATCATGAACACAAAGTCCATCTGGTGAATCCAACACAAAGAGGTTATGGAGAATTAATCATCGAAAATACAGCAAGACTAGGTGTGACCGTATCATTCATAGAAGAAGTCGAAGGGTATGTAGGAGTTTTTCAGGCACTTCAAGTCTTCATTCTTTTTTAACCCCATCATCTTAAGAAATCCCCAGGTGGTGCGATTTTTGGTGCCAATAAACCAGGGCTATGCCAAGTCAGCCTAGAAAATCCCCCCATTTCTTCCAAGAGATGGGTCATTTCTATGTCTCCAAAGCGAAATACAACCTTTCTTTGTCCCAGAACATGATGGCAGCCTCGATCAACATTTAGTTCTGCTGGAGGTTAAACATAAAAGGAAAATTTCCTATGACCCTTTTCACATGATTTTGGTCACTTGATGTAAGATTCCTACACCAATATTGCATTAGTGATGGTATGTTACCGACCATGCCAAACCTGGGGACTTCGTGCCTCCTTTTCTACGAAACAAATATGTTTGGCCCTTTCCCCCTCAGGTTCGTCTATTTATACAACAATGATTAGCAAATTGGCACTTATTTGTCCAAAATTAATGCACACAATCATGATTACGTTCGTTGGGATTATGGAAATATAGATTGACATAGGACGAGGCTTGTCATAAAGGGTTATTATGTGGACAACATATTAAGCCAGCTAGATATTGCCATGATGCATGTACAATTAAACAGAGTTAGGTTTCTATAGAGGTCTGGACTGGTACCCTCAAGCAGATGACTTGAGAAAGAAATGCATGCAACCAACAATTGCACAGTTGATCGACTACTTACCAAAAATATGCATTTCAACATTTAGTGGGGGATATATATAGGAAGAGCACAAGAAGCCATAAAGTGTTGCTATAGTAATGATTGCGCACGAGTGGAGGATGATGTTAAGCATGATTTATGCAACAATAAATAGCAAGTTATCACGTATTTGCACGTATAAAATTATAAATGCAAATTTTAAATAATTAATAGATATTTGTTTGGTCATGAAAGGAAATTTTTATATTAATTTATTAGAAATATTATAGGTAGCTAATTTCATAGTAATACAAGAAGGTGACGTTGAAAAGTGCTGCTGCATGGGGTGAGCAGTAGTGAAGAAAGAAGGGACATTAGGAGAATGCCCAATATGATAGTGTTTGATAACATGTCTATATGCAGTCCTCGCTTGGTCAGCAAGTAGTTGCTCGAGGAAATTGTTTGATGGTCGACTGAAAATAGTTGTAGTGCCCTGAGAGAGATGATTTGATCCATGTTGCGCAGATGATGTGCTGCGTAGTTTTGCTCCCTATATGTACGAGTCATTGGTGGATCACCCAACTGCTGAAGTAAGGACCTGCATTCCAATAAAGAGGATAATTAATGAAGATTATTGTAAGATATCATTGTTATTACCTCAGTATAGTCTATGTTAACTTCTGGTGGTGTTACTGTGCAAGTTTAAGACCTTATAGCAAGGCTTGTAATTCCATGCACGTAGAATTTCCCGTTGATGATGAGCCCATAAAGCCCAAAAGACAGTGACCTTCTGAATATCTCAAAAGTCCCCCATATCCATTGGATGAGGAGAGAGCCTTATCCGCTCCATCTGTACAAAACCTATAGGTTCCCCCTAGCTGGTGGATGCAATTTAGTATGCATAGTTGTTCCAGTGTGGTGTGTGATCTGTCCTTTTTGGTAATGACTAATTAGGTAGTGGAATTCGACAGCTCGGGAGAGGAGCTGTTTTGTAGAGGGAGGTTATTAGTACAGTAAGAGTTAAAAAGCAAGTGATTCCTTAACTTCCTAACATGCCATATGATATGGGGAATAAGTATGGCAGGACGCAGGTTATAGGGTAGGTGATTTGCATTTTGTTTGATGAAATGGATTTTTTCAACATGAGGTAAAGACTGAGTGTTACATTGATGGATGTAAGGGCTCAACCCTAGTTAATAATATATTCCATTAGTATGTGGAAAATCAAAGAGGTGGTGGTTTATATTTTCATTATCATGATTACATAGGCGGCAAATATTGGAGGGGATAGCCTTTAGAAAATGTTGGTAAGAGGCATTTTGGACGAGTTGATGCGATATTAACCAAAGGAAGTTAATTATTTTTCGTGGAAGTGGTAGCCTTCAAATCCAATGGTGATGGTATGGTGGAGCAAGCTCTTGTGGCATGTTTTTTTTTTTTTTGGCAATTCACTACCCAAGTGCCTAGGGCTAGTTTTTCTATTAATAGCAGAAAAGAAAATAACTACAATTAGGAAAAGTACAAATAAGGGGGACAATAGCACCGGTATCGTTACCCATCTAACAAACACCGGGCTAACCTTACCGTACTAATCCTATTGAGGATTGTAAACCTCATTTACTAGCAAGCATGTAAAAAATATGAACTTGAAAGTACCAAGTACTCTATTATCGCCATAGAGTTTATAACACACCCTATGATGCTATTACAAGTGATGATGCTTAGAAAATGATAAACTAAAACAACGTAGAAGTTATATTCTTGCTCTACATTTATCAAACTTGTGAGTTCTTCAATTTGAACTTCCTTAAAATCCTTTTTAATGGTCTTCAAATAATCTTCAAAGTTCTTCATTTCTTGTCGGATCTATTGGACCTCGTAGATGTGGAGGTTGAAACCCCATTTTCCTTTGCAACTCTCATTGGTAGTTGCCTGAGTGTTATTTCTTGAGCCACCTTCGTTTTATCACTATTCTTCGGAGATAAATCTTCGAGTGTAGTCACCTCCTAAGGACAAGATTCAGTCAATTCATCTACTTTTGTTTCATGGTAGCTAGCAATACGCAGGTTGGTCTCAAGTTTTTAATTAATTTCATCTTGCAAAACCATCCACAATGGTTTATGCCTTTTCAATTTCCTTGCACTACATTGTTCATGCCTCTTTGACACGCAAAATTTCTACTTTTGTGCAGTCGTTTTTGAACCAGATAATCAAAATCACTCTACTCTTGTTGCATGTAGTAGAGTTATTTAACGAAAAATTGCCCATTAAAGGTTAAGCCCTAGATGATTTTATCTGTCGTGTGGTTATTTGATAAGAAAGGAATGTAAACTTTTTTTTACATATCTTCCACGATGTTTTCAAGCATTGCAGAAGGTAATAAGTTGATATTAATAGTGTGGTTGCTAATGTAACTAGATAGGGTTTTTTGCGTCTCATTAATTTGAAGAGGTCCCTCTATTATGTGGTGAAGAATTTTATTAGGACCTATCCAAGGGTTGTGCCACATTTTTATGTTGGTGACCAATGCAATATGCCTAAGAAACCCTTTTTGGCAGGAATTCCACCCAACGAAAATATTTTTCCATGTATTAGAAGCATGAGCTCCCGATTGACGAGATAAGTATATATTTTGTAGGGTGGAAGCCCAAAGAGATTGTGGATTATTAAAAAATATCCAAGAAAGATTGCCCCGTAAGGCAATATTCTTGTTTGTAATTTTTTGAATTCCTAGCCCCCAATCCTTTTTGTTCCTTTGGACGATAGACCATTTCAGTAAATGAATCCATTTTTTTGTGTTTGGTGGTTCCCCAGAGAATTATTGTTGGTAACAGTTCATTATAGAAGTGATTATAGGCGATTATTTAATAACTTGCATGACATGATTTGGTAGAGAGTTTAAAGTAGATTGTATTAAAGTAGTTCTCTCTGACATAATTAAGAAGTTGGATTTCCAATCGGATAATCAAGTTTTGAAATTGTCGAGAAGGTATGGAAAATCATTCGTAGAGGGGTTTTTCACAAAAACAGGGACGTCCAAATATTTGCCAAAGTGGGTGCCTTCCTTCATATTGAAAAAAGAGAACAAATAATTTATCATAAGGCTTAGTATTTTGGGAGAAGAAAATTTTTGATTTGAGAAAATTTATACTCTGGCCAGACTTTTGGATGAATATAGTTAGCGAATCAGTTATGGTGTGGACAAATGAGGTAGTTTAACGAGAAGTTAATTTGATATCATCGGCAAAAAGAAGGTAGTATAATAGGGGTCCCTTAGAGGATAGTTTAATGGCTTTCCATTGTTGTTAATCAACAAGTTGATATATTTGGCGTGAGAGTCGTTCTAGACATAAGAGGTAAATATAAGTTGTTAATTGCCTTGGAAGATACCCCTCGTGGGTTGGAAGAATAGGGAGGGGTGTCCATTGATAATGATAGATATTGAACTAGTAGTTATGCAAGACATAATAATAGAGATGAGTTTGGGTAAAAAATTAAAGAAGTGAAGAGTTTCTTTGATGAATCCCCATTCCATTTTATCAAAGGCTTTTTCTTAATACAACTTTAGTATGAAGTTTCCGTGTTTTCCTTTCATTTTTCTAAGTTTGTGCAATATTTCTTGTATAATTATTGCATTATCTGAGGCACGACGTCCTTTTAAAAAGATGAATTGTTATGGACTAATAATTTTATAAATAATAGGTTTAATACTTAACACTATTTATTTAGTATTAATTTTGTATATGGTGTTACAAAGGCCAATTGGACGAAACTGGAAAACCGTGGCGGGATTTTCATTTTAGGAATCATGCATAAATAGGTAGTGTTTGCTTCTGTTGGTATTTTACCAGATTGGAAAACTTCATTGCAAAATGAAATGACAGAGAGAGATAGAGATTTGAATCCAATAGATTAGATAGAAAAAATCATGTAGGCAATTGAGGCCAGGTGTTTTGAGGGGTTTAAAGGATTGAATCGTTTGAAAGATTTCTTTTATACAGGGTGGTATTGAAAGAAACGGGTGGTCATTGTGTGCAAGAATATCAGCATAGTGACTTATTATATGGATAGGGGAGTGGGTGTGAGACATGGTAAATAAAGTGTTATAATAATAAGTTATTAGAGAGTCAACTTGGGGTTTCTCAGTGATCAAATTACCCCCTAAGTCTTTAAGGGTAGTAATTCTATTTTTCATCTCCTTTGGAGGGTCATTATGTGGAAAACTTTTGTATTGGCATCACCTTATTGACGCCAGTTTATTCTAGATTTAAGACTCCACAAATCCTCTTCGACACGTAATAGATGATTATATTCAAAGATATGATCTTCTTTAAGCAATGGTAGAAAATGGTTGGTGGGTATTTTGGTCAAGATTGAAAAATACTTAGGCGGGCTAGGAATATTATTTGTTTCTTAAAAATAATACCAAAGGTGAGTTTATTCCATTGTTGTACCTCCTCCGTAAAATTATCTGTAGCACTAAGCGGTTTTGATTATGATCCCAATTATGAATAATAAGGTTGATGAATGAAGGGCGAGAAGTACAAATTGGTTCAAAGTGAAAAATAGTTTTACAATGATAAGGAGGTTATAGATTAAGTAAGAGCGGGCAATGATCAGAGTGAGTTCGAGGGAGATGTTGGACATTAGCATCAGGAAATAATGAGATCTAGTCAGAATTGGCAACAAATCTATCAATCCTTTCATGTATCCTATTACCTAGAGTGCATTTATTAGTCCAACTATACCTACTACCTCTATAACCCAAGTCTAGTAATTTGATGTAATATAGACAACTAATAAATTGATCACGTCTATTATTATTAATAGGGTTCCCCCCATACTTTTCATTCGCCCTAGTAACTTCGTTAAAGTCCCCATTTATTAACCAAGATAGGTTCGGATGATTATGTAATTGTTTTAAACATTCCCACAAATGGTTCTGGCAGGTCTATTATTCTTAACGTAAATTACGGTGAATAACTAACTTGAAGGAAAAGGTGGTACCTAGACATTGGACTCGATGGCATCAGGAGCCACTTCAATTTGGTCAAAATGCACAAGGTCTCCTTGCCAAAGGAGTGCAATGCCTTTGGATATGCTCTGAGTTGCACCTATGCTAAATGAGTAAACCCAAAGTCCCTTTTCAAGTGTGCATGGATCTGTACATGGGTTTCCAAGAGAGCTACCAAAGCTGGTTGGTTATAATTTCAAAGAGATAATAAATTTCTCTTAAAATCAAGGGATTGAGCTCAATGACAATTCCAAATAATGAACTGCACTAGACGACTAGGGCTGGGAGGTGGCGATGGAGTCTGTTGTGTCTCCATTAAAGTGGTGTTCATGCTGCGTAGTGAGGGTATCAGAACTACCCTATATTTTCGTACCTCGGGCTTGGTTGTGGGACGAAGATTGAATTAGCAACTTTGAAGTTTCTTTGGACACATTATAACAATTTTTCTTACATATTGTTCTTTTAGGTCGTAATGTTTGTTTTTTGAGGAAGAAAAGAATGGGGCGTGTCTCCCTGTTATCTACTATATCTGCTCCGACTTCTAGCTGGGCTATTTCTTCAAGACCGTTAAGAGGTTTGTTCTTGATGATATGGCATGGCGTGTGCATGCAACAGATGTAGGATGTATAGTGTTTTTTGAGGTTGAATCCACGGCACAAATGAGTGGGGTTGCAGTTGAGGGGGTGGAATGGAAACCCCATCACAGAATTCTTGTTGGGATACATTGGAGGTAGTGAAGTATGGAGTTGCATGTGTTGCATGTTGGAGGGTGGGTGCATGGCCCATAGATATTGCTTGTATAAGTCCACACCCATCCTCATTAGTGCCATGTCTGCCAGATTTTGAATGACTAGTATCACTTCTTGGTTCTCCACCTCCATCATGAAAGTGAGGGCATGGACTTGGAGGCTCATCTTGAGCCAAGACTGGGGGTATGGTTGTATGGGTGTGTATTGGGTGAGGAATAAGGGGGGTTGGTGTAGTGTTAGGTTTTTCCAAGGATGGTTGGGCAAGGGATTCTTGGTAATGGGGTGTCAAAGGAGAGGGTTGTTCGAGTAGGCTTGAGTTTTCCGATGTAGGTGGTTTAGACCCAATTGGTTCATGGGGTGATATATTAGGGGAAGTAGTAATTAGTTCTTTTCGTACAGAAGTAGTATTAGCTAATGTATGAGGTATTAATTGATTTAACTGAGTCGTGGGAGATAGAGTAATGTCAAAACATGGAATTTCATTTGATATTGGTCATGATGGCGGGGGATTGAGTGTCGAGAATGTGATTTTGGGTAGATGTTCCGGTGTCTGTGCTTGAAATAGAGAGGAGAGAAATTTGTTTAGGCTTGTGGTGACATCTATTTAGGGCCGTCATGAGGGTGGTTGCCGGAGTCCATAGACTAGACAAATATGTCCTGGTAATCTTAAGCTAGTGAGCTAGCAGCAGTGTAGAGATAGGAATCCATGTAGCTGTCTATGGTAGGTGTTTGGCTTGACGTGGCAAGAGGGAAAGCTGAATGATGTTTTTGGGTCAGTGAAGTGGTAAGGGAGTAGGAATTTGGGTCAGTGATGTTGGGATGGACTTTCGAGAGTAGTGAGCCTTAATTTTTTGTGGAAGGACTAGGTTGAGGAAAATCTGAGGAGTGCTATGTATCGGTATTTAGAAGGGCTAAAATGCCTTTTCAAAAGAATTGGCCAGGGGTAGTAATGTGAGCAGTTAAGCTAGGGAGTAATGGGGAAGGGCGTAAGTTCTTTAGAGACATACCTGGTAGCCATGCTGCGTGAATGTCTGGGCTCTTTTTGCTATGTGTGACGATCTTGTAGAGGATGTTGGTTTTGTAATTTTGCTTTAGAAGCTAAAGAACCTGTAGTGTGTGCAGGGCTAGTATGTTTATGGTAAGTGGGGAAAGACACTGTTTGCCATTCATTGATGGTTGCAGTGGTAGAAGATGATGGAGTATCATGTGAATGTGAGGTGTGCTCATGCTGTGTAAAAAAGTAGAAGAGGATGGCTTAGGGGGGTTGCGTGGGTAGGAGCATAACGAGTTGGTGTGTCCTAAACATCTATAGGGAGTGCAAAGAATAGATCCCTTCATAAAGGATTTCTTGCGTGTGATTCCTATGAAAACATGATGATTTACCGTTTACTATAATAGGACATCAATGCAAATCCTTGCATATTTACCTCGAGTAGTTGACGAGGGACATGTATCTATTTTGAGTAGTGTTCCGATCTTGGATCCCACTCTGTGTAGTATATCAAAATCATAAAATTATGTGGGTAGTTCAAGTAGACGTATCAAAACTGCTGAGTATGTGAGTGTGCGTTGAATGCTATAAACTTGGACTCCCATTTGCGTACAGATAAGAAATGATTAAAAATGAGCCAAGGCCGTCCATGTAATGCTTTGTGCATTTTGTCTTCCTGTTGAAATTTTAGCAGGTAGAAATCAAAACCTAGATCAATGGCTGATAGGTCCTTTGTAGTTTGCCATAGGAAAACTAATCTTGTTTTCAAAGCCTAGTGCCCAATTGGGCGTCCAAATAGTTTAACTATTACGGAGTATTTCCATGGTGAGTAGAGTCTAGTTTTATCTGCAAAGGTGAGGGGTAGAAAGCAGTCATGTTGTAGGTGATTTTTGTTTTGTCGGATAAACCTAAAGGTGGTGTTTTATTGTGGATTGTGGTGTTGATATCTTGGTGGACCAGGTGTTGGTTAAGGAGGGTCTCTTTGAAAGAAGATTTGACAGTTGAGTGATTGTGTGGAGGGGAATCTATATGCATATTACTATGGTCAGGTGGTTCAGTGGTGGAGGGAGTGGTGGGGCTGGATGTAGGTTTTATGGTAGTAGGCGATTTGGAGGAGAAAGAAGTCTGGTGAGAGTAGATAAAGGGATGAGTTTCTCTGTCTAACCCATTGCTTATTGTATGCAATTAAAATATAGTTATGAACGATAATAAGGAGACAAGACAGGTGTTGATACCTAATTTTTTTCTATATATTTTTAATATGCAAAATACATTCAAAATAGCATTTGCATGCATATATAAGTGTGTCCAAATATTTTACTATTTCCCTTAATTTTTAAAGATTTTTAATTAATTTATTGCCCTGTTTTATCTATAAAAATCCAATATTTGTTCTCAAAATTATCGTTTTGGTAATAAATTTATTGCATTTTCATACCAATACTAAAATTTGGCTAATATAGTTTTTGCATATTTTTAGAAAGTCATTTAGTATTTTTAAAGTTAAATTGTATGCAATTACAATATTGACTTCTTTTAGGATTAATTACGTCTATATTCATAAAAATTAGGTCTGATATTTTTCATTGGTTAATTATGTATTATAAATAATTTGTGTACCTTCAATTTATTTCCATAAATCAATTTATTATTTTTTATAAATTAATTAGAAAAAATTAGCTATTTAAATACTCGCCATATTTTATTTCATTTAAAGCCCAATTTTGCCCCGAATTGAACCCAGTTGGAAACTATTTAACCCCGACCCAATTTCAATTTAATATGAACCAAACACATTTTAAAACACGGAATCCACCTACATATTTAATCCAGACTGTTGATCTCTCAAAATAATTGTCCAAATAATTGCTTTCCTTTTTAATTTCCATACAACCCCAAAACCTAATCTATTTCCCCAAATTTTCCACCTTTAGATGTTCTCTCATCCCCACTCTTCTCTCAGACCTACCATAGACTCCTCCATTCCCTTCGTCTCTGGTCATCTCCGGTGACTATCCCTTTCAACCCAAGCCCCTAATGGGGTCTCTTATGACCTAACTCATCATCTCTAAGACCTTCAAGGATCCTGGGCCATGTTTATTTGGACCTAGGGTTTCTGTTCCTGTTACTTATAGGTTCTCCAGTATGATTTTAGGCAAAATCACAGCTTATCTGTCATGATCGGTGAAGTTTCAACAAGTTCTTCAAATTTTTACTTGGATTTCCTTTTGAAAACTTAACTCCCTCCTAAATCTCTCAAATTTACATTATTTTTATGCTTATAGCCTATTTTCTTCTGTGATTTGCTTTTCTCGAGCTTTCTTCTGAAAGATCTTCTACTCTAAACCGTTTTTACTTCTTTTGAAAATTAGGATTTTCAGAGTTCTTTCTATGCCTGACTCAGCTGTTTTCTTCCTGATTAAACCTTTTTTCCTTGTTTATCTTCACCGATTCTATGTTCATTCTACTTTTTAACTCAACTCTGTAAGAAGTCCTAATTTCTTACAAATTTTCTTTAGTTGTTTCTGTGTATTAGCCTGGTTTTCTTTATTTGGTCGTTAGCATGATTTCTTAGTCTTGGTTATGTGTGTTAGCCAGATTTTCTCTTCCTTGGTTCTGTGTATTAGCATGACTTTCTTTGCATGGGTTCTGTGTCTTAGCATAACCTTCTTTGCCTTGGTTCTGTGTGCTAGACTATTTACATGATTCTTGTTAGTGTCTCGTGGCCACCAGGCTTCAAATATGTCCTACAGAATGTTAGCCTACTTATACCACCTCTGAATAATTGTGTTTGCTCGACTCTTGTTTCTTTCTAACTATATGGTTAATTTTGTTGGCTATTCTTGTTTATTTGCCCCAATTTATATTTTGAAAATACAGAATCATGACTTCCCATGATTGTTTCGCATTTTCCATACCTGTTGGTAATTGAAAGATTTCCTTTCAAAGCCCTAGAATTCTACGAGTCTGTTTAGATTAACAGATTTCATTACCTTATCTGCTATGGTACCTTGTACTAGTGAGCCTTTCCTTAATTGGATTTTTCTAAATTCGGTCCTAATTAACTACTCTATGCCTACTGAACGTTAACTCCTTCCTTATTTAATTATGCACTGATTTTTCTTCTTGCTTTATACGGTACTAAATCTTTCCATTTGATCTTGATTCCTCTAACTTAAGGGAGTACTTCCTTGATTTGATAATTGATTGATACTGAGTTGTTAAATTAATGTCACGGCTCAAACCCCGGTCGTGATGGAGCCGAACACCTTGTTAGGCAAACCCGACCATTTAGTCAATTCCTAGCCAAATCATTAACTTAAATTAACAAGTTTAGCAAAACATTCTCAGTTTAATATTAATAAAACACTACGAAATCCGAAGCCAAAAAATAAAACAGCCTCAAAGGATCCGGCATCAAAAGTATGAGCCTTTAAGTACAACCGAACAGTATCCTAAACATAGAAAAATCTAGATACGAAAACTAAAGGTAGATAAGAGGAGAATTCAGGTCATGCGAATGGCAGCAGCTACCTTGACAACTTTTGTGCTGAACTAGGAACAACAGATAGTCGCAACTAAACGTCAGGGATCCATGTATGTGCACACAAGGTGCAAGGAGTAGAGTGAGTACTTCAAACTCAGTGAGTAATAGAAATAAAAAGGAACTGAATGTAAGAAATCCGGTAAGAACACTATACAGTTCTAATATCAGCAGTAAGGACACTAAATAAGTACTAAACCGGGAAAAGAAACTGATAAATTCTTCTCTATTCCTCCGAAAAGTTACTAACACATCTGCAGTGCACATCCCGATCCAATATAATGCATAATATACTGCAACGCACTTCCCAATTAAATAAAGATATATATAATAATGCGGCGCACAGCTCGATCCAAAGCTTCTCCACTTCCGTGTTTCTTTTCCTGCTTTGCTAATCTTCCCCTCTAACGCGGGTCGGGTGGGGATAGGCGCTGGAGGAAGAAACCTAAATATAGTCGACTGCGCTCAATGGGTATGTGTGCAGACTCTAGAGGGGCTCCTTCATCCCAAGCTCTGTAATACTACAGCTTGCAATCGGATCCATGTAATATATCATTGCAGGGTGTAGTTCGATCCATATAATGTATTACTGCAGCGTGAAGTCAGATCCAAATAAATAATATACTACTGCAGCGTGCAGTCCAATCCAATACATGTATATGTATATACTGCCCCGGCGTGCAGCCTGATCCGGTGTATATCAATTATCCTCGCTACGGGGTCCTTGGCCCCTCTTAGTCAGCATAGACTTGGCCTCTCGGTCCCACTCACTTAAGACAGGGTATTCAACCCTAGGCATTGTTCATTTAGGGTGCAAGTTACTACATTCTTTTTGTTTCATGATTCACAGTTAAGTTCAAGACAAATAGTGGGTGTTCGATAGGTACAATGAGGTCAATTAGCTTAACATGCTCCCTAGGAGTTCTACAGATCGGCACAAGGCCCCAAACATGGCAACTAGCCAAAAATATAAGGGTAAAAGCTCAGTCTCAGTCAACAACTGCAGTAAGTCATCAATCGGGATGGGCCAAGTCCGAGTACCTTGTAGTAGTATCACCACGCCCAACACATGGCGCGTGTTTCATCTCAACATAGCATAGCACAGTGCTAACACAGGGTTTTAAACCATTAGTATATCATTCATATCCATTACTAACCTCAAACCGGCCAAAATCCTAGCTCGTCTTGTGCTTTCCTCGCAAATCGACCTCATCGAGTGCATAATCTGACCAAAACCACAAGGAATATGTTATAATAGGCTAATGGGACTTAACCCAACAGAAAGAGCTTGAAAAACACCCAAAAATATGAAGTTGGCAAAACCCGAGCCCCAGACGCACTTCTCAAAAATTAAAAAGTTCACATCACGGGATTCCTCGTCTCCCCACGAGTTCGTTCATATAAAATTTACCAAATTCGGGGTCCGTTTGACCTCTCAAATTACCAATTTACTCTCTCTTAGGTTTCAAGCCCTAACCACCATTTCCTTCCTTAAAAAACTTGAATTTCAGTGTTTAATCTACTATTTTACACCATATACACATAATCCGAGGCCAAGAATCATTACCCGAAGGAAACCCTCTAAACCCTCTTCAAAATCGCCCAAGAATCGCCCTTATTTTCTCCCTTCTCTTTCAAATTAAGAAATCACTGTTCACTATACCAGGTCGATTTCCGCTTACGCGGTCAACTAACCGCTGCTGCGGTCACCGCTTATGCAGCCACACGACCGCTTCTGTGGTCTCACTTAAATCATACAGATCGCTTCTGTGGTCAAAATACCTCTTCTGCAGCAACCTCTTATGCGGTTCCCAAGTCGCTCCAACGGTCCAAGTCGGCCCTTCCTCCAGACGCTTTTGCGGATAACCAGCCGCTTCTGCTGTAAATGCTTTAGCGATCCCTATTCCGTAGAAGCGGAAATAGCAGAAGTCATGCCTTATTTTCATGCAACAACTCCAAAAACCTCCGTTCAACCACCCGAATTCACCCTCGAGGCCGCCGGGACCCCAACCAAAAGCACAAACCAAAACGCAAACGTTAACATCAAAATCCTCAATAACGACCAATTGAAAGGCTAAATTTCATAAAATCTTCCTAATTGCATATTCGATCAAAAACCCGACCTAAACACCTCCGAATGATCTGAAAATTTGCACACATATCAGAAATCACCTAACGGAGCTACTAAAACTCTAGAAATCCCATTACAACCCCCGGATCAAAATCTCACCTATCAACCACAACTCGCCAAAATTCAAGCTTGGCCAATTCAACCCAAATTCTACACCGGACGTCCAATTTCAATTACGATTTCACTCCCAAGTCATAAATCAGCACCCGAAACTAAACGAATCATCGTAAATCCATTCCGAGCCCTAGAACTCATAAGTCAACATCTGGTTGACTTTTCCGAACTAACCTTCTCTTAAAGAGACTAATTGTCTCAATTCCAAACAAACTGTCCAAATCACTTTAAACTCTACAAACACATATAATAAAACATATAGAAGCATAAAACGGGGAAAATAGGGGGGTAACTCACTTGATAACAAGTCGGGTCGTCACATCCTCCCCAATAAAACAAATGCTCATCCTCGATCGGGTAATGAAACATACCCGGAGCCTCAAACAACAGAGGATATCTGCTCCGTATCTCCTGCTCGATCTCCCAAGTGGCCTCCTCCACAGGCCAACCTCCACTGCACCTTTACCAAAGCTATGTCCTTTGATCTCAACTTTCGAACCTGATGACCCAAAATTGCCATTGGCTCCACATCGTAATTCAAGTTCTCATCTAACTTGATCGTGCTGAAGTCCAATACATGAGACGGGTCTCAAACATACTTCCTAAGCATAGAAACATGAAACACCGAGTGAACTCCCGACAAGATGGGTGGGAAGGCAATCATATAACCACCTCCCCAATCCTCATGAGTATCTCAAAAGGTCCAATGAACCGCGGACTCAGCTTCCCATTCTTTGCAAAAACTCATGACGCATTTCATAGGCAAAACCTTCAACAACACCTTCTCTCCCACCATATAAGATACATCCCAAACCTTTAGATCCGCATATCTCTTTTGACACGACTGAGCCCTATGAAGTCTTTCCTAGATAACTTTCACTATCTCTAAGACATCTTGAACTAACTTTGTCCACAATAATCTAACAACGCCGGGCTCATACTAGCCAACCAGAGACCTACACCGTCTCCCATATAAAGCCTCATACAGAACCATCTTAATGCTGGACTGATAGCTATTGTTATACGCAAACTATGCAACTGGCAAGAACTCAACCCAAGAACCTCCAAAATGTATAACATAGGCACGCAACGTGTCCTCCAATATGTGAATAGTATGCTCGGACTGTCCGTCCATCTGCGCATGAAAAGCTATGCTCTTGTGTATTTGAGAGCCAAAGTTTTGATGAAAAGTCATCAAGAACTTGGAAGAAAATTGAGTACCCGTGTCTAAGACAATAGAAAATGGAACCCCATGACATCGCACAATCTCCCGATTGAAAATCGCTGCTAACTGCTCTGAAGAATAGGTGGTACACATCGGAATGAAGTGCGCAGACTTGGTCATCCTATCCACAATCACCCAAATAGAATCAAAGTTCCTAGAGGTACGAGGGAAACCACTCACAAATTTCATATTAATCCTCTCCCACTTCCACTCCGGAATTACTATCTGCTGCAGCACTCCACCGGGTCTCTGATGTTTATCCTTAACCTGCTGAAAATTGAGACACCAAGCCACGTAACTCACAATATCATTTTTCATTCTCCTCCACCAATAATGCTGTCTCAAGTCCTAGTAAAACTTTGTGGCACCCGGATGAATAGATTACCGCATGCTGTTGGCCTGCTCTAATATCAACTCTCGGATCCCATCCACATTGGGCCCGCAAATCCGGCCATGCATCCATAACACATCGTCACTACCAATTGTCATATCTCTAGCATCATCATGCGGGACCCTGTTCTTCAGGACAAGCAAATGCGAGTCATCATTCTGGCGCTCCCTAATAGGATCATACAAAGAAGACCGGGAAACCACAAAAGCCAACACCCAGCTGGGCTCATAAATATCCAACCCGCCCATCCGATTAGCCAAATCCTGAACATCAACTGCAAGGGGCCTCTCCCCAACTGAAAAGTATGCCAAGCTACCCATACTAACCGCCTTTGGGCTCAACGCATCGGCTACTACATTGGCCTTTCCCCGATGATAGAAGATGGTAATATCATAATCCTTGAGTCACTCAAGCCATCTCCGTTGTCTCAAATTGAGGTCCTTCTATTTAAACAGGTGCTGAAGTCTGTGGCAATCCATGAACACCTCATACGACACACCATAGAGGTAGTGCCTCCATATCTTCAAAGCTTGAACTATAGCAGCCAACTATAACTCATGAACATGGTAGTTCTTCTTATGAGGCATTAGCTGACGCGAAGCATACGCAATAACTCTAACCTCCTACATCAATACACATCTGATCCCAACTCCCGAAGAATCACAATACACCGCGTAAGTGCCTGAAGGTGATGGCAATACTAGTACCGGAGGTGTAGTCAATGCTGACTTGAGCTTATGGAAGCTTTCCTCGCACTCATCCGACCACACAAATGGAGAATTCTTATGCGTCAACTTCGTCAAATGCAAAGTAATAGATGAAACACCCTGGATGGACCTGCGGTAATAACCCGCAAAATCGAGGAAACTCCGAATCTCAGTAGCTAAGGACGGTCATGGCTAACTCTACACCACCTCAATCTTCTTTGGGTCAACTTGTATGCCAACAGTGGACACCACGTGTCCAAGAAAAGCCACGAAACTGAGCCACAACTCACACTTGGAGAACTTTGCATAAACCTTCTCCTCTCTCAACCTTAGTAATACCTCACTAAAGTGATGCACTTGCTCTTCCTGGCTACGCGAGTACATCAGAATATCATCAACAAACACGATCACAAAAGAATTCAGATACGGCCAAAATACAGTGTTCATCAAGTGCATGAAAGCGGCCGGGGCATTAGTCAGCTCAAATGACATTACCAGAAACTCATAATGCCCATACCTCGTCCGGAAAGATGTCTTCATGATATCAAAATCCCTAATCTTCAGCTGGTGATTGCCTGAACGGAGATCAATCTTGGAGAATACATTTGCCCCCTAGAGTTGGTCAAACAAATACTCAATATGGGAAAGTGGATACTTGTTCTTCAGGGTCACTTTGTTCAACTGTTTGTAATCAATGCACATTCTCATTGTTCCATCCTTCTTCATTACAAATAATACCGGTGCGCCCGAGGTGACACACTCAGGCGAGTGAACCCCTTGTCTTGGAATTCCTCCAGCTGCTCCTTCAACTCCTTTAGTCGTGCTGGTGCCATACAATAGGGATGAATATAGATGGGTTGAGTGCCCAGCACCAAGTCAATATCGAAGTCACTATCCCTGTCCGGCGGCATACCCGGCAGGTCTGCTGGAAACACATCAGGAAATTCCCTTACCACGAGGACTGAATTGAGACTAGGAGCCTCAGCACCAATATCCCTCGCAAATGCTAGATATGATTAACATCCCTTCCCAACCATCTGCTGGGACTTAAATAAAGAGATTACACTGCTGGGACTAAAATAAAGAGATTACACTGCTGGGTACATAATATGTCGTACCACGCCACACAATCCTCGAAATACCCAGCATAGCCAATGTGAATGCCTTGACGTGATAGTCCAGAATAGCACGGCACGGTGGTAGCTAGTCCATGCCAAGAATAACATTGAAATATACCATGCTCTCTAACATCAAGTAAGATTGGGTCTCCAGAACCCCAATAGTAATAAGTAGGACCGATACACGTGGTCCACAATAATAACATCACCCACCAGGGTAGATACATGCATAGGTAACACAAGACAACCTTGGGTAGTACCCAAATGATGAGCAAAGCAAGAAGATACATAGGATTATGTGGATCCGAGATAAAACAAAACTGAGGCATTCCTGTGGCAGACTGAGATAATACATATGATAACAGTATCTGAAGCAATGGCATCAAACATGTCTTGAAGAGCGTAGCAACGGGCCTGACCACTACCAGATCGGCCTCCCCCTCTACGGCAACCGCTAACTGCGTGACCCTCACCCCTAGCTGAATAGGCAGGTACTGAAGGCACTGGGCCAGAAGAAGAAGGCTGGCCCCTCTGCTGAGATGATCTAGATGCACGGCGGGGACACTCCCTTCACATAGCCCAAACTTTCCATACTCACAACAACTCCCTGGTGTTGGGGGCTAGGACTAAAGGGAACCCTTTGGACTAGATTAGCTAGCTGAAGAACTTGGCCGAGATGAACCCTAAACAGATGGGGCATGAGACAAACTTTGCGCTGGAAGTGCACTCATAGATGGCTGACCCTGCTGAGAGCCGTGGTAACCCCGACCAGAAGATGAACCAGGGTACTCTAATCGAGCTGGCTGTGGGGGCCTGAAAGGACGACCCCTGCTGAAACTGGCCACTAAACGGAGCACCACTAGAGCCAACTGATCCTCGAGGCCTCTTGGCCTCCCTCTCCTCTCTCTCCTGATGGCGAGCCGTCTCAATATAACGGGAAATATCAACTGCCTCCTCAAAGGTGTGGCTCAGAACCCTCTCACGAGTCATCCGAATATGGATGGGATAAATGACTCCATCCATAAATTGTCAGATTCTCTCATGATCCATTGGAACAATCCACGGGGCATACGAGCTAACTCTGCAAATCTCACCTCATTCTATGTCAAAGACATATCCCCTTTACAAAGCCAATCAAACTTCCTATGCAACTCCTCCCTCTGCGACCGATGTACCAACTTCTCCAGAAAGATAGTAGAGAACTCCCACCAAGTCAACGGGGCTGTACCAGCCGACCTACACAACTCATAAGCCTTCTACCAGGTAAAGGCTGCTCCTGAGAACTAAAAAGTTGTATAAGATACCCCACTACTCTCTAAGATCCTTGCTGTCTGAAGCATGCATCCAAATTTGTCGAGAAACCCCTGGGCATCCTCGCCCGGAACACCGCTGAAAGTAGGAGGTGGAGGTGAAAGCCTGCTGAAACTCTCAAGACGAAGCTGCTCGCCAGCCGGCATCACTGGTACTCCATCACCCTGAACTGAAACAACTGGCTGAAAAGGGGCAAGTGGCTGAACTGGTGGGGCCTCTAGGGTCAGCAAACCATGTAGACCCTGCTCCGGAGTGCGAGCTGTTGGGGTTTGATGACTACCCCAAGTCTGAGATGTAGATGCAGTAGTAGCCAAGACTGCCTGAGCCAGGATAGTTACAACCGATAAGATCTGAGCCAGGGCCTCCCATATGACCCAAAATAACAATAAGCACTGTTGGTGCCTTTTTTTTAAGCAGGTACTGCTGGAACCTCTAGAGATGGAGGCCGATCGAGAATGGGGTTAACTTGTGGGTCAACTGGTGCTGCTCATGCTGCTCTGCCTCGACCCCGACCACGGCCACGTCCTTGCCGTCAAGTAGGTTTCAATGGTGGTCCTCCACCACAGACAATTGCACACGTTCTCATCATCTGCGAGAGAATAGAATATAGAAGTTTAGTCCTCGGAGAAACAAAGTCGCACGACAAGAATTTCAATAATATGAAGTTTTTTCCTAATGGTTCTGCAGCCTCTCAAGGATAAATACAAACGTCTCCGTACCAATATGCGAGACTCTACTACACCGGCTCATGACCCGTGAGGTCTGGTAATGTAGACTGTGATACCAACTTGTCACTACCCAAACCTCGGTCGGACTGGCGCCGAACACCTTGTTAGGCAAGCCCGAAAATTTCAATAATTCCCAGCCAAATCATTAACTAAAATTACCAAGATTAGCATAACATTCTCTGTTAATATTAATAAAAACACTGCAAAATCTGAAACAAAAAATTATAACATACCCAAAGGATGCGATGTCACAAGTTTGAGCTTCTAAGTACAATTTAATAGTATCCTAAACATAGAAAAATATAGATACGAACACAAAAGGTAGATAAGATGAGAGATCACATCCTGAGGATACCTTGATAACTCCGGTGCTAAACTAGGAACAACAGATAGTCGCAGCTAAACCTCCGGGATCCCTGTATCTGCACACAAGGTGCATGAAGTAGAGTAAGTACTGCCAACTCAGTTGATTAATAGCAATTAATAGCAACTGAATGTAAGTAGTGCAATAAGAACAATATACAGTTCTAATATCAACAGTAAAGATAGTAAATAAGTACTATACCGGGAAAAGAAAATGATATATACTTCTCTGTTCTGCCCGACAAGTTACTAACATTGCTGCAATGCGCAGCACGATCCAATATAATTACTAACACTGCTACAGAGCGCAGCCCGATCCAATAAAGATATATATAATACTGTAGCGTGTAGCCCGATCCAATAAATATAGTCGACTGCGCTCGCTGGGGCTGTGTGCAGACTCCGGAGGGGCTGCTTCAGCCCAAGCGCTATAATACTACGGTGTGCAATCGGATTTATGTAATATATCACTGCGGCATGCAGTCCGATCCATAAAATGTATTATTGAGGCGTGCAGTCCGATCCATATATACAATATACTACTGCGGAGTGCAGTACGATCCAATACATGTATATGTATATACTGATGCCGTGTCCAGCCCGATCTGGTGTATATCAAATATCCTCGCTACAGGGTCTTTGACCTCTCTTTGTTAGCATAGACTTCGCCTCTCGGGCCCACTGAGCTAAGACAGGGTATTTAACCCTAGGTATTGCACATTTATGGTGCAAGTTACTACGTTTGATTTGTTTCATAATTCACAGATATGTTCATGACAAATAGTGGGTGTTCGATAGGCATAATGACGTCAATTAGCTCAACATGCTCCCTAGGAGTTCAACAGATCGGCACAAGGCCCCAAACATGGCAACTAGCCAAAACTATACTGGTACAAGCTCAGTCTTAGTTAAAAGGTGCAGTAAGTCATCGATCGGGATTGACCAAGTCCGAGTACCTAGTAGTAGTATCATGACGCCCAACACACGACGCGTGTTTCATATCAACATACCATAGCAAAGTTGTTACACAGGGTTTTAAACCCTCAGTATGTCATTCATAACCACTACTAACCTCAAAACGGCCAAAATCCTAGCTCGCCTTGCGCTTTCCTCGCAAATTGACCTCCTCGAGTGTAGAATCGGACCAAATCCACAAGGAATATGTTATATTAGGCTAATGCGACCTAACCCAATAGATAGATCTCGAAAAATACCCAAAAACATGAAGTTGGCAAAATTTGAGGCCTCGGGCCCACTTCTCGAAAAATTATGAAATGCACATCACCGGATTTCTCGTCTCGCCACGAGTCCATGCATACATAATTTACAAAAATTGGGTTCTATTTGACCTCTCAAAACACCACTTTACTCTCTCTTAGGCTTCAAGCCCTAACCACCATATCCTTTCCTAAAAACCTTGAATTTCAGTGTTTAATCTACTATATTAAACTATGTAGGCATAGTCCGAGTCCAAGAATTTTTACCTGAAGGAATCCCTTGAAACCCTCTTCAAAATCGCCCAAGAATAGTCTAAGTCCGAGTTAAAACTTTTTTTCCCTTCTCTTTCAAATTTAGAAATCACTCTTCACTATTACCAGATGGACTTCCGCTCACCGCTTATGCGGCCACACGACCGCTTACGCAGTCCCACTTGAACCACACGGACCGCTTCTGCGGTAACCGCTTATGCGGTTCCCAAGCCGCTCCAGCGGTCCAACCTGGCTCTCACTCATGCTGTTTTTGTGGAGAACCAGCCACTTCTACGGTAACTGCTTTTGTAGTCCCTCTTCCGCAAAAGAGGAAATAGCAGAAGCCAGGCCTTGTATTCATAGAACAACTCTAAAAACCTCTGCTCAACAACTCGCATTCACCCTGAGGCCACCAGGACCCCAACAAAAAGCACAGACCAAACCTAATACTTCATTCAAACTTGCTCGAATCATCAATACTAATGTTAACATCAAAATCCTAAATAATGATCAATTCAAAGGCTAAATCTCTTAAAATCTTCCGAATTGCATATTCGATCAAAAACCCGACCTAATAGCCTTTGAATGATTTGAAATTTGCACATATATCAGAAATCACCAAATGGAGCTACTGAGACTCTTGGAATCCAATTCCGACCCCCAGATCAAAATCTCACCTTTCAATCAGAAGTCGCCAAAATTCAAACTTAGCTAATTCAAGCCTAATTCTACACCGGACCTCCAATTTCAATTCTGAATTCACTCTGATAAATTACGACCCGAAACTAGAAGAATCCTCGAAAATCCATTCCAAGCCCTATAACCCATAAGTCAACATACAGTTGACTTTTCCAAACTAACCTTCTCTTAAAGAGAGTAATTGTCTTAATTCCAGGCAAACTCTATCAGAATAGCTTCAAACTCTACAAACACATATAATGAAATATATAGAAGCATAAAACTGGGAAAATTGGGTGGAAACTCACATAAGGACGTGTCGGGTCGTCACAATTAATATACTACTATGAGTTTTACCTTATTTCACTACCTACTTTCAACTATAAATTCCTTATGTCCTTCACAAAGAAGAAACGAACACTTTTAGTTCTTAACTCACACTTAAACTCAAAACACTCACTTGCTTTACGACTTGTACTATGGTCTATTTAGTTGGTTGAAAGTGAAAGTTGTATTTCGAATTCCTGCTACCTTTCCTTGCTAAATTTTGCTTCTTTGACTAGTATGTTTTAATTAAATTTTCAACATCAGCAACATCATGGTTACTTAATGTTCTTGCATTCTTTTCTACCTGTTGCACGTATCTAATTCAGTACTTTTATTTAGCATGATGTAAGATCTTTTCTCCTGTTCTTAATAAATGTATTATGAATCCTATATCCCTACCCCAATACGTTTGATACTTATTCTTTGTTTGGGGCATGAAAATATCGAATATTGCTTAACATGACTCAAAATTGGTTCTTCTAGGATCATAACCTCCATTTTACCCTTACATATTGTGTGTTCTGGTTGATTTACAACCGTGACAACACCTCTTTTGTTGTGTATTCCCAAAATTGACTCATGCCTAAGTATATAGGTCCTTGCACCCCTTCCCCTGTTGGTGAAAAATTATCAACTCTTCAAAGTATTAATGGCTGTCTCCCACCACCCTTTCCCGTTTCTTTGTTCCATCAGATTTTCAAACTCAGTTGCTACACTTACATTCTCTCTTAGACTTAAGTTCTGCAGCCCCAGTGAGAATTTCCTTGGGACCCATGAGGTCCCTCTAAACTTGGATACATAAGGGCTGGCATTTCCACATTGTACTGGTTCTTGTTCAGGTGATGTAATTTGGGTGTGAGCACCGCCCGAGTTAATGTTGACACTCTCAGGGAACTCAGACACACTCAAGTTTAAGAAAGGCTTTGAAGCAATGGCATCCTAAGGAATCGTACCCATAGCTTAGCGAGGAACCAAGAATCGAGCCTCCTCTATTTGTATTTTTTTTTATGTATTTTGATGTATTTAATATTCCTGGTTTATAATAATTTGTAATAAATATTTGGGGTTGGCTAGTGGAAAGGGTAGGTATTTATGCATCTCAAGGGTAGAAATCATGCCTATAGGACTATTTTAAATTTCTGCATTTTCAATTTTCATTTAGAAACCATGCCTATACGACTATTTTAAATTTATGCATATTTAGACCACATTTAGAAACCATGCATATATGGCATTTTAATTCTGCAAACTATATTTAGAAACCATGTCTATAGGACATCTTGTTTAGCTTCACATCCAGATAACCTACTTATAGGTATCATTTTTAGGCCCCAATTGGTTATAATGCAGTAACGCGTTAAGATCAGTAACATATAAAAATCATGCCTATAGGGGTTCATAAGTTAAATCAAGTTCGTTTCTACTCACATGAATGTCAGGTGTCATGCCTATAAGGATCTAAAATTAGTAACGATAGAAATCTAGCCTATAAGGATTATTAAGTAATTCTGACTCGCTTCGTTCCCACTCAATGTTAGATAACACGTTCATAGGGTTTAAGTCAGCAATAATATATGCCATGACCTGCATAATCTGAAAGTCGTCTATTTTAAAATTAGACTATTCGAAATCAATAATAGATATAATGCTTCTAAGGTCTCACCTAAACACTTAGGCAAGCCTTAGAAAATATAAATAAAAATGAACTCGCCTCTTATATTTGTTTAAGTGTTACAATCAGTAGGTAGGTCCAAATCTTTTTCCTAACTTAATCACGTAATAAGCCAGGCTTGTTGCAACACAACAATCTCCTCTTCCCTCATGTATCTCTTTTAGAATCAGACTTTACTCATTTGTTTAAGTCATGATCTTGGATTTTTTTTGTTAGGAAGAGGTATAAATGAGCATTATATGTTTATATGTTTACCTTCAATGTTTAGTGTTTATATGTTTTTTATGTCGCCTTATAATTTTTACCTTTAAAACTTCAAATAAGACTAATATCCCTCACTTTTAAGATTAGTAGTCCTAAGTAACTCCGAGAGTAATAGGAATGAGATGGGTAATAACATGCAATAAGTAATCGAGACCAATGTGCGCTTTAATACCTTAACGGGGTGGGAAGGATACATATGGATATGATGACCACGTGATAATGTCACGTGTAGCCCCTCACTGAGGAGTGATTACCAGATATTGTGTGGGGTGATCCATTTTAAATACAAACCTTGGACCCCTTTCCTTTTATTTGCGAACTCTTTGTTTTTTAAAAGTCTTCTTTCGAATGTTCTTTCTTTTATGTGCTTAAATCCACTAATATTTGAGCCCATATCTGTCTATTTTTTAAATTCACAATAATTATGTCACCGGAAACAACATTTATGGATCATGAATGGTGCCTAACACATTCCCCTTAGGTTAATTTCAAGCCCTTACGCAATCTCTGGTTATTTAAACAAAGTCAGAGTTGAATCGATATTGGTGTCCTAATGAACCTAAATCATTAGGTGGCGACTCTTCAAATGCAAAACCAGTTCCATGAGGAGCGAGTTGTCCCTACAAATTTCGTAAACCCGATATCTCGAGAAAAAGGGGGCTCGACAGCATGGAAAGTCTGCTGCGGATTTTAGGCTTTTACCATCTTAGACTATTGTTATGAATTGAACATCTTTATGTTCAATTACTTGTTTAATTTATTTTATCATTCAATTCACTTTTCAATTGAACAACTGACTTGTCTTTTTTTCTTTCCTTTACTACTGCTTTAAATTATGAAAACTATTGTATTTACAGCTATCTTGACATGCCAATACGTGCAAAAATGCTTTTAATTATTGCATAATCATGCTCAATATCATATTCCACTCGTTCCAAGCAAATACCATTGCAACGCTTATGATGAGTAGTTGTACTCTTCTAATATTATCACCTTCTAAATCCGAAAAAAGCTTATTTGATGTAAAACTAGTCGATCAACGACGTAGTCGACAGTTCCATGCCTTTTCCCCTTGAGTTGTCCGCTCAAGAGTACAAGTGTAAAACTTCATAGAAACCTTACTATGTTTAATTGTGCATGCATCATGGTAAAACCTAGTTGAGTCAGTTATGTTGTCCGCATAATGACTCTTTAGTATGGCTTTGTCTAAAGTCCATTGGGTTTCCCCAAAACCCAAAGGGACATCATCATGTTCTGTGCTTTTATTTAGAAAATTAAATGTTGTTATGCCAATTGTTGATATAAAATAGTCGAGTCTGCTGGGGTAAGGGTCTAACTTTATTTGTCTTGCATAAATATGAGGTACAAAGTCCCCAGATTCGGCATGGTCACCAACATCTATCCAAAATTGCTAACTTTGTGGGAGGATATTTACTCCAGTGATCAGACTATTGTCCAGAAATATCTGGGACACCTACCTTCCCTCCTAGAAATCCAACCCAACAATAAGATCATTGAAGCTGCTACTTTATTCATGGATTGTGAGAGGCCCGTATTCCACTTTAGGGACATTGAAATAACACCCTTGCTAGAAGAAATATGATGATTTGCTGGTATAGAATGGGTAACTCCGGGTTTGTTAATGCTTGAAAACCTCAACGATAAGGGCTTCCTCAAAATGATGGGTTTGCAAAAAAATCTAGATCTGACATGTTTTATAGAATCCTACATCCCTTTTTATTATTTTTACGAGAGGTATGATCACATCGAATCCCACCATACCTATCCTGAGGAGTTTTCTATTACACCATTGGGGCATATTCACCGAAGGGTCTTCGTCTTCATGTTTTGTTTCTTGAGGATGATAGTGTTTCCAATGAAGAATGTAAGGATCCATACCAGATTGACTATTGTAACTAAAACTCTAATGGAGGGAATTGGTTGGCAACCATTCAGTATTGTTCCCAATATCATTGCGGAAATATACCGAGCCTAGGAGAAGTGTCAACAACGAGCCAAACACTTCGAGTGCTGTAATTTTCTACTCCATCTCAGCTCATGGAGGATCTCCAATGGGGCGAATACCAACAAGAGATTCAATGAATGGACTAGGATGATCATATAGCTTTAATCATCTAAGGCGAATAAATTACATGCCCAACATGTTTGATCTGCCGGAAGACTCCAAGGGATGGGTAGAGCTGTTTGATAATCTAACTGAGGGTCAGGTACAATGGATGTTCTAGTGGTTACCTATCGAGGAGTTCATCGTCCTATCCAGGGATGCACCATTTCTGATACTAATTTATCTAAGAGGAACATACCCTTATGTCCCTCACCGGGTTATGAGCCAAACTGGTATGAAGTAGGTTTTACCCAGGGTTGACAAGATGAGTCATCTCGGGTCTGACGTCCCGGACAACGATAGCCTTATAAATGCCAAGATCAGCATATATGGCACTGCAAGACCTTCATGGGAAGGGATACCATCGAGCAAGATAGATACCACGATGGTTGTGCTCCAAACTATTCAGGCTAGTTGGAGGATAATGATAATGGTATGGGCCAACCTGAGTTTGTTCGAGGTCATAGGATCATAGATTAAAAGGTCAAAGAACAGATCAAATACAATCAACTGCCCAAGTGGATCTAGGAATCCGAAAGCGAGCACTGCGATATACAAGAAGCCAACCAAAAGCTTGTTGAGGAGTGGAAAGACATGGCTATCAGTACCGAGAAGTGACAAGGATAATTGGAGTGGGGCATAGTGGAGCAGGAAAGGAAATTCTTCATACGAATCGAGGATTGCGAAAATGCTGTTGGAAACTAAGGCGGACATCTAGCCGGAGCCTACCTATTGCTTCGACTTTTCGAGTTGGGAAAGTTGTTCGACGGAGCCAAGGATGCCGAATATGGGGAAGGTTCTTCTGGGACCAAATAGATAGGAGTTTTCAATTTGCTTTACGAAATGTAATAAGGCCATTAGCCATTTGTGACTTTTATTTCTTTGTTATTTAGTGTCAATTTGGGATTCGTCTGCTTTCTATAAATCAAATGAGGCATTTAACATTTTAAGTTCTCCAAATTAATTTGTCACTAGGCCTACCTCAAGCACAATGAGGTTCCAAAGTTAGGACAAGGAATTGACTAGCCAAATTAAAGGCGTTGAAGGAAGTGAGGGATTCGAGGGGCTAAACTACAAAGATATTTGCATACATGCCGATGTTGAACTTCCCAAGGGGTATAAACCTCTGAAATTCCAAAAATTTGATGGTACAGGGGATTGAAGAGTCCATTTGAGAACGTACTATGACAAGCTGGTTATAGTAGGGGAAGACAAGAGAATCTGCATGAAGCTTTTCATGAGGAGTCTGAAAGGAGATGCTTTATCTTGGTACATTAGCCAAGATACGAAGAAATGGTCAACCTGGTAGGTATCACATCCGAAATTATGGAAAGGTTAGAGTTCAACACAGAGAATACACTGAATGTGTTCTACATTCAGAATCCAAAGTAGAAGCCTACAAAAACATTTTGCAAGTATACTACTCTCTGGTGGTCCGAAACTGCTAAGGTCAGACCTACCTTAGAAGAGGAATTGATGAACAAATTCTTTTTCCGGGCTCAGCATCCACAGTTTTATGAAAGGATGATGATGATTGAGAGCCACAAATTTTCTAACATTATCAAATTGGGCGAAAGGATTGAAGAGGGAATTAAAAGCGCGTGGTTACAAACTTCGAGGCCTTGCATGTTACCAATAAGGCTATATAGTCTGGTGGTGTGTCCAATAAAAGGGACGTAGGGGCCATAATGGTTGGTAGATAACCAAATAACCTATAAAATACCAAACCTATCTAATTCCTCCACTCACATATTAACCTACTCCAACTACCAAGAGCCCTCACCCTCTTACCAAACGCCACCACCCACTTATCAATCACCTCCATCACCCATATATCAACCTACTTAACCCAGATATTCCCAACCCGCACATGTTTACCAAGCATACAATGCTCAACCATCACACTATCAATCACCCCTACACTCCGAAACATTCCTACACCACGACCAAATTTTGATCGCATACCTCCTAAGCAATATACAACCATTTGCTAAACCTATTGACCAGTTGTACAAGAGACTCAACGCTACTGGTTATGTCACCCCACTAATGCTGCAACCCTTGAGAACCTTTCTCAGTGGGTTAAACCTAAAAGAAACCATATGCATACCACTCCGGCATAAAGGGACACACCATCGATGAATGTCGTTCTTTGAAGGAAAACATCCAGGCTTTTATTGGCAACAACATTAGTGTGGTAAATGAACTCGCTCTGAATGTACGCAATAACCCTCTTCCAGAACGTTAGGGTTGAGGCATTCACATTATTGAAATAAAGGAAGATCCCGAGGGATCAATCAAGTTGATCGTATAAAGTGATGACCCTAAGAAGCCAATAGTTACTCTTATCAAATTATAGTCCAGATTCAGCCCTCTAGGGATGCTGAGGTAATTATGTCTGGGCCATTTGAGTTTGAAGAGATGTCATCTGTAAAGTTACTATCGCAAATTAAGGTCGAATTCCTGTCTCCAGCAAATGCACCTACGCTGTTCGAAGTTGCTATTTTACCACCCTAGGAACATGTTTCATTCAAAGTGAATATAGCCACGCTGATCCCAGTGGCGATGTCTACATGACATTACTCCATAGAAAGGCAATACCATTGTACTATACATCTGAGGAAGAGGAAAGGCAAAGTTAGGTTCGAAGATTCTATTTCAGCACATGGTGTGATGAGAAGTGGTAGAGTTTATACCCTTTAATATGTGGTAGAGTCAAGCAAGTAGGCCTCCAATCGGCAACCCATCATCAAGAAAGGACCAGACAATCATTGGAGAAAGATACAAGCCAAGGTACATTCGGTCATCGAACAGTTGAATAAAACATCGGCACTGATCACCACACTTGCGTTGCAACAATATTCTGAGTCACACAGGAATTCCTTGTTGAGGGTGCTGATCGAAGCATACGTGCCAAGCAACATCACTGGTAGGGAAATGGCCAATATGGTAGGGTAGATATTGGAAAATCACACAATTACTTATCATGAGGATGAGCTACCTCCTGAAGGGTTGGGACACAAAAAAGCATTGCACATCACTATGCAATGCGAGGACTACTTCGTAACCAAGATCTTGATTGATAGGGGTTCCAGTCTTAATATTTATCCACTGGTAACACTCACTAAATTGGGCAAGGGATTGTATGAAATAGATGATAGAGAGCCTTCGACGGTTCCCAAAGGTCCATTGGGAATTAGTCTGTTATTACAAATGGGGCCAACAAGGTTCGATGTTTATTTCCAAATGATAGACGTGCCGGTGTCTTACAATTTACTATTGGGACGACCATGGATTCATGTTTTCGAGGCTGTAACATTGACACTGCATCAGGTAGTAAAGTTTGAATGGAATAACCAAGAAGTGATCATTCACGGTGACGGTATCACCCCTCATATATAGTCACCTAACCATTCCATTAATTGAGGGGCGAAAGAAGCTGGGAGGAGAGAATTACCATCACATCGAATGGGTAAATGTTGTTGAGAAAGACAAATGGTGGGATAACAAGATCGGGAGAATAATAAATTAGAGTGGGTGTGAACCTGGGAAAGGGCTCATCAATAAACTCCAAGGAATCGCTAAGCACATAAAGCTCAAGAAGAATGACAATACTTTTGATCTGGGATATGAGTATAGCTGCAAGGCATTGAACAACCGATTGCCGCTATGGCGCAATCCTTACTATCCACTAGAGCGGCCAACACCAAACTTGAAGCAGACTTTCCAACTGGCCGATGTTATCTATTGATGAGAAGAAGAGGAAGCAATGGTTGTGGTGAAGAATTTGTTCCTAGAAGACAATGATATAGATTGCTGTATTGTTCTCGAGGAGGAGGGGGTAAGGACCTTCCATACAGTCTCAGTGGAGCACGCCTAAATAACTAGACCATCAGGATAACCAGAGCCCGATGAGCCTCATGGTAGCAAGGCTAATACAAGCATTTTGCAGTGTTTTATTTAATAAATGATTTCTTTTTGCATTTTTTAATACCCGCAATAGGATCTTCAATGATCAAAACAATTATGAAATTTATCAATGAATTTAGACTTTTTCTTGTGAATCAACACTTGTAACAATTGTTTTCTCTCATTACTTTACTTATACATAATTACTATTACTTATCTTGATGAACCTATCACAGTGACATTCAATGTGATAATGGAACAAGCAGACATAGATTCAGAGGAAAATGACATATCAGAGGAGATTGGTAAAAAAGTTTAGAATTTTGAGAACATACTCAAGTCAAACCTAAACTAGATGGAAGTTGAAATATGGAAGAAGCAGAAAGCTATAAAGAAACACGAATCAACATTCACTTATCACCGTTAAGAAAGAGGGAATATACAGAAATTCTTAGAGAATTTGAGGACATATTCCCCTGGTCATATAATGACATGATTGGTCTAAGTACATCTATTATGGCTTACAAACTGCTAACCAATCTAACATGTTTGTCGGTAAAGAAAAAACTCAGAAAGTTTAAGCCTGATATGAGTCTAAAAATCAAAGAAGAAGTCACTAAGTTGGTCAATGCTAAGGTTATCAAGGTGGTATAATATCAAACATGGTTAGCCAACATCGTGCCAGTACCAAAGAAAGATGGGAAGTCCAAAAGATGAGTTTCCCTTGCCAACACACACATCTTGATTGACAATTGTGCCAAGTATGAGCTGCAATCGTTTGTAGATTGTTTCGCTGGTTATCATCAGATATGGATGGATGAAGAAGATGTAGAAAAAACGACTTTCATTACACAGCGGGGAATGTATTTTTATAAGATTATGCCGTTTGGTCTAAAGAATGCAGGGGCCACCTACATGAGGGCCATGACTACCATTTTGCATGATATCATACACAAGGAAATAACAGTGTACATAGATGATGTTATTATCAAGTCAAAGCAAGACACTGATAAACATGGAAGATTCGAGGAAGTTATTCAATAGATTTTGAAGGTACAACGTGAAACTGAATCAAATGAAATGTGTAGTTGGGGTTGCTGCCAAAAAACTACTTGGATTTGTTGTGAGTCACCGAGGAATAGAACTAGATCCATCAAAGGTCAAAGCTATTCAAGTGTTGCCAGCGCCAAAGAACAAGAAGGATGTAATGAGTTTCTTGGGGATACTCAACTACATCAACAACTTCATAGCACAATCTACAGTTATCCGTGAGCCAAGCTTTAAGATGTTAAAGAAGGACGTCACAACCAAATGGACTAATGACTGCCAAAAAGCTTTCAATAGAATAGAGGAATACATGTTACCACCACCAGGTTTTGTCTCGCTCGAGCCATGTAGACCTCTATTACTCTACGTTGTAGTATTGGATAAAGCTTTCGGCTGCGTTCTGGGGTAGCATGAAGAAACGGGTAGGAAAGAGTTGTAAGGTCCCGTAAATAATTTTGTCTCAGAACTTAGTAAACTGTGGTGTCTACTCTGATTATGTGTTATGAATGTGTAGGGTTCTCTGAATCTCGCCGCGGTTCGGTCCTTTGGTAGTGATTTAACCCTTTAAAATTGAAAGAATTAACTTTTTCAGAAAAGTGTCAAAATGCGGTCCAGAATGCGGTCGGAGATCAAGTATGCGGACCGTATTCCTACCACAAAATGAATCAGAGAGCAACTAATTTTTGATGTTGAAAATGCGGTCAAATCTGCGATCGCATAATCAATATGCGGACCGCAAGATTATCGCATATTTTCCCTGAAGAAATTCAAAGGTCAGTTTTGTGGTGCATTTTGAGACTGCAGAACACAAATGCGGACCGCATAGTCACCGCATTCCCAACCCGAGAGGTTTGAAACTTGATCCATTTCTGCGGTTCATTCTGCGGATCGCATGTCAGTTTTGCGATCGTGTTCGCTCAGTTATTTTCTAAGCTTCTAAGCCCGACCCCTTTTTTAATAAAACACCCCATCTCTCATTTTTATCCTATTTTCTGCACAAAATAATAGAGAGGAAGAGAGGGTTCTAGAGAGAGAAAGTTATTTTTTCATGAATTGATCTTTCAAAAATCATGAAATCCCGGAAAATCTTGAGCATCTTCCTTCCCCTGTGATTTCAAGGAAAACTACCTGACCCTTTTCTCCTAATTTTTGAACTCAGGTTTGGTGAGGGAGTTTCATACTTTGATTTTGAAAATTCTTGTCAAAAGTCTACATGCATGTCTTCAAAACGCAAAAATCTTGAAAAGGGGAACTAGGTACTAAATTGTGAATTCCTATTCTAAAGGTTTATGTATTAATCATGAACTAGATTGATCCTTGTTGATTGCTTTATGAATTGGAGTAGAGGTTAAAGAGGATATTAAATTTCAGGTATGTATGGCTAACTATTATCCTCGTGAAATCGCCTATGCTAGTTTTGAAATTTTTGATAGTTGATATTCATGTGAAAATCATTGTAAAGCTTTCGTGTTGTAGAAATTGTGTGGTAGTACCTTGTTGTGAATGTTGCGGAACTTGTAATTGGAACAAAGGAAACAGAAATAATGTGGAATAGCGGGAATGGAAACAATGGGGAACAATGGAAAAATTGAAACAATGTGGAATAATGGAAATGGAAATAATGTGGAACACATGAAATGGAATATTGTGAAATAATGTGTGTGGTTAGTTGTGAAAATTTGTTGTGATGATCTAAATTGTGTATCAACTTTGATAAAGATGAGAAAAATTGTTCTTGCTACTTGTGGGATGTTAATACCTTAGTTGTGGAATTATTTTAACAAAGTGCCATGGTTGATTTCTTGTACTTGTTGTGCTGGTTGTTTTTGTGAAATGAAAACTGCCAGGCCGGGTCGGGTTGCTCGCCGCAACACGGTGAAATAAGGTGTGGGTTGGGGTGATAAAGGTGGCCGAGGTATTAAGGGTTGAAATGTGAACCAATATCACTATTGATATGAATATGAATCAAGAAATGATAAATGTGAAAATGTGAAAGGAGACAGCAGAAGAGTTTGTAACCTGTGGGGCATTGATTTCCCCATTGTATGACTAAGTGAATAATTATTGTGAAATGTTTGTTTGTTGCTTCCTAGTTGTACTTCTACTATTGTTGTTCAGTTCTATACTTGTTTATGTAATTTGGCTTGAGTTTACCTAGGACAGAGTTAGTTCATACATGCAAGTACAATTCAAGTGTACTGACGTCCCTTTTGCCGGGGGCGCTACATTCGTCTTATGATTGTAGGTGGATCAGCGGCAGGAACTCCAATCCATCGTTCATAGCTCCTCCTCCTCCTCTCTATCAGTAGTATTCGTGTTTCGTGAGCCCCTTTCCTTCTTGGGCCATGTGTGGCCAACACTACTCTTATTGTTGTATTTTGGAGTTTGTTTCTCTTGGTAAAGGTATTGCCGGGGCCTTGTCACCGGCAAGTGTTCTGCTATCATTCTCGTAGAGGCTCCGTAGATAGTGGTATGTGGGTCAGGAATTATGTATAAAGTGTATGTTAAGGCGCTGTAAACTTTTGTACCATGTTTCTTGCTAATCAAATATATGTTTTATAAATGCTGTCCCCTGTTGATCATAATTTGATGTTATGAAAGAGAAATCACACAGCCTTTTAATTGAAATTTGGTATCTTTTGGTTAACTATCATTGAATAATGTGGGTAACGCGTGGGAATAGGAAAGGCACCCAGGTCTTCTCGACCGGGGATACCCGGTTGAGTGCCGATCATGCCCACGGATTTGAGGCGTGACAGGAGCATGCAATCTATTATCTTAATAAGAAGGTTATCCCATGCTAGACATGGTACTCTCTATTAGAGCGCACCTGTTGTGCTTTGACTTGGGTAGCTATGACACTACTTCTGTGCCAACAGTACATATCTATCGTAGATGGACCTTTTTAAGTACATCTTTTAGAAGCTCATGCCCATTGGAAAGCTATCCAAGAGGCAAATCCTGTTGAGTGAATTTGACATTGTCTACTTGACTCAGAAGGTAATCAAATGACAGTCATTCACAGATCATCTTGCAGAGAATCCCTTGGATGGAGAATACAAACCCCTAAAAATTTATTTTTCTGACTAAGAGGTATCAATTATAAAAGAAGATATTGTAAAATCCTATGACAGTTGGAGAATGTTTTTCGATGGAGCACAAATTTCAAATGAGTTGGCATCGGAGCAGTCCTCACATCAGAAACTGGTCAGCATTATCCGGTGTCCACCAAACTCAAGTTCTCGTGCACCAACAACATTGCCAAGTATAAAGCCTACATTTTAGGGCTCGATATGGCTATTGACATGAGCATTCAAGAGTTGCTAGTGATTGGAGATTCGTACCTACTTATACATTAGGTCAAAGAATAATGGGCAATGAAGAACTCCAAGATACTCCCATATCTGCATCATGTATAGGAATTGAGAAAGAGGTCCACAAAGACGGAATTCCAATATGTTCCCTAAGTCAAGAATGAGTTCATCGATGCACTGACTACCCTATCATCCATGATACAACGACCATACAAAAACTTTATTGATCCCATCTGAGTAAAGATCAATGATCAGCCAGCTTATTGCACCTATAACAGTGAATAATAGGCAAAAGGCGAATACCATAACTTGCAAATCCGACAAAGAAACGCTCACTTCGGAGGTTGTCTAACAATTTCTTTCACAGTAGAGGAATCCTCTATAAGAGGACTCCTGATTTTGGATCACTAAGGCGTGTCAACACAAAGGAAGCATTCAGTCTACCAAAGGAAATTCACGTTGCGACCTGCGGTCCATATGTGAACGGTTTTGTCTTAGAAAAGATGCTACTCTAAGTTGGTTAATTTTTGATGAATATGGAGACGGACTGCATCCAGTATGTGTGAAAATTCCACCGCTTCCAGATACATGCAGACATAATTAAGGTTCCTCCAAATGAGCTTAATGCAATAAGCTCACCATAGCTTTTTGCCGCCCGGGGAATGGATGTTATTGGATCAATCAAGCCTGCCGCTTCCAACGGGCAGATGTTTATTGTAGTAGCAATCGACTATTTTACCAAATCTGTCGAAGTTGCATCATACACAACAGTGACTGAGAATGTCGTGGCAAACTTTGTCCGCAATCGCATCATTTGCCAATTCAAGAATCCAGAAATAATCATTAATAATAATGGCTCCAACCTCAACAGTGACATGATGAAATCTATATATGAATGTTTCAAGATCAGACACAAGAATTCTACAGCCTACAGGCCTCAGATGTATGGAGCCATGGAAGCTGCTAATAAGAATATCAAGAAGATACTAAGGAAAAGAATTGAGAAGAATAAGTAGTGGCACGACAAGCTATAATTTGCTTTATTAGGGTATTGCACCACAATCTGCACATCGACTGGGGAAACTCCATATATGCTTATTTATGGTACGAAAGTCGTTATTCCCGCAGACGTGGAAATACCTTCCTTAAGAATCATACAAGAAGCTCAGCTCAACGATGAAGAATAGGTGAAAATTGGTTATGACCAACTGGTTATTATAGATGGAAAGAGAACGAATGCAATTTTCCATGGTCAGCTTCATCAGAACAGAATGTCTGAGCCTTAAAAAAATTGGTAAGGCCAAGACCGTTCACACCAGGGCAACTGGTGTTAAAGAAAATTTCTTGCATCAAGATGAATTGGAAGGGAAGTTCTCTCCCTATTGGTAGGATCCATTCATGGTTCAGCGAGTTTTGATGGGAGGAGCCCTCATACTTGCAGAAATAGACGGAGAAGTCTTGCCAAAGTCGATCAATTCAGATGTAATCGAGCATTACTATGTGGAATTTGATGCTTTTCTATATGATGTAAACTGAACTGCGCCTGACATGGTTCCCGGTTAAAAGGGGATACATAGGCAGTCTTATGGGTTTGGTCACAATTTAATTAAATATTCATTCACCCCCCCCCCCCCCTCTCTCCACCTCACAATTGGAAACTAGGGCAGAATTTTCAGGAGGACCCTCAAAATTCCGATATGATTTCAGCTAGTAGTCCCAAGCTATGGTCGAAACGATCAACCCATTAAATCCAGGCAGAATCTTGACGAGTACCCTTAAAATTCTGAAAGAAGAGAGGTCACAATGTCTTGAGCCACGTCACAATCGTCGGTTTATCTAATAGCTATTCTAATTATGTGCTTATGCCATATTTTTCACTGAATCATTCATTTATATTTTTGACGTCTTCTTGTTTAGCAACGT
Organism: Nicotiana benthamiana; assembly: GCA_034376525.1. Lineage (NCBI taxonomy): Eukaryota > Viridiplantae > Streptophyta > Magnoliopsida > Solanales > Solanaceae > Nicotiana > Nicotiana benthamiana. Next base: position 108,619,181 of record CM067325.1, read on the forward strand.
TACCCCAATGATACGTATAGCATCACAAGATCACAATCGAGTAGGTCAAGCAGAGCCAACAGGGATACGAACTAACCTCCCCCCCAAAAAAAACTCATGATTTTTCATTGGATACGGGCACTTGTATTGCAAAAGCATCTGACATACTATACACTCACAAGACAAACATTGTTCTGGAGTACAACTCTCAAAAAGGTCGCACTTACTCACATTTGCCAACCACATCGGTGATGTTCTACGTGTCACAATGTTCCCAGCAGTCACCATATCGCAATCTATTATTAGCTTAGAAATCTCTGGTACCACTTGCCATTTTATATCTTGCATAAGTCTACCATTCTGCCTTCCGAGACTAAACAATGTTTCCATCTGCATTTCTACATTGTATACGCAACCATTCTTCCTTCCGAGACTGAATGCTGCCTGTATCTGCATTTTGTACATTGCATATGGCTAGAACGTTTCCTTCCGAGACAAAAAGTCGTCTCCATCTACCTTTTTTTCATTGCATAAGGCTACCATTCTGCCTTAAGAGACTAAACCCAGTCTCCATCCGTGTGTATTGCATCCCATAAGGCTACCATTCTGCCTTCTGAGGCTAAATGCTATCTCTATCTATATTTATGCATTGCATCAGGCTACCATTCTTCCTTGCGACACTAAACAACATTGTTTGCATTTCTGCATTGCATAAGGCTACCATTCTGCATTTCGATAGTAAGCGCCTTCTCCATGTGCATTGCATGGATTGTATCAGGCTACCATTATACCTTCCGGGGTTAAGTTATACCTCTATCTACATTTGCATGGCTGAAAGATTGGCACCTTATGTACATTTGAAAGGCTGAAAGATCGCCACCTTATTTATATTTGCATGGCTGAAAGATCTCCGCGTTATTTACATTTTCATGGCTGAAAGATCACCACCTTATTTACACTTGCATGACTTAAAGATTGCCACCTTATTTCCATTTTCATTACTGAAAGATTGCCACCTCTACATTTGCATGGCTGAATGATCTCCACCGCTACATTTGCATGGCTGAAAGATCGCCACCTTATTTACATTTTGAAGAATAAATAATCATTGCCTTATTTACATTTGCATGGATTAAAGATCGCTGCGTTATTTACATTTTACATGGCTAAAAGATTGCCACCTTATCTACATTCTGCATGGGATGAAAGATCGCCAAACATTGCATCCCATGGGCTGAAAGATAGCCAAATACTGCATCTTATAAGCTGAAAGATAACCAAATTATCCAAAGGAATCATTATTCTAAGGCATCATTTTCATAGCCCGAGAACACCATGTCCTGGTCTGAGGACCCCTTTTAATATTTTGCATATCATTATTCAAAGCCATCATGGTTTAGAGGCATCTTCCTCATGGCCTGGGAGAATCATTTCATGGCCCGCGAGTCCTTTATTGCATGCTTCATGGCCCAGGACATCATAGTATAAGGACGTCATTCTAACCAACCACAGACAATCCTCTTGGTCCGACGATAAATTGCATCATCTTTAAATCGGTTAAGGGTCAAATATATCCTTGTACTATTAAAAATAGGTCATATTTATCCTCCGTTTGAATTCTTTATCAAATATGTCCCAACCGTTATACATTAGGGCCATATATATCTCTCAGCCGTTAAAACACACTCCCATATATTTAAATTACGGTTAAGGGTCAAATATATACTTATACTATTAAAAATAGACCATATTTACCATCCGTTTGAATTTTTTATCAAATATGTCCCCACCGTTATATTTTTATCAAAACACCCTCCCATATATTTTTAGTAGCACGTGGCATCTTATGATTGGACTAGACGACCCGCCCCACTCCTTTAATTAACCCCCCCCCCCCCCCCGACCCAATGAAATTTAGTCTTCTTCCCCGTTCAATCCCTTCAATATGCTTATGCTTCTGCAAAATGCATGCTTCTTTGCTATTTGATGAAAAAGTTTTTTGAGGGTGCCTTAAAAAGTAGGGAGTGATAACAATCCTGTGCCACAAATATGAGATGGACCAAAAAAATAGAAGAAATTGAGTATGTTATTTACTAAATGGGTAGTTTTTGTGTCTGGTTCATTGCATAACTTATGTAGTACAATACCATATTGTTTTCTAAACTATTATACATTTGAATGCTTATCGGATACTAGTACTACTATTGGTATTCTATTTTTTTCCTTTATAATTCATGTACTTGCAGCTATACGATATGCGAGAAATTTAGTAAGTCTAGAAGCCAAAAACTTAACAGACTGCAACTCTACATGAAGATGCCAATTTGGAAAAAGAAAAGTACAAAATAAAAGAAAGCTAGCACAGAAATATAGTTTCACACTTCCATCTGCAGCTTCATGGGTTGGGAGTGAGATTCACCAGATATCATTAGAAGAATAATAATTATGTTTTCAATATAGAAAAAGTACTCTCATGGCGTTAAATAGTGACCGCACAACATTCAAGAGTGGACATTTTATTCATTGATGCATGTAACTAATATCCAACAATTAGCATACATTTTCGTCTTATCCGATTTTGAGGGTCATTTTCATGAGCCAATTTATATAGCTATAATTTTATATAAAAATAGAGTTTTAGCCTTTGTATTATTGGGCACATTCTAACATGGGCCATCACCACCTAGTATTGAAGGGATTGAACGGAGAAGAAGACTAAATTTCATTGGGTCGGGGCGGGTTTAATTAAAGGAGTGGGGTGGGTCGTCTAGTCCAATCATAAGATGCCACGTGCTACTAAAAATATATGGGAGGGTGTTTTGATAAAAATATAACGGTGGGGATATACTTGATAAAAAATTCAAACGGAGGATAAATATGGCCTATTTTTAATAGTATAAGGATATATTTGACCCTTAACCGTAATTTAAATATATGGGAGAGTGATTTAACGGCTGAGGGATATATATGGCTCTAATGTATAACGGTGGGGACATATTTGATAAAGAATTCAAACGGAGGATAAATATGGCCTATTTTTAATAGTACAAGGATATATTTCACCCTTAACCGCATATAAATATACGCACAATATATGCATGTACTACTTATTTGTTGTTAAATCGGCGAGCAACGACCATATCGATAGGATCTATACCAATCCAATTCCGGCAGCTATGTCAAACATATGGCCTGATTCCTGTATTCAACTGTCTGGACGTGTAGGCCATCCCCTTACCATTCTGCATCAAAACCGCTCCATGTCAAACTCGTAAGCATACGAAAGGTCTATGAGTCTAGTTTCCGACGATTCAAACCGTTCGTAATTAGGACATTCCTACGCAATGTTATGATCAAATTACCAAAGGCAGGAAAATGCCACAGTGTGTCAAATCTGTGACCGCATTCCTGTCGCATTGTTGAGTGTGCGGTCTCATTTCTGTCGCAGACTATGGCAGCTTAGCCCAATATTAGGCGCCGATTTCGCGGTGTATTATGCGGCCAGCATTCGCATTCTGCGGTCCATTATGCTATAGCAGAATTGACATCGGAGGGTTAATTTTCTAATTTTAATAACCCGACCCCATTTCAATATATACACTTTAAGGCTCATTTGGGGTCATTTCTTACTAATTTTAGAGAGAGGTGAGTGCATTTTAGAGAGAGGAGGAGGAGCCCAACAATTAAATCATCCAAATCTTGCATCAATATTGAAGAATCAAATAACCCAAACATAAGTTCTTCATCCAAGACGTAACATTCTTTACATTAGGCTTTAATTTCGAGTTTGGGGTATGAGATGTGGTATGGAGGTATGATGCTTGGGTGTTTTAGTATTTTGTATTGATTCATGTATTACTTATGTTTATGGGAGGATTATTGAACATAAATAAGTAAGGATTTGGTTAGAGAATAATGGAAATCTTGAAAAGGGGATTTGAAATCAAGATGCTCAACTAGTATTTGATAAAATGCTGGAATGACCTAGAATTATGAATATCTTCCTAATTAGTGTTTAATTTAACTATGTATAAAATTAGATTGAAGATGATAGTATTTCCGGAATATCGTTGTAATTAAAGGAAAGCTCAAGAAAGGTATGAATGGCTAAAACCCCTTTTTATTAGAGTATGGTAAGAGTTTAATTGGTTAGCATATTTCTAGTTATTGCATATTATTTGATTTGCAATTGTTTATACTTATTCGTGGAGGATGTTCCTTCTATGAATAATGTATCATTCTTGATAATTAGAGAAGTGTGAAAATAGAACAATTATGTGTTGAAATATTTGGGCTATCAGCCAACATCAAAACAAAGAATTATTCGTGCTAGCTATGTGCTCACTTACCTATGATTGCAACTTGAATTATCTTTGATATATGTGTATATCATCACAGCTTGGAAAATGAATATTGAAATGAGAAAACGATGTGATAATGGTGGCCATGAGTGCCCCTGAATTTTTATGATATATCTGTAATAAAGATTTACAAGTATTTAATAATGAGAATGAAGTAACGCCTAAGCAAGGCGACCTAGCCGATCGGGTCGTGATCGGACACCATGCTTCACACATGGTGGTAATGTACTGGTATTGACTTTTGGATAAAGAAAATGAAATATTGATTGAGATTTATGCCTCCAATGAGTTGACTTAGCCGGTCGGGTCGTGACTGGACTCCGCTCAAGATGGAGGTAGTATTGAGAATAGTTGTAACATGCGACGGAAATTCCCTAATCTATGATTTAGAAATTTTATGGAAGATTATATGAATTGTATCTTTTATATAGCCATGTTATTTACTTGTACATGTTTGATAGTTCTTTCTAGTAAAATGTGTCTTAGTTATACGTAGAAGTACAATTCAAATGTACTGGCATCCTTTTTGCTGGGGGCGCTACATTCTTGTTATGATTGTAGGTGGATCCATAACAGGTAGTCCAGTCCGCCGGCAGTAGCACCTCTTCCACTAATGGGTAACCATAATGCCATAACACACAAATTTGAAGCATGTAAGGAGGGATTCATCCCACCATTGAGTCTGAGTGGATTGCCCAGGGACTTGTTAGGGGAACGTTTTGAGCTGTGGGTGGAATAACAAAAAAATATCTCTAAGAGGGGAATGTCCTTGACCCTGATGATGTGTATACACCATCAAATCATGTAGTATATCATTGCAGTACCAACGTACGTTGGGGATGTGGAGTCGAGGGCCATCGAATTGCCAAATCAACTTATCGTCATTAAGAAAGTCAAATGAAAATTTTCTACTCATTGTATATGTTCGTCCACATTGAAGAACACTCATGAACATGGTCTTAACAAGGTGTTGAATAACACCATGGCATTTATCGATTCTTAGATCAAGATGCACTATTCGTGAATCCACTCTATTATGAATTCTCATATTTACATTATTTGGAAATAAGTTCTATAAATATGCCCATGAATCGAGTTATAAATCTAGCATTGATATTTCCCACTTGCTTTTCCTAAATTTCTCACCAAGGGATTATATCCAATGAATTTCTTAGAGAATCTTATTATTTAATTGGACAAAATCTACTCGTTTGTGACTATAAGTACATCGTCGTAAAATATACCTATGTGGTGTCAAGTTCCATGCAAAGCATCCCAGCATTGTGATCTGTCTCGAGTCACTCTTTTACTCTGTTTGAACAGTAAATCTACTCTCTTACGAATATCATCATGGAATCTTCTCACTACCTAGTAACATAAGAGCATACCTTAACACCGCGCATGAATGCATGTCAATCGAAAATGTCACCACGTGCCTGAATATAAAGTCTCTCTGATAATTTAGATCCTCATGGCCATGTCATAGGAAGATTATGTGTCTCCATAACTATCGTGTCCACTTGGGACATCCTGGAGTAAGTAGCTCAACTTGTCCTAGTATTATGATTGCTCATGGCATGATCATATGTTGCAGTAGGGAGCTGATATATCAGGAGCATGTCCAACTTATAACAAATGCTCATCTCCTCTTTACACCTCCATAACATGTGTTAATTGTATTTTTGGTTAGTGAATTTATTGAGCTAATTTTTCCACACTTGTTCGATAACCATGAGAGAACATATCCTTCTATTAGTCATTGTAACACCTTCTTCCTCGTAAAGACCCTTACTACTCTCTATCAAGACAAAGCACACCTTAGGGGGTTACTATAGCACAACGCCTGTTTCTTATATTCTTCTTTATTTCATTAGCATCTGAGTAGTTCTCAAGTTAAAATCCATGAATAGATTATTATGAACATCTGCAAACCCTCCACGATTATTTTACACTATATAATTAGGTTCTCATATCACTTAAACTTCATCAAGGTTTGATAGCATGTCGCAATTACTGGAATTGAATGATCTATTTTTGATAATGGATTATCTACACTTGTGTTGGTTCAACAATTTGCTTGTCAGTCTAACTCTTGCCTTTCAGGTTTTGGGTTGACAAAGGAGAAATACACCTAGTATAACATTTATATGTCAAAGCCTTTCTCTCCGTTAAGTCTTATAGCATCTCCCAATGTGGTTTCCAATAGCTGGTTGTGCAGTAGTGTGTTGTAGTGATTCATTATGAAGTAGAGTTTCTAAATATAATTGGATTTTATAATTCCAGAGCTATACATCATGTAACTCATATAGAGATCTTCTTTAAAAAAGGGGGTAGCTTCTCATAATCGATTTATATTACCACCCTTCCTAGTGGATACAATGTAAATGTTTCTTCCATAAGGCTCTCTCCCTTTCATTAACTTGTCTTGCATCATGTGTTGTTTACCCGTAATCTTCAATGATATATCATCTCAATGTCTCGGCTAGTTATCCAACTATATGATATGATTTAATTAACCCCACTTTTATGTACTCTACTAGCGCCCTGAGAGTGTGCAAATTTCTCCTTTCCTACAGACTTCTAATGTCTTCAACATGGTTTATGCTCGTTGGTTCCAAAGATTGCTCATTAGTTTTGCTACCCCACTATCTATTTCATTTGATAGCTCTCATAGTAGAATTCATTAATGTTCCATGGCATCAAAGAGGAATTCTTGACGCAGTAAGGATGAGGACATGTTCCGTTTGTGAGGATAAAAAGATATTGCTCGCACTTCTAATAAGAGTTTTCATACAAAATCACCTACCTTCTCCATTTGTCAATCTGACTAGATAGCCCAGATTACTTCTCCTTGATAAATGCATTAATATGTCTTATTCTTTCGAACTTATCCATATCGGCAGTTCGAGGTCTTTTCTTATACCAACTCATAATAGGGTTTAAGTACATTATCGCCATTGTTATTGATTCTCTAAGACTACGAGGGCTTGTCTCGTGTGTTTGAAACGTAATGATTTTCCTTAAAGTTCGAGATTCAATTTCCATGATTTCAAACCAAAGTGTATACCTTTTTCCAAAGTCTTAAATGGGTCGGATTGGATGGGTTAAATAGCATCTTCTCACTCGACTTTTAGAATAATTGACTATATCATTTTCACGTGAGGGTAGTTTTGCTACCCTTTGGTGGATAAGAGTGTCATTATTCTTTTTCCCCGGAGCATCAGGTTAACCATTAAAAATTTCTCCAAGCTATATGATTTCGACCAACCTTTTAGTTGTCCTAGCTATTTGGTTTTACTCGTGAATGGTGAGATTTGATGCCTTCAGATTTTTTCACATATCATGAGGATATGAATTTGAACTACTAAGTTGTCGTTTCTTTAGTTCTCTTATAAAGGATCGACTGTCATGGTGGGTTAAGTATTTGAGAATATGATGATCACATAAGTGTACTACTTCTTTTCATCCTTATGGGCTTGTGGCATAGATTATGCGTGTCAGGTAATGCTAAGAGTGTAATTCAACTTCATGTATTTTGAAACACCGATTGCATTTAAGGTGCCCGAGTATTCTTATTCTTGAAAACCATATTTTCCCTACACTCTAGGAAACGAGTGGTTCGCGTACTTGAGTATTCCTCCAAAATGGTTCCTATAGCCAATCTGCGAGTTACCCATATGCCTTATTTGTCTAATAATTGATGTCCCCACAATGATTAACCATGTCAGTATCTTTAGTAGTAGCCTCAGTGGCACTTAGCATATAATCTCATGAAATGCTCAGCTCAACACGTTAATGGATTCGTGAATAACTCCAATCTGAGCTTGAACTCTATTGCTCCTTATCGTATTAGATACATTGGGTATTGTAAGTTCAGTTGAGTCAAAGATGAAGCTTCAAAGTATGATCACATGTATATTTATTAGGTAATTTTATGGTCAGTTTAAGATAGCACATCTTAGAGTAATTGTTGAAGGTCATCAAGGGATATGTGTGAGTGTTCGCCTAGAGATTTAGACTTTTGAGGGTGAGTACAAGTAGGTTATTCTCACTATTTTCTCCTAAAGATGTTCTGTGAGTTGATAATAAAGGTTGCATAAGTGTATTTAACATTAGGCCGCACTAGGAGTATGAAGTGTCCCCATAGTCATTCGCCATATATTTTGTAGATTCACAAGTCTATGTCCAAGAAAGTAGGTGGAGGTCAATTTGGTATCATCCCGGTGGAAATTGTTGAAGGTAAAGTTAGTGGATAATTAGCGTATGTAAGTCATCTCCCCGTTACCCTTGTTAAGTAAGTTCAGGGGTCCAAATTGTTCATGTGAATCTATTCTGGCAAAGTCTGTAAATATAAGAGGCCATTGAAGGTCTAGAGTGTTGTGGAAATAAAATATTTTCTCTTGATTGCATAGCAGTTGGTTTTGATTTGAAAAGTACTTTCTAGGTGATATGATTTAAAAATGTGCAGTCAATTCCTTGGTATCATCATCATAAAGTGGCGCTTATAATGCTAAGGTTATTGTCATTGATGTATAAATATTGTGGTGCTTTATCGAGTTGAGGAAGCCACATGGCAAGCAGCATATGGAAAGAAAGAAAATCCCCATCTGTTTGAACAAGTCTAGTAGTGATCGTGCAAAATCTTATCTCTAAGCTAACTAACCTTGTGTTTCATTTGGTGCAAAGACACCTCGTATCTCCCCTAAATTCTTTACCATTGTATCTTGTTAAGTTGTGCAAGAATTGTATGTGTTGTCACTATTCGAGTCATGTGTATACCCTTTTTACTAAATAAAAGATTTGTAAAAACTCTGGTGATAAGTGAATGATTAATGGTAGTATAGATTTTTAATGATTAATTGAAATGTTTATAGTATATTGGTTGGATTGTATGGGACTCATCGAAGTGACAAAACTATGTGCAAGAATGTGTTAGTGATTGAATATGTGCTAGTGTTGAGAAAATGAATTGAATAGAGGTTGTAGGGATGGTAGGAGTTGTGTAACGGTTCTTGGAAATATGTTTTGGGGGCTTTCTCACAGGTAGATATGTCCAAATTACAAAAGAAACTCTTGTGATTTTTTTTTCTAAAACATGGGAGTTAGTGAAAAGTTAGGATCTTGCATATCATATTTTCAAACCTATTGATTTTCAAAAATCCTCAATAGAGGACGAATGATCTTTAGGGGTGGAGAATATAAGGCCCCGGAAAATTTTTGTAAGTAATCTAGGATTTTCCGGTTCCACATAGGCTAATTATAATAGTTTATGTGCTATTAACATAGTGTAATCAATTGGATTTGGTAAATATTTGTATATGTCTTATGGTAAGTAATATGGGGTCCAAGGAAAGTCCTAAATCTAAGGAAAATTGGAAACATTAATAAGATGCTAATATTCCAAATGTACTCGCACAAGTCACCACTTTGAACGGTCACATCTATCAAATGAAAGGTCTTTGAGTCTAGTTTGCAACTCTTCAAACCGTTCATATATTGGACATTCCTACGCTAAGTTATGATCAAATTACCAAATGTTGGAAAATGCTATGTTGTGTCAAATATGCGACCGCATTCCTATCGAATTATTTATTCAATGGTCGCATTTTTGTCACTGCCTAGGCCAGTTTAGCCCAGTTTTAGGAGCCGATTTTGTGGTGCATTATGCGGCCAGTCTATGCATTTTGCGGTGCATTCTGCTATAGCAGAATTGACATCCGAGGGTAATTTTCTAATTTTTATAACCAGACCCAATTTCAATATATAGGCTTTGGGGTTCATTTGAGGTCATTTTTTACTGATTTTAGAGATAGGTGAGAGCATTGTAGAGACAGAAGGAGGAGCCCAATATTTAAATTATACAAATCTTCAATCATTCTTCAAGAATCAAAATAACCCAATAATAAGTTCCTCATCCAAGAGATAATATTCTTTACATTAGGTTTTAATTTCGAGTTTGGGGTATGAGATGTGGTATGCAGGTACAATTCTTGGGTGTTTTAGTATTTTGTATTCATGCATGTACGACATTGTTTTATGGGAGGATTATTGAACATAAATAAGTAAGGATTAGTTTAGAGAATGAAGGAAATCTTGAAAAGGGGATTTAAAATCAATATGCTCAACTAGTATTTGATAAAACGCTTGAATGAGCTAGAAATATTAATATCTTCCTAATTTGTGTTGAATGTTTCTATGTCTAAAAATAGATTCAAGATGATAGAATTTCCAGAATACCGTAGTAATTAAAGGAAAGCTCAAGAAAGGTATGTATGGCAAAAACCCCCTTTTATTAGAGCTTCGTTTTCATTTATAAAAGTATGGTAAGAGTTGGATTGGTTAGAATATTTCTTGTTATTACACATTAGTTGATATGCAATTATCTACACATATTCGTGAAGGATGTACCTCAATGTGAATAATTTACCATTTTTGATAATTAGAGAAGAGTGAAAAAAGTATAGTTATATGCTGAAATACTTGGGCTATAAGCCAACATCATAGCAAAGAATTATTCATGCTAACTATGTGCTCATTTACCTGTGATTGCAACTTGAATTATCTTTGTTTTATGTGTCTATGAACATAACTTGTAAAATGAATATTGAAATGGGAAAACGATGTGTTGATTGCAGCCATGAGTGCCTAGGAATTTTTATGATATGTGTGGAATAAAGATTTACAGGTGTTGACTATTGAGAATGAAGTAATGCCTAGGCAAGGCGACCTAGCCAATCGGGTCGCGATCGGACACCTTGCTGCACACATGGTGGTAATGTACTCGTATTGAATTTCGGATTAGGGAAATGAAATATTGATTCAGATTTATGCCTCTATTAAGGTGAACTAGCTGGTCTGGTCGTGATTGGACTCTGCTCAAGATGGCGATGGTATTGAGAATATTGGTAACATGTGACGTAAATGCCCTAATCTATGATTTGGAAATTGTATGAAAGATTAGATGAATTGCATCTTTTATTTACCCATGTTATTTACTTGTACATGTTTGATAGTTCTTTCTAGTAAAATGGTGTTTAGTTATATATACCAATACAAATCAAATGTACTAACGTCCATTTTGCCAGGGGCGTTACATTCGTGTTATGATTGTAGGTGGATCTATTTTAGGTTCTCCAGTCCACCGGTAGTAGCACCTCCTCCACTTTCCATCAGTTTTATTTGTGAGCCCCATTCCTTCGGGGCCCTGCGTGGCATATGCCGCTTTTCTTCCCGGAGTCTATTTTTGTTTTATTTGTGAAAGGTATAGCTGGAGCCTTATTCCCGACATTTATGTATTATTCTTCTGTTGTATTTATACGCTCCGTAGAAAGGTTTTAAATAGTGTAAGGTATTGGAATTAAGATTAAAATTTGATGTTTGGAAATGATTTACAAAACTTGTAATATTTTGATATTTATGATTTAAGCTGTTAATGGAAATAAAATAAAATGGTTAATAAAATACTTACTAATTTTGATTAACGGGGTCCATCTCTTACTTAATTATGATTTGGGTTAAGTAGTATGTATAAAACATGTCAGGCTTGCTCAGTCGATTTTACTCGGCTAAGCATCGATCGCGCTCCTCCGATTTTGGGGCGTGACACTAGGTCCTCAACTCCCCTCCGCCTTCCGGTCATCTCGCTGACTATCCCTTTCAACCCAAGCCTCCAATGGGTCTATCATCACTCTGCCCATCATTTTTAAGGCCTTCAAGGATCATGGGCCACGTTGATTTTGACCTAGTGTTTTTGCTTTTGTTACTTATGGGCTCTCTTGTGTGATTTTGTGCAAAATCACACTTATAATTCGCGATCGGTGATGTTTTAACATCTTCTTCTGATTTTCAATTGGTTTTCCTTTTGAAAACTTAATTCCCTCCTGAATCTCTCAAATCTACGTTATTTTTATACTTAAAGGCTATTTCCTTCTATCATTTTCTTATTCTCGGGCTTTCTTTTGAAAGATCTTCCACTCTAAACTGTTTTTACTCCCTTTGAAAAACTAGGCTTTTCAGAGTTTTTTCTATACCCGTCTCTACTGATTTCTTCGTGATTAAGCCTTTTTCCCTTGTTTATCTTGACCGATTCTATGTTCTTACTACTTTTCTACTCAAATATGTAGCCCTAATTTCTTATGGATTTTCTTTATTTGTTTCTGTGTGTTAGCCTGATTTTCTTTATTTGTTTGTTAGCATGATTTCATCATTATGGATATGTGTGTTAGCCCGATTTTATTTGCCTTGGTTATGTGTGTTAGCACGACTTTCTTTGCCAGGGTTCTTGTGCGTTACAATGACTTTCTTTTCCTTGGTTATGTGTGCTAGCCTATTTACCTAATTCTTGTTAGTGTTTCATGGCCACTTGCCTTCAAATATGTTCTGTTGAATCATAGCCTACTTATACCACATCTGAATGATTGTGTTTGCTCATCTTTTATTTCATACTATGTATATAGCTGACTTTTTTTGATGCTCTTGTTCATTCGCCTCTATTTATATGTTGAATATACAGAATCATGACTTCCCCATGATTGATTCTGATTTTCCTTGATTGTTGGTAATTTAAAGATTTTCTTTTGAAGCCCTAGAAATCTACTCGCCTATATAAATTAACTGATTTCATTACCTTATATGCCATGGTATCTTGTTCTACTGAGCCTTTTCTTAATTAGATGTTTTGGAATTTGGAGCCTTTTCTTGTTCCAATTGGATCCTTGACTCTTCTTTATTTAATCATGCACTGATTTTTCTTCTTACCTTATATGGTACTAAATCTTTCTGTTTGATCTTGATTCCCTTTACTTAAGGGAGTACTTCATTGATTCTCTAATTGATTGATTATGAGTTCCTAAATTAATATACTACTATGATTTTCACCTCATTTCACTACCTACTTTCAACAATAAATACCCTACGTCTTTCACAAACAAGACCCGAACACTTTTAGTTATGAACTCCCACTTACACACAAAATACTCTATCTTGTATTACTACTTGTACTGTGGCCTGTTGAGCTCGTTGAATGCCAAATCTATATCCCGAAGTCCTACGACCATATCCCGAAGTCCTACGACCTTTCTTTACTGCATTTTGGTTCTTTGACTAGTATGTTCTAATTAAGTTTTGAACATCAACAACAACATGGTTACTTAATGTTCTTGAATTGTTGTCTGCCTGCATCTTGTTTCTAATTTTTTGGATTTATTTGGCATGTTGTAGTTTCTTTTCTCCGGTTTTTATTCAATGTATTATGAATCATAAATCTCTACCCCAATGTGTTTGATACTTATGGTTTACTTGGGGTATGAGAACATCGAATATTACTGAAAATGGCTCAAACACGGTCCTTCTAAGATCATAACCTCCATGTTACCCTTTTAGGTTGTGTGTTCTGGTTTATATACAAGCATGGCAAAACCCATATAGTTGTGCATGCCCATAATTGACTAATGCCTAAGTATATAGGCTCTTACAATGGATTCCCAATCCCCTGCCCCATTTGGTGTGAAATTAGAAACTCTTTAAAGTATTAGTGGTTGTCTCTCATCACCCTTTCCCTTTTCTTTGTTTCCTCAGCTTTTAAAACTCAAATTATGCACTTCCACGCTCTCTTAGACTTAAGTTCTGCCCGTCTTATGCTAGCCTAGCCTTGGGACCCATGAGCTTCCTCTTGAACTTGGACACATGACGGCTGGCATTTCCATACTGCACTTATCCCTATTATGATGATGTAATTTGGGTGTGAGCACTGCTCGGGGTCCTATTGAGGCTTATAGAAAACACTGACACAGTCAAGTTTAAGAAAGGCTTTGAAGCAATGGCATCAAAATTCAGTTATTCCGTAGCTCAAGGATGAACCAAGATAGTCCTCCTCTAGATGTACTTTTTATATGTATTTTGATGTATTTAATATTCTTGGTTCGTATTAATTTGTAAGAAACATTTGGGGCTGCCTAGTGAAAAGGGTTGAGTATTTATGAATGTCAAGGCTAGAAATCATGTCTATATGTCTATTTTAAATTTCTTCATATTCAGAATGCATTTTAAAACCATGCATATAGGAAAATTTTCAAATTTCTGCATATTCAAACTACATTTAGAATTCATGCCTATAAGGTGTTTTAATTATGCAAACTACATTTAGAAACTATGTCTATAGGACTTCTTGTTCAACTTCACATCTAGATAACATGCTTATAGGGATCATCTAAAATTCTATGGATTTGTCACCATTTATATATCATGTTTTGGGGCCCAAGAGGTTATAATCCAGTAACACGTTAAAATTAGTAACATGTTGAAATCATGCCTATCGGGGTTCATAAGTAAAATCATGTTCGTTTCTACTCACATGCAATGTTAGGTATCATGTCCATAAGGATCTAAAAAATCAGTAACACGTAGAAATCATGCCTGTATGGACTCTTAAATAATTTTGACTCTCTTTATTCCCAGTAAATGATATATATCGTGTTCATAGGGTTTAAATTAGCAATAATGTTAGATGCCTCCACCTACATAATCTGAAACTTGCACATTTTAAATTAGTCTGTTCGGAATCAGTAATAGAAATCACGCATCTAAGGTCTCACCTAAATACATAGGCAAACCTTAGGCAATATAAATAAAACTATACTGGCCTCTATTATTTGCTTAATTTTCACAATCAGTAGGTAGGCCCGATTTTGTTTCCTAATTGAGTGATGTAATATGCCATGCCTACTGCAACACAACAATCTCCTCTTCCTTGAAGTATTTATTTAGGAATTAGACCTTACTCATTTGTCTAAGTCGGGAGGAGGTATACTTGAGCCTTATATGTTTATATATTTTCCATTTAATGTGCAGTCTTTACATTCTTGTATGTCGCCTTAGAATTTTTACCTTTGAAACTTCAAATAAGCCTAATATCCCTCCATTTAAGGATTAGTTTCCTTAAGTGCCTCCAAGACTGATATGAATTGAACGGGTAGTTGCATACAATAAGCAATCTATATCAATCTGTGCTTTAATAACTTAACAGGGTGGGAAGGGTAGATATGAAAATGAAGACCATGCCATACGGTTACGTGTGGCCTCTCATTGAGGAGTGATTACAGGACATTGTGTGGGGTGATCCATATTAAATACAAACGTAGGACCCCTTTACTTTTATTTGCGAACTCATTTTTAATACTCTTCTTTCAAATTTTTTTTCTTTTATGTGTTTAAATCCCCTAATATTTGAGCCCATATATATCTATTTGCTGAATTCACAATAACTGTGTGGCCGAGAACCATGCTACTGGATCCTGAAAGGTGCCTAACACCTTCCCCTTAGGATAATTTCAAGGCCATACCCAATCTCTGGTTATTCAAACAAACTCAAAGTTGAATCTCTATTGTTGTCCTAATGCACCTTAATCATTTGGTGTTGACTCTTCAAAACGCAATTCCAAAAAGGAACAAGTTGTCCCTCCAAATTTTATAAACCCGATTTTGCCAGAAAAAGGCGACACGACAGCAGGTTCAGGAAATAAAGGAAATCATTAATGCTTAAGAAATAGGCAATTAAATCAAAATAAGGGGAAGGGGAAATTGTGCACATGTATTAACAGAATAAAACATGCTTAGTACTAATTCAAAAAAACAAGTTCGTTATGGTATGAGCCCAAAATATCCTAATTAGAGTCGCTTTGCTGTCGTGCCCCCTTTTTCCTTAAGGAGTCTGGGTTTTGACATTTCATGTAATTAGGTATGGAATTTAGAGAGTCTCCGCCTAACGAATTTAAGATGCGTTAGGGCACCTAGTGAAAATCACGTATAAACTGGTCTTCATTACTAGAGATTTGGTATGAGCTTGAAATAACCTTGAGGGGAAGGTGTTAGGCACCCCTGAAGGTCGATAACGGTGGGTCTTGGCCAAACTTGAATTAGGTGAATAAGTCTTATAAGTAAACAAAGTAATTAAGATAATAGAAGTTACGTTTAAAAACAATGGGTAAAGGCGTCCTTGGTTTTTGTCACGACCCCAGTTCACCAATGGTAAACTTTTCATGACGGCACCCAGTCTTCTCGACTAGGTAAGCCTAACGCAATAAAAACAGTAACAAACACTAAATAGAATAAGAAATGTATACCGGTGCCTCATGGCACATACATTGAGTACACAACTTCTGAAAAATAACATCCCGAAACCCGAAATCCCACGGGCAACATAGGCTATGAGGACATAAGTATAGCTTGAATATATAGAGTGTCCAATACAACGGAGAAAAATAGGAAACGGTACTACTAACTACGTATAGAATGGACAGAGTGTCTTCAGTCTGCAGATACAATAGATATACCTCAAGTCTCCGATAGAAAGCTCTGAACTCACTAATGATACGCCTGGCCGGATGCACCTGGATCGGCACAACAAAAGTGTGCAGAAGAGTAGCATGAGTACACCATAGTGGTACTCAATCAGTGCCAAGCCTAACCTCGGTTGTCTAATAACGAGGAAGGTCGAGGCCCTACTAAGATTAAAATAAGAATCAATATTAAATGAAAAGACAATAAGAATGCAGTAAATCTCGAGTATTTAGTAAAAACAATAAGTATAACGGAATAGGCTACAAATAAAGTCTATGAATACAAGAACAATCACTCAATATCAGGATGCCACATAGAGCTTCGGGAATTGAACCCACAGACCATGTATTTAAATATCCGAGGATCACCCGGGAATCGAACCCGCAGTCCATCATACCAATATCACAAGATCTCCGAGGATTGAACCCGCAGTCCATCATATCAATAACAGAGGATCTCCCGGGAATTGAACCCGTAGTTCATCATATCAATAACTGAGGTCTCCCACGAATTGAACCCGTAAACCATCATACCAATAACATAGGATCTCCTGGGAATTGAACTTGTAGTCCTTCATGCAAATAACAGCGGATCTCCCGGGAATTGAACCCGTATTCCGTCATATCAATAATAGAGGATCTCCTAGGAATTGAACCCAAACTCTATCAAATCAGTAACAGAGGATCACCCGGGAATTGAACCCGTAGTCCTAATCATAAACACATCACAACAATGCAATATTTAATAGAAAGAATCCTAGTACAAGAAAAAAGTAGAGACCTCGAGCCTAGCATGCTCACAAAAGGACAAATATTGCAATTTAGTCAATTAGAACAAATAAGTACTAACATGCTTTCTCTAAGCTAAAACTAGTGAAATTGCATTTTTTCAGTTAAATACGTGAAGAAACACAGTCTAATTAAGTCAAGTAAAGTAAATTTTCAACAACTAGCACAACTACACGCCCGTCACCTCGAGCACAAGGCATTTAAACAACAACAAAGGTATCCTAAGGGGAGACGTCCCCACACGAGGTAAGACAAGTCACTTACCTTGAACTGGTACAAAAATCGCTAAGAAACAATGCCCTTGCCACGAGTATCCGACTCCGAGTGACCCAAATCTATTCAAACAAATTACATACCGTAAAGGACATCACAAGTAACTAATTCCACTTTAACAATTAATGATCATGCACGAAAATAGCTAAAATGACAAAAATGCCCCTCAAGCCAACATCTCGAAATCAAATAAATTTCACATTTTTAGGAAACTCGTACTCTCTTGAGTCTAACCATATAAAAATCTCCCAATTCATAGGTCAAATGCCCCTTCAAATCCTCACAATTAGGTCAAAGAACTTTACTCCAATTTTCATTCAAAAATCATAAATTAAAGGTTGAATTCACGATTAGATTAGTGGGTTTTAGTCATAGAATAGTAACGAATCGCTACCCAATAGTTGCCTCTGAAAAGCCCTCCAAAAATCTCCCTAAATCGAGCTCTCTAGCTTGAGTTTTTGTAAATATGGAAGAATGGTTTATTTTGAAATGTTTATATCTGGCCAGGTCATTTGTTGAGTGTGATCACATAAGAAGGGATGTGATCGCGTACAGTAAGAATTCAAGGCCTGAAAATGGTCTATGTGAACACGAGGTGAAGGCTTCGATCGCGTAAGGGGTCAAGGTAGAGCTATGTGATCAGGTCGAACTCAATCCAAAGAAAGAGTGGGTTCGATACTAATAACCCAATAATACATCGGGGTCGAATTCCTCAAGGAGCTTCAAGTTGGAGATGAGTAATTGCATGGCTTACAGATGCGTTCTAGCTTCAAATTGGTCCTCTTTCATTTTTGGGTTTTCAATTATGATTATCAACTACAATTAACAACTAATATTATGATTCTATAATTAAGCTAACACGATTGATGCTAGAGTTAAAAAGTATGAGAAAAGCACTAGGGTCGTGACACTCACTTAGGCGGATAATCAATGAGTATCGAATTCTAATTCAAGGATGCTACTTAGGGAAATATGGATAACCATTGCACTCTTAGTACTCGCTCTCACACCTCTCGGTAGAGAGAACGATTTTGCCCAATTGACTCTCTCGAGACCAATAGGGTAGGCCAATTTGCCCAAGAAACACACGGTTCAAGTAGGGTAATTACTCTCTCGAGGTTTAACCGATTACCTGGGACAACCATTCTCATGGGTCCATCCCAAATACTTGTTGGGTTGAATGTGAGGTCATAGACTCTCTTTCTTAGGAAGAGTCAAAACCCACTAAGCTTGACTTAGTGGTTGCAACCACCAAATCTAAGTGAATACATACATACAGCCCAAATACCAAACACCCAACAACATCCAAGCATTAGGCAAAAACACCCATCAATTACCCACACTAGGGTTGAGCCACAACCCTAGCTAATGAGTTTAGCTAGACATGGAAGTAGTAGACAAAGCAAAGATAATAGAAGAGACGAACATAATCATAAAATTGATGCTAAATCTACTCAAATCCACTTTAATTACAATAGGAAGTTTCCTAAAATGCGCTAATAT
Organism: Nicotiana benthamiana; assembly: GCA_034376525.1. Taxonomy (NCBI): domain Eukaryota; kingdom Viridiplantae; phylum Streptophyta; class Magnoliopsida; order Solanales; family Solanaceae; genus Nicotiana; species Nicotiana benthamiana. The sequence continues at coordinate 108,638,421 of CM067325.1, forward strand.
ATATTGTCACGAGTGCACTACTATTATGATGATCCAACTTAGCCTAAAACAGTAATGTTTTCTATTTATGCTACTCAGGAAAATTGGATAAAAATGTCCCTGAGGGTCTGATGCGGACCGCACAGAAATGGCTTGCAGCCGCATAGAGTCTAGTGTCTTCACTTCAGCTGCTTCTGGATCAGAGGTGCGGACCGAACCGAAATGTATTGCGGTCCCATAGATTTTGTCAAGAAGACCGCACAATAATGCCTCGAGCCACATAGAGTAGATCAAGCGGACCGCACAAAAGTGGCGTGTGGCCGCAGAAGAGAAAATGCCAACTTGTTCATTTTTTGAACTTGTTCCCATGCGAACCTCCTGCTTTTTCTATGTGGCCATGTGGTTCTTGTGACTGAATGTCCTGGCCTTTGAATCTTCATCAACGCGGACCGCATGTAAATGGGTGCGAACCGCGTGGGTTTTCCCTCAAAATATCAACTCTCTGAACATTTTCCATGCGGCCGCATCTATAACCAGGCGGAAAGTGTAGGTCTTGTGTGGTTTTTCACGTCTCAGAACCACTCATGTGCGGCGACACACCATAATCAGGCGGACCGCACAGGTTCCTCAGCTTCTACATTTAGTCAACTTCTAGTTACTTGGCAGGCTTCACTCCTTCTTGAGCCGATTTTTCGCTCAAACTTGAAATCAAGCACACTTGTGACTAATTCATGACTAATCAGAGGCATATTATGCACAAAGCTAAGGTAAGAAGGGGTTATTATCACTATGAAATCACGTAAGGACCCCTGCTATAGCATAGAGGCAATTAACCCTTGACCAACTAGCTAGATCTGTTCAGTACGAATGCGGAAGGAGGTATGCGATTGCATTGGAGGAGGGGTAGAGTTATGTGATCGCATTCAAGGGCCTGCGATCGAATTGAAGGAAAAATGGCCCTCCACAAGTTGCTATACGAGATCGATAGGAGTTGATGCGATCGCAGAGAAGAATGTTCTGCAGCAACTGTGAGGAAATTTTGTGCAATCTTTAAGTCCCAAAATGGCTCTGTTGAGCATCCGAAACACACCCGAGGCCCCCGAGACCTCAAACAAACCTATGGACATATCCCATAGCATCATTCAATTCTGTACCAAACCTTAAACAACCTAACTCAACGCTAAAAACTCAAATTAATCAACGATCAGAACTAAAAAACTTCAAAACTTAACTAAACTCGCTTTCTATTCAAAACTTAACCGAAACACGTCGGATTGGCCCAAAATTTTGCACGCACGTCCCAATTTACATAACGGTGCTACAAGAACTTCCAGAGTCCTGTTCTGACCCTCGGATAAAAAATTTACTATCGGACCGAAAACTTCAAAATTCTAACCTTCGGCATTTCTAGCCCAAATGAGCTACGGACATCCAAAACCCATTCCAAACACGCTCCCAACCGCAAAATCAGCTAAAGGAGCTAACAGAACCATCAAATTTCCATTCAAAGGTCGGCTTCACAAAGTTCTGATTACGAACCATTTTCCAACACTTAAGCTCTGATTTAGGGACTTTGTATGCCAAAACATCCCGAATTCTATTACCGAATGTCTCGGAAAACGAAAATAGAAGAAATGAACTTAAGGGAAGCAGTTAATGGGGGAACATAATATATATTCCAAAGACGACCCGCCGCATTGTCACATCCTCCTACACTTAATCATTTGTTCGTCCTCGAACGAGCATAGAGAACATACCTGAAGCAGCAAAATGAAGAGGGTATCGGCTGCGCATATTTCCGTTCAGTATTCTAAGTCCCCTCCTTGGCCGGCTGACCCCACCACTGAAACTTTACTAAAGCTATATCCTTTGACCTGAGCTTTTGGATCTGCCTGTCTAATATTGCCACAATCTCCTCAACATAGTACAAGTCATTGTCCAACTGGACTGAAGTGAACTCCAACAGGTGAGACGGGTCACCGTGATACCTTCAAAGTATCGAAACATGAAATACCGGATGAACCTGGGCCAAACTGGGAGGTAAAGCAATCTCATAAGAAATATTCCCAATCTGCTTCAAAATATCAAATAGGCCCATGAACGTCAGGCTCAACTTCCCTTTCTTTCCAAACATTATGACACCTTTCATAAGCGAGACACGAATCAAAACACGCTCACCAACCATAAAGGAAACATCACGAACCTTCCGGTCTGTGTAACACTTCTCAATTGACTAGGCCTTATGGAGTCTATCCTCAATCACCTTAACCCTCTCGACCGCATCCTTAACCAAATCAGTGCCCAATAGCCTGGCCTCACCCAGCTTGAACCAAACCAATGGGGATCTGTATGTCCTACCATATAAGACCTCATATGGCGCCATTTGAATACTATACTGATAATTTTTGTTGTACGTGAACTCAGCCAATTGAAAGAACGGATCACAAGACCCTCTAAACTCAATAACGCACGCACGGAGCATATCCTTAAGAATATGAATAGTGCGCTCGGGCTATCTGTCCGTTTGAGGGTGAAAAGATGTACTCATAGTCATCTGGGTACCCAACTTGTGTTGGACGCCTCTCTAGAATATTTATGTAAACACTGAACCTCTGTCTGAGATGATAGAAACCGGAATGTCGTGTAAAAAGACAATCTCCCTGATATAAATCCCTACTAAACACTTCCTGAGTAAGAAGTACACACCTTAATGAAATGAGCAAGCTTGGTAAGCCTATCGACAATTATCCAAATAGAATCAAATTTCCTCCCCGTCAGAGGGAGACCAGTCATAAAAATCCATAGTGATCTTCTCCCATTTCCACTTAGGATTTTCCATTTGCCGGAGTAACCCTCCCGGGCTCTGGTGCTCATCCTTTACATGTTGACAATTGAGGCATCTAGCTACAATCTTTACTATGTCCTTCTTCATCTGCCTGAACCAATAATGCAGCCTCAGATACCATACATCTTTGCGGCACCCGGATGTATGGAGTACCGCGAGCTATGGGCCTCGGCCAATATCGAATCACGAATATCATAAACATCTGGTGCACAGATCCTGCCCTGGATCCTCGAGACCCCGTCATCTCCAATAGTCACATCCCTAGAATTGCCCTAATGAATTGTGTCCCCGAGGACAAGTAAATAAGTGTCATCATACTGCCGCTCCCTGATACTATCAAACAATGAAGACCGAGAAACCATACAGGCTACAACCCGACTAGGCTCCGATAGGTCAAATCTTACGAACTCACGGGCTAAAGCCTTAACATCCATCACCATCGGTCTCTCTGAAGCCGGTAAATATTCAAAACATCTGAAACTCTCCGACCAGTGACTCAAAGCATCGGCTACCACATTGGCCTTGCCCTGGTTATAAAGAATAGTAATATCATAATCCTTCAGTAGCTCTAATCATCTGCTCTGGCGCAAGTTCAGATTCTTCTGCTCGAACAAGTGTTGCAAACTACGATGATCCGTATAAATCTCACAAGGCACGCCGTATAAATAATGATGCCAGATCTTTAAGGTTTGAACAATAGCAACTAACTCAAGGTCATGGACTTGATAGTTCTTTTCATGAACCATTAACTGTCTGGATGCTTAGGCAATAACCACACAGTTCACAATCAACACCACTCCATGTCCAACTCGTGAGGCATCACAGTAAACCGTATAGGAAACCGAACAAGTAGACAAAATCAAAATAGGGGCCGAAGTCAAAGTTGCCTTGAGCTTTTGGAAGCTCGCCTCACACTCATCTGACCACTGAAAAGGAGCACCCTTCTGGGTCAATCTAGTCAAAGGGGCTGCAATTGATGAGAATCCCTCCACAAAACAAACGGTAATACACTGCCAGGCCAAGAAAATTGTGGATCACTATAATTGAGTAGGCCCTGAGCCAACTCTGCACGGCCTCCACCTTCTTCGGATCTACCTGAATGACCTCACTCGATACCGCGTGTCCTAGGAATGCCACAGAACTCAACCAAAACTCAAGTTTTGAGAACTTTGCATATAATTTCTTTTCTCTTAGGGTCTGAAGCATTGTCATGTCCTCAGGTGCTGCTAATTATCTTCCTGACTCCGGGAGTATACAAGAATATCATCAATAAAAATAATGACAAACGAGTCGAGATAGGGCCTGAATAAACTATGCATCTATGTATGAATGTTGCTGGGGCGTTGGTCTGCCCAAATGACATGACAGGGAACATGTGATGACCATATCGAGTCCTGAAAGCAGTCTTTGAGATATCTGGCTCCTGAATCTTTAGCTGGTGATAGCCTGAGCGTAAATCAATCTTAGAGAACACTTATACGCCCTAAAGCTGGGCAAATAGATCATCAATACAAAGAAAATAATATCGGTTCTTAATTGTAACCTTGTTAAGTGATGATAATCGATACACATGTGCATAGAACCATAACGTTTCTTTACGAACAAGACGGGAGCACCCTATGGTGAAACACTGGGTCGAATAAAACCTTTATCAAGCAATTCATGTAACTGATCCTTCAACTCCTTCAACTCAGGTAGAGCCATACAGTAAGGAGGAATAGATAAGTGTTGAGTGTCCGGCAAAAAATAAATAACAAAATCTATGTCTCAATCCGGCGGCGTGCCCGGAAGATCCGCTGGAAACACATCGGGGAACTCCTGTACTACTGGGACATAGTCAACAGAATAGGTATCAGAATTGACATCCCTCACGTAAGCTAAATACGCGGCGCAGACTTCTCAACAATTCGATGAGCTTTAAGAAAAGATATAACTCTGTTGGGAGTTTATCAAAAGTGCCACTCCACTAAATACGTGGAATACCTGGCATAGCCAGTGTCACGGTCTTGGCGTGACAATCAAGAATAGCATATTGGGACGACAACCAGTCCATTCCCAAGATAATATCGAAATAAACAATATCAAGTAATTAAAGATCTTCCATTGTCTCAAAACCACAAATAGTAACCAAACATGAAGGATATATGTGGTCCACAACAAGGGAATCTCCTAGGGGAGTAGAAACATAAACATGAGAGCTTAAAGTCTCTCGGGTTGTACCCAAGTGCAAAGAAAAATAAGATGACACTTAAGAATAAGTTGAGCATGGATCGAATATAACCGATGCCTCTCAGTGACTACCAATATAACAACTATGATAACAAAATCGGAGGTGACACCCATGGAACAATCAGGAATAGCATAAAATCTTGCCCCTCCTCTCCCTCAAGGGCGACCTCTATCTCCTCGATCTCCGCCTCTGTCTAGCTGGGCATGTGGAGTGGTGGCTGGAGCTGGAACAATGGCCTGCTAACCCTGTGGAGCGTGTTGGGGTTGTGGATTCTTAGAAGGCACACCCTACCACGTCTGGGGCACTCACTATGTAGGTGGCGGGTATCCCCGAACTCATAACAAGCTCTCGGAGGGCGCAGTGGTTATGACTGACTGGGTCTACATCCGCTAGACTAGCCTCTGGGAGTACACCGCGTAGGAGGCGCACTAGAAACCAGAGGTGCATAATAAGACTCCTGAGACCTGGGAGGAGCTGGAGTACTATTCAATAAAGGAAGAGATGAGCAAATTGGGCGACGTGTATAGCCCCTACCATGATGTCCTGCTCCTAATGAACGGGAACAATTGAAATGACCAAGCTCTCAAGACCTCTTGGCCTCTCTCTCCTCTCGATCTTTGGCATGCGTACCCTCTATCCTCCGAACTGTGCTCACTACCAGCTGATTAGGCATATCCATCTCCAACTCTTGCTCCATGCTAGACCTGATGGAAGGAATAAGACCCTCGATAAACCGGTGAACCCTCTCACAAACAGTAGCTACCAAAGCAGGCGCATGCTTGGCCAACCTAGTATAACAGATGTTATACTCAAAGACAGTCATAGGGCCCTGGCACAAATGCTCAAACTCGAAGGCTCTGGGGAACAAAATCCCTCTGAAAAATATCTGAAAACTGAGTCCAAGATACGGAGGCAACCTCGTCTAGACTTTCAAAATCAAAGGTGCACCACCAGCCATAGGCTGTTCCCCGAAGCTGGAAAGCTGCGAAAGAAACCTCGCTCGAGGTAGTAATAGCCACGGTGTGAAATATGCGGTAACAATCCTCCAAGAATCCCAAAGCATCATCTATAGCTAGCCCTCTAAAAATAGGAGGGTCATACTTCTTGAACCTCTCTAATCTATGTTGCTCGTCCTCCGAAGCAGGTGCCCCTTCCTCGGGCTGAACCGGTACTACAGGCTGGGCAGGGATAATATCTGGAATCTGCCCCATCTGAACCCTCTACTCTGGAGTGTGGGCTGTGAGAGTGTGTCTCCTCCCCCACGGCCTGGGACGTCACTGCAAGTAGGGGAAGCAACCCTACGTGTGACATTGTAGTATACATGCTCATAAACTGTGGGCATGCCTTCTGAACACGTGGAGTAGTGGTGGCTATGGGCGTTTCAGGTGCCTGAGTCTTGGCTAGATCTGCTGGTGGTACCTCAGAGGCTGCTCGCACAGGTGCTCCGGCTGCACCCTGTGCACGTCCACGACCCCTACGCTGAACCCTGCCTCTAGCAGCTACAGGATGGGGTGCGGGTGCCTAATCGTCCTGGGTCGTGCATGTCTTCACCATCTATGAGAGAATAGAAGAGAACAAATTAGAATAACCGCCAAAAATATAGCACGAAAAAGAATTCAATGAAGTGAAGATTTTTTCTAAATAGTTACATAGCCTCTCGTAGATAAGTACATATGTCTCTGCACCGATCACCAAGACTCTAAATAATCGGCCTTTGTCCCGTTTCTCCTACGAACCTAGAGCTTTGATACCAACTTGTCAGGACCCTAGTTCACCAATTGTGAACCTGTCATGACGGCACCCAGTCTTCGCGACAAGGTAAGCCTAACACATCGCAGAATTTAAAACTTCGCAATAAAAACAGTATCAAACACTAAATAGAATAATAAATGTATAACGGTGCTGCTTGGCACATACACTGAGTACACAACTTGTGAAAAATAACATCCCAAAACCCGTAATCCCACGGGAAACACAGGCTATGAGGACATAAGTATCGCTCTAATATTTGGAGTGTCTAATACAACAGGGAAAAATAAGAAACAATACTACTAACCAAAGGATAGAATTGATGGAGACTCTCCGCTCTGAAGATGCAACAGATATACCAAAAGATATATCTCAAGTCTTTGATTGCAAGCTTCGAACTCGCTGATGATATGCCTGGCCGGATGCACCTGGATCTGCACAACAAAAGTGTGCAGATGAGTAGCATGAGTGCACCACAGCGTTACTCAGTAAATGCAAAGCCTAATCTTGGCTGGGTAGTCGTGAGGAAGGTCGAGGCCCTACTAAGATAAACATAATAATCAATATGAAATGAAAAGACAGTATGAATACAGTTAATCTCGAGTATATAGTAAAAAGAATAAGTAGAACGGAATATGATACAAATAAAGTCTACGAATACAAGAATAATCACTCAATCTTAGGATGCCACATGGAGCTCCGGAAATTGAACCTGCAATCCATTTTTATCAATATATGAGGATATCCCGGGAATCAAGCCCGCAATCCATCATACAAATAATCAGAGGATATCCCAGGAATTGAATCCGTAGTCAATCATATAAATAACAGAGGATCTCCCGAGAATTGAACATGTACTCCATCATATCAACAATAGCGTTTTCTTTCGGGAATTGAACCCGTACTCCATCATATCAATAACACAGGATCTCTCGGGAATTGAACCCGTAGTCCGTCATATCAATAACAGAGGATCTCTCGGGAATTGAACCTGTAGTATGTCATATCAACAATAGAGGATCTCGCAAGAATTGAACCCATAGTCCTAATCATAAACACATCACAACATTGCAATATTTATTAGAAAGAAGCCAAGTACAAGCAACAAGTAGAGATCTAGAGCCTAGCATGCTCAATAAAAGGACAAATATTGCAATTTAGTCAATCAGAACAAATAAGTTACTAACATGCTTTCCCTAAGCTAAACAAGTGAAATTGCATTTTTAATAGTTAAATACACTAAGAAACACAACGTATGTCAAGTAAAGTGAATTTTCAACAATAAGCACAAATGCACGTCCGTCACCTTGCACACAAGGCATTTAAACAACAACAAAGATATCCTAAGGAAAGAGGTCCCCCACACAAGGTTAGACAAGCCACTAACCTCGAGCCGGTACAATAATCGCTAAGAAACAATGCCCTTCCACGGGTATCCGACTTTGAGTGGTCCAAATCTATTCAAACAAATTATATATCGTAAATAACATTACAAGTAACTAATTCTACTATTAAAATTAAAGCTAAGGCACTAAACAGGTGAAATAACCAAAATGCCCCCTAGGCCAACGTCTCAGAATAGAATAAGTTTCACATTTTTAGGAACCTCATAGTCTCACAAGTCTAACCATATAAAAATCTCCCAAATCGGAGGTCAAATGCCCCTTCAAATACTCACAATTAAGTCTAAGAGCTTTACCCCAATTTTCATTCAAAAATCCAAAGTTAAAGGTTGAATTCACAATTAGATTAGGGGGTTTTAGTCATAGAGGAGTAAGGAATCATTACCCAATAGCTGCCTCTGAAAAGCCCTCCAAATTCTTCCAAAATCGAGCTTTCTAGCTTGAGTTTTGGTAAAAATGGAAGAAGGGTTCGTTTTGAAATTGCTTATATATGCCACGTCATTGTTCAATGCGATCACATAAGACGGGATGTGATTGCGTAGAGTAAGAATTGAAGGCCTGAAAAATTGTCTATGCGACAGCAACGTGAAGGTTGCGATTGCATAAGAGGGCAAGAAAGAGCTATGCGATCGCGTAACGATCCCTGTGATCACATAGAGGAAATGAACCCCTGAGCCACAAGCTAGATTTGTTCAGTCTGAACGCAGAAGGAGGTATGCGATTGCATAGGATGAGGGGGCAGAGTTATACGACCGCATTCAAGGGCATGCGATCACATTCAAGGAAAAATAGCCTCAACTATTTTCACTACCCGATCGCATGGGGGATGATATGATAGCATAGAAGAGAGTTCTGCAACAGCTGTGAGGAAATTTTCTGCAATCTTTAAGTCCCGAAATGGCTCCGTTGAGCATCCAAAACACACCCGAGGCCCCCGGGACCCTAACAAAACCCACGGACATACCCATAATATCATTCAAACTTGTAGAAAACCTTAAACCACCCGAAACAATGCCGGAAACTTAAATTATTCAATGATTTAAACATAAAAACTTCAAAACTTAACAAAATTCGCTTTCGATTAAAAACCTAACCAAAACAAGTCTGATTGATCTGAAATTTTGCACGCACATCCCAAATGACATGACAGTTCTACAGCAACTTCTGGAATCCCGTTCCGACCCTCAAATTAAAAATTCACTATCGGATCGAAAACTTCAAAATTCTAACCTTCGGCATTTCTAGGCTAAATGAGCTACAGACATCAAACATACAATCCGAGCACGCTCCCAATCCTGAAATCACCAAATATAGCTAATAGAACCATCTGAGGTAGTCTTCACACTATTCTAATTACGGATCATTTTCCAACACTTACGCTCTCATTTAGGGACTAAGTGTCCCAAAATACTCTAAATTGTATTACCGAACGTGACGACAAACCAAAATAGCATAAATGAACTTAGGGTGAATCACATAATGGGGGAACTGGGCGTAAATTCCAAAGACGACCAGCCAGATCTTCATAGTTGTTCATCCTATAGGATCACTTCTGTGCAATACTTGGTAATCTTCCCCAAGTTGGGGTGCTAAATATGTCATTAGCTCACAGGTCATCATATCTTCTACTACCCAATTACCCTCCCGTTAATGGTTGCATAAGCGATTCTACTTAATCATATTCTATGTGGGCATTACCTATCCCTTACTTTTAGTCTTGGAGGTGTTTAGGACTTCTAGTTAAGGTAGATCTAGACTCACCTATAGTTATTAAAAGGAGAAAATCTAAGAGAAAAGCAAAACAAATAAGATTATCTGATAAAGGAACATTTAAAGGCTCACATTTACCACCACAAATAAGCAGGCAATTGCACGTCTCAAACAACCATATCTCAAACACTTTAAAAATCTTGTAGTAGGATAGCTAGTTGCAGTGTGTTTTTATTAAAGCGAGAAAGAATATGCTTAATTAGTTTGCCCATTGTCACGACCTCAATTCACCCTCTATGAACATGTCATGATGGCACCTAGTCCCTACGACTAGGTAAGCCTAACAATGCATAATATAAACCGAATTACGGAAGAAAATAATTTAAAACCGAGTTAGCAATTTAAATCAGTGATTAGAGTGTCGCCTGGCACATACCATAACAACCCTTGAAACTAAGAACAAATTTCCAAAACCCGAAATCTCACAAATACCATGCTAAGGGATATATAAAGGGCTCTAACTCAAGAATGTCTATGCAAAAGGGAAATACTAAAATAACTACACTTATTACAGAAAACTGGAACGGGACTCTTTGATCTACGAATGTAGCATATATACCTCGAAGTCTCCACCAATACGTCTCCTTCTAAGGTCGACAGAACTGAATGTATGTACCTTAATCTGCAGAACAAAAAGTGTGCAGAAGAGTAGCATGAGGGCACCATGGCGGTGCCCAGTAATATCAAGACTAAATTCGATAGAGTAGTGACGAGGAACAGTCAAGACACCTACCGGTCAACAAACAGTATAATAGAAATAATAGAGATGATATGTAAATATGTAAAGACTGCACGGATGACTAAAAACTCTACAATTCACTATAAGGCAAACGGACAATAAGTAACAACGAGAATACAATAAATGATGATATAAAAACGACGGTTGAAATTACAATCCAAATCCTAAAGTCACAACACAACAAGGACGAACAAGTCACTAACTCATTATTCTGCAATGATGCTTACATAAGGTCTTTTCAACTTTTTCCATATTTTTACCAAATACCCTCAGACTAGCCGCAACTCATAAAAACCTAGCATCTGATGTCTAACACTTGGCATCTTGTGCCCCATCAATATCAGGGTCACGCTAACAACTAACTAGTCAACTAGGGTCACTCCCACATATATAATGGGTAAATGAGGGCATATCCCCATCCCTATCCAAATCAGGAGGGATTCATCTCTAATAGAAGGGTCCAATTATGTGTATGTTTGTGCAAGTGTATCTAATAAATATTCTACCAACTAGTAAGCAAAAGAAATGAAATGATTAGCACCCGATTTATTCACACCCGGATAGAATCAATGAATATATAAGTTCATAACACAATGAGTTTAATATGGGTCGCCGAGAATCGAATCGATAGTCCATAATATAAAACATCTGGAGGATCTTCTGGGAATTGAACCTGCAATCATGATAGTAAACAAATAGGAAAATGCCTCCGCGGGCCTTCATAATTCACAACAATCAGCCTCTGACATAGCCCACCTAATTTCGCCACGTGTGCAACCAATAATGATGTAGTAAGCACCGCCTTATTTCTCCACACGTGCATCACGATATAACCACCTTATTCCACCACATGCGCAAGCAATATAAAAGCATATAACATATCCCGCCTTATTACGCCGCATGTGCAAAAACATAAATAGCAAAAATTACACGGCAACGACCTCGTGCAACTCTTCAACAGTAACCGCACGGCTGAGACCTCGTGCATCACATTACTAATAGCCGTACGACAAAAACCTCGTGCATCATAGTACCAACAGCTGCATAATAAAAGAAAATATATATATCAAAATAAAGCAAGGGAATCAACAATGGAAACAATAACATCCCGGCAAGGAAATAAACAACATAAACAATTATGTCCCAGCAAGAGAATTAACAACAAATATAATAACGTCCCGGAAAACGAAATCAACAATACCTACTAAGGTCACAGAAGGCCAAGGAAAAGCACAATAACCTCAATGAAAAAGTAAGAAATAATAAGTGCATAATAACTACACAGATACCACAACACTTGGATAGGTAATATATTTGCACGAAGTTACAAATGAACTTACAATCAAGATGTAACCAACAGTAAGGAAATTAACATAAATCAAATAATTACAATTTAAGGAAATATCAACTAATCATAAGATATCTATGTTATTTCCAATTAAGACCAATTAATTACATGAGATATAAAATTTATGATTTCCAACTAAAGGTGTGTAGCTAGGAGGGGTAATATGACTATAGAAGGGTAATTTTATTTAGTTAATCACGAAAATGTCCATTAAATAGCAAGAATAAATCATGAAGGGAAAACAAATATCAAGTAAGACATGTAGAGGTTAAACTAATAACAGGGAACTCAATCTTATCAATATCATCTTCATACTCGGTGATTTCAAGAGTCTAAGAGCCTAAAAGTGACAATTTACCACAAATAAATCCGAGCACGCACTCGTCACCTCACGTACACGAACTACAATCAACAGAGGAGACTCAAATCCAAAGGGGGAGTCCCCCATACAAAGTCAGGTAAGATACCTACCTCAAAACTGTCTAAATTCAACTACCAAGCACGTTCATTGCCACAAGTTCTCGACTCCAAATGGCCCAAATCTATTATATTAAATCAGACATTGCAATTAACATCTCAAGCAACTGATTCTACAGTTTAATTCAAATCTAAAACATGAAATTAGGTAAAATGACCAAAATGCCCGTCGGGCCAACGTCTCGGAACTTGATGAATTTAATATTTTTCAGAACCCTTGTACTCTCAAGAGCCTAACATAAAAATTCTCTCAAATTGGAGGTCAAACACTCCCTCAAAATAAAATAATTCAGTCTATAAAGTAATACCCATTTTTCATCCAAATCTGAAACTAAAGGATGTAATTATGAGGAAATTCATTGAAGTTTGTCTAAATCGTGTGAGAAAAACTTACCCAAGTTGCCCAATAAAAATCCCTTCAAAAATCGCCAAGAACCGAGCTCTAGAAGTCAAAATGTGATTAAATGGTGAAACCCTAAAATTTGGGAATTAAATCCGTCTGCCCAATTATTTGTTCAATGCGATCGCAAAAGAATGAATGTGATCGCATAGAGTAAAAATGGAAGGCCAGAAAAAAAGCCTATGAAAACGCAGGAAGGGTAATGTGATCGTAGAAGAGGGAGAAATATATCTATGCGATCGCAGACAAGGCTATGCAATTGCATAGAAGGAATTGGAACCCTTGTGGAAATACATTATGCGATCGTGGAGGTGATGATACGATCACATAGAAGGAACTCGTTTTGCTCAAAATTTTTGCTATGAAATCGGGGGATAAGCAATGGGATCACATAGAAGGAAATACCAGATAGCAGATCAACAAATCAAAAAGGGAGAAAACGGATCCATAGCTCATCAGAAACACACCTGAGGCCCCCGAGACCCCGTCTAATAACACACAAGTCATATGACCTAACATGGACTTGTTCGAAATCCCAAATCACATAACACAACATCAAAACGGTGAATCAAATAAAAAATCAAGCTTATGAACTTCTAAATCTTTGAATAACGAATCTCATGCTGAAAGCTATCAATTAAACTCGAATTGACACCAAAATTTTGCAGACAAGTCAAAAATAACATAACGGAAGTGCTTTAACTCTCGGAATCGCATTCCGACCCCATTTACCAAAAGTCAACAATGGGCCAAACTTTTTCGCTTACCAGCTTCAACATTCGCCGAGATGCTGCAATTTACTCTACAGACCTCCAAAACTGAATCTTGATGCGCGCCTAAATCCAAAATCACCATACGAAGCTGTTCAGATCATCCACGACCATTCCGGGGTCATTCCCCAAAAAGTCCAGTTCCGTTAAAATTTTCACTGTTATAACTTTGAATGTAAGGTTCCTTTTTTCAATTTGAATCCAAACCATTCGCAAGCCGAATTCAACCATGCACGCAAGTCGATGCTCATGTTTTGAAGCTGCTCCAGACCTTATGCTGCTGAATGGAGCTTAATTTCTCAAAACAACCGGTCGTGTCGTTACATCCATCCCCATCTGAAAACCAACTTTTGTCCTCGAACGTGCTAAGATTCACCTCAAAGTCCAAGAGTCACTGCTGCGCACTTCCAACATGCACCTGTGGGCGACCACAGGTCACCCCAATCGATTTTGGCGCGACGAGACCATCTCAACTAAATCTAACCCTTCTAGCAATACCATTAAGCCTTCAAACCATATTCCTCACCTTCCATCAATTTCCAAAATACCCAATTTCATGTCTATATCTGGTATCAGTATTAACCAGCTATTTCAATACAAGCCAACACACACAGGGTATAGCCACACAATATGACACTCCACACATAGTCCTACAATAACATTTTTGATAGCAACACTTGCCTGAGGTCAAATTTGTACCGGCCATAAGCGTCATATTCAATAGATACTCTTGTCAAACCTCCACTACACTGGCGACGATACAATAACCATGAAAACCACATGAGAAAATACCCGTTTATCAGCCAACACCAACGGGTAAACACCCCACAAATTAAAACTCAAGAATCATAGAACGAAAACGAATGAATATGGGAAGGGAAAACACATAAGAGAACTAGCAAACAAATTAAACTAGCATAAAATTCTTCTAAAACACAAATCTACAAGACATGTATCATTAAAGAATAAAAGCATATAATGAACTCACAAAGATCTTATACTTACATAACGTTTACCGCGGTACACACCCCGGCATCAAGATATCAAACCACCTGAAATCACGAGGGTCCCGCCCTCAAGAATGGGTCACAAATAGGGTACACATCAACCCATCTGCGTCTACACTTTACAACATAGACTAGCTCCCAAACCGGTGGAGCATAAATATCACAACTCCTAACCAAGAACGCTCGTAAATCACATCAAGCCTACCAGAACAGACAACAAGAAAATACCACTAGCCTCATAACTCTATACAATGGCTAGAATAGATGATTGACACATCTATCACTCATAAAACCTCCCAATCGGATAATCCTATAGCTAGAGTGCAAATCAGAAGCACTCCAATAAATGGAATAACAATCAAGGAACTCGACCTGATAAGTAGAATTGTGATGAACTATAGATAGTGCCTTTCTATGACAAACTGAATCCGTACCTGAGTGACATTACCCGGCGCATCGGTCTCAAACCTACTATATGAAACACATCAATGAGTTGGGCTTCCCCCTCTTGGGTGCCCTCTACCTTTCTGTATACCTTACTGCGACACATCGTTCCAAAGTCTAGGACAATCTCTCACCATGTAGCTAGTATCTCCACACTCAAAGAACCCTCTATGCTGATGAGGTGGTAGAAACTCTACGGTACGGGTCCCGCCGAGACCTATGAACACCTGAGTAACCATGCAATGCCTGAAGTGCGAACTGAACTGGCTGGCCCGCAAAACCACTACCATGACGCACCCTGCCTCCAAAATAAGGGCCAATACATCTCAGTGGCCTCCTCGCCTCCTCGACTCCTCAAGCTCTCTTCCAGATCTTGCATGCTCTATCTCTCAAGACCCTGCCTGCCCCCTCTCTCTAGCATGCATACCCTCTATCCTCCTAGTAATGTTCACCACTTGCTGATATGAAATATCTATCTCTAACTCACGGGCCATATTGCACCTGATGTTGGGAATAAATCCCTCAATGACCCGGCGAACGTTCTCGCTAACAATAAAAACCAAGGCTGAGGTATGTCTAGCCAAACTGGTGTAATGGACAGCATACTCAAAGATGGTCATAGCACCCTAGCGCAAATGCTAAAAATTCGCGCGTCATGCATCACTGAGGCTCTGAGGAACAAACTCTCTTAGGAACATATCTGAAAACTGAGTCCAAGTTAGTGAAGCTTCCTCACGTGGGTTGTCTAACTCATAGGTGCACCACCAATCATAGGCAGACCCTCGAAACTAGAAAGTAGTGAAAGAAGCCTCGCTCGACTCAGAGCTACCCATAGTACGGAGAATGCGGTAACACTCATCAAACACCCCAAGGCATCGTCTGATGCCAATCCACTTAACACCAAAGGTCCATACTTCCTGAATCTCTCTAGTTTCATCTACTCATGCTCGGAAGCTGTTGTCATACCCTCGGGCTGAACTAGTTCCACAGGCAGCGCAGGAATAATCTCGAGAACGTGCTCAACATGTAATCGCTCCTCAAGAGTGCTGGCAGCGGGAGTCTGTGCTCCTCCCCTGGCCTGAGGTGTGGCTGCAGCTAGGGGAAGCAATCTGGCCTGAGCCAAAGTGGTGTACATACTCATGAACTGCGCCAAAGTCTCCTGAAGGGATGGAACAGCAGTAGCTTTAGGCATGTCATCTGCCTTGACTCCGGCTGGATCTTGTGCTGCTACCTCGGCGGCCGCTCGTGAAAGTGCTCTCGCTGAACCATGCGTGCATCCTCGAACTCTACCCCGGCCCCCACCTTTAAGGGTTCTAGCAGGGGGTGTAGGTGCCAGATCACCTCAGTAGTACGTGTCCTCACCATCTGTGAGAAAGTAGAAGACAGTGGATTAAGATTTGGATGTCAAAAGTCTCGCACAACAGTGAAATCAAATAAAGTGGAATTTTTTCCTAACTGTTACATAGCCTCTCGCAGATAAGTACAAACGTATCCGTACCGATCCACGAGACTCTAATAAACTGGCTTATGATCTTTGACTCCTATGAACCTAGAGGTATGATACCAATTTTTTACGACCCCAGTTCACCCTACATGAATGTGTTGTGATGGCACCTAGTCCCTACGACTAGGTAAGCCTAACAATGCAGAATATAAATTGAATTACGAAACAAAAATAATTAAAGACTAAGTTAGCAAAATAAATGAGTTTTGAGAGTGCCGCCTGGCATATACAATAACAACTCTCGAAACTAACAACAAATTCCCAAAACCCGGAATCTCAAAGATTACAAGCTAAGGGATACATAAGAGGCTCTGACTCAAGAATGTCGATGCAAAAGAAAAATACTGAAAAGACTATACTTATTAAAAAAACTGGAAAGGGAATCCTCGGTCTACGAACATCGCAGATATACCTCGAAATCTCTACCGATACGCCTCCTTCCAAGGCCGACAGAACTGAATGGGGGTACCTGAATCTGCACAACAAAAAGTGCGCAAAAGAGTACAATGATCACACCACGAAAGTGCCCAATAAGTATCGAAACTAACCTAGTAACGAGGAACAGTCAAGACACGTACCGGTCAATAAACCGTAAAACAGAAATAATAGAGATGATATGTAAAGACTACACGAATGACTAAAAATTCTACAAATCACAATAAGGCAAATTGACAATATGTGACAACGAGAATACAATAAATGTTGATATAAAAATGACGGTAGAAATTACAATCCCAATCCTAAAATGACAACATAGCAAGGACGAACCAGTCACTAACTCATTATTCTGCAATGATGCTTACATAAGGTATTTTCAACTCTTTCCAAAATTTTTCCAAAAGCTCTCAGACCAGCCACAACTTATAAAAATCTAGCATCTGAAGTCTAACCCTTTGCATCTTGTACCCCATAAATAACTGGGTCATGCTAACAACTAATTTGTAAACTAGGGTCACTCCCACATATATAATGGGTAAATGAGGGCAAATCCACACCCCTAGCCAAATCATGAGGGATTCATATCTAAAAGGAAGGTCCAACTATGTTTATGCTTGTGCAACTGTACCTATCTAGAGTTCTACCAACTAGTAAGCATAAGAAATGGAACGACCAGCACCCAATTTATTCGCAACCGAATAGAATCAATGAAAATATCAGTTCAGAACATAGTAAGTTTAATAGGGGTCTCCCAGGAATCGAACCCCTAGTCTATCATATAAATATCTGGAGGATCTTCCGAGAATTGAACCCGTAATCGCAATAGTAAACAAAATAGGAAAATGCCTCCACGGGCTTTCACAATTCATTACAATCAGGCCCTGACATTGCCAACCTTATTTCGCCATGTGTGCAACCAATAATAATGTAGTAAGCACTGCCTTATTTCGCCACACGTGCATCACATTATTCCTACCTCATTCTGCCACATGCGCATCCCACATATAAGCATTTATGATATCCCGCCTTATTATGCCGCATGTACAAAAACATCAATATGACCAATAACACGGCAAAGACCTGGTGCAAATCTTCAACAACAACCGTTTAACAGAGACCTCGTGCATCACAGTACCAATAGCCGCGTGACAGAAACCTCGTGCATCACAGTACAAACAACCGCACAATAAAAGACAATACATATATAGGAAAAAAAGCAAGGGAGTCAACAATGAAAACAATAACGTCCCGACAATGGAATCAACAACAGAAATAATAACGTCATGGCAAGGGAATCAACAATTGAAACAATAACGTCACGACAAGGGAATCAAAAATACCAACTAAGGTCATGGAACACCGAGGAAAAGCACAATAACCTCAACGAAAAAACAAGACATAATAAATGCATAATAATTACACCGATACCACAACAATTGGACATGTAATATATTTTCACGAAGTTACAGATGAACTTACAATCATGGAGTAACCAATAATAAGGAAGTTAACATGAATCAAATAATTACAATTTAAGGAAAAATTAACTAATCATAAGATATCTATCTTCTTTCCAATTAAGACCAATTAATTACATGAGATATATTATTTATGATTTCCAATTAAAGGCGCATAGTTAGGACGTGTAATATGATTATAGAAGGGTAATTTTCTTTAGTTAAACACGTAAAATTTCATGAAACAGCAAAAATAAATCAAGAAGGGAAAACAAATCATGTAAGACATGTAGGGGTGAAACTAATAACAGGGAACTCAATCGTATCAATATCATCTTCATACTAGGTAATTTTAAGAGTCTAAGAGCCTAAAAGAAACAATTTACCACAAAGAAATGTGTGCACGCACTAGTCACCTCGCGTACCCGGACTACAATCAACAGAGGAGACTCCAATCCTAAAGGGGAGTCCCCCCCCCCACAAAGTTAGGCAAGATATTTACCTTAAACCCGGCTAAAATCAACTAGCAACAATGTTCTTGACACGAGTTCTCGACTCCAAATACCCCAAATCTATTAAATTAAATCAACAAATTGCAATTAACATCTGAAGCAACTGATTCTATAATTTAATTTAATGCTAAAGCGCAAAATTAGGTAAAATAACCAAAATGCCCCTCGGGTCAACGTCTTGGAAGTAGATAAATATAATGTTTTCAGAACCCTGTTACTCTCACGAATCTAACAATATAAAATTTTCTCAAATCAGAGGTCAAACACTCCCTCAAAACCCAATAATTTGGTGTATGAAGTTCTACAATTTTTCATCCAAAGTCAATAATTAAAGGATGAAATTAAGAGGAGATTCATGGAAGCTGGTCTAAATCGAGTGAGAAACACATACCCAAGTTGCTCAGGTAAATTTCCCTTCAAAGATCGCCAAGAAACGAGCTCTAGATGTCAAAATGTGATTAAATGGTGAAACCCTCGAATTTAGAAATTAAATATGTCTGCCCACTTATTTGTTCTATTCGATCGCAAGAGAAGGAATGTGATCGCATAGAGTAAAATGGGTAGGTCAGAAAAGAAGACTATGCAAATGAAGGCAGGGTAATGCGATCGCAGAAGAGGGAGAAATATAACTATGCGATGGCGAACAAGGCTATGTGACGCTGAAGAGATGATGATGCGATCGCATTGAAGGCATTGATGCTGCCCAAAATTTGTGCCAAGCAATCGCGGGTTAAGCAATGCGATCGCATAAAAAGAAATACCACATAGTAGATCAACAGTTCAAAGAGGGGGAAAAAGGATCCGTAACCCATCTGAAACACACTCGAGGCCCTTGGGACCCCTTCTAATCACACACAAGTCATATTACTTAAGACGGACACACTCGATGTCCCAAATCATATAGAACAACATCAAAACGACGAATCAAAACAAAAATCAAGTTTATGAGCTTCTAAATATTCAATTATGAATCTCATAACGAAACCTATCAATTTAACTCGGAATGACGCCAAATTTTGCAAGAAAAGTCCAAAATAACATAGCGGAGCATCTCAATTTCTCATAATCGCATTTCGACCTCGATTTCCCAAAAGTCAACTGTGGGTCAAACTTCTTCATTTTCGAACTTCAACTTTCGCCAATATGGCTCAAGTTACATTACGGACCTCCAAAGCTGAATCCGGATGTGCGCCTAAGTCCAAAATCACCATATAAGTCTGTTGAGATTATTCACGACCCATTCCGGGGTCGTTTACCCAAAATTCCAGTTCCGGTCAAATTTTCACTATTCTAACTTCCAAAATTAGGTTCCTTTTTCCAATTTGACTCCAACCCATATGCAAGCCGAATCCACCATGCACGCAAGTCGATATAGATGTTCCAAAGCTGCTCCAGACCTTATGCCATTGAATGGAGCTTAATTCCTCAAAACGACCGGCCGAGTCGTTATACCTACTAATTTTAGTACTTGCTGAATCTGGGCAGTTAACAAATAGTTAAACAAAGTATAGTTTTATAACTTCGATATTTTCATCGCCCTACGAGCTTGCCTAGGCATGGACCAGAGATATCATTTCAATATGATATCTAATATTTAATCAGAGTAAATACTTTTAAGCAGGCAGTTTGGTTCATTAAGTCCTATAGGCATGCTGTCTAGGTGCTAAAGAACAATCACAAACGTTACAGAACTAGTTTCATATATAAGCCTGCTATCTAGGTGTTAGGATTGCTTTTATACATGTATTCAACAGGCATGATTGGTACTGAAGAAAATGATTTTTTATACAATTTGACTACAGGTATGATATCAAGGTGAGTGTAACAAAAATCCTATAAGCATGTTTTTCTACAGCACACAACAACCTATAGGCATGGTTTCTAATCTAGGTAGATAATTTTAATAGTCCTATGACATGATTTCTACCTGATTTCCCCACAAAACATATATGAAAGTCCCTTCTAGTTCTTAACATTTGAGACTTATTTCAAAATTGTTTCACACTTCCTTATTCAATTCATTTCCATATGTCATTATATCTCATCAAAAAGTACACTTAATCAATTAATTTATTTAGTACACACAAGGGCAACTAGGAGCATTAAATAGATAAATTCTTCTCAGCCGATTAGCACGACAAACTTATTTTAAGATGCGACTCAGGACTATACAATTTTGGTAGGTAAACCACACATAAACTTACAAAAAAAATGGAATTCACTTGTGATAGAGATATTTTAGCCAACATACCTCGATTGATATTTCCTTAAGTCCTACTGTTCTTCGAGACCTTTAGCAACGCCGATCTCGTAGAAACATGACAAATCGAACCTCAAATTGGAGAGGTGATCGTATTTCTAGTTCATCTGAGCATATTTTCAAACACTAAGTTGGTTTTATGCTTTTAAAACCATTTTGTGAAAGATCCTACCATTCCTCATCCCATCCTTAACTCAAGACGTAACAAAATACTCTTAATAACTTGAAAGATCCTACCCTTCTAATGGTGTATCCTAGGTTTATTTAGAGGTTAATAGCTTGGATTATAGACTCTTACCTTTTGGGAAGATGACCTAGGTTCCCTTACAAATCTCAAGGTTTAAACAAGATCTTTAGGAGAAATATTGATGAAGAACCCCTTCTCCCTCTAGGACCCCTTCTCTCTCTCTCTCTCTCTCTCTCTCTCTCTCTCACTCACTCTCTCTCTCTCTCTGAATGTATCAGAAAATAGGTCTAAATTAATGATAGGGTGTAATATATCGATATGTGGCCGGCTTAAAATAATAAAAAAATTAACCCTGCTATGTCAATTCTGCTACAGCAGAATGGACAGCAGAATGAACATATGAGCCGCAGAATGCACCGTAAAATTTTCATCCAAAACCGAGCTATTCTGGCTCAATCTGCGATCGAAATGTCACAGTAGAGTTAAAAATACCACAGGAAATGCGGTCTCGGGTTTGACACAAGACAACATTTTCTAGCCTTTGGTAATTGGATCATAACATTGTGTAGGAATGTCCAAATGACAAACGGTTTGAAGCGTTGGAAACTAGACTCAAAGACCTTTCATTTGATATTCTATTCACCATATAAAAACTCATAAATATTTAGATATACTCGTTTAAAGTGGAGTCTTGTGCAAATCCATTTGAAAATTTTTACTATTACGAAATATTTCCCATTTGGCGTACACTCATGCTTTCATTTTTACCTCACATCACTTTCCAAATGACTTATACTCATATTTACCAATTCTAATTGTTGTCCTCCATTTTAATAGAACATAAAATATAATAATTATCCTACGTGGTTGTGACGACCCGATCCGTCATCTTGTAAGTACCTAACCCATTCTTCCCATTTTCTACTTCCTTATGTTTCATAATTAGTATTGCGTGCGTTAGAATTTAATTGGAGTTATTTTATAAATAGATGAGGCACTTAATCTATATTAAGAAGGCTTATGTTGGAAAAATGAACCGGATATTGACTTGTGAGTTAGAGGGTTCAGAATTGAATTCCAATGATTCAGTAGTTTCGAGGGATGAATTAAGGCTTAGTAGTGGAATCGAACGTAATTTACGATGTCTGGTGAAGAAGTTAGCCTATTTTGTTAATTTTTGATTGATAGGTAAATTTTTGATGCGGGAGTCGGGATGGAATTATGAGAGTTTCAGTAGCTTTGTTAGGTGATTTTGGACTTTTGTGCAAAGTTTGAAGTCAATTGGACGTCATTTGATAGGTTTCGGCATCGGAACTTGAAGTTGGAAGTTCTAAAGTTCATAAAGCTTAGATTGGATGTTGATTAATTATTTTTGCATTGTTTGATGTTATTTGAAGCACCGAGCAAGTCCACAATATATTTTGGGACTGGCTGGTGTGATTGGTCGGGGTCCTGGGGGCCTCGTGTATGTTTCAGGTTGAGATCACACTCTTATTTGTTGTTCCAACACCGTATCTTTGGGCTTAAAGGTGTACCGAATTAAGTAAATGATCTCCAGATTAATATTTTATAGAACCATAAGACCAGTATCATAATTTCGGAGCCATAGCAAAAAGAATCGTCGAATTTGGACATCGTATGAGGGAGTTATGCTCATTTCCATGTTGGGAGAATCTGGTTGCTGTCAAAACTGCATAAGCGGAAATTCACCGCGGATGCGGGACTGCAAAAACAGAAATAGAACCACAAAAGAGGACCCAGATATGTGAAAAATGTCCGCACAAGCGGAAAATTATCTGCATAAACAGTAAATGGGCCTTGCCAGAGACTTTATGTCCCAAAAATGGCCACTTCCCCACCATTTTAAGTCAATTTTGATAGCTTTTGGACGGGGATTGAAGGGAGTTTTACCCAATATCGCTTGGAGGTATGATTTATGAGTTAAATACATGATTTTATTGAAGAATAATCCTTCAAATTCATGAAACTTAGACAAATTGTAAGAAATTAAGGCTTGAGATTGATATTCTAAAATGGTGATTTGAGGGGCCAAATGTACTCCGATGTTTGTGAAATTGGTTTTTATAGACTCGTGGAAAGATAAGGATCGTATTAATGTTGAAATTTTTAGATTTCGAGACGTGGTCCTGGGCTCGTGTTTGGCAAATTTCATGGTTTTCGATATTTTTCGAGTCTTTTTGAATTGGTATTGTCTCTTTAGTATAATGCAACACACTCATTATCATTTTGGGCAGATTCATCACACGAGTAAGAAAATTTGTAAGGCATGGGCATCGCGGATTAGTCTTTCGGTCCTCTTGAGGTGAGTAATGATTTTAAATGATGTCTTGAGGTTTTGAAAACTCGGATTGCACAACATACTTCTATGTTAATATGAGACACACGTTGTATGACGAGCGCGAGGTTATTTACTTTTGGTGATTGTGACTTGGTCCATCCCGATCGATATTGTACAGCGTATTGGAGAAAGACTTGTTGTTTTTTCACCATAATTTGGCCTTATTGCCATATTTTGGCTTCGTGCCAATTATCTGAAATCATTTATGAATTTACATAAGTATTATTTCTCACCAATTGAAATATTATTGTAACTCAGTCCAATTGAATTATATTATTTCATGAACTCAGCTACACTTATACTCAACTCGAGATTTAATGATATTTATAATGTTGTTGAGATGAGCACTATCGTTTTAATGATGCCGAAGGAGCTTATGATTATTTTTTTGATTGATTGACGCCAAGGGCCGTAGATTAGGATATGTTGAGTATGTGAGGAGACTTTCAGGGCTCGAGTGTTATGTGAGGAGGCTTTTAGGCCTCGAGTATGATGTCTGAAGGATTTAAGGCCTATTGATATTGCTATTGGGCTGTAGAAGCCCTACACAGTCTATAGACACCCCACTCAGTGCAGGGTACCCAAGTGAGTTCGGAGTGGGCCCGAGAGGCTGTTGTTTGTGTTTGGTGATTTGGGAGTGAGCCCGAGGGGCTGATGTTGTGTGCTGGTGAGATAGGAGTGAGCCCATGGGGCTGATACTATAATGAGAGTTTGATATTGAGCCCGAGGGTCAAGCTTTTGATTATTCCTTACTTGTTGAAATTATTGTTTTCACTGTTTTGAAAGGATAATTTATTTGATTACTTATGGCTTTGTTGTATAATTTATTTTCCTGCTTGTGATAGTGCTATATTGTGTCTTTATGAGATTTCAAGCTTTTAGTTGTTATTTGTTTTCATTACCATGTATGCAGATACAGACACAGCTGAGTTCGCTCATGAGCGCTGATTCTTTCCAGACCAGGCGGTGACTAGGAATAACGAGGTAGTTGTTAACATTCACAACCTTGTTTTCTCACTTTTCTTTTGTTATTTATGATATATACAGACTTGTAAAATATTAGTAAACTCATTTGTAGCTCATGACTTGTGACTCCCCGATTTCGGGATGAGTTAGATGGTTTTCATTGTTCCATCATACTTATTTCGCACTTGTGATTATTATTATCTATGATTTTGACCTATTCTTGCTAAGTAATTATAAAGAGGTGCATTGTACTCTTGTTGGCTGGTCTTGTCCTCAGGGGAGGTGCCATCACGACCAGGCTTGGATTTTCGGTCGTGACAGTGGCACCACGAAATCCTAGATTACTTAGCAAAATTTCCTGGGGCCTTACATCTTGGACCCTGGGAAATTTTTACACCAGGAAGCTTTTTAAAAGAAACCTTTTTGTGAGCATGTTTTGGAGAGCTAGCCCTAGTGTGTCAAAGTTTAGAGGAGTCTCATAGAGTCCTAATCAATGCTTACACTGGAGGGGCATGACCCTAGATGTTCTAAGAGTAGGAATTGAAAACAGGAGATGGTTTTAAGAAAATAATTTTTGGGGTTTTCAGGAGGTAAGGAGGAAACAGATTCATTTCAACATTTGAGATTCAAACAAAGGTTCAATCAATCAAACAATAGACAGCAATATGATTACCTTTAGTAAAGTTTCAACTTAGTTTATTAGTTGTTACTCGATGGGTATATGGACATGCATTAAATAGAGAAATGACATGATCGGGTCATATTACCAATAAAACAATCACACATGATGGGCAATAGGTTTTGGGAGAATGGGAATCATTAATAAGAAGTAATTTAGGGGTGAATACTCGAAACATGACAGAATAGTTTAGAAATAAGTAGATAAAGGCCTAATTTCAATAAAAAAGCAAACATTCTAGAAGCACAAAGCACATAATCCTAGCTAAAATAGAAGTAAACACGCTGAAAACAAGAAATACATAGGTTTAGATAAACATAAGTAGACATGCGGATTCGAGGAAACATAGGTTTAATTGGGGAAAAGTAAACATGATGAAAGCATGAAACACATATGTTTGGTTAGACATATGTAGACATGCTAATCAAAGCAATAAGGATACAGAGTTAAAAACAGAAGTAGTCATGCTAATCAAAATATAGAAAGACATGGATTGAACAGAAGTAAAGCAGCAAGTAAGAGAGCATATAGGTTCAAGCTTCATAATGTAATGCACAACCCTAAGAATAGGGGCATACCAGTTACAGATGGTAAACAGAACATGAAAGATATGCGGAACTCAGTGATCTACCCTTGGCTTTCAGTTGGCTAGATAGTGCACCGAACACAAGTAGCAGAGACGTTTTGAGAGAAAAGTTTTATATAAGTGTGTATGTGTGTGTGTTTTGAACTATGTTCATGTGTTGAAGAATATGTAATGAGAATATATATAGTACTTAGTGAGGTAAAAATAATAAGGTAAAGAGAAAATTATTGTTCGTAAAACAAGGATAAACAAATAAAATCAATCAACCAATTAGGGAATCAATTCCAATAGAAAAATCCGGAAGAGACCCCATAAATTGGGGAGGGTCAATTAATGGTACAGAACTTGGGTTCAAACAAGGCAAGAAATCAGTCTCATACCATATAGGCGTCAATCAGATCCGCAAGCCATACTAACAAATTAATTAAGGCAAGTATAACTAATCATGGTCGAAAATAAAGAAATAGGTAAAATCACATAAATCACTGATTTTAATAGGAAAATACGATTCGAATCCATAGTAAAATCAATCAGTATATTGAGTTGACATAAATAAACAAATAACAAGAAGAAAATAGAAGAAATTAGTGCCATAACAGAACGAGACCTAGGGTTTAAAGAACATACGCAAAAATTACCCAAATGAGTAAAGAATAATCACATTAAACACTTGAAAGAAAGAAAAACATTGAAGAAACTTAAGAAGAAAACCTTATTTTTAGAGAAGTATTTAAATTGGAATAATGATAAAAACTATAAGGTTTTTAAAAAAAAATCATAGAGCACTTAAAACCTTCCAGATCGACAAGGATCTGGACAGACCCAAGTAGTTATAAGACAAGCGTTTTCGAAAATAGCAGAGATGAAAAATGCTCGGTCAAAAACCATAGTTTCAAAGTAAAAAATAGGCAATGAATAGTACTCATAAACGAGAATGGCCATAGACAGGCCCATACATATGCATAACTATATTTATTTGGGCTATTATTGTAAAATACGCACATATGGTCTTACTAAATCGAATGTAATTGTAAAAATTACAATTAAAATATTTGAAAAATTGTATGAGAATTAATAATGAATATAGATGATTAAATCATTGCAAAGTAATATGAGGGATAGTTATTGAAAATATATATAATTAAAAATGCAGAGAAATACTAATTTAGGGCATTTAAAGATTATAGAAAAATTGTAGAAACACTTGTCCATGTTTGTAAGTGCATGCATAATATTTTGAAAGTGAGTATTCACATTTTAAAATATATGAGGTAAAAACTAGGTGTCAATAAGTGCCCTCCCTCGTTTCCCTCTGTATTTTGACAGTCTGCGACCCTTTTCTTCATCTTCCAAATATTCCAACCTTTATGTTGACCTTGTAGCCATTACGCTCCACTCGTTAATTGATTCCATGTCTAACTTGCATTTCTCCAAATTACTAGCTTCGGACTCAAGAACTCTTTTGCATAGCTTCTCATACTTCAATTGTGCTTCAACAACCTCATTTATGACTCTATTTACATGACTAATCCTTGCTTGACTATTCCAGCTATTTTATCTTCTAACTATGATAGGTAGTACATATGTCCTGCGTGTTATCAATCCGGCTCGATGGTATCCTTTTCTACGATAATCTTCAAATTCCACATATGATGTGCTTCACATTTGTATGGAACGGCTTCATCCTAAAAATCTACTCTCTAATGACTCATTTTGGAAACTCGTGGTATGACTTGTTTTTTACCATCTTGTCTCATGACCCTAGTAGGATCATAGGAATGTAATCCTCTTAAACCAATCAACACCAAATGCGGAACATACCTTGATATGATAATAAATTCATTAGTATGGAATCACTCGAACATCCGGTGAACCTGGTGCCCGATCAAATTACTGAAGAATTGTGTCAGTTCTGTAGCTTTCTCTGGTTGTGCGAATCTGTTTCGGATAAAGGTCATTCTTTTAGGATTTTGTAAAGTTACGTGATCATTACATGGTCTTCTTTGAACTCTTGGCGGTATTTCCCCTCGAAAGATGTTCTAACAACCAAATCTGTAGTAGCTAGTTAAAACCCTCTAAATATTTAATCCCTTTCTTGCAACGATCCAGAGCCCTGTATATGTCTACTATAATCATTGGAAAAATAGTATCATTTTTTCCCTCAATTTCATACATCAAAGCTTTGGTTATCATGGCCAGCCTTATATGAATTTTTTCCCCTTGGCATGGGAACACTTTCATACCTAGAAAGTAGACGATGAATACAAAAACCCTACGATGAGTCCAACCCAGGAAAGTGATGGAGAATTCATCATGAAAGATACGAAAAGAATTGTTGTGTTCATGTCGTTCGTACTGGAAGACGAAGGATATTTAGGACTTCTATAGGGACTCAAATTTATCATTCTTTCTCAGATCCATCAGTTTAAGAAACCCCTTGGTAGTGCGATTTTCCGATACTAGTAAATGGGTACTATCCCATGGTAATCCATCGAATCCTTATATTTCCTCCAATAGAAAAGTCATTTCTGTGTTGCCAAAAGGGTATACAACTCTTTCTCCGTCCCAGAACATAGTAGCAGCCTCGATCTACATGTTGTTTGGTTGGATGTCCATCATGGAGGGTAAATTTCCAAGAACTTTTCTCATGTGATTTTTGTCTCTTGGCGAAAGGGTTTCCCACCAATATTGAAATAATGGTGGTATACTTTGGACCTTGGCAAACTTAGGTACTTCATGTCTCATTTTTCTGCAAAAATAAAGAGATTTAGACCTTTGCCCCCTCCGAATTCGACTACATACACATTAATGATTAACATGTCAACATTTATATCTCAAGATAATACTATCACCACCCCGGTTCGCCCTCCGAGAATCATCGTGACGGCACCTAGTCACCGAAACATGCGAAAGTAAAATGACTTAAAAACACAATTAGGCCAATAACAACGTTTAATAGTGCCGCTCAGCATAAATCATATAAATAAATCTCAAAACCAATATCTAAATCCAAGACCCGGAAACCCACGAATCACATGCTAAGATAAATTCCACATAGCTTTATCTCAAAAATGTCTAATAAAAACCGGGAAAAAAATACAGGTGGGATAAATACTAGAGGGAGTAATACAAAGGGACTCTTTGGTCTGCGGACGCAGAAGATGTACCTCGGAGTCTCTAAAGCAGTCTCCTTCTTCAAAGATGGTAGGCTTGAGCAGCGGTACCTGGATATGCACATGATAAACGTGCGCAGAAGGGGCATAAGTACATCGTAACGTTACTCAGTAAGTGCCAAGCCTAACCTCGGTCGGGTAGTGACGAGGAAGGTCAAGTACCTATTGAGGTTAAATAAATTTTAAAAATGACAGTATAAGATAAGCAGTAAAATTCAAAATCTATAGTAAGAATATCCCGAGGATCTCTTGGTATCCTCAATGTATACTAGGGATCTCTTGGTATCCCGAGGATCTCTTGGTATCCTCCATATATGCTAGGGATCTCTTGGTATCTTGAGGATCTATTGATAGCGTCAATACACTTTCCAGGGATCTCTTGGTATCCTGCACCTCTGAAAGATTTGAACAATTCTAAAGAAAGCAGATAAAAACAAGTAAAAAGGATGGGGTCCTAGGTGTATGATTAATATGGATCACGTCAATGCAATATCCAGTAATAACTCCTCGGAAGAGGGGCTACATGAGATATTAGTGCATTGGTTATCATCTCCATACCTACCCTTACCACCCTGTTAAGGTATTAAAGCGCAGAATAGTATCGTTATTTATTGCATGCTATTACCCAATCCAATCCTATCAGTCTCGGAGGCATTGAGACTAATAATCCTATAGGGGATGGAATATGGGATTTTCAAGAGTTTTAAAAGGATATGAATCTAGGCGACGAACAATAACAAATAGCAGTTGAAGGGAGAACAAATAGCAGTTATGGATCATACAGGCCTCCTCACTTAGAAGAGTAAATATAGCATGACTTCAAATACTAGTTTAGTCTGAATTAAATTAAAGTGTAGGATATGTTAATTCATCACATATTTCTCTAATGAGGAGTCCGAATTAGCCTTGTCTGGATGTAGTTATCAATGACCGATACAGTTAAATAATTAGCTAATGTTTGCCTAAGTGAAACATATAAGCACATTTTCTAAATACAGGAGAAATATACCAATTTTAGAAGCAGATTTGTTAATAGCAGGGAGACAAGTTTTGCAAGCGCTAAACAGTGTTTTTGCCAGTTTTAAACTTGTTAGTGAGTTGAAGGATTTAGAGTGGTTGATTAATCATATAGACATACTTTCTATGTGTGACTGATTTTATTATTTAAACATATATATTGTTTGGTGAGTAATGGATATGTATACATAATTCAGGAAACCGCACAGACATGCCTTCTATATGATAAGCAAAATGCAAAATCCTACGGGCATGTTTTATATATTGGGTGCAGAAATGCGATATGACATATATGCATAACTTATATGTAGGATTTCTATGATGCAAAAGTGCAAAACCTAAAATAGGATATCTATATGAAAATGCAGAACCTAAAGCGGGATCTCTATTGGAAAATGTTGGAAGTGCAGAACCTAAACACCTAATGAGCATGATATCTACCCATATACATAAAATAAGTAACCCTCCCCTTTTAACTATAATCACCTATAAATTATTATAACTTATTACAGCCTTGAATGAATCAGAATAGGAAAACTAAAATTACATTAGAAGTTCTAGCTACCTCCAAACAGCCTAATTCAGACAAAGTACATTAATATGAGATAAACCAACTTCTAGGATCACATTTCCAAAATATATTCTCATATTTGGGGTGTGTCAAAGTTCCCAAGAGTCTCAATAAGAGTACAGGCAATGCTTACACACCTAAACATTGTAGAATTAAGAACATAGTGTAGTTTTGAAATGCCAGCCCTCAAATGTCCAAGTTTAGAGGGAACTCAAGGTTCCAAATCAAGGCTCTTTAGAGAGGGGCAGGACTTAAAAGTCTTAAAATAAGTGTAAGCGCACAGGGGAATAGAATCAAGGGGAGGCATGGAAGGCTGGTGGTCATGCCAAGTAATTGGAATGGTAGCACACCCTGACCAGCTTGTTAGCCAAATATACAGAGTTAGGATGCATTGTAGATCAGGTTATGGCCTAAAAAGTAATTAGGTTACTGTTATGCCAAAACCTTAACTTAGGAACATAGAAGGGAGTAGGGGTAGGAATTCATAACAGAATCATAAGCGAGGAAGGGAAATATTATAACAAATTACTGAACATGAGCAGTAAAGTAAACAAAAAGTCTCAAACTATAAAGTAAACGCATAGGGTGAAGCATAAAATTAATTAAAAGACATACCATTTTAAAAGAAAAATAAATAAGAAAGTAGTAGCCTTGGGAGTGCTAAGTGTTAGTTCAAAAAGATCTCAAGCAAAGCAAAGTGTTGATTTCAAAAATAGTATCTGAAGAAAGTAAGTAATTAAAAGTGTTTTTTGTTCGTATGTATATCGGTGTCTGTAAAGAGGGAAGACTAGGTCCTTATATAGTTTTTGAAGACTAAAAACACATAGGCAAAGAGTGTACGAACATTGAAATAGCAATCAATTATTGTCAATTAACACAACTGGAATCCTTTAATTAAGGAGCCTAGTTTAAAGGGTTAGTCCAGACAAAATAAGGAAAGAAATTAGTTCAATAGGGCTGATTAGGGCATATAAGCCACATAGTGCATAAACAAGGCAAAATAAATAGTGACTAATTAAGTTGTAATAGTACTGTGTATATAAAGTAAAATAGGGCATCTTTTCAAAAACAATTAATCGAGAGGATCCCGAATCCATTTTTAATCATAAGGAATCCCAAATAATAAAGAAAAGTGTCGTGTTGGTATAAAAATAATGCAAAAATTGGTACAAAATTACAGAAGGAATACACGAGACCATGAATTTAAGGAATACATCACAAGCATAGGAGTTGATAGGGTAAAGGAGGTTCAATTGAAAAGGATCAGTGAGGAAACACTGGCCTTATTAGTCGGATTCGATAATCAATCACTCGGTTGATGAAAACATTTAGAAAGAGGAGTTTTCTCAAATATAAAACATCTAAATCAAACAAAAAGTCGTTTAGCCTATAAAGTGTTTAACCCTAAACGTTTCAGAGTTACAAAGGGATTAAAGTTAAATTACAGGCTCATAGTAAGTATGAAAGGCTAGGGTACCAAAGTAGAACCCTAGTGGCATTCGTCAAAGAAATCCCTAAATCTAGGGTTTTGAATAGAGTCAGAGTTGAGAAATCAGGGTCATTGAGAGAGACTCGGATATAAGGACCCATGAATATGAGTGCTCAGATGTTAGCAGCTTATAGAGTCGAGTCTACCTACATGGATCAAATTCTTTTATCTCTTTTGAAACTGAAAATATGAAATCAAAATTTTTTCAGAAAATGGTCAAAATGCAGTTCGGAATGCGGTCGCACATCTGCTATATGGACCGCATTCCGAACCCAGAGTGAATCACAGAGCAACAAAATTTTTGATGTTGAAAATGCGGTCAAATCTGCAATCGCATAATCAATATGCGGACCACAAAGTAATTTCATATTGTCCCTGAAGAAATTCGAACGCCAGTTCTGCGCTGCATTCTGGGACCGCATAACATAAATGCAGACCGCATGTCCATTGCATTCCCAACCCGAGAGGTTTGAAGTTTGAGCCATTTCGGCGGTCCATTCTGCGGACTGCATGTCTATTCTGCGATCGCAGAGCTACATCGTAGATCGAGCTCGCCTGGTTATTTTCTAATAATCTAAGCCCGACCCCTCTTTAATAAAAACACTTCATCCCTCATTTTTAACCCATTTTCTAAAAAACAATAATAGAGAGGAAGAGAGGGTCCTAGAAAGAGAAAGCAAATTCTTCATCAATTGATCTTTCAAAACCATTGGAGCTTGGAAAATTCTAGGTGCATTGTCTTCTCTATTGATTTCTCAGGTAAAGTCCCTAACCGATTTCCCCCAAATTTTGAAATTACATTTGGGAGAGAACCATATGCACTTGCTTTGAATTTTCTTCATAAGATCTTTATGAATGGCTTCAAAACTCAAAAATTATGTAAAAAGGAAACTGGGTAGTAACTATGAGTTTAAATTTCTAAAACAAAGTGTTGTTCATGAACTAGATTGACTTTTGATTACTTGGAAAATGGGACTAGAGGTTTAAAGGGGAAAACTCAACTCCAGGTATGTATGGCTAACTGTGATCCTTGTGAAATCGCCCTATGCTAGTTGTGAAATTGTTGATAGTTGATATTCATGTGAGAACCATTGTGAAGCTTTGTGTGGTATAATTGTGTGGTAACACATTTTGGTGAATGTTGTGGAATTATTAATTGGAACAACGGAAATGGAAATAATGTAGAACAATGGAAATGGAAGTAATGTGGAATAATGGAAATGGAATTAATGTGGAACAATGGAAATGGGAATAATGTGGAACAAAGGAAAGGGAAATATTGTGGAACAGTGTGTTGATTAGTTGTGAATAACTATTGTGATGATCTAAATTGTGTACCAATTTTATGAACATGAGGAAACTATTGTTGCACTTGTGGAATTGCATTACCCTTGTTGCGGATCTATGTTAAAATTCTTCCATAGTTGATTTCTTGTATTTGTTGTTGTGCTGTTTGTTGTTGTGAATTGAAATTGTCAGGCAAGGTTGGGTTTCGCATCGCAACACGGTGAAATAAGGTGTGGGTTGGGGTGATAAGGGTGGCAGGGGTAATAAGGGTGGACGAGGCAATAAGGGTGGAAAATGTGATCCAATATCACTATTGATATGACTGTGAATCATGAAATTATAAATGGGGAAATGTGAAAGGAGACAGCAGGAGAGTTTGTAACTTGTCGGGCACTAATTTCCCCTTTGTATGACTACTTGAATCATTTGTTGTGAAATATTTGGTTGTTGATTCATGGTTGTACTTGTACTATTGTTGTTCGGCTCTATACTTTTATATGTAATTTGGTTGAGTTTACTTGGGACAGAGTTTATTCATACATGCAAGTACAATTCAAATGTACTGACGTCCTTTTTGTCCAGGGCGTATGATTGTAGGTGGATCCTTGGAAGGCACTCTAGTCCACCGTTCATAGCTCCTCCTCCTCTCTATCGGTGGTATTCGTGTTTGGTGAGCCCCTTTCCTTCTGGGCCCATGTAAGGCTCATGCCACCCATGTTGTTGTATTTTGGAGTCTTGTGTCCTTTTGTAAAGGTATAGCTGGGGCCTTGTCGCCGGCAAGTGTTGTACTATCTTTCTCTTCTAGGCTCTGTAGATAGTGGTATGTGGGTTAGAACTCATGTATAAAGGTGTATGTTTTGGGCGTTGTTAAACTTGTATACCACGTTCCCTATTAATCATTGTATATGTTTTGTAAAAGATGTTCCCTATTAATCATAATGTGTGGTTACAAAGGAGAAATAATATGCTCTTTCGTTTGCAAAATTTAGTATGTTTTAGCTAATTATCATTGAATAATGTAGGGTAACGCGTGGGGAATAGGAAAGGCACCCAGTTCCACTCGACTGGGGTTGCTTGGTTGAGTGCCGGTCATTCCTTCGGATTTGGGGTATGACAAACTTGGTATCAGAGTCTAAGGTTTAAATTGAATCCTAGGATGTCTTAGAGCCATACCTAGTATAGCCCATCTTATCGGTGTGTTGTATACCACATCTATAAGTTGGGGGGTACACGGGCATTAAGGAAAAATGATCCTCTTCTTTGTTATTCCAAGTTCGTGCGGTTAAGTAATATTGTGTCTAATTCATGCTCTATTTCAAATTTTCAGTGATGGCACCTAGGAAGAAAGCTAGATTTGGCCTAGGGGATAATGCCACTTCCAGTACGGCTGTGGATCATGTGCCAACTGCAGTTGGTGAGAGTGATTTCCCCCGTTCTGAATTTGCCTGCTCCAGTTGCTGATCAAAGCAATCATGTTCCAGCAGCGGCCGAGGGTTCTGCTATCCCTCCTGCCAATGCTCCTAATCCTGATGTTGCTGTAGCTTCCGATCCCAAGATTTTTGTTGGAGAACTTAGTGGAGCTATCCGCATGATGACTGAGTTAGTGGCCGCCTAGGACCAGAGATCTCATGATGCCCCTGTGTCCTCCAGCAGACAGGGAGTTTTCTCTAGCTCCAGAGTTCATTAGTTTTTTCAATTGAATCTTCAAAAATTCTCAAGCACTGACCAAGAGGCCGATCCGCAAGAATTCCTTGATAATATGTACAAGACCCTTCGAGTGATGAAGGCTCCAGAGATAGA
Source organism: Nicotiana benthamiana (assembly GCA_034376525.1). NCBI lineage: Eukaryota > Viridiplantae > Streptophyta > Magnoliopsida > Solanales > Solanaceae > Nicotiana > Nicotiana benthamiana. The sequence continues at coordinate 108,673,867 of CM067325.1, forward strand.
AGGGGTATAATTGGCTTCATACAGGTTGAACGGGGTTGCACATTTGTGGTTCAAGATGTGGGAGGATTCCCGTGAAGAGGGGAGCCCTCCAGCTAAATGGGATGAGTTTGTAGATGCCTTCATGGACCACTTGTTTCCTATCGATACCATGGCAACCCGTGCCACCGAGCTTGAGGTTCTGTGCCGGGTAGCATGAGTGTTTGGGAGTATCATATGGAGTTGTTGAGGTTGTCCAAGTATGCTCCTCAATTGGTGTCGACTATGGAGGCCAGTGTTTGGCGATTCGTTCAGGGTCTCAATCCGTTGGTAGTAAATGAGGCTGCTACAGAGTCTTTGCCTTTAGAGATGAACTATGGAAAGATCATGGGTTTTGCCTAGGCCACAACAGCCAGGAAGTTGAAGATTCGGGCAGACACGGAGAGTAGTAGCAGGGCCCGGTCTATGGGTCACTCAGGGAGGTCAGCCCCAGGAACAGGGTCATCAAGACCATCTAAGTCTTATTCTCAGTGCTCAGCTAGTTCACCGTCATCTATGCACCGTTTTCAACAAGGTAGCCCTTCAGGGCCAGGTTCAGACAGCAGGAGGTCCCGCCAATTCAATCATTCGGGTGTGAGACCTCGACAGCAGGGAGGTATATTTCCCAAGTGTGTGAGATTTCATACAGAGGCATGTTACTTGGATGCTCCAGTGTGTTACAATTGTGGGGTGAGAGGTAACATACAGCGGGACTACCTTGCGCCCAAACAGGGCACGGGCAGGGGACTTGCTCAGCCATCCAGTTCATCAGTTACTACGTCATCATTGTGCCCTCCAGCCCTAGCAGGGGATGGTGCAGCACAAAGTGGAGCTCGTGGTAGTGGCGGACCCAGCAGGTTTTATGCATTGAGTGTCCGTAAGAGTGCTGAAGCTTCACCAGATTTTGTCACAGGTATCCTATTTGTTCAGACCTTTGATTGTTATGCTCGTAGTGAGCCTGGGTCTTCTTTTACTTATGTCTCTCAATTTGTTGCTTCGAGTTTTGGGATTAAACCCGAGCAGCTTCTTGAGCCGTTCTCTGTATCAACTCTAGTTGGTGATTCTATTATAGCCGTGCGGGTCTATAGGAATTGTGTTGTTATGGTAGGTGGTCGTGTTACCACGACTAAACTTATCGAGCTTGGGATGGTGGATTTTTATGTAATCATGGGGATGTATTGGCTCTATTCGTGCTCTGCCAAACTTGATTACCGGACGAGAGTCATGAGACTCGAGTTCCATAATGAGCCAGTTGTTGTGTTGAAAGGAAATTGTGTGGTGCTGAAGGGTAGGTTTATTTCCTACCTCAAGGCTTCGAAGATGATCAGGAAGGGGTGTACCTATAATTTAGTCCGGGTGGCGGACACTACTCCAAAGGTTCCTGCCCACGAGTCCATGCTAGTTGTGAATGAGTTTCTTGAGGTATTTCCAGGGGAGCTTCCAGGAATCCCACTAGATAGGGAGATTGATTTCGGGGTTGATGTATTTCAAGATACCTAGCCAATATCTATTCCACCGTACAAAATGGCGCCAGCAGATTTGCAAGTGAAAGAGCAGTTGAAGGATTTATTGGAGAAGGGTTTTATCCGGCCAAATGTGTCTCCATGGCGTGCGCCAGTTCTCTTTGTCAGAAAAAGGATGGGTCACTTCGGATTTGTATCGATTATCGACAGCTTAATAAAGTCACCATCAAATATAAGTACCCTTTGCCTCGGATATATTATTTGTTCGATCAATTACAAGGTGCAAGATTCTTCTCCGAAATTGATTTGCGGTCCCGGTACCAAGGGAGCAGGATATTCCTAAGACCGCTTTCAGGACGTGTTATGGCCACTTTGAGTTCTTGGTCATGTCTTTTGGGATAACCAATGCCATGGTAGCTTTTATGGACCCTATGAATTTGGTCTTCAAGTAATTCTTACACTCCTTCGTGATTGTTTTCATTGACGACATTCTCGTATATTCGTGAAGCAGGGAGGACCATGCCAATCACCTCAAAGCGGTTTTGCAGACCCTATATCAGCACCAATTGTATGCCAAGTTTTCCAAATGTGAATTTTGGTTTGAGTCCATCGCTTTTCTAGGTCATGTTGTTTCCAGTGAGGGGATTCAGGTGGACCCCCGAAAGATTGCAGCGGTGAAGGATTGGCCTAGACCCACGAACCCGATGGAGATCCGTAGCTTTTTGGGGTTAAGAGGGTATTATCGGAGGCTTGTAGAGGGATTCTCCACCCTCGCCTCTCCTTTGACTAAACTGATGCAGATATCTGCTAAATTCCTGTGGTCAGATGCGTGTCAGAAGAATTTCCAGGAATTGAAGACAAGGTTGACTTCGGCATTAGTATTGGCCCTGCCAGAAGGCACTGATGGGTTTTTCGGTTTGTTGTGATGCCTCCAGGGTTTGTTTAGGTTGTGTTCTGATACAGCACGGGAAGGTTATAGCATATGCTTCCACGAAACTCAAGAATCACGAGAAAAATTGTGTGACGCATGATTTGGAGCTTGCAGCAGTTGTGTTTGCCTTGAAAATATGGCAGCATTATCTTTATAGGGTTCATGTAGATGTGTTTTCAGATCACAAGAGTCTTTAATATCTATTCAAGAAAAACAAGCTAAATTTGAGGAATCAGTAGTGGCTAGAATTGCTTAAGAATTATGATATGGACATCTTGTACCATCGAGGAAAGGCGAACGTGGTGGCCGACGCCCTCAGTCGTAAATTTATGGGTAGATTAGCTCAAATAAGAGCGGATCAGAGGTTCCTAGCTCGGGAGGTACATCAGTTGGCCAGCCTTGGAGTTTGTATCTCGGCCCCGAATGAGGAGGAACTTATGGTGCATAGTACAACAGAATCGTTACTCGTGGTATAGGTTAAGAAAGCATAGTTTGTTCATCCAGCATTGGCACAATTAAAGGAGGCGGCTCAAAGTAACAAAGTTTCAGTATTTTCTCTTGGCAGAAACGATTGCATGCTACAGTGCCATGACAGGTTGTGTGTCCCAGATGTGGATAATATTTGGGAGGGTAATGGCGGAGGCTCATCATTCCAAGTATTCAGTGCACCCAGGCTCTACAAATATGTATCACGATCTCAAGGATATTTATTGGTGGAGGTGTATGAAGAAAAGTGTAGCGGACTTCATCTCTAAGTGCACAAATTGCTAGCAAGTGAAGGAAAAGCATCAGCAGCCGGGAAGGTTGACTCAGCTTATAGAAATATTGATGTGGAAGTGGGAAATGATCAATATGGACGTCGTGACAGGACTACCTCGTACTCAGCACAAGTTCGATTCTATTTGGGTAATTGTGGATAGGCTCACCAAATCAGCTCAGTTTTTGCCGGTCATGTCCACCGATATTGCGAAACAATATTCTCGATTGTATATCAAGGAGATAGTGAGGTTTCATGGTACGCCACTTTCTATCATTTCAGATCGAGGAGCTCAGTTTACAGCTAACTTCTGGAGGAGATTACAGCAAAGTTTGGGTACTCAAGTGAATCTCATAACTCATTTTCATCCGCAAACCGATGGCCAAGCAGAACGGGCTATTCAGATGCTCGAGGATATGTTGCAGGCATGTGTCTTGGATTTCTAAGGTAGTTGCGATCATCACCTGCCCCTTATAGAGTTTGCTTATAATAACAGCTTTCATGCTAGCATCCAAATTGCCCCATTCGAAGCACTGTACGGAAGGAGGTATAGGTCCCTAATCGGGTGGTTCGAGGTATGTGAAGCGGAATTAATAGGGCCAAATATCATGCACCAGGCCATGGAGAAGGTAAGAGTCATTCAAGAGAGAATGAAGGGTACTCACAATAGCAAGAAATCTTATGCGGGCGTGCGTCGAAGAGAATTGAAGTTTCAAAAAGGAGATTGGGTATTCTTGAGGGTGTCTCTTATGAAGGGAGTCATGCGCTTTGGGAAGAAGTGAAACTAAGTCTAGGTATGTCCGGCCTTATCATTTCATTCAAAGGATTGGTCAAGTTGTGTATAGGTTGGAATTGCCCCCAGAAATGTCCCTAGTGCACCCGGTGTTTCACGTATCCATGTTGAGGAAAGTCGTCGGTGATCCGTCTAAGATTGTTCCAGTTGAAGACATCAGGGTTATGGAAGAATTATCATATGAAGAGATTGCGGTTGCTATTCTGGACAGGCAAGTCCAATAGTTGCGGACAAGGAGATTGCTTCAGTTAAGTGTTGTGGCAAAACCGACAAGTTGAGGAAGCCACGTGGGAAGCGGAAGATGAGATGAAGATAAAATACCCTCATCTATTTGAATAAGTTCAGAAATGATCGTGAGAATCTTGCCCATTAGGAGGGTTAGTGTTGTTTTCCATTAGGTGTAAGAATCATTATTTCTCTTTCCAAGTGCCTACTATTGTAGTTTTTCCAAGTTGTGCCTATAAAAGATTATGTGTTATAACTAATTGAGCAATGTGCAGTACTTTTTGGTAATGAAAGTTTTGTGCTCCCATGATAAGGTGATGTATCAAAGTAATAATAAACATTGCATGGAGACTATGTATCAAAGTTTCTAGTTGTGTAATGGTTGTGTTTTGCATGGAGGAATTTTATTGACATGAATAACTAGTATTGTACCCTTATGATAGGTTATTGGCTTTAATAGTGCAGACGATTAATGCTTAATTTGATTATATGTTTTGTGTCAAATGGTTAAAAGTGTATCAAGAGCTTGAATATGTGCAAGTGTAAGGATTATGCATTTTACAACTGTTGTAAAGGTAGCAAGTTGTGTAGTAATTCTTGGGAATGTGTTTTGGAGGTTCTTTAACAGGTGGTTATGTCCAGATTACAAAGGAAACTCTGGCAAAATTTTTCTAAAACAAACTTGAAAGTTAATAAAATTGTAGAAACTTGCATATCATGTTTTCAAACTCATTTGGTTCCCAAGTCGTCATTCGATGACGAATGATCTTAAGCAGGGGAGGATATAAGGCATCATGAATATGAGTGCTCAGATGTTAGCAGCTCATAGAGTCGAGTCTACGTACATGGATCAGATTCTTTTTACTGTTTTGAACTTTAAAATGTGAAATAGAAATTTTTCCACAAAATGGTCCAAATGCGGTCAAGAATGCGGTCGCAGATCAGCTATGCGGACCGCATTCCAACCGCAGAGTAAATCAGAGAGAAACCAAATTTTTGATTATGAAAATGCGGTCAAATCTACGATCTCATAATCAATATGCAGACTGCATAGTAATCGCCTCTTGTCCTTGAGAAAATTTGAATGTCATTTCCGCGGTGCATTCTTCGACCGCAGAACTTAAATGCGGACCACATGTCCACCGTATTTCCAACCCGAGAGGTCAGAAGTTTGAGCCATTTCTGCGGTCCATTCTGCGGACCACATGTCTGTTCTGCGATCGCAGAGCTGCGTCGCAGATTGAGCTCGCCCAGTTATTTTCTAAAAATCTAAGCCCGACCCCTCTTTAATAAAAACACCCTATCCCTCATTTTAACCCATTTTTCTAAACAAAATAAGAGAGAGGAAGAGAGGGTCCTATAGAGAGAAAGCCAATTTTTCATCAATTGATCTTTCAAAACCATTGGAGCTTGGAAAATTTGCATTGTCTTCTCTATTGATTTCTCTGCTAAAATCCCTAAGTCATTTCCCCCAAATTTCAAAATTAAGTTTGGGAAGGGAACCCCATACACTTTCTTTGAATTTTCTTCATTAAATCTTCATGCATTGCTTCAAAACATAAATATCTTGTAAAAAGGGAATTAGGTAGTAACTATGAGTTTAAATTTCTAAAACCTAAGTGTTGTTCATGAACTAGATTAACTTTTTGATTGCTTGGAAAATCGGACTAAAGGTTTAAAGGGGAAAACTCAACTCCAGTTATGTATGGCTAACTGTGATCCGTGTGAAATCGCCTATGCTTGTTGTGAAATTGTTGATAGTTGATATTCATGTGAGAATCATTGTGAAGCTTTATATGGTATAATTGTGTGCTAATACTTTGTGGTGAATGTTGTGGAATTTGTATTAGGAAAAACGGAAGTAGAAATAATGTGGAACAATGAAATGGAAGTAATGTGGATCAATGGAAATGGAAACAATGTGGAACAATGGATATGGAAATCATATAGAACAGTGGAAATGAAAATATTGTGGAACAACGTGTGTGATTAGTTTTGAATAACTTCTGTGATGATCTAAATTGTGTTCCAATTCGATGAACATGAGGAAATTTTTGTTGCTAGTTGTGGAATTACATTACCTTTGTTGTGGATCTATGTTAACAACGTGCCATAAGTTGATTTCTTGTATTTGTTGTTGCGTTGTATTTTGTTGTGAATTGAAAACTTTCAGGCGGGGTAGGGTTGCGCGCCACAACACGGTGAAATAAGGTTTAGGTTGGGGTTATATGGGTGGCCGAGGTAATAAGGGTGGACGAGGCAAAATGGTGGAAAATGTGATCCAATAGCACTATCGATATGAATGTGAATCATGAAATAATAAATATAGAAATTTGAAAGGAGACAGCATGAGAGTTTGTAACCTGTGGGGCACTGATTGCATCTTTATATGACTGCATAAATCATTTGTTGTGAAATGTTTTGTTGTTGCTTCATGGTTATACTTGTATTATTGTTGTTGGGTTCTACACTTGTATATGTAATTTTGCTTGAGTTTACTTGTTATAGAGTTTGTTCAAACATGCCAGTGCAATTCCAATGTACTAACGTCCCTTTTGCCGGGAGCGCTACATTCATGTTATGATTGTAGGTGGATTCGTGGAAGGCACACCAGTCCACCGTTAGTTGCTCCTCCTCCTCTCTATCGGCGGTATTCGTGTTTGGTGAGCCCCTTTCCTTCCGGGGCATTGTGTGGCTCATGCCACCCATGTTGTTGTATTTTGGAGTCTTGTGTCCTTTTGTAAATATATAGCCAAGGACTTGTTGCCGGCAAGTGTTGTACTATCTTTCTCTTATAGGCTCCGAAGACAGTGGTATGCGGGTTAGAACTCATGTATAAAGTTGTACGCTTTGGGCGCTGTAGAACTTGTATACCACGTTCCCTATTAATCATAAAATATGTTTTGTAAAAGATATTCCGTATTAATCATAGTGTGTGGTTACAAAGGAGAAATCATATGCTCTTTTGTTTGCAAAATTTTGTATCTTTTGGCTATTTGATTAAAATAACTTGGACTGAAATTTTTTAGGGTTAAAAAATATTCTTCAAAAGAAAACTCAACTGAGTAGGAAGATCTAACATTTACGAAGATTTTGTTGCAATTGCAAAGTCTGGCTTCTCCGAAGACTTCGCATTTGCGAAGATTTCTTCGCATTCCCAAAACTGGGGCTTCTTCTTTTTTGACAATTGCGAAGAGATTTTTCTCATTTACCGGCTCTGTTGACTTCACATTTGTGAAGAAAATCATGGGAATTGCGACATCTGCAGGCTTGCACTTCCAAATCTGAAAATCCTAAAGTTTATTCTAAGTCTGAGTTTCGACTGTCCGAACAGTATTTTTGCATAATTGCTTCATTTTGCACGATTCTCCATAGCCATACCATGTTTTCACTTATCACTTTTGACAGTCATTATATTTGAATAAAGAATTCGAAATCCGAAGGATCTTCAAGTGAAAATCCTCCGGAAGAAGAGCAGGTGTAAGGCCCCGTGAAAATGAGAGCTCAGATGTTATCTTCTCATAGAGTTGAGTCTACCTGCATATATCGGATCCTTTTTACTGTTCTGAGCTAAACAATGTGAAATCAAATATTTTCCAGAAAATGGTCAAAATGTGGTCCAGAATACGGTCGCAGATCAGCTATGCGGACCGCATTCCTACCGCAGAATGAATCACAGAGCAACCAATTTTAGATGTCGAAAATGCGGTCAAATATGCGATTGCATAATCAATATGCAGACCGCACAGTGATCGCATATTGCCCCTGAGAAAATTCGAAGGTCAGTTCTGCGGTGCATTCTGGGACCACATAACTCAAATACGGACCGCACATTTACCGCATTCCCAACCTGAGAAGCTTGAAATTTGATCCATTTCTGCGGTTAATTATGCGGACCGCATGTCAGTTCTGCCACCGCAGATTGCGTCGCTGATCGCGCTCTCCTAGTATTTTTCTAAAATTTTAGACCCGACCCACCTTTTATTAAAACACCTTCTCTCTCATTTTTAACACACTTCTGATTAAAATAAGAGAGAGGGAGAGAGGGTTCATGAGAGAGAAAGTGAATTCTTTATCATCTAGTCTTTCGAATCATTGGAGCTTGGAAAATCCTTGGTACATTGTCTTCTCTATTGATTTCTCATGTAAAATCCCTAACCCATTTCCACCAAATTTCGAAATTTATCTTTGGAGGGGATCCCCATACACTTGCTTAGAAATTTATTCATAAATCCTTCACGCATGTCTTCAAAACTTTAAAATCTTGTTAAAAGGGAATTGGGTAGCAACTATGAGATGAAATTTCTAAAACCTAAGAGCTTCTCATGAACTAGATTGACTTCTTGATTGCTTGACGAATTGGACTAGAGGTTTAAAGGAAATAATCAACTCCAGGTATGTATGGCTAACTGTGATCCTTGTGAAATCGCCCGGTGTTAGTTGTGAAATTATTGATAGTTGATATTCATGTGGGAATCATTGTGAAGCTTTTGTGTTGTATAATTGTGTGGTAACACTTGTTGGTGAAAGTTGTGGAACTTTTAATTGGAAGAGTTTGGAAATGGAAATGGAAATAATGTAGAACAATGGTATGGAAACAATGTGGAATAGTGGAAATGGAAATAATGTGGAATGACGTGTGAGATTAGTGTGAATAAATGTTATGATAATCCATGTTGTGTAAAAATTTGATGAACATGAGTAAATTGTTGTTGCTAGTTCCGGGATTTCATTATCCTTATTGTGGATCTATTTTAACAATGTGCCATAGTTTATTTCTTGAATTAACTATGGTAACATGAATGTAGCGCCCCCGGCAAAAGGTACGTCAGTACATTTGAATTGTACCGACATGTATGAACAAACTTTGTCCCATGTAAACTCAAGCCAAATTGCATATACAAGTATAGAACTGAACAACAATAGTACAAGTAGTCAAACAAAGGGGCCAATGCCACTTCCAGTGCAGTTGTGGATCATGTGCCGACTGCTATGGGTGAGAGTGACTCCCCCGTTGTGAATTTGCATGCTTTATCCGTTCCTGATCCAAGGAATTATGTTCCACCAGTGGCTGAGGGTGCTTCTACCCCTCCTGCCAATGATCCTAATCCTGACGTTCCTCCAGCTTTCGATCCCGGGATTTCTTATGGGAACCTTAGGGGAGCTATCTGCATGTTGACCCAGTTAGTGGTTGCCTAGGCCTAGAGATCTCATTATGTCCCTGTGTCCTCCATTGGACAGGGAGACTCAGCCAACACCAGAGTTCATCAGTGTTTGCGATTGAATCCTTCAGAGTTCTCAGGCACAGACCCAGACGCCGACCCAGAGGATTTCCTCGATGAGATGTACCAGACCCCTAAGGTATTGGAGGCTACAGAGATAGAGGGGGTAGAATTGTCTTCATACCGGTTGAAGGGAGTGGCACGTTCATGGTTTGAGATGTGGGAGGATTCACGTGAGGTGGGGAGACCTCCCGCTAGATGGGATGAGTTCGTAGATGCCTTCCCGGGCCATTTCTTCCCTGCCGAGACCATGGCAGCGCGTGCCACCGAGTTTGAGGTTCATACGTAGGGTAGCATGAGTGTTTGGGAGTATCATATGGAATTTGTAAGGTTTACCATGTATGCTCCTCAGTTGGTGTCAACTATGGAGGCCAGAGTTCGGCGATTCATTCAGTGTCTCAGCCATTTGGTGGTAAATGAGGCTGCTACAACTACTTTGCATTCAGACATGAACTATGGAAAGATCGTTGGCTTTTCTCAGGCCACAGAGGCCAGGAAGTTGAAGATTCGGGCTGACAAGGAGAGTAGCAGCAAGGCAAGGTCTGTGGGTCACTCAGGGAGGTCAGCTCCAGGGAGAGGGTAATAAGGGCCATCCCAGTCTTATGCTCACTCCTCAGCTAGTGTACCGCCAGCCGTGCACCATTTCCAGCAGAGTAGCCCTTCGGGCCCAGGTTCAGAAAGCGGGAGGTCCTGCCGAATTTGTCATTCGGGGATGAGACCTCGGCAGCAGGGAGGTATATGTCCCAAGTGGGGGAAATTTATACAGAGGCCTATTACTTCGATGCTCCAGTGTGTTGCACTTGTGGGTGAGGGGTCACATCAGCGGGACTACCATGCGCCCAAACAGGTCACGGGTAGGGGACTTGCTCAGCCATCATATTCGTCAGCCGCTACATCATCAGTGCACCCTCCATCCCCAGTAGGGTGTGGTGCAGTAAACGGTGGAGCTCGTGGTAGGGAAGGAGCCAGCAGGTTTCATGCATTGAGTGGCCGACAGAGTGTTGAGGCTTCCCCACATGTTGTCATAGGTATCCTATCTGTCCAGACCATTTATTTCTATGCCCTTAGCCGAGACTTCCTTGTCCTATTTCACTCCATTTGTTGCTTCGAGTTTTGGGATTGAACCCGAACAGCTTCTTGAGCCGTTCTTTGTATCGACTCTTGTTGGTGATCTAATTACAGCCGCGCGGGTCTATAGGAATTGTGTTGTTATGGAAGGTGGTCGTTTTACCACGACTGACCTTATCGAGCTTGGGATGGTAGATTTTGATGTAATCATTGGGATGGATTGGCTCTATTCGTGCTTTGCTAAACATGATTGCCGGATGAGATTCATGAGGCTCGAGTTCCCTAATGACCCGGTTGTTGAATGGAAAGGGTATGGTTTTGTGCCTAAGGTAGGTTTATTTCCTACCTCAAGGCTTCGAAGATGATCAGGAAGGGGTGTATCTATGATTTCGCCCGAGTGGCGGACACTATTCCAAAGGTACCTGCCCCCGAGTCTGTGCCAGTTGTGAATGAGTTTCCTGAGGTATTTTCAGAGGAGCTTCCAGTAATTCCGCAAGACAGGGAGATTGATTTTGGGATTGATGTATTACCACATACTCAGCCAATATGTATTCCACAGTACAAAATGGCGCCAGCAGAGTTGCTGGGGTTAAAAGAGCACTGGAAGGATTTATTGGAGAAGGGGTTTATCCGGCAAAGTGTGTCTCAATGGGGTGAGCCGGTTATTTTTGTCAGAAAAAAGAATGGGTAACTTTGGATTTGTATCGATTATCAGCAGCTTAATAAAGTCACCATAAAAAATAAGTACCCTTTGCCTCGAATAGATGTTTTGTTCGATCAATTAAAAGGTGCAAGGTTCTTCTCTAAAATTGATTTGCGGTCCGGGTACCACCAATTGAAGATCGGGGAGAAGGATATTCCTAAGACTGCTTTCAGAACTCGCTATGGCTACTTTGAATTCTTAGTCATGTCTTTTGGGCTAATTAACGCCCCAGCAACTTTAATGGATCTTATGAATCGGGTCTTCACGTCATTTTTAGACTCCTTCATGATTGTTTTCATTGAAAACATCCTCGTATATTCGCGGTGCAGGGGGGTCATGCCAGCCACCTCATAACGGTTTTGTAGACTCTACATCAGCACCAATTGTATGCAAAGTTTTCCAAATGTGAATTTTGGTTGGAATCTGTCGCTTTTCTGGGTCATGTTGTTTCCAGCAAGGGGATTCACGTGGACCCCAAAAAATCGTAGTAGCGAAGGATTGGCCTAGACCCACGACCCCGACGGAGATCCGTAGCTTTTTAGGGTTAGCAGGGTATTATTGGAGGTTTCTAGAGCGATTCTCCACCCTCTCCTCTTATTTTACAAAATTGACGCAGAAATCAGCCAAGTTCCAGTGGTGAGATGCTTCTGAGAAAAGTTTTCAAGAGGTGAAGACAAGGTTGCCTTCGGCCCCAGTATTGGCCTTGCCAGAAGGCACATAGGGGTTTTTGGTTTATTGTGATGCGTCCAGGGTTGGTTTAGGGTGTGTTCTAATGCACCATGGGAAGGTCATAGCATATGCTTCCAAGAACTCAAGAATCACGAGAAGAATTATCCGACACATGCTTTGGAGCTTGCAGCAGTTAAGTTCGCCTTAAAAATATGGCGGCATTATCTTTATGGGGTTCATGTAAATGCGTTCTCATATCACAAGAGTCTCCAGTATTTGTTCAAGCCGAAGGAGCTTATTTTAAGGTAGAGGCTGTGGCTTGTAAGGATTATGATATGGCCATGAGTAGCTTAGCTCACTCGAGAGGGGATCAGAGGTTCCTCGCTTGGGAGGTGCATCAGTTGCCCAGCCTTGGGGTTTGTATCTCGGCCACCAATGAGGAGGAACTTATGGTGCATAATACAGTAAAATCGTCGCTCGTGGCAGAGGTTAAAGAAAAGCAGTTTAATGATCCAGCATTGGCACAATTGAAGGAGGCAACTCTAAGTAACAAAATTTCAGCATTTTCACATGGCATCAATGATGGTGTGCTACGGTGCCATGACACGTTATGTGCCCCGGATGTGGATAATCTTTGGAGAGGACAATGGTGAATGCACATCATTCAAGATATTCAGTGCACCCAGGCTCTACAAAGATGTATCACGATCTCAAGAATATCTATTGGTGGAGTGGTATGAAGAAGAGTGTGGCAGAATTCGTCTCTAAGTGTCCGAATTGCCAGCAAGTGAAGGCCGAGCATCAGCGGCCGGGAGGGTTGATTCATCTAATAGAAATACCAATGTGGAAGTGGGAAATGATCAATATGGACTTCGTGACAGGACTACCTCGCACTCAGCACAAGTTCGACTCAATTTGGATAATTTTAGATACGCTTACCAAATCAGCTCACTTTTTGCAAGTCAAGTCCACCGATACTGCGGATCAATATGCTCGGTTGTATATCAAGGAGATAGTATGGCTAAATGGTACGCCACTTTCCATCATTTCAGATCGAGGAGCTCAGTTTACAGCTAACTCCTAGAGGAAATTTCAGGAAGGTTTGAGTACTCAAGTAAATCTTAGCACAACTTGGATAGGCTTACCATAGACGCTTGAGGATATGTTGCGGGCATGTGTCTTGGATTTGAAAGGTAATTGGGAGGATTAACTGCCCCTTATAGAGTTTTCTTATAATAACAGCTTCCATGCTAACATCTAGATGTCCCCATTCGAAGCATTGTACGGAAGAAGGTGTAGGTCACCGATAAGGTGGTTCGAGGTTCTTGAAGCAGAATTAGTAGGTCCAGATTTCATGCATCAGGCCATAAAGAAGGTAATAGTCATTCAGGAGAGAATGAAGACTGCTCAAAGTCGCCAAAAATCCTATGCAGGCGTGCGTCAAAGAGAATTGGAGTTTCAAGAAGGAGATTGAGTATTCTTGAGGGTGTCCCCTATGATGGGAGTCATGCGCTTTGGGAAGAAGTTACACTAAGTCCTAGGTACGCGGGGCCTTATCAAGTCCCTCAGAGGATCGGTCAAGTTGCGTATATGTTGGAATTGCCCCCTGAAATTTCCTTGGTGCACCCCGTGTTTCATGTATCCATGTTGAGGAAAGTTGTGAGTAATCCGTCTAAAATTGTGCCAGTTGAAGACATCAAGGTTACAGAAGAGTTGTCATATGAAGATATCCTGGTTGCTATTTTGGATAGACATGTCCGAAAGTAGCGAAACCAGGAGATTGCTTCAGTTAAGGTGTTTTGGCGAAATTAGCAAGTCGAGGAAGCCACGTGGGAAGCAGAAGATGAGATGAAGATAAAAGATCCCCATCTATTTGAGTAAGCCTAGGAATGGTCATGCGAATCTTGTCCCTAGGAGAGCTAGTGTTGTGTTCCATTAGGTGCAAGAATAATCCTTTCTCTTTCCAAGTGTCTTATTGCTTTAGTTTCTTCAAGTTGTGCCAACCAAGTTTATTTGTTGTGGTTATTTGAACGATGTGCAACCCTTTTTGGTAATGGAAGTTTTGTGCTCTCATGGTAAGGTGATGTTTGGAAGTAATAATTAATTTTGCATGGAGACTGTGTATCAAAGTGTTCTAATTGTGTAATGATTAGTTTTGCATGGAGGAATTGTATTGAAATGAATAACTGTGTCGCCCTTGTGATAGGTAAATGGCTTTAATAGTACAAACGATTAATGTTTAATTTGATTACATGTAGTGTGCTAAAATGGTTGAAAAGTGTATCAAGAGGTTGAATATGAGCAAGTGTGAGGAGTATGCATTTTACAACTTTTGTAAAGGTAGCAGGTTTGTGTAGTAATGCTTGGAATATATGTTTTGGGGATTCTTTGACAGGTGGTTATGTCCATATTACAAAGAAAACCCTAGCAAAAATTTTTCTAGAACAAACTTGAAAGTTAATAAAAGTGTATAAACTTGCATATCATGTTTTCATACTCATTTGGTTCCCAAGTCCTCATTCGAGGATGAATGATCTTAAGCGGGGGAGGGTGTAAGGCCCCGTGAAAATGAGTGATCAGATGTTAGCAGCCGACAGAGTCGAGTCTACCTGCATGGATCAGATCCTTTTTACTGTTCTGAGCTTAAAAATGTGAAATCAATTTTTTTCTAGAAAATGTTCACAATGCGGTCCAAAATGCTGTCTGAGATAAGCTATGCGGACCGCATTCCTACCGCATAGTGAATCAGAGAGAAACCAATTTTCGATGTCAAAAATGCGGTCAAATCTGCGATTGCATAATCAATATACGGACCGCAGAGTGATCGCATATTGTCCCTGAGGAAATTTGAAGGTCAGTTCTTCGGTGCATTCTGCGACTGCAGAAATCAAATGCGGACCCGCATATTCACCTCATTCCCAACACTAGAGGTTTGAAATTTGAGCCATTTCTGCGGTCGATTTTGTGGGACCGCATGTCAGTTTTGCGATCCCAGATTGCGTCACAGATCGAGATCACCTAGTATTATTCTAAAATTTTAGACCCGACCCACCTTTTATTAAAACACCTTCTCCATCATTTTTGACACACTTCTGATCGAAATAAGAGAGAGGGAGAGAAAGTGAATTCTTCATCATCTAGTCTTTCAAAATAATTGGAGCTTGGAAAACCCTTGGTGCATTGTCTTCTCTATTGATTTCTCAGGTAAAATCCCTAAACCCATTTTCCCCAAATTTTAAAATTTAGCTTCTTGGGAAGGGAACCCCATACACTTTCTTTGAAATTTCTTCAAAAAACTTTCTTTCATGTCTTCAAAACTCTAAAATCTTGTCAAAAGGGAATTGGGTAGCAACTATGAGTTTAAATTTCTAAGACCTAAGTGTTGCTCATGAACTAGATTGACTTCTTGATTGCTTGGCAAATTGGACTAGAGGTTTAAAGGAAATAATAAACTCCAGGTATGTATGGCTAACTGTGATCCTTGTGAAATTGCCATGTGTTAGTTGTGAAATTTGGATAGTTGATATTCATGTGGGAATCATTTGTGAAGCTTTTGTGTTGTATAATTATGTGGTAACACTTGTTGGTTAAAGTTGTGGAACTTTTAATTGGAAGAGTTTGGTAATGTAAATGGAAATACTGTGAAAAAATTGAAATTGAAACAATGTGGAATAGTGGAAATGGAAATATTGTGGAACAACGTGTATGACTAGTGTGAATAACTGTTGTGATAATCCAAGGTGTGTACCAATTTTATGAACATGAGTAATTTGTTGTTGCTAGTTGTGGGATTTCATTATCCTTGTTGTGGATTGATTTTAACAATGTGCCATAGTTGATTTCTTGTATTTGCTATTGTGCTGGTTGTTGTTGTGAATTGAAACTGCCACGGATGCCGAGGTAATAATGGTGGACGAGGCAATAAGGGTGGAAAATTTGATCCAATATCATTATTGATATGATTATTAATCATGAAATGATAAATTTGGAATTGTGAAACGAGACAGCAGGAGAGTTTGTAACCTGTGGGGCACTAATTGCCCCTTTGTTTGATAACTTGAATCATTTGTTGTGAAATATTTTGTTGTTGCTCCATGGTTGTACTTGTACTATGTTTGTTCAGTTCTATACTTGTATATGCAATTTGGCTTGAGTTCACTTGGGACAGATTTTATTTATACATGTCAGTAGAATTCAAATTACTGATGTCCCTTTTGCCGGGGGTGCTACATTCGTGTTATGATTGTAGGTGGATCTGTGGAAGGCACTCCAGTCCACCGTTCGTAGCTCCTACTCATCTATATCGGCAGTATTCGTGTTTGTGAGCCCCTTTCCTTCTGTGGCCTTGTGTGGCTCATGCCACCCATGTTGTTGTATTTTGGAAGTCTTGTGTCCTTTGTAAAGGTATAGCCGGGGCCTTGTCGCCGGCAAGTGTTGTATTATCTTTCTCTTAGAGGCTCCGTAGACAGTAGTATGTGGGTTAGAACTTATTTATTGAGGTGTATGTTTTTGGGCACTGTCAACTTGTATACCACGTTCCCTATTAACCATAATATATGTTTGGTGGAAGACGTTCCCTGTTAATCATAATGTGAGTTTATAAAAGAGGAATCCTATGATCTTTCAAATGAAAATCTGGTACCTTTTGGCTAATTAACAAAGAATGAAGTGGGGCAACACGAGGGAAATAGGAAAAGCACCATGGTCCACTCGGCTGGAATTACCCGGTTGAGTGATGCCCATGCCTCTCGGATTTGGGGCGTGACAGCAGACCTTTGATGACTATCGGTTTCTGACAATTGAATTCTAGGAACGGTACTATGACGAACTGATCTTAAAGGAGGTGCTCCCGGAGAGTGCGATAGTGATGGATGATGTCCAAGAACATCTCCCGAGTTCTATCAAAGGCTAATGGACATGGGATGGAAGTGTTTTGAAATTGAACCTTCCCGAGCTAATGAGCAATGGGTGAGGAAATTTTATGCGAACCTCCCAGCGATCCGATTGAAAAACCCCAAGATGAGGATTCGAGGAAAATTGGTGCGCTTTATGGATGATGATGTGAACAGGTTGTACAATCAACAAGACCATGACATGTCTCTTTTCAAGGAAAAAGGCTGTGGTTCAGGAGAATGGTTGGCTTCTAAGCTGATGTGATGACCCGGCAGGAGGTCTTTGGAATTTATGCCTCGTTCCCCCACTAAATGTGTCCCCTAAGTTCATTTCTCCTATTTTGTTTTGCCGGGATGTTCGGCAATAGAATTCAAAGTTTTTTGGGACACTTAGTCCCTCAATGAGAGCTTAACTGTTGAAAAAAATGGTCCGTAACTAAACAATGTCAAGACGACCTCAGAATGAAATCCTGATTGTTCTGTTAGCTCCATTAGGTTATTTCGGTGTCCGGAATAGTTTTTGGAGGCCCGTAGCTCAAATTGGCTAGAAATGCCAAAAGTTAGAATTTTAATGTTCCGGCCTGATAGTGAATTTTTTATCCGGAGGTCGAAAATTGGATTAAGTTGTTGTAGTACTGTCATGTCATTTGGTACTTGCGTGCAAAATTTCAGGTCAGTCGAACGTGTTTTGGTTAGGTTTTGAATAGAAAGCAAGATTGGTTAAGTTGTGGAAATTTTAAATTCAAATCATTGATTAAATTCTCTTTCCGACATTGTTTTAGGTTGTTTAAGTATTGGTACAAGTTTGAATGATGTTAAGGGATAGGTTTGTAGGATTGGTTGAGGTCCCGGGGGCCTCAAGTGTGTTTCGGATGCTCGACGAGTTGGTTTGGAATTTTTGGATGAAATTCATGTTGCTTCTTCTGTTGTTTCCGCTTCTGCGGCTTGGGGACCGCAGAAGTGGCGCGGCAAAAGCGGCTCAGCAGTTGCAATAGCAGAAGGAGGCCATGAGGCCAGAACCGCATAAGCGGTCTTGGATCCGCTGAAGTGGACTCGCTTCTGCGAGTGGTACACCGCAGAAGCGGAACTTGAGGGGATGAGTGCCGACGCAGAAGCGGTGGAGCTTCCATGAATGCAGGATTCTCTTCCGCGAGTTAATGTCTGCAGAAGCGGAATTGGTATTTTAAGTGGAGCCGCTGAAGCGGCAATTTGACCGTGAAAGCGAGACCGCAGAACCAATCCCTAGTCCGCGAAAGCGGAAATTTCTGTGTGTTTAGAGAAAACCCGAGCATTTAATTTCATAAGCTAAAAAATCAATTGACAGCTCAGGAGAACGCAATTTCGAGTGAGTTTTGAAGAAGAAATTATTTGGTAACATTTTTATGATCCTTTCTAGCTTTAATCCATCATTTAGTTGTTAAATTCATCTTTTAAATTCGAATTAAGGTCCAAAAATGGAGGAATTTGAGTAGAAGTTCATTGACTAAACAATTGGGATTTGAGGGAGCATTTGACCTCTCGTTCGGGATACGTTTATATGCTTAGACACGTGAGAGTACGAGGTTTTCGAAAATATGAAAATTATTCGATTATAAGACGTTGGCCTGAGGGGCATTTTGGTCATTTCACCTATTTTCGCGCCTTAGCATTAATTTAAACTGTGTGATGTTATTTACGATGTGTAATTGGTTTGAATAGATTTGGGCCACTCAGAGTCGGATACTCGTGGCAAGGGCATTGTTTCTTAGCGGTTTTATACCAATTCGAGGTAAGCAGCTTGCCTAACTTTGTGTGGGGGACCTCTCCCCTTAGGATATCTTTATTATTGTTTAAATGCCTTGTGCGTAAGGTGACGGGCGTGTACTTGTGCTAGTTGTTTAAAATTTACCTTACTTCGCTTATTTAGGCTGTGTTTCTTCACATGTTTAATTGTTAAAAAAATGAAACTTCACTTGTTTTGACTTAGGAAAAGCATGTTAGTAACTTATTTGCTCTATTTGACAAAATTGCAATATCTATCTTCTATTGGAAAGCATGTTAGTAACTTATTTGCACTATTTGATTAAATTGCAATAATTGTCTTTCTGGTGAAGCATGTTAGATTCTCGATTTTACTGGTTGTTAACATTTTGCTTTCTTTCCGTTAAATATTTGTTTGTTGTCGTGTATTTACTATTGGTACTACGGTACGACATCCTGGGAGCTCCCCCTGCTCGTATTTTATTCTGAGGTTTGGAAAAGCGGGATACCAAGAGATCCCCAGCATTGGATTATATAACTGGCGGATAATAAGAGATCCCTAGTGTAGGATTGATTAACTGACGGATACTAAGAGATCCCCAGTGCAAGATTGATTAACTGGCGGATACTAAGAGATCCTCAGAGCAGGACTGATTAACTGAAGGATACTAAGAGATCCTCGGGATACTTGGAGATCCCTTGCTTATGTGATGAGGATACTGGGTGATCCTCGGGATACATGGAGATCCCTTGCTTATATGATGAGGATATTGGGAGATCCTCGGGGTACTCGGAGATCCCTTGATTATATGATGAGGATACTAGGAGATACTCAGGATACTTGGAGATCCCTTGTGCGTATGATGAGGATACCGGGAGATCCTCGAGATACCAGGAGATCCCTGATGACAAATAGCCTGTAGTGATTGTTCTTGTTTTGTAGAATTGTAATATAACCTATTTCGTTTTTCTTATTGTTTGTTAGGTATTCGAGATTTACGTATTTCCAACTGTCATTTCATTTCATATTTATTTTTATGTTTATCTAAGTAGGGGCCTTGACCTTCCTCGTCACTACTCCACCGAGGTTAGGCTTGGGACTTACTGAGTACTATCGTGGTGTACTCATGCTACTCTTTTGCACACTTTTGTTATGTAAATCCAGGTACTACTGGCTAGGTGCGCTATTAGGGATTTTGGAGCTACACATGGAGGCTTGAGGTATGCATCTTCCACATCCGCAGATTCGAAGATTCTCCTTCTATTCTACCTTTAGCTAGCAGTTTCACTCATGTACTCACTTGTTGTAGACACTTCTGGATGTTAAAGCCATATGTTATATTTTACTCTTAGCCTGTGTTGCCCGTGCATTTCCGAGTCTTGGAGGTTTTACATTATTGGTTCGGAGTGTATGTGCCAAGAGGAACCCTATGCATTTTCTTATATTATTCAGTTTTAATTATCATTTTCGTAAAGATTGCTGAATTTCTGCAATGTATCGGGCTTACCTAGTCGCGAAGACAGGGTGTCGTCATGACAGGTTCACGATTGGTGAACTAGGGTCGTGACAAGTTGGTATCAAAGCTCTATGTCCATAAGTCACGTGACATAGGCCAGTTTATTGAGTCTCGCTAGTCAGTACGCAGACGTGTTTACTTATCTACGAGAGGCTATATAACTGTTTAGGAAAAAAATTCACTTTATTGAACTCCTTGTCGTGCTATGTTATTGATACCGATTATGAACTTCTATCTTCTATTCTCTCAATGATGATGAGGACACGCACAACATGAGACGATCAGCACCTGCACCCCCTCCTGCAAAAGCTAGGGGCATGGGTCATGGGCGTGCGTAGGGTGCAGCCAGAACACCTGCCCGAGCAGCCTCCGAGGTTCCACCAGCGGACCCAGTCAGGACTGAGGCACCAGAGATGCCCAAAGCCATAACTACTCCAGCTGTGCAAGAGGTATTGGCGCAGTTTATGAGAATGTATACCATGCTGTTACAAGCGGGGTCTCTTCCACCTCTTGCAGCTACGTCCCAGGCCGGGGGTGGAGCCCAAAGTCCTGCAGCCCGCACTTCAGAGCAGAGTGTGCACATGGGGCCGATTCAAGATATTATTCATGTCCAGCCTACAGTACTGGTTCAGCCCGAGGATTTGGACCCTTCTTTGGAGGATAATCAGTGTAGAATGGAGCGGTTCAAGAAGTATGACCCTCTTATTTTCAGTGGACTAGTTACAGATGATGCTTTGGTGTTTTTGGATGATTGTCACCACATTTTACGCACCATGGGTATTACTGCTTCGAGTGGGATTTCCTTTGCTGCTTTCCAGCTTCAGTGAGTTGCCCATGACTAGTTGCGCACTTTTGAGCTAGACACTCCAGACGAGGCTGCCTCCCTTACTTGGACTCAGCTTTCAGATATGTTTCAGAGGGAGTGTGTTCCCCAGAGCCTCCGAGATGCATGGTGCGCAGAGTTTGAGCACTATTTCCAGGGCCCTATTATTGTCTCTTAGTATGCCATATGTTACACTAGGTTGGCTAGGCATGCACCAGCTTTGGTGGCTACTGTTCGTGAGAGGGTTTGTAGGGTTATTGAGGGTCTTATTCCTTCAATCAGGTCTGGCATGGCGCAAGAGTTGGGGATGGATATACCAAATGAGCAGGTGGTGAGTATAGCTAGGAGGATAGAGTGCATGCAGGCCACATAGAGAGAGGGGAGAGAGGCCAAGCGGTCTCGAGAGTCTGGTCATTTTTCTGGTACCCGTACTCCAGGAGTAGTACGTAATGGTAAGTGCTTTACGGGTCTCCCGTTTCACTCAGCTTTTCCTTCACCCAGCAGTACTCCAGCTCCTCCCAGATCTCAGGAGCCTTATTATGTACCCCCAATTTCTAGTGCGCCTCCTGTACGGAGTACCTCCAGAGGTAAGTCTAGCAAGGGTGGGGCCAGTTAGTCACGACCACCGCGCCCTCCAAGAGCTTCTTATGAGTTTGGGGATACCCGCCATGTAGTGAGGGATTTCCCTAGGCTTGGGAGGAGTGCCCCTCCACAGCACTCGCAGTAGTAGCGTACCCAGCGGGATTCTCAGGCCCTTATTACACCTGCCACCCTACCTACCCAGCCAGCCACGGGTGGAGATAGCAGAGATAGCACTCCCTCGAGGTAGCGGTCGAGCCAGATTTTAAGCCATTCCTAATCGTGCCGAGGTTGTCGCCTCCAATTCTGTTATCATAGGTATTATTTTTGTTGGTGACAGAGAGGCATCGGTTCTATTCAATCTAGGCTCTACTTATTCTTATGTGTCATCTTATTTTGCTCTATATTTGGGTACAATCTGAAAAACCTTGAGCTCCCCTATTTATGATTCTACTCCCGTGGGAGATTCCCTTGTTGTGGACCGCGTATATCGGTCATGTTTGGTTAGTATTCGTGGTTTTGAGACCAGGGCAGATTTTTTATTACTTGATATGTTTGATTTCCATATTATCTTGGGCATGGACTGGTTGTTGCCCAAGTATTCTATTCTTGATTGTCACGCTAAGACCATGACACTGGCTATGAAAGGTATTCTGCATATTGAGTGGAGTGGTACTTTTGATCACACTCCCAGCAGAGTTATATCTTTTCTTAAAGCTCAGCGTATGGTTGAGAAGGAGTGTGCTGCATATTTAGCATATATGAGTGATGTCAGTGCTGATACCCTTTTTATTGACTCTGTTCCAGTAGTACGGGAATTCCCCGATGTGTTCCCAGTTGATCTTCCGGGCATGCCACCCGATGGGGACATCGATTTTGGTATTGATTTGTTGCCGGGCGCTCAGCCCATATCTATTCCTCCATACTGTATGGCTCCTCCTAAGTTGAAGAAGTTGAAGGATCAGTTTCAGGAATTGCTTGACAAGGATTTTATTCGACCCAGTGTTTCACCATGGGGTGCTCCTATCTTGTTTGTGAAGAAAAAGGATGGTTCTATACGCATGTGTATCGATTGTCGTCAGTTGAGCAAAGTTATAGTGAACAACTGATATCCTTTGCCTCGTATTGATGACTATTCGACCATCTTCAGGGCGCACATGTGTTTTCTAAGATTGATTTGTGCTCAGGTTAGCACCAGCTAAAGATAAGGAACCGGATATCCTGAACACTACTTTGAGGACTCGGTATGGTCATTACGAGTTCCTTGTCATGTCATTTGGGCTGACCATTGCCGCAGCAGCTTTTATGCATGTGATGCACAGTGTATTCAGGCCCAATCTTGAGTCGTTTTTCCTTGTTTTCATAGATGATATTCTTGTATATTCCGGAGTCGGGAATATCATGAACAGTACCTATAGATAAATGAAATTCTTTGCAAAGTTGTCAAAAAGTGAGTTTTGTTTGAGTTTTGGGTCATTCCTAGGCCACGTAGTATCGAGTGAGGGCATTGGCAGATCCAAATAAGGTAGAGGCCGTGCGGAGTTGGCCCAGCCCTCCTCAGCTACAGAGATCCACAGTTTCCTTGGCCTGGTGGGGCATTACTGTCGTTGTATGGAGGGATTCTCGTCGATTGCAGCCCTTATGACTATATTGACCCAGAAGGGTGCTCCTTTTCAGTGGTCAGATGAGTGTCACGTGAGCTTCCAAAAGCTCAAGAAGGCTTTGACTTAAGCCCCAATTCTTATTGTGCCTACTAGTTCGGGGTCCTATACAGTATATTTTGATGCCTCACGAGTTGGGCTTGGAGCGGTTTTGATGCAGGATGGTAGGGTGATTGCCTACGCATCCAGACTGGTGAAGGTGCATGAAAAAACTATCCTCTCCATGACCTCAATTAGCTGTTGTTGTTCACGCCTTGATGATCTGGCGTCATTATTTGGACGGCGTGCCTTGTTATATTTATACGAATCTTTGGATTTTGCAGCACTTGTTCAAGCAAAAGGATTTGAACTTGCACCAGAGGAGATGGTTGGAGTACATAAGTATTATGATATTATTATTCTTTATCAACCGGGCAAGGGTAATGTGGTAGCCGATGCCTTGAGTCACGGGGCGGAGAGTTTGGGGAGTTTGGCATATTTACCAGCTTTAGAGAGACCTATGGCAATGGGTGTTCATGCTTTAGCCAATCAGTTCGTGAGATTGGACCTTTCGGAGCCAAGTCGGGTTCTAGCCTGTGTGGTTTATCGGTATTCATTGTTTGATTGTATCAAGGAGCGGCAGTATGATGACCCTCATTTGATTTTCCTCAGGGACACCATTCAGCATGGCGATGCTAAGGATGTTACTATTGGAGATGATGAGGTATTGAGGATGCAGGGTCGGATCTATGTGCCCGATATTTATGATAGGAGTTGATATTGACTGAGGCCCATAGCTCGCGGTACTCCATCCATCCGGGTGCCGCAAAGATGTATCAGGACCTGAGGCAGAATTACTGGTGGAGATGGATGAAGAAGGACATAGTAGAGATTGTAGCTAGATGCCTTAACTGTCAACAGGTAAAGGCTGAGCACCAGAGACCAGGAAGGTTACTCCAGCAGATGGAGATTCCGGAATGGAAATAGGAGAATATCACCATGGATTTTGTGACTGATCTCCCTCTGACGGCGAGAAAGTTTGATTTTGTTTGGGTTGTTTTGGATCGGTTAACCAAGCCCGCTCATTTCATTCCAGTGTGTACTTATTACTCAGCGGAGCGGTTAACAGGGATTTATATGAGGGAGATTGTCTGTCTGCATGGCATTCCAGTTTCTATCATCTCAGACAGGGGTTCAGTGTTTGCATCACGGGTTTGGAGAGCCGTCCAGCATGATTTGGGTACCCGTGTGACTATGATTACAACCTTTCACCCTCGGACGGACGTATAGTTCGAGGGCACTATTCAGATTCTTGAAGATATGCTTTGTGCATATGCAATTGAATTTAGAGGGTTTTGGGATCAAATCTTGCCATTGGCTGAGTTTGCATATAACAACATTTATCAGTGCAGTACTGATATGGCACCTTATGAGGCCTTATATGTTAGGAGATGCAGATCACCGGTGGGTTGGTTCGAGCCGGGAGAGGCTAGACTACTGGGCACGGATTTTGTTCAGGATGCGGTTGAGAGGGTTAAGGTGATTTAGGACAAACTCTGTGCGGCCCAGTCCAGACAGAAGAGTTATGCAAACCGAAAGGTTAATGATGTTTCCTTTATTGTTGGTGGGTGGGTTTTGCTTCGGGTATCACCTATGAAAGGCGCCATGTGGTTTTGAAAGATAAGGAAGTTGAGCCCGAGGTTCATTAGCCCATTTGAGATTTTGAAGCAGATTTAGGAAGGTTGCATATGAGCTTGCTTTACCTCCCAGTTTGGCCGGGGTTCATCCAGTGTTTCATGTTTCGATGCTTTAGAGGTATCATGGTGACTTGTCGTATGTGTTGGGGTTTACTTCAGTCCAGCTTTCGGACCTGCCTGGCTTGGTCAGCCGGCCAAGGAGGCGACTTGGGAGACCGAGCGGGATATGCACAGTGGATACCCTCATCTTTTTGCTACTTCAGGCATGCTCTCTATGCTCGTTCGAGGATGAAAAAATTTTTAAGTGTAGGAGGATGTGACGACTCGGCCGATCATCTTTGGAATTTATGCCCCGTTCCCCCACTAACTGCATCCCCTAAGTTCATTTCTGCTATTTTGGTTTGTCGGGATGTTTGGCAATAGCATTCGTAGTGTTTTGGGACACTTACTCCCTAAATGAGAGCTTAATTGTTGAAAAAATTGTCCGTCATCAAAATTGTGTCAAGAAGACCTCGGAAAGGAAATCTGATAGTTCTGTTTGCTCCATTAGGTGATTTCAGTGTTTGGAGCTTGTCTTGAATGTTTTTTGGAGGTCCGTAGCTCAAACTGGCTAGAAATGCCGAAAGTTAGAATTTTGAAGTTACGGTCTGATAGTGAATTTTTTATCTGAGGGTCAAAATGGTATTCCGGAAGTTGCTGAAGCACCGAAAAAGCGGCTCAGTAGTCGCAAAAGCGGAAGGAGGCCATGAGTCCAGCAACCGCAAAAGCGGTCTTTGTTCTACTGAGGCGGAATCGATTCTGCGAGTGGTAGACCGCAAAAGCGGAACTTGAAGGGAAGAGTGCGGACAGCAAAAGCGGTGGAGCTTCCTCGAAAGTGGGATTCACTTCCGCGAGTTGATGTCCACAGAAGCGGAATTGATATTTTAAGTGGAGCCACTGAAGAGGCAATTTTACCACGAAAGCGGGACCGCAGAAGTTGTCTCTCGTCCGCGAAAGTTGAAATTTCTGTGTGTTAAGAGAAAATCCGAGGGATTAATTTCATAAGTTGAAAAATCAATTGAGATCTCGAGAGAAGGTGATTTCGAGTGAGTTTTGAAGAAGAGAATATTGGGTAATGTTTCTATGATCCTTTCTGCTTTAATCCATCATTTAGTTGTTAAATTCATTTTTTTAATTCGAATTAAGGTCCAAAAATGGAGGAATTTGAGTAGAAGTTCATTGACTAAACAATTGGGATTTAAGGGAGAATTTTACTTCCAGTTTGGGAGATTTCAATATGGTTAGACTCGTGAGAGTATTAGGTTTCCAAAAATGTGAAAATGATTTGATTCTGAGACGTTGGCCTGAGGCATTTTGGTCATTTAACCTATTTTCGTGCCATAGCTTTAGTTTTAATAGTGTAATTAGTTACATTCAATGTTATTTACAATGTGTAATTGGTCTGAATAGATTTGGGCCACTCGGAGTAGGATGCTCGTGGCAAGGGCATTGTTTCTTAGTGGTTTTGTACAAATTCGAGGTAAATGGCTTGCCTAACTTTGTGTGGGGGACCTCTCCTATTAAGCCATAGTTTAAATGCCTTGTGTGCGAGGTGACGGGCGTGTTATTGTGTTAGTTGATAAAAATTCACCTTACTTGGCTTATTTAGACCGTGTTTCTTCACATGTTTAATTGTTAAAAAAATGAAACTTCACTTGTTTTGACTTAGGAAATACATGTTAGTAACTTATTTTCTCTATTTGACAAAACTGTAATATCTTTCTTCTCTTGGAAAACATGTTAGTAACCTATTTCCCTATTTGAATAAATTGCAATAATTGTCTTTGTGGTGAAGCATGTTAGATTCTTGCTTTTAGTGGTTGTTCGCATTTTGCTTTCTTTCCATTAAATCTTGGTTTTTTGTGGGGTATTTACTATTGGGACTACGGGACGGCATCACGGGAGCCCCCCATGTTCGTATTTTGTTCAGAGGTTCGGAAGTGCGGGATACTAAGAGATCCCCAGCACTGGATTATATAACTGATAGATACTAAGAGATCCCTAGTGCAGGATTGTTCAACTGCGCATACTAAGAGATCCCCAGTGCGTGATTGATTAACTGGCAGATATTAAGAGATCCCCATGGCAGAACTGATTAAATGGAGAACACTAATAGATACTCGGGATACTTGGAGATCCCTTACTTATGTGATGAGGGTACTGAGAGATCCTCGAGATACATGGAGATCCCTTTCTTGTATGATGAGCATACTGGAAGATCCTCAGGGTACTTGGAGATCCCTTGCATATATGATGAGGATACTAGGAGATCCTCGAGATACTTGGATATCCCTTGTGCATATGATGAGGATACCGAGAGATCCTCAGGATACTAGGAGATCCCCGATGACAAATAGCCTGTAGTGATTGTTCCTGTTTTGTAAAATTGTAATATTGCCTATTGCGTTATTCTTATTGTTTGTTAGATATTCGAGATTTACGTATTTCCTACTATTATTTCATTTCATATTTATTCATATATTTATCTCAGTAGGGGCCTTAAGCTTCCTCATCATTACTCAACCGAGGTTAGTCTTGGCACTTACTTAGTACCGCTGTGGCGTAATCATGCTACTCTTCTGCACACTTTTGTTGTGCAGATCCAGATACTACTGGTTAGGCGCGCTATTAGGGATTTCAGAGCTACATTTGGAGGCTTGAGGTATGCATCTGTCGCGTCCGCAAATACGAAGAGTCTCATTCTATTATACCTTTAGCTAGCAGTTTCACCCATGTACTCACTTGTTGTAGACACTTCCTAATGTTAGAGCCATATGTTATATTTTACTCTTAGCCTGTGTTGCCCATGGTTTTCCGGGTATCGGAGGTTTTACATTAATGGTTCAGAGTGTATGTGCCAAGCGGAACCCTATACATTTTCTTATGTTATTCAGTTTTATTTATTGTTTTCGTAAAGATTGCTGAATTTCCGCAACATATCAAGCTTACCTAGTCGCGAAGACTGGGTTCCGTCTTGATAGGTTCACGATTGGTGAACTAGGGTCGTGACAGCTGTTCTCGGGTGGAGATGTTCCATGGGAAGCTGAAAAGAGGGTGTCACATAAAAAGAATTCACTGCAGAGGAAATATATGGCTGAGGAAATATATGGCTGGCTATCATATGCAGTCGTATCTCCCTTGATTCTAACATACGGAACATTCTGATTACTCGAGCTAAAATGGTAGCCTGCATCCTCGATGGCATTCAGCTAAATGTTGGCGAGATCTTTATAAGTGAACTGAGGGAGTATCGGATTAAAACAGTCCCTCATTGATATTCCCTTCGCTTATCACTGACTTATGCAAGCTTTCTAGATGGAAGAAGCTCCTGGGGACAATTGGATAGATCCGGGGAAGCCTTTGCATCCGTTGAAGAAAAGAGGAGATGGTGGAGCAGTGAAGCCTAAAAAGAGAAAGACAGGGTGATCCGAATAGTCTACCATCATCTTCAGTATAAGGGCCATTTGCGGTGATTAGTGAGGAGATGCAAGTGATTCGCGAGCTAGTGGCTGGCCTTCCCCATGGACCTGAGGAGACATCTGGGGGATCTGCTAACATTTCCAAAAACGACTTCCAAAAATACATTGACAACCAGAAGAAGTAGATGGATCACCTCAAGGCACTGGAAAAAGCATACACTGAGTTGGCCAAGAAGCATGGTGAGTTGACCACTTCCCATGGCATTCTGGAAAAGTCACACACCCGTATGGTGAAAAGAGAGAAGAAAAGAGATAATTTTTTTACTCGGATGTGGAAGGGTGTGAAGGGCATATGGAAGGTCCTTAAGCCTGATGACTGGCTACTGTCGAGAAGGTTTGTGGATCCTGATGATGTTTTTGCAGAGTGGCCCGAGGAAGAAGAAGAATAGGAGGATGAGGATGGTTCGGAGAGCGAGGAGATAAGTTGATGCAGTATTCAGGGAGCACTTTCCACAATTTTTACTCTATCATGTTTAGTTGCATTGGGGACATTGCAACATCTTTGGTTGGGGGTAGTTCTTGTATAACTATTATGTTTTGTGGGTATGTGGTGGATTAGTACTGTGATTGATTTTCATTTTTTTTAATAGTTTGTTTTTATATCTTGTGTTATATTTGTATATTGATACTAGTGTGTTTAGTACTTGATGTTTATTAGCTTATTACTTTTTATTTATTCTAGTGTGTGTTAGTGGCGATATCCTTGGTTTTCTTTATGCCATGGTTCTTTTTCCAAGGATGTCCATTTTTGTTTCTTCTTGAACTGGGTAATTATAGAACTTTTTTGTCGACTTTTCCCGATGATGGATAGATTGACAACTTTCTTAAGGGAATTACTCTTGTAGTTAGATTAGTTTTTGTTAATGTAGAAAAATAAATGGTTTGGGTTAGGATTTGTGCCCATTGGCCAAGCTGTGGCTTGCTTGGTACCAACACGAGTTAAACATCAGCATATGAATTGTTGATTGTTGAAAAAGAGAAAAAATAATTGAAGTAGAAAGGCCATGACTTTTAGACTCTAAATTTGGCTCTTTGATTCACTAAATAACTCCACATGCTATATGCGACCTCTTTGAGTCATGGGTTTCAATTGGATTTTGGATTTGTATTCCACTTGAGTCTTCATGTGCCATGTGTGGTGAGTTATTTGTTAGTTTTTTTGCATTAGTTGTAGTCTAGAACTTCCCCGGAATGTTCTTCAAGGAAAAATCATAGATTAACTTGGTTTGAAAAATGATATTAGGCCTTTCTTGGACCGCTAGTGTGCTAAAAATTCTTATTCTTGAGTTTTTCCCTAGGCAACCCATTCTGAGCCTTTAACCTTATTCTTTGGAAACTATATTACAAACCTAAATTTGTTGCTCTTAATTGACATTTCTTTTGGCACTCTATTTCCAAGAGTACTTTTAAAAGTGCAAACATAGGCTAAAAGCCTATGTTTGGGGGTGAATGGTTGGAAGAGTTGTAATATGGAAGTTGTTGAAAAGGTGGAAGGTAGAAATAAATGGGATAAAAATTTGATAAAAAGAAAAAAATATATATATATATATAGACTAAAGCGACAAAAAGTTGTGAATAAAGGGAAGACTAGGTGTGGAAGAAAAGGTGAGGAAATGATGGAAAATATGTTTGAATGAAGTGGACTTTAATTGTTAATTGTGCAGTGCTTGGGGAGGTTTTGAGTGACTTTACCAAAATTGTACCATACCTTATCCAATAGCCTTAACTACAACCCTCAAGTCCAAATTAATTTTGAATCGAGTTGTCTACATTAATGGAGGAATACATGAAGGGAAAGCCTATGGTACTACTTGTATGCATTTGAACATCTTTCTAAGAGAGAGTTAATTCTTTCCATTGGATATCCAATTGTTGCTTTGGATTAAGATTTATGAGTGTTGGATCCTCTCTTGAATGTGAGGGAGCATGAAATTTGAGTTGTGAATTTAATCTTGTTTTTCAATTGTGATGAATGACCAAAGAAAGTTGATTGTGATGGAGAGGCAAAATTTGAAGCTTTAGTGTCATGACTTGATTGCTACTTTGATTTGCATTAGTGTGCGAGCACTTGAAGTATAATGAAGTTCATGTGACGTGCTTGATAATTCATATGTTTTGGAGTAATTATTGGTACCAATCAAAGTCATGCATTTATACTTAAAGTAGACTTTCTTTTTGGCGTGGTGTGATAAGGAGATGAGGTTAATTTAGCCACTTGGGCAGAGATTTTGTACTTTTCATTGCTTGAGAACAAGCAATAGCTCAAGTTTGTGGGTGTGATAAAATGGTATTTTTCCAACTTATCTTGCCTTTAAGCCTATACTTTTGCTATGTTTAAAGTGACAAAATCATTTATTTAATGTCATTTACTTCTACATTACAGGGTGTGGGTGATTTATAAGTGATGGCGAAGAAACCAAGTGAAAACAAGTCAAAAGAAGCCAAAAGAAAGGAAAAATTTGGGCAGTTCCCAGATGGGTCGCAAATGCGAAGTCAACTTGAAAAGACAGACTTCGCAACTGCGAAGTGTGGTTCGCAATTGTAAAATTAGCAGGAACGCTCAGTGTTCGCAAATGCGAAGAATGTTTCACAAATTCGAGGTCAACAGGAAAGGCCAACCTTCGCAAATGCGACTATATCATCGCAAATGCAAACATGGGCAGTCTAGGCAAGTTTGGGAATTGCGAACAAATGTTCGAAATTGCAAAGAAAGTGCTTGAGGCAGGGGCAATTCTGTAATTTCACTTTTTTTATCCCTTAAATCATTTAATACCCGATAGGGCTTATTTTTAAAGGATCTTTGGCTTAATTTCAGTCCATAGAGACTAGAGAGAATAATTTCTTGAGCTAGAGTTTTTACAAACACACTTGGGTCTTGAAGATTGAAGATTGAAGCTTGTGGTTAAGATTTTCTAACCCATTTATGTTTATTTCTTCTTTTTCTTGCTTTGTATTGTTTATCTAAGTATGTAGTATTTTATCCAACACTTAAATCTTGTTTATGGGAATATTCATAATTAAAGTGTGTATTTCATACCTTGTTGTTCTTATGTATTGAATAATTTTTATATATTTATAAAGTGAGTTGTTATTTCTTCAATTATTCTTGTTCTTTAATGTTTCCAAAGGGATTAGCTAACCCTAGGACTCTCCCATTATCTCCGAACTAATTTTGGGAAATATAATTTTGGGTTGGGAAAGATTATTAACAAGAACTTGAGGCGTTAACCCTTATTTTATAAATTCTACCTAGCGATAGGATTAACCTACTTGTAGCCTTCCGGGTGTGCTTAATCTTCTGATTGTGATTAGGGTTAATTCACTTAGGAATTCTTGTTCGTCTTCGGAAGAAGCTAATTAAGAATTATTATCCATGGCTAATTAATATAAACTCGCTTATATTTGTAAAATAGTGAAATACATTGGTTCTTTACTTGACTGTAATTCCTAATGCTTTCATTCTTGTAGCCATTGATCATTTTACTTGCTTTCCAGGTTAGTTTACATTTTCACATTTTAGATAAAAAAATAATTCACAACCAAAATTCATGTTGTTTGTCATTGCGCGACTAGCGATATTTTTCTTACATTCCTAATCGCTACACATTGTACTATTTGGGATTCGACCAGGACTCATAGTTAGGTAAATTGTATTGCATGCGACCATGTCTATTGCTTTCTAGGGGTGGATTTGGACGTCATCAAAAAGGTAGAAAGTAAGCTTTATGCAATGTAGATAAATGCAGATGAAGACAATGCTTAGTCTCGGATGGCCGAAAGGTAGCCTTATGCAATGCAGAGAAATGAAGATGGAGACAATGCTTAGTCTCAGAAGGCAGAAAGATAACCTTGTGCAATACAAAAAACGAATGGTGACAAGTAATGAAATCTTTTTAGCTGATAGTTCATTACTATATTGTGGCTGCTGGGGATGTCGCGTACGAATAGAGATTGTAAATAGGTTATGATTTTGAGAAGTCGTACTCCTGAAAATGTATGGGTGTATAGATGTATCTAATGACATTACCACTTGAGTTCCTGTATCCAGAGGAAAATCGTGACATTTGTAAAGGAGCGGCGGTTAGTTCATCTTTCTGTGGACATTGCCCATCCTGCTCGGCGTTGTGTAACATTAGGGTAGCGTCACTAAATAAAGTAATTTCTATAATAGTCAGGTATGACTTAGTAAAAAAAAATATATCGTAAATACATAATTGAAAATAGTTTTCTTTTAGATGAACTGATGACTGCGACGCGGTTCAAGACATTGCAACCTCTTTCGCTTGGGAATTTTAAGGGTCCTCCAAAAAATTCTACTCCAGTTTACTAGGCTGGTGCTTCTGACGGCTGCGTACGATAAATTGTTGAAAATCAACTTCGGAATTTTGAGGGTTCTCCTCAAAATCCCGCACAAGTTTCCAATGGCCGGGGGAATAAAATTTTATTGAATTGTGACCAAACCCATAGGGCTGCCTATATATCCCCTCTTCAATGGAAATAAGGTTTGGTATAGTTCAAATAACATCATAAATGAAATCATACCAATTACACATAGTATTGTTTCACTGCATCTTAATTGATCGGCTTTGGCCAAAATTCTCCATCCATTTCTGCAAGTATAAGGGCCCCTCTGGTTAGAACCCAATGAACCATGTACGGACCATGCCAGTTGGGAGAGGATTTTTTCTTGGCTTTATCTTGATGTGGGAATATTTACTTCAACACCAGCTGCCCTGATGTAAATTGTCTCGGCTTGACTTTTTGTTTGAAAGCTCTAGAGATTCTATTCTGATATAACTTACCATGGCAAACTACATTCATTCTTTTCCCATCTATAAGAGCTAACTGCTCGTAGCGACTTTTTACCCATTATGCATCATCAAGTTTTTCTTCCTGTATGATCCTCAAGGAGGAAATTCCTACCACAGCGGGAATGACCTCTTCGATACCGTAAACCAGTATATAGGGAGTTGCCCCGGTTGACGTGGGAACTGTGGTACGGTATCCCAATAAAGCAAATGATAGTTTTTCATGCCACTGTTTATGATTTTCAATCATCTTCCTTAGTATGTTCTTGATATTCTTGTTTTCCACCTCTACAACTCCATTCATCTGAGTTTTGTAAGTTGTAGAATTATTGTGTTTGATTTTGAAGGTTCCACGCACGGCCTTAATAAAGTCACTATTGAGATTGGAACAATTATCGTTAATGATTGACTCTGGGATGCCGAACAGACAAACGATACGGTCGCGAACAAAGTCTGTCACGACTTTCTTAGTCACTGTGGTAACACTTCAACCCATCTGGTAAAATAATTAATTGCCACTAGAATTAACCTATGCCCGTTTGATGCGGCAGGCTCGATAGGTCCAATGCCATACATTCCCCAAGCTGCGAACGACCATGATGAGCTTGTTGCAGTAAGCTTATGAGGAGGAACCTTTATCATGCCTGCATCTATCTGACAGCGCTGACACTTTTGGACTGACTTGATGTAGTCCGTTACCATAGTCATCAAAAAATAACACACCCGGAGTATTTTCTTTTCTAGTCCGTTACCATAGACATCAAAAAATAACCCACCCGGAGTATTTTTTTTTCTAATACAAAACCATTCATATGTGAACCGCAGGTCCCTGCATGAACTTCTTCTAATAACGTGGATGCTTCCTTTGTTTCGACACACCTTATCAATCCCAAATCGGAGTTTCTCTTATGTAGAATTCCTCCATATGAATGAAATTGTTATATAATCTCCGAAGTGTGCGCTTCTGAGTAAAGTTTTCAAGTTCTGTATATTCGTATGTCGTTAAACACTTCTTGATATCGTGGAACCAAGGTTTCTCATCCACTTCTTTATCAACATAAGCACAGTAAGTTGGCTGATCATGAATCATCACCGGAATGGGATTCATAAAGTTATTATCTAGATGATGAATCGCAGATGATAGGGTGGCCAATGCGTCGGCAAAGTCATTCTGGACTCTGGGACATGCTAAAACTCCATCTTTGTGAATCTTTTCCTCAACTCCTGTACATGATGCAGATAAGGAAGTATCATGGAAGGCTTGGTTGCCCATTCTTGTCGGACCTGATGTATGAGCAAGTCTGAATCACCGATCACTAGCAAATCCTGAATGTTCATATCAATGGCAAACTTAAGCCCTATGATGCATCCTTTGTATTCAGCCATATTGTTGGTGCACGGGAACCTGATCTTTGAAGATATAGGAAAATTTTGGCCGATTTATGATACTAGGACTGCTCCCATTCCAACTCCTTTGAAGTTTGCTGCTCCGTGAGAAAATATTCTCCGACTACCATAGGATTCTGCAATGTCCTCTTTTATGAAAGATTCCTCTTATTCAGGAAAATACGACTTTAGAGACTCGTATTCTCCATCCACAGGGTTCTCAACAAGATGATCTGATAATGATTGTCCTTTGATAGACTTCTGAGTTATGTAGACGATGTTGAATTCACTCAGTAGGATTTGCCATTTAGCTAGCTTGCTCGTGGGCATGGGCTTCTTAAAGATATACTTGAGCGAATCCATTCTTGATGTGAGATAAGTGGTATAGGCACAGAAATAATGCCTCATGTTCTGAGCTACCCAAGTCAGAGCACAACAAGTGCACTCTAATAGAGAATACAGGGCCTCGTACGGGGTGAACTTCTTGCTAAGATAGTAGATGGCCTGCTCGTTTCTCCTTGTTTCATCATGTTGTCCCAGAACACAGCCAAATGATCCATCCAATACTACAAGGTGGAGTAATAGAGGTCTACCTGGTTAAGGCAGAACCAAACCTTGCAGCGTTGACAGGTATTCCTTGATTATGTAGAAGGAAATCTCACAATCATCAGTCTATTTGGTAGCGACGTCCTTCTTCAACATCTTAAATATCGGCTCACAAGTTATAGTGGACTGAGCTATGAACCGGATGATGTAGTTGAGTCTCCCCAAAATACTCATCACGTCCTTCTTGTTCTTTGCCGGTGGAAATCTTTAATGGCCTTAACCATTGATCGATCGAGCTCTATTCCTCGGCGACATACAATAAACCCAAGTAGTTTTCTAGCAGGAACCCCAAATACTCACTTGGCAGTAATCAGCTTCAGATTGTACTTTCTCAATCTATTGAGAACATCCTCAGATCTTCCAAGTGGTTAGTGGCTTTCTTATATTTGATGATGACATCGTCTACATAAACCTCGATCTTTTGAAGTATCATGTCATAGAAAATAGTAGTCATGGCCCTCATGTAGGTAGCCCCATCATTCTTTAACCCAAACCGCATCATCTTGAAACAATATATCCCCCACAGCATAATAAAGATTTTTTTCTCCGTGTCTTCTTCATCCATCCATATCTGATGATACCCAGCAAAACAATCAATGAATGACTGTAGTTTATGTTTGGCGTAATTCTCAATTTGAATGTGTATGCTTGGCAAGGGATTGTTGTCTTTCGTACAGGCCCGGTTGAGATCCCGGCAGTCGACACAAACTCTAACCTTTATGTCCTTCTTTGGCATTGGCACAATATTGGCTAATCATGTTGGATACCGTCAGGCCAAAACCTTAACACAGGTACATAACAGAATCACAAGCAAGGAAGGGAAATATTTAGCACAAATTAATGAACATGAGCAGTAAAGTAAACAAAAAATCATAAGCTGTAAAGTAAACACATATGGGTGAAGCAGAAAATTAAATAAATGACATACCAGTTTCAAAGGAAAATAAGTAAGAAAGCAGTAGCCTTGAGAGATCCAAGTTGTAGTTAAAAAAGATCTCAAGCAAAGCAAAATATTGATTTCAAAAATAGTATTGCAAGAAAGTACGTAATTAGAAGTGTTTTTTTTTTGTGTTGTTCATATGTATTTCAGTGTCTGTAAAGAGGGAAGACTAGGTATTTATATAGATTGCGAAAACCACCAGCCTATAGGCAAAGAGTGCACAAACATGGAAATAGCAATCAACTAGTGTCAATTTAGACAACTGAGATCCTTTAATTAAGGAGTATAGTTCAAACATCTAGTCAAGATAGAAACAAGGAAAGAAATTAGTTCAATAGGGTTGTATTAGGGAAAAGAAGCCACATAGTGCCTAAACAAGGCTAAATACATAGTGAATAATTAAGGAAAGTTAGAATAATAGTGTGTATATAAACTAAAACAGGGCATCAGTTTAAAAAAAGATCAAACAAGAAGATCTCTGATCAAAATGTAATCACAAGGAATCCAAAATAATTAAGGAAAGAGTCATATAAGTATAGAAATAATTCATACATTGGTACATAATTACAGAAGGAATACACGAGACCATGTATTTAAGGAACACATCACAAGCATAGAATTTTTATACAAAAAGATTAAAATAAACAGCCAATAGGGTAAAAGAGGTTCAATTGAAAAGGATCGGGAAGGAATCAATAGCCTTATTAAAGAGATTTCAGAATCAATTACTCGGTTGGTTAAAACCTTTCGAAAGAGGAGTTTTTCTCATATATAAAACACCTAAATCAAACAAAAGAGGTTTTTACCCTAGAATAAAGCTTAACACTGAAAGTCTCAGAGTCACAAACAAAGGGATTCAAGTTCAATTACAGGCTAACACTGGGTCTGAAAGGATAAAGTCCCAAAGTGGAACCCTAGTGCCATTCGTCAAATAAAATCCCCAAGTATAGGGTTTCGAATAGAGTTAGAGGTTAGAGATCAGGGTCATTGAGAGAGACTCAGAGATCTTTTTCAAAGATTTCGTAGAGGCAAACATATGTGATAGCAAAAACATTAAATCAAAATCATGCTTGAGAAAACACATGGAATTCAAACAAGTTTTAGAAGTTCTAAACAAAGTAGGTAAAAACATGCTTAGCATGAACATCAACAAGACTTAATAAGGTGAATCAAAATCAAAGAGCACAAACTTAAGCACATATAGCAAAGAGTGAGGAACAACACCCCGATTTAACATGTGAACAAAGAACATAAAAAGTCTTGCATAATAAGAAAAGAAACAAGAGAGCAAACTCGAGCACAAGAAGGATATAATATATGAGTCTAACATGGATATTACACATGAAAAGAGAACAAAAAGAATAAAAAAAAATTAAAGAAAATTTTGCTGAAAAACTGAAAATTGAATTTGAACAATTAAAAAAAAAATTAGGGAAAAAATATGAAAAAGTCAAGTGATGACCAAACATGCCACAGATATAAGAAAAAATAAGTAAGTATTGAACCTTCGACGTCGTAAAAACGAAAGAGAAGACCCTAGAATGAGAAGGTCTTGAAGAAAGTCGGATCTTCATATTGCTCGAATATGACAGAAAATGGTGGAGAGGCCATAGATCTTACAGATATGAGATAGATCTAAAGGGAGCCATTGAAATTGACCTACAAACTTCGACTGGCTTAGGGTTGAGAGAAAGTGAGCACAGACCATCCATGACCAAGAATGCCATGGATTTCGGTGGATGCATGATGGAAATAGGTGGGAATCGATTAAGGTTTCGTGAAGGACTAGAGATAATTTGGGAGATGAAGAGAGTTCAAACGCGGTATCTTTGATGCAGATGAGCTAGGGTAAGCGGTATGGGAGTCTAAAAGGGCAAAAGGAATCATGACCTTTGATCAAAATGATCACTGCCAGGATTAAATGCGAAGCCGGGTAGGTCTAAAATTGGGTCATGGGTTGGGTTGAAAAAAGGAATCGGGTTGTTTAAAATTGGGTTGAATTGGGGGTTAAATTGCGGCTAATATTGAAATAGAAAAGGCTATGTGTTAAATAGCCAATTTTCCCCACTTTTTTTTAAAAAAAATATTAAAATAAATTTAAAAATAAATAATATATAAAATTAATATAAAAATATCGAGAATTATTCTATAATTGTAAAATGATGCTAATCGTAAAGTAGGTTATAATTGCAATTATATGCAATTTAGATTTGAAAATATCAAACAAATTTATAAAAATATACAAAAATCATCTTAATTATATTGTACTGTAAATATGAGAATAGAAATAAATTATTCACCAAAATGATAATTTTAAACATAATTATTTGATTTTGTAGTGCTAAAATAATCAATAATTGATTTTAAATCTTTAAAAGTTAGGAATAAATACCAAAACTCTTGGGCATTCTTATACATGCACACACATGCTATTTTGAAAGTAATATGAGTATAAAAAAAAATAAGAAAATTTGGGTACCAACAGTCATAAATACGTACAGGAGATCCCCTGGGATGACGTCCCATAGTCCCAAATTAAAGACACACAGCAGCAACATAAGAATATTCAATAATTCTAATTTCGTACTAAGTAAAACGGTTAATTCTAGCCTAAAATGATTCACGTAATGAAAGTAAGGCAGTTTAAGCAATTAGGCATTTTATTCAACTAAACATGCTTTTCTAAACTAAGAACATGCTAAATTCGCAAATAAAATAAGACAGGAAAAGGAACTCAATGTTGAAAAAATCATTTGACGATATTCGATCCTTCTGAGTGCTCTCGGCGCAAGATAAGCAAGGAGAGCTAACTTGCGCCTTAAGCCATGGCGAGACGACGACGAAGGCCACCAGCGACAAATGTGATACTGGAGGAGGATAGTATAAAGACACCTTCTGTTGACAAGCCTGCTCGATAGTTTACAGGGATGGGTTTGACGCCTACAATTTTTCACAACCCTAGTAGGAATGAAAATTCCGGAATACAGATAACGCCGGAAAATGGAATACAATAGCAATTATAACCAGTTACGTTTGGAAGTTTTTTACCACTGAAATTCCAACATATTAGTGAGGGAATCGATGAAGGCGATGGAGAAACTCTGGGGAAAGAAAATGCTTATACACAACAAGTTCATCGGCGACTCCAATTTTCTGCACAAGCAAAGCAAGTTGAGATCTGTCAGACTTCTAGAGATCCTAAGGCAGTAAATGATAAATAGGACACCATGCAACAGAATCGAAGCCCTCAAATAGGGAAACCACTGTGCTATGTACCACCTGCTATGCGTGATGGTACATTTGTGGTACAAATTGAAGACGGGGATACAAAGGAACAAGAGGCATACTGGAGCAGTGCATTGATTGGTTTTGTGCTTGGAGAAGACCCGTACGAGCGAGCAATGAACAACTTCATCACAAATGTTTGGAATTTTGCTACAAAACCTCAAGTTCTGCATCATGAGGAAGGTTACTATATATTCAGATTTGATAATACTGAAGACATGGATCATGTTCTTCAGGCGGGTCCATGCACTTTCCATAACAAGCCATTTGTGTTACAACAGTGGAGAATGGATTTCAAGTATGAACCAGGCAGCGTGAGTCTAATTCCTTTGTGGATTACCTTCCCTG
The DNA here is from genome assembly GCA_034376525.1 of Nicotiana benthamiana. Lineage (NCBI taxonomy): Eukaryota > Viridiplantae > Streptophyta > Magnoliopsida > Solanales > Solanaceae > Nicotiana > Nicotiana benthamiana. Next base: position 108,713,552 of record CM067325.1, read on the forward strand.
GCTTGCCATTAGGATATTAGTCCACCGAAGCCCTTAGTAAACTAGCTAGTGTGGTTGGGAAGCTTATGTACACTGGTAGAATCACTTCTGAATTGGAGAAGATATCTTATGGAAGAGTACTGGTGGAAACAGACATATCTCAACCCTTTCTAGATAGTTTTGAGTTACATACTAAGAGGGGAGTTATCACTTAAGAGATGTGAGTACGAATGAAGGCCAAAAGACTGCTGTGACTGTGCAAGATTTGGCCATAACACTGATGATTGCTGGTATAAAAAGAAGCAGGGAAGTGAAGAGGTAACACAGAACAATTTCAAGGAAGCAGGGGAAAAGAAGCAAGTGCAAAGTGAAAGCTGGAAATGGATACCAAAAACCAAGCAGAATGGTGAGGTGGTTAAAACTGCTAGGATAGTGGAGGAAAGCAAGCAAACTGACATTGCTGGAAGCAGGGTCATAGATAAGGGGTTGGCAAAAGGGAAAAATATACAACACTATGCTGGAGCCTCAATGAACATGACCAACAGTTTCTCTTTGTTACAGATAGGTGATGACCTAGGGGACGCTGGCCCATCCAGCTTCACCACAATATGATTTTTAGCACATGGAATATTAGGGGCCTTAAAAAGGCCCATAAATAGAAGGAGCTGAAACTCTTACTAAGAAAGCATAAAGTAGACTGCATGGGATGTATAGAAACTAGAGTGAAGGAAGCAAAGGTAAAGAGGATTATCACAAAACTGGGAAATTAGTGGAGATATAGTGGGAACTACAATGAGCATCCAAATGGGAGACTCTGGCTACTGTGGAATCTAAATCTTGAGGTGAAGATATTGAAGACTGATGAACAGTTTATACATTGTGAGGTTAAAGAAAGAAGTTCAAATTTTAGAACACTGATAATAGTAGTGTATGAAAATAATGAGATGAACAAGAGACAGCAACGATGGGCCAAACTATTGACCTTAGGAGCAGCTATTCACGAGAGTTGGCTACTCAGTGGAGATTTTAACAATGTTCTCCACAATTATGATTGGATATGTGCTCCAGTTATGCAACAGGAGATTCAAGGTTTCCAAGACACACTCAGTGCTCTTCAACCCACTCAGTTGAAGATCTTGGGATGTTTTTATACATGCTGTAATAAACAAAAACCAGGGACAAGAGTCTATAGCAGGATTGATTGGGCTTTTGGAAATGTGAACTGGATGCAGGAGTACAGTCATGTTGACGCTGATATGTTGACCCCGGGAGTATCAGACCATTCTCCTATCCTTTTACTGTGCAATGCTGAGGAACAAATAAGGAACATTCATCCTAAGCCATTCAAACTGTATACATCTGTCATGGATCATGCTGATTTCCCTAGCATTGTGGAAAGGTATGGAATCAAAGCCAGCATGGAGGGAAAATGCCTAGAGTATGGAATAAATTAAAGGCCCTAAAAGTGGGGTTAAAGGATTTGAATACCTATATGTCAAAGTATAGGATACACCTCAGTAAGGCAAGGCAGAAGTTGGAAGTTATATAGAACCAGATACATGTCTATTGTATGGACCAAGGTCTAATTGATCATGAAGGATGATGCTTATGGAAGTAGAAAAATTGAATAACATAGAGGAGCAGATCTTACACCAGAAATCTAGAGCACACTGGATTGCTTGTGGAGATTCAAACACTAAATATTTTCATGCTCAGCTGAAGATGAGGACAAACTTTAATACTATAAACTCTATATATACCGAAAAGGGAGTAAAATTGTCTGATCCCAGGATGGTGGAAGAAGAGTTAATTACTTGCCTCAAGAGTTTACAAGGGGGAAACAATAACATCAGCCAATGTCCAAACAGTGCAGTAATCCATCAGGGTCCTTGTCTCACCTTGCAACAGAAAGATGATCTAGTGAAGCCAGTGACAAGTGAGGAAATACTAATGGAAATTAAGGATATGCCTCGTGATAAGGGACCAGGTGTGGATGGCTTTCCAATTGAATTTTTTATAAGGCATTGGCATATAGTGGGGGAAGACATCTGTTAAGCTGTGAGGGAATTCGTTCTCACTGGGAAGTTGCATATAGGAGTTAGCAGCACTGCACTAACACAAATTCCTAAAGTACAAAATCCAAGCAAAGTAAAGGATTATAGACCCATTGCCTGTTGGACAACTCTGTACAAAATTATCACTAACATCCTTAGAGCTAGGGATGAAAGCAGTTATTGACTATCTGGTTGGAAGATCACAGTCAGCATTCATTGAGGGTCGTAGCATCACAGATAAAATTTTACTTACACAAGAATGTTCAAAGGCTACTCCAGGAAGGTCATTTCACCTAGATGTATTCTTAAAGTAGATTTAAAGAAGACTTATGACACAGTTTAGTGGTGCTTCCTAGAAAGACTGATGCAGGACTTGGGCTTTCCTTATAAATTCATCGGGTGGGTAATGGAGTGCATGTCCACTGTCAACTACTCTCTCAACATCAATGGTGGACTCACTTCTCCATTTAAAGGAAGAAGAGGCATAAGGCAAGGTGACCCTATGTCTCCATAACTCTTTGTTCTGGCCATGGAGTATCTACAAAAAGAATAGTTGCAAATGATGATGAGGAAAGAGTTCAAATTCCATCCTAGATGTACGAAGCTGGGTGTAGCACATGTTTGCTTCGCGGATGAACTTCTTATGTTCTATAAAGCAGACATTCAGTCTTTAATTTTACTGAAGCAGGCTTTCCAGAACTTCTCCAAAGCTTCTGGACTTCAAGCAAATGCTGTCAAAAGTGTTGTATACATAGCAGGTGTAACAAATTGGTAGAAGGAGGAGATCTTACATGCATTGGTTTCGGCATGCTTCCATTTAAATATTTGGGGATGCCTCTGGATTCAAAGAAATTGACCATTTCTCAATGTTGGCCATTAGTTGAGAAAATCACACAGAAAATAAGTTGTTGGTCATCAAGGTTGCTCTCCTATGCTGGTCGACTTCAGCTGATCAAATCAGTATTGTTTGGTGTAAAAGCCTATTGGTCCCAAATATTTCTACTGCCTAAAAAAGTTCCGAGGATCACTGAAGCAATATGCTGATCATACCTTTGGACAGGTTCAGCTACAGTGTCAAGGAAAACTCTGGTTGCCTGGGAAACACTGTGTATGCCATACAGTGCAGGGGGAATAAATGTGTTGAACCTGATCAAGTGGAATAAGTCTGCAGTTGTAAAACACCTATGGGCACTGACCAAGAAGAAACATAGTCTGTGGATAAAATGGTTGCATACGTTCTATTTTAAAAATTAGTGTATTGATGACATGCCAGTGCCTAGATCTGTTTCTTGGGCAATAAGGAAAATCTCTGAGTCGAGAGAGTTGATAAATGGCATTGCAACTCTTCACGGAAATCTGGACAGTTGAATGATTCAGCTTCAGAGGGGTGATTCATTCAGTATCAAGAAGTTATACAGACTCCAACACCCTCAATACCTTAAAGTCCAATGGAAGACCATCATACTGCAGGCTCAATTACACCCCAGGTACAAATTTATTTAGTGGCTGGATAGGCATAAGAGATTGGCAACTGTGGACAGACTCCAGGAACTCAATATCCTGATTCCACATGAATGTATTTTCTGTGGAATGTCTTGAGAGACTTTTGATCATATGTACTTTGACTGCTTGAAGACTAAAGCACCTTGTAGTGGGCTCCTAAACTTGTTGGGCTATAAATGACTCATTTCTAACTGAAAGGAGGAATGTGACTGGGTCAGTAAGCTGGCAAGGAGACTGGTGTAGCAGAAATCACTGCCTGTTTGTTTGGGATCCTAGTGATAGTAATATGGAGAGAGCGCAATAAAATGAGATTCCAAGGAGTTAACATGCTGAGTTATAATGTCTGTAAGGAAATAGCTATCCATCTCCACTCAAGAGGAGCTTCAGCTCATAAATGGAAGGTTGCTTTACTAAGCTTAAACAAATACCCCTAGGTTGCTCTTGGGACAGAATTGTCACATCTACTATCAAATAGTGATATAGCAAATCTTATTAGATTGATAATAGGTGTAGTGACTGTATAGAATGTGAGGATAGATGGTCAGCATCTAGGTTTGTACGTGTACAATTTTTTTACGGAATGGAATAGAAAATCTGTGTACTCAAAAAAAAAAAAGGAACTCAATTAAAATACTAAAGTAAAAAAGAATTTGAAAAAATTAGCTCAAGTACGCACTCATCGCTTCACGTATAAGGCATTTCAATTATCAAATATATCATATCATAAAGGTAAGGTCCCCCACACAAGGTTAGACATGCCACATACCTCGAACCGGCTCAAAGTCAACCGGGGAACACGTTCTTGCTACGAGTCCTCAACTCTTAATGGACCAAATCTATTCAATTCAATTTTATAATGTAAATAACACTCCAAATAATTGATTTTACAATTAAACTCTAAGATAATAAACAAAATTATGTAAAATAACAAAAATACTCCTCAACCCACGTCTCAGAATTCGGTGAAATTTACATTTTCATAAACCCCGTACTCTCACGAGTCTATATATAACATGAACACTAAAATCGGAGTTTAGATGACCCCTTATATCCTCATGTAAAAGTCTCTTAAACTCGAGCCCTAATTACCCATTTTTCTCAAATTTCGTACTTCTAATTAGGTCTTTAATCATATAAAATCAACTTATGAAGTCAAGGATGTTACCTCCAAGTGATTCCTCTTTGTTTTCCTCAAAAAACTCTCTCAAAATCATCAAAACCGAATGAAAATTGTGAAAGAATAGATTAAATTCGCAAAGGCAACTATATATATGTGTTCTGCCCTACGATTACTGCATTTGCGGCCCTGGGACAGCATCTGCGATCCCACTTTTGGGGACCAAAGGTCGCACCTGCGACTTTCAGTTAACAAGCCAGATTATGCATCACCGACTCCCGCTATGCAGATGCGATACCGCTTCTTCGTTAATACCACCGCTTATGTGGTTCTCGAAGAAAAGACCAAAATCCACTTCTATGGCGCCGCACTTGTGGAACCCAAACCGCAGTTGAAGTTGTGATAGAACCTGCAGCTCAAGCTGCAATTTAAATCCAAAATCTTTCCGTCTACCATCTAAATTCAGCGCGAGGCCTCCGAGACCCCAACCAAAGCAAACAAACGGTCACAATCCACTATCCAAACTCTTACCAGTCTTTATAACACCTAAAACAACATCGAAAACTCCAATTAACCATGAATTAACCCTAAGAAACTCCAATATTTTAAAAATACACTTTGAATGAAAAAGTCTATCAAACATCATCCGAATGACCTGAAATTTTGCACACATATCCCAAATAACACAGCGGAACTACTAGAACTCTCACAAATCCATTCTAGCCTTTAGATCAAAATCTCGATTTTGAACCGTAAGTTTAAAAAATTTAGCCTTCGGCATTTCAACCCTAAATAAGCTATGCAATCTGAATACGCTCCTAACCCCAAAATCACCCGACGAAGCTAACGGAACTATCAGATTTTCAATCCGATGTCGTCTTCACACTGTTCGAACTACGATCAACTTTCAAATACATAAGCTCTCATTAAGGCAATAAGTGTCCCACAACTCTCCGAAACTCAAAACCGAACATCCCCACAAATCAAAGTAGCGGTAATAATCTTGGGAAAAGTAGTTAATAAGGAATCGGGGCATTATATATTAAGAAGACTGGCCGGGTCATCACATCATCCTACACTTAAACATTAGTCCATTCTCGAACAAGTATAGGTGACATACCTGATTTAATGAAAAGATGAGGGTAACAACTGCACATAACTTGCTCGGTCCCCCACCAATTAACCTTCACTGATGCAATGTTCTTTGACCTCGGCTTCTAACCTGCCTATCCAATATTGCGACTGGCTCCTCAACATAGCATAGATCCTTATCACACTAGACTGAACTGAAATCCAACACGTGCAACAGATCACTGTGATACCTCCAGAGCATCGAAACATGAAATACTAGATGAACTCTTGCTAAGATGGGAGGTAAGGCAATCTCATAAGCAACCCCCATAACACAACTCAATATATAAAAAGGGCCAATACACCTCGGACTCAACTGCCCTCTCTTTCCAAATCTCATAAGGCCTTTCCTAGGCGAAACCCAAAGCATAACCTGCTCTCCAACCATATAGGAAACATAGCGAACCTTCCGGTCCATGTAACTCTTCTATTTGGACTGGGTTGTATAGAGTTTATCCTGAATCACCTTAACCTTCTTCAATGCATCTTGAACCAAATCTGTGCCCAATAGTGTAGCCTCACCCGGCCCAAACCAACCCTCCGGAGATCTTCACCGCTTACTATATAAAGCCTCATACGGTGCCATCTGAATGCTGGAGTCATAGCTGTTCTTGTAAGCAAACTTCGCAAATGTCAAGAACTAATCTCAAGACCCTCCAAACTCAATCACACACACACGGAGCATATCCTCAAGAGTTTGAATAGTGTTTTCAGAGTGTACGTCCATGTGAGGGTGAAATGATATACTCAATTCTACCCGAGTACCCAACTCACATTCTTGATACCCAATTTTTCCCTTTATTTTTTAGACTCAAGATACCTTTAAAATAGCATGTGTGTGCATATATAAGAATGCACAAGAGTTTTGGTATTTTTGCCTAATTTTTAAACATTTAAAATCAATATATTGTCTATTGTAGTAATAGAAAATCCAATAATTATTCCTAAAATTATTATTTTCATGAATAATTTATTTCTATTCTCATATTTATACCATAATATAATTAAGGTGATTTTTCTATATTTTTATCAATTTATTTGGTATTTTTAAAGTTAAATTATATAGAATTGCAATTTTAGCCTATTTTACGATTAACCGCATATAACTAATATAAAATCATTTTCAGCATTTTTATATTAATATTTATATATTATTAATTAGATAAATGCACTTAATTTATTTTTAAAATCATTTTAAATATTTTTTATAAAATGAAAGAGGGAAAAATCGGCTATTTAACACATAACCATTTCTATTTCAATGTTATCCACAAATAAACCCCCAATTCCACCCAATTTGGAATAACCTAATTCCCAAAAGCAAACGAGTTGTCCTCCAAAATGTCACAAGCCCAATTTTCTTAGAAAGAGTGGGCGTGAAGATGGGCTATAATTGCGTATTTTTGTCGTTTGTTACCCTCAAAATTACTGCACTTTGATTGAGATTGAGCTTTAATTGCTGGTGTCTTGCCCTAACTGTGTATTTTATGCCTTGTATGAGTGATTCCGAGCTATTTAAATGTAGTTTAATAGTGATTTCGAGCTTTAAAGTTTAAGTAAAAGTTCAAGGAATTAAGCCGGGATCGTGTCTGGGGGTCAACAGATGATAGTTAGAGCAAACGAAGACTCTAGTAGGCAGATTGTGCATTGTCTAGTAAAATGAACATAACGTTTTGCGCAGAACTCCATTTTGGTATGGTTGGAAAGCTAACTCAAAGCGCTACAACTTTCATGTTTCTACATTTTCCAAATTCGGAACGGAACCGGTGCGCAAGCTCATGTGCGAAGTCGCGCGCGTTACGGAGCTGGAGGCAGAATGGTGCACGAGGTATAGCGCGAAAGAAGCACGAGCTCGCACGAGTCAACTTTGGAAAAGTGTCCTTTTTCACATTGGAGAAGGTATAATTGTTTAGGCCCAACCCTATTTGGTATATATACAAAGGAGAACATTTTTTATGTGTAATTTTTTATCAGGGAAGAGCACTGAGCCGCCGTGGAGGCTACTAACTAGTTTCTTCTCTTCTCTTTCTTTAATTTCATTGTTTAATAGTTCTATAGATTTGGGTGCTACATGAACATTGTAGTTTTAAGCTCAAATTGTTCTTAATATTTTATCATATTTGTTTATTTATTCAATCTTGAGCTTAATTATTTAATTGCTTGATCATCAATTGAATATAATCTATGAAGCTAGGGTTGAACTCGGGAGAGGAAATTCTAGATTACATATAAGATTGAGTAGAACAAGATCTTAACTCTTAGGGAGGGCGGATTTGCAGTTAGGATATGAATATACCTAATCGCCTTGCTTGGTTGTTATATAGGAATTATAAATGCATTCTTTTTAATTCTAATTCCATAGGAATATAGACGTTAGGTTAGCTTGAATAGGCAATTTGTACTTCAGCAGAAGGCTACGAGCAATATTAACCATGTCAAACAATAAACTAGATAAATTATTTAGACGATTTAAGTGGAAAACCAAAGGGGATTGTTAGCCAACCCATAGCTCTAGAATATTCACTCAGAATGAATTTGTCTCTATAATTCGCCAATTTGTTGTCTTTAATATCTTAGTTTGTTACTCTAGATTAAATTTTAGTTAAATATTCATACTTTATAAATCTCTTGTATATATTAGTTATCTTAGTTTAATATAGTTGATTAATCACAAGTCCCTGTGCATACGATATCTGGACTTATAATCCTATATTACTTGTCGACCACGTACATGTGTTTGCATTTGGAGCAACATGTTTTTGGCGTCGTTGCCAGGGACTTATAAATTGACTATTTCACTAGATTAGATTTTTACTTTTTGTCTATTTAACTTTTTAATTTTACTATAGTATAGTTAGTATTATATTTCCTTTTACATGGCATCTTTGAACGAAAAGTGGTGGGATACTAAGTATTCTTGTGTTTTCGATTCTTGTCCAAATTGTAAAAGACCTAACTTGTGGCAATATTGTAAAGATATTCCCAATACCGAGTTGTGTGCACCATCTCCATCATGTACTATTTCTGATGAAAATCGAAATAATTGTCATAAGTGTTGTTATCCTACTCTAATACCTTTTTGTGTTGATTCTAATAATTCTTGTGAGTTTGATAGAAGTAACCAATGGGATGATGCTGAACACGATGTTCACATTCTCGTTATGCATGGGAAAAATTAGAGGAGTATGGAGGTTTCCGTGAGAAAATTATGAATGAGATGCAACAATTTCTATAAGGAAGAGCTCAACGGGAACAAGAGATCGATAGATTTTAAAGTTCTATTCACGACTTTGAGGCTCATATGAGTGCAAAATTTGATGCATGTAACTCCCACCAATTTAGTGATGAGTTTTCTACAGCCGAAAAAGATTTTATATGCCAAATTGAGGAGCTAAAATGAGAATACCAATCATTAGACCATGCTTTTGTGGATGTTGCTAAGGTTGAAGAGTGCAAAATTAAGGATGTCAAAAATAATAAAATTTTGGAGTTAGAGAGTATTGGACCACATTGTAAGAACTTTTCAATATTGTGTTTGGTTGGTGACATGGAAATTGATCCATCCGAGCATATGGATGATTCAATAGATGAGGAACAAAGTGTTTATATTCTTAAATTTTCCACACCAAGGAGATAAAATTACATTCATCACTTAAAGGCCAAGAAGTGCAAGATGCGGTACTTATAACTTGAGTTCATTATTTCAACAGCACCGCACCAGAAATGTGGTAAAAAGGATAATGCAAAATTAGGAATCACAAATCATATCTTCAAAGTGAAAGGAAAAGTGATGGTGTCGTGCCGCGACGTTAAATCAAGCGCTTGTTGGGAGGCAACCCAATTCTATTTTTTTTCTTTTTTTATTGTGTTATATTTGTTGTGTTATTTTTGTGTTTTGTAGGAGTAAGATCATGGAGTCAAATATAATAGGCGAGTGAAAAGGCGATCGGGTGGTTGAAACTAAATTTGAGGTACCCACACAAAGAATCATATGTAGGAAAAGTCTGAGTATCCCGTGAGTTGCTAGTGCTTTGGCCTTTGGCCTTCAAGGGAGTCTCTTTTACCCTCTTATTATTTATAGATTGGATTGAGGAGATTGCACAATTTTAAGTATGGGGTGAGGAGATTTTCTGAGTCACTCTCTATACTATTTTTGTTGTGTTAGTTTAACTGAATAATTATTTTTTTTTAAAAAAGGAAAAAAATTATACTTTTCGTGACGATGGATCTCCTAAATATATTTCTAGAGGGATTTAAATCTAAAGAAAAAGGATAAAAAGATTTTCTTTTTAGGTAGTATAGTAATTCCCCCTTTGTATTTCTTTGTGCCGCGTTCTTTTCCAACGGTTTTGTTTGAATCGGGAGTAGGTAGATTTTTTTAGGAGATCAGCCATGGTGATGTGAATTGAATTGTAGCAATATCTCTTGAATTGTTATGCCTTGAGAATAGTGAGTACTTTAGTTATGACGCTTAGACTCAGTTTTTTACTCTTGTAGAAGTACCTTAAATTGTATTATCTTAACTTTTCTTAATCGCTTTGACTAGAGTGTCTATGAATCAAATCCTGAGTGAGTTATGTGCCATGTGTGAATAAGGTTTTGCGTTATTTAGTTTATTTTATTTGATATCTAGAACTTGCCATGTGTGTTTGCAAAGCGAAATGGTAGTTTTGTTCAGTCTTGGAAGTGATATAGGCGTTTCTTTATTGAGCCAGATATGTATATGTTACCCGCCAAATCATTATGCATCTTAGTTAACCTCTTTGAGCCTATAATCCTTTTTCTTTAGCAACCACATTACAAGCCTTGCCCATTTGTTTGAACTAATCATCTATATAAACTTTTTCACCTCTCATGAGCCCTTGAATTTTGATGAACTTTGTAAAAATTAAAGTGTGGGGTGGTTGATTTGGCTTTTGTGTGGAACTAATTGCATATGGAGAAAGGTGCACTATTTTGAAAAAGTAAGAGCCACTTGAATTGAAAAAGGAAAACAATATATAGTTGGATTATTGTGAAAAAAAGATAAGAGGCAGCTCTTGATGTAAGTGTGCTTAATGAAGAATGGGGTAATTTACATTGATGTGAAGGTGGAGTTTTTGTTAATGTATGTATTAAAGTACTTAGGGAGGTGTAGTCACTTGTATCTCTATGCGTATCCTACATGCCTCGTAGCATACATTATAACCAAATAAAGTCCTAATTGATCCTAGATTGAATGACCTCGATTAGTGGAAAAGTACACTATGGGAAAGCTTATGGTACATCGTTTGTGGTACATGAATATTATTTTTGATAGTGAGTAAATTCTTTCAATCTTGAGTTCCTAAGTGCTCTTTAATTTTATTGTATGGAACTACTCTCTTTTGTTGTGTGAGGGCACTTAATCCATTAAGGAAAGGTAATATCAGTGACCTCTATGTTAGAGCAAGTGGGTGAGTTGCGAATAATGTGTGATACTTGTGAGTCAAATCTTGAGGTGAAGATGTTACCCTTTTGTGCTTAGTCTATTTTTGAATATTCTTGGTGTGATGAGTTAGGAGAATTGTATAAAACGGCTGTGTCTATAAAAAGTGTAGTTTGATTGCTCGAGGATGAGCAATGATTTAAGTGTGGGGTGTTGATGATGGGCTATAATTGCGTATTTTAGTCGCTTATTATACTCTAATTTACATCACTTTGATTTAGATTGAGCTTTAATCGCTGGTGTCTTGCACTAACTATGTGTTTTATGCCTTGTAGGAGTGATTCCAAGCTATATAAATATTATGGAATGAATTCAACTTATTTGGAGCTTTAATGTTTGAATATAAATCCAAAGAATTAAGCCGGGATCGTGTTTGGGGGTCAACGAATGATAGTTAAAGCAAACAAAGACTCCACTAGTCAGATTGCGCACTGTCTAGTAAACTAGACGTAACGTTTTGCTCAGAACTCCATTTTTACTCCACAATATGTGATTGGAAAGATAACTCAAAGGGATACAACTATCATATTTTACGTTTTCAAAAATTCAGAATGAAATAGTTGCGCGAGCTCATGCGCGAAGTCGCACACGTTAAGGAGATGGAGAGAACTAAATGATGCTTATGCTAATTATTTGTTTAAATAGTCGAGTCCGGCGGGGGTAAGGGTATAACACTTAGTTTTGGAAAAAATGAGGCACGAAGTCCCCAGATTCGGTATGGTAACCAACATATACCCAAGGTTGCTAAACTGGTAGGAAGACCTTCACTCAAGTGATCAGACTCTCGTTCGTAAATATCTGGGAAATTTTCCTTCTCTCTCGGAAATTCAACCTGACAACAAAATCATAGATGCTGCAACTCTATTTTTGGATGGCGATTGATTGGTGTTCCACTCTGTGGACCTTGAAATGACACCTTTTGTCGAGGAGATAGGAGGATTATCTGGTATTCTTTGGGAGAGTCCGGGTTTGCTTATGACAGAAAATCGCAAGGGTAGGGGTTTTCTCAAAATGATTGGACTAAATAATAACGCAAACTTGACATGTTTGAAGGATTCTTACATTCCCTTCAACTATCTGTACGAGAGGTACGGCCATAGCAAGTTCTATCGCACATACTCAGATGAATTCTCCTTCACATCATTGGAGCATATGTGGAAGAGTCTTCGTCCTTATTTTTTGCTTTTTGGGTATGGTAGTATTTCCTATGAAGAAGGCTAGGATCCATACCAGAATGGCCATGGTCACCAAGACTTTGATGGAAGAAATTGGCGGGAAGCCTTTCAACAGAGTACCTATAATTGTTGAGGAGATATACAGAGCCCTGGAAAACTATCAACGAGTGGCCAATAACTTTGAGGGTTGTACCTTTCTGCTCTAATTCTGGCTCATGGAGGACCTCTAGAAGGGTGAATATCAGCAAGATATTCTACGCAGAGACTGGGATGATCATATCACCTACAATCATCCAAGGCAAATGTACTATATGCCTAACATGTTTTCTCATCCAGAAGATGATAAAGGGTGGGTAGAGTTGTTTGAAAATCTGAAAGAGGACCAAGTATGGTGGATGTTCGAATGGTTCCCTCCAGAAGAGATCATCGTCCGATCTCGGGATGCACCATTTCATATACTCATCGGTCTTAGAGTAACTTATCCATATGTTCCTCTCCGAGTCATGAGGCAGATATGAAGAAAGTATGTTATACAATGGTTGACAAGATGAGTCGCTTCAGGGTCAACTTTCAAGATGATGATATCCCTAACAAGTGCCAAGTTTAACACATATGGCACTACAAAATCATCTTGGGGAAAGAATAAATTGAGCTAGATAGGTATCACGCTGGTTGTTTGCCATACTACTCAGGTTGGCTTGAGGATAATCACGATGGCTTGGCTCAACCCGGGTTTGTTTGAGGTCATAAGATCAACCAAAAAATGGCTGAGATACGAGTTAAGTACAACCAATTGCACTAGTGGATTCAAGAATGTGAGAGTGAGAATCAGGAAATTCAACAAGCCCATCAACAGTTTATTGAAGAATGGAAAGATATGGCTGTCAGCGCAAACAGGCGACTAGGGTATTTGGAGCGGGGTTTAGTGGATCTAGAAAGGAAGTCCATCCAGAAAATCGAAAACTGCCATAATGCTGAGGAATACGAATGAGTACACTTGGATAGAGCCTATTTGTTATTCGGACTGCGTGAGCTGGTGAAGCTGTTCGACGGAGGTAAAGATTCCGCGTCTGGAGAAGGTCCTTCTAGTACCAACTAGTTAGGGTCTTTTATTTTTGCCTTAAATGTAGTAAGGCCAATGGCCATTAGTGGCAATTTATTTCCTGCAATTTTAGTGTCATTATGGGAATTCGACCTAATTTTTATCAATAAAATGACGCAATTAGCATTATAAGTTGTCCAAATGAACTTGTCGCTAGGCCTACCTCGAGCACAACGAGGCTCCAAAATTAGGACACCATATATATTCTTGTGCTATGTGTTTAAATATTGCAATGTTTTCTTCTCATAATCCTCACTAACTTGCTACCTTTTTGTTGTACTTTTGTTTTCTTCCTCTCCCTAAATGTTAGTTCGTGCACTCCGGCAACATTACCCTACTCCACAAGATCCAAGGGCCCTCCACCTCCTCCTCCTCCGAGTCTTATCGGAACCAATAACAAGGTAAATGAAAGATTTGGACATAACACAAAGGAGAACTCAGACGAAAGGGTAGAGGTTTCTCAGCGTATTCGGGTTTCCAAAGAAAGTACCACCTAGCTCAAACAGAAGTTATTGAAATTTTAGAAAGTACAGGATCATGTTCGGAACTTGGCGGACTTATAATTTTCCCTCAATACACCGTATGTCAACATTAACAATGCTCAAAATCCCGAACCTCCACAAATCTTCCCGAAACCACAGAAACACCCGCTCCCCATCAACTCTGCAACACATGCCACATTTAAATCAATACCTCACTGCTCATACCTGAACATCTAATCTCCACAAATGATCAGCTCCACAACACCCCCATTTACCTGGAAACCATGTCACACTATACTCAACCTATTTGAATCACACCAGAGTTTGAAGACAAAGACTCTATTATCCAAAACCTGGTTGCGAAACTCAGGAAGCTGACTAGCAAAGGTGTCAAAGGAAGCAAAGGGGTTGAGGGACTGAATTACAAGGAGTATTCAGCAAGATGTCGAACTGCCCAAGGGTTACAAACCTCCCAAGTTCAAGACGTTTGATAGCATATGAGATCCTAGAGTTTATTTGAGGACCTACTATGACAAGTTGATCGGAATAGGAAAGGACAAAAATATTCGAAGAAGATCTTTATAAGAAATCGGAAAGCAGATGCTCTATCTTGGTTCATTAGCCAAGACCCAAAGAAGTGCAAAAATTGGGTAAGTATGGCATCCTAATTAATGGACAGGTTGAGAATCATAACGGAGAACATGCCGGATGTATTCTACATCCAGAACTTACAGAAGAAACCGACGGAGACCTTCTGCTAGTATGCTACTCGTTGGAGATCAAAGGCTGCTAAAGTTAGGCCAGCCTTCGAAGAATAACAGATGAACAAATTTTTCATCCGAGCTCAATACCTACAGTATTATGAGAGGTTGATGCAGATTTAAGGCAAGTAATTTTCCGACATTATCAATCTAGGGGAGAGAATCGAGGAAGGCATTAAAAGTTATATGATCACTAAGTTTGAAGCATTACAGGCAACCAACAAGGATCTACAGTCTGGTGGCACGTCCAAAAAAATGATGTGAGTGCCGTGATGGTTGCACAGAGAACAAAATTCCCAATCAAATAGCAGACCTACCCATTACGTCCACTCACACATCTACCTACCCCAAATTACAAGCACCTTTTTCCTTCTTACCAAACCCTACCAACTACTTACCTATCACCTCCACCATTCACAAATCAACCTACCACACCATGATATTCCCAATCCGCACCCCTCAACCACGCCAGTAATGCTCAGCCCTCTCACTATCAATCACCCCTCACTCGCTTAAAGATTCCGAGACCCCGACTAAGCATCAACCGCAGACCTCCCAAACAATACGCCGCCATTGCGGAGCCAATTGACCAGTTGTATGAAAGGCTCAAAGCTTCTGGTTACGTCACCCCTATCGCTGCCATAAACCCCACAAATACTTCCAATGGGTCAAGCCAAACAAAACTTGTGCATACCATTCCTGCATGAAGGGACATACCATTGACAACAAGATTATCGTTGTAAAGAAGCCTGCTTCGAATATTCATAACAACCCTCTGCCTGACCATAAAGGTGGAGGCATTCACATGATTGAGATAGAAGATTATTGGGACCCCAAATGAACTATTGGATTGATTGCTGAATGTGACGAGTAAAAGAAACCGATGTCACACTTAATCCGATTGTAGTCCAGATCTAACTTTGTGGAGAAGCTGAAGTAAACATGTCCATACCACTTGAGTTTGAAGCACATTCTTTTGTAATGATGCCAGTACCAATTAAGGTGGAGTTCGGATCCCCAAAAACACATGTACCGTTCGAAGGTAAAGGTACCCATCCCAGTGGCTATTTCAGCCATAGCACCATTCCATATGAGGGCCATCCATTGGGATTAAACAGATGAGGGGAGGTTAAAAGGACAAGCCAAATCTGGAGATGCAGTTGCGGCACACGGTTTGACAAGAACCGATAAGGTGTATACTCCTAAACATTTAGCTATGTCCAGTAAGCAAGAGTATTCAGTCATCCATCAGGTGAACAAGACACTAGCCTATATCTCCATCTTAGCTTTGCTACAAAGCTCTGACGCGCATAAGCCTATAGAAGGCATTTCACATCACTATGTAGTGCGAATATTATTTCATCACCAAAATCCTGATTGACGTAGGGTCTAGCCTCAATATTAATGCATTGGTGACTCTCAGAAAATTGGGAAAGAGTCTGCATGAGATCAAGGATGGAGCCATCAATATCAAAGCCTTTGATTGTTCCCAAAGGTCCCACTATCAGGGAAATTAGTCAGTGTCTGCAAATAGGACCGATGTGGATTGATGTGGATTTTCAAGTGATAGACCTCCCAACATCTTACAACTTGCTTTAAGGAAGACCCTGGATTCATGATGCTGGAGTACTAACATCAACCCTACATCAAGCAGTGAAATTTGACTGGAATTACCAAGAGGTAGTTATTCATGGAGACGGTAGCAATCCCATATACAATTGCCAGACCATCGAGGCAATCGGAGGAAGAAGGAAGATAGGAGGAGAAACTTACCACCACATTGAGTGCGTCAACACCGTGGAAAAGGTTAAATGGGTGGTACAACAAGATTGAGGGCATACTAAGTTCGTGTTGATACGAGCCTGGCAAGGGACTTCACAAGAATCTCCAAGGTATCGCCAAGCCTATCAAGCTTTAGAAATATGGTACGACCGTCGGTTTGGGATACGAGTATACCTGGAAAGAGATCAATGAATGGTCGCATCAATGGCACGGACATTATTACCAACTGGAGCATCCGATGCCTTGTTTGGAGCAAACATTTCAGCCAGACAATATAATATATAGGTCAGAAGAAGAGGAAGCAGCGGTAGCAACAAGGAATTTGTTTCTAGAAGATGACAATATGGACCGTTGTATCATTTTTCAGGAGGAAGGGGAGGAAGTCCCTTCTATATAAGCTACGAGCCAAGGAGCACGCCTCAACAATTGGTCCATCGGAACCATCAGAGCCCGGAAAGCTTTGGGGTAGCAAGGCTAAACAAAGCACCTTGCATTATCTTTACTTTTTCGCTAGTTGACTTTCTTCCCGCATTTTCTTTAATTTCAAAATAAGATCTCCAATGTTCAGAAAAATTATGAAATTTATCAAAGCATCTCAGTTTCTTATAAATCTTGCTCTTATTACTTTTTATCATTTACTTTATTTACACAGCATTACTATCATTTATCTTGATGAATCGATGATTAAGACTTGCAATGGGATGACAAGACAAACGGATATGGACTTAGAAAAAGATGATATACCAGAAGAGGTCATTAAAGGGGTTGAGGATTTTGAGAATCGGCGTAAGTGTAACTTGGATGAAACTGAGGTTGTCAACTTGGGGGATGCACAGTATACTAAAGAAACGCGCATCAGTTTTCATTTGTCAGCATCAAAAAAGGAAAAATACACGGAATTTCTAAGGGAATATGAGGATATATACGCCTGGTCATATGACGATATGACCTGTCTCGGTAAATTTATTGTAACTAAAAAACTGCCAACCGATCTAGCATTTCCCCCGATAAAGAAGAAGCTCTGAAAGATCAAACCCGACATGAGTTTGAAAATCAAAGAAGTAGTCACCAAGAAAGTCAAAGAAAAGGTTCTCAGGCTAGTAAAGTATCCAACATGGTTAGCCAATATTGTGCTAGTACCAAAAAAGGACGGGAAGGTTAGAGTCTGTGTCTACAATCGGGATCTTAACCCGGATAGTCCAAAAGACGAGTTCCCCTTGCCAAACATACACATACTAATTGACAACAGCGCCAAGCATGAACAACATTCATTTTTCCATTGTTTTGTTGGGTATCATCAGATATGGATGAATGAGGAAGACATTTAGAAAATAACTTTCGTTAGGCCGTGTGGGATGTAATGTTACAAGATGATGTCATTCGGGTTAAAGAATGCTGGGGCCACCTACAAGAGGGTTATAACTACAATTTTTCATGATATGATACTGAAGGAGATCGAGGTGTATGTAGACAATGTTATCCTTAAATCAAAGAAATCAACTGACCACATAGAATATTTGAGGAAATTCTTCAATAGACTGAGAAGATATAATTTGAAGTTGAATCCCGCAAAATGAGTATTCCGAGTTCCTGCCGGGAAATAACTTGGGTTCATTGTGAGTCGACGAGGAATAGAACTGGATCCATAAAAGGTTAATGTCATTCAAGAATTGCCACTGCCAAAAACAAGAAGGACGTGATGAGTTTCCTGGGGAGACTCAAGTTCATCAGATGGTTCATAGCTTAGTCCAGTGTCATCTACGAGCCGATCTTCAAGATGTTGAAGAAGGATGCCGCTACCATATGGAATGATGTCACATGGAGTGGGTTTTACATGTTATTGAAACAATAATTTTGATATCCAATTGAGACGTTGCATGAAGCAGTATATTATCTTGTTCTTCATAGGCTCAATGTCACTATGCTTGTTTCAATACATGTAAGTATCACCACAAGTAATGTGTTGTATGTTTAGTCAATTTCAGTGCATCCTATTATTTAATATGAACTTTTCACTACTGAAGTGCTTATGTAATATATGGAATTGAGTTGAGTAGATGAATATCTTTCAGCTGACATAATGATATGCTTCCTTGGAATTGTTTTAATATGTTAAGCGATGCCTTTGTTAATAAATGTACTCTTGTCTCAGTCTTGCACGAGTTAGCAGTTCTGCTATTCTGTAGCTATCTTTAAAGACTTGGTTATCATTTTTATGCATAGATATTCATTATTATAACTTGTTTTAACCAATCATACTTTTTTGTTGTTCACTTGATCATTATTTAACTCTAAAGCTACTTCATTTGTGATGCATAATATGTAAACTCTCTTATTGTATGTTGATTTGATTGATGGCAGGGGCGGAGCCAAGATTTCAAACTTATGGGTTCGGGATCCTAATCCTTTTAAGTTACTGAGTTTTATATTAATAATTTGTACACTACCCTCCCCAGGTCCCACTTATGGGTTCAGGATCAGAAAGACTTTGACATAATTAAATAATACATGTTAACGCCGCCAATTCTTGTTCCGCCCTAACCAAGCAGGCATTCGTTCCTCTATGTTGCAGTAATGGATGGAGCATTAAGTTGTGTTCTAGGAAAACATAACAAAATGGAGAGAAAGGAGCAGGTCATCTACTATCTCAGCAAGACGTTCACTCCGTATGAGGCCCGGTATTCTATATTAGAGCGCTCATGTTGTGCTCTAGCTTGGGTAGCTCAGAAGTTCATGCATTATTTCTATGACTATACCACTTATCTCATATCAAGAATGGATCCGCTGAAGTGTATCTTTCAGATGCCCATGCCCACGGGCAAGCTAGCCATGTGGAAAATCCTGCTGAACGAATTCGACATTGTCTACATAACTCATAAGGTAACCAAAGGACAGCCATTGGCAGACCATCTTGCCGAGAACCCCGTGGATGGAGAATACTAGCCTCTAAAGACGTATTTTCCTGACAAAGAGGTATCTTCCATATAAGAGGATATCGTACAATCCTATGATGGTTGGAGAATGTTTTTTGACAGAACAGAAAACTTCAAAGGAGTTGGCATAGGAGCAGTCCTAGTATCACAAACTGGCTAGCATTATCCAGTATCTGCCAAGCTCAAGTTTCGGTGCACCAACAATATGGACGAATACGAAGCCTGCATCTTAGGGCTCATGTTGGCCATTTATTTGAGCATTCAGGAGTTTCTAGTGACCGGGATTTAGACTTTCTCATACATTAGGTCTGAAAAGAATGGGCAATCAAGGATTCCAAAATACTCCCTTATCTGCATCATGTATAGGAATTGAAGAAAAGATTCACAAAGACAGAGTTTCAATATGTTCCTAGATTCGAGAATGAGTTTGCCAACGTATGGCCACCCTATCATCGATGATTTAGCATCCAGATGAGAACTTTATAGATCCTATTCCATTGAGGATTCATGATCAGCCAGCTTAATGTGCTCATGTTGAGGAAGAATTAGATGCGAAACCTTGGTTTCATGATATCAAGGAGTATATGACGACAGGAGAATATCCAGAACTTGCAAATGCTACTCAGAAGTACATTATTTGGAGATTATCTAACAGTTTCTTTCATAACGGAGGTATCCTATTAGAAGAAGTTCATGCAGGGACATTTCGTCCATACATAAATGGTTTTTTCTTAGCAAAGAAAATACTTCGGGCGTGCTATATTTGGATGACTATAGAAACGGACTGCATCCAGTATGTCTGAAAGTGTCATCGTTGTCAGATGCATGCCGATATGATAAAGGTGCCTCCAAATGAGCTTACTGCAACATGCTCGCCATGGCCATTCGGAGCTTGGAGCATGGATTTCATTCGACCAATAAAGCTTGACGCATCAAACGTGCATAGATTCATTCTAGTGGCAATTGATTATTTCACCAAATGGGTTGAAGCAGCATCATACAAGGCTGTGACTAAGAATGTCATGGCAGACTTTGTTCGCGACCGTATTGTTTGACAGCTCGGCATCCCAGAGTCAATCATTATCAGGTCAATCATTACTAATAATGGTTCCAATCTCAACAGTGACATGATCAAGTCCATGTGTGATACCTTCAAAAACAAACACAAGAATTATATAGTTTACATGCGTCAAATGAATGGAGCTGTAAAGGCAGCCAACAAGAATATCAACAAGATACTGAGGAAAATGATAGAAAAGCATAAAGAGTGGAATGAAAAACGATCATTTACTTTATTGGGATACCCTACCACATATCATACATCAACCGGGGAAACTACCTATATGTTGGTTTACGGTACAGAAGCGGTCATTCTTGCTAAGGTAAAAATTCCCTCCTTGAGGATTATACAGGAAGTAGAACTTGATTATGCAGAATGAGTAAAAATTTGCTACGAGAAGTTAGCTCTTATATATGGGAAAAGAATGAATGCAGTTTTCCATGGTCGATTGTATCAAAACAGAATGTCCAGAGCTTTCAACAAAAGAGTCCAGCCGAGACCTTTTACACCGGGGCAGCTAGTTTTGAAGAAAATATTCCCACATCAAGATGAGGCCAAAGGGAAATTCTCTCCAAACTGGCAAGGTCCGTACATGTTTCATCGGGTTCTAACCGGAAGAGCCCTCATACTTGGATGGAGAAGTCTGGCCAAAGCCGATCAATTTTGATGTAGTAAAACGATACTATGTGTAAACTTTCTGACTTCCTTTATGATGTAATTACGCCGGACCTGATTCCCATTTAAGAGGGTATACATAGGTAGCCCTATGGGTTCGTTCACAATTTAATGAAATTTTCATTTCCCCCGCTATTTGAAACTGGAGCAGAATTTTGAGGAGGACCCTTAAAATTCCGAAGTTGATCTTCAGCCATTCATTGCAAGAAGCCGTTAGAAGTTCCACCCCAGTAAACTGAAGTAGAATTTTAAGGAGGACCCTCAAAATTCTGGAGCGATAGAGGTTGTAATGTCTTGAACCGCGTCGCAGTCGTCGGTTCATCTAAAAGAAAACTATTTTTTATTACGTATTTATTTTAAATTTTTTTACTAAAGCATGCATGACTATTATAAAATTTTCTTTGTTAAGTGATGCTACCCCAATGGTACCCAATGCCGAGCAGGACAAGCAAAGTCCAGCGGAAGATGAACTAACCTTACCCCTTTAAGAAACTCACGATTTTCCTTTTGATGCAGGAACTCAAGTCGTAAAGTCATTAGGTACATCTATACACCCATCTTTTTCAGGGATACGACTTCTCATAATCATGACCTAATTACAATCCCCTATCTGAACGTGACTGTCACGCCCCAAATTCGCGGGCATGAACGACACTTAACCGGGTATCCCCAGTCAAGGACCTAGGTGCCTTTCCTATTTCCCACGCGTTACCCCACATTATTGAATGATAATTAGCCAAAAGATACTAAATTTCTCAAACAAAAGAACATATGATTTCTCTTTTATAACCACACATTATGATTAACATGGAACATATTTTGTAGAACATATACTATGATTAACATGGAACGTGGTATACAAGTTTTACAGTGCTCAAAACATACAACTTTATACATAAGTTCTGACCCACATACCACTGTCTACGGAGACTCTAAGGAAACGATAGTACAACACTTGCCGGAGACAAGGCCCCGGCTATACCTTTACAAAAGGACACAAGACTCCAACATACAACAACAAAGGTGGCATGAGCCACGCAAGGCCCCGAAAGGAAAGGGGCTCACCAAACACGAATACCGGCGATAGTGAGGAGGAGGAGCTACGAACGATGGACTGGAGTGCCTAACACAGATCCACCAACAATCATAATACGAATGTAGCACCCCCGGGAAAAGGGACGTCAGTACATTTGAATGGCATGTATGAACAAACTCTTTCCCAAGTAAACTCAAGCCAAATTACATATACGAGTATAGAACCGAACAACAATAGTACAAGTACAACCATGAATCAACAACCAAACATTCACATTAAATGATTTAAGTAGTCATAAAAAGAGGAAATCAATGCCCCACAGGTTACAACTCTCCTGCTGTCTCCTTTCACATTTTCACATTTATCATTTCATGATTCATATTCATATCAATAGTTATATTGGATCATATTTTATATCCTTATTGCCTCGTCCACCCTTATTACCTCGGCCATCCTTATCACCCAAACCCACACCATATTTCACCGTGTTGCGGCGCGTAAGCCGACCGCGCCTGAAATTTTTCAATTCACAACAACAAACAACATAACAACAAATACAAGAAACCAACTATGGCACATTGTTAACATAGATCCACAACAAGGGTAATGCAATTCCACAACTAGCAACAACAATTTCCTCATGTTCATCAAATTGATACACAGTTTAGATCATCACAATAGTTATTCACAACTAATCACACACGTTGTTCCACAATATTTCCATTACCACTGTTCAACATTATTCCCATTTCAATTGTTCGACATTGTTTCCATTTCCATTGTTCCACATTACTTCCAATTCCATTGTTCCACATTATTTCCATTTTCGTTGTTCTAATTACAGGTTCCAAAATATTCACCTCAAAGTGTTACCACACAAAGCTTCACAATGATTCTCACATGAATATCAACAATCAACAATTTCACAACTAGCATAGGGAGATTTCACAAGGATCACAGTTAGCCATACATACGTGGAGTTGAGTATTCCCTTTTAAATCTCTAGTCTAATTCGCCAAGCAATCGATAAATCAATCTAATTCATGAACAACACTTAGGTTTTAGAAATTTAGACCCATAGTTAATACCCAATTCCCTTTTTACAAGATTTTAGAGTTTTGAAGACATGCATGAAGATTTTATAAAGAAATTTCAAAGCAAGTGTATGGGGTTCCCTTCCAAGCTTAATTTTGAAATTTGGGGGAAATGGGTTAGGGATTTTACCTGAGAAATCAATAGAGAAGACAATGCACCAAGAATTTTCCAAGCTCCAATGATTTTGAAAGACTAGATGATGAAGGATTTGCTTTCTCTCTCAAGAACCCTCTCTCCCTCTCTCTTATTTTGATCATAAGTGTGTTAAAAATGAGGGACAAGGTGTTTTAATAAAAGGTGGGTCAAGTCTAAAATATTAGAAAATTACCAGGCAAACACAATCTGTGACGCGATCATCGATCGCAGAAAAGACATGTGGTCCGTAGAATGGACACCCTGAAATGGCTCAAACTTAAAACCTCTTGGGTTGGGAATGCGGTGAATATGCATAGAATTTGAGTTCTGCGGTCGCAGAATGCATCACAGTACTGACCTTCAAATTTCCTCAGGGACAACATGTGATCACTCTGTGTTCCGCATACTGATTATGCGATCGCAGATTCAGCCGCATTTTCAACATCAAAAATTGGTTGCTCTCTGATTCATTCTGCGGTGGGAATGTGGTCCGCACATATGATCTCTGATCGCATTCTGCACCGCATTTTTACCATTTTCTGGAAAAATTTTGATTTTCCATTTTTAAGTTCAAATCAGTAAAAAGAATCTAATCCATGTAGGTAGACTCGACTCTATGAGTTTCTAACATCCGAGCACTCATTTTCACGGGGCCTTACATCCTCCCCCGCTGAAGATCATTCGTCCTCGAATTTTTACCTGGGAACCAAATGAGTTTGAAAACATGATATGCAAGTTTCGACACTTTTATTAACTTTCAAATTTGTTTTAGAAAAAATGTGCCAGAGTTTCCTTTGTAATATGGACATTACCACCTGCCAAAGAACCTCCAAAACACATTCCCAAGCATTACTACACAACTTGCTACCTTTAAAGCGGTTGTAAAACACATTATCCTCACACTTGCACAAATTCAACCTCTTAATACACTTTTAACAATTTGGCACACAACATATAATCAAATTAAGCATTAATCGTCTGCACTATTAAAGCCAACTACCTATCACAAGGGTAGAACACAGTTATTCATTTTAATACAATTCTTTCATGCAAAAACTAATCATTACACAACTAGAACATCTTAATACACAGTCTCAATGAAAAATTAATTATTACCTCCATGCATCACCTTACCATGGAAGCTAAAAACTTTCATTACCAAAATGGACTGAACCTTGCTCAAATAGTTACAACGCATAAACTTGTTTGGCACAACTTGGATAAACTACAACAATAAGGCACTTGGAAAGAGAAGGATTGATTCTTACACATAATGGAACACATCACTAGCTCTCCTAGGGACAAGATTCGCATGATCATTTCCGGACTTATCCAAATAGATGGGGGTATTTTATCTTCATCTCATCTTCCGCTTCCCACGTGGCTTCCTCGACTTGTTGGTTTCACCACAACACTTTAACTGAAGAAATCTCCTTGTTTCGCAACTTTCAGACTTGCCTATCAAGAATAGCAACCGAATTCTCCTCATATGATAACTCTTTTGTAACCTTTATGTCTTCAACTCGCACATTTTTAGAAGGATCACCCACAATTTTCCTCAACATGGATACATGAAACACCAGGTGCACTAGGTATATTTTAGGGGGCGATTCCAACCTATACGCAACTTGACCAGTCCTTTGAAATACTTGATAAGGCACGACGTACCTAGGACTTAGTTTACCCTTCTTCCCAATCTCCTTCTTGAAACTTCAATTCTCTTTGACGCACGTCCGCATAGGATTTCTGGCTACTGTGAGCAACTTTCATTCTCTCATGAATGACTCATACCTTCTCCATGGCCTGGTGCACGAGATCTAGCCCTATTAATTGCGCTTCACCAACCTCGAACCACCCGACTGGGGACCTACATCGTCTTCCGTACAATGCTTCGAATGGGCCATTTGGATGCTACCATGGAAGTTGTCATTATAAGTAAACTCAATAAGGGGCAGGTGATCATCCCAATTACCTTTGAAATCCATGACACATTCCCACAAAATATCCTCGAGCGTCTGAATAGTCCGCTCTGCTTGGCGATCGGTCTGCGGATGAAAAGTTGTGCTGAGATTCACATGAGTACCCAAACCTTGCTGAAATTTCCTCCAGAAGTTAGCTGTAAACTGAGCTCCTCGATCCGAAATGATTGAAAGTGGTGTACCATAAAGCCTCAGTATCTCCTTGATATACAACTGAGCATATTGTTCTGCAGTATCGGTGGACTTGACCGGCAAAAAGTGAGCTGATTTGGTGAGCCTATCCACAATTACCCAAATTGAGTCAAACTTGTGCTGAGTATGAGGTACTCGTGTCATGAAGTCCATATTTATCATTTCCCATTTCCATATTGGTATTTCTATAAGCTGAGTCAACTACCCCGGCCGCTGATGCTCGACATTCACTTGTTGGCAATTCGGACACTTACAGAAAAAGTCTGCTACACTTTACTTCATACTACTCCACCAATAGATATCCTTGAGATCGTGATACATTTTTGTAGAGCCTGGGTGCGCTGAATACCTGCAATGATGAACCTCCGCCATTACCCTCTCCCGAAGATTATCCACATCTGGGACACATAACCTGTCGTGGCACCGTAGCACGCCATCACTGCTGCCAAGTGAAAATGCCGAAATTTTGTTACTTAGATCTACCTACTTCAATTGTGCCAATGCTCGATCAACAAACTGCTTCTCTATAACCTCTGCCACGAGCGACGATTCTGCTGTATTATGCACCATTAGTTCCTCCTTATTCGGGGCCGAGATACAAACCCCAAGGCTGGCCAACTGATGTACCTCCCGGGCTAGGAACCTCTGATCTGCTCTCAAGTGAGCCAAACTACCCATGGATTTCTGACTGAGGGCGGCAGCCACCACGTTCGCCTTCCCTAGATGGTACAAGATGCCCTAATCATAATCCTTAAGAAATTCTAACCATTGTCGTTGCCTCAAATTTAGCTCCTTATACTTGAATAAATATTGAAGACTCTTGTGATCTGAAAACACATCTACACGAACCCCATAAAGATAATGTCGCCATCTTTTCAAGGCGAACACAATTGTTGCAAGCTCTAAATCATGCGTCGGATAATTCTTCTTGTGATTCTTGAGGTTCCTAGAAGCATATGTTATAACCTTCCCGTGTTGCATCAGAACACACCCTAGACCAACCCTTGAGGCATCACAATAAACCACAAACCCCTCTGTGCCTTCTGGCAAGGCGAATACTGGTGCTGAAGTCAACCATGTCTTTAATTCCTGAAAACTTTTCTCACAAGCATCTGACCACTGGAATTTAGCTGATTTCTGTGTCAATTTAGTCAAAGGAGAGGCAAGGGTGGTGAATCCCTCTACAAACCTCCGATAATACCCTGCTAACCACAAAAAGTTACAGATCTCCGTCGGGGTCGTGGGCCTAGGCCAATCCTTCACCGCTGCAATCTTTTGGGGGTCTACCAGAATCCCCTCACTGGAAAAAGCATGACCCAGAAAAAGTGACGGACTCCAACCAAAATTAACATTTGGAAAACTTGGCTTACAATTGGTGCTGATGTAGAGTCTGCAAAACTGCTCTGAGGTGGCTGGCATGATCCTCCTTTCTCCACGAATATACGAGGAAGTCGTCAATGAAAATAATCACGAATGATTCTAAGAATGACTTGAAGACCCGATTCATAAGATCCATAAAATTTGTCCGGGCATTAGTTAGCCCAAAAGACATGGCCAAGAACTCAAAGTGGCCATATAGCGTCCTGAAAGCGGTCTTAGGAATATCCTGCTCCCTGATCTTCAATTGGTGGTACTCGGACCGCTAATCAATTTTGGAGAAGAACCTTGCACCTTGTAATTGATCGAACAATTCATCTATCTGAGGCAAAGGGTACTTATTCTTGATAGTGACTTTATTAAGCTACTGATAATACACATCCGAAGTGACCCATCCTTCTTTCTGACAAAAAGAACCGGAGTAACCCATAGCAACACACTTGGCCGGATAAACCCCTTCTCCAATAAGTCCTTCAACTGCTCTTTTAACTCTCGCAACTCTGATAGCGCCATCCTTTATGGTTGAATACATATTGGCTGGATATCTGGCAGTACATCTATCCCGAAATCAATTTCCCTATCTGGCGGAATTCCTAGAAGCTCATCTGGAAATACCTCAAGAAACTCATTCACAACTGGCACAGACTCGGGGGCAGGAACCTCTGGAGTAGTGTCCGCCACCCGGACTAAATCATAGATACACCCCTTCTTGATCATCATCGAAGCCTTGAGGTAGGAAATAAACCTAGCCTTCGGCACCACACCATTTCCCTTCCACTCAACAACCGGCTCATTAGGGAACTCGAGTATTAAAGCTCTCGTCCGACAATCATATTTTGCAAAGCACGAGTAGAGCTAATCCATCCCCATGATTTCATCAAAATCCATCATCCCAAGCTCGATAAGGATAGCCGTGGTAACACGACCACCTACCATAATAATAAAATTCCTATAGACCCGCGTGGCTGTAATAAAATAACCAACCGGAGTCGATACCGAGAACGACTCGAGAAGCTGCTCGGGTTCAATCCCAACACTCGAAGCAACAAATGGAGTGACATAGGACAAAGAGGACCCCGGATTAATAAGAGCATAGCAATCAAAGGTCTCAATAGATAGGATACCTGTGACAACATCTCGGGAAACCTCAGCACTCTGACGGCCACTCAATGAATAAAACTTGCTGGGTCCGCCCCTACCACGAGCTCCCCCTATGGCAGCACCACGCCCTGATGGGGCTGGATGGCGCACCGATGATGTAGCAACTGATGAACTGGACGGCTGAGCAAGTCCCCCGCTCGTTCCATGTCTGGGCGCACAGCAGTCCCGCTATATGTGACCTCCTACCCCACAATTATAACACACTAGAGCATCCAAGTAACAGGCCTCTGTATGAAATATCCCACACTTGGTACATATGCCTCCCTACTGTCGAGGTCTCATCCCCGAATAACTGAACTGGCGGGACCTCCTCCCGAAGGGCTACTCTGATGGAAACGGTGCACAAATGGTGGCGCACTAGCTGAAAACTGAGCATAAGGCTGAGATGGTCCTGATGACCCTCTCCCTGGAGCTGATCTCCCTGAGTGACCCATAGACCGGGCCCTGCTGCTACCCTCCCTGTCTACCCGAATCTTCAACTTCCTGGCCTCTGTGCCCTGAGCAAAACACACGATCTTCCCATAGTTCATGTCTGAATGCAAAGCCGCTGTAGCGGCCTCATTTACCACCAAAGGGGAGACCCTGAAAAAATTGCGGAACTCTGGCCTCCTTAGTCAACACCAACTGAGGAGCATATGTGGACAAGCTCACAAACTGAACATTATACTCCCAAACACTCATGTTACCCTGCTTAAGAACCTCAAACTTGGTGGCACGGGCTGCCATGCTCTCGGCAGGAAAAAAGTTGTTCATGAAGGCATCTACAAACTCATCCCATCTAGCTTGAGGGCTCCCCTCCTCACGGGAATCCTCCCACATCTCGAACCATGAAAGCGCAGCCCCCTTCAACCTGTATGAAGCAAATTCTACCCCTTCTATCTCTTTATCCTTCATCACTCGAAGGGTCTTGTACATCTCATCGAGCAATTCTTACGGATTGGCCTCTGCGTATGTGCAGTAAATGATGAACTCTGGAGCTGGAGGAATCTCCCACGGCAGTTGCCACATGATCCACAGCCGCATTGGAGGTGGAATTGGCCCATAGGCCAAGTCTAGCTTTCTTCTTAGGTGTCATCACTGAAAATTCGAAATAGAGCAAGAATTAGACACAACATCACTTCAGCGCAAGAACTTGCAATAAGAAGAAGATCATTTTTCCTATATGCCCATGTATCCCACAACTTTTAGATGTGGTCGACAAGCCACCGATAAGAAGGGCTCTACTAGGCACGCCTCCGAGACACCCACAGACTCCTTCAAAACCTTAGGCTCTAATACTAAGTTTGTCACGCCCCAAATCCGAGGGCATGACCGGCACTCAACCGGGTATCCCCAGTCTAGTGGACCTGGGTGCCTTTCCTATTTCCCACGTGTTACCCCACATTATTCGATGATAATTAGCCAAAAGATACTAAATATTGCAAACGAAAGAACATATTATTTTTTTTTAGAACCTCACATTATGACTAACAGGGAACATCTTTTACAAAACATACTATGATTAACAGCGAACGTGGAATACAAGTTTTACAGTGCCCAAAATATACACCTTTATACATAAGTTCTGACCCACATACCACTGTCTACGGAGCCTCTAAGGCAAAGATAGCACAACACTTGCATGCGACAAGGCCCTGTCTATGCCTTTACCAAAGGACACAAGACTCCAATATACAAAAACATAGGTGGCATGAGCCATGCAAGGCCTCGGAAGGAAAGGGGCTCACCAAACAATACCACCGATAGAGAGGAGGAGGAGCTACGAACAGTGGACTTGAGTGCCTTCCATGGATCCACCTACAATTATAACACAAATGTAGCACCCCCGAAAAAAGAGACGTTAGTACATTTGAATTGTACTGGCATGTATGAACAAACTCTATTTCAAGTAAACTAAAAACAAATTACATATACGAGTATAGAACCGAAAAACAAAAGTACAAGTACAACCATGAAGCAATAACCAAACACTTCACAACAAATGATTCAAGTAGTCATACAAAGGGGCAATGAGTGCCCCACAGGTTACAAACTCTAATGTTGTCTCCGTTCACATTTTTACATTTATCATTTCATGATTCATATTCATATCAATAGTGATATTGGATCACATTTTCCACCCTTATTGCCTCGTCCACCCTTATTACCTCGGCACCCTTATCACCCCAACTCACACCTTATTTCACCGTGTTGCTGCGCGCAACCCGACCCCGCATGACAGTTTTAAATTCACAATAACAAAAAGCACAACAACAAATACAAGAAATCAACTATGGCACATTGTCAACATAGATCCACAACAAGGGTAATGTAATTCCACAACTAGCAAAAACAATTTCCTCATGTTCATCGAATTAGTACACAATTTAGATCATTACAACAGTTATTGACAACTAATCACACACGTTGTTCCACAATATTTCCATTACCACTATTCCACATTATTCCCATTTCCATTGTTCCACAATGTTTCCATTTATATTGTTCCACATTACTTCCATTTCCATTGTTCCACATTATTTCCATTTCCGTTGTTCCAATTACAAGTTCCACAACATTCACCATAAGTGTTGCCACACAATTATACCACACAAAGTTTCACAATGATTCTCATATGAATATCCACTATCAACAATTTCACAACTAGCATAGTGCGATTTCACAAGGATCACAGTTAGCCATACATGCCTGGAATTAATTATTCCCTTTTAAACCTCTAGTCCAATTCTCCAAGCAATCGAGAAATTAATCTAGTTAATGTACAACACTTAGTTTTTAGAAATTTAGACTCATAGTTACTACCCAATTCCCTTTTTACAAGATTTTAGAGTTTTAAAGACATGCATGAAGATTTTATAAAGAAATTTCAAAGCAAGTGTATGGGGTTCCCTTCCAAAGCTTAATTTCAAAATTTTGGGGAACTAGGTTAGGGATTTTACCTGAGAAATCAATTGAGAAAATAATGCACCAAGAATTTTCCAAGCTCCAGTGATTTTGAAATACTAGATGATGAAGGATTTGCTTTCTCTCTCAAGATCCCTCTCTCCCTCTCTTATTTTGATCAGAAGTGTGTTAAAAATGAGGGAGAAGGTGTTTGAATAAAAGGTGGGTCGGGTCTAAAATTTTAGAAAATACCAGGCGAACACAATCTGCGACGCGATTTGTGATTGCAGAACAGACATGCGGTCTGCAGAATGGACCGCAGAAATGGATCAAACTTCAAACCTCTCGGCTTGGGAATGTGGTGAATATGCGGTCCGCATTTGAGTTCTGCGGTCGAAGAATGCACTGCGAAACTGACCTTCGAATTTCCTCAGGGACAATATGCGATCACTCTACGGCCTGCATATTGATTATGCAATCGCAAATTCAACCTCATTTTCAACATAAAAAATTTGTTGCTCTCTGATTCATTGTGCGGTAGGAATGCGATCTGCATAGTTGATCTGGTACCGCATTCTGGATCGCATTTTGACCATTTTCTGGAAAAATTTTGATTTCACATTTTTAAGTACAAATCAGTAAAAAGAATCTGATCCATGTAGGTAGACTCGACTCTATGAGCTGCTAACATCTGAGCACTTATTTTCACGGGGCCTTACAGTGACATCCATTCAGCCATAATATATTAATCAACTATCAGCTATTATCTATTATCTAAGAGATTTCATTACTTGTCGCCTTTCATTTTCTTCATTTCATAAGGCTATCTTTCGGCCATCCAAAACTAAGCATTGTCTCCATCTGCATTTCTCTACATTGTATAAGGCTACCTTTCTGCCTTTCGAGACTAATCATTATCTCAATCTGCATTTCTCTACATTGCATAAGGCTACCTTTATGCCTTCTGAGACTAGTATTGTCTCCATCTGCGTTTCTCTGCATTGCATATGGCTACCTTTATAACTTCTGAGACCAAGCATTGTCTCCATCTGCATTTCTTTGCATTGCGTAAGGCTACCATTCTTCCTTCTGAGACTTAGCCCTATCTCCATCCTGCATTTCTCTGCATTGCATAAGGCTACCTTTCTGCCTTCTGAGACTAAGCTTTGTCTCCATCCTACATGGATAAAATATTGCCACTTTATCTATGCATGGTGGAAATATTGCCACATTTTATATATGTCTTGCATCGGTTGAAATATTGCCGCTTTATCTCTCTTGCATGGCTTAAATATCGCCACCTTTGATTTACGTCTTGCATCGACTAAAAGATCCTTACCTTCTGCATTTCATGGACTGAAAGATTGCCAAATTGTCCAAAGGTGTCATTGTTTGGAAGTACCAGTTGCATAGCTCGAGAATGACATGCCATGGCCTAAGGACCCCATTTTATCTTTTGCATATCATTATTCAATGGCATCATAGTTCGGAGGCATCATTCTTATAGCCCGAGAACATGATTTGATAGCCTCCAAATCATTTATTATTCGCTTCAAGGCTCAGAACGTCATCCTACCAGTCCGAATACATCACTCATTTCAATTGGAACTTGCATGACGATTTAATTTACGCACCATATATATTTGTATTGCTTATTTGTAAGTACGCCGGCTAGAACCAGCTGTCTCAGCAAGCGCAATTCTCCATCGGCATATTTTCTCAATGGATCCTGAACTACATATGGCGTGATTCCTATAAGACCAGGGATATGTAGGCAGCTCAAGAACCAGAGCTCAGTCAAAATTATTCAATTCGTTTCATTCGGTCAAAATTTGTCATCATATCTTTACCCGGCAACTCTTTCATCATTCCTAGGTAAAGCGGAGCAGTTGTTGATACCTAATTTTCCCTAAAAATTTTATACTCAAAATAATTTCAAAATAGCATGTGTGTGCATATATAAGTGTTCCCAAGAGTTTTGGTATTTTTCCCTAATTTTTAAAGATTCAAATTTAATTTATTGTCTATTTTAGCAGTACGAAATCCAATAATTATTCCCAAACTTATCATTTTGGTGAATATTTTATTTTCATTCTTATATTTATACCAGAATAAAATTAAGGTGATTTTTTTATAAATTTATTTTGTATTATTAAAGCTAAGATGCATATAATTGCAATTATAGCCTATTTTACGATCAGCAGCATTTTAGAATTATAAAATTATTTTCAGTATTTCTTTTATTAATATTTATATATTATTAATTAGTTCAGTTCTCTTACTTTGTTTTTAAAATTATTTTAACTTTTTGTTATAAAATCAAAGAGGGGAGAATTTGTTGTTTAACATAGAGACATTTCTATTTCAATTTTAACCTCAATTTAACCCCCAATTCCACCCAATTTAAAACTACCCAATTCCCAATAGAAACAAGTTTTCCTCCTAAATGTCATAAGCCCAATTTCGCCTTCGAAAAAGGGGGTGCGACAATGATGAACAACCCTCCAAAACCGTGATGTGAACTGAGTACCTCTATCTGAAATAATGGAAACAGGAATACCATGCAGACAAATAATCTTTCGGATATAAATCTCCGCCAACCACTTCGAAGAATAAGTAGTACACATAGGAATGAGATTACTTGAGTTGGTCAGCCGATCCACAATAACCCAAATAGAATCAAACTTCTTCATAGTCTGTGGGAGTCCAACTACAAATTCTATGGTGATCCGCTCCCACTTCTACTCAAGAATCACTATCTGCTGAAGCAACCCACCCAGCCTCTGGTGCTCATATTTCACCTTCTGACAGTTGAGGCACCAAGCTATATCTTTCTTCAATAGCGTCCACCTGTAGTGCTGCCTCAAATCCTGATACATTATCGCGATATCCGGATGGATGGAATACCGAGAACTATGGGCCTCCTGAAGAATCAACTCTCAAAGCCCATTTAAATTTGGTCACAAATATGACCCGACATCCTCAATATCCATCGTCACCAATAGTTACATCTTTAGCATCACCATGCTGAACCTTGTCCTTGAGGACAAACAATTGAGGGTCATCATAATGTCGCTCCCTAATACGATCAAATAAGAAAGACCGAGAAACCATGCAAGCTAGAACCCGACTGGGCTCTGAATTTTCAATCTCACAAACTGACTGGTTAAGGCCTCAAACTCTCTATGACTGGCGGCTCAAAGCATCGACCACTACATTGGCCTTGCCCGGGTAATACAAAATAGTGACATGATAATCCTTCATCAACTACAACTACCTCTTCTACCATAAATTTAGATAATTTTTGCTTGAACAAATGCTGCAAGCTCTGATGGTTAGTATAAATATCACAGATATCCCCTCATAAATAATGGCACCAAATATTCAGGGCATGAACAATGGCGACTAACTCAAGGTCATAAGCAAGGTAGTTATTATCATGTATCTTCATATGTCTAGACGCGTAGGTAATCACCATACAATCTTGCATCAACACTGATCTAAGGCCAATCCTCGAAGCATCACAATCGACTACATAAGACCCTAAAATTGTAGGCAATATCAAAATAGGGGTTGTAGTCAAAGCAGTTTTGAGCTTCTAAAAGCTTTGACGTTCTAAACGTCAATACAACATAGGGGGGGTGATTTGCGTAGTACCCACTTTTTCATCTTGAAGAACCTGATTCTTCTAGGTGTTCTAACTACTATTGTTATGCAATTGAAAGTACACAAAATAAAGAATATAAAGATTTTTACGTGGAAAATACCTAGCTCAATAGGTTAAAAAACCACGACCTACTACTTAGTAGAATTTTCCCAAACTTCCACTAAAATCACTGAGCCAAAAAAACATTTACAAAACTCTTGTAAACCAAAGGAGTAACTCTAATCCTAGTGTAGCACACAGACGCAACTGCGATACCTTCAAGTTAACTCTAACTTGAATACTAAAAGTACCTAATATAATTGCTTCTACGAAAGCTAGAAAGGTACAAGTTTAAACCACATACTACAATTGAACTAGAATAATAATAAACACAATGGAAGTTTTTCTTCTATCTCGTTCAAGTAGCTTATGGAGTATACACTTAAATCTTAAATATCTCTTGCAAAATTTCCTTGCTCTTTGGCTCTCAATTTTGTTTAACTTCTGCGTATGTGCAATCCTATAAAAGAGAACAACCACAGTTATTTAATAAGCTAGTAATCAAAGTTTGATTGAGACTCGATTGTTGATCTTCCATCAAAGTTGAGTACATGAACAATAAAAAATCTAACCATGTCCTTGATCCAGATTGTGTTCTCTTCCCATAAGAAGACTTCCTCTCCTTATCTAATATGCAACATGTTCGATAAGTTAAGGAGATATTGATGCTTCATCCTTGAGACTTATCTCCTTCACGTGCATCTCACATGTATGGGTTGATAAGCATCGTGTCTCACATGAAGGACCTGGTCCATGACTAAGTTTATTTTTCATTCTTCAAAACTTCACCTGAACCTGAGTAAAAAAATTCTCCCTTTTTGATGATGACAAACTCTGCGCTTTTTAATGATCAAAGAATCTGTGGAACTCAGCTTAATCATCAACATTCTAACATAGAATTTTAACTTATCGTCAAGGACCAAGTTTAATCAGGTAATAAATATCACATTATTAAGAATAAATAGTAAATCACAATATATATTTCCTCCCTTTTGGCATCATCGAAAAATTGCATACTCATTGTGAATCCCAGATTTTAACAATTACTCATGGTCACTGGGGAAACTGCAAGTGAAAACATGGATCAATTAATCAATAACCAGCAAACAAAATTAACTATTAAGATCATAATCTACATAGAACAAGAGAAAGGCAATTTTTATTGATACTGATATGTTTCCACCAGCATACCATAAAAAGAAAGGAAAATTTCCAAACATGAGCAACAAAAACAGAAAAAGTCCCTATTCATGGTCACTAGGGGTTCTAGATGGGACAAGAACTGGACATCCTAAGGCTTGGAGGATCTAGAGGGATGGGTTTGGAGAAGGTTGAGCATATTTTGTAGCATTCCATAAAACTTATCATTTTCCTTTGCTAGCTCAGCTCTAAGTCCATCTCTCTCAGTTTCCAACTCAGCAACACAAGTCTGGAGCCTAGCAATTTCAACATTCTTGAACCAAGGCCCTAACCTAGCTATTCACAGGAGTCTTCAGAGATGAACCACGTTCAACTCGGATGGCATGTACTAGATAGTCACAAGCCACAAGAGTCTTGAAACCAAAGTGTTCCCTGCTTGATGCCATATCCCATTCCTTTCAAAGGCACATTAAGCCTTTCCAGAAAAGTAGTCAAAATAAACCCATATGGAGTGGTATGATCCTTGGATCCATTGATGACCCTATCCACCAGTTATAAAATGAAAGCAGGCCAATTTATCTGCATTTCTCTCATAAGAAACTCCATAAGAACCATGTCCATGTTATTAGAAGTGTGCCTCTTCTCCTGTTTGGGCAGCAGGCACTAGTTAACCAACTTAAACAAGACATTGTGTTCATCCCTCATCTCATTTTTCTGCACAAACCTGGCTTTAGGCACATCTTCAGCATTTGCAGTATCACAAAAATTTCTGGTTATTCGGAGAGCACTGGGGAGAGAATCTAGACATGGATACCTCTGCCTAGTATAATCATCATATCCCACACTAGGTATGTCCAGAATCTCACCTAATTTGGTTGCATAGAACTGCACCTTTACGCCTTTCACCATGTTGATGAAAACCCCATTTTTCACAGTGGCATTGACCATAATCTCAATAACACCTTCCTAGCCAGCTTCCCATCTTTTTCAAGGACCATGTTTACACCCTCGTACAGTTAGGGCATCCACCAGTGTTCTCATTTTTGGTTCATCTAGGTCTTTCAGCAATCTTTCTTTTAAGATATTTCATCTGCCAAATATGGAAAACATATCCTTTTCTTTCTCAGACTCCTCATCTTCTTCTTTTCCATTCCATTATTCTTCTTCTTCAGTAATTTGTACCTTCTTACCTTTAACTGTAGATCTAGTTCTTTTGCTAAAGAGGGTTCAATAGATACAGGTTCAGAGGAAGACGTCTTCGAAGAAGTCTTGGATCATTTTGGTTAGGGGGTAGGAACTTCCGCAGTTGTTCATCTTTCTTGATGGACCACATCCATCTCCTCCTCTTCCTCTTCTGCAGCCTCAGAACTTTCCACAGCCTTTGTTTTTCCCTTCTCCTTCTTTTTTTCCTACTTTGATCCAGAGCTTTCTGCAACTCTACATCACTTTGTTTGACCCTGCTTCTAGTAGCTCTTCCCTTCGGTACTGAAGCCACAATAAACATATGAGATGACACTTAGCTTTTCTTTGTTGGATTGGAAGCAGTTGGTGCCTTCTTTTCGGAAGCTTTACTTTTCTTTGGATCATAACTTGCTCCAACCTTATTCGTATGATCAACCAATGTTTCCTCAGCAAATGAACCAGGTTCGTCTTGTTTCTTGCTTAAATTTTCAAGCCCTTCAGCCGCCTCAGAGCCTCTTCCCTCTAACGTTTTTTCATCTTCTTCAACACATTCAGAAATAGCAAGAACTTTTTCGTTCCTTTTACCTCCCCTCCTACTTGACTCAACCCCTTTTACAACTTTCACAGAACCAACCAAGACAAACCTATTATCCATATTTTCAACCACATCAGACAATACCAAACAAGTATTTACCTCATCGGGAGTTTGTTGATTCTTGTCAGTGTCAGAAGACCCATGTTCTTCACCTTTGGTGGCAGAGATAAAAGTTTCAAACTCAGAGCTGGAGTCAGATTCATTAGTGGGACTCTCTTTCTTCTGAATAGCCCTCAATTTCTCATTTCGAGCTTTTCGCAGTGAACCAGAAACTACAGTTTTCCTAGCCAACATTTTCTGCCTGTGATACCTAGGGTTTTGGGGTTTCACTAGGGGGTATAGATGAGGATGCATAAGAAGGGGATGCTGGTGGAGGAGTTCCAGGATTATCTTGGGGGTTAGTCATGGTGGGTTATTTATGGGGAAGATTTGGGAATTTTGGAGAGAAAAAGATGATAAGAACTAGAGACGGGTTTTTTACGGTTATGAAATAATGAAGAAAGGTGTCATGAGTTTTTAAAGATGATAATAAGTAATTGTAATATCGGAGCTTTTTGCATGAGTCAATTAGAAGTCTAATCACTTCAGAATTTCGGTCTTGGTGATTATAGGCGACGCTAAATTTTAGGCAAAAATCCCATTTCCTTTAAAGTTCTAAGAAGATGAAACTGGTTCACTGCTCAACGGATAGCATTTATGGGAGTTTGATGAAGGTAGGACTTCAGCTCATGATTGGGAAATTAATCTTTATAATTGTACAAAGAATGGGAAACATACCTGAACTTTCTCATAAACATATATTGATGAACTGGGTTCTTCAAGTAGAACTCTCTTGAACATGCCTCAGATGTCATAATAGAAAAAACTTTGTAAGAGATCAGTGAGTCATATATACACATATCCCATGAGCATACTGATTAAAGTATGATACTGAGAAAGAATTTAGATATTTATACAAAGATGAAACTCGTAA
This sequence comes from Nicotiana benthamiana, assembly GCA_034376525.1. Taxonomy (NCBI): domain Eukaryota; kingdom Viridiplantae; phylum Streptophyta; class Magnoliopsida; order Solanales; family Solanaceae; genus Nicotiana; species Nicotiana benthamiana. The sequence continues at coordinate 108,752,227 of CM067325.1, forward strand.
CAAAATATTTTTTCCTTTTTTCCCATTTTTTTCATTCTGCATTCTGAAATGGACCTTTTAGGTGATCTTAATCATCCCTAATTCCAATTTGTTCCGCTCAAAGTTTTCTATACCTAGTGCTTTCGTGAAGATTTAAGCTATTTGATTATCAGCAGCACATAATTATATTGAAATCAATCCTTTCTCATATTTATCTCTTTAGAAATAGTGTCTAACAACTATATGTTTGGTCCTTTTATGATGAACTAGGTTCTTTGACATACTTATAGCACTAGTATGATCATAGAATAATGGTATACATGCCAATTCCAAAATCACCGGCTATTATTTGGTCCATAGCAATGGAGCACAACAAGAAGTAGCATCAACATATTCACCTTTAGCGGTAGATAGGGCTACTGAATTTTGCTTTTAGGTAGCCTATGACACAAGACATGAACCATTATTGTGTGCCATACCTGAGGTGTTCTTCCTAACCATTAGGAAACCTTCATAATCAGCATCAGCATATCCTACTAGATTGAAATTACTACCTTCGAATACCAAAGACATAGATCAGTGGTGCCTTTCAAATATCTCAATGTTCTGTTGACAGCAGTCAAGTGAGACTCTTTTGGATTTGCCTCAAAACAAGCACAAAGCCCTACACTGAAAACAATGTCATATCTGCTGGTAATAAAATACAAGAGCAAGCTAATCATACCCCTAAACAACTTTTGATCAACCGATGAACCATGTTCATCAACATCTAATTTAGCGGCAGTTTCAATCGGTGTATCTATTTCTTTGGAATCCTCCATTTCAAACTTTTTGATTTGTTTTTTTGGTATAGTTTTGCTGATGAATCATGGTTCCATTTGGACTTTGTTTGATCTTCACGCCTAAGAAGAAGTTAAGCTCACCATCATGCTCATTTCGAACTCATTCCCCATTAGTTTTGCAAAGTCCTTACTCAACCTATCAGTAGTGGGCCCAAATATTATGTCATCAACATATATTTGCACAACAAGGAGGTCATTATCTTTTTCCATTAAGAACAAGGTACGGTGAATTTTACCGTTTTTGTAACCATGCTCCAGTAGAAATTTAGACAGTCATTCATACCAAGATCTTGAGGCATGGTTGAGCCCATATAGAGCCTTGTCTAACTTATACACATGCTCAGGACATTCCTTACTTTCAAACCTGGGGGATGCTTCAGAAACACTTCTTCCATTAGGAAACCATTCAGGAAGGCACTTTTGACATCCATCTGATAAAGAGAGAAATCCATGTGTCGTGCAAAGGCTATGAGGAGTCGGATTTCCTCTAGTCTTGCAACTGGGTAAATATCTCATCATAGTCAATGCCATCCTCTTGGTTGTAGCCTTGAACCACCAGCCTTGCCTTGTTTCTTATGACTATTCCATCTTTGTCAAGTTTGTTCCTGAGGACCAATTTTGTGCCAATGACTGATCTGTCTTTGAGTCTTGGAACTAGATGCCAAACTTGACTTCTTTCAAATTGGTTGAGTTCATCCTGCATTGCATTCGGCCAACCTGCATCCTGCAAAGCCTCAACTATTTTTTGAGGTTTAATAAGAGATAGTATAGAATCAAAAACCTACAGATTCTTCTGATGTGATCTAGTTTTGACTCAATATGTTAGATCAGTGGTAATATTCTCAATGGGATGCGAACATTGATACTTGTAAGGTTTCAAAACCAAATAAGTTCTGCTATATGTCTCTCACATGTTCTGTTGCTGAGGAACATGTTCATGAACATTCTCTTTTAGTGAATTGGATTCTATTTCTCCGTGCTTAGTTCCCCATATTTGGTTTCCCTGGGTTGAAGAACATGTTCCATCACATGTTCCTTCTTTTGATGCAACTTTGACTTGTGCTGGAGATTCACTCAATTCTTTCACCAGTGCAATGGCTTCATCTTCATGCTCCTGTCTCCTAGAAAGAATATTAGTTTCATCAAATACTACATGAACACTTTCTTGTACACACGAAGTTCTTTTGTGCAACACTTTATATGCTTTGCTATAAGAAGAATATCCCAAGAATACTCCCTCATCGCTTCTAGGATCAAACTTACCTAGGGAATCTTTACCATTATTGTGCACATAGCACATGCACCCAGATTCCCTAAGATGAGATATGTTCAGTTTTCTCCCTTTATGTAACTCCTATGGAGTTTTCTTTACAATAGGTCTAGTCATGCATCTATTGATTAGGTAGCATACACCGTTTACAACTTTTGCCCAAAAGCTGTGAGGTAGTTTACTAGAAAGAAGCATAGTCCTTGCCATATCCTCAAGGTTCTGTTCTTCCTATCAACTACTCCATTTTGCTGAGGGGTTCTAGGGGCAGTGAAGTTATGATCTACGCCATTTTTATCACGGTATTCAGCAAATTTTGCATTTTCAAATTCAATTCCATTATCAGACCTAATGGATGGAAGTTGATTTTCTAATTGTTTATGTGTTTTTTCTAACAAAGGCAATAAACATATCAAATGATTCATCTTTGGATATCAGAAATAGTATCCATGTAAATCTAGAATAATAATCAACAAGTACTATTATATATTTCTTTCCACGTCTTATCATGGTTCTCATTGGACGACAAAGATCCATATGAACCAGTTCCAACGTCTTGGACGTACTTACCATTTTCTTGGGTTAGAAGGATGACCTTACCTGCTTTCCCCTTGCACATGCCTCACAAACTTTTGTCTTCCTTTAATTTGATGTTGGGTAACCCTATCAGCAAGTACTTGGAGACAAATTTGTTTAGCTGGTTTAGACTGGCATGACCAAGTCTTTTGTGCCATATGAGGGGATCATTAACCAACACACTTAAGCAAGTGAGTTCATTTTCTGAAAGAGTGGAAAAATCTACAATGTAAATATTGTTAACTCTTTTTCCCTGCAATACAAACTTGTCAGTGGTAAGGTTAATCAGGAATCATTTTGTAGAGATGAAAGCTACAAGGTTACCTCTGTCACAAATTTGTGACATACTTATTAGGCTATATTTCAAGACATCTATCAAGTAGACATTCTTAATATAATGAGAGTCTATCTTACCTACTTTTCTAACCCCAATGATCTCACCTTTCTTTCCATTACCAAAGGAGACATTACCTCCGTTTAGGTCCTCAAGTGAAAGGAACTAGTCCTTGTTCCTAGTTGTCTGTTTTGAGCAACCACTATGCATATACCATATTTGGCTCCTCCCTTTCACTTGGACCTGCAAAAAGAAGTCAAGGGTTAATTTTAAGAACCCAAACTAGTTTGGATCCCTTTCTATAAGCAAAATAATGAATCAGATTCCTTCTTGCCCACCCAGGTAGCTTGTGTTTCTCTTGAACAAAATTTTTGTTCTTTTGACTAGCCTTTTCTTTTTCGTTACATTCAAATTTGTAATGGTCAGTCTTACCACATTGTGTGCAGATTTTATTTGCAGGAAGTGTGAGGTACTTGCTTTTAGGGTTCCATTTTAGAGCTTGAATCCCATAGCTAAGTACTCTTTTGTTTCTACTGTGATGCTCTTGCAGCCCAGAAGTGCATCAGAAGAATTGTTCCACTTGCAAGTTATGTCTAGTTAATGTTTCACTTTTCCTAAATTTCCTTTTAGAACATTAATCAATTCATCTTTGTTATACAAATCGTCTTTCAGTATTCCTATATTTCCTTCTAGAGTGGGATATGAGTAATCAACCTTCTTTTTCCTTTTCCTAGTTTCATTTTTTATGTTTTCAGATCTATGTTATAGGACACTGTTATCGAGTTCAAGAACCTGTTTCTTCAACTCAGCATTTTTGTTATCTCTTATCTGCCGTAGACACTAGACTATTGTATTTTTCTTTTAAGATCACACACTCCCTAGACAGAACTGTTTTCCTATTGTTAAATATTTCAGACTCATCAATGAAGTCTAATAATAGCTCAGCCAGCCTTTTTGTAAACAAAAATTTTATCTTTTCCTTGAGATGCAGAATACTTAACTTTTGTTCATCATCTGATTCTCTAATGGACATAAGAGCTTGCTCTTCTTCAACATCATCTTCTGAGACTTAATTTGAGGTTTCTCCCCATGAAGCAACCATAGTCTTGGTTGAACCTTTGTTCCTTTTTGGTTGAACATGTTCCTTCTTCTTGTTCCTTCGTTCAGCCCTTTCTTTCTTCCATTCAATTTCCCATTGAGGGAAATTCTTGATCATGTGATTACTTAACACACTTGTAGCAACCCTCATTGGTATAGTTCTCAAGAGCTCTTGACATGTTGAAGGTTGTACCTATTAAAGAACCATTTCCTCTCACCAGATACTTTTTGAAATCTCTAATGATCATAGACATCTCATCGTTCTCCAGATCTTAACCTTCAGCAATTCTAAGACCTAGGCTTCTCTCCTTATTGGGTGTATCCATCTTCATGGTTTGCCTTCATAGTTCATAAGCAATAAGATTTCCAATTAGTTCATCCAGTCTAAGAGTAGCCATATTCTTGGATTTCTGAATAGTAGTGATTTTGCTTTGCTAAGCAACTGGAAGAACTCTTGTCAAGATTTTCTTAACCATGTCTTCTTAAATAATAATCCCTCCAAGAGACTTAAGTTCATTTGTTAGTGTAGTGAACCTAGTATATATCTTTTGAATAGTTTCTCCATCCTTCATAGAAAAATTCTTATATTGAGAATACAGCAGTGTTTCTCTAAATCTTTTCACTTGAGGTGTTCCTTCATGAGCCACTTGTAAAGTGTCTAATATCTTTTTAGCAGTAGTATACCTTTGGATCCTACTATACTCATCAGGACCTAGTCAACATACAAGTAATTTCTTGGCCTTAGCAGTTTTCTCCCACTTCCTCATATCTTCATCCCAGACCCCACTTGTTGGAATATACTGGGTTGTTGTTGTTGTTCCTCAGGTCTTCAGCAGTGCGGTCACCCCTTGTCCTTGGCACATCCACTCCTTCCTCATTCCTTTTTGTGGTTGTTAAAGGGCCATCAGTGACTATGTCCCATAGTTCATAGTCTTCTTTTACGATAGGATCCCTCATCCCGTTCTTCCAACAATAATAGTATTGTCCATTAAAAATTAGAGGTCGAGCAGTGGGTTGCCCTCTTCAAGGATAACCCACTCTGATACCAATTGATGTTCTAAACATCAATAGCAAACAAGAGGGGGGGTCATTTATGTGGTACCCAATTTTCGATCTAGAAGAACCTGGTTCTTCTTGCTGTTCTAACTACTACTGTTGCGGAATTAAAAGTATAGAAGAAAAAAGAAAACGAAGATTTTCACATGGAAAACACCTGGCTCGAAAGGTGAAAAAACCACGACCTTCTACTCAATAGGATTTTCCCAATCTTCCACTAAAATCACTGAGCCAAAACACCATTGACAAAACTCTTGTAAACCTAAGGATTAACTCTAATCCCAGTTTGGCACACAACCTCAGTTGTTGTAACACCTTCAAGTTAAGTCTAATTTGAATACTCAACGTACCTAATACAATTGCTTCTATGAAAGCTGGAAAGGTAGAACCTTAAACCACCTACTACAGATGAACTAAAATATGAATAAACACACTGGAACTAGTTCTTCTATCTGATTTGAGTAGCTTCAAGAGTGCACACCTAATCTCACATAAATTGCATGAAACATTGCCTTTCTATTTTTCTCGCAATTTAGTTTAACTTCTACATATGTGCAAAACCTGAAAAAGAGAACAACCACGGTTATTTAATGAGTTAGTAATCAGACTTTTCTTGAGACGCAATTGCTGATCTTCCATAGAAGTTGATTCCTTGAACGATACAAACTCCAACCCTATCTTTGATCTGGATTATGTTCTCTTCCCATAAGGAGACTTCCTCTCCTTATCCAATGTGCAACCTTTTCGATCAATTAAGGAGATATTGTTGCTTGATCCTTGAGACTTATCTCCTTAACGTGCATCTTACATATATGGGTTTATAAGCACTTTGTCTCACATGATGGACCTAGTACATGACTGAGTTCATGTGTCATTCTTCAAAACTTCACCTGAAATTAAGTCAACAAGCTTGCCTCACAATCCTCTGTCCACCGAAATGGAGGACTCTTCTGGGTATAGGGGCTACAAATCGATGAAAACCCCTCCACGAAGCAACAGTAGTAGCCCACCAAGACAAGTAAATTATGGATCCCTGTCACTGAGAATGGCCTAGGCCAACTCTACATGGCCTCTATCTTCTTTGGATCTGCCCGAATACCCTCACTCTATACCACGTGGCCTAAGACTGCCGTCGAATTCAACCAAACCTCACATTTCGAGAACATAACATATAACTTCTTCTCTCTCAGAGTCTAAAACGTAGTTCTCAGGTGTTGCCCATGATCTTCCCGACTTCAGGATACACTATCAATATAGTAAATGAAGAACGAGTCAAAATACGGCCGGAGCATACTATGCATCAAAAGCATAAAGGTTGTTGGGGCATTGGTCAGTTCAAATGACATGACAAGGAACTCGTAGTGACCACATTGAGTCCTGAAAGCAGTCTTCGAGATATCTGTCTTCCAAATCTTCAACTTATTGTAACTAGAGCGTAATTCAATCTTAGAAAACATTCATATGCCTTGAAGCTAGTCAAACAGACCATCAATACGAGGCAAAGTATAATGGTTCTTCACTGTAACCTTGTTCAACTGTCGATAATCAATACACATACGCATAGAACCATCTGTTTTTTTTACAAACAAGACAGGAGTACCCAAAGGTGATACACTGGGCCGAATAAAACCCATACCAAGAAATTCCTGTAACTGATCCTTCAACTCAAGAGGAGCCATACGATACAGAGGGATAGAAATGGGCTGAGTGCCCGACAATAGATTATTGCCAAAATTAATATCTCTATAAGGCGGAATCCCTAGATGATCGGGTGGAAACACATCGAGATAGTTCCTCACTATTGGGACTGAATCAACTAAAAGGTACCAATACTGACATCTCTCACATAAGCTAAATACGTGTCACACCCTTCTCATATACCGACATAGACAACATCACAATTTTGACGTGACAATCAAGAATAGCATAATGTGGTGACAACCAATCCATGCCCAAGATAATGTCAAAATCTATCAAGTTGAGTAACAACAAATCGGCTCTAGTCTCAAAACCACGGTCAGTAACCAACACCACCGATAAATGCGGTCCACAACAAGTGAATATCCCACTGGAGTAAAAACATAAACAAGGGTACTCAAAAGTCACGAGGTACACCCACATACGAAGAAAAATAAGAAGACACATAAAAATAAGTGGAGCTTGGATTGAGTAGAACCGATGCATCTTTATGACAAACCATAATAATACTATGATGAGAGAATCGGAGGCAACCTCCTCAGTACGAGCAGGAAGGGGGTAGTATCTGGCCTAGACTCCCACTCTAGGGCAACCTATACCTCCCCGACCTCCGCCTCTAGCTGGTTGGGCACGTGGGGTAGCAACTGGAGATGTAATCATAGCCTGAGAAATCTGCAAGGCACACTGTGGCTAAGAATTTTATAAAGTGCACTGCTCCCAAGTCTAGGGCAATACTTCACCAAGTGGCGTGTGTCACCACACTCAAATAAGATTTGGCAGGATGTGGTGTTTGTTACAGGCTAGGGACAAGTCTGCTGGACTAATCTCCGAAAGCACCCTACATAGGAGGCGCGCTAGAAATCGGATGTGCATAATAAGGCTCTTAAGGCCTAGGAGGAGCTGGAGCATCACTGGTTACTGGAAGAGTTGAATGGACAGGGCGACTCATATAACCCCTACCTTGACGACCTACAGTTGGGGCATGGGCACTTCCTGACCCTCGAGACTTTTTGGCCTCCCTCTCCTTTCTCTCCCTAGCATGCATACCCTGAATCCTCATGCAATGCTCACTACCTGCTGATAAGAAATATAAGTCTCCAACTCGCGAGTCGTGCTAGATCTGATGTTGGGAATAAGCCCCTCAATAAACCGGCGAACCCTCTCGCGAACAGTGGAAACCAAGGCTGGTGTATGCCTAGCGAAACTGTTTTAACAGACGGCATACTCTAAAATAGTCATAGCACTCTGGCATAAATGCTCAAATTCTACACGTTATGCGTCCGTGAGACTCTAAGGAACATACTCCCTCGAGAAAAAAACTGAAAACCAAGCCCAAGTAAGTGAAGAAGCCTCATTAAGACAGTCTAACTCATAGGTATGCCACTACTCGGTGGCTCCTCGAAGCTAGAAGGTAGTGAAAGAAACTCCGCTCAATCCTGAGATACCCATGGTACAGAGAATGCGGCTATACTCATCAGGAAATCCTATAGCATCTTCAAATGCTAGACCACTGAATACAGGAGGCTTGTATTTCTTGAACCTCTCAAGCCTTAGTTGTTCTCCTCCCCCGACCTGGGAAGTAGCTGCAACAAGGGGAAGCAACCTTGCCTGAGCCCAAGTGGTGTACATGCTCATGCACAATGCCAAAGTCTACTGAATAGCTGGAGTAGTAGTATTAGCACCAGTAGGCTTGTTAGGTGCCTGAACTTTGGCTGGATCTGCTGGTGGTACCATAGCGCCAGCTCGTGCAGGTGCTCTGGCTACACCACATGCACGTCCTCAACCTCTACCTCAGCTGCGGCCTCTGATGGCTACAGTAGGGGGCACGGGTGCTTGATCATCTCGGGTAGCGCGTGTCCTCACAGTTTGTGAGAGAATCGAAGAAAGAAGTTTAGAATTTTGATGTCAAAATATCGCATGATAAGGAAATTAAATAAAGTGTAATTTCCTAACAGTTACATAGGCTCACGTAGATAAGTACATGCGTCTCCGTATCGATCAGCGAGACTAATACATCCTCTTGTGATCTGTGACTCCTATAAACCTAGAGATTTGATGCCAACTTGTCACGACCCCATTTCACCCTCCATGAACCATGGTGACGACACCTAGTCTCTACGACTAGGTAAGCCTAAATTGTAGCGGATAACAAAAACATGCAGAAGTAAAACAACTTACAAATAGAAATAAGGCAATAACAAGGTTTAATTATGCCACTCGGCATACACCATATAAATGAATCTCAAAACGAATATCTAAATTCAATACCCAAAAACCCATGAATCAGAAGTTAAGATAAATGCTACATTGCTCTAACTCCAGAATGTCTAATAAAAATAGAAAAAAAGTACAGAAGGGCTAAATACTAAAGGTAGGAATAGAAAAGGAGTCCTTATCTATGGACGCGGTAGATGTACATCGGAGTCTCTAAATATGTCGCCTCCCTAAAGGATGGTAGGCCTAAGCAGCGGTACCTGGATGTGCACATGAAAAACATGCGTAGAAGGGGCATGAGTATACCATAGCAATACTAGTAAGTGCCAAGCCTAACATCATTCACGTAGTGACGAGGAAGATCAGGGTCCTACTGAGGATAAATAAATAATAAAAATGGCAAGATAAGAGGAACAATAAAATTGAAAATCTATAGTAACAATCTATACAGCTTGATAAGTGTACAATAATGAAAACAGAGATAAAAGGGCAAACCACAAGGAACTACCACTCATATCAAAGATGATAACCGGGGATCTCTCGGTATCTCGAGTATCTCTTGGTATCCTCAATGTCTACTAGGGATCTCTTGGTATTCCGAGGATCTCTTGGTATCCTCAATATATTCTAATGGTCTCTTGGAATCCAAGGATCTCTGCGTATCCTCAATACACATTGTATAGATCTCTTGGTATCTCGAACCTTAGTCTTAATCATAAATACGTATATCGGATCTCCCAGGATACCGTCATGTAGTGAAAAATTAAAGACACACTGCAATAACAAAAGAATATTCAATTAAATTCTAATTTCGTACTAAGTAAAACAGTCAATTCTAGCCTAACATGTTTCACGTAAGGCAATTAAGGCACTTTAAGGAAATAGGAAATTAAGTCTACTAAACATGCTTTTCTAAACTAACAATAGGCGAATTTTGCAAATAGAATAAGATAGGTTAAGCAACTCAATTGAAATACTTAAAGTAAATTGAATTTTCAATGATTATGTCACGCCCCAAACCCGAGGGACATGACAGGCACTCAACCAGGTATCCCCGGTCGAGTGGACCTGGGTGCCTTTCCTGTCCCCCACGTGCTACCCCATCTTATTCAATGTTATTTAGCCAAAATATACTAAGTGCAAATGGAAGTAAACATGAATTCTCTTTTATAAGCACACATTATGATTAACAGGGAACAAGTTTTACAACTCACATCGCCCAAAATATACACCTATATACATAAGTTCTAACCCACTTACCACTATCTACAGAGCCTCTAAGGCAAGAATAATACAACACTTTGCACGCGACAAGGCCCCGGCTATACCTTTGCAATGACATCACAAAACTACTATTACAACAACATAGGTGGCCAGAACCACGCAGGGCCCCAAAAGGAGAGGGGCTCACCAATACGTACACAACTAATAGAAAGGAGGAGGAGCTACGGACGGTGGACTGGATTGCCTGCCACAGATCCACCTACAATCATAACATGAATGTAGCGCCCCCGGCAAAAGGGACGTAAGTACATTTGAATTGTACTGGCCTGTATGAACAAACTCTGTCCTAAGTAAACTCAAGCCAAAATGCATATATAAGTATAAAACTGAACAACAATAGTACAACCTTGGAGAAACAACCAAACATTTCACGGCAAATGATACAATTAGTCAAACAAAGGGGCAATCAGTGCCCCATAGGTTACAAACTCTCCTGATGTCTCCTTTCAAAATTCCACATTGATGATTTCATGATTTTGTATTCATATCAATAGTGAAATTGGATCACATTTTCCACCCTTATTACCTCGTCCACCCTTATTACCTCGGCCACCCTTATCACCCCAATCCACACCTTATTTCACCGTGTTGCGGTGCGTAACCTGACCCCGCCTGACAGTTTCATTTCCCAACAACATACAACGCAACAACAAATACAATAAATCAACTATACCACATTGTTAAGATAGAACCAGAACAAGGATAATGTAATTTCCTCAACTCGCAACAACAATTTCCTCATGTTCATCAATTTGTACACAATTTGGGTTACCACAGAAGTTGTTCACAACCAATCATACACCTTGTTCCACATTATTTCCATTTCCACCATTTCCAATCTCATTCAACAAAAGTTCCTAAACTTCCACCACAAAGTGTTTCCACACAAGTATATGTCACAAGATTTTCAAAATGATCCCCACATGAATGACAATTATCAAACAATTTCACAAACTAACACAGGGCGATTTCACACGGATCACAGTTAGCCATACATACATGGAGTTAATTATCCCCTTCAAACCTCCAGTACAATTCGCCAAGCAATCAAGAAATCAATCTAGTTCATGAGAAACATTTAGGTTTTAGAAATTAAACTCGTAGTTATTACCCAATTCCTTATTTAGCTAGATTCTAGGGTTTTTGGAGCATGCATGATAATGTTATGAAGAATTTAAAAACAAGTGTACGGGGTTCCCCTCCCAAGCTGAAATTTTAAAATTTGGGGGAAATGGGTAAGGCATTTTACCTGAGAACTCAGTAGAGAGGGCAATGCACCAAGAATTTTCTGAGCTCCAATGGTTTTGAATGACTAGATGATAAAGAATTTACTTTCTCTCTCAAGAACCCTCTCTCCCTCTCTCTTATTTTGATTAGAAATGTGTTAAAAAATGAGGGTGAAGGTGTTTTAATAAAAGGTGGGTTGGGTCTAAAATTTCAAAAAACTACCATGAGAGCACGATCTGCGGTCGTACAACTGACATGCGGTCCACAGAATGGACCGCAGAAATGGCTCAAGTTTCAAACCTCTTTGGTTGCGAATGTGGTAGATATGCGGTCCGCATTCCTGTTCTGCGGTTGCAGAATGCCACGCAGAACTGACCTTCGAATTTCTTTAGGGACCATATGCTATCAATCTACTTTCCACATATTGATTATGCAACCGCAGATCTGACCGCATTTTTAACATCAAAAATTTGTTGCTCTCTTATTTACTCTACTGTAGGTATGCGGTCCGCATAGCTAATCTGCAGCCACATTCTGGACCGCATTTTGACAATTTTTTGGAAAAATCTCGATTTCACATTTTTAAGTTCAAAATAGTAAAAAGGATCTGATCCACGCAGGTAGACTCGACTCTATGAGCTACTAACAATCTGAGCACTCATTTTCACGGGGTCTTACATCCTCCTTGGCTAAAGATCATTCGTCCTCGAATGACGACTTGGGAACCAAATGATTTGTAAAACATGATATGCAAGTTTCTACACTTTTATTAACTTTCAAGTTTGTTTTAAAAAAAATTGCCAGAGTCTCCTTTGTAATATGGACATAACCACCTATCAAAGAACCGGCAAAACATATCCCCAAGCATTACTACACAAACTTGCTACCTTTACAACATTTATAAAAAATGCACGATCTTCATACTTGCACATATTCAACATCTCGATACACTTTTCAACCATTTTGGCACACTACATGTAATCAAATTAAGCATTAATCATCTGTACTATTAAAGCCATTTACCTATCACAAGGGTACGACAAAGTTTTTCATTTCAATACGATTCCTCCATGCAAAACTAATCATTACACAATTAGAACACGTTGATACACCATCTCCATGCAAAATTAATTATTATTTTCACACATCACCTTACCATGGGAGCACAAAACTTTCATTATCAAAAAGGACTGCACATTGCTCAAATAGTTACAACACATAATTTTTGTTGGCACAACTTGGAGAAACTACAATAGTAAGAACTTGGGAAGAGAAGGAAGTTTTCTTACACCTAATGGGACATAGAACTAGTTCTCATAGGGACAAGATTTGCATGATCATTCCTAGACTTGCTCAAATAGATGGAGTAATTTATCTTCATCTCCTCTTCCGCTTCCCACGTGGCTTCCTTAACTTGTTGGTTTTGCCACAACACCATAATTGAAGCAATCTCCTTGTTCCGCAACTTTCGGACCTGTCTATCCAGAATAGCAACCGGAATCTCCTCATATGATAACTCTTATGTAACCTTGATTTCTTCAACTGGCACAATTTTAAACGTATCACCCACAACTTTCCTCAACATGGATACATGAAACAACGGGTGCACCAAGGACATTTAAGGGGGTAATTCCAACCTATACGCAACTTGACCTATCCTTTGAGTGACTTGATAAGGCCCGATGTACCTAGGACTTAGTTTTAACTTCTTCCCAAAGCACATGACTCCCTTCACAGGGGACACCCTCAAGAATACCCAATCTCCTTCTTGAAACTTCAAGTCTCTTCGACGCACATCCGCATAGGATTTCTGGCGACATTGAGCAGTCTTCATCCTCTCCTGAATGACTCTTACCTTCTCCATGTCCTAATGCACGAGAGTTGGCCCTACTAATTCCGCTTCACCAACCTCGAACCACCCGATGGGGGACCTACACCTTCTTCCGTACAATGCTTCGAATAGGGCCATCTGGATGCTACCATAGAAGTTGTTATTATAAGAAAACTCTATAAGGGGCAGGTGATCATCCCAATTACCTTTGAAATCCAAGACACATGTATGTAACATATCCTCGAGTGTCTGAATAGTCCGCTCCGCTTGGCCATCGGTTTGCGGATGAAACGTTGTGCTAAGATTCACTTGAGTACCCAAACCTTGCTAAAGTTTCCTCCAGGAGTTTACTGTGAATTGAGCTCCTCGGTCCGACAAGATAGGCAGCGGCGTACCATGAAGCATTACTATCTCCTTGATATACAATCGAGCATATTGTTCCGCACTAACAGTCTACTTGACTGGCAAAAAGTGAGCTGATTTGGTGAGTCAATCCACTATTACCCAAATTGAGTCGAATTTGTACTGAGTACAAGGTAGTCCTGTCACGAAGTCCATATTGATCATTTCCTACTTCCACATCGATATTTATATATGCTGAGTCAACCCTCCCGGCCGCTGATGCTCGGCCTTCCCCTGCTGGCAATTCGGGCACTTAGAGACGAAGTCTTCTACACTCTTCTTCATACCTCTCCTCCAATATATATCCTTGATATCATGATACATCTTTGCAGAGCCTGGGTGAACTTAATCCTGGAATGATGAGCCTCCGCCATTACCCTCTCCCGAAAATTATCCACATCCGAGACATATAACCTGTCATGGCACCATAGTACACCATCACTACTGCCTAGTGAAAATGCTGAAATTTTGTTCCTTAGAGTTGCCTCCTTTCAATTGTGCCAATGTTGGATCAACAAACTGCTTTTCTTTAACCTCTGCCACGAGCGACGATTGCTGTATTATGCACCATTAGTTCCTCCTCATTCGGGGCCGAGATACAAACCCCAAGGCTGGCCAAGTGATATACCTCCCGAGCTAGGAGCTTCTGATTCTCTCTCAAGTGAGCCAAGCTACCCATGTATTTCCGACTGAGGGTGTCAGCCACCACGCTCGCCTTCCTTGGATGGTACAACATGTCCATATCATAATCCTTAAGCAATTCTAATCACCGCCGCAGCCTCAAATTCAGCTCCTTCTTCTTGAACAAATATTGAAGAATCTTGTGATCTGAAAACACATCTACATGAACCCCATAAAGATAAGGACGCCATATTTTCAAGGCGAACACAACTGCTGCAAGCTCCAAATCATTTGTAGGATATTTCTTCAGCATGATTCTTGAGCTGCCTGGAAGCATATGCTATGACCTTCCCGTGCTGCATCAGAACACACCCTAAACCAACCCTGGAGGCATCAAAATAAACCACAAACCCCTTTGTGCCTTCTGGCAAAGAAAATACTGGTGCCGAAGTCAACCTTGTCTTCAATTCCTGGAAACTGTTCTCTCAAGCATTTGACCCCTAGAACTTGGTTGATTTCTGCATCAATTTTGTCAAAGGAGAGGCGAGGGTGGAGAATCCCTATACAAACCTGTGATAATACCCTGCTAACCCCAAAAAGCTACGGATCTCCATCGGGGTCGTGGGTCTAGGCCAATTCTTCATCACTGCAGTATTTTCGGGGTCCACCTGAATCCCCTTACTGGAAACAACATGACCCAGAAAAGCAACGGACTCCACCAAAAATTCACATTTGGAAAACTTGGCATACAACTGGTGCTGATGTAGAGTCTGCAAAACTACTCTGAGGTGGTTTGCATGATCCTCCCTACTCTGCGAATATATGAGGATGTCGTCAATAAAAACAATCACGAAGGACTCTAGGAATGACTTGAATACCCGATTCATAAGATCCATAAAAGCAGTCGGGGCGTTGGTTAGCCCAAAAGATATGACCAAGAATTCAAAGTGGCTATAACGCATTCTGAAAGCGGTCTTAGGAATACCCTACTCCCTGATCTTCAATTGATGGTACCCGGACCGCAAATAAATTTTGGAGAAGAACCTTGCACCTTGCACCTTGCACCTTGCACCTTGCACCTTGCACCTTGCAATTGATCGAACAAATCATCTATCCGAGGCAAAGGGTACTTATTTTTTATGGTGACTTTATTAAGATGTCGATAATCGATACACATCCGAAGCGAACCATCATTATTTCTGACAAAATGAACCGGAGCAGCCCATGGCGACACATTTGGCCGGATAAACCCCTTCTCCAATAGATCCTTCAACTGCTCTTTTAACTCGTGCAACTCTGTTGGTGCCACTATGTACGATGGAATAGATATTGTCTTGGTATCTGGCAATACATAAATCCCGAAATCAATCCCCCTATCTGGCGAAATTCCGGGAAGCTCAACTTGAAATACATCAGGAAACTCATTCACAACTGGCACGGACTCGGGGGCAGATACCTTTGGAGTAGTGTCTGCCACCCTGACTAAATGATAGATACACCACATCCTGATCATCCTCGAAGCCTTGACATAGGAAATAAACCTACCCCTCAGCACAACATCATTTCCCTTCAATTGAATAACCGACTTATTAGGGAACTCGAGTTTCATGACTCTCGTCTGGCAATAAAGTTTAGCAAAGCACGAATAGAGCCAATCCATCCCCATGATTACATCAAAATATACCATCCGAAGCTCGATAAGGTCAAGTGGTAACACGACCACCTACCGTAACAACACAATTCCTATAGACCCGCGCGGTTGTAATAAAATTACCAACAGGAGTCGATACAGAGAATGTCTCAATAAGTTGCTCGGGTTCAATCCCAAAACTCGAAGCAACAAATGGAGTGACATAGGACAAAGAAGACCCCGGATCAATAAGAGCATAGCAATCAATGGTCTGGTCAGATAGGATACCTGTGACAACATCTGGGAAGCCTCAGCACTCAAACGGCCACTCAATGCATAAAAACTGCTGGGTCCACCCCTACCACGAGCTCCAACTCTAGCAGCACCACGCCCTGCTATGGGTGGAGTGCACAATGATGACATAGCAACATGAATTGGATGGCTGAGCAAGTCCCCTACCCTTGCCCTGTCTGAGTGCGTGGTAGTCTTGCTGTCTGTGACCTCTCACCCCACAATTGAAACACACTCGAGCATCCAAGTAACAGGACTCCGTATGATATCTCCCACACTTGGGACATATTCCTCCTTGCTTCTGAGGCCTCATCCCCGAATGACTTAACTGGCGGGACCTCCTGATGTCTGAACCTGGCTCTGAAGGGCTACTCTGCTGGTAACAATGCACAGATGGTGGTGCAATGGGTGAGGACTGAGCATAAGACTGAGATGGTCCGTATAACCCCCTCCCTAGAGCTAACCTCCCTGAATGACCCATAGATCTGGCCCTACTGCTACTTTCCCTGTCTGCCCGAATCTTCAACTTCCTGACCTCTATGCCCTGAGAAAAACCCACGATCTTCCCATAGTTCATGTATGAATGCAAAGCCGCTGTAGCAGCCTCATTTACCGCCAACGGGCTGAGACCCTGAATGAATCACCGAACTACGGCCTCCGTTGTCGACACCAACTGAGGAGCATACTTGGATAACCTCACGAACTCCATATGATACTCCCAAACACTCGTTCTAACCTTCTTAAGAACCTCAAACTTGGTGGCACAGGTTGCCATGGTCTCGGCAGGCAAGAAGTGGTCATGAAGGCATGTACCAACACATCCGCTGGAGGTCTCCCATCCCCACGGGAATCCTCCCACATCTCAAACCACAAACGCGCAGCTCCCTTCAACTTGTATGAAGCCAATTCTACCCCTTCTAACTCTGTAGCCTTCATCACTCCAAGGGTCTTGTACATCCCATCAAGGAATTATTGCGGATCAGCCTCTAGGTCTGTGCTTGATAACTCTAGAGGGGACAATCACAGAAATTGGTGAACTCTAGAGCTGGAGGAATCTTCCTGTCCACTAGAGGACACATGGGCATCATGAGATCTCTGGGACTTGGTGGCCACTAACTAGATCAACATACAGATAGCTCCCCTAAGGTCTCCATCAGAAATCCCGGGATCAGAAGCTGGAAAAAATCAGGATTAGGGGCATTGGCAAAAGGGACAGTGGCACCGTCATCCGCTGCTGGAACATGATTGCTTGGATTAGGAGTGGATGGGGCAGGAAAATTTAGAACTGGGGAATCACTCTCACCCACGGCAGTCGGCACATGATCCACAGCCGCACTAGAAGTAGCATTGGCCCCTTGGCCGAGTCTAGCTTTCTTCTTGGGTGCCATTACTGAAAATTTGAAATAATGCATGAATTAGACACAACATCACTTCACCGCACGAACTTGGAATAACAAAGAAGAGGGTAGTTTTTCCTAAATTCCCGTGTAGCCCCCAACTTATAGATGTGGTCGACAACACACCAATAAGAAGGGTTCTACTACGCGCGGTTCTGAGACATCATAGGACTCCTTAAAAACCTTAGGCTCTGACACAGAGTTTGTCACGCCCCAAACCCGAGGGACATGACCGGCACTCCACCGGGTATCCCCTGTGGAGTGGACCTGGGTGCCTTTCCTGTCCCCCACGTGCTACCCCACATCATTCAATGTTATTTAGCCATAAGATACTAAGTGCAACTGGAAGTAAACATGAATTCTCTTTTATAAGCACACATGATGGTTAACAGGAAACACTTTTACAACTCACAGCGCCCAAAACATACACCTATATACATTAGTTCTAACCCATATACCAACGTCTATGGAGCCTCAAAGAGAAGAATAATACAACACTTTGCCGGTGGCCTGAACCATGCAGGGCCCCAAAAGGAGAGGGGCTCACCAATATGTACACAACTAATAGAAAGGAGGAGGAGCTATGGACGGTGGACTGGAGTGCCTTCCACGTATCCACCTACAATCATAACACGAATGTAGTGCCCCCGGAAAAAGGGATGTCAGTACATTTGAATTGTACTGGCATGTACAAACAAACTCTGTCCCAAGTAAACTCAAGCCAAAATGCATATACAAGTATAAAACTGAACAACAATAGTACAACCATGGATAAACAACCAAACATTTCACAGGAAATGAAACAATTAGTCAAACAAAGGGGCAATCAGTGCCCCAGAGGTTACAAACTCTCCTGCTGTCTCCTTTCACAATTTCACATTGATCATTTCATGATTTTGTATTTATGTCGATAGTGATATTGGATCACATTTTCCACCCTTATTACCTCGGCCACCCTTATTAGCTCTGTCACCCTTATCACCCCAACCCACACCTTATTTCATCATGTTGCGGCGCACAAATTGACCCTTCCTGACAGTTTCAGTTCACAACAACATACAACACAACAACAAATATAAGAAGTTAACTATGACACATTGTTAAGATAGAACCACAACAAGGATAATGTAATTTCCACAACTAGCAACAATAATTTCCTCATGTTAATCAATTTGTACACAGTTTGGGTTACAACAGTTGTTCACAACCAATCATACACGTTGTTCCAGATTATTTCCATTTCCACCATTTCCAATCTCTTTCAATACAAGTTCCTCAACTTCCACCAAAAAGTTTTACCACACAAGTATACGTCACAAGAGTTTCACAATGATCCCTACATGAATGTCAATTATCAAACAATTTCACAAACTAACACAGGGCAATTTCCCAAGGATCACAGTTAGCCATACATACCTGGAGTTGATTATACCCTTCAAACCTCTAGTCCAGTTCACCAAGCAATCAAGAAGTCAATCTAGTCCATGAGAAACATTTAGGTTTTAGAAATTAAACTCGTAGTTATTACCCCATTGCTTGTTTAGCTAGATTCTATGGTTTAAGGAGCATGCATGAGAGTTTTATGAAGAATTTCAAAACAATTGTATGGGATTCCCCTCCCAAACTGAAATTTTTAAATTTGGGGGAAATGGGTTAGGGATTTTACCTGAGAACTCAGTATAGAAGATAATGCACCAAGAATATTCCGGGCTCTAATGGTTTTGAATGACTAGATGAGGAAGAATTTACTTTATCTCAAGAACCCTCTCTACCTCTCTCTTATTTTGATAAGAAATGTGTTGAAAATGAGGAAGAAGGTGTTTTAATAAAATGTGGTTCAGGTCTAAAATATTAGAAAAATACTAGGCGAGCACGATCAGCGACGCGATCTGCGGTCGCAGAACTGACATATGGTCCGCATAATGGACCGCAGAAATGGCTCAAGTTTCTAACCTCTCTTGTTGGGAATGTGGTAGATATGAGGTCCGTGTTCCTATTCTGCGGTCGCAGAATGCACCGCAGAACTGACCTTTGAATTTCTTGAGGGACCATATGCAATTAATCTGCGGTCCGCATATTGATTATGCGACCGTAGATCTGACCGCATTTTTAACACCAAAAAGTGGTTGCTCTCTAATTCACTCTGCGGTAGGAATGTGGTCCGCATTGCTGATGCGCGATTGCATTTTGGACCGCATTTTGATAATTTTCTGGAAAAAATCTCAATTTCATATTCTTAAGTTCAAAACAGTGAAAAGGATCTGATCCACGCAGGTAGACTCGACTCTATGAGCTCCTAACATCTGAGCACTCATTTTCATGGGGCCTTACAGATTAGCTCAAATATTCACCCGCCACCACATGTACAAGGCATTTCAATTAGCAAATATATCACATCCTAAGGGGAAGGTCTCCCACACAAGGTTAGATAAGCCACTTACCTCAAAACAGTTCAAAATCAACATGGGACCACGTTCTTGCCACGAGTACTCTACTCCAAATATCCCAAATCTATCCAATTCAATTGATAATGTAAATAACACTTCAAATAACTGATTCCACAATTAAACTCTATGCTAATACGGAAAATTATTTGAAATGGCCTAATGCCCCTCGGGCCCAATGTCTCTACATCATGTGAAATTTACATTTAAAGAAATCTCGTACTCCCACGAGTCTATGGATAACAAGAATACTGAAATCGGAGTCCAAATAGCCCTTAAAATCCTCATGTATAGGTCTCTTAAACTCAAGCCCTAATTACAAATTTTTTTTAAAATTTCTTACTGCTAATTATGTCTTTAATAACATAAAAACGAGTTATGAAGTCAAGGATGTTACTTCCAAGTGATTCCCCTTTGTTTTCCTCAAAAACTCTCTCTAAAAAGCTTCAAACCCGGATGAATATGGTGAAAGAATAGCTCAAATTCGTAAAGCCAACTATTTATATGTTCTACCTAGGGATCACCGCATTTGCGGACCAAAAGTCGCACCTGCAACTTTCACGTAACGAGCCATCTTACGCATCTGCGGCTCCCAATCTGCATATGTGGTACCGCTTCTGCGGTAATAAACAACTTTTGATGTTCTTTAAGAAAATAACAAAATCTGTTTTTACATCCCTTAGCCGCTTCTGCGGTGACCCACCTACGGAACCCAAACAACAGGTGCGGTTATGATAGAACCTGCAGTTCAAGCTACAATTTAAATTCCAAAATCTTTTCGTCAACAATCCAAATTCATCACGAGGCCTCCGGGACCCCTACCAAAGGCACATACCCTCGAATTTGTACTGATCCTTAAAACACCTAAAACAACATCGAAACCTCGAATTAACCATGGATTTAAGCCTAAGAAACTTCAAAATTTTCAAAACACGCTTTTAATCAAAAAGTCAATCAAACCTCGCCCGAATGACGTGAAAGTTTGCACAAGCATCCCAATTGATGCACCGGAACTACTAAAACTCTCGAAATTTCAGTCTGACTCTAGGATCAAAATCTCGCTATCGAACCAGAAACATCAAAAATTCAACCTTTGGCATTTCAAACATAAATAAGCTATGGACCTCAAAAACACAATCCGAACATGATCCTAACCTCGAAATCAGCCAACGGAGATAGTAAAACCATCAGATTTCCATTTCGAGGCCAAATTTACACTATTTCAATTACGGTCAATTTTCCAACACTTAAGCTCTCATTTAGGGACTAAGTATCCTAAACTCTCTGAAACTCAAAACCAAACATCCCGACAAATCTATGTTGTAGAAATAAACATGAGGAAAGTAGTTAATAGGGAATCGAGCTATATACATGGGGAAAGTAGTTAATAGATCATCGCACATGCATATATCGTGGTTGCGCCCATTAGGATTATGAAAATCTTGGAGGACTTTGGACAAGGTTTCCTTAGAGGGTTATTATGTGGACAACATATTAACCCAGGCTAGGTTTGAATATGATGCATGTACAATTATTATCAGACTAAGGTTCCTATAAAATTCTAGACTAGTACCCTCAAGCGGACAACTTGAGAGGGAAAGGCAGGAAACCATCGATTGCACCGTTAATCGACTAGTTTTACTGCATAAGCCTTTCCAAATATAAAGGGTGGTTTGAGAAAGAGCGCGGACACTTATCAAGTGCCGATATAGTATTAGTTCACAAAGTGGAATATGATGTTAAGCATGCAGTTGTGCAAAAGAAAAAAACATGTTGTCAAGTATTTACATGATGAATAATTACAAAATGTGGTATCTAATAATTTTAAAGACACTTAATAAAGAAAACAAGGAGACAAGTCAGTTTCCATAGTAAAATGTTATAAAAATGGGAAGAGAAATTTTAAATGAATGAAGATATACAAATAAATTCACATGGACTGGGAAGGGGATATGGTGTGCAAGTATTAACGAAACGATAATGACATGCTTAAAGACTAATTCACAAACAAGTTCGTTACAGTAAGAGCCTGTTGATATCATTAGTAGAGTCGCCATGTTGTTGCGCCCCTATTTTTTCGCAAAATCGGGTTTCGACATTTCTGGGACACCTCCATTTTGAGATGGTAGGGAATTGGAATTGAAAGAGTCGCCACCTAACAGATTAAGGGGCGTTATAGCACCTAGAGAAGATGACTCATATTATACCAGTTTACATCACTAGAAATAGGGTAAGGGCTAGAAATTTCCTTGAGGGGTAGGTGTTAGGCACCCCTCAGGTCCATAACGGTGGGTCACGATCGGGCTTAACTTATGAATATGTCTAAAGAAGCTAGAGGAATACTTAATAGGGAGAGGGGGTCCTAAATCTTTTAGCCTAAAGTATCACCCCGTGTAACATAAGTAATACTTCGTAACTCCCTCGAATCGAGGTGTTACTCATATTATTCAGCCGACATAGACTATCATCTCCTGCTACCCGATTACTATCTTTAAGCTGTTACCTAAAGCGCTCTAATTTATTCTAGTTTGATCCTTATACGTGCACTACCCTTCCCTTAACTATGGCCCTGGAGGTATTAGGACCTCTATTTGGGGATAGTAATAGACCAATTCTAGGGTGCTCAAAAATGTAAAAGACTGGGTGACAAACAAAACATGTTAGGACTCTGCAAGTATGAAGCAAATAAGGGTGTACGTTAACCTGCAAGTGCATACAACTAATTAGCAATCATTATTGATCTTCAACAATCCTATTGGCAAGATATCTATGTGGGAAGACAGAGTGCAGAGGCAATTTTGTTAAGGCGGCTGTTAAAACCTACTGTTTGCCTACTGATATTTATCCAGCATGATTTTCACAGTTCATACAGTAATACAGCACAATCATAAATCCGGAGTTATTAAATCCTACAAGTATAACACCTAATTGATTTCCAAGGGAGATTGTATTCAAAATCAATTGATATAATCCTATAGGCATGATTTCTAGGTGTAACACTGAATTTAACTTATATAGATTGGTTAAATTCCCGTTTAATCCTATCAGCATGATCTCTAACTGATGTACATACTTAAGTTCTATAGGCATGATTTCTAGGTTTAAAACTGGTTTACGTCCTATAGGCATGTCATCTACTACTAAATTAATTTAAATCCTCTAGTCATGACTTGTAACTGATTTTTTATTTTATAGGCTTGAACTCTATGAGGTGTGTATGGGCAAAAATTATGCAGATTGCTAAAAAATCAATTAAATAAAACATTGAGGTCTTATAGGCATGATTACTAATGCACAATTGTTGTATGGATGGATCATATAAGCATATTTGTAGTATGTATTTAATGTCAACCCCATAGGCAGGACTTCTAATATGCACATAGAATTAACACCATCAATGAAAATCCTATAAACAGTTTTTCTAAGCGCAATGTAGAATTAATACAATTTATACCAAATGAACAGAATTGATAGCATAACTAAATCCTATAGGAAGGATTTCTACCCAGTTTAGCAAAAGGAGATAAGAAATCCACCTAGCTTTACCAAATATTCCCAGAATATTTTATTACAAAGTTATTATAGACCAGAATAGAAAATCAATTATACAATAGTAATGCGACACTATAGGGATCCTTAGGCAAAAATAAACCTAGGAACTAGGCCTTCCAACCATAACAACTTTGAGGCACAACATAGTGATTCGTCTATAAAACATTAGAACCAGGTTTCCAGTGTGTCAATGTTCCCAAGGGCCTCAGGTACCCAGGGCAATGCTCACACCAGAACTATACATTCAAAGATAGCTTTAAGAGATTGGAAAACCAGTCTCTAATGTGTTAGAGTTCATAGGAGTCTTATGTGGATCCTGAAAAATGCTCACACTAGAGTGATTGAGAACCTAAGTGAGTAAGAGTGGGGGTTATAAAATCAGTACAGAAAAGAGGTAGGGGAGGTTACAAAATAGTTTGATTTTAGAAAATACAGGGTATAAAACACATGATTGCATTCAGAAAAAAAATAACAAAGTTTGTGAAGTACCTAGTTTCAAACAGGTTAATTCAGAATAGAGAATTAGTAGAACTAGGGAGCATGTTGACATTTAAGACAACTATTGCTCAATAACATAAGTAATTAGGCAAAAACAGTTAAGTTGGCCAGACACATACAAAAATCTGTACAGTTAGGATTAATCAACCAATTTCATGCTAATAGTATTATAGATGTACTAAGTTTAGAACAAGTGTAAGACTAAAAAATAGTGCATTGAAAAGAATTATACATTAATCTAACTTATAATAGGATTAATATTATTCAAACTAGTTAATCTTAAACTAGCACTGTCACTCATAGGGCTGGATGAGATTATAGAATCAAATAAGGATGACAGAATCATACTTGTGATTAAAACTTGCCAGTTGAGCAAAACATATAGAATGAAATTCCAAGTATTAGGGAATACCAGTTAAGTATGAAAGCAAGTGAATATTCCACATTAGTTATGTAATAAAATAATTTGACATTCGCTTTCAGCCGAACAAGACTAGAAACAACGAGCATAGAATAAGAGTGAAAGAACCATGTTTTTGGTGAGAGTGTAAGAGTACAAGTCTTGTTTCAAATGGGAATTGGAGAAGGGTTTGAATAGTATTCAACTAAGTGGACAAATAAGGAAGAAATCAAACACACATAAACAAGGAATATCAAGGAATAATGTCGTGTAATTAGGTGAGTAACACTTAGAATAAGAAAAATATCATATGAAATTAATTAACAATTAGTTTCAAGGAAAAATAAGGTACAGAAATGAAGAAAACATGGTAGACAAAATAGATAAGGAAGATATTTGTCCAGTATGAGAAAGGAATGAGCATCAAAAAATTAGTAAAAGCTCCTAACCCTAGTTTTAAGGAAAAACATAGTACCACGATATACACAAAAGCAGTAACATATGATGAATATAGACCAAAATAGCACTAAAAATCAAAGAGTAAAACTAATTCTAGTTTTATTAAAGAAAATCTTAGAACCCTAAGTTCAGGGTAGTAAAAAAAAGTCAGAAATATCAATGAAAATCAAATAGATATACACATAGATAGATATATGGAAACATTACAAAAGATATTCAACCAAAATAGAACCCGAACAAATCTTAAAATATCTGAGCCCTAATTTTAGGGCAAAAACAAATTAGGCGGAAGACATTTTGACTAAAATCACGAAACATACTCATATATCGACATGCCGAGATGACGCATTTAACAAAAATAAGAATGATATATTAACAAATCTTAAAAGGTGTGAACCCCAACATTAGAGTAAATAAGGAATTAAGAAAATCTCGGAGATTTGTACTCAAAAGGATAAAACAACGAACATAGAAGAAGAAAGGAGAAATATTCTAACTATATTGGTCTCGAAATAGGGAAATCGGCTTGCCATATTAGGCAAGCTATTAGGTTATACCATAGTGTCAAACCAGAATTACTATAATCCTTTTTAGAAATAGGTGGCTTAACTAACGAAAGAAAGATGGAACCAGATACATTCTTAAAAGAAAGTGCTTTAGATTTTATTTAATACAATACAATCGAATAGCTAATAGTGAGATAGGACCAATAATGTAAGAAAATCATCAATGGATTCCATATCCGGATGGAATCGAAGAAGACAATTAGGTGACGATGTTTGGGTTTTAGAGATGAAGAGAAGGGGAGCTTAAAGGTGGCGTTTGGTAAGAAATAGATAGGGTTTGGGGAGGGTAATATAATTAAAAAGGGACGGATGAATAAGGGCCAGGATTATTGGGGGAATTTGGGTCATGTAAAAACGGTTACTGTGTTAGGGTATTATTTGATTTGGGCTGAGCGAAATTTTGCTTGTACTAAGTAGCTGGGCTGGGGTAATTGGGTTGGTTGCGTTGCTTTAGGTTCGATAGTTTAATTGAAAATTGGGGCCAGATTTTAAATACTCATTTTTAATTAATAAAATAATTAGTAAAATGGAAAATAAAATATTTAATATATTATTTATGTATAAACATAGTTAACAAACATTATTTAACACTGTAAAAATATAAAAGTTATTTTTTGCATGAATATGGTAATTGTTAGTATATATGGACTATTATTATAAAATGTTCAATTCTAGCCTTAAAAATGCAAATGCATTTATGACAAATATGTTAAAGTATTTAAAACCTAATCTAGGTGTAAATGATAAAATTAAATGATAAAAAATACTTTGTGATGCAATTAATGAATATTTAAATAGTAAAATAAGGTGAAGACAATAGGAGCGGACTTTGATCATTTTCCGATTGAAGTGGGGTTGCACCAACGCTCTACGCTCAGTCCGTTCTTATTCGCCTTGGTGATGGATGCGATAACAAACCATATTCAAGGGTATGTGTCATGGTGCATGCTATTCGCCAATGACATAGTTCTGATTGATTGGAAGTTTAGAGACAGACGTGTAAGCTCAGTGTTGGGCCAGAGGAAGTGGACATGAATGTGAGGCTTGAGTTATAGGTTTCCCAAGAAGAGACAGCTTCAAGTACCTTGGTTCGATTATCCACAAAGGTGGGGAGATTGACAAGGATTTCATAGACCACATTGGGGTAGGATGCATAAAGTGGAGGTTAGCATTTGGAGTATTGTGTTACAAGAGAGTGCCAACGATACTGAAAGGTAAATTCTCTAAAGCGGTGGTTAGACTAGCCATGATGTATGGGGCTGAGTGTTGTCCTGCTAAAAACAAATATCAAAAAGATGGAAGTAGCAGAAATGAGGATGTTGAGGTGGATGTACGGGCTAATAAGTTGGTATTTACCGACTTATCTTGCCTTTAAACTATACTTTTGTTATGTTTATGGTGATAAAATCATGCATTTAATGTCAATTACTTCTACTTTACAGGGTGAATGATTAGAAGTGATGCCGAAGAAACCAAGTAAAACCAATCAAAAAGAAGCCAAAAGAAGGTAAATCTGGCAGGGCACTCAGAGCTCGCAAATGCGACCTAATACTGGGAATTGCGAAGTGCAATACAAAAAGGGAATATTCGCATATTCAAACACAATGTTAAACAGGACAGCTTCTCAAATGCGAGATCAATCTCGCAAATGCGAAATTATCTGCGATTGGAGGACTTCACAAATGCGATATTTTTGTGGGAAATGCAAACTCAGGTGTCTACGGAAATGTTAGGAATTGCAAACTTTTGTTCAAACATGCGAAGTGCATGCTTCAGGCATGGAAAAATCTTGAATTTCACATTTTTGATCCCCAAATCATTTAATACCCAACTAGGGTCATTTGTATAGGATCTTTGGCTTCTTTTTAGTCTCTTAGACTAGAAAGAACAAGTTGGAAGCTAGGGTTTTGCACAAACACACTTGGGTTTTGTTGATTTCAAGCTTTTGGTTATGGTTTTCATACCCATTTATATTTGTTTCTTCATCTCCTTGCTTTGTATATAATATTTAAGTGTGTTGTATTTTATTCAACACTTGAATCTTGTTTATGGGAATATTCATTATTAAAGTGTGGATTTTATACCTTGTTGTGCTTATGTATTAAGTGTTTTTCTATATTTATGAAGTGATTTATTGTTTCTATTATTCTTGTTCTAAAATATTTCCAAAGGGATTAGCTAACCCTAGGACTCACCCATGAACTCCGAATTAATTTTGGGAAAAATAGTTTGGGGTTGGGAAAGATTAATTAACAAGAACTTGAGGCGTTAACCCTCATTTTATAGATTCTACGTAGGGATAGGATTGAACGACTTGTAGCCTTGCGGGTGTGTTTAATCATCTAATTATGATTAGGGATAATTCAATTAGGAAGTCTTGTTAGTCTTCGGAAGAATCTAATTAAGAACTATTATCCGTGGCTAATTAACATAATATCACTCATATTTGTAAAATTATGAAATACATTGGATCATTACTTGAGTTTAATTCCCGATGCTTTCATACTTGTAGCCATTGATCATTTTACTTGCTTTCTAGGTTAGTTTACATTTCTGCATTTTAGATATAAAAACAATTTTCAACCCAAAATTCTTATAGTTTGCAACTGCGCGACTAGGGATAATTCTCTTACATTCCTAATCGCCTACACACTGTTCTTTGTTAGATTTGACCACGACTCATAGTTGGGTAATTATATTGATGTGACTGTATCTATTGCTTTTTAGCGGTGGATTTGGACGTCACCAAAATTGGCGCTGTTGTCGGGGAACAATTTGGCGTAATTTAGGTTGTTTGAGAAATAAGCGAAAGTGTTTTGATCCAAACTTGTTAATACTTGTGTAATTATTTTTCTTACTTTGGGTTTGTTTTTCTTGTTAGTTTCTTGTTTATTTTATCATTCTTGAAAAAATGGCATCATGTAATGATAATTGATCGGATGGAAGTTGTTCATATTTTGACGACCCTTGTCCTTATTGTGGTGGTCCACATTCATGGAAACAGTGTTTAAACTCTCCCGGGGGTGGATTGTGCGCACAATCTCAACCCCAAGGTTGGAGTATTTGTGATAAATGTGGTTTCCAAAATGGTCATTGGGATTATTGTGCATATTTGACCTTCCTTTCCCCAAGACCCTACTATGATGAGTTTGCTTCTTTTGATGAAAATAATAGGGATATGGAAATGGAAGAAAGTTAGCACAACCCAAATGGAAGTTCAAACTCATGTTGGAGTGTCTACTTGAAGAAGGAAACAAAGAGCAAAATGCCTTGGAACATCTTTTGGAGACTAGTCTCCAAAATGACGTGGCACTTGAACGATTGCACTCGCAAATGGATGAGTTGATTGAAGCCTCAAGGGTTCAAAGAACCTTGGAAGTGAATGAAGACCAAAATTCTTCCTTGGAAATTGAAAGTGAGAACCTTTTCTTGGCACTTGATCAAAACCATGAAGAACTCCCAAATGCTCAAGATGAGAAAATAATGCTCATCTTGGAGACCATTCTTGAAAATGAGGAGAAGCAAAACTTTGCACTCAAGGACTTGAAACAAAGCTTGGCATACAATGATGAACACATCCACACATTGGAAGACCAAATGCAAAAATTTATTGAGGCTCACAATGCCCAACAACTTGAGTGTGTGGAATAAATCCAAGAAGAGTCCAATTCTGAGGAAGAAAGTGAGCTTTACATTGAGGAGTCAAAAATTGAACATCCGCCAACTGACTCAAGGAGTGTTATTGATGCCGACAAAAATATGGAATTGGAGTCAACCGGTAAAAATGCAATATTGGTTGATGTTGACTCTAATCCGGGGGAGAAGGAGGATGTCAAGAATGAAGAATTGCAAAGTGAAGGCTTGAGATCACATTCCAAACACTTTTCAACATTGGAATTGTGTAATGACACAGAAATTGAACCTCATGAATCTATAAAGTGTGCGAGGAG
Organism: Nicotiana benthamiana; assembly: GCA_034376525.1. Taxonomy (NCBI): domain Eukaryota; kingdom Viridiplantae; phylum Streptophyta; class Magnoliopsida; order Solanales; family Solanaceae; genus Nicotiana; species Nicotiana benthamiana. The sequence goes on from CM067325.1 coordinate 108,781,843, forward strand.
GAAAAACTCAAGCCATACATTTTATAGTTTGAGAATACAAGGAATCAAAACGACATCCCTCACTTGAAAGCCAAGAAGTGCAAAATGAAGATTTTAAGCATTGGTTGGAACATCAAATTACCACCCTCTATCGCTCGTGGTCACAAGCTTGATTCCAAGATAGGTGCCCAATTCATATCATCCAAGTGGCGAGAAAAGTGGTAATGGTGTTTGCATCGTGCCACAATGTTAAATGCGGTGCTTGGTAGGAGGCAACCCATTGTTCTTAAAAAATTTCATCAATTTTGAAATTTTCTTTTTTAGAATAGCTTAAAATATTATTTGTAACTAATCTACCAAGTTTGAGAATTTTTGGAGTTGATTTGAGCAGGTCGGGATGACCCGTTTGGAAAAAACCAGTAGCTGACTGAAAATTGCAGGGCCGGGTTCGCATTTGCGAACAAAATGTCACATTTGCGAGCTGGGCAGTAAAATCTGGACTTCACATTTGCAAAGTTAATTTCGCATTTGCGGCTGGCAGAGAAAATAAGGACTTTGCAATTGCGAAGGTCCCAGTCGCATTTGCGTCTTTTGTGGGGCTTTAATGCTGCCTCGGCCCATTTTGAACCAAAATCGACTCTCACTCTAAAAACTCTCAAATTCTTTGTCTCTCTTCTCTCACCACTGTAAAAGGCTCAAAGCTTCATCTCTCATGGCAGAAACTCAGGTATGAAAGCTTAAATCTCTATACTATCTTCTTTTTCATCTTCAATCTCATGTTCAGCTTGTTGGATGTTAAGGAACCCTAGAATTTTAATAGGCCATTCTTGCCCAAAATTTTTTTAAATTTTTTTAAAATTCTTTGTGATTGCTGGGTGAGATTTGGTTGAGTGTGAGTGAATTTGTTGCAAAATTTGGGAAAGTATGAGTACCCAAGCTCTTGTCAATGGAAGTAAAAAGTTTGCGCTTTTAATGTGCTCGATGTGAGGCTCGAATGTAATTCGTGGCAAAAACCATTGTGAATTCTTGATTCATGGTCGTTTATGAAGTGTAATCCATGATATATGCTTGATTAATGATTGGGCTTGCAAAATAAGGCTTGGAAGGAAAACTTTTGGGTTGAGGAACAGAACTCTGGAAGAAGGGCTAACTGGGGATGATGGGCTCGCATTTGGGAGGTTTTCTTTGAATTTGCGAAGTTTGCTTTTACTAGATGACTTCGTATTTGCGAAGGATGTGGTCTTTGACCTTCCCTGAAGAATTTCGCAATTGCAAATTTTTTATCGCATTTACCGTATCTGCCAACTTCGCAATTGCGAAGTAGTGTTTGGGATTTGCGACATCTACACCCTAGCAACGCAAAAACTGGAAAGCCTGAAAATTTTTCTAAGTGTGAGTTTCAACTGCCCGATCATTCTTTTGGCATAATTGCTTCATTTTGCACTACTCTTCATAGCCATACCATGTTTTCACTCTTATCACTTCTTGACATGTAGTATAATGGCAGAAATGGACCCAAAATCCGATGGATCCGCAAGCGAAAATCCTTTGGAAGAAGAGCAAGCCTTCGATGAGCATCGGTTCCTGAACATAGAGTGCCAGGAACGACACTATGAAGAACTGATCTCAAAAAAGGTAGTCCCGGAGAGTGGGATTGTGATGGATGATGTTGCAGAACGACTTCACGAGTTCTATCAAAGGCTAATGGGCATGGAATGGAACTGTTTTCCCCCTCAACCTTGACGTGCCAATAAGAAAAGGGTGAGGGAATTTTACGCCAAACTTCCAGCAATCAAATTGAAAAAGCCTAAGATGAGAATTCGGGGTAAAATGGTGCGCTTTGGGGCTTAGGACTGCTCGACCATGACATGACTCCTTTAAAGGAAAAAGACTCTGCTTCAGGAGAGTGGTTGGCCTCTAAACTGTGTCCGGGTGTAAATGTTCCTTGGGCAGCTGAAACGAATGGGATAACATCAAAAGAACTCACTGCAGAAGCAAAGATATGGCTGGATATCATATTCAATCGTGTCTCCCCTGTGACAAACATATGGAATATCCCAATCACTCGAGCTCAAATGGTAGCTTGCATCCTTGACGGCATTCAGTTGAACGTGGGCAAGATCTTTATAAGTAAGCTGAGAGAGTATCTGATTCAAGACACTCCTTCATTGATATTCCCTTCTCTCATCACTAGGTTCTGCTAGCTGGCCGGGGTGTGAGAAACTCCAGGGAACAATTGGATAGAGCCGGGAAAGCCTATTCACCCATTGAAGAAAAGAGGAGAGCGTGGTGATGTGAAGCCCAAAAAGAGGAAGACATTTTCTTCTTCTCATTGTGATCCGAGTAGTTTACCATCATCTTAAGCAGGAGGGCCATTTGTTGTGATCAGTGAGGATATGCGAGTGATTCACGAGCTAGTATTTGGCCTTCCCCAGGGACCTGGGAAAACATCTGACAGATCTGCCAACGTCTCAAAGAAAGAATTCCAGAAGTACATTGATGATCAAAAGAAGCAGGGGGATCACCTCAAGGCACTCGAAAAAGCATACACTGAGCTGGCAGAGAAACATGGTGAGTTGAGCACTTCTCATGGCGTTTTGCAAAAGTCACACACCCGGATGGTGAAAAGAGAGAAGAAAAGAGATAAATTCTTCACACGGATGTGGAAGGGTGTGAAGGGCATCTTCAAGGTCCTAAAGCCTCAAGACCGGATACCATCGAGCAGGGCTGTGAATGATGATGATGTTACTGTGGCACGAGGAAGAAGGAGGGGAGGATGAGGATGAGTCTGAGTTCGAGAGCGAGGAGAGCAGTTGATGCAGTATACAGGGAGCACTCTCCACCATTTTCTACTATATCATGTCTAGTTGCATCGGGGACATTGCAAAATCTTTGGCTGGGGGTGGTTCTTGTATAAGTGTGATGTTATCTGGATATTTGGCGGATTAGTACTTTGAGTGTGTTCATATTTTTCATCTTGTTATTAGTATGTTTTTATATCATATGTTATATTATTATGTTGATATTAGATTGCGTAATAGTTGATGTTTATTATCTTCTTAATTTTTATTTGTTTTAGTATACTTTTTGTTAGTGGCGATATCCTTGGTTTTATTTATACCATGATTGTTTTTCCAATGATGCCAATTTTTCTACATGAACCGGGTAATTGTAGATATATTTTTTCGACTTTTCCCGATGATGGATGGATTGACAACTTTCTTAAGGGAATTAGTCTTTGAGTTAGAATTCTTTTTTGTTAATTGAGGGTATTAAATGGTTTGTGTTGGGATTTGTGCCCATTGGTTGTGGCTTGCTTGGTACCAACATGGTTAATCCTCGGCATATGAATTGTTGATTGTTGAAAAAGAAAAAAATACAAAAAGATAATAAGTAAAGTAGTGAGTTCATGACTTTTAGACTCAAATTTTGGCTCTTTGATTCATAAAGTAGTGTCTTATACTATACTAAACCTCTTTGAATCATTGGTTCCAATTGGATGTTGGATTGATGTTCCGCTTGAATGTTCATGTGCTATGTGTGGTGAATTATTTGTTAGTTCCTTTGCAGTGCTTGTAGTCTAGAACTTGCCTAGAATGTGCTTCAAGGCGAAATCATAGATTAACTTGGTTCGAAAAATGATATTGGACCGCTAGTATGCCTAAATATTCCTACCCGTAAATATTTTACCTAGTCAACCAATTTTGAGCCTTTAACCTTATTCTTTGGCAACCATGTTACAAGCTTAAAGCCTTTGTTCTTAATTGATATACCTTTTGGCACCCTACCTCCCGAAGTACTTTTAAAGTGCAAACATAGGCTAAAAGCCTGAGTTTGGGGGTGAATGGTTGGAGAAGTTGTGATATGGAAGTTATTGAAAGGGTGGAGGGTAGGAAAAAATGATAATAAGTCGAAAAGGAAAAGAAAATATTTATATATATATATATATATATATAAATATATATAGAATAAAGTGAATAAGGTTGTGAATAAAGGGAAGACTAGGTGTGGAAGAAAAAGAAAAAAAGGTGGAAAATGTGTTTGAAGGAAGTGGACTTTAATTGTAAATTATATAGTGCTTGTGGAGGTTTTGAGTCACTTTAGCTAAAATTATACCACACCTTATCCAAAAGCCTAAACTACAACCCTTAAGTCCTAATTGATTTTGAACAGAGTTGTCTACATTAGTGGAGGAATACATGAAGGGCAAGCCTATGGTACTACTTGTGTGCATTTGAACATCGTTTTGAGAGAGAGTGAATTCTTTCCATTTGATATCCCATTGTTGCTTTGAAATAAGAATTATGATTGTGGGATCCTCTCTTAAATGTGAGGGCACATGAAGTTTGAGTTGTGAACTTAATCCCATTTTCAATTGGGAAGACTAACCAAAGAAAGTTGATTGTGATAGAGAGGCAAATTTTGAAGCTTTAGTGTCATGACTTGATTGCTACTTTGATTTGCATTGGTGTGTGAGCACTTGATTATGTGAGGTGCTTGATAGTTCATATGCTTTGGAATAATTGTTGGAACCAATCAAAGTCAAGCATTTGTACTTAAAATAGATATTTTGTTGGCTTGGTGTGATAAGGATATGAAGTTGTTGAACCACTTGGGAAGAGATTTTGTTGCTTTCGTTGCTTGAGGACAAGCAATAGTTCAAGTTTGGGGGTGTGATAAGTTGGTATTTTACCGACTTATCTTGCCTTAAAACTATACTTTTGCTATGTTTATGGTGATAAAAGCATGCATTTAATGTCAATTACTTCTACTTTACAGGGTGAATGTGATTTAGAAGTGATGTCAAAGAACCAAGTGAGAACGAGTCAAAAAGAAGCCAAAAGAAGGAAAATCTGGGCAGGTCACTCGGTGCTCGCAAATGCGAGCTAATCCTGGGAATTGCGAAGTGCACTACAAAAAGGGAAGCTTTGAAAATGCGAAGGAATATTCTCATATGCGAACACAGTGTTAAACAGGACAGCTTTGCAAATGCGAGATCAATCTCGCAAATGCGAGATCAGCTGGGGTTGGAGGACTTCACAAATGTGATATTTTTGTAGGAAATGCGAACTCAGGTGTCCTAAGGGAATGTTTGGAATTGTGAAGTTTTGTTCGCAAATGCAAAATGCATGCTTCAAGCATGGGCAAATCTGGAGTTTCACATTTTTGATACCTAAATCATTTAATACCAAACTAGGGTCATTTGTAGAGGATCTTTGGCTTATTTTAAGTCTATTAGACTAGAAAGAACAAGTTGGAAGCTAGGGTTTTGCACAAACATACTTGGGTTTTGTTGATTCCAAGCTTTTGGTTAAGGTTTTCTTACCCATTTATGTTTGTTTCTTCATCTCCTTGCTTTGTATTGAATATATTAGTGTGTAGTATTTTATCCAACAGTTGAATCTTGTTTATGGGAATATTTATAACTAAAGTGTGTATTTCATACCTTGTTGTGCTTATGTATTGAATGAATTTTCTATATTTATGAAGTGAGTTATTGTTTCTTTAATTATTCATGTTATTTAATGTTTCCAAAGTGATTAGCTAACCCTAAGACTCGCCCATGAACTCCAAACTAATTTTGGGAAAAATAGTTTGGGATTGGGAAAGATTAATTAACAAGAACTTGAGGCGTTAACCCTCATTTTATAGATTCTACCTAGGGATAGGATTGAACTACTTGTAGCCTTGCGGGTGTGCTTAATCTTCTAATTGTTATTAGGGATAATTCAATTAGGAAGCCTTGTTAGTCTTCGGAAGAAGCTAGTTAAGAATTATTATCCGTGGCTAATTAACATAATCTCGCTCATATTTGTAAAATTGTGAAATACATTTGATCGTTACCTGAGTGTAATTCCCGATGCTTTCATACTTGTAGCCATTGATCATTTTACTTGCTTTTTAGGTTAGTTTATATTTCCGTATTTTAGATATTAAAAAATTTTTCAACCCAAAATTCTTATTGTTTGGCACTGCGCGACTAGCGATAACTCCCTTACATTCCGAATCGCCTACATTGTCTCTGTGGGATTCGACCCTGGCTCATAGTTGGGTAATTATATTACTGTGACCGTATCAATTGCTTTTTAGCGGTGGATTTGGACGTCACCACGGGCACACTAGGATGTATACGATTAAGAATGATGATATTCAGTAGAATGTGAACGTGGCCGCCCATTGATGACATGATATGGGAAGCGAGGCTCAGATGGTTCAGCCATGTACAAAGGAGAAGTCCAGATGCTTCAGTAAGGAGGTGTCAGCATCTGATTGTTGAAGGCACGCGAAGAGGTTGAGGGGATCTTAAGAAGTATTGGGAAGAGGTGATCAGGTAGATTATGGCGAGGCTTCACATTTCTGAGGACCTGGCACGTGATAGGAAGTTATGGAGGTCGAGTATTATGGTTGTAGGCTAGGAGGTAGTTGAGTCTTGTGTTACTTTGTACCTTTAGGAGCCTAGTTCGGCGGGGTTTTGTGTAAGATAGCTAGGGACAATGTCGTGTCATACTATTTTCTATTTTCGATGCAGGATCTATTTACTAGCCATCATTTTTGCTTTGTATTTTTCTTTTGTATTGTATGTTCCTTTTTCCTATGATCTCCGTGGTGACTCTAATATTCTCTTCTTTTGTCTTTTCATTATCTTAAGCTGAGGGTCTTTCGGAAATAGCCTCTCTACCCCTTCGGGTAGGGGTAAGATCTGCATACGCACTACCCTCCCCAAACCCCATTAGTGGGATTTTACTGGTTTTTGTTGTTGTTGTTGTTGGACAATATAGAAGTAAATTGATTTAATACTCCATAGCATTATAGATAATTATGAAAAATGCTTGTGTATGTCTTAAAACCATGTGATGGTGCATATGCACTATTTTGGAAGTATATATGTATATTAAAAAATATGACGGAATAATTGGGTAACAACACCAGTTGCAATCCTTCTTCACCTCCTCATGCTCATCCTTGGTTATCAAACAAATATATCAAGACATGGGATCAAATCGGCCTGCTTTCAATACAGGTTTTTCACTTTTGAAATCAGATTTTATTTCACACGGCAGTGAATATACTCCTCGATGCAAGGTGAAGCCACCGGTTTACTCCTGGATGGTCGTGATGATGAAGATGCATTTTCTTGTTGGGGAACAGTTTTGAATTTTTTAGCCATTGTAGTTCAAGTGAAGAAGAAAAGGTTGTCGATGGAGTAAAGAACAAATTGAGAAAGGTATGGTTTGAGGGAAATTGAAAGAACTAGCAAGATTTGGCAACAAATTGGGAAGTAATGTTTGTAAAATTATAAAGTTAGCCTATTTATAGAAGTCATTAAGTGTATTGAGGAAGCCAAAAAGCTGACTTTCAGCCGCCTTTAATTAATGACCTTGGAAACTGTGCCACGACCTTTCAATCACTTTAGACACTAAAATCATTGACATCATGAGATCAGAATCATGATCAAAACATCAAGGAGATCGAGACTCAAATTGTTTCATATCATCTTATTTCGAGTTCAAACAAGTCGTCACTCGACTACTAAGCCCAAGGCTACCCGAGTTTGATAAAATTCTTACTCGGGCACTGTAAAAAAGCCTAATGGCTAACTTTATTTTGAGTTTCAGTAGGTATTGACTAGACTACTAAGCCCAAGGGCTACCCAATTTTGAGAAAATTCTCATTCGAGGACTGTCTGCAAAGCCTAAGGAATAACTTTATTTCAAATTCAAAACGATTCTCTCACTCAACTAGGACCAGGAGTCCAATGTCATGGGTTCGCAATAAATCATTTTAATCCTAGCTCGAGATTAGCAAAAACCTTAAGGGATATTATATTGATCAGTTAAAACCCCAAGAGTTTATTATGTTCTAAGTCCGGTATTTGGACTAATGACTAAAGTTATGCAATCAAAATTCGCACAAATAAAGACAGAGTGGAATTCAAGACAAGCCAAAATGAGACAAAAAGACTTTTATATTTCCAGGAGATTGATACATAATATATTTACAACATCCACGAAGGATCACTACACAGGAATAAAGAAGAAAAAAACAAAAGCTAATAACCTAATCTACTTTTAGGGCAACGTCCTCGATAGCGGCATCTTCGGGAACCACCTTCACGGGGACCCCATTTTGATCTTTTGAAATGTCTTTGTGCTTGAAGAAATTTAGGATAGAAAACCTACGATAAATGTAACTATATTCCAAACACGGGGATCGAGCATTCTGTTGAAATTTTGGGCCATAATCCGCTAAAGAAAAACGGCAAAAGAAAAAGACCAGAAGGGAAGACAAGAATATGTAGCTTTACCTTCTATCACCAGAAAACCCAAAAAGGGTTGCAAGATACACAATCAAATATCCAAGAATATTCATCCTTGGGACATTGTACCGATGTAGGATGCAAAAGTTAGTAGATGATAGTGCCACATCACTCCTTCTAACGCGAATAGAATGAAGCACCACACCAGGTTGAAGATAAGAGAGATGAGCGGCAGGGTGAAGGTTGCATATTTTTTTATTCAAGAAGGATTATGCACCCCTTCTCTCGTTGTTTCAAACCAAAGCTTTGAAAAGAGAAGCCTTGATGTAACTGGTAAAGTTGGTGTCCTAGTTGCAGGTTCGAATCATGGAAACATATAATGAGCGAAAGAAATAAAGGAGGGAAAGGATCAAAGTAAATAAGATGAAATAAGTACAGTTCTTTGAGTCATCCAAGTATCCTCATATTTATAGAAAGGTGACGGCGGTTTGGCAGTGCTAGTGGACGACTAGTGCTATCACGCATTTGATGCTTTTGGGAAGCATTCTGATATGACATTTTCAATCGCTTCAAGTGCCTATGTCATGGGCGTGACAACATCACAAGAGGCTCGCAAAAATAAAGGTTCAAATCAATTCATATCATCTTATTCTATGAAATACATGGACTATCTGTAAACGGTCAAAATCATATGCCTCTGTTTAATATGCTTGAGTCCTTGTGAGGTCAAGTTTGAAACTGGAGGACCAGACTCGAGCTTTAATATAGAGTATTGCCAAGGGATAGGAGTTTGAGGAATACCGAGGATGTGTTTTGACCCTTAAGTAGTACCATTGTGGATGTGTAACAAAATTATATAGGTTCATGCCACATCCGCAAGATCATTGCGCAAACCCCAAAATAGGATCATATCATTTTGTACTAAGCGGTTAGATAGTTTTACCAAGAATACTCATTACTGTAAATAGAAATATGCATTATTTATGGATTCTCCTACTATATAAAGGTGACCCCAAACATTTGTAACATCATGTAATCATTGAGAAAAGAATATACCCTCTACCTTTATTGTCTTATTTTAATTTTCTTACTTAATTGTTCTTATTTCTCTAAGATTACCTCGAGGACACTAAGCTCGAGGTCGCCACTATCAAGTAACATTGGTTTGTTTCACTTGTTTATTTCATCTCTACTTCATATTTCTTGATTATTAATTGGTATTGAACTAAATCACATATCTTTAAAATCACAAATCAAATTAATTGTTACTCATATTTTCGAGGTAAACAACGACCTTTTGATATCTTGAATAGCTTTTTGCTTTTTGAGTAATTTGTTTGTCAGAGAGAGTCTACTTATAAGTGCCTTTTGCACGATGTGTATAATTCACACTCCTTGTTCGATACCACAATGAATCCCTGAATTAGCCTTGAGCTTAGCTTTGTTTTCTTTAGCCAAGTACGTTGGCAATAGTCTTTTGAGGAGGAACAATTGCAATCCTCAAGGCATGTAGGTTGTAACTCTAATGATCCGACCGATTGTTTTGCTTTCTAGAACCCCATTCCCCTAAAAGAGACTTCTCATTGCTGCTTTTACTTATTTATGACTTCCAGAGAGGGTTGGTTCATGATTTGGAAGAGTTTGGTTGGAAATCGGAACACTTGTTTCCTTAAGGTTGGCTTAAAAGGCCAAGATGGAGTTCAACCAACATTATAAGTAAACGACCTCGGAACCAGGATATTTGATGGTTTCAATAGGTTTGTATGATGATTTTGGACTTTAGTGTATGCTATGATCGGTCTTTGGATGACCCGGGAGTGTTTTGGTGCCTAATAGTGAATGTTGGTTCTTGAAGAATGGAATTTCGATACCGAGAATAGTTTTGTAATGTCATTTAAGACTTGTATGTAAAATTTGGTATATTCTGAGTAGTACAAGTACGTATGGGCACATTGGAAGTAAATTGAAGAACTTGAAGTTCGTAAGTTTGATTCAGTTATTTTTAGGGTGTGATTTTAAGCCTTAATTTCGTTTCGGGTGTTCCAAAAGTTTAAGCATGTGTGTTTTATGATTCCAAACATGTTGGTATGTTTAGGCATGGACCCGAGTGTTTACCGGACGAAGCTCGGACCAAGGTTGAAACTGGGAGCAAGAGCTAAAGCTCCCAGTTCTATGATAATTGCACATGTGTTTCGCCATCCGTCGGTGCGGGCTCGCATATGCGAGTCACGAGTCGCATAAGCGAATAAACGTGCACATCATCGGGCCGAGGGGAGGGAACCGGCCCGAGGTAGGGGAGGAGGGAATCCCAGAGCTGCCCTACTGGCATAACCTGTAGATCCAATGGAGGATCCTATCATGGAAGAGCAAGGTGAGGTGCCTGCCGTAGAGCCATCGCCAATAGATTTCATGACATTACCTGGTTTTTCAAGAGGTCATGGGTCGTATGGTAGAATTCATGGACACTTTGACTTAGGCTGGTTTATTTCCAGAAGACCCAGCCATATCTAAGGTAGGAGGGAGATCACAGAACCCTACTGCTCAGGCTCCTGGTCATGCAGCCGCAGTGTATCAAACTTTGGGTACAATACCAGAGGGCGAAGCCCAGTCAGTTGCCACAGCTGCACCTGAGCCTGGACCAGGTGTGGATAGCGATCGTCAAAAGTTATTGGACATATGGACTAGGCTACACCCTCCTATCTTCTAGGGTGAACGATATGCGGATCCCCAAGACTTCATCAATCGGTGTAGGGATATACTGTACAGCATGAGGATATTGGAGTCCCATGGAGTGGATTTCACTACTTTCCAGATGGAGGGCGGGCTCGTATATGATGGCAATCTTACCTTCTTGGCAGATTAGTGGGTTCTCATCCCATGACTTGGGACCAATTTACACAGCTTCTATTGGAAAGTTATATTCCACCCTCTTAAAGGGAAGAGTTGCGGTGTTAGTTTAAGAAGATCGAGCAAGGTCAGATATCTGTGACTAATTATGAGGTGATATTTTCTAAATTTTCTCATCATGCACTTATGATACTTCATACGGACGTAGAGAGGGTGCGGAGATTTGTTGCAGGGCTGCACCCTAGTATTCAGGCTAACATGGCCAGAGAAGTTGAGATAATTATTAGGTAGTAGTGGAGATTTCTTAGAGGATTGAGGGATATCATCAGAGGGGTAGAGATAAAACATAGCAGGACAAGAGGACTCGCCTCCCTAGAGAGATTAGAGGTGGCACATATAGGGGAAGAGGTAAGTTTTGGAGGGGTCAACCTAGTAGGCCCACACATCCACCACCACCACCTCCTTGGGATGCTCCAACTTGACCCTATTTTAGTGTTATTCCAGAGGGTTCTTACCGCCCACCAGCTCAACATGGTTCCTCTAGTGCCTACTTCAGTGCCATGCGAGAGAGTTCATATCGCCCTCTAATCATCCAGGGGTCTTCTAGTGGGAATTCAAGCTATTTGGGTCAGACTATGGGGAAGCAGTCTATGGCATCGCAGGGTTGTTACAAGTTTGGGGATACATGTCACATAAAGAGATTCTATCCAAAACTTCGGGGAAAGGAGGTATAATAGAGTCAGCATCCCATAATTGCAGCACCATCCCCCCGACTGCCCATGGGTAGGGGATAAGTGGGTAGGGTTCATCCAAGAGGTGGAGGTCAAGCAGGGGGAGGTCATGCAGCTATTGTTCAGCCTAGTGAAGGCTAGCCTGCAAGGGCTCCAACTAGGTTCTATGCTTTTCTGGGCAGACCAAATGTAGTGGCCTCATATGTCGTAATCAAAGGTACTACTTTTTGTCTTCGGTAGGGATGTTTCATCATTATTTGATCTAGGGTGTACCTATTCATTTGTATAATCTCGGTATGCTCACTTCTTGGATATTCCTTGTGAGTCCTTCGGTACTCACTTTTATGTGACTACCCTACTGGGCGATTCTTTGACTCTGAATCGGATCTATCGGTCCTGTATGGTCACATTTTTTGACTACAAAACTAGAGTGGACCTACTGTTACTTGATATGATCGAATTTGAGGGCATCCTAGGCATGGACATGTTATCCCATATCACGCCATCCTTGATTTTCATGCAGAGATTGTTACCTTAGTGAAGCTAGAATTATCGAGATTTGAGTGGAATGTTTCTTCTGTTTGTGCAGCAATTCAGGTCATCTATTTTCGGAAGGCTCGACATATGGTTGAGAAGGATTCTTTCTCTTACCTAGCTTAGGTTCGGGACACTACCACAGAGTCTCCAACAATTGATTCAGTGCCAGTAGTCCGGGAGTTTGCCGACGTGTTTCCTTTTGACCTTCAAGGCATGCCACAAGATTGTGACATTGATTTCTCGATTTACTTGGCTCCAGGTACCCATCCTATATCTATCTACCGTATGGCTCCAAAGAGTTGAAGAAGCAGCTTGAGGAGTTGTTTACAAATGGGTTTGTTAGACCGAGTGTATCACCTTGGGGTGCACCAATGTTATTTGTGACGAAAAAATATTGAACTATGAAGATGTGCATTAATTATTGCCAGTTGAACAAAGTCACCATCAAGAGCAAGTACCCGTTGCTGCATATTGGTGATCTATTTGACAAGGTGCAGGGTGCTAAGATGTTATCTAAAATCCACTTAAGATCAGGTTGTCATCAGTTAAAAATCCGGGACTCAGATGTTCCGAATACTGCCTTCTGTACTAGATATGACCATTATGTGTTTCTAGTGAAGTCATTCGGCTTGACTAATGCCCCGGTGGCATTTATGGATTTGATGAACCAGGTGTTAAGTCCTTATATTGATTCCTTTGCTATTTTCTTCATTGATGACACCTTGATTTACTCACGTAGCCTGGGGTAGCACGAACAGCACTTAACAGAAGTGCTTTAGACATTGCGAGAACAGAAGTTGTATGCAAAGTTCTCCAAGTGTGAGTTTTTCCTAGAGTCTGGCTTTCATGGGGCATGTTGTATTGGGTGAGGGTATTATGGTAGATCCCAAGGTGATTGGGATAGTTCAAAGTTGGCCTCGTCCCACTTCGGTAACTGAGATCAAGAATTTCCTAGAATTAGCAGGTTATTATCGCTTGTTTGTTCATGGTTTATCATCCATTGCAGCACCTCTAACTAGATTGACCAAAAAGGGTTCTCTATTCTACTTGTTTGATGATTGTGAGGCGAGCTTCCAGAAGCTCAAGACAGTGTTGGCTACACCACTGGTTCTACTGTTACCTTCCTATTCAGGGATGTATATAGTTTAAGGCGATGCTTCACGGATTCTACTTAGTTATGTATTTATGTAGGACAGGCGAGCTATTGTATATGCTTCATGTCAGCTAATGATTCTTGAAAAGAATTTCCTTGTGCAAGATTGGAAGTTAGCCGCAATTGTTCATGCTCTTAAGATATGGAGGCATTATCTGTACGGGGTGTCATGTGAGGTTTTCACTGATCATTGTAGCTTAAAATATTTGTTCAAGCAATGGGATCTAAATTTGAAGCAGCATAGATGGCTTGAGTTACTGAAGTTGATTATAATATCACCAATTTTTACCATCCGGACAAGGCAAATATGGTCACGGATGCTTTAATAAGGAATGCTGAGAGTATGGGTATCTTGGTATTCATTTCAATAGAGGAGAAGCCACTAGCTTAGGACGTTCTATCATAGGCTAACAGACTTGTGAGGTTGGATATTTCATAGCCCAGCCAAGTACTTACATGTGTTGTTGCACATTCTTCACTAATAGGAAATATCAATGCTCAGCAGTTTGATGGTCCACATCTGACAGTTTTTAGATTGACCGTATGACAGGGTAGTGCCAAAGAGGTTTCTACTAGTGAAGATGGTGTTTTGCGACTCCAGGGTCGCCTATGTGTTCCTAATGTTGATGGCTTAAGGGAGAGGATTCTAGTGGATGCACACACTACTTGCTATTCTATTTATCCAGATGGTAGGAAGATATATCATGACCCAAAACAACATTATTGGTAGAGGTGGATGAAGAACAACATAGTGGAGTATGCAGCTAGGTGTCTAAGCTGTCACCATGTCAAGTAGGAGCATGAGAGGTCAGGTGGCCTACTTGAACAGATGACTATACTTGAGTAGAAATGGGAGCGCATCAGTATGGACTTTGTAGTTAAGTTGCCGTGGAAATTAAAAAAGTTTGATGCAGTTTGGGTCATTGTCGATAGGTTGACCAACTCGGCATACTTCATCCCAGTTGTGACTGCCTATACTTCAGAGAAGTTGGCCCAAATTTATATTCAGGAGATATTTTGGTTGCATATTCTGCCTGTTTTCATCATATCAGATAGAGGTCCTCAGTTCACCTCACATTTCTAGAGAGTCATACAAAGTGAGTTGGGCACCCGTGTGGAGCTGAGCACATCATTTCATCCACAGATCGACGAATAGTCAGAGCGGAAAGTTTAGATCCTAGAAGACATGCTCAGAGCATGTGTGATTGACTTCGGAGGGCAGTGGGGTCAGTTCATGCCCTTGGGCGAGTTTTCTAACAACAATAGTTATCAGTCCAGCATCGGGATGGATCCATTTGAGGCTTTATTTGGTTGGCGATGTTGTTCTACCATCAGGTGGTTTGAGCTCGGCAAGGCTAGGTGACATGGTACCGATCTGGTAAAAGATGCCTTGGAAAAGGTAAAGTCGAATCAAGAGCGACATCGCACAACACAATCTAGATTGATGACTAATGCAGATCAGAAGTTGCATGATGTATCATTTATGGTAGGCGAGAAGGTTCTCTTGAAAGTCTCTCCAATAAAGGGGATTATGAGATTCGAAAAGAAAGGCAAGTTGAGCCTAAGGTTTACCGTTCCATTTGAGGTGTTGAGGAGAGTTGAGAAGGTTTTTTATGGGCTTGCTTTACCTCCCAGCCTATCAGTGGATCATCTAGTATTTCACGTGTCTATGCTTTAGACGTATCACGCCGACTTGTCACATGTGTTAGATTTAAGCACTATTCAGCTAGATGAGAGTTTGGGTTATGAGAAGGAGCCAGTTGCTATTGTTGCTATATACAGAATTGCAGTTGAGATCCAAGAGGATTTCTACGATAAAGGTTCAGTTGAGGGGCCAAACAGTTGAGGAGGCAACCTAGGAGACCAAGGAGGACATGCGGAGCAAATATCCATACATACTCAGCACTTCAGGTATGAATCTAAACCCGTTCGAGGATGAATATTTATTAAAGGGGTAGAGAATACAATGTCCCGTCTTTCTTTCTATAACCTCGCTCCCCTAAATAACACTTCTTGTTCTTGTTTTACTGATTTATGATTTGCGGGGGTGGTTGGTTCGGGATTATAAAGAGTTTGGATTGAAATCGGAACACTTGGTTCCTTAAGGTTAGCTTAAAGGCCAAGTTGACATTGGTCAACATATTGAGGGAACAACCTCATAATCGGGATTTGACGGTTTCAATAGGTTTGTATGATGATTTCTGATTCGGGCATATGCTCAGATTAGGTTTTGGATGACCCGGGAGCGTTTTGGCGCCTATTAGTCAAAGTTGGTTCTGGAACAATTTTGAAGTTCTTCAAAAAAATTTTTGGATCGGGTTTTGGTGATATCGAGGTTTAAATAGAATTTTGAGATGGTAAATAGTTCTGTAATGCCATTTAAGATTTGCACATAAAATTTTGTATCATTCCGCGTGGTATAAGTATATTTCAGCACATTGGAAGTAAATTGAAGAACCTGAAGTATATAAGTTTTATTCTATTGGTGGTAGTGTGCGATTCTTAGTTTCAATGTTTTTTTGGGCGTTTTCAGAGTTCGAGCGGGTCCGTTTTATGATTCCAAAATTGTTGTTATGTTTGGGCGCCCTGAGGCCCAAGTGGCAACCGGACTAATCTCGGACCAAATTGTAAACTTGGAACAAGATCTGAAGCTCCCTAGTTCATTCATAATCACACCTCACTTGGCCAGTCGTAGGTGCGGTCTCACAGAAGCGAAGAAAAGAGGAAAGCCCTAGGCACTGCCGTTGTGGAGGTTTTGGCACACCTACGGGATCGTAAGTGTGAGGTAAGTGCTCGCAGTTGCGGGCATGGGTGCAAGTGCGGTCTCTTGAGATCGCAGGTGCGGAGCTTGGCCAATAACGGAAAATGCGTACCTGTGAAGGCTTCTCCGCAGGTTGCAGAAATGCTTGAGGCAATGGCCTTCATTTAATACAACACTTAGCATTTTTGACTCATTTCATTCCATTGTTGGGAAATTTTTGGAGCATCTTGAGAGGGATTTCACCTAGCTTTTGGAGGTAACTAATTTCTACCATATGTGAGTTAAATACATAGATTATGGGTAGATTAACATGTAAAATGAGTGCAAATTATGGGTTTAGAGGAAAACCTAGGGTTTTTATAGAAATGGAGTTTCTCCACCGAAATGGTTGTGGAATTTAGTGAAAAACATATATTTATGTTCCAAGAGTTTTGGGTAACAACTTCCTTCAAAAATTACCGGAATTAAGCATAAGATTGGGCAATGGAAGGATAAAGCCATCGAGCAGCAGCACTTGATGCAGAAAAATAACAATCAAAACATTGCATAGTTTGGGCAGAGAAATGTTACAAACTTGGAGGCTTATGATACTTTGAAATCTACTACAGAACCAATTGTTGTATCAGTTGAACCACAGGAGAAGTCAACACAAGAAGTTGCTGCAAATCCTAGCTGTCCTGATGATCGAGATGTAACTGGATGTGATCACCAGGATACTGTGAATGAAATGATTCAAAGAACACCAAAGCCTTATATGGTTCAAACACAACACAGTGTGACTACTCATAAAGGTATAGCTGCTGTCGATGTCTCTAATGTTGACTTAATACAAGGTGAGGTTGCTTTAGAACGGGCTGAATATGACAAATCAAATCTCAAGCATGCTACACAACACACAATGGAAGTTGGACAACATATTGCTAAGGACAATTGGACGTCATTTTCTAACAAAAAAAGAATTCCAATATCTGGAAAAAAAAAAGCAGATTACACAAAACAGTCCAGTTGTACCAAAAAATCAAAACTCATTTGCTGCATTTGACAATGCCAATGAAGATGATGGATAGATTCAAAATACCTCATTGAATACAGCGGCATTGGATGAAGATCATCCAAATTCGCAATTGTAGGCCAAGGATCAAAATGCTGCCTCGATTGCTAAGATGAGGGAGATGGTCATTAACTCGAAGCTGTGGAAAGATCAACGAGAGTTTTGCGCAAATTTGAAAAGGGAGTAGGAAAATACGCTTAAACAACGTTTTCATTTCAAAAATCATCGAGTGGAAAGAGTAATCAAGGATTCAATTCAAATTCCATTTTTTGAAAACACTCTAACTGGAAAATTAAAGGCCAAGTGGGAGGCTCCAGATTTTATTCCAAGTAAGCCTCCTTGTTGCACATGCATTCACTTCCTAGATACACCACCAAACATTGTGGATGACCACATTGGAACGAGTAAGTCAGGTCCTATATTGATGAAAAATGCAACATGGTCCGACAAGAAACCAAATGTTACGCAAATTCCAATGAGAGCGTCCAAACCAAAGCAGGCTGCTACAACTACGGTATCGAAGTCCAACCGTTCAACAAATAAAAGATGATTCTTGAATACTTTTTGAACAAGCTAGAGGAGAATGAAATAGAAGTACAACGTGAAGGTTATACAAGATTGGAAAATAAGGGACAACAATCAATTGGGTACTACATATTATTCTAACACTTTATTAGTATCCTCATTTGTAATCTCATCACAGAGTATGTTATAAACTCTGTGATGATCATAAAAAATTTAGTCGTGTCAAGTTCTTATTTTATGCATTCTTTTTTATAAGTGAGGTTGCCAAGCCTCAACAGGATTAGCACGGTAAGATTAGCCCGGTTTGTGTTTAACAATACCGGTGTTACTGTCCCCCTTATTTGTACTTTTCCTAAGTGTTGTAATTTTCTTTTCAGTTATTAATAAAAAACTAGCCCTAGGCGCTTTCCTAGTGGATTGCAAAAAAAAAAAGTAGGCTTTGAGGTGAGGTAAGTCTCTTTTCTAACCTTGTAAAAGGAAAATTTCCCTCCTAGGTAAACTTAATTAATATGTGGTTATTTTTCGGGGGGAGGGGGGTACGTACGTTTGAAGTGATGAGAGTATGTATGTAGCTACTATTCCTGTTATGTCCGGGTAGTTTTAGGCTTATACCATGCTTTGTGAATACCGTTATATGATTACATTTGTTGATTTGTATAGAATGAAACTAAGTTGAGGACTTCAAGATTTCATCTAAATTATTATTTTGAAAAGAATTGAGAAAATTTACGTTCTATTTATATTTAACCGCATCAAAACATATTCCACGAGCGAG
This sequence comes from Nicotiana benthamiana, assembly GCA_034376525.1. Lineage (NCBI taxonomy): Eukaryota > Viridiplantae > Streptophyta > Magnoliopsida > Solanales > Solanaceae > Nicotiana > Nicotiana benthamiana. Next base: position 108,800,459 of record CM067325.1, read on the forward strand.
CGAGGTGACTATTTAAACTAGTCTCATGGGAGCGGGTTGTTTGCATCGGTAGGTTAATAGATGCATCTATGGTTCACGTCGTTCGACCCTCCACTGCACAAAATTTACATTTATGTTGGATTGGGCCGAATGTCCTCGGCAGAATTTGTGTGGGATAGTAGAACTGGAAGCCTATTTTATAACTTGTATAAATTCATCGTTCAGAGATATCATTTCTTGTAAATGAAATAGGTGTTTTGGGTTCTTAAGTATGTTGAAAGATTTGTTCGGCTATTTCATGTTCTGAGTTGTATTTATATCTTTACATATATTATTTATTTTAAATTTTATATTATTATATTATTGGCCCTAGTAAGTGTCGAAGTCAATCCCGCGTCACTACTTCAATGAAGTTAGACTGGATACTTACAAGGTATATATTTTTATGTACTCACTGCTACACTACTTTACTTGATTGTATAGGATTTGAGGCAGGTGCATCTAGCCACTAGTTCAGCGAGTGCATTCGATCCCCAGTACGAGGCTTTCTCGGTGAGCTGTCTTTTTTAGCCGTTCTACAGCAGCTGTAGTCTCTCTTATAATTCATTTTCTGTCTATTCCTTTTCAGACAGTAGGCTAGCATTATTTTGAATATTCTACTAGATTGCCCACATACTTGTGATACCATGTTATGGTACACACACTAGTTGAGTTATGACTTTGGTTTTGCTTACATGACTTCGATTTGTATTCGTTGTTTCCACTTATTTATATTAACATTGCAATCTTCTAGATCTTTATAACAAACAAGGAAAAGTTACTACTTACTAATTTTTGTAAAAGTGGAAAATGACTAAATTGATCAGTGTTGGCTTGCCTAACAGCGGTGTTAGATGACATCACGACCTATAATGGAATTGGGCCGTGACAATAACAACGGAGTGTGCTGGCCAAATTTACTTTGAGCAGCTGAAAAGCTAATAGTAGATTTTGAAATCTTTTCTTACTTGTTTTGATAAGGTCTGATCCCGAGTGAAGGGGTACAATGATGCAAAGAAATGGTATTAACAAGAAATGCTCCTGTCGGGAAGGATAGAAGGAAGGGTTTTATTTTTTTATTTTTATTAACTAGATGTAATAATCATGACATGTATTTTTGATTTAACGTTGTGATATATGGATCATTATCTAATCTTCCCTTTTACCATTCTTATGATAATTGAAGTCCGGGTTGTTTATGTCAATTCATTGCATCTGCCTCATGACTCACTTTCGATTAGTGGTGCCATGAGGAGCTTCCACCAATATATCTCTGTCATTTTTTATCTCTACTTACCGTCGCCTTACAGTGCCCATGAGGGTTTTCACTAGTAAGACTCTCTTATTTTTTCTTTTTCTTTCATTTCCTTTTTTGTTCTTTTGTGAGCAACTTAATAGCCTTCTATGTCATGTGGCAATTATTTCTCATTGCACGATTTTCTTGGCATTCTTAAAGGATAATCAGGAGGTCTTTATTTGGAGGGTTTTTTGATAGGGTTGCAAAGAAAGGATGGCATGAAGGCTCAAAGTAGACTCAACATGATGGTTTGTACCCTTGCAACTCTTGGAATCAAAACCTTTAAAAGTGAAATAAAATCATTGCCCAAGTTCCAAATACTAGGGATTTTTTCCTTTTTTTGTTACTGTTATTTGATTGGACTGAAACGTGTAAGGCTGCCTACATATCCTTTTTAAAGGAGTTTGGCCAAATATAGTTCAAACATCTTACCTAACTATTTTTTTCATCTTTATTTTTCTTTTCTTTATCTTCGTTTTTTTTTTTCAAAACAAGTTGCCCTAGCTTTTATTTTCTAGGGACATGGACCTTTGACTGTTTTTTAAATTATTTTATTTTTTACTTTTATCACTTGAACATTCTAAGAGTTGCCTTCGTTTGTACTCTTGAGGCATGATCTTTTTATTTATTTGTTTTGGGGACTTTTGACTCTAAACATGATTCCAATAGAGGCTTGTCAAATAAAATAATACAACTTGAAAAGCGTAACAAAGGTTATAAAGTATTTGGCTAGCAAAAAAAGGGTCTCCTAGCCTTGTGAATGCCCATCATGTTAGCCATTCACAAACACGATATTGATGAACATGTTGATTTCTGGGGGTCAGCAATTCAACACATGAACGACCTTAGGGTCGGGACTCCAAACTCATAAGTCCTCAACGAGGCAACATGAAAATCACGAAACATCTCAAAGGTCGAAAGTGTCTCGAACACTCGGGGACTGGAGTCAAAATCTCAAAAATTCCACGGCCTCAGGGTCAGGATCTCCGACATCATAAGTTTCAATGAGGCAATACCAAGTTTGTGAAGAACCGCTCCCGATCCATAATACCCTCAATTACTCAGGGACTGTCGCTAATCACCATTCATTAAAAAAACTGAGGCCATAAGACCCCAAACGGACAAACTCGGTCTCGTAAGACCTGCGTAAGGCAGCAACAATATCCGTAAGACCTCAAAAGGTCGTGAATGACTTTAAATTTTGCACACGATCCATAAATAACATAATCGAGTTTTTCCAATTTTTAGAATCGAATTCCGACCCCAGTATCAAAAGGTCAACTGTCGGTCAAACTTTCCAAAAAATCTTCTTTTTCAACTTTCGCCAAAATGCGTCGAATTGTCCTATGGACTTTAAAATCTAAATCCGGAACATGCGCCTAAGTTTGAAATCACCATACGAAGCTATTGGAATCATCGAAATTCCATTTCGGGGTCGTTTGCTCAAAATCAACCCAAAGTCAGATTCTTCCGACTTAATGTTTTCAAAATTAGAATTCGCTTTCCAAATCTATTTCGAGCTTCTTGAATTTTAATTCCGACTATGCGTACAAATATTGACTCCTGAAGTGAAGCTGCTCATGGCCTCAACCCATCGAACGACGCGTTAGTGCTCAAAACGATCGGTCGGTTCATTACATTAGTAAAATCTTATCAAAGTCATTATTATGATAACTAGAGCATAATAAAATAATTTTTGTGTAACAAAAGAAAGAAAAGTGACTTTTGAATAATGAACACAAAGTTGAATGACCACCCATAAAATTTACTCATATTATTTAAAGTTGAACGTTCAATTATATAATGGGATAATCACAAATCATTCTTGCTAATTTATTAGATGTAGTAAGCACACATTTTTTAGTAGCTATTGATCAAATTTCTTAGTTATTGATAGGCAAAAAGAAGTCTTCTATGACAAAGAACAGTAAAAGTTGATGCAATAAACAGAATATGTCATTGAGTTGATATAGCAGCAGCAAATAAACCAAATTTCCTGAAGGTTAAGTTTATTACTTCACTGAAATAGTAATTTCAATATTTTGGTTTGCTTTATGGAGTGATATGCTCAAAAAGTATTTTGGATATGCTATTTTTAATACCGTCGGTTTGGATTCCATGTCCGCGCAGATACACGCACTGTGCCGTCCTTGCAATATTCTTTGCAACTTCAACAAATGTTCCAGAAAATAACAAGTTTTCTCTGTGAACTCTGTTCAACATTTGCCTCTTCTTTGGAAACATCCTTTTCGTTTATGTAACGCTGAGTTGACTTTGGAACGTCTCCCCTTTTCAATTCATCCTGAAATTAATGTATGAAAAGATAAATCAAATGAGACATCAAGAATTTACAACGTCTATTTATTACTTTTGAAGGCCATATATTTCATACAAAAAAGTCACAATAACAACCCAGTAAAATCTTTAAAATGGAATCTAGGAATATTTCATACTGCTACGTATAATATACATTTCAAAAATTATATGCTTAAATATGTTGCCCTTGTTACTATAGGCCTAAACAAAAGTGAATTTGAAATACAAACTCATGATTGCAATTCGTTCCCCTCTTGTTTTGAATAAATATATATTCCATTATGAAAGTTTTCAAAATGTTATAAAATTTATAAATTTTTAAATCTCTTTCTTGAGTGACAAATATACAATTAAATTCTCCATTCAAATAAACCATAAAGTATAATAAAACGAGGAGTTATATAAATTTCATTTGAAATAGAAATGTGTAAAAGCATACCGATGATGTTCCTAGATCATCGGCTAAGCGAAAAATTGTTGAAGGCAAACGGATTATGTCTGGGTACTTGATTAACAATTCCAATGCCTCTTTGGTAATTGGGTTGGTGACAAAGCAGACTCCGTGGATTAATGACATAGGAGTTGAAACTTAGATCCATGTATTCTTCCAGAGTTGGCTTATCTCCATTATAGTACCATCTTGCTTCTCGTAAAAAAGCTTTGCACAAATCTGCCCACTAATTAATTGACGTACATGTGTCTCAAATAGCTGATTATATATATATATATATATATATATATATATATATATATATATATATATATATATATAGGAAATTAATAAATTAAAATAGGCATATTTAATCTCTGGGACTAAAAGAATATATTATAAATACAACAATATCAATTCTTACGGATTTTGAAAGGTAGGGTAGGATGTTCATATCCTGCTCTTTAAGAATTTCATACGCTATTTCATGGATTGTGTTGAACAGCGCAAGGTAAGTTACTTTCATGTATTCTGTGTTGGAATTTTGCTTAAAAATGAGAATAGTCATTCTTCTACATTGAAAAAATGTTGAAGAGTAGCTTGGAGGTTTGCCTATATAAGGGGGCTTAAGTTATGTTTTCAAATGTGACAAACCAAATGTATTTCTAACACTTTTTGTTAGGAGAAAGTACTAAGGTTTATGTGATTGAAAGAATTTTTCACATAGTGGTCGGTTGTTGTCTTTTGACAACGGTTGTGGTTTTTCCCGGTTTTGGGTTTCCACGTTAAATTCTTGTGTTGTTTTTATTTCTCAATTTTTCTCTTTACAAAAGGGGCGGAGATCTCGGGGTTTACGGGAAAGGGTCATTTCTTTTTTCCCAACAAATGGTATCAGAGCGAGGTCGCCTAGCTTGAGGGGGGAATCTTAGTATGCTCTGTGGCCGCAGCTTTGGCTGATCTTCCACATCAGAAAAGATTTTCTGGTTCAAGAAGCTTGTAGGAGGGGAAGTTGGTGCAATTGGAGTATCGAGGCTTGTGGTGAATTCTGGCGGTTAGAATCAAGTGTGGAGGTACATGTCTAGGTAAGCTCTGGCTAGGAAAGACTTGGTAATTAAGTGGTCACGCCGGACCTACCTCACTTTCCTGGGAACTTACCTGATGTGCTGTTCACGAGCTATAGACGAGGTTCTAAGCAAGTGTTTTTCATCCACGGATATTGGTCAGCGATACGGTTACAATGGGAAGTATCAAGTTTTTTTTTTTTTTTTTTTTTTAAATGAACTGTGTAATTGTATTCATGATCAAACCATATACAGAATCCTATATAATAACTGGTTGGACATCCAGTTATAGACTAATTACATAAATCTCCTAGCCATAAGAAGTGAATGCTCCTTGTTACCTTTACACTAATCTAACAGTTTGAATGAAGATAAGCAATTAAGGAAAACTGTCCAATTGTTTAAGTCCCTGCTGCCACTTTCTATTGCTTCTACCTTTGATATGGATCAACATTGCAATCTCTTTAGCAGTTGCATCCTCATTGTATGCCATATTCTGAAATCTACTATAGTTCCTTGCCTTCCATATTAGAGCTACAACATGGATAAAAGCTACAGCAGTTATAGCTTTTTTCCATGTGTTGCTACGAGCCAGTGTGCAGATCCACTGCAGTTCCTCCTCCCAGCTATGAATGTGTCGATGTAATCCCAACCAGCAACATATACGAGCCCACAATCTTTGTGTGATACAGCATTCAAAAAACAAATGGTGGAAGGTCTCATTCTGTTGTTTGCAGAACACACATTCATCAGGAATTTGAATTCCTATTTTTTCCAAACGATCCACAGTATTTAACCTTTGTTGTGCTGCCAACCATGCAGTAATTTTATGTCGAGGAAGTGTATTTTGAACAAGCATCAGGTTCCTCCAGCTTACTCTAGCATAACTAGGCATCATGGCTACATAAAGTTTGTGAATTTGGAACTTACCTTTGTGGCATACAGCATCAAACCTTTCAGATAAGGATCCCACCAACTGATTGGTTTCCATTATGCTATCTTTACATTGAATAACTTTTCTGGTGACCCAGGCAGCTTGTTTAGGAGTAGTAGCTGCCTCAGTATCCTTCTTCTTTATGTAATAGCAGTGCACCCATTTCACCCATAAACAATCTTTCTTCCTTGCTATATCCCAAAGGAGCTTTGCTACTGCTGCTTTATTCCACAGAAAGAGGTTCATTATATTCAATCCACCAGCATTAAGAGGTGAGCACACTTTGTCCCAAGCCACCAAAGCTCTTTTAGACTTGCTTGTAGCCCCTGTCCAAAGAAAAGTTCTGCACATTGTATCAATAACCTTAATCACTTTCTTTGGGAGTATGAACACCTGAGACCAATACGATTGAATACCAAAAATTACAGACTTGATATTGAGAAATTTGATGGAAGAATCAATTTTGGCTTGTGGCAAGTTCAAGTCAGGGATATATTGATTCAATCAGGTCTACACAAGGCCCTGAAGTGAAAACCAGAAGCAGGTTCTAGCGATGATTCATCAAGCAAGAGAGATAAAGAATGGGATGATTTGGATTTGAGAGCTGCAAGTGCGATACGGTTATCATTGGCAAAGAATATCCTTGCAAATGCGCATGGAATTGCGACGGCCAAGGAGCTATGGGAAAAGTTGGAAAAGTTGTATCAAACAAAGGGAATCTCAAATAGGGTGTACCTAAAGGAATAATTTCATACATTGCGTATGGGTGAGGGTACTATAATCTCAGATCATTTGAGTGTTCTCAATGGGATTGTCTCTGAGTTTGAAGCTATTGGGGTGAAGATAGATGAGGAGGATCAAGCCTTAAGGCTCGTCTGGTCTCTTCCTTCGTCTTTTACGCACATGAAGCCAATATTGCTCCATGGGAAGGAGCAGGTGGATCTTTCAGAAGTTATCAGCACGCTCATCTCTGAAGAAAGAAGACTCAAAGGAGATGGGAGGGATACGTCTTCTGAAGGCGTATATATGTGCTACGGGAAACAAAAGGAAAAGAGGAACCCCATGAAGCGGAATGTTGTTTGCTGGAAGTGTGGAGAGCCTGGACACATGAAGAAGGATTGTCCAGCAGGTGGAGCGGGTTCGGCTACAGGCTCCAAGTCAAGTGATGCTGTTAATATGGTCTTTGATAGGGGCCCATATAACCTTATATGACCCAAAGACATGTATATCCTTATGGCATACCGCTATTTGCCATGGTGAAGGATGTGAGATTAATAGCGGAATTACACACGGGCATTGGTTTGGCAGGAATGCAAGGTGTGTGATGAAACAGTTATGTCGATAGCTGATGGACTTCCAAGGAGAGCCAATAGTGGAGGTTACACCATAATAATCAGCAAGGTGTTTTTTCGACATGAGCCGAAGTGGAAATTCTTAGAATGGTTTATTCTAAGTGGCGATACTCTTTATGGTGGAGTATGATAGGTGTTCAGCAATGTGGAGTATGACGGATAGCTGCTATGATCATTTTTAATCAAGGTGGAGTTTGTTGGGATTTTGCTTAAAAATGAATGGTCATTGTCCCACATTGGAAAAATGTTGAAGAGTAGCTTGGAGGCTTGCCTGTATAAGGGGGCTTAAGTTATGTTTTCAAATGTACCACACCAAATGTATTTCTAACACTTTTTGTTAGGAGAAAGTACTAAGGTTTATGTGATTGTAAGAATTTTTCACATAGCGGTCGGTTATTGTCTTTTGACAACGGTTGTGGTTTTTTCCCGGTTTTGGGTTTCCACGTTAAATTCTTGTGTTATTTTTATTTCTCAATTTTTCTCTTTACAAAAGGGGCGAAGATCTCGGGGTTTACGGGAAAGGGTCATTTCTTTTTTCTCAACATTCTGGAAGTTGCTCCATTGCTTTTAGCTCCTACCTGAATTTATTTATCATTATCAGAAGATATATATTTTCACATTCTAAACAACGGGAAAGTCCAGAACTAATAAAGCGGTCAATATATTATAGAGCAAGTGCATCGTTTCAGGACCGAACTTAGCTATATAGTCTATAAAATTTTAACGGACATGAAAAGAAGCAGCTAGTTAATTGTAAAGTGTAGAGATGCAGTTGCTCTCCTAATTAATTAAAATTACCTTTCTACAGCATTAATGAAGAGTTGTAACTCATGATAAGTTCCATAAACATCATACATATCATCAATGGTTGTAACAACAGTAGCAAGCTTTGTCAGCATTATTCGGCAGTGTCCTTGTTGAGGCTCAAATACTATCCCTACTGCCCAAAAGAAACACTGCGCCAATCTGTCCCTTGAAAATGGCAACTTCTCTGCTAGGCATTTCTTTTTCCACCACCATGATACTTCTCTTAATTCTTGCTGATGTGTTGAAGTCCAACTTGGCAAGCTTAAGCAGAAGAGGATTAGCGTTTGGCATTTTCTCATAAACGTTTAAGTACCACCTTGTCTCTAATCTCAACATCATCCAATGCAAAGGGAGTTCCAACGCATGGCGGATTAATGTTGCTGTTACATCTCCTCACTTTGTTCATAATTTTCAAGATAGTTTTTTAGCTCCGACTTTGTGACTCTTGTGCCGAATTTCAATCTATTTTCTGTTTCTGTAGCAAAAAATGAAGCTTCGTATAATTGCAACAATCCTTTGGTATCTTTACCAAGACTTTCCCTGAAATTACCGTCCTCAGTTTTGAAACTGCTCAATGTATCTAAACAAGAGAAAAAAATCTTGTTCATGCCTTTTATGTAAATATTTTATCTTTCGGAAGTTTTGAATATACAATGATATTATTCATATTTCTCTAAAAAAGTTTAAACCTCTTATATAATGAAAATTCTAGACAAATGAAACTTCAACTAATTAAGAGAATTTAAGATAATTTTGAAGTGGAAGAATGAATAAATAAGTAAACTAAAATTAAATGAGAAACTTTTATGTCACTACTAGAATTCGGTCAAAAATCGACCGAAAAATAGCGACCAAATTTGGTCTGTCAAAAAAAGCGACCTAAATTGGACGCCAAACTTACGAAAATAATAAAAAAACATTTGAAATAATTTAGCGACCGAAATTGGTCGCTATTTGGACGCAAAGTTAGTCAAACTGTTGACTGGACTGGTCAGACTAGCTTGGTCAAAGATATTCTGAGTTTAGCAACCAACATTGGTCGCAGCGACCAACATTGGTCGCAATAGTGGGACCCACAAAAGTTTTTTGATAATTTTATTATTATTTTATAAAACTTATAAAATGTAAATATATATAATTTAAAATTTGCGACCAAAGTTGGTCGCTAACTGCAGGATAAGAAGTTAGCGACCAAGTTTGGTCGCTAAAGCGGGACCCAGATATAATATTTTAATAAATATATATACTTATATAAAAAACTATGAATAATAAATAAATATAATTCAAAGTTTAGCGACCAAAATTGGTCGCTTAGTGAACTAGAGACCAATGTTGGTCGCCAATGTGGAACCCAGTTCCAACGATTAACTATTTTTATTTTTTTTAAATATTATATAAAATATAAATAAATCTGATTTAATTTTAGTTACCAAATTTGGTCTCTAAATTAAATTCATGTACAGTTAGTGACCAACTTTGGTCGCTAAATTAAATTAATTTAAAGTTAATGACCAATGTTGGTCTCTATATGGTCAAAATTAAAAATTACTTTTGTATTTATTATGTTAATAACATAAATGTACGTAGTTAATACTTTTGTAATACAAGGGATGATAGTACTCGAAGCGGGCGTGTGTGTCTATATATATAATATAAATACTTACGCTATACTATGCACTAAGTATAAGTGTATATGAGGTAATACCGTATCGGATACAGCTTATGTACATATAATATATATACTTAGGCTATACTATGCACTAAGTATAAGTGTATTACGTAATACCGTATCGAATACAGCTTATATATATAATATATGTAGTTACGCTATACCATGCACTAAGTATAAGTGTATTAGGTAATACCGAATCGAATACAGCTTATGTATATATAATATATGTACTTACGTTATACTTCCACATTAAGGGAAGAAAACCTACGCAGGATGGATCAGAACATTCGTGTAACTTCGAGTAAGATGGAAAAGATATTTCTATGTGGGTTTTTTGATGCGATGGAACACCTTCCAATTCACCTTGTACCCGGGGCACGACTTGGAGGTCCTGTTCAATGCAGATGGATTTATCCCTTTGAGAGGTAACGCTATAGTCTATATATAATTTTCTGTTTTATTTGAATGTTCTTGGCTAACCCGAAATTATGCAGGACAATTGGCAAATGCAAACAATTTGTTAAGCAGAGAAATAGAATTGAAGGATCTATATGCGAAGCTTATCTTGCAAAGGAAACTTCTCATTTTTATTCTTATTATTTTGAGAAAAACGTGTCATGTGCTAGGAATAGGCCCAACAGACATACAGTCGGCCTTACGAATGATCCATTATATCCGCCTATGTCCATATTCAATCAACCAGGCTGATGTTCTAAGGATGGTAGAAAGAGAAGTTTGAGTTATATGGAGTTCAAGTCAGCTACACTTCATGTGTTGCTAAATTGTCCCGAAGTAGTACCATTTCTCAAGTAATTATTGATCTAATAGTTATCAAAATAAAATATTTACTGTGATTACATCTCAATGCAACTACTAAAAATATTTAATGTGTCACAGTCACTTCGTCGGTCAATTTGGCCAAGATGTTGTATATACGGCATTTCTTAGGTGGTTTAAACAATTTGTAAGTATATCCTTAAAATATTATGTAAGTAAACAATGTTTGAAAGTTATGCTAACTTATAAATTTTTTAACAATATGTAGGTAAATGATCCAAATAATGGTGTAAATCAATTTTTAAAAGATATATCTTGGGGACCTGGGGTTGAGGTCACAACAAATTCCAAATATGTTGTGAATGTTAATAAGTTTCATACAGAGGGTTGCTCTAAAAATAAAAAAAGTAACAACAGTGGGATGTGGGTTCAAGGTGGTGATGGCAACTAAGTTGGAGATATTGATTATTATGGTACGCTCAAAGAAATAATAGAACTAGAATATTCAGGTAGGCCATTTAAGAAAATTATTCTCTTTAGATGCAAGTGATTTGATCGAAATCCAACAAGAGGTACGAGAGTTCACAATCAATACAACATTATTAAGGTTAATCATACGAGGGAATATGATCGATATGATCTTTTCATAATTGCATATAATGTTAGGCAGGTGTATTATGCTCCTTATCCATTACGGCGGAATAAGGCCGATTAGTTGGTTGTAATCAAAACTAAGGCTGTAGGTAGGGTCGAAGCCGAGAATGTGTTGGATGTTGCATATCAAAACGATATCTCCAGTGTTCACGAAATAGTTGACGAACTTTTAGAAAATGATTTGGAACATCCTGAACACATTGGAAGAAGTTGATATAAATGAAGTAAGAATTATAGAAAAAGAGGAAGAAGAATCAACTGATGAAGCTCAAACTAGTGAGGAAGGAGAATTCTCTGAAGAGGAAGAAGAATTCTCTGACGAGGAAGAATACGTCGATCAGCTTTAAAAAGGTTTCTTCGATACCTCTCGTTCATAGATAGTTTCCTTATATGTTTCAATCTAAATTATGTATTATCTTATGCAGATGATAGGCAAAAGTTGAGGTAACAATGAAGGTAGTGGTTCTCGGGGAAAAGAAAAGGCTAGGAAGCAAAAGATGAGGGTAGAAAATAGTACTTATGAATCTTTTTCACACTCTTATGATTTGCCTGTCACTATGCCACAGCCTCTACCCCATGACTATACTGAGCTGCCACAGCATCACCAGCCCTACACCTTTGTGCAGACCCCGGGTGTTTCTTCACAGGGCCATCGGACTGTGCGTCCGATATACAGTCCACCTGCCTCACAGCCACGTGCATCCCACCCAGCAGCATCACATGGATCACATCGATCCATTTTACAACCACAGGGATCAAATCCATCAGTCTCACAGCCAGTCGGGTCACAAGCCACTCGGGTCACAACAGTCAGTATCATTGCCACTTGTGATCCGTGCAGCTATGTCGCAGTCACAGGGATCACATCTATCATCATCAGCGACTCCACCTATTGGAGGACTTCACTTGTGTGAGAGTAGCTCTGACCCCCCTACTTCGTCCACACATGCCTTTGATACACATGTTTCAGACGATGATGATGCTGATGCTGATGCTGGTGAGGAGGTGAATTATAATCAGTATGGCAAGATCATCATAGTCCATGAGGGTGATAGGTAAGAGTTATTTGTTATTTTTATGTTTATTATTTCGTACAGTTTTTACTAAGATATTAATTTGTTTTATTTATTAAATTGTAGGTCCCTCCCGAGTAATATTACTACGAGGATAATCACCAAAGCAACTAAAAAGCTTTATGATGCCCCTTATGCGTCTTGGCGTGAATTCCCATTCTCACTAAAGGAGGCAATTTTCAATGAACTTAAGGTATAAATGTTCGTTTAAGCAGTATAATTATTTATATTTAGGATATTTCCATATAATATTTAACTTTTGAAATACAGAGCAAGTGTGTATAGGAACGCCAGTATAGCACGGACGTGGCTGCAAATTTTAATCTCAAAGCTCGCAAGCGGTTGTCGCATGCTTTCTCCATAGCTAGACGGCTGAATCAGAAGCCTGGCTGGTTGCTTCAGGAGTATTGGGATGATTTGCAAAGGCAATGGCTTACTACACAGTTCTTACAGAAGAGTGAAATGGGTAAGAAAGCTCGGGCGTCTGAGAAGGGAGGATCCTTGCACACCGCAGGTGCAAGGGGACAATAAAAAGAAGAATGGTACGTAATTGCCTAATATATTTTAATTTTCAAAGTATATCTATTCTATTTATTAATTAAAATTTATGAGTTTCAGGAAAAGAAGTTGGATCGTTCGATGAACCAAGATGAGCTATTCAAGGAGACTCATATTGTGAAGAAGAAGAAAGAGACAGATGACGAAAGGTGGGTCGATGGACGTGCCTCGAATGTACATGTAAGTTTTCACTTTTCATTAAATATTTTCATTTACTTTTATATAAATTTGAAATACTAATTCAATTTACTTTTTCTTATATGATTGCTTCAAAGTTGAAGCTGATGAATTCATACGCAGCCATCCACCAAGTGAGTCGGGCGAGCCATTCCAACTTTCGGCCGAGGATATTGAAAGACTATGGACGCGGGCTACAGGTGGTCCAAAATGCGGGAAGGTATACAGCCTTCCTACTAAGACATTCCATCGCTATAGGTGTGGAATGCAAGGAATAGGGACTTCCTCGCAACCCGAGCAACCTGATGGGGAGATCCTCTCCTCTATATGGGAGACTGTGTCAAAGCTCACATCCAAGCTAGAAGAGTCCAAGAAAAGAGAAAAGCTGATAGATGCTCAGTATGTTGGCGTGGTCACTCAGTGCCATAACATGCAAGAGCAGATAAAAAATCTCCTATCTGGATATTTTCGATTCTCCGGTCTCGGCCATCATCGCCAGAGGCTGCCCGTCCCCGTGCTCGTTTGTCCAGTCCTCCAAGTGGATGTTCCTCCCGTCCTCCCCGTGATCACTCTTCCCGTCATCGACAAGTAGACCCTTCTCGATAACATGATGATGATGATGATGAAAGTTCATCAGACGGTGATGATATTGATGTACCAAACAACGAATGAATTGTAGACAATTTGAACTAGACAAATACAATTTGTTTTCCATTGGGTTGTAATAAGAGTTAACATAATAGCTTGGCAGTTTGAATGTTTTCCATTGGTATTTCTATTGAAATTAACACTTTTTTTATTTTAATGTAGCTTTTAATGTTTTTTTATTGTTGTTGAGTTATTGTTTGGTATTATTGTTGTAATCGTTGTTTGAATTTTTGTTGTTGTTGCTTGTTAGGGTTTTGGTATGGCTGGCAGGTGGTATAGCTTCAAAAACAGGCAATTTCTGCCAAAATAATACACAGAAAAGCGACCAATGTTGGTCTCTATTTGGTCGCTTTTCAATTTTAAAAAAATCTGGAAACTAGCGACCAACTTTGGTCGCTATTTTCCCAAATTTCTTAAAAAAGCGACCAACGTTGGTCGCTATCTCATTAAAAAAATCTGCTAATATAGAGACCAAATTTGGTCGCTATTTTTTAAAAATTAAATTAAATTCATGTAATTAGGGACCGAAGGTGGTCGCTAAGCTAATAAAATAAATAAATAATTGAATAAAATAGCGACTAACAATGGTCTCTAGTTTCCATATTTTAAAATATAATTTTTGGATTAGAGACCAAAGTTGGTCGCTTTTTAACGATTAATAATAAATAAATAAATAACTCTTTTTTATTTAGAGAGCAACTTTGGTCGCAAAATTGATATTATTAATTAATATAGCGACTAAAGTTGGTCTCTATAGTCAACATCCGGAAAAATGGGTCCATTTAGAGTAGAGACCAAAGTTGGTCGCTAATTAGCGACCAACTTTGGTCCCTAAATAAAATGTATCATCAATATAGCTACCAGACCACTTTGATCGCTTTTGCGGTCGCTGTTTCCCGAATTTCTTGTAGTGTGTGATGATTTATAACAATTAAATGAAAATACGAATAGCTACATGTTTAAAGTGCAAGGAAATTACTACTCATTGTTCATATATTTTACTAAGTAATTATATTCATTTCTTATTCGTGAGTTTCGAAAGATACATGTTTCAAACAAATTGTTCTCACTTTTAATTAAAGGTGTGAAAACTTTTTTTAAAGATAATATGTTCCCCTTCTTTTTAAAATTTCATAAAAATTATGCTCAAAAACTTTTTATTTATAATTTCATTTACTTTTAATAATTATATTGTTGTATACTTAGTTATGAATATACCACAGAGGGCGCAAACGTAATAGTACAAGGGGTAAAATTTTGATTTTAAAGGGGATCTATCTTGAACAGAATCATATAATTATATGGATGTTTAGATAAAGCTAATCATCATTGCAGGTGCGGCTTCACATGTATTATGTCTACGTCCATGTCAACGTCCCCAGATTTTTATGCTCCATTTCATATAAAGTAAAGTAGTTTGACTCGGCCAGTGGCATGCTAAGATACTCCATGACTATTGCAAATAAAAATGGGGATACTGGATCATCTTGTCTGAGGCCTTTTATCAGCTTTAAAAGGTTCAGTTGTTTCCTCATTTGTCATCACTGTATAACTTACTGTTTGAATACACTCCATGATCCAGTTAGTGAATCTGGTTGGAAATCCCAATCCCTCCATTACCTGTTGCAAGAAGATCCATTCAACAGAATCATAGGCCTTCTGAAGGTCAATTTTTATCATGCATCTAGGAGTCACATGGGTTCTGGAGTAGTTTTTGATCAACTCATGAGCCAGTATGACATTGTCTGCAATCTTCCTGCCTGGGATGAAACCAACTTGGGCTTCACAAATGATGCTAGACATGACTTTCTGTATTTTGTTGGCTAAGATCTTGAAAATCATTTTATATAAAACTGAGCAGCATGCAATTGGTCAATATTTTTTTACTGTGGTTGGGTTAAGGACTTTGGGGATTAAAGTAAGAGTGGCACAATTTACTAGCTTATACATCTTGGTAATCTGGAAGAAGTCCTTGATTGCACCTATGATCTGCTTGCCAATGATGTTCCAGGTCTTCTTGAAAAAAACTGCATTATATCCATCAATTCATGGAGCTTTGTTATCCCCAATTGCCTTTAAACTCTCAAGAATTTCAAGTTCTGTAATAGCAGCACTTAACTCTTTCTTCTGTTGATATGTTAAGCTAGGACCATTAGCCATATACAATCGGTTTATGGCTGGCAGAGAAGAAGCATATGTACCCATTAATGACTTATAGAAGTCAATGATCTCCTTTTTAATGTTAGCATGTGTAGTAACCTTGAGACCCCATTGCTGTAATAAGCTCTGTGATATGCTTATATTGGTTTCTTTCTTTCAGGACAGCAGAGAAATACTTGTTGTTAGAGTCCCCAAGTTGAATCCATTTTGCTCTGGCCTTCTGTTGTAAAATACTTTCTTCAATCGAGGACCATCTTTCCAGCTTCAATACTATTTCTTTCTCTATAAGTTGCAGCTCATCAGTGTATGCCAGTGCCATCTGATTCTGGATGTCCTTCAACTCTTGTCTGCTCTGATTAATGTTCTTATAATCTTTAGTGTTTAAAGACTTTAGAGGGCCTTTCAATGATTTGAGTTTGGACCATACTGATTTCATAGAAAACAGATTGTTGCTGTGCCAGTTGTCTTTGACCAGATGCTGAAAGTCTTCATGGTTAGCCCATGTATTGAAGAATCTGAAAGGAATCTTCCCTTTCCTAGTAGCTTCTGCCAATGTGATTATCATAGGATTATGACCAGAGATTAGGGGATGATCATATACAGTTTGCACATGACTTCAGTTGATCATCCACTCATAGTTGCCAAAGACTCTGTCCAGTCTGCTACATATTCTATCATTGCATGTCTGCCTATTTGTCCAGGTGAAATAATCCCCTTTCCAAGGTAGCTCTGAAAGTACAGCATGTTGTATGCATTGAGTAAACTCTTGAATCTCTGAATGCTTAACATGATTACTTGACTGTCTATCACTGGCATATAGGACAGCATTGAAATCTCCAGCAACTAACCAAGCCTCAGTTATAGCAACAGAGTAATCCTGCAATTTTTTCCATAGAGATCTTCTCTTGTCCATCCCATTATAGCCATATACCACAGTTAGATAGCAAGTGACATCCCCAGAAATGTTTCTAACTCTACAGTGAATCAGTTGGGCCTCCTCCTAGATACCAGTGACTGTGCGGAACTTTGTATCCCATAAAATCCATACTCTACCCTTTATAGAACCCTGATAATTTGTGAGGATACCCCAGCCAGGAATCAACAGCTTAGCAATTGTTCCTGCATTTTTTTCTTTAACCTTAGTTTCTACCAAACCAACAAGGTTGATGTTATTTCTTCTTATATATTTCCTAACTTCTTTTTGCTTATACCTTTTTATTTATACCCCTAATATTCCAGACTAACCACTTCATTGACAATTGCTAGGTCCTCCTCCATATCCTGGAGGAATCTCAACTCTACTATTGGACATTGCATCAAAATGATTGCTAACAACAATAGGGGATAAAGGTGGGAAGTTGGTGAGGTTGAATTCAGGGGTTTGAACTTGCTTCCCTTTCTCTTCCTGCTTATTTTTTCCTGTCACCAGCGTTGGGGGTCATTAGGCTCTTTATGAAATTCACTGCTCAGCCTTGTCTCATGTTGTTCAGTTTGTTGCAATGGTACCTCATGTTGATTATTACCAGTTTGGACTGGAGCCTTGGTTCTCCATTCCTGAATCACTTTAGTCTTCTTCACTTGAGGAGGCTGGTGTGGTTTCTGATTCAGCAGATAGTTATGCCCAACCATTAGATATTTCCCACAGTAAGATGGTTTCCAGTCATAAACCACTTCTTGTAGAAATTTCCTCATATTAGCATCCATTAGCCATATTTCCCTCGGTAGCTCTTTGGTAATATTCATCTCTATGAGCATTCGAGCATAGGAAACTCTAGATTGTTTGGTTGTACATTCATCCGCGAAGATAGGTTTCCCTAACACACTGACAATTCTACTTATGGATCTCATTCCCCAACAAGACATGGGAAGTTTAGGGAATTTGCCCATAGTGGAATATCAACAGGGAAGTCTTCAGTGAAGTCAAAATCTGGAGTCCATTGCTTAAGAATCATAGATCTGTTTGTAATAGAATAAGGACCAGCACACAGGATTTCTTTGGCATCATCAATCGTTCTGAACTTGACAATGTAATATCCTTCCCCATGATAAAATAAATCTGGCTCTGGTACATGTGCCCAGTGGAGGTTGATGAATCTCTTCCTCGCATTGTACCCAGGACCATCCCCTAAAATATACACAATTAGGGCACATTTCCACTTATTCTCCTCCTCTTCCACCTCTGCTTTGTTCAGCTGCCCTATTGGTTGACCTTCAATCATTACCGGAGGTATGTATTCTAGAGCCATACCATTAGAGCCAAATCTGTTTTTCTGAAAGAGATTAGCCCAATTCCGCTTTTGTACCTCTGTTTTGTTTGAGATTTCCTATGCTTGCTCCATTACTACTTTCGCTGGTTCAGTTTGGACTGGCATAAGCTTCTGCATGTATCCACTTTCACTGGTTATCTGCTTCATCAGAGCTAACGCTGCTTCAATCGAGACTGGATAGCTTTGATTCCTCCCCATTAACCCATTAGGATGTTGCGAACTCATACAATTCTCACTGTCGCATGAAGGATCGACAGGTTGCTCAGCTGCAACAGTGGTGGTTGGATTCTTCGTCGATGATTGGTTAATGGTTGTTATCATTCTCTCTATTATTGAAATCGGAATCTTCTGTGGTCGTCCCCTACCTCGACCCCTCCCTCTCGCCATGGCTACGAGCTCGGCGTACGTTAACTAACGTGCGCCAACCCAATCCTTCTTGCATCTCATTTTCTTATTACTTGACTAGCTTTTGTTTTTCTTTTTATTTTTTATTATTGAAAAGTTTAATACTATAAAAAATATTTTTATTTTCCTTCATAATTACATTTTCAAATTGGGATGGGCTAATATAAGAATCTAAAAAGGCAAAAAAATATTTGTTTTAATGTTGAAAACAAATAGTTACTTTTTTAATTAACTAATTAGAATTCAATTCAATTGAACTACGCTTAAGTCCTAATATTTAGGAGTTTAATATTATTCAAGATTAAAAAAATTTATTATAATATGTTTATAAATACGATAATAATTTATTTGCATATGACTTTCTAGATATCTTTTAATATATGAGGTGTTTGATATTAAAGATAATAAACATGAGTAATAACGTTGCAGTCTCTAAATTCAATTACTGTGGTAGGACTCTAAGCAACTGCGCATCATAGTGAAGGCTGATATTTTGACAGAGATGAAGGAATTCCTTCATCGTCAAAAGCAATAGCTCATTATTTTTTATGGCCTTCATTTTGTACGGCAAGGAAGATTGATGAGGAGTGTTATGACATTTGGTTGGTTGCGATACTAATAAAAAAATATCTAGAATTAATCTCTCAAAAAGTTATATATGTATTCTTAGTTGTGCTTAACATGCTTTATTTTAACAGCAATAAATTTTATTATAAAATTTCTATCTTTCTTTTCAAACTTAATACAATAATTGGAGGGCATCAAATTGGAAGGCGTTTAATAGTATTGGAGTTATACGATATTATCCGTGCAATAAAAATTGAAGTTGAAAAGATAGAAGGCAAAGAACGTATCAAAAAGACCAAAAAAAAAAAGGAAACATTGAAGACCTAATAACCTATAAAAAATTAAAAATTAAAAATTAAAAAGTAAAATATTTTTCTTTCAACAGTATAAGCGTTAACTCTTTTTATTGTGCCAAAATTACAATTTGGTATAAATACGAAGCAGTTTGTGTTGATATAATATTTAATATTCAGTTTAAATTTTTTAATTGAAACTATTTTAATTCGATTAAAATATGATATTGATATTATTTATATGAGGAAAAATATATTATCAATAATATTTTATTATTGACGCAATAAACACGTGCAACGTATGTATACTAAAACAAGTAGGTATAAAAAGTAAAATGATAGACATAAAGTGGAGATTTAATCTTTAAGCTATTTACAACATAAACATCCAATATAGCATCCAATATACAAACAATGCGATTCACAACATGAGCATCCAATATAGAAACTATTCATAACACTCACAAACTCTACAACTATCATCATTTGTCTTGGAATATACAGCACTATAGTGACTCTTTCTTTTGTTTTTTTTGGTAAGTTTTTTTTTGGTAATTATAGTGACTCAGATTAACCAAATCAATTTTTTATTTTTTAAAAGTATCTCTTTATATTTATAAGTTTTCTATGCAGAACCACCCTTTTGGAACAAACATGCAGTTTACAAATACATGCGTTGTTCCAAAGAATATTAATGAAAACTAAATAGACATGACCGGAACTTTGTGTCGGCCTTCATTACAAACTACTGAATATAAATGCCTCGTCATTCATGGACCTTTACTACAAACCGGGCTTGTATGTATGGTCTTAGCTGTAGATTGCAGTTACGAGTTCACTAGATTTGACAGCTTGGGATGAGTGTGATTAAAGAATATTAATCAGAGGATTCATAAAAAGGATATAACATAAATCTCTTTCAAAAAAAAAAACTAAAAACTGATAAGATTACTAGAATCCACTTTTGCACCATGTGTTATCAATTTTCTGTCAGTCGTATCCTATTACCTTGCTCTAAGGCTGTTAGAAGTAAAAGAACAGGAGTCCGAAATCGAAATGATTATTTTTTGGATTCAAAAATCTTTTTTAATGTTAAAAGAAGTTATATTTCTACTTATTTCGCATTAATTTACTGCGAATTAAGTTAACGGAATTTTTTCCGTTAACGTAACTCGCATAAAATTACTGCGAATTGATAAAAAAAAATTAATGCAATTCACAGTAAATTACTACGAATTGAGTTGAACGAGGCGTCTCCTCAAATTCTGGGCCAGACCATTTTTTTGAATTGTATTCCGCAGTAAATTATTGCGAATTAGGCTAATTCGCAGAAATTTACTGCGAAATGGCCATTTAAATGTTCGGTCGTTTTCCTTAACAGACCCATCCACCATTTTTATAAACAAACATTGTCCCCTTTCTGATCCCCCTCCCCACCCCGTTGTTAATTTAAAAAAAAAATTTCAGCCCTAGCTGGACTTAAGAACAAGGAGTGTAGGTCTCACACACTGTTGATTGGTTTCGATTCCGTATTTCGCGTGAAAAATTTTGAATTCCAAAAAATTACATCGAGGTAATTCAATTTACGTTATGGCGAAACTCGTATATTTATGCATATTAATATTGTTTAGTATGTTTACATGTAAATTTATGTTATTTTTGTAGTCTTTAATATACCGGATTGATATATTTGATACCCGAATTTATGTATCATATTTGATTTATATACCTGAAAGCATGTTATTTTTTGTGATAAATATATAGCCTTGTACTGTAGTAAAATATAGTGATTTTTAGCATAGTAAAATATAGTGACTTGTAGTGTAGTAAAATATATCATTTTAGCAAAATAAAATATAGCCTTTTAGAGTAGTAAAAATGTAGTTTTTTAGAACCTTGTTCCATAGTAAAATATAGTGCCTTGTAACGTAGTAAGGATAACTCGGTGCTACGGGGCTTATAAAATGAAGCTTGAACTCATATATAATTATTCTGTCCAATTTAAAATTTTATAATAAACTAAGAAAATTCTAAAAATGTTAAAATTGAGAATTATAATAATTAACGATAACTCGGTGCTACCGGACCAAAAAAATAAAGTCTGAAACCCATACATAATTATTCTCTCCAATTCAAAAATGAAATCTGGAACCCATATATAATTATTCTCTTCGATATTAATTATTATTTTTAATTTAAATGTGTAAGGTAAGAAAATTCTAAAATTGTTGAACCCATACATATGACGGTGGTACTTGACTGTTTAAATCAAGTCTGGAGCACCTAGATGACTATTTTCTCCAATATTTATCATAATTAATTGTTTAATTTATTAAAATAACACAATCAATTAATTATGTAGAACAATTTTATTTTAGTTGCGTTTGAACATCAATTTTACTTATATAATACATCACAACTACCAACATTGACAACCTAAAATAAAAATAAATAGTAGAACTAACGAAATAACTTGACAAAGAAAATATGAAGATTGACTAACGAAAACAATTAACATGTCATTCTTTGGGAACAACCAGGTAGTATTCTCTCCTTCAACCAAAATAGCTTCTTTTCGATCTTCTTTTTATCTTTTTCTACCTCCTCTAATTTCGCCTTGAAGTCTTCAATTTCTTGCTTGGATTGGCGCTCTCTATCTCACTGCCCCGTACACACTCCATGAAGATAGTACAACTTGTCTCTGTAGTATTCCTGGTCACATGGTTTATCTACCGATACCTTAAAGTTGCATATAGGTACATCAGGCTTCCTATAAAACTTGTTCAAACAACCCCAATAGCGTCAGCCAGCTTCTTCCCAATGACTATACATCATGGTCTTAGCTCCACATTCGCAATTCGGGGCATGAAGGGGGCGTTGAGACATTTCTTGCTGGAAACTTTTGGTATATTGAAAAGCTATATGATAGGTTGTTGTTAAGTGTTGAAAATAACTTGAAGGCGCTTTTATTTGTAGTGAATAAGTTCCAACAATCACAGTATTATACTACGAATTCCATGCACATTTTTCAGGAAAAAAATAGCTTTTTTCACATGGGTTTGAACCTTTTCAAAATGACATGACAACTCAACAATACGTAGTATTATACTATCAATTACATGCACATATTTCGGGAAAAAATAGATTTTTTCACATGGGTTTGAATGTTTTCAAAATGACACGACAACTCAATAATACATAGTATTATACTACAAATTACATGCAATTTTTTTCGGGGAAAAAATAGCTTTTTCCACATGAGTTTGAACCTTTTCAAAATGACTTGACAACTCAACAATACGTACTATTATACTACGAATTACATGAATATTTTTCGAGTAAAAAATAGCTTCAAATTTTAACACTAGTGTTCTTTGAAAACAATAATAAGGTGATTAGTAGAACAATATATTTATTTAAACGGGTTAACCAAAACATAAACACTAGAAACTTAAACACCCAAACAGTATAACTAGTACAAACACTAAACAAGGCAAACACAAAGAGCAAACTACTATGCTTATCACGTAAAAGCTACTCCTTAATCAAGATCCACTTCCGACAATTTTCTCCCACCACTCGAGTTGGTCTTTCAGCCCCTCTTTTCTCTTCTTCTACCTCATTCAGCTTGGCTTTCAACTCCTAAATTTGTTCGTTGGTTTGGCGCGCTCTTTCAGCTTGCCTAGTATACCTACAATGAAGTTTATAAATTTCTTCTTTGTAGAACTTGATTCTACACTCTTTATCAAACCATACATCAAATTCACATGTGGGCTTGTCTGGTTGCTTGTCACGCTTGTTCGTACAACCCTAGTAGAGGCGTCCACCTTCTGGCCACCATTCGTACAAGCGACATTTTTCTCCACAGTAGCACCTTGGGACATAAACGTGTTGTCCAGACATTTCGTAAAGAGAAATTTTGATTGTTAAGTGCAAAAAATAAGTAGCGTTCAACCGTTATTTACAGTCAAGATCTCGTACTATACGCAGTAATATACTGCGAATTAGTTTAAATAGGGCTCTCCGACCCAGGAGACCCGATGATCTTTGGGATTTTATTGTTGGCCATCTTTTTCACGAGCGCGTAGTACACATCCTTCAAGATACGGGATTATATCCCATTTTTAAGCTAGGACGGATGCAGCTAAATTGGTCACTCATCACGGACTTGGTGAAGCGGTGGCGACCGGCGACACATACATTTCATTTGCCCACGGGAGAGGCTACTATCGCCTTGGAGGATGTCCAGGTGTTATACAGACTTCATATAGACAGACGCGCCTTGACACTGCCCGACTACATTAGAGGAGCATCACGTGCACAGTTGGCGGAGCTAATGGGGCAGTGGACTGGACTTAGACCTGAGGGTCGGTAGGGGGCGTTCGCGTTGCTTTATCGGCCATTAGAGATCATATGGCGGATTTTCACCCTGATATTACCCACCAGACGGAGGATCTCTGGATATCCAAGTACACACGTTGTGCGTTGCTCTTGTTCTTTGGGTGTGTCTTGTTCCGGGACACTTCGGGAAATAAAGTAGCATGCGCTTCATTCATCATATAGTAGACCTGGGTCAGGTATCCCAGTACAACTAGGGTGCTAGTATACTGGTGTACCTATATAGGAGCATGTGTCGGGCTAGCATGGGTCTAGCGTTGATATATGCGGTTTTCTCCCCCTCTTACAGGTGACAAAATTTCCAAACATTTTGTTCTTTACTTCAAATTCGATATCGATAAATGACACATAATTATTAAATCAAAATTTTATATTAGGTTTGGGCCTGGCAGCGGATCATGCCGTTGCAGCCACCTACACCAGCACTTCCGCCCGGTCAGCATTATCCATTTCTCCCTCTAGCTATCAGATGGATTGCGCAGCGTTGGCTATATCGAGGGAATGAGGCTCACCAAAATCTCCCCCTCCTCAGGGATGTCTTAGATATGTTGGCGGACGGACAGGTAAATATGTACCGACAAGTGGTTTTTCTGAACTGAGTTGTATTTTGCGTACTAACATTTATGTTATTATTTGGGAGTTCATCTGGATGCCATATAGCATTGAGTTGCTTGTTGAGCTACCAGCTTGTTGCTCAGTCGACCGGATTATTTGGAGCACCTCCGTCTCGATGATATTCTGGGATTAC
The DNA here is from genome assembly GCA_034376525.1 of Nicotiana benthamiana. Lineage (NCBI taxonomy): Eukaryota > Viridiplantae > Streptophyta > Magnoliopsida > Solanales > Solanaceae > Nicotiana > Nicotiana benthamiana. Next base: position 108,825,071 of record CM067325.1, read on the forward strand.
AATGAGTATCATGCCACGGAGCGTGTCCTTCGACAGTTTGGCCGGCCACAGACTATACCGAGGGAGCCCGTATGGGTTTCCACTCACTACCAGCGTGATGATCGTGGCAACATGGACGGGCAATATGCAGAGTCGCTACAGCAGCAGCTAGTCGGTTGGGACGACCGATCTGAGCGTATCCCAGCACCACCTATGATATTCCAGGATGGCACTATTCATCTGTATCCTGAGTGGAATTGTCGTCAGACCCGACTAATGATCGGGAACCCTGTGCATGTACTGGGCGAGCGTTACAGAGGCACGAGGCACTGGTATGTTTTTTGGCTTGTTAACGTGTTATAATATTAATATAGCATTATTTATTACAACTTTAAATGTATCACAGGCTATTGGTCATCATCGCTTCTATCAGTTGGGACAGCAGATGCAGCAGCGTACCGACATCCCTGAATTGGTAGACTTTGGCCGGCAGGTAGAACAAATGGCTCGCCTAACACTGTTGTAGGTGAGAGATGCCGAGAGGTCTGACCACGAGGCTCAATATGCGGTGCCAGAGGCGTACCAGCGGGGTAGGCCGGTCCTACGAGGCGGGGGTGCCCCTCGAGGAATGATTGCCCCACGAGCCAGGGGTGCTAGACGGGGTCGCAGGGGACGACAAGGAGGTGGTCAGCAAGGTGGAGTTGAGGTACCTGTCGACCTACCTGCAGAGGGACATGACGAGGCCCTTTGGCTTGAAGGGCTTGGAGATGATCAGCAGGGTTATATTCCTCATGCAGACGAGCCTTCCAATAGCATGCCTTCGTATAGCCTTAAGTTATCGTTGCCAGTATCGCAGGTCACCCCATCAGGAGCGTTGTCGATCATGAGTACTTTTGACGCGGATGTAGATCAGTACTTCGCATGCCAGTCTTCCACAGCTGATGATCGGCCGATCCGGGACGAGGATGGCGGGCGCAGGTTGAGTTATCCCCCATCCCCGGTGGTTCAGGTACATCTATCACAGGCGAAGGTATGTTATTATTACTTTAGAATTTCAATTTGTTTTCTTTTCTTTAATATGACATCAATGATTAATTTTTAATTTTCTTATGAAGTCTTGTCGCAGCCCATCTTCGAGGCAACTACAGTAGGTGATGAGCACATCACGGATGCATATACCTAGAAGGCCGAGAAGACCACGGTGAGTAAATACTTATTACTTAACACATATATCAAACTAATACTGTTTTCAGATGCTAATTTGTTGCTGGTTTTGTAGGTTGTTGACGGCCCTACGGTCTATTCTACTGATCCTGCCAGTTGCGGTGTCGATGCGGTTGCACATACTCCGATAAAGAGGCGGCTAGATGACGATGATCCAGATAGTGTACCCGGCCGACGGGAGATGCAACTCAAGCCAACATCGACATTAAAGCACACTGGCTACGCGATGCATTAATTAATTTTGTTTGCAATTTATGTAAATAGTGCATTATGTAAATACTGTTAATAATTATATGGGAGCAACAACTTTATTTTAATTGTGTTTGAACAGCAATTTTACTTAAACAGTACATCACAAACACTAATATTGACAACCTAAAATAAAAACAAAAGTACACCTAACTAAATCACTTGACAAGGAAAACATGAAGATACATTAAAACACTGAACACGTATTGCCATTGCTTAGTTAGTACCACCTAGTAATCTCTGCTTATGGAACGTTTTTCCCAATTTTTTGTTCTCTTCTTCCACCGCCTTGATCTTCGCCTTCAAATCTCCAATTTCTTGCCTGGATTGGCGCTCTATTTGCCACTGGCTCCTAAACACATCTTGAAGATGATATATCTTGTCCTTGTAGTATTCTTGTTCACATGGTTCGTCAACCCATACCTTAAAATTGCATATAGGTACATTGGGTTGCCTATAAAACGTGATCATACAATCCCAGTAGCGGCGTCCAGCTTCTTCCCAGTCATCATACATCATGCCCTTAGTCCCACATTCGCAATTTGGGGTTCTTTGAGATATTTCTTCAGTTACGTCTTGGTTTATGGAAAAGCTAGATTAAAGGTTGTTGTTAAGTGTTGAAAATAACAAGAATCCGCTCTTTATTTATAGGCAATATGTTGAAACAATACGCAGTAATATACGACGATTTACATGCACATTATTTGAGGCAAAACAGCTTTTTTCACATGGTTTTCCTCCTTTCAAAAACGACATGACAGCTCAACAATATGCAGCAATATACGACGATTTACGTGCACGTTATTTAAGGCAAAAATAACATTTCAACAATATTTTTATTGGAAAAGGGGAAACACAAATACAAACACGATAAATGTAAAGATACAAACAGAACAACTTACATCATACGCCATACAAGTTAAACATAAATTTAAAGTGTACGCTTATCACGTAGAAGACACTACTTAATCACGATCCGCTTACTATAATTCTCTTCAACCACTCGAGTTGGTCTTCCAGCCATTTTTTTCTCTTCTTCTACCTCATTGAGTTTGGACTTCAACTCATCAATTTGTTGGTTGGTTTGGTGTTCGTGTATCGCTTGCCTCATACAAGCACAATGAAAATCATAAATGCGCTCTTTGTAACTCTTTTGTCCACACTTTTCATCAAACCATACATAAAATTCACATGTGGGCTTGTCTGGTTGCTCGTCAAGCTTGTTCGTACAACTCCAGTAGCGGCGTCCACCATCTGGCAACGATCTGAACAAACTGCATTTTTTTCCGCAGTAGCACCTTGGGACATAAGCGGGTTGTTCAGACATTTTATAAAGAGAAATTTTGCTGATTATTAAGTAAAAAAAACAAGTAGCATGAAATCGTTATTTATAGTGAATATTTCATACAATACGCAGTATTATACTGCGATTTACGTATTCAATTATTCTGAAAAAAAATTGCTTTTTCCACATGCGATTTTCAGCTTTTTCAGGAAGACATGACAACGCAATAATACGTAGTATTTAACTGCGAATTACATATTTAGCTTTTCACATGCTTTTCCAAAACAAACAAGTTTAATATTGGAACAACCATATCAAATTATAACGTTAAAAATAAGATGAAATTTGGAATATTCTTTTATTTCATTAAATTGAAACTTACGCAAGTACAAACTTGAATATAAAGAAAAAAATCAAAATGAAATACTAGGGGTTTTTGCGACAGTTCGGTACGTTAGACGAACTTGTACCGGGGTTACCACCGCCTCGCACACTGGCTGAAGGACATTTACGACGGTTGTGTCCTGTTTGCGAGCATATGCCACATTACGCGCATAAACTGTGTCACCAACATCCATTTGGTTTCGTATGTGCATTCTCTTTTTCACTTGTAACTTGCGCAAATAGTCCTTGTTACTTATCATCTTAAAAGGTTCCGGCAGCCAATAATGCTCAAAACCTAATGGCTGAAACTTTCCACTATATATGTCTACATATGCAGCAACACTGTATTTCCTATCAATATAGTTTGTTACCCCATATCCAACTTGCTGAAAGCACTTCAACGCATGTGCGCACGGCATGTGGTAGATGGTCCATTTTCCACACGAACACAACCTTCTATTTTCATTCACCGTACGTAGATTATTCCCATTGTGTCCGCTAATAGATGTTTTAACTTCAAAAATATCTCGTTCGTGATCGTACTGAAGAAATGAATGCCACTGAGCTCGCCTCCTCGACCTTTCAAATCTTCTCATGGGTATTGGCATAAATTTAACGCCCCGGTTCATCAATGTTGAGGCAGCTGTATGCCTTTCAACAAACATCTTCGCGCTCTGTTTGAATGTCATGCGAACCATGGCAGTGACAGGCAGTCCACGGGCAAATTTCAGCATGCCGTTGAATGACTCCGACACGTTTGTAGTTAAGGCTTCCCATCGTCTGCCGCCATCAGCATGAAATGTCCACATATGAAGCTCATGCCCCATAAACCAAGTATATGCTCTTGGTTCTATCTGCCGGATCGCTTCCGTGCGCCTACTGAATTTGCATTGCTGGTGCTCAGTTGCAGCATCCACATTAAGTCATGCAAGGTCTTGTCAAAAAATTTCTTCTGAAAATTGGCCTTCAGGTGCCGCACACAGTAACAGTGGTATGCATATAGTTCCTGTCATGCAGGCAAGTGACGCACAGAACTTAAAGTACCACCATGCCGATCAATTACACAAATATATGAACGCTGTTTGACACCGTGCTGCTTCAAGTGGTTCAAAAAAAGGATCCACGTCTCTTCGCTTTCGTTGACACATATGGTAAAGGCTAATGAAAATATTTGTCCGTTGGCATCTACATCAACTACAATCAAAAGCTTAATATCATACTTTCAATAGACATGGGTACCGTCTATGGAAATAACAGGACGACAATACACAAAACCATCAATTGCCTGTTTAAATGATCAGAACACATAGTTGAAAATATATTCGAGTCTGTCCGGACTCCGCTCACGCCTTCATTCAACAACATTGCCGGAGTTAAAGTGTTGCAATGCGGCCATGTTCCTGGGCAGATTTGGAAAAGACTTATCCCAGCCGCCATAAATAAGTTCAAAGACACATTTGCGGAGATATGCCTTTCTTTTAGTTACAGTACAACCATTATGGGAGGCTGTGATACACTATTTAATCTTGAACCCAATGGACAATTCTAAAATCAAGACAAGAGAAATCAAGTCGACATCCAAGTTGAAGTGATTCACATTGTATGTGTCCATTTCACATCTGTGCTAGCTAATAAATTTACCCACTTTTCACAAACTTGATTTCTTCTTGGTGGCACGCAGCATCCAGTGACAACCCATAAAAAATCTACAGCATACAGCCTTTCATTTATCCGTAGTTGACTCAACTACAGTCATCTCACGGCACTCTTTTATGCTGTAGATTTTTACAGCCCTAACTAGGCCAGCTTTATCGGGGAAATACATGCCCTTAGTCAAAACAGATGGCCTGGACTCATCCCACATTTGTGACCGAAATTCATCATCTTCTCTTGTGAGGGCATCCACGTTCGGCATGCTTGGCAAATTATCAAGGTAGGGGATATTCCTCTCATGAAATGGCACGTGGGACTCGTACACTCTAGGTCGCACGGGAGGTGGAGGAACATGCCCTCTCGCCAGTTTAGGTTCAACATTCACTTCCTCTTCCTCATCACCAACCTCAGAAGGGAAGGGCGTGTCATCCCTAGACTCATCCGCATTATTGTCGTAGTCACTATCATATTTCTGACTCTGCGCATCAGCCAAATCACGAGTAAATACGTTGTCTATGGGAAGCTGTATGAGGTCAGGAGCTTCAAAGAAGCTGGTTTTCACTGCACAAAAATAACAACAAGATAAGTTATCTAATACTCCAAAAAAAATACTTTAGATATAACTATATCACTTTACTTACAAGTCGTATTGTATTGACAATTCTTGTAGGTGATGACTCCCGGATGGACCACCTTGATCCAATACTTCAGAACTAGGAATATTCCAACTAGGGGTCGGCTCATAACTCGTAAAATTTATATCCGGATGGTACCCCGTAGAAACATATGACCGTTAATACAAATCAAATTCAAATGTAAAATAAACAGCGCAAAGCCATAGCAAAATTGAAGTTTACCAATTCTCTTGTTGATTATATAAAGTCGATAAATTATTTTGTGGCTACTCATTCGTCGGTGGTGACAAGTTTAAATCAAGGCAAGCTCTTTCTTCACCAATCTGTCTGGCAAAAATTTCTCCAAAATAACCTCCCGATGACTGGGGGCTATCCATGCTATGCACGTCCTCTTCCACCTTGACGTACATTTCCAATAATTTTATTACAATATATTCCCTGTATTCCTCCGGAATTCACAAAAAATCTTTAAGAGTATCATCATCATCGATGTTAAACTACGAATAATAAGCAAACCATGCGGAGTCACTGAATACAGAAATCTACCGATTACTTTGAAGTTAACCGAACGCCTCCTCTCACTCATTTTTTTACGTAACAACGATACCAATGTATCGTACTCCATATGAAGCGGTAATTTAGCGTGACACTGTGGAGGTGAACTGTACCTCACAGAGTTATTCTCCAGCATGACCTCACCACCCCAATTTAGAGAAACCCTTATTTTTTGCACTTCAGACATTATAAAAAAGATTGATAAGAAAAAGAGAGAAGTGTATTAAATAAATGTTCATTAAAATCAAACGCCTATAAATAAGGTAAGTCCGAGCTCGGAGCATAGTATTTTTCAAATAAATTCGCAATAAAATACTGCGTTTTACAATTTTGAATTATTGTTTTTGTGTCAGTTAAAATAATTAGGTGGGCCAAAAAAAGGGACAATTCGTAATATATTACTGCGAATTAGCTTAATTCGCAATAAATTACTGCAAATTGCTAATTCACAATAATTTAATGCGAATTGTCTCTTTTTTGGCCGGTCACAGATGATTAAGAAAATAAAATTTTACTACGAATTACATTAACCAAAAAAATTCTATTAACTTAATTTGCACTAAATTAATATGAAATAGGTAAAAATATAACTTTTTTTAACGTTAAAAAAAATTGAGCCCAAAAAATTATCATTTGAGGTTCGGACTCAAAAGAAGAGACTATTAACATTGAGACAACATTAAAGTGCACGTCAAATCCAGCAAGAGGACTAAAATAAACTTAACATATGAATCTACGATGGCCTATATAAGCAACTTGAACAAGAACTTTTTAATTCAAAAATTCAAAAATTATGGAAGAATCCAAATTATATAGATCCATCTCATTGTACATTGTCACACATTCTGTTCCGAGGAAAAAATATATAAACTTTTGGGAAAATGTTTGCAGCCCTGGCCATTTGATAAAGCAGGGGGAAGAAGTGCATAGCACCTAAGTCAAACATCCAAGTCCTTCTAGCACTCACTACTTCGCCCATCACTAATTATCACGTCTAGTCCTCCTACGAGGAGGAGCGGCAGCATCCTCATTCTGCTCTTCTTTCTCCTCTGTATCTCCTTGGCTGTTAGAAGTTGATGCCTCAGTACTATCACTTTTCTTAGGTTCTGCAGTAGCTCTTGCCTGCACAAGCAAGAATTCTTTTATCAAAAACACATCCGTTACAAGCATTCTTTTAAGACAAGAGGGGTTGCTCTGATGGTAAGCAACCCCCACTTCCAACCTAAAGGTTGTGAGTTCGGGTCTCCCCAAGAGCGAGCAAGGTGGGAAGTTCTTGGAGGGAATCTATTTGGAAACAACCTCTCTACCTTAGGGTAGGGGTAAGGTCTGCGTACACACTACCCTCCCCAAACCCCACTAAATGAGATTATACTGGGTTGTTGTTTGTTATTGTATATCCGTTACAAGCACAAAAGCAGGTGGGATATTTCTTTCTTTTTTCCTTTTTGCTTTGGGGGGAGGGCATGGGGGGGGGCAAGCTGAGAGGCTGAGTTCGGACTTACAGGTTGCTGTTTCTTCCCGCCGAAGATGAGCTTCAAGAGAACTGTGAAAATGACAATTATGATTGAAATGACAACACCAATTGTGAGATTAGGCTGTGTCTCAGCTTTCTCAAGAAGATCCTACACGACAAGTCTACTGCATTAGTCACACATGCAAACATGAAACAACATGCAAATACAGAACACCAATCATCCACTCACCAGTACTTTAGACTTGTGTTCACCCAACAAGGGGATGTCAGCCACCTTGTAGAGAAGATCAAATACCACTTTCTGCAGATTGTTCCAATATATCTCAAATCAAGTGACGAAATACAAAAAAAAAACAAGAACGATGGAATGCATGGTGAAGAAAGTATTAATCAATTACCTGGAATCCTTCGAGCCCACCAGAGCTTGCTACTTCCTCAGCCTTCTGTTTCTCTTTCTCTGCATCAAACTTGGACTTCCATGCAGTATTCCTGTATGATTCTGCAACTTTCTCATCACTTGCTATCAAGATATTGTCAAATAATATACCATCTTGCATTGTCCAGATTTCAATGCCAATTGCTGCAATAGGCTCAAAATTGGGCCTGTCGAGTTTGAAGTAGTTAGGATTTGGAATATCCCTTGGCTTCCAAATACCCTTGTAATTGGGATTGTCAATCAGTGGAGTATGCCATTTTCCCTTGTAAGCTGGATTACTCTTCATTGGTCTTTTCCACTCCCCACATCCAGGGCCTTCTGCACACTTCGGGTTATCAATTTTTGGAGCCTCCCATTCACCATCTTCCTCATCAACCCAATCTTCAGGCTTTGTTGCCTCAGGATCATCGATCTCTTCAGGCTCGTCATCCAACCATCCCTCGGGCTTCTCAGCATCTTCATCTTCAATTTCCATTGGTGCATCCTCGTCCCAATCATCTGGTTTCTTAGCATCTGGGTCTGGAATTTTCGCCCTCTCATCCCAGTCCTCGGGCTTCTTATCTTCTGGATCTGGAATGGTTTCTGCAGGAATGAGAGGTGGCTCAAAATCATCATCTGAAAGGAAGTTCGCCTTCTTTTTCTCTTCCCCGTCAATCAAGATCAGCAACTCATTGTCCGGTTTCAGCACAGCAGTGTAGACATGGGTTAGTTTGTCAGACGGTACAGATGGTGGAAACTTAAGGTGGTGCTCGATGTACTCCCCACTCTTAGGATTCTTGTGTTTCAAGATGAAGTGAACCTTGTTTGTGGCTCCACATTTATCTGGTCCAAACATTATAGTATAGGGAGACTCGTTGTTGAATTCCTTGGGAATCCAACCTGCCTCCTGGGGCCGGAGGTATTTAAGATAAGCACCACCACATTCAAGCCCATCCTGGAGGCGAACTTCATATTGAAGAACCACAGTTCCATCTTTGAGGTCGACAACATCATCAAGCTCCTTGACAATAGCATATTTCCTTGCCTTCTCACTCACAAGAAGCCCATAGTCATCATGCCCTTCACTCTTGGCATGTTTCCACACACCTGAGACACAATTACAACTCAATATGAACGCTTGAAACTTCAACATCAAAGATTGACTCAGCATCACAAACATAAAGACATTGCACAACGATATAAGAAGCTCTTCAGGGAGAAATTTATCTAAACCATCAAAGTTCTGACTTAGCATTATAGACATAAAGGCATTGCACAAAGGCATAAGACACATTCAAGTGAGAATTATTTTACAGCTAATGACAAACAGAATCAAGGAGTTCTACATCGCTTCAAAACAAATGGATTCTATGCCATATCTGTCACTGTGAACACACTTCTGCAGCATATGCAGGGTATTAATGGATTTGGCAGTGTTCAAAATTTTGGCAGGGTGGAAAATATAGAGTACACCTTCACAGAAATTAATGGATTTGAATGATAGTATATACTTAAATGACAACACAAAGTATCTTTATCACCTTATTTGCCTTGATTTTGTAGGTATAGAATGATACTGTCACAAGTAACATCACAAAGATATTATAGTATTGAATATCACTCCACTCGGTTTTAGCAATATTAAAACATTAAAGACTTTAATTAGCATACTTCTCTAAGTTTCTATACAATATTTTAGTATAATATGCCACCACTCCACCCTAAGCCAAGGGTCGGACATCAAGTAGAATGTCTCTCCTGGAAAACGAAGTTGTATTCCTAATAATAATGCAATAGCCATAGAGTTGCAGTTCAAAGAGAGAACATAATCAAATGCATCACGTCCCCATCCTTAGATGCATTCATCTATCAAATTCAAAATTATCATTACAATTTTAAACATGAGTTTAGCAATGAGTACCCAAAGAAACATCCCATCAGTCTCACTTTACATTTCAACTTGGATGACAGAAATTTATAGACACTTCCATAACTTCACAATTCAAATTCCAAATCTTAAGAAAATTATCATTACAAGTTTAAACATGAGTTTAGCAATGAGTACCCAAAGAAACATCCCATCAGTCTCACTTGACATTTCAACTTGGATGACAGAAATTTGTAGACACTTCCATAACTTTACAATACAAATTCCAAATCTTAAGCATTGGTGTGATGTTCTTAATCAATTCAACTTTTCAACTATAAGGATCTTCCCCCAAGGGTGTGGCCTAGCGGTCAATGAAGTGCAGTGAGAACTTGACTTCTCAGGTTCAAATCCTGACCCCGACCAATTTCTTTCCATCCATCTATCCAAGCCTTAGTGGATAGAGTTACACCACACTTACTTAAAAAAATCTTACACTATGCTAATACGATGCATAGAAAAATCAAATTCTAAAGGAATACTGAACAGATCCAGACAAAAAAAGCTTACCATTATAGTCCTCTTTATCAGACACAATCCATCGCCCATCAAATGCCTTATCGAATGACTCGTAAAATTTCTATATAAGAGAAGGCAGCCAGATCTCAGCCAACACATATATCGTTAAAAAATGATTCAGTAGATACGCTATTGGAAAGACAAACAAGAACATACACGTAAGTAAAGATATTTATCTTACCACATCTGAAGAAGCATAAAGTTGAGAGACGAAGCAACCGGCCAATAGCAACAATAAATATTGCGTCCAAATCCTCCGATTCCGCTCTTCCATAACCAAATATGGTGCAAAGAGAGAATTAGATCAACACGGGGAGAAGAAGAAGTTTCCAGAAACCGGAGAAAAACAGAGTGAAATTGTTTTCTGGGACAATAAATTCTAGATAGTAGCATAAATAGATCTTGAGAAATGTGGCGTCGACCTGTTGTAGCTAATTGTACTTTGTGACACGTGATGTGAACCAATTAACATTTGCCACGTTCTTTGTAGCGACAAAATCGAGGACATGCATGGAAACTTGATTCAACGGTCGGGATTGTTTTGTGGCATTGATCTAAGTAATTTTAGTTTTGTTCATATAAGTAGATCATATTTGTTATAAATATATATATTATATTATGTATGTTCATTTAGTACCGTTATAAATAAATTTCCTTAAAAAATTTATCATAAATATTATCTCCAACAGAAAATTATCTATATTTGATACAGTAGTTACTTACAAGAAGCTTGCATAGCAGCTTGCAATAGCAGCTTCCTTTCTTCTATAAATAAAGGAGATTCAAGTTTATTATGTACATGAATTTGAAGTTGAATAATATATGAATCTCTCTTTATATACTTGTCTTCGATTTATTTACTTTACAGTCTTTATTTTATAACACGTTATCAGCACGAGACTTTGTCATCTCGAGCAAATACTTTGAAAGTATCAAAGCTACGAACTTTCTTTTTGTAAATAATGTCAAATCTTTCTAAATATGAATTTTTAGTATTTGATATATCGGGCAAAAGTTACGTGTCTTAGGTGATTGATGCTGAAATCCATCTTCATATGATGAGTGTAGCACATACCATCAAAGATAAGTTATGTATTTTACTTGCTATGTATGCTACTTCCATTAAAATAAAATAAAAAAGTACTTAGGAACCTAGTAAGTTAGCCCTAATCATTAGACGAGATTCTTGAGCATTTTATGAACTTTAAAACACTTTAATTTATATATCTTTATGTTCCATTTTTCACTTACTTGTTTCTGAATTAAGATTTTAATTTTACTCTAGAAAAGTAATATTGCATGGAAACTATAAAGTGGATGACATTGCTAGATCCACTTATACTCCAGCAGAGTTTGCAAGAAATATAAAGCCACTAGAAATAGTTATGTTTCCTATATCTCATTGTAACTAAATTTTTGTTAATCACCAGAAGTGTTATATGTCTATGCCCACCGGAAGTGAAAATTTAAGATTTTCATGGTTAAAATTGAAGATAAGCTAGAGAAATATTCTCTATAGTACATGCATGCCTCGATTTGCTCCTGAAGTAGCATTATGGTAAAAGAGCTTCTAAGACATCACACGATTTGTGATGAATGCGCGTTCAGATAATTATGTTCCGTTCCCTATGAGAACTTTTGATAAATATTTATCCATTTCCTAAAATGAATGTGACAATATTAACAAAGCTCATAAATACAAACACGCTATTAATGTAAATATATTACGATTCACCTCCAGAAAGAGGTAATATGATTGAGAGAATATATACTCAATATTTCATATTTTAAATTTGCTCCTTAAATAGTAAAACAATTGAATTTTTCTCCCGAAGCGGGAAAATATTATGAAAGTGTGACTTTTTGTGCTTAAATAAAATAATAAGCTATTCGAAGTTATTTTTGAAGCACATTTTTATTTCTTGGAGTGTATGAACAAATACCACAACTCACCTCTTGAAGAGAGATATAAATCTTGTTTTTGTAGCATATAGATCATTGTCGCACATACCCGTTGTACGTAAAATATCTTGAAATTTTTATTAAATATCATTCCAAGGCAACGGAATTCTTGCAGAATGCTTTCTACTACAACCACATCAGTACATTATGATTAGTTATTGAGTTCCCCGAAGGAAATAACAGCTTGTGTATCTTTTCTTAAAGGACGCAATAACTATGTGATTGCCGGATTGATACAAAATATTTAGATGTTAATGGTATTTCTCCTTGAAAGAGATATTTTTCACGAAGTTAGTAGTATAATATTAAAATTCTTGATTTTCGGCATTTATAAATATAAATTAGCTTTGTATTGTCTATTTGATTATGATTTTCTCTCATGACACCAGAAGTGTTTGAGCAATATTTGGTAGCATAAAATTTATCAAAAGCTCCCGAACAACTATTTGTTTGTCTAGAAGACATATGACGCCAGTAGTGTCCAATAAATATTGGATTGTGGATAATGAATAAAGGCTCTTGAAGAGCTTATATATAAATATGTCATTCATATTATATGATTGTGGACAAAACACATACTGTAGTACACTTGAAGTTTACTAATATAAATATGTCACGACCCAATTTTCAAATCCACTCCTGATGGAGCCTCTCGTGAAGACAAAGTCAGCCAACTAACACAAATTGTGTCTTTAACAATTCTTAAACATAAATGAATAGATAAATACATTTTAACGTCAATAATAACCAGTATTTGCAACCCAACACGATCCGACCGGGGTGTCACAAGTCACGAGCATCTAAGAAACCTGAACAGAACTCAGGGCCAATAATATACCAAAAATAAATTTAGAATCAAAGACGAAGTCAGGTTCCGCGAACATTGGCGATCACCTTGCCTAGCTACAATAATAATACCTTCAATCAGCTAATAACCCGTTACCGGGTGAACAATACATGCAACTGCATGCGAGGTTGCGGGGAGTAAAGTGAGTACTCCAACCCAGTTAGTAATAAGAGTAAATAATAACTGAACGGTAAGAAAACACGTAAAGCACTCCATCATGCTGTATAGGGCAGTACAAATCTTTGAGAAAAACAGTAAAATTGTGAAAATCCTTTAGAAAATATTTGAGCTCAGTTAAAATCCTCTTAGAAAATATCTTCTCCAACAAGTAAGCAAATGAATGCGTAATCAGATAGTGCAAGTCAACACAGAAGTCCAGCCCCTCGGGCACAACACTCCACTAACAATTAACACCAGGGCATCTGGTAAACAGTGCAAGAAGTAGCATGGATGTCAATATGAGAGTGCTAAATGGTAAACGGTGCAAGAAGTAGCATGGATGTCAATGGAATGAGAGTGCTAAATGTAACGACATGTATTACAAACAGGAACCGATGTATGAGTGCAATGCGATGCATATGACCGATGCGGCGTACAGCACGATCCATTTGGGTACCTGCACTCACTGTGGGGGTTCAGACTCCGGAAGGGCTCCTACATCCCAAGCGCAATAGCAATATAACACCGCTGCGGCATGCAGCCCGATCCATCCATATATCCAGAAATACACATAAGCTCCTTGGGCAATACTAAAATAGCAGTTCTCAGCTTAAAACATCAATAAAATATCATTTATGTTTTCAAATCATGAAAAAAATTGACTGAATTTTTAAAACAGTTTTAAAACCTTGGACTGAGATCAAATAACATGCAAATTAATGTGGAAAAAGTGACGCCAATCCCTGAAGGATACAAATAATCGGCATGAAGCCCCAAACATGGCAATCAGCCCATATCATGATGATAACAAGTAGTTTCAGTCAAATATGCGGTAAAAATCAACAACCGGGACGGACCAAGTCACAATCTCCAATGTTGCTCTACCCCACGCTCATATCTGGCGTGCAATTCACCTCAATACAACACTATGATTTGCAAATTCGGGGTTTCAAACCCTCAGGATATCATAAACAAGTATTCCTCACCTCGAACCTGTGAAATCTCTAGCTCGTGACGCCTTTGCCCCTCAAACCGACCTCCACGCGCATCGTATCTAACCAAAATCAGAGTGAATACATCACAATATTCTAAGGGAAAAATACCCAATCGAAAACAATCGAGAAATAGCAAAAATCTCTAAACTAGAAAAATCCGGGTCCACTCCTTGAAAAATACAAAAATTATATTACCGGATTCCTCGTCTCGCCACGAGCTCATACATATCAAATTTACCAAAATTGGAGTTCAAATGCCCTTTCAAATTCCCAAATCTTCATTTCAAAAACCAAGTCCTAGTTCTTCCAAAATTTTACTCAAATTTCCAAGAATTAAAGGTTGATTCTTCAATAAAAATGACGTTTCTAGGTCATGAGACTCACCTCCAATCAATTCCCATCAAAACCCTCTTCAATTACTCCAAAACGCTCTAAAGGTGGTCAACAATGGAGGAAAAATGAGTAGGCTCGTGGATGAAATAATCAGACAAAACCCTTCTGCACATGTGTTTTACACTATGCGAACGCGGTCAAGACCCAACATTCGCGACAACTAAACAATTCTGGCCCTAATTTAACCCTACGCGAATGCGGCGACCAGCCCGTGAATGCGAAGCTCCAAAATATGCAGCAATGCGAATGCACCCCTATGGCTACGATCGTGATGGGCAATTACTCATGGCCTCACATCCCTTCTACGCGAACGCATTACACGCACCACGAACGTGATGCTATACTCCACAGAACAACGCGAATGCGACCCAGCGCTACGTGAACGTGAAGACCAATTTCTAGGCCTCTCAAACCTCCTCTACGCATTCACAACCCTACCCAAGCGAACGCGATGGGTAAATCCTCTACAACACCACAGCTGAAAACCTGCAATACTTTAGGTCTAAAAATGGTCCGATTGAATACCCGAAATCACCCCGAGGCCCCCGGGACCTCAACCAAAAGCAGTAACACATCCTAAACGTTATTCAAACTTTTTACAATCATCAAAACACATAAAACAACACTAAAATCATCAATTCATATCGGATTCAAGCTTAAGTTTCTTCAAAACATCTGAAATGCACTATCGATTTAAAACCCGATCAAACGATGCCCGAATGACCTGAAAATTTGCACACATATCTAAAATCACCTAACGAAGCTACTCCAACTCTCAGAACTCTATTCCAACCCTCGGATCAAAATCTCACCAATCAACCAGAATTCGCCAAAATACTAACTTCGCCAATTCAAGCCTAATTCTACACCGGACCTCCAAAATCAATTCCGATCACACTCCTAAGTCACAAATCATCCCCTGAAGCTAACCAAATCACTGGAAATTATATCGGAGCCCTATAACTCGTAAGTTAACGTCCGGTTGACTTTTTCAACTTAAGCCTTCCTTAAAGACTAAGTGTCTCATTTCTAATCAAAGACCATCCCAAATCAACTCTCACACACCACATACCACTAATGAAATATGAAGAAGCAATAAAGAGGAAAAACGGAGCAGTAACGCATGAGAAGACGGGTCGGGTCGTCACAAAATGACAATCATATTGAGACTACAAGTGATTGAAAGATTGAAAATCTTCATGTTTCCACAATCATAGGGGGTAAATATGTATATGAATATTTTTTTAATTTGTACTACATCATATACGTCAGTAAACCAGAAGTTTACTAATGCAAAAGCAGCTACAATTAATCAAAAATTTACTTATACAAAAGTAGGCGCAGCAAATCAAAAGTTTACTAATGCAAAAGTTTGTGTCATAGTAAACCAGAAGTTTACTAAGAGATAGAATATGTCATGATAAAATCGAATTTTTCATTTTCCATTTTTAAATGAGCTATTTGAGAATTCAGTTAAGCATATACTGAATAATTAGATGATTCTTCAAGAATTATCTTATGCTACTTGTTCTCATAATAAATTGGTTATACCGGCTATATTTGGGACTAGGACCCCTGAATTCTAGAATATATAAAAGGTGAACATGGGCACATTCACCTATCATGTGGAATACTTCTAGATGCATGTATAAGATGGTTGCATGTGTGTTCATTGTCAACCTGCAGTTTGACATTTGAAATTGCTTTTCTAAACTAAGAGCAAAACTTTCAAATTATAAAATCAAGACAGTTCATCTTGATAATGCTGGTTTATATCCAAGATGGTTTAGCATGAATACCTCCTATTAATGACTAAACCATTGCTTATGAGAACAAAGTTCCATATGTTGGTCTAAGATTTTCTAAATTGCATATAGTAGCACTTGTATGCATCAGACCAACTATATATGATAAGTCCTCCCCTCACAATTGGTTTAGGATCAGAAACTAAATATATTTGCTATCTTTTAATGTATGGTATATGATTAATTTCTCTATCACAATGAACAAAGATAAGTTTCCCAAAGAAAATTGGGGATATATGTTAGTTTTGCTAACACTTGGAGGATGGAATAAACATATAAAAAATATAATATATGAGTAGAATTATCATTAATGTGATCCTTACTTAAAAAGATAATTCAAGTTAAATGCCAGAAGCATTTGCTGATCCAAAATCAAATATCATATTTCAGCTATAAATGCTCCTATTAAAATTTAAAATCCATGAAGGATAGAATTTACTGTTCTCATGAAGCATGGTAGGCCAATAGGTTCCAAAGGTAATGATCATTGAAAAATGATAAGGAGTTAATGTTCGAAATGATCATAATGAGGGGGAAATGAGCTATAGAAGAGCCCACAACAAAACATTTCATGAACTCCAGAAGAAGTTCAGGTACCTGAAAATAAAGAAAGTGAAGAGATCTCAACAAGTTATGTCACTTGAGAACTGAAACAAAATGATCATCGACGATATATTTGATACAATATAGTGCACAATACTGTAAAATATTGTAAGGATCAGACCAGTAGTCCAGACACCTGCAGATGTCATGTCATTTAAATGCGAGTCATAACCTATATGACTCATTGGATCAAATCTCTATATAGATCCCTGAATAATTTAAAATGCCTGAAGCATTTTCAAAATCTCAGGAAATGTACTCAATCAGATTACAAAGGTCTTTGTATGGTTAAAGCAATCTGGGCGTATGTGGTATTATCGCCTCAATAAATATTTGTTGAAAGAAAGTTACATAAATGATGTTATTTGTCCATGTATTTTTATAAAGAAAATGGATTCAGAATTTGTTATACTTGCTGTTTATATTGATGATATAAATCTTGTTGGAACTCTAAAAGAGCTCCAAACGACAATTGAATATCTTAAGAAAGAATTTGAGACGAAAGATCTTAGGAAGACAAAACTTCGTCTTGGTCCGCAAATTGAACATTTAGCATACGTGATCTTTATCCATCAATATGCCTGTAAAACAAGGGTCTTAAGATGCTTTTACATGGAAAAAGCGCATCCATTGAGCACACCAATGGTTGTTCGATCACTTGATGTGGATAAGGATTTGTTCTGACCTCCAGAAGAGGATGAGAAACTCCTTGGTACCGAAGTACTCTATATCAGTGCAATTGGTGCACTAATGTATCTTGCTAATGCTACGGCCTGACGTAACATTTTCTGCTAATTTACTAGCAACATATAGTTCTTCTCCTCCATATATTAAAGATCCGTTCTTACCTCCAGAAGAGAATGGTGAACTCTTTAGTCCAAATATACTCAATTCTCTACACTGTACTCTTTTTTTCTTGCTCGGGTTTTTTACCACTAGGTTTTTCCTGGTAAGGTTTTTAATGAGGTAGCTTGAAATATATATTATTAGTGTACTCTTTTTCTTTGACTAGGATTCTTTTCCACGGGATTATTTCTAGTAAGGTTTTAGCGAGGCACATAATAATGAACATCCAAAGGGCAGTATAATAAAAATATTATTATGGATGTCTATTTATTACTATGTTAATTATCTATTTAGTACTCCATTGAAGTTTTCTACAAGCAGTTGATGCATGCAAGTTGCAAGGAACTCAATGAAATGACTTGTATTAGCTTCTTAGTTTGATGAGATTAATTTAAGTCGATCTGAATAGTGGTGGAAAATATTATCTACAAATTCAATTTTTGAGAAGATGGTTTACAATATTGGAATGCGGAGACTCGAATATTTAAAGCAATATTTTCATCAGGGGTGTAAAATACTTTTTTCCTTACTAATGTTTTTTCCCATGGGGTATTTCCTATAATGTTTTTAATCCATTGTAAATAAGCTTCCTGAAGAAGCTTATCATTTCGGTATTCCGTTAGATAAATATTACATCCGGCAGAAGATTATCTATATCTGTACAGTTGCAGCTTACAAGCAACTTACAAGAATCTTACACAGCAGCTTTCTTTCTTCTATAAATATAGGAAATTTTAGTTTATTACGTACATGAATTAGAAGTTGAATAATATATAAATCTCTCGCTATATACTTGTCTTCGATTATTTACTATACAGTCTTTAATTCATAACAATATTATGTTTATTACATTAGTATGTTATCTATTACTATTAAAAGAATGTTTTTTGTGTGTTCTTTACTATGTTAACCTCAACAAAAGATTTACTCTTCGATTGGTTTGTGGCTAAGTTTTGTTTAGAATTTAAGTTAATAGAGGAAAAACATTGGCACATAACTTTATTAGTACAAGTAATATATATCTTTATTAGTGCAAAATTTTCTTTAAAATACAAGGATAGACATTTAACGGAAAACAAAATGGAACGACATCAAAAGTTGACAAGGAATTCGGAACCAACAAATCTAGTTCAAGTTTACTTCTTTTCTAACAATAGCAGTAATATTGAGATACGTATCACAAATATTGAAATTTAGATGACAATCGTAAGAAGGTGTAACGGGAAATACAAATATGCGAATAAACATTATTAATATATCTACAACGATTATTAGGAGCGGGGACTTCGTCGAAATTTTTTACTAAATATATATATGTGAATAATACAAAAATCAAATATTAAACACAGATGCAAAGGAATGACAGTACTTAACATGAAAATTGGCTTTGACACACTAGTCCAGTCTTCAAATTAATTAGAGAGGACTTGGGATCTGAGCCGTGTAAGGGTCTAAATATGACCAACCACGACCTACGGCTACCACAACGACCAACCGTAGACCGACAAATTGGCATAAGGGTGGAAAGGAAAACGACCTCACATCATTGCTAGAGTCGCCACAGTAGATAGTCTTTAATTTGTCGTCTTTATAATTATGAGACCCCCTCCCCTAGTATATAACGGGGACTTTAAACCTTGTAATGGCAATATGAAAAAAATATACAAAATTACTATCTCTCTCTCTACTTTTATAAACATTGTCCTCTCATCTCTCTATACTTCTGCCCTTCCATTGCTATAATAATCTTAATGTCAATTATCTTCGACTACGATTTAATCCTCTTTATTTTTTGATTGATTTGATTGAAAAGAGTTAAAAATCTTTTGAGTCAATCAATTTGGCGCCATCTGTGGGAATTTCAATAGTCGAAATTATAGTTCTCATCTAGGATATCAAAAACAACGATCATTGTTCTTTACATCCCATAAGAACCAACAATGACAGAAAAAGAAGTGAGGTTGAAGATGATAGCAGATGTCTTAAGCAACCTCTTAAGCTCCCTCAACGAAGCAAGGAGGGAAAACACCGAGAATACAACGCCAAGAGATACACTGGAGGAGGAGATATCACCCTCTCCATATAAGGATCTAACGGTCTTGCGTGAAAAAGGAGCCTCCACGTCGACGGGGAGAGAAACACTTCCAGCGATCAAAAATTTGCTAGCGGAATGGTTGACGAGTGCCCTAAGCAACATGCTCCAAAAAACCCCTCAATGAAATGTGGATGACTCACCGACTGCAGAAGTCATAGTTGCCACCAGTGAGCCAAGCACTACGCGACCGGGCAACACCCATATTGGCATCGATGTAGGTCACGGTGAATTCACAACCATTCTAAAAAAATTGGAAGATATGGAGAATGAAAACAAAGTACTTCGCTATCAAATGAAATAGAACCAAGAAAGGGTTGACAAAATACCAGGCGTCCCTAAGCTACTACCGAAACGCAATGTGGGAAGGTTCGTCGAACAGCCATACAGCATGGATGTTTCTCCCACCCCATCCCGAACACCTTCAAAATGCCACCATACTTGAGAATATACGACGGGACCATAGATCTGGAAGATCATCTAATCCATTACGTCACCGCGGTAAAGGGCTGTGACCTGTCAAAGGAGCAAGTGCCATCTGTGCTGCTAATAAAGTTCGGTGAAACTCTGAGAGGATGAGCATTGACATGGTATTCCCAGCTACTGGCACAATTGATAGTAACATTTGAGGAGATGGCAGACAAATTTGGTGCCGCTCATGCAGGAACCAAGAAGGCCGAAACTAGGTTAACGACATTTCCGCCATCAAGCAAGTAGCGGGTAAGGGACTATGAGACTTCCTGGCCCGATTCAATAGAGTGAGAATGGGACTTCCAAATATGTCGGGAGGAATGGCAGTCCCAGCCTTCCAAACGGGTTAAATAGGAACGGATCAAAAGTAACCAAGAAATTGCTCAACAGACTCATGAAGTATCCTCCTACCACATGGGAGGAGATCCATAACGCCTATTGTGCCAAGGTAAGGGCAGATGAAGACTATCTTAACGGTCCTATTTAGCGGCTAACGTCAGTCCAGATCGAGGCAAGGAGGTATTGACGTAACAACGGAAGGAGGGATCAGCCCCCGCGTTTCAATCGAGAAAGACATCAGCCTTATGTCAGAACATCCAACCCGCCCCCTCCGAGATGTGCGGATACCGTGCTATGACACACCGCACTCCTTCGGAATGAAAGAGGTATGCCTCCACTATTATCTGCTCAGAACTTTTGTGTTTCCCCTTTTGAAATTGTGTACGCATTGGAGAAGCTAGGCGCAAATATGCAGTTGCCCCCAAAAATGGAATCGGACCCGAGCGCAAGAAGGTAAAATTTCCTCTGTGAATTCCATCAGGAAAAAGGACACAAAACCGAAGATTGCATAGGCCTGCGACAGGAGGTGGTCAGGATGTTGAACCAGGGGTACCTATAGGATCTCCTCAACGATAAAGGAAGGGCCAACTTCGCCAAAGGACGTGACCACTTACAAGACCTCCAAACTACTATCGTCGGCACGTACCATACAGATGATTATCGGCGGCAACGATGAGTCCGTGGTCAACCATATTAAGTTCACCACAACGCATAAACTCAAACGCATGGTCGCCCACAAACAGTATGACAACTTCGAAGACAATATCATCTTCGAAAAGTTAGATGCCGACAGTTTACCTTTCTTTCACTATGATGCTTTAGTTATAACTTTACACATTGATGATACAGATGTAAAAAGAATCGTGGTAGACAAAAAAAGTGGCGCGTGTATTATCCACCCGAGAGTTCTCATGCAAATATGGCTCGAGCATAGAATAACACCGTATTGCATAACACTAACGGGTTTTAACAATGCACTAAAGTGGACATCCGAGGAAATAATGCTATATGTATTAGCAAGAGGAGTCACATTAGAAACCACATTCCATGTCATGAACCAGGAAACAACCTATAGTTCCATCATAGGACGCCCTTGGATACACGCCATGCGAGCCATCCCCTCAAGATTTTACCAAGTGATCAGTTTTCCCATCCCATGGGGGGTATTCAATATTCGAGGAGGGGCGAATAGCACCCAAGAATGCTACCACATCGCCCAAGATTGCACGCACACAAGACAGCTGAAAGGAGCGGGTGTGCAGGCATAGCAATTAGCCGTGTCAGGAACTAAACCTCGCCCACTAGCAGAGGTCATCAGAGACCCGACTGTTATAGAAGACTACAAGGCAACTATAGAAACCTCGACCCCACGCCGACATCACAAGAAAGGCTTACATAGGACACAACCTCTTAGAACCAGGTAAGTATCTTGAATTTCTGACTAACAAATTTGACTTGTTTGCCTTTTCCCACTCAGATATGTCAGGTATCCCAAGGGACATCGCCACTCATTGGTTGAATTTTGACCAACTATATCTGCTAGTACGGCAGGCGATGAGAAAATTCAATGTCGCAATAAATTAAGTGGTCAGTAAAGAAGTGGACAAATTGCTCACCAACACTCCATCAAAGAAAATTCAATGCCGCAATCAATTAAGCGGTCAGCAAAGAAGTGGAAAAATTTCTCATCAACGCTCCATCAAAGAATCAAAGTATCCCTAGTGGGTCGCCAATGTGGTCATGGTCAAAAAGAAGAACGGGAAGTGGTGAATGTGCGTGGACTTCACCAATCTGAAAAGCATGCCCAAAAGTCTCCTTCCCGTTACCCCATATCGACCAACTAATCGATGCAACAACGGACACGAACTACTGAGTTTGTTTCGACGCTTATTCCGGTTACAACCAAATCTTGATGGCTGAAGAGGATCAAGAAAAGACAACCTTCATCACTCACCAAGGGACTTACTGCTACAAAATGATGTCGTTCGGGCTCAAGAACGCTGGGGCCCTTTATCGGATATTAGTCACCAAGATGTTCAAAGAACAGCTCGGCAAAACAATGGAGGTTTATATCGACAATATGATGTTAAAATTGGCAAAGAAGGAGAATCACATTAATCATTTGAAAAAAGCTTTCGAGATATTGAGACGGTACGCGATGAAGTTGAATCCAGAAAAGTGCGCCTTCGGCGTAGCATCAGGGAAATTACTAGGTTTTCATGTGTCACAACGAGGGATCGAAGTCAGCCCTGATCAAATCAAGGCCATCGAGATCATACCTAAGGTACTGACCAACAAGAAACTTGTACAAAAGCTGACAAGACGAATAGCTACCTTGTCAAGATTCATTTCACGATCCTTAGACATATGTCACTAGTTTTTCAGCGTACTAAGAAAAGACCACGGGCTACCATGGAATGAGGAGTGCATTGACGCCCTAAGGAAACTAAAAGCGTATCTATCTTTACCCCACTAATCTTCAAAGCAAACCTAGGCGAATGTTTTCTCGTATATTTGGCAGTATCTTAAGTCGCTCTCAGTGCGATCCTGGTTCGCAAAAATGAAGGTACACAATCTCTTATTTACTATATCAGCAAGACCTTAATAGATGCTGAGACAAGGTACCCTCACCTTGAAAAACTAGCTTTGGCACTGGTCGTAGCTTCACGCAAGCTCAGACCCTATTTCCAGTGCCACCCTACATAAGCCCGAGCTATCAGGCAGACTCGCCAAATGGGCAATTGAGCTCAACAAGCACGACATAACCTACCAACAACGAACTACCATCAAGTCGCATGTGCTCACTGACTTCGTTGCCGACTTCAATGCAGATATATTACCGGAAGCAAAACAAGAAGCACTTTGCGCTTCCGCACATACTGACATCTGGACCCTCTACACTAATGAAGCTTCAAACGCCTCGATATCGGGACTAGAACTCGTCCTCCAAGTCCTTTCGGGAAAAGTAATTCACCAGTCCATACGATGCCCCAAGATGACTAACAACGAGGTCGAGTATGAGGCTATGATTGCAGGTCTGAAGTAGCTCTCAATTACATCGCCCGATGGCTCATCCTCCATTGTGACTCTCAACTCGTTGTGAATCAAGTCACCGGACTTTCCAAATCAAAGAACAAAGGCTGCAGAAATATCAGTCGGAAATCCATAAGCTGCTGCCGGAGTTCGACAAATGCCGCTTCGATCAAATCCCTAGGGAGAAATCATTGAAGCAGATGGCCTCGCCAATTTAGCTTCGCCGCCAAGAATATTAACAAGGAAAATGTGGTAACCCTCCTGTTGGAAACACGTTCTCAAGGCATTATACTAAACGTGTGTTCATGTTTGTAGGTTTTGATGAATGACAAACTATGCGCAAATTGACATATGATGCGGTCCAAGCACAAGCGCGAAATTGATATATAACAAGATTCAAGCACAAGACAAAGATCGAGATTAAGTTTTATACGAGTCGGTATTTAATTGTGATCTTGATCCGACAACTTAAACTCAAGACTTGGCTTCTCTCGTAAAAATACTTTTAACTAATCATGCATATTTAATTTAGAGCAAAATGATTTTAAATAATGCATATTTACTTTTGTCAAAATGATTTTTAAACACGCCTCTAAAATCTGGACTAAGATAATCGACTATGTACTTATGATAATCGATTATGTTTAAGTCAGCTGCTTGACAATCGATTGTGAACTAATGACTCGATTGTGTTAAGGCAGTGAGCATCAGATTTTTCAAATCTGCATGACAATCGATTGTGAACCTTATGACAATCGATTGTGATGAGGCAGTGTCCAAAGTTTTTCAAAGCTCAAAATAATCGATTGTGAAGTTAATGACAATCGATTGTGAAGAGACAGTGTCCATCAAAGTTTTTCAAAGTCACAAAATAATCGATTGTGAACTTATGACAATCGATTGTGTTGAGGCAGTGTCTTCCAGACATTTTCAAAGTTATTAAATAATCGATTGTGAACTTATGACAATCGATTGTCAAGAGGCAGTGTCTAAATTGATTTTTCAAGACTGATATATAATCGATTGTTAACTTAGTATAATCGATTGAATAACTGACCGTTGCCAAAATATATTTAAATACCGTCAGGTAATCGATTATTGATTTCCTATAATCGATTGTTTTAATTAAAATCTGGAAAGGATTTTTTGAACGTTGCTGAGTAATCGATTGTAGATTGTTGACAATCGATTGTTTTACGTAAAATCTGGAAAGGATTTTTTGAACGTTGCCAGTAATCGATTATTGATCTTATATAATCGATTGTTATGCGTAAAATCTGGGATTGATTTTTGGAAGAACTGGCAAACAATCGATTGTGGTAACTTGACAATCGATTGTCACTGAGTAATTTAAGCAACTCTTAATTGGCAATTAGGCAACGGTAATACAAGGTTTTTCAACTATAAATACAGCTTCAATTCAGTCTTTTAAGTACAACAACATACAACAACTGATCATACAATTGCTAAAGCTTGCATACTTTATTGCTTATCATTTTATATTCATTACATAAGCTTTTGAGAGCCAAATTCTTGTCAAAAGTTGTTGCGATCTTGAGCGTATTCTTTTTACTCATATCTACTCTTAAAGGAGTGTCTTGTTTGAGTGCTAAGTGTTTTTTGTACACTTGAAGGGAAGTGTTAGTCCCTTGTGATGTAAGAAGGAACTTGTGTTTCCTTGGTTGAAGTCTTGGAGTGTTGTATCTCCGAGCAAAGGTTGTTGAGGCTTGTGTCCTCAAGTTGTAACGGTTTGTTAAGCACCCGTAAGCTTAACAAGTTAGTGGAAATCTCGAGAGAGTCTCTCGGGGACTGGACTAGCCACGGGTTGTGGTGAACCAGGATATATCGGTGCGTTTGTTCTAATTTATTTACTTATCGCACTTATTTATTTCCTGCAATTTTTAAATTCCGCAAGTTTACGCTAATTTTATTAAAACGCTATTCACCCCCCCCCCCCCCTTCTAGCGTTAAGCGTATTATCTAACAATTGGTATCAGAGCCCAACTCTCTGAAGACTTAACCGTTTGAGAGAAACATCCATGGCTTCTACTCGTGATTCTTTTGCAGGAATAGGTGAAGGACAATGCTCCACCCGACCACCGCTATTCGATGGTACAAATTATACATACTGGAAGGAGAGGATGAAAATATTTGTACAATCAAATAGTTTTCATCTTTGGAAGGTCATAATGAATGGAGAACAAATTCCAACCAAGAAGGTCGAAAATGAATGGGTCCCAAAGTCCGAAGATGAATACGATGCGGATGATATCCGAAAGGTGCAAAATAATGCTAAAGCTATTAATTTATTATATTGTGCTGTAAATGCTGATGATTACAGGAAGATATCTTGTTGCACAACGGCGAAGCAAATGTGGGACAAGCTGGAAATTACGTACGAAGGTACGGACCAGGTAAGGGAAGCTAAAATTGATTTTCTAACCCATGCATATGAATTGTTTCACATGAAGGAAGGCGAAAAGGTCGATGAGATGTTTGAACGACTTTCAAAAATCCTAAATGATTTACATGCTCTTAAGAAGACCTTCACGGATAAGGAACTTGTCCAAAAAATTCTCCGAAGTCTCACTCCGGAATGGCGATCCAAGGCCGACGCGATTCAAGAATCCATTGGCATTACAAATGTCACCATCGACGCATTAAGAGGTAATCTTAAAACTTATGAATCTACTATACTAAACCCTCTTGTTGATGATCAAAGGAAGCAAAGAATTGCTCTCAAGGCAAGCACAAGCCAACCTCAAAATGATGAGGACGGAGACAACGAGTTCGGACTCGTTATCAAGAGATTTCAAAAGTTCATGCGAAAAGAGTATGAACGAAAGGGCAAAAAGCAAGGAGATCAAATAAAGTGCTATGAGTGCGGAGAAACCGGGCACATTAAATCAAATTGCCCAAATGCTAAAAAGGAGAAGAAACCCTTCAAGAAGCAAAGAGCATACATATCTTGGGGAGGCGACTCCGGTGACGAGTCAAGTGAGGAAGAAGAAGACGAAGCCGCAAATCTTTGTCTTATGGCACAAGAAGACAACAAAGAAGAGGTATGTCAAATTTCTTCCAAAAATTTCTTTTCCCTTGAAGAAATGCAAAATGCTTTTGATGAGTTGTATAGCGAATTTATTAGAGCTTCAAAAACTGTTAAGAGTATGAAAGAAAATGCCTCTTTAAAAGAAAAAGATTTTCAAAAACAACTCTCTCTTAAAGAAAAGGAATTGGAAAAACTGATTTTAGAAAATGAGAAGTTGAAAGAGGAAAACAAATTTTTTGGCAAGAGAAGCGCCGACAAGCCTGAAAGTTCTAGAAATTGTACTTCTTGCATGCATCTCAAAAATGAAGTAGAAAGGCTTAAGGGCACCTTAGATAAGTTTAACTCTTCTCATAAAAATTTGAATAAAGTGCTTGTTAATTTGAAGTCGACCAAGCATGGCATAGGTTTTAGAAACGAGCCTAAAGAGAAAGTTGAAGCCAACCCCCAACCACCTAAGGCTCAACCTAGGATAAATAAAACAAATGCTCATCCTAGATACAATAAACCTAGAAATGGTTTTCATCAATCGCAACCTAGAAATAATCATGCTAGAAATATGCACATTCTAGGCCAAACATTAGAAAGAGTTTTGAACCTTTTAGAACACCTAGAAATGACTTCCAACCTAGAAACAACTATTCTAGAAATGATGCATATCCTAGAACAAATGGTAGGAGAAATGTTTTTCATGATTTGCGCAATAGTTATATTGTCGAGAATAGAGCAAATGAATTTCATCCGTCCAATTACTATCAACCTAGAAGGATGAATAATCCTAACGTGACTTGTCATTATTGTAGACGAATTGGACATATTGCTCCTGCTTGTTTTACACGACATAGACATAACACTCAATCACATCACTATGATTTGCCTAACCCCCAAGGACCCAAAATGGCATGGGTACCTAAAACTCATTAATTTGTTTTGTAGGTATGTTTGAAGGGATCAAGTGTACTGTGGTACCTTGATAGTGGATGCTCCAAGCACATGACGGGAGACGAATCCAAATTCCTTCAAATAGAACACAAGGAAGGGGGAAGTGTTATTTTTGGTGATAACAACAAAGGAAAGATTATCGGCATCGGATTGGTCGGTAAGGATGAAATTTCTTCCATTAAGCATATATTACTTGTGAAAGGTTTAAAACATAATCTCTTGAGCATAAGTCAATTATGTGACAAGAAATCTTGTTTTATTTGATTCGGATGAATGCTTAATTTTTAGACGTAGCGGTTTTAAAATTATCCTTCATGGTTTTAGAATGGATAACATTTATATGGTTGATCTTGCAAATTCTTCACCCGAATATGTAAATTGTTTAATGAGCAAAGAGAATGATTCTTGGTTATGGCATCGTAGAGTAGCTCACATCAACATGCATCTTTTGAACAAATTGGTTTCACAAAATTTAGTCGTTGGTCTTCCAAATTTGAAATTTGAAAATGACTCTATTTGTGATTCTTGTCAAAAAGGGAAGCAAACAAAAGCATCTTTTAAATCGAAAAACATTGTTTCAACTACTAGACCATTGCAATTGCTTCACATGGATTTGTTTGGACCATCTCGCATTGAAAGTCTTGGTAGAAATCGTTATGCCTTTGTTATTGTTGATGATTATTCCAGATTTACTTGGACTTTATTTCTTGCCCATAAAAGTGATGCTTTTCAAAATTTTAAATATTTTCTTAAACGTATTCAAAACGAAAAGGAAACAACCGTCACTTCAATTAGAAGTGATCATGGGGGAGAGTTTGATCACAATCTCTTTGCGGACTTTTGTGACGAACTCGGTATCGAGCATACCTTTTCCGCTCCACGAACACCACAACAAAATGGGGTGGTGGAAAGGAAAAATAGGTGTCTCGATGAGATGGCTAGAACCATGCTCGAAGAGGCTAAGATTCCCAAACATTTTTGGGCGGATGCCGTGAGTACCGCATGCTACATTTTAAATAGAGTAGTCATAAGGCCAATACTCATGAAAACCCCTTATGAACTCTACAAGGGAAGGAAACCAAGTATCTCCCATTTTAGAGTATTCGGTTGTAAATGTTTTATTCATAACAATGGAAAAGATCAATTGGGAAAATTTGATGTCAAATCCGATGAGGGAATTTTTATTGGGTATTCTTCACATAGCAAAGCATATAGGGTATTTAATAACAGAACCCAAACTGTGGAGGAATCCCCTCATATTGTGTTTTCCGAAAGTAATGCTCGCTTGGCGAGAGAGGATTCTTGTTCTGATCTTGCAGGTATTTTAAATAGTTTAAAAGACAAAGTACAAGAAGAAACTCCTAAGGAAATTCAAGATGAAATATTGGAACAATCAACGGAGGAAACGCCACAATTGGAGAAAGAAACGAAAATGCCTAACGAGTGGAGGACAATCAAAGATCACCCTCTCGAACAGGTAATTGGCGACGTCGGAGAAAAGGTAAGTACCCGAAACTCTCTTAAGAACACCTCAGGACACACTTCTTAAGAGATCACGTTCTCATTGCATTATTTCACTACAAATTACTAACTTGAGCGTCGGAGACGTCTAATTCTCTTTTGCAGGTATCGCCCTAAAGGCAGGGGGAATTATAAAGAAATGGCATAGAACAATCGATTGTTACAGCAAATAATCGATTATTTTACTGTGCGGACAATCGATTAGCAAGTATCACTAATCGATTATTTATATTTGATGCCTATTATGCATTTGTGTTTAATAATCGATTTTTTTACTGTATAATCGATTACCGTCTCAGCCATTCAGTACTGTTTTCCTAAAATAATCGATTGTTTCATAAATATAATTGATTATTTTCCGAGTCTGAAAATCACCGTGCTCACTGTATCACAACAATCGATTATCATAATTCAACAATTGATTATTTTTTGTCAGAAATTCAAATATTTGTTACCGTTTGGGCCCTGCAATCGATTTTGTGTCAGTTTCGAGTTCAAGTCAAAATCTGCTCAACAATAGATTATTTCATGTCAACAATCGATTGTCTAACGGTCAGTGCAACTTATTTTTACCGTTTCTGACTGTTTTGGCTCATAAATTTCTGCAGATTTTCATCATAAATGAAATGCCATTCTTCCCATTATAAATAGGCATCATAAGTCTTCAATTTTATTCACTCAAGCATCAATCTTTGCTCCCAAACTTTCAAAAAACAATCTTCTAAGTTTCTTACAAAGTTCATTACTACTTTTTGAAAATGTCGGGCAGACACTCTAAACGTTCCCGTTCAGGTAGACAAGGTGCATCTTCTTCTGCTCCTCCACCTCCAACTTCCCTTATCAAGATGGGTCTATTTTACAATTCAATACTGAAACCGAGCTTACTAGATTTTTGACAAAATTCGAAAAGCGTGACATTCTTCCTCCTTGCTTTTCAACAAGCAAGTATCTTGAATCATATGCCCCTGCTGCAAACATGCTTAAAGAATGTCAACTTCTTGACTTCTTATATCTTACCTATCCTTATATTAATCCTCCATTGATTCAAGCGTTTTACTCAAACCTTCATGAGGATGACGATGGTGAAATATTAATGGTGTTCAAATTCTTTTGTCCAATGAAAACTTGCATTCAATTGCCCATCTTCCTCGACGTGGCGAAAACATTACTCGCTACATTAGAGAGGCTGGCGCCTTATTTGATGAGAAAACTCTCCTAAACCAAATAGGTCTTACATCTTATGATCCTAATCTATCTACTCGTCGCCCTACTATCACGGGAATGCTCCCCGAGTATATCGTTTGATTTTCTATTTCATCACCCGAGTCCTCAAGCCTCGGAAGCATAATCATACCACTCTTTCCCAAGAGGACGCTAAGCTCATGCATGCCATTATAACCGGAGCTCACATCAATTGGTGTAAGTTCGTCAAAATTCACATGCGTGATGCCATAGGAGATGATAGACCTCTTCCCTATGCCCTCCTTATTATGAATTTTCTTGAAGCTTCCGGATTCAACACTTCCATCGGTCCTCTCAAAAAGAGCACCAAGAAGTGGGAAATTTCAGAATCCTCCTTTCCCCATGACGCCGATCATGTAGCTCCTGCTCCTCCTCCAACTCGTCGATCACGTCAGCCTCAAGAACCTTCTCTTCAATCCATTTCCGACCAAATTGCTTCATTGACCACCTCTGTCGGTCAATTGACACATGAGATCCATGGATATTTTGACCATGTTCATTATCCATATGACGGTCTTGTTCCCTATGAAGCAGTGCCGGATGATGAGGCGGGAAATGATGATGAATAATTTCTTTATTTGTTTTTCCATTTTATTGTTCTATGTTTTATTGTTCGCGTTATGTAACCGTTTTTTTAATAAATAAACAAGTTTTTTGATTATTCTATATTTTTTGCTAATGGCAAAAGGGGGAAGATAACGGGTATGCACTCTCACTCAATACTTATCGGCATAAATTGAGGAGGAATTCATATATTGAGGGGGAACAAATTGATATACTTGTTGCATATCTTTACTTGTCTTGAATCGTCATTATGAATTGCCTAATATGCATATCCCGCTTAAAGTTTGCCATTATCAAAAAGGGGGAAATTGTTGGAAACACGTTCTCAAGGCATTATACTAAACGTGTGTTCATGTTTGTAGGTTTTGATGAATGACAAACTATGCGCAAATTGACATATGATGCGGTCCAAGCACAAGCGTGAAATTGATATATAACAAGATTCAAGCACAAGACAAAGATCGAGATTAAGTTTTATACGAGTCGGTATTTAATTGTGATCTTGATCCGACAACTTAAACTCAAGACTTGGCTTCTCTCGTAAAAATACTTTTAACAAATCATGCATATTTAATTTAGAGCAAAATGATTTTAAATAATGCATATTTACTTTTGTCAAAATGATTTTTAAACACGCCTCTAAAATCTGGACTAAGATAATCGACTATGTACTTATGATAATCGATTATGTTTAAGTCAGCTGCTTGACAATCGATTGTGAACTAATGACAATCGATTGTGTTAAGGCAGTGAGCATCAGATTTTTCAAATCTGCATGACAATCGATTGTGAACCTTATGACAATCGATTGTGATGAGGCAGTGTCCATCAAAGTTTTTCAAAGCTCAAAATAATCGATTGTGAAGCTAATGACAATCGATTGTGAAGAGACAGTGTCCATCAAAGTTTTTCAAAGTCACACAATAATCGATTGTGAACTTATGACAATCGATTGTGTTGAGGCAGTGTCTTCCAGACTTTTTCAAAGTTATTAAATAATCGATTGTGAACTTATGACAATCGATTGTCAAGAGGCAGTGTCTAAATTGATTTTTCAAGACTGATATATAATCGATTGTTAACTTAGTATAATCGATTGAATAACTGACCGTTGCCAAAATATTTTCAAATACCATCAGGTAATCGATTATTGATTTCCTATAATCGATTGTTTTAATTAAAATCTGGAAAGGATTTTTTGAACGTTGCTGAGTAATCGATTGTAGATTGTTGACAATCGATTGTTTTACGTAAAATCTGGAAAGGATTTTTTGAACGTTGCCAGTAATCGATTATTGATCTTATATAATCGATTGTTATGCGTAAAATCTGGGATTGATTTTTGGAAGAACTGGCAAACAATCGATTGTGGTAACTTGACAATCGATTGTCACTGAGTAATTTCAGCAACTCTTAATTGGCAATTAGGCAACGGTAATACAAGGTTTTTCAACTATAAATACAGCTTCAATTCAGTCTTTTAAGTACAACAACATACAACAACTGATCATACAATTACTAAAGCTTGCATACTTTATTGCTTATCATTTTATATTCATTACATAAGCTTTTGAGAGCCAAATTCTTGTCAAAAGTTGTTTCGATCTTGAGCGTATTCTTTTTACTCATATCTACTCTTAAAGGAGTGTCTTCTTTGAGTGCTAAGTATTTTTTGTACACTTGAAGGGAAGTGTTAGTCCCTTGTGTTGTAAGAAGGAACTTGTGTTTCCTTGGTTGAAGTCTTGGAGTGTTGTATCTCCGAGCAAAGGTTGTTGAGGCTTGTGTCTTCAAGTTGTAACGGTTTGTTAAGCACCCGTAAGCTTAACAAGTTAGTGGAAATCTCGAGAGAGTCTCTCGGGGACTGGACTAGCCACGGGTTGTGGTGAACCAGGATATATCGGTGCGTTTGTTCTAATTTATTTACTTATCGCACTTATTTATTTCCTGCAATTATTAAATTCCACAAGTTTACGCTAATTTTATTAAAACGCTATTCACCCCCCCCCCTCTAGCGTTAAGCGTATTACCTAACACCTCCTTCATTCATCCATAGACCACATTGAGGTACTCTCCTTGAACCTAACTTGGGGTTGGCGTAACCGCCTCATATCCTACTTACAGGACGGAACACTCCCGTAAGACAGAAAGGAAGCTAAGAAACTCCAGACACAAGCGGCTCGACACAACCTAATAAATCACGAACTCTACAAGAGAGTGTTCGACAGTACCCTAGATTAATCTCTTGGACCGCATCAAACAAGGCAAGTCCTAGATCGCGCCCTCATTCGACTTCTCATTTGCACCGGCTACTACTAGCCTACTATGAAAAAAGAAACAACATACTATGTCCTGAGATGCGAACAGTGCCAAAAGGACGCCCCTATGATACATCAATCAGGAGACTATGTCCTGAGATGCGAACAGTGCCAAAAGGACGCCCCTATGATACATCAATCAGGAGAATTGCTCCATTCGGTCACCTCACCATGACTTTTTATAAAGTGGGGGATGGACATAGTTGGTCCTCTGCCAACAAGATGAGGAAAGGTACGTTTTCTTTTAGTTTTAACTAATTATTTCTCTAAATGGGTGGAAGCAGGTGTGTACGCTCAAATACGTGAATGGGAGATCATCGCCTTTATATAGAAAAATATCATATGTCGCATTGATATCCCCAATGAAATCAGCTGCAATAATGTACCCCAGTTCGTCGGAAAGAGAACGACCGAGTTCTTAGAAAAATGGCACATCAAGCGAATACTCTCCACGCTGTATCATTTTACTGCCAACAGCAATGCCGAGTCCTTCAACAAAGTGATATTAAACATATTGAAAAAGAAGCTCAAAGAAGATACAGGGCTATTGCCCTAACTATTACCTAAAGTATTGTGGGCCTACCTTACTACGCCAAAGTCCAGGACAGGAGAAATGACATACTCATTGGTCTACGGGGTCGATGCAGTCATACCCACCAAAGTCAGGAGCCCAGTTTGAGATACTCCTATATGAGCGGAGCAGACAACTACGCAAGTAGATTACAAGACCTATATGAAGGTGAAGAAAGGAAAGACATGGCCATCATAAGAATGATAGCCCAGAAGCAGCAAGTAGAGAGATACTACATCAAAAAAAACCAAGGTAAGACCACTCAAAGTTGGCGACTACGTCCTCAAGGCCAAAACATTAGCACCAAAGGACCCGAATGAGGGAAAATTAGGAACTAACGGGGACGGCCCATATAAAATCATCGCAGCAGCGAAAAAAAGAGCATTTTAACTGGAAATAATGAAGGGCAAACTACTCCAAAACAACTGGAACATCGCCCATCTCAAGTACTTCCACTTTTGAAAGGCGTAACCTAAGACATACTCTTTTTTCCTCACCCGAGTTTTGTCCCAATTGAGTTCTCTCGGGGAGGTTTTTAATGAGGCGGCAAAGGGGATACCCTGTGGATTAGCGCGCGCGTTTTTCGTTGCTGCGACCCATCATCACGGTTGCCAGGCTGAAGTAATGAAGGGACTGCATAACTCAATATCCATTGAACAAATAGAACTATATTGTACAAATAGAATTCTCCATTGTATGAACATGATTCTCCATTATATGAACAGAAACCTCTATTATATGAAACGCCAACATCCTAGTGGTCATGGCCAAGGCCATCGACATTAGTTCGACCTCGCTCGAACCACGACAGATATCACTTCGACCACGGTCGAAGCAACATCCTAATGGCCATGGCCACCATCAGTTCGACCTCACTCAAACCACGATGGTACCACTTTGATCATGGTCGAATATACATCCTAATCGCCAGGGCCATCATTAATTAGACCTCGCTCGAACCACGATGGATACAACTTCGACCATGGTCGAAGCGTCATCTTAATGGCCAAGGGCATCATTAGTTTGACCTCGCTCGAACCACGACAGAAATCACTTAGACCATAGTCGAAGAAATATCCCAATGGCCACGACCACCATTAGTTCGACCTCGCTCGAACCACGACAGATAACATTTTGACCACGGTCAAAGCAACATCCTAATGGCCAAGGCCAGCATTAGTTCGACCTCGCTCGAACCATGGTGGATACCACTTTGACCACGGTCAAATTAACATCCTAATGGCCAAGGCCATTATTAGTTTGACCACGACGGATACTACTTCGACCAAGCAACATCCTAATGTCCAAGGCCATCATTAGCTCGACCTTGCTCGAACCACGTCGGATACCACTTCGACCACGATCGAAGCAACATCCCAATGGCCAAGGACATCATTAGTTTGACCCCGCTCGAACTACGATGGATACCACTTCAACCAAGGTCGAAGCAACATCCTAATGGCCAAGGCCATCATTAGTTCGACCTTGCTCAAACCATGACGGATACCACTTCAACCACAATAGAAGCAACATCCTAATAGCCAAGGCCATCAATAGTTTGACCTCGCTCGAACCACGACGATACCACTTCGACCACGGTCGAAGCAACATCCTAATGGCCAAAGCCATTAGTTTGACCTCGCTCGAACCATGACGGATACTACTTCAACCAGTCGAAGCAACATACCAATAGCCAAGGCTATCAACATTAATTTGACCTCGCTCGAACCCAACGAAATGTATTTTTAATGATTGTCAAAACATCCATACGGCGACTGTCATGCATTAAACTAAAAAGGAAAAATGGTGAACAAACAAAGCGACAAAAGTGAAGTTTATATTACAAAAAATTTTATTTACATTCGTCCATACAGACATATATCAATGCAACCCGAGCCCAAAATTTCTCAAACAAAACAAACGAACTAAAACTACTTGTCGGCCCGAGTAGGGTAACCGTCTTCATATATGAGTCCGAATCAAGGCGTTTCACGTTGTCCAAAGATACACCCTTCCCATCAGAAGTGTTAGGATCATACCCACACAACTCGCGAGCCGTACGTGATTCACCATGCACCGTCTGAACCTCCACCTCTGTCACCCGGCCCTCAGCACGAAAATTTCTACATACATCGAGTCGAGCCTCCGCATAGACCCACATCTCAAATAAACAATTAGTCAAGCCCTGAGTAGCAGGAGGACGAGATGTGGAAGGCCTAGGACCGATCTGTTTATCCTGCCCTCGGCGGGGCCACTTGCCTTTCCAGCAAGGACAATTCCGCCCCTAGCTCCCCAATACGCCTTTCGAGCTCCACAACCTGACTACCAGAGACTTCTCTTTCCTGGGTAAGTTTTGATCTAGGTATGCGGATAGCATCCTCTAATGAGATCATCTCAAAAATGGCGGTGGCTAACTTATCAGCGGTAGCATTTAACTCCCCCTTGAGTCTGCCGATCTCCATTGTCTTTGAATTTAGCTCTCCATTCAAGCTGGCCACTTTAAGATGTAGGTCAGCATTCTCTTCCATCACCCCTTGACTCTGTTCGAGCTCATCTTCCCTGGTCTTAAGAAGGGCCTGCAGCTCACTATTACGAGCGATAGCCTTCACGAGCTCCTCATCCTTCTCCTCCAGCTTTTCCACCTTACGCTCTAATTCCGCTGCATAAGCCCCTCGTGGAACACGTGGAACTTAGGATCTTGATAGTAGATGTCGGCTATTGCTCGGTGCTTAGTTTGGTACTGTTGCTACTTCATCGACATCTTTTTCTAGAGGTCTGTCCTCTTTAATTCATGATGATCTCTCTCCACCTCCAGGACGAGGGTCTAATAAAACGAGCAAAAGTTAAACACCATTCCCGTACCAATCCCACGATACAAGGAAAAGCAAAAGGAACCTACTTGTAAGGCCATGCCAGCGACCTTCCGAGATAGCTCTGCATCATTAATAGTCCCAAGCATCTCGTTCTCATGAGCAGATTATAAAGGAGCAAGGGCTAAAGCAACCTGCTCGCTATTTGGCAGCAAGTCGTAACCCCCCAGAATTATTACATGATGGCCAGACCCATCTGTCCTCACCT
Organism: Nicotiana benthamiana; assembly: GCA_034376525.1. NCBI lineage: Eukaryota > Viridiplantae > Streptophyta > Magnoliopsida > Solanales > Solanaceae > Nicotiana > Nicotiana benthamiana. The sequence goes on from CM067325.1 coordinate 108,862,194, forward strand.
CCAAATAAGTATGACAACTCAAGAACTCGTTGATGTCCTCTGAAACAATGTCGGAACCCGACTGATCAGCTTCCACGTGAGGCCTTCTAACATTAGACGGCACACCTCCTTCAACGAAATGTGCCAAACTAGCTCCAGGGTCAGCTCTCCCCGTGCAGGATGATCTCCCCGATAAAATGGCATCATCTATAAACACGGGCACCGGGGTCGTCCGAGATGCCCCACTCCCATCAGCATCAGTGGCCACCCCTTTTCCCAACTACAATCTTCTCCTCTTTCTCTCAAATGGCTCGTCACCATCAAGGGATTCATCAACATGATGAGGGGTCAGCGCCAATGAAGCTGCATTTTTCATAGTTGCAAGGATAGACGTGGCCAGCTGATAACGAAGCAGAGGGCGACCCTCATGGACAAACACATACAAAATGTCTTGAGAATCTGCAGGTGCAGTAGGTCGTCTAAAAGCTGGGACTAGCTTACTTCTCCTAGAAGCTTCCCGACCTGTTGTCATCAAGAATTATACGAATTAAGCAAGGTTGCACGACCGCAGATGCAACAAATCAGAAGTTCACCTGAGGCAACGTTAGGGTCATCACGTTGTACCAAGGTAGTCAAGGTTCAAGTCTCCTCCGCATGCAGACCAGCTATCCAGTTCCTGAGACCGAATGGGCTGGGGAAGACGAGCTATTGCTGCAAAACAAGCGATCAGAAGCAATATTTGTAAAAGAAGGAGTCTAATGAATTGTAGTACATATAAGTTTTATTGCACCTTGCTGGAAAGCAGGCGAAATTGGAGACCATGTGCTCGGTCTTGATAAAGAAATATTAGGTGCAAGATATGATGCACGGAGACGTCGCACTCGGCTAACTCCGTATATTTAGTTAACAGAAGAAGCACATTGAGCGTATATGTGACGACCCAAAGGAACATCACCTGTTTTCTGATCCATTTTGTACTTGTGAGGAATGAAAACCTCATTTAGAGTCGCCTCAATTTACATGCGCAGTCCGGGCGCGTAGCTAGAAAGCTTAAATATAAAATTTTATGAAAATACTAAGTTTTACTTCTAAAATGAATAAATTTGACTTCGGTTAATATTTTGGATAAACAGATCTAGACTCATTATTTGACGGTCTTAGAGGATCCGTAGGAAAATATGAGACGTGGGCGTATGCTCGGAATTGAATTCCGAGATCCCAAGCCCGAGGAATGAACTTTTGAGTAAAATTGTTTTCTGATAATATTTAAGGAAATTTAAAATGAAATTTGATTAGAAAGTGATAGTATCGGGACCGTATTTTGGTTTCGGTGCCCGGTACATATCTTATATATGGTTCAAGTCCTTTCCGTAAAGTTTGGTTGAAAAGGATATCGTTTGACGTGATTCAGACCTTAATTGGAAAATTTGGTGTTTAAAAGGTTTTAATAAATTTCATTGATATTGAGGATTAATTCGATGTTTTTGATGTTATTTTGTGGTATGAGTACATGAATAAGTCCGTGGGATATTTTTGAGGTTGCATGTATAGTTGGTCTGGAGCCCCGAGGGCTTGGGTGAGTTTTGGATAGGCCACGTAGTGCACTTTGAACTTAGAAAAGTTGCAAATTTCAGTTGTGCATAGCAGGCCGGCAAGCTTCACGGCTGGTCTCAAATGCGAAGGAAGCCAGGCTAGCTCAATATCGCAAATGCAAGATTTGGTTCGCAAATACAAAACTTCTAGTTCTAGCCTTGGGTCAAAAATGTGAACCATTCATCGCAATTCCCCAATCGCAAATGCGAAAGTCCCATTTTTCATGAATGGATTGAAAATGCGAACCCCGTTTCGCATTTCCCAGCTTAGTAGAGGTCGGGGTTTTTTTTTTCGCAATTCATATACCTGAAACTTGCAACTTTTATACTTAACCGATTTTAAAACCCATTTTTAATATTTTCTCAAACCCAAACACACTTAGGCGATTTTTCAAGAATATTTTCTTCTCCAAATCAATTGCAAGTCGTTTTAACCAACTTTCTTCAACTCTTATCATCTTTTAACACGATTTCAACTTAAAATCAAAGATTTTCATGGAGGAAATTGGGTGTTGTGGGTAGAACCTAGGTTTTTAAAAAATTGATGATTTGGACCTAAATTTGATGTCTGGTTTCAAACCAAATTATGTATTTGAGTTCGTGGGGGAATGGGTAATTGGGTTTTGGTTTGAACTACGGGTTTTGACGCGTGGGCTCGGGGGTGATTTTTGACTTTTGGGGTAAAACTTTGGAAAATTCATTTTCATGCATTTGGGTTGATTTATTTAGCATTTACTTATGCAATTAAGTAATTTGTGAGTAGATTCAAGCGTATTGGTGGTGGAATCAAGGGGTAAAGCTATATTTGAGATTTGAGTCGTGTTTAAGCATCGAGGTAAGTGTTTGGTCTAAACTTAGCTTGAGGGATCAGGAGTTGAGTCCTATTTGCTATGTGCTAATTATGAGTACGACACATAGACATGGTGATGAGTATCTGTACGTTGGTGTCTAGAATGACCGTGGGTCTTACGATATGGTTTGCATGATTTCGTTGAATGATCTAATCTTTGAAGGTAATTTCTATTTGTTATGGAACTTTGATAAGTACTTGTGGTTCTTCAACATCAAGGAGCAATGGCTCAAGTTACATTATGAATTTGTGAAAGCAAGTGGATTGATTGAACCCCTTGGAGCATTGGATCAAGTTATACTACGAATTGTGAAAGTATATGAGATGATCGAACACTTTGGAGTATTGTCTCAAGTGGTAGAGTGAGTTATGAAATGAAAGTGAAAGAAAGAGAAAGAGTTATAAATTGTTCCCTTGTCGGGAAGTTGATATTATTGATGTTATGCCCTTGCCAGGATTAAATTGTTTAATTATTGTTCCCTTATTGAGATTTAAATTGTTTAATTGTTGTTTCCTTGCCGGGATTCCTATTTTAATCTTGTCTATCCTCTTGCCCCTTTGTTTGTGATTGTTGTTTGGGTGAGGAAGAGCGTACAAGCACGAAGGGTGATGCCGTGCAATGTTTACTATTGTGAGAAAAGAGTGTAAAACACGAAGAGGGATGATGTGCCATATGATATACCATTCTATACCGATTATCATTGAATATATGGTTAGGAAAGAGAGTAAAAGAACGAAGGGTGATGTCGTGCACACTTCTGATATAAAATATTGTTAGGTTAAGACGAGAGTAAAAAGCACGAAGGGCGATGCCATGCACATTGTTATTATATGATTTATTTGGTGAGGATGAGAGTAAAAGCACGAAGGGTGATGCCGTGCAAATTGATGATTTATGATTCTTGATGATATTCTAGATATGTTGTTACTTTTCCTTATTTGATGATTTTATTTCGGAACTGTTGTTTCCCCCACAACATGTTTCCCCTTCCCACATTTACTGGTTATTCTGTCAGACCTGGTATGGAAATCATTGATATCTTTGATATGTGTGCTTTGGTTGTATCAGGATGATTTCCAAGTGTAGGTTTTGATGAATGACAAACAATGAAGTCAATTGTCAAACAATATTATTGTATAACAAACAATGAAGATGCATTAGCAAACAATCAAGATGGTTGACAAATCAATGATGATGAATCAAACAATGAAGATTGAAAGCCAAGAAGCATATTAAAGAAGGGATTGCATAGACAAGCCAAGACGGGCTCAAGAGTTCATGACCGAAGACCCAAGGCGTAGGTCATTAGGTAGAACCAATGCAAGAGCAACGTTTAAGTTATCTTGTCTTTTGGCTCAACATAGGTCATCATTAATATGCATAAAATCATATTTTGCATAAACCTTTTGAGTGCCAAAAATCCCTGACCAATGCCCAAACCGTTGGCTTCGGCTAGACGTTGACTAGACGTCGGCTAGAAATCGTCATGGTTTTTGACGTTTTCATATTAGCCAAAATGGTTTTTGAAATATTATCTTTGGTTTTTACTACTGGGCATATTTAAACAAATTCCAAATCATTATTTCATAAAAATCACACTTGATTTATGGTCGTCGTATAAACACATGGAAAACGTCTTTGACAAAGTGTCACGATGTTTATGACCTTGGAGACTTGGTTTTTCAAGAACTAAGTCTTGGTTTTTACTCTTAATACCATAAACAAGCTTTTCCAACACTTAGGTTTTGATTTAGAACACTTTGATGTTTTGGTTGGCCTTCCAGGTTAAATAATCGATTATCAAGTTCCAATAATTGATTATCCTGCTGCTGCAGCTTTTCCAACTTACAGAAGGCCCTAATAATCGATTATCATGTTAATATAATCGATTATCACCTTAGATAATCGATTATCATTGTCAAATAATCGATTATCCAGTGTTCTTCAGCCAAAAAACTTGAAATTACATAGAGGTTGAATAATCGATTATCATATATCATATAATCGATTATCCTGTAAGATAATCGATTATCACTTGAACATAATCGATTATTTAAGCTACCGTTGCCATCCAACGACTAGTTTTTTGAATGTTTAAAATGAGATAATCGATTATGCACCTAAGATAATCGATTAACCTGTCCAGAATTCAAAAATATTGTTTAATTGTTGGGCAACGGCTATATCACCTCTACACCCTATAAATAGAGGTCTTTGGGGCTTATTTTCAATGAACAACATCTCTCATTATTCATTAACATATTGATTATATTTGTGCATCACATTTAGAGCTTTTGTTGAGCCATTTGAGAGACAACTTTGTGTTGTTCATAGAGCTTATATTGTATCTCTTTATCTACTCTTCCTAGAGAGTTCTTTGTTGTAAAAGAGAGAGGTTCTTGAGAAGACCATATCTTCTCATTGAGCGTTGGGTTTGCTAAGTACCCTCAATCTTAGTGTGTGAAGTCTTGAGGTGAGGTATCCTTGAGCGGAAGTCTTGTGGTGCGGTATCCACTAGCAAGGTGAAGTCTTGTAGAGCGTACATCTACGAGCAAGTGTAATGGTTTGTTGAGCACCTGTAAGCTTAACGAAGTTAGTTGAAACTCGAGAGAGTCTCTCGAGAGACTGGACGTAACCACACGTTGTGACTCTCAACGCCATACCATCCCCCCGCCAACAGCCAAGCATAATCTTCATCCAACAAGATAATACTAAATATACTGAAAGAGAAACTTGAGGAGGCCAAAGGGCTATGGCCCGAGCTACTGCCAGAAGTATTATGGGCCCATCGGACCACACCCAAATCCAGCACAGGGGAAACACCATACTCACTGGTCTACAGAACCGGCATGGTCATACCAGTCAAGGTCGGTAAACCAAGCTTGAGGTATTCACACACCAGCGGAACATAAAATGACATGAATAGGCTCCAAGACCTCGACAAAGCCGAGGAAAGAAGAGAAATGGCCCACATAAGAATGGTGGCCCAAAAACAGCAGGTTGAAAGATACTACAACATGAGCACCAAGATAATACCACTCAAAGAGGGAGACTCTGTCCTCAAAGCCAAGACATTGGCATCCAAGACCCAAGCGAAGGAAAAATGGGCACTAATTGGGATAGACCCTACAAAATCAAAACAGCAGCCAAAAAAGGAGCATTATAATTGGAAACAATGGAAGGGGAAATGCTATAAAACAATTGGAATGTCGCCCACCTCAAGTATTTCCATTTCTGAAAGGCGTCTCCCGAGTCGTACTCTTTTTCCCTTATCTGAATTTTGTCGCAATTGAGTTTTCTCGGGGAGGTTTTTACTGAGTCGGCAGAGGGGACACCTGGAGATATTTGCAGAACAAGTTTATCATATCAGCCTCTCCATATGCTATCCGCATATCTAAGCAAGCTAAAATATAAGAAATTAGTATTGAAATGTGTCGAAAATCTCCGGAACATCAACACCCCCAACTTAAACTTTTGCTTGTGCTCAAGCAACTAAAACATACTTAGCCTATTGAAGACTCTATTAACAAAACACGAAACAATAATGACTAAGGATGGTGTTCATTTCTAGTATTTCAAGCATGCATCTACAATTGTTTTACCCTTCCTGAGCTGATAGTATATACAAGGAAAACTAATAAACTTGTGAACTTTGAGCCTCAAACATTGGGACAAAATGTCACCCTCAGCTGAGTGCCATTGCATTTGACTCAAAAGCTCAACTTCTATTTAACTCCACAGTTCATGTACCCTCACTAGAAAGAGGGTCCCAAAATTACCATATCTACAAGGACAACAGAAAGGGACCATTTACAAATACACTCACTCTAAGAAAGAACTTCAAGTGTTACAACATTTCATACCATAAGCTTTCCCTTATTTTAATTCACTATTTATTCAATAATGCTCAGTTAGAGGTCTCATAAGGTCTTTTTAATCTTGTAATGTAAGTTTCGGGTAGGGGTGGATAGATATTTGGGTACAAATGACTTCACCTGCCTTGAACACTACTCACACTTTTTCACTTCGAATATCCTCTTTTTCTTTTTTTTTTACTTTGCTTCTTTTTAAACCTTTATAGCCTCCTTTGTGACTAGTTTCCAACATAGAACCACCTTACACACCTCTTCTAATTTGATTTAAGGCTCCATAATTTATATACATATACATACCTTTCTTCTCGTTTTTTAGAGCTTAAGCAATTAGTATCAAAAACTTTTGAGGTATGTGGTCCTAACTTAACGTACCATCTTCCCAATCTCCACTGCGACACCATCCCTTACTTAGGCTTTTAGACTTATTCTCAATATTCAAGGAGGGATGGGTCCAAAACAGGGGATTATTCTACCAAAAGGGAAGAAGTTTGTAATGAGTTGGACAAAGAAAAGGCTTACATGCTCAAATTGGGTAGTAGCGATATTACTTATGTATATGTCGGCTTGAAAGGCTACAGATGTTTAGTAAATTAGACAAAGAATGTGTAAGATCATTCCTCTAACCAAGCATACCATCATTAGCATTTGAAAGACCAACCGGGTAAAGTCTAGATGATAGAAGTAGACACTAGAGTTATATACACATAGAGAACTCACACACACATGGCCCATGAACTACTTCATTCACATAGTTTGATGCTTCCAAGTCAATACTTGACAACTCAAGGCTTTCATCATAGACACACGTATAACTCTAGGTCGCCATAGAGTCACGAGCGAGCCTCAAGTTCACAAAGTTGATGACAAAGACTAATTCCCTTAAGAAAGTTGTCAATCACTCCATCATCGGTAAAAGTCGACAAAAATAATATTATATATATATATATATATATATATATATATATATATATGTTTGTTTGTGTGTGTGTGGAGGGGTATATGATATGTATAGACGCACATGCTTGATACTAAGAAATTACACCAAACTGGTCAAAATGATTCATCCTACAATCCTGGTTCTACTATTACACCCTTAGAAAAGAACCGGGAAAAGAAAAACTAAAGGAGATTGATTCCTAATCATTATCTACATATTTTTTTGTTTTACTTATCTAAGGATAACGATGAACACTAACATTAACAACACCATTATGAACACAACACTATTATACACATCACTATTATGAACACAAAGTAAACACTAATATTAACATCATCATCAAAAACACAACTCATGTGCTGAAGTCATACCAATATATACAAAACATAAGATACGCATAAGTACATGAGTTTGATGGTTAAACTACTGACATGCATATATACAAATATTCCAATTCTAACTTCCAATATCACACAAGAATATCTACACAAAGTATCTACAATGCTACCTTCCACCCCCCAACTTAAAGCATGCATTGTCCCCAATGCATAAAAATAGAGAGATGAGTTTGAGGTGAAGCTCCCTGAGGCACACTAAGTGCTATGGGAGTCAGTACCCCGCTGAATGCTGGAGGGATCACCCTCGGATGTAGAGGCTGAGAATGACAAAATCTTGTTCTAAGAAGTGATGCACTCAAGCTGGTCAAGAGCAGGAGTCAGAGTTGGAGGTGAAGCTGGAGATGGTGCAGGTGTTGGAGCCTGTGAACTGCTCGACTCACCCATTGATGATGGGGTGGCCACGGGGTCTGCAAGAATGGCATGGTCTATCAAAGATCTCTGGATCGCTTGCTAGATATGTGCTCGATCTGCTTTTCCACCAGCAGCCTCCTCAAGAGTAGCATCCTCAACTGAGGCATTTACAATATGCTTCCTCTTATCTTGAGGGACTTCACCACTCGAATACCCCGAACTCTTCTCATCCTCCTCGTCCTCCTCATCCTCCGGTTTATCAGAACTCCCGGTGTCCTCCTCAGAAGGGATCACAATAAGATCTGGAGGAGCTTTAGGTTGGGAAGCTCTAGGGGTAAAAAGGACAGGCTCAGTCATCAATGTCTAAAAGTAGAGACCCAAATCTGGAGGCGCTGGACCTTTACCCTGATCATCGTATGTGGGGAGGAGGGATGATAGATCGAATTCCAAATTCTGCATTTTTTGGAATTCAACCTTCATAGAAGCAACCTCCTTCTTGAGTTCAAACAACCCACTCACTTCGCTCTACTCTATCTTCTCCACCCATAACTCAAGTTGCTGCAAACACACTGTATAGTTTGACTGCTGTTGCTCAATAGATTCCACTGAGGCTTGCATGCGGGTCAGGGCTTGTTTTATAAGACTCATAAATGTCTTCAGAAGTTGGTCAACTTTAGCATTGGCATGTTGAGCCAATAGACCAAGCTTGGAGACAGGAGGAATGGCCGTAGCAGGCTGAGGAGTGCAAAATGGTGCCTCAGTAACTGAAGGGACCTCAATAGACTGGGAATCTTATGGATCTGCAGTAGTTTGTGCCAGAACTTGGACCACTCGTGAGATAGAAGCATCACAAAGGCGGATGATATCAATGACCCCCGGCTCCTTTCCTTTTCTGTCATTGCGTTTATCAACCGGGACTCCCGCAGCCTTGCAGAGTGTTGTGATCAAGGAAAAGAATGGAAGTGAGGTGGCCTTTTGTGTGGCCCTGATCCCTATCTCCTGGAATATCACCCCCCCCCCCCCATATCTATCTTAATACCTGTCATGATACATGCAATGAGGAGTGCCTTCTCAATGGCAATCTCTATTTCGCTCTGAGTTGGTATCAATTTAGAAGTGAGGAATGGAAGCCATAAATGACCCTCTCTTTAAAGACTTTCCTTGTAGATCTTCTGGCCAGGGTTGATCTAGGCAGGGGTTCCCTTTGAAATTATGGAGGCAATCAACCCTCGTTCACTTTCCTGGTTCACAAACTTCTCATCGTATTTTGTTGTGCCTGGACTCCAGTCTGGGATATATACATCACTTATGGTACTGTCATGGCAGAAGACTGTTTGCCCTCGAAAAGCACTTCACCAGTGAACTCTCTGTTTCGTTTTTAGTGCTTCATCCTAGAGGCCCCACGATGCATAATATTCCCAAACAAAGGATTCATTGTATTCAACCAGTGGCTCAGTGAAGGACTCCCATTTTCTCGTCTTGATGTTCTCCAAGATATAGGGGTCCTTGTCTTTCAACCTATTTAGGCTCAATTGCTTCTCGGGAAGAAGTTTTCTTTTGAGAAGCTCTTCTTTATACTTCTCCTAGGACCCATCTATTCCCCAGAGGAGATGGAAATCAGCCACATGTTTCCTCCTTGCTTCAGCTACCCAATCAACTTCAGGTAGGAGCACCTCCTCATCAGACTGGGAGGTCGTGGTTCTGCAGATTCTCTCCTCTGTCGCTTTGACTTTGGTTTGGATGAGGGCTTTGGTAGGGTATGCTTTTGTCTGGGATCCATATCTCCCCAAGGTTGAAGTGCGAGTGACAATAAAAACATAGTGAAACAAGCATAGAAGAAATTAAAGAAAAAGTTCAAAATGCAGTGTGCTCTGCGGTCGCAAAACCACAATGCGGACCGCAGAGTAATCGAAAATTGATGGCCACAAAATTGGTTCAATCTGCGGTGGGTTATGCGGTCGCATAACCACTATGTGGATCACATAACCATCGCAGTTTGGATATGCCCAAAACATGCATCTCTAAATGCAATCTCATATCCCACTGCAAAGCTAAGAATGCGATCGCAAAATGACTGCAGTATGCAAGGCTCATTCACTGGGATCTCTTCTTAACTCTGTGGTGGGTATGCGGACCGCATTTGGGTTATGCGACCACACAACCACCACATTTCACCCTCTTCAACAGGCATTAAGGGTTTCAATTGTGCGGTCAATTTGCGGACCGCATAACAACTATGCAACTGCATATCGACTGCATTTTGCCATCATCCTCAGAGGACCTAGGGCGTATTCTGCGACAAAAATGCGGACTGCATTTCAGAAATGTGGACCGCAGAAGTCATCGTCTTCAACAACTCACCCTAGTTTTCAACAATGGAGGCCGTATTTTTTTTCTACCCCTTACCCCATATCATTTTTAGCCCAGAAGCTACTACACCAGCAAGAAAAAACTACACAAAATTCTAAGCTAAGCATTTGTACAAGGTTAAACAAAAATGACAGCTAAAATGACAAAGAAATTAAAAAGAAATGAGGGAGGAAACGAGTTGCATACCAGAAATGGTACAAGAGTATCAAATGGAGTCCTTGGTTGATATTGTTCCTTCTCGATCGAGTTCCTCCTTTGTCTTTTTTTCTCGTTTGTTGTTTTTCTTTTCTGCCTTTTTCTCTTCTTTTTTTTTTGTTTTGTTTTTGTTTAAAATGAGTGAGAGACGAGTGTGAAGCTTACCTAGCAAGTCTGCGGTGGAAACTTCACCGCATAACACACTATGCGACCACATATGTGTTATGCAGTGATGTTAAAGGTCAAGCTGAAGGGGGGGCATTTGCGATACACAATGCGGTCGCATAAGTGAAATGCAGACCGCAGAGTGCACCGTTTCACCACATATTAAACTCCAATTTTGAACAATCTTTTTGCCTATGTTTGCTGTCAAAATGTGGTCCGCATAAAAATAATGCGACTGCATTCCTACTGCTAAATTCACCTTGTGTCTTTTCTTCGAATTTTTTGCGTCCTCACCAAGTGTTGAGATCTTTTGAACCCCCTACACTCTAACACACACTTTAAATTGCTCAAATTAAATCTATCTACCAGAAATTGAAATATTCAAGGAACAAAAGGGTGTTACCACACATGGTTTGCCTCCCATGAAGCGCTTGATTTAATGTTGTGGCACAATGGAATTGATGTTCCTTTGATTTTACTCAATGGTAGGGCATTGACCATTTTTGAGAGCCAGTTGCTCCACCAAATGTTTTTCACCATCAGTTCCCAAATAATGCTTGATGCATTGGCCATTTACCTTGAATGTCCAGGATCCATCTGTCAACTCTAATTCCACCACTCCATAAGAAGAAAAAGTCACCACCTTGAATGGACCGAACCATTTTGATTTAAGCTTGCCTGAGAATAATTTGAGCCTCGGATTAAAGAGCAAGACCAAATTACCCGCCTTAAACTCTCTTTTCAATTTCTTTTTTTCATGGCAAACTTCACGCTCTTTGTACACAGCTGCACTTTCATAAGCATGGAATCGGAATTCCTCCATTTCATTAAGTTGTGTCAACCTCAAATTTGCAGCCTCAACCCAGTCTAAATTTAGTCTTTTCAAAGCCCACATAGCTTTGAGGTCCAATTCCACTGGTAGATCACATGTCTTACCAAAGACTAGCCGATAAGGAGAAGTACCAATAGGAGTTTTGTAGGCCGTGCAGTATGCCCACAATGCATCATCCAGCTTCCTTGACCAGTCGGTCCTATTTTCGTTCACAATTTTTGCTACTCTTGATCTCTCGGTTGGAAAACTCAACTTGACCACTCGGATGTGGATGATAGGGCAAGGCCACCTTGTGCTTTACGCCATATTTCTCAAGCAGCCTTGAAAAAATCTTGTTGTAGAAATGAGATCCAATATTACTAAGAATGGCTCTAGGGGTTCCGAACCGCGTGAATATGTTTTTCTTCAAGAAGGCGGTCACACTCCTCGCCTCATTGTTTGGCACGGAAACTTCTTCAACCCATTTTGACACGTAGTCCACAGCAACCAAGATGTATTTCATCCCACAAGAACTTACAAAGGGACCCATGAAGTCGATCCCTCATACATCCAAGAACTCTATCTCCATCACAAGGTGCATTGGCGTTTCATGCCTCTTGGAGATTGAACCTTGTCGTTGACATTGGTCGCAAGCCTTGACTATTTGATTGGCATCACGGTAGATGGAAGGCCAATAATATTCGAATTTAAGAACTTTAGCCACCGTTTGATTTCCTCCATGATGACCCCCAACCAGTGAGTCATGGCATGCCTTGAGAATCGGCATGACCTATTCTTCGGGAACACACCTTCTGATAATATTGTCAGCACACAAACGGAAAAAGTATGGTTCCTCCCAATGGTATTTTCGGCAGTCTCTCAAAAATTTCTTTCTTTGATATGATTCCAATCCGTCCGGGATAAGGTCACTAACCAAGTAGTTAGCAATATCGGCATACCAAGGAGCAAAAGTGCTAGATAATGCCAATATGTGCTCATCTGGGAATGCATCATTAATTTCAAGATCTCCCTTTGATATCCCTTCCTTTTCAAGCCTTGACAAATGATCCCCTACTTTATTTTGCGTTCCTTTATGATCCTTGACCTCAAAGTCAAATTCTTGAAACAACCAGACCCATCAAATCAATCGAGGCTTTGAATCTTTCTTTTCTATGAGATAACGAAGAGCCGCATGATTCATGTATACCACCACCTTGGACCCCAACAAATAGGCCCTAAAATTTTCAAAAGCATTCACAATAACAAGAAGCTCTTGCTCAGTTACCGTGTAATTCATTTGTGCCCCATTGAGAGTTTTACTTGCATAGTACCCCAGGTGGAGAACTTTGTTGTGATGTTGGCCAAGCATTGCTCCAATGGCTACATCACTGGCGTCGCACATGAGCTCGAAGGGAAATGACCAATCGGGCGTGATGATAATGGGTTCCGTGGTGAGACTTTGCTTTAACTCCTCAAAAGCTTTAAGACAATTCTCATCAAACACAAACTTGGCATCCTTTTCGAGGAGTTTGCACATGGGGTTAGCAATCTTAGAGAAGTCTTTGATAAAGCGCTTGTAAAACCCGGCATGTCCTAAAAGACTTCTAACACATTTCACGGAAGTCGGTGGAGGAAGCTTTGAAATTATCTCAATCTTTGCCCGCTCAACTTCAATACCATGCTTTGAAATTTTGTGCCCAAGCACAATGCCTTCGTCAACCATGAAGTGACACTTCTCCCAATCTAGCACAAGATTTGTTTCTTCGCATCTCTTGAGCACTAGTCCAAGGTTGTTAAGACAGTGCTAAAATGAATCACCAACCACAGAGAAATCTTCCATGAAGACTTCAAGAAAATCCTCAACCATGTCGGAAAATATGGACATCATACACCTTTGGAAGGTAGCCGGAGCATTGCACAAACCAAATGGCATCGGACTAAAAGTAAATGTGCCATACGGGCAAGTGAAAGTAGTTTTTTCTTGGTCTTCAAAACCGATATTGATTTGATTGTAGCCGAAATACCCATCGAGGAAACAATAGAATGACCTCCCCTATAGCCGATCAAGTATTTGATCAATAAAAGGCATAGGGAAGTGTTCTTTGCAAGTTGCACTATTAATCTTGCAATAGTCCATACAAACTCGCTATCTGGTCATGGTTCGTGTTAGGATGAGCTCATTCTTCTTATTCTCGATCCCGGTCATGCCACCCTTTTTTGGCACACATTGTACTGGGCTTACCTACAAACTATCTGCATGGGGTAAACTACTCCGGCATCTAACCACTTGATAATCTCCTTCTTTACAACCTCTTGCATTGACAGGTTCAACTACCTTTGATGTTCCACATTTGGCTTTGTCTCGCTCTCCAATTGAATTTTATGTTCATGAATTCCCGCGAGGATCCCACGGATGTCCGCAATAGTCCATCCTTGGCTTTCCTGTGTTCTCTCAAGAACTCCACTAATTGGTTTACCTGCACATCATTTAACAAAGACAAAATGATTACGGGTAAAGTATCATTAGAGCCAAGAATTTATACCATAAGTGCGGCGAGAGAGGCTTGAGCTCTTGTTGTGGTGGTTCAATGATTGATGGCTTGGCGGGAGGTGTGGCCCTATTCTCCAAGTCAAGAGAAAGATTTTTGAAGTATAAGTATAGGATCCAAGACCTTCCAATGCATTTACCGACTCCATGTACCCATTTATGTCGTCACCATCAAAATTTAGTACGATAGCCACAATTTCCTCACCAAGGCATTGCTCTTCCATTTTCAATTCGACATCATCTTCTACCTTATCACCAAAATACTCTCGTACTCATGGGGTAATTTCATACCCTTGCTCGCTTGAAAGGTGACTTCTTCATCTTTCACCCGGAACTTATTTTCATTTCTCTCTGAATCCATGAGTGCTCTTCCCATTGCTAGGAATGGTATTCCCAAGATGATAGGGATTTCTTAATCACTGGCACAATCGAGAATCACAAAGTCGGCAAGCAAATTGAATGCTCCAACTTTCACCATCACATCATCAACAATGCCTACCGGTCGCTTAATAGATCAATCGGCCATTTGTAACATCATGTTTGTTGGCCTTGGCATCCCTATTCCCGCTTGCTTGTAAATGTAAAGTGGCATCAAGTTACTTCTAGCCCCATTGTCACAAAGGGCTCTTGCAAAATCATGCTCTCCAATAGTGCATGGGATAGTAAATGCTCCCGAGCCCTCTTTATTTTGGACAGGGCTCGTGACAATAATGGAGCTAACCTGGTGAGTCATGTTTACTACCTCATTCTTTTTGGTCCTCTTTTTGGTGATCAAATCCTTCAAATAGTTGGCAAAACCTGGCATTTCTTGGAAGGCTTCCAAGAATGGAATATTCACCGACAATTGCTTAAGGATATCATAGAATGATCAAGCTTGCTATCATCAACCATTCGAATAAGTCTTTGAGGAAAAGGCAGAGGATGTCTAGGAATAGGAAGTGGAGCTTTTGATGTCTTCTTCTCCTTTTCCTTCACCTTTTCTCGTATTACTTCTTGCACCTTTTCTTTTTCCAGCACCCTTTTATCTTCAACAACCCCTTGCTCTTCGGCTTCAAATTCTTGTTCGACTTCTTCTCCAACAACCTATTGTTCAATGTCACCTTGTAAAACCTTCCCACTTCTTGTAGTTATTGCCATGACGTGAGAGGTTGAGCCACCTCCACCACTCTTCGGGTTCGCAATGGTATCACTAGGAAGTTGCCCTTTTTGCTTTGGGGTTTTCTCTCTTGAAAGGTCTCTCATTTGCATCTCTAGTTTTTGGATAGATGCAGTGTGAGAGCCAACAACTTCGGTCATGTTTCTCATGGATGGATCAGGCTTCTCTTGGTTTTGCAACACTCTTTCAAGCATGCTTTCTAGCTTTGACTCACTCGACGACCAATGATTTGCATATTCACCTTTTAGGGGGACATAAGGGTTGGAGCTCCTGTTGCAAAGTTGTTGTTGTTGTTCCAATTTCCTTGATGCGAGTTACCTTGATTATTTCTCCATTGTTGGTTGCCTTGCCGTTGCGGGTTTGGCCTCCTTCGGCTTTGAAGCCCTTGACCATGGTAGGGTTGCCTTTGATACCCTCCTTGAGGGTTGTTGATATAATTCGCTTCCTCAAAATTTTCCTCCACATTGGGTTGGATATCCTCCACTGCAATCACTTTCTTTGTCTGATTCTCGGTGAACATCTTTGTTAGCACATTTACATTTTTAGCAAGCCCATCAATCACTTGATCCCTCTCCTGATTTTCCTTGATCAAATTGCTCAAAGAAGGAGAGACATATGATATTCCTCTGGTGGTATCCTCTGAATTCCATGCTTGGTTTTGCTTTGCTATTTTGTCCAAGATTTGCATCACTCGAGCAAATGATTTGTCCATGAAAGATCCGTCAGCTGCATTCTTGGCGATGGCTTGGTTCATAGGATCCAAACCCATGTAAAAATTTTCCAACAACATGAAATCCGGGAACCCATGGTTTGGAGACCTCATCAAGTATAATTTGAAGAGATCCCATGCCTCATGAAATTTCTCCCCATGTATCTGCTTGAAGAAGAAAATCTTATCCCGCAACTCAGACTTTTTGCTTTGTGGGAACCATTTGGACAGAAACTCCCGAACAAGCTCGGGCCAAGAATGAATAGAGTTGGGAGGTAGATTCTGGAGTCATTTCCTTGCATCCCCAGCTAGAGAATACTTGAAGCATCTCGACCTTGACATCATCGGATATATTATTTTGTTTGTGCATTGCGAACACACCCAAGAAATTCCTAAGGTGTTGTGTTGGATCATAGTCGGTGGAATTCCTGAAGAACCCTTCTACCTTGAGCATCAGAATTAAACCATGTTCCATCTTGAATGTTGTTGCTCCAACGGCCGAAGGCACAATGGCGTTGGTATCCTCAATGTATTCTTCGATGTCTGCGAAAGTATTTTCTCCCACTTCTACCTCCACATCATCACCATAATCAGACATGTTTTCTTATCAACACCAAGCAAAGCAAGCAAAGTGTGATGGAATAAAAATAGATTTTATGCGAAGTACACACTAAATAGTAATTTCAAAACTGTATTCCCCGACAACGGCGCCAAAATTTGATACGCTCAAATTACACTTTAATTAATAGTGTAAGGCAAGTGTCAAATATAATAACCCAACAAGGTTGGGGTCGAATCCCACAGGGAATAGGTGTGAAAATATTACTTGTTCAGTGTGTTGCTCGACTAAAGTCTTATCTCTATTCGGTTAATAGTAACAAGAGTATGTAAGGAGTTTTATTTGAAGTAACAACTAATTAAAATATATAACGAGTGATCAATTTACTTGTCCCTTTTAATGAAATGTAATGTTTACAGGCGTTAATATGATATATTTCTAATGGAAGGTTCTTTTGATATGCAAATGATGCCTAATATACTACCCAATATTTCCAAATAGTTTAGTATTTCCTCTTTATAATTTTCCCAAATGTAAAAGAGTTGCAATGAAGAGTTATCGATGTATGCCAACTAAAACCCACTTATTCCTAAGCGATTTTATTAAACAAGGTTTAAAGGCTTGAGTCATTGATATTTACTTCTACCATATTCTAACCCCCTTTTCCAAGCAAAGCAAGAACTTAATGGCTTTTGTTAATGTTTGCAACCACCAACAATAAATGAATAATGAGAAGTAAATAAATATCAACCAACCGTTATACATGTATTCAATGTTAAATACCCATTAACATAACACCTATTTAGGGTCCACAACCTTAGTATTTAAAGTTAGCTGCACATGCTCATATGCAAGGGCCAACCAATATTTAATGCCATGAATGCTTACAAATTAGGGAATATTCAACCAAAAGCTTCCAAAAAGAGAGAATATATATGTCTTGGAATGTAATACAAAGACTAGACAAGATGAGCCCACAAAGGCTTCATAAAACTATTTATAGCGGAACAAAAATCGGGAAAGAAAATGGACAAAATTGCCCTTTCAGGTCCGATATGCAACCGCATTCTTGTTGCAGAACAAGTATGCAGTCCGCATTTTGAACACCCAGACCGCATATTAAAACCCTAATTTATAGGTCTTCATTGCATTACATTTACGCGGTCCGCATTTGAGTTATGCGGCCGCAGTTTGTATCGCATCTTTGGCCTTCAGTGATCTTCATGGTTAGTTATGCGATCATTATGCGGACCGCATTTTGATTATGCGGTCGCATATTTAACTCCATTCTTCACTTGAAACTAAGCTCAAGACTCTGCTTCAGTCTGCGATTCTTTTATCTATTATGCGGCTCGCATGTTTGATATGCGATCGCATAGTGAGCCGCAAATCAACATTTGTGCACGTTTTGCTCTTTCTTGTTTTTTTGCTTCAATTTCCATGTTCTCGAGTTCCCCTTACTTATGTACTGTAGAAGTAACAAAACTACATAAGTATCGGTTATAATTGCATTAAAACAAGCTAAAATCTAAGCAACTAGTACTGAAATGTGCCAAAATTCTCCGGCACATCAGCTACAGCCATCTCCAATGTATGAACAGCTACGGCCATCTCCAACATATAAATGGCAACAGCCATCTCCAATGTATAAACGGCTGTGGACATCTCCAATATATAAACATCTACGGCCATCTCCAACATATAAATGGCTACGGCCATCTCCAATGTATAAATGATTACGTCTATCTCCAATGTACAAATGGCTACGGCCATCTCAAATGCATAAGCGGCCAATGCCATCGACTTCATCATGGTTAAGGACATTGCTGCCAATAGTTGACCCAGTTGGACTCCATCAAGCAAGTGATTCAACGACAGTCGAAGTCACCCATATGTCCAAGGCCATCAATAATATATGACCACGGTCATCAACTAAATTCTTGCCAAGTCCATCGACTTCATCATGGATAAGGCCATCGCCGCCAATAGTCGAACCAATTTGACTGAGGCAAACAAGTGAATCGATGATAGTCGAAGTCACCCATATGGCCATGGCCATCATCAACTTAATTCTGGCCAAGGCCATCAACTAAATCATGGCTAAGACCATCGCCGCCAATAGTCGACCCAGTTCGACTGCGGCAAGCAAGTGATTTGATAACAGTCGAAGTCACCCATATTGCCATGGCCATCAACAAAATATGACCAAGTTCATCAACTTAATTCTAGCCAAGGTCATCGATTTCATCATGGCTAAGGCCATCACCGCGAATAGTCGACCCAGTTTGACTGCGGAAAGCAAGTGATTCGACAACAATCGTAAGTCACCCATATGCCCAAGGCTATCAACAAGTTATGACCAAGGTCATCAACTTAATTCTGGCCAAGGCCATCGACTTCATCATGGCTAAGTCCATCGCTGCCAATAGTCAACCTAGTTCGACTGCGGCAAGCAAGTGATTCGACGACAGTCGAAGTCACCCATATAGCCAAGGCCATCACAAGATATGACCAAGGTCATCAACTTAATTCTGGCCAAGGCCATCTACTTCATCATGGCTAAGTCCATCTCCGCTAATAATTGACCCAGTTTGACTGCGGCAAGCAAGTGATTTGACAAAAATCGAAGTCACCCATATGGCCAAGGCCATAAACAAGATATGACCAAGGTCATCAACTTAATTCTGTCCAAGGTCATCGACTTCATCATGTCTAAGCCCATCGCCGCCAATAGTTGACCCAGTTTGACTACGTCAAGAAAGTTATTCGACAACAGTCGAAGTCGCCCACAAGGTCATCAACATGATACGGCCAAGGCTATCGCCGTAAGACGTCCACCCAGATCGACTACGGCAAACAAGCAAGTGAATCGACAACTGTTGAAGTCACTCATATGGCTAAGGCCGTTGAAATTATATGGCTAAAGCCATCCACGCTATCATTGGTCAAGGCCATTGAGATCGGCTACGATAAATTAACAACCCAACAAAAGCTGAAGTCACATGTATAGCTAAGGCCATCGATGTTAAAATAGCGACCTAGTTCGATCGTTATCCACTAATCGCCGACCTAGTTCAACTGCGGCATAAAGCACTTGAACAAAAAGCAGAAACACAATAAAAGTCCAACACCTATTGATATTGGAAGACCCAACGGATTCTTCCAATGTATCATTTCTGGGTCCAATGGAATTCATAGGTACAGGAAGAAGCCCAATCAAATAGAGATTTTTTCTTTCGACCATATTTCGATTGTTAATACGATATATAAGGACCGCTACTACAAAGAGTATTACACCCTTGATCGTGAAATATCGATGTCTTGTGTTCAATTCCGCGGTTGGAAGGATTTCTTTCTGCCATCTGTCTTTCCCTTATCTCTCTTCTCTTAGCAAAGGTAGGTTCAAGTCAAACTTTTTTTTGGCTTGCGGAGCTATTGTGAAGCCTAGAAAGGCGGAAGCGGAAAATCGCTTATACCGAGTTCCCCAACACCAACTTAGCTTAGTAGCAAGACTCTTTCTACTGGCGTGGCGCTGCTGGATGCTTCTGATCAATAGAACACGAAGAGGAGGAAAAAAAGAGCTTATGATGAGCATCTATTTGAGTCGATCATTTCCAAGATCTAATTTCAGTTTAAACGAGCACCCGCTCTAGGAGACGAGGCACCAAAACAAAACAGCGCAAATGAAAGAATAAATTAGCAGAAAGCTAGGTTTCATTATCTCTAAAAAATACATGTACATCCAACCCTGAAAAAGGTCCCTGTTACATCCCTAAAAAAAGAGAGAGAAAAATATACATAAATCGTAAGAGCCTTCGCCGTTTTGCCCATCACGCCCCGCTTGGCCGCTATTTGGTCCGTCGTCGCCCCCGGGATGGTAAGTCTTAGAGATCCAGGAGCCGAATTCTAGACGGTTAATGTCTTCAGAGTTATAACCCGCCCTATAACCACAAGTGGCACGGGCGATGCGGGCTAAGCGTCGTTGCTCCTCAACCTCCGCCTCAATGGCTCGACCTGCAGAAAAGTACTCATCGAGTACGACAAACCCGGACTCTTGGAATACCCCCATATCATACGCCTCATGATACACACCATCCTACGGAGCGGTCCACTTAAGGACTTCAATTTCAGCTACCTTGGCGTCAAGCTCGTAGTCAAGGCAGCAACCTTAGCCCGCAAGTGAACAGCCTCCGCCGCTACCCCACGGCTAATTGCTAGACCCTCTTCCTTCGATATAAGAAGGACCTCAAACTCAATATTCCTAGACAAAACGGCCATCAGCTGCTCGTCAACCTCCTTCAACTCGGCCACCCGCCAGTTCATTTGATCCTCCGATTGTTTGAGGCTTTCACGAAATATTAGAAATTCCAGGTCCTGTGTGAGTGTATTGTTGCGACCAAAACACTGACGCAAGTGTACGTGATCGACAAGTAATTTAGTAGTAAGTAAAGTATCGTTCCCACGAGGAATTCTGATCAACTTCTCGACTGATGTAGACTCAAATAATTATCAATTCAAGCTAAATTATCACGAAATATATAAAGAATCAATCTACAATTTACTTGGTAATTAAACAATAATTCAACACAAAATTACTACACTAATTACATAATATTTTTATAACAATTTGGATAAATATATTCCAGGGTCATGGACTTGCTAGAGATCATGCTATTTTTCTAACTTAAGATTGGTTTATTGAATTATCCGGGTTATTGATTATAGGGTTAATAATATTCATAAGAATATTTCGAGTTCTTATGCACCTATTCAAATTAAATTAATACATATATATCTATGGTATTAATATTAGTAAGAATGCATTTACAACTCCTATTCTTCAACCAAACAAGGCAATTAAGTATATGTCTATCTTAATAACAAATCCTTCACCCGATGCCCGGGATTCAGAACTTGTTCCATTTGATTCTATATGCAATCAAGAATTTCCTTTTTTCAAGTTTAACGATTCTTAGATAGTATTTCACTGTTAGCAATGTAGTAAAATAATTAAAAGCAGCATCAAATAAACAACCCATAATGATAGATTCAAGATCTTCAATCTAAGCTTCAAAGAACATAATCATCTAACACTCATGACCCCAGAATATTTGAGTTATTAGCTACTCATATTCATACAAAAATCACCAATAAAAGTCTTAAACATAATATAAGTAAATACTAGAAGAAAGTTTTAGAAGAACTCTTTGAATCCTTGCTCCAAGTTGATGTTCTTCTTGATTTTTTCTCTCCAAGATGAGTCTTCTCCTTCTTTTTCTCTTTAAAATCAGATCTGGTTCCTCAATAATGGAGGCCTTCTCCCTTTTAATCATGTAAGAAGGGGTTTGACAATTATACCCTTTTTAGCCCGAATTTGCTTCAGGGATTGATGCTGGGGTGGATGCTTCGCATCCACCTTGTCCTCCACTTCTTAGCTTCGCATGCTAAGGTGGATGCTTCACATTTCAACCTTTGTTCTTCCATCTCAGCTATACCTAGATGCGGATGCTATGGGGATGCTATGGGATGACTTCACTGCTAAGGGGTGCACCAAAAATATTTTTATCCAACCTTTTTTCCTCTAGTTGGAACATCTTTTCTTCATATTTTTTCACTCCAAACACCCTAAATCATCACATATAACTCCATTACTCATAGAACGATAAACTATGTTGAGCATTTTACTAGATAATATGTCGTATGACTTCTCGAATCATTGTTTTGTTCCCCGGATATGCGTTGTGACGCCTGTACACGATCCCAACTTGATTTATTTAACTTTACTCAGACTTCAAAGCCTCAAATTACTCATATTCATACCAAATTAATTCTTAAGTCGGAATCTCTTCCTGCAAGGCATAAATCATGAATTTAGTATAATTCATAATTATTGAAGCTCAAATATTTGTAAAATGCAGTAATTAAAGTGTTACTACAATGACAAAAACATGAGTTTTTCGCCTATGATCATGTATCCGCCAACATCCGATGCTTGTCACGGTATTGCTGGTATTTCTTCGCCATTTTGTTGAAGGTCATTGCTTTCTTCTGCACACACCGCCTTTTCTCCACCTCCAGAACAAATGTCTGAAAAGGAAAAGGAGAAGTTAATACGCTAAAAAATCGCCCTTGTGGCACACTAAGAGAGATTGAGAGTTACCTGCAGAGCTGAACAGCGACCCTCCTAGACAGATCCTTATCACTAACACCTTTCAACGTTTCATGCTCCACAACCACGCATAACAGGGTCATTTTCGCTGTGGCCTGCTCACTGTTCTCTGACAAGTTGTATCTTCCAGGGATCATGATTCGGCGGTTGGACATGCCATACATCATCCCCACATGGACAGAAGCCCTCACCACCTCGTCTGCATCTCCAACGGCGGCCTCAAGGCTCGCTCTCTCAGTCTCTTCGCCCATTTCTCCCACAGCGGCCGACGAACCACCTTCCTGAACACGGGCTGGGCTGACTACGGCAGCAACTCTTCTCTAAGGACCCGACCTCCCCAAACGGATAGCCTCGACCATGAATGCTGGCTTGGACTCTTGGCGAGGTTCACTAACCCTCTCGTCTCCAGTCGCTATCCCCTTAACCAACATCAACCGCCGCCTCTTTCTATCTGGCGGCTCTTCACCTTCAGAAGCCTCCTCCACGGGCTGCAGGGACGGCTCTGAAAGAACCACTTCGTTAAATGACACGGTCTCAGACGCCATCACAGGCGTCGCGTCGGACTCTACTGCCTGCGCAGCCTCCTACTAAGAAACTGCATGAGCGTTGTCACGAAGCGAGCTGTAGAATATATATTCACCATCAGAGTTGATCTCCACCCTAAATGAGACAGCAACGGCCTTCTTCTTCTTTTTGGAAGCGCTCCGACCTACCGGCGCAAGTACGTCAGATAACAAAAATTAAAGGGACCTTCAAGCCAAAGACAAAACTTACCTAGTGGGTCGTATTGTTTGCGGAACTCGGCCCAGGTACGGCACTCCTCCACGTAAGGTATCAACTTCTCAATAATTCAGGGTGGTGAAGACGCCACTACAAAAATAAAATAAAAAAGAAACCACAACGGCTGAGCAGACAGGACCACAAAAATCATGAAATCCACAAATAAAGGTACTTACATTCTGAGTTCCACCTCTCTGGGAACCCTTTAGGGTCAGGTGCTAGGTGCTCCGTTCTGATATAGAAATATCTATTCCAGAAGCCGCGATTAGGTTTTGTCATCAGACTTCACTACAAAGCTCTTCGTACCACGACTATTCAAATGAAGCATAGTACCCTTCAAGTAGCTTGGGCTGAACATCTGCAGCAGATGGTGAGCCGAAACCTCACTCCCGGCCTTGTCCATGTACGTGTAAGAAGCCTACACACCTTCAGAGTGTAAGGCGTAAGCTGAGCCGGACACACTCTGAAGAAGCGGTAGAGCTCCTCCGCTAGAGAGTTAAACGCGAGGTTGTACCCTATGAGAAACGGATACTCATAAAACGTGCAGAACCCAGGCCTATGCACATTGGTGTAGTCCATCTTAGCCGAAGCCATTTCCACATGGTGCGGAATTTTGTACATCGCTCGAAGGGTGTCTAAATGGGATTTCAGGAATTCACTAAGATCCCAAGGAAGAGGTGAGCTCTTCTCTTTAAAATCATTTCAGATATGCATATCCTTTAGAAGTACATTATCCAACGAGAGGGGAACAAGAGCCTTTTCCACCTCTTCCTCTTCACCACCGGAGGAAGGCGGAACCCTAGATGGGGCGGTGTCCTTAGCCTTTTTGCTACTCTGACGACTTTTCGCCATGACTTGGTTAATGAAGAAAGGTGTCAACAATGGGAGATATGACTCTTGAAAATCGTGGGTTTCAAATGAAACAACGGTTCGTCAGGAAAAGAGACAAAGAAGAGGGTCAGAAAATTGTCTCTAGAGGATCGAAAAATGCTTTTGATTGAACCTTTCCCTTATTTGTAGGGATAAGTCGTGCAGAAATTGTTAGAAAATACGCTTAACGCTAGAGGGGGGAGTGAATAGCGTTATAATAAAATTTAGCGTAAACTTGCGGAAATTAAAATTTGCAGGAATAAATAAGTGCGTTAAATAAACAAAAAGGAAAGAACGCACCGATATATTCTGGTTCACCACAACACGTGGCTAGTCCAGTCCCCGAGAGACTCTCTCGAGATTTTCCACTAACTTGTTAAGCTTACGGGTGCTCAACAAACCTTTACAACTTAAGGACACAAGCCTTAACACCTTTGCTCGGAGATACAACGCTCCAAGACTTCAACCAAGGAAACACAAGTTCCTTACAACAAGAGAATTACAATTCTCTTACAAGTGTATAAAACACTAAAACACTCAAACAATATACTCCTTTATGAGTAGGTATGAGTAAAAGAAATAAGCTCTAGATCACAACAACTTTGGACAAGAATATGGCTCTCAAAAGCTTTATGAAATTGAATATAAAATGATAAACAAAAGTATGCAAGCTTATAGCAATGTAATGATCAGTTGTAGTATGTTGTTGTGTTTAAAACACTAAAATGAAGCTGTATTTATAGTTGAAAAACTTGGCATTACCGTTGCCTAATTGCCAATTAAGAGTTGCTGATTTTACTCACTGACAATCGATTGTCAAACCCCAACAATCGATTGTCTGCCAGTCAAATCAAAATTCAATCCCAGATTTTACGCTTGATAATCGATTACTTTCAATCCATAATCGATTACTGGCAACGTTCAAAAAATCCTTTCAAGATTTTACCACAAACAATCGATTATACAGAATCAATAATCGATTACCCAATAACGTTCAAAAAATCTTTTCCGGATTTTAATCAAAACAATCGATTATACAGAATCAATAATCGATTACCTGACGGTATTTGAAAGCTTTACGACAACGGTCAGCTTCATAATCGATTGCACAAAGTCAATAATCGATTACTTATCAGTTTTTGAAAAACATTTTAGACACTGTCTCTTTGACAATCGATTGTCCAATGTAACAATCAATTATTTAATAAATTTGAAAATCACTGGAAGACACTGTCTCAACATAATCGATTACCATTAGTTCATAATCGATTATTCTGAGTTTTGAAAAACTTTGATGGACACTGCCTCAGTCACAATCGATTGTCATCAGTTCACAATTGATTGTCATGCAGGTTTGAAAAACCTGATGCTCACTGTCTTACTCACAATCGATTGTCATTAGTTCACAATCGATTGTCATGCAGTCTTGGCTTAAAACAATCAATTATCATAAGTACATAATCGATTATCTTAGTCCAGATTTTTAAGGCATGTCTAAAAATTATTTTGACTACTGTAAATATGCATGATTTAAAATCATTTGACGTTAAATTAAATATGCATGATTTTGGAAAATAGTTTTATGAGAGAAGCCATGTTACGAGTCAAGTTGTAGGATCAAGATCACAATTAAGAATGACTCAATTAAACTATAAAACTTTGTCTTGAGCTTGAATCTCGTTGTATATCAATTGTGCGCTTGTTTCTTGAACTTCGTCATATATCAATTTTCGCTTCGTTTGTAATTCATCAAAACCTATACAAAAGAACACATGTTTTAGTATATTGCATTGAGAACGTGTTTCCAACAATTTCCCCCTTTTTGATAATGGCAAACATTAAGCGGGATATGCAAGACAGGCAATTTATATTGACGTTTCAAGACAAGTATATACATGCAACACGTATGCTATTTGTTCCCCCTCAATTTGAGAATTCCTCCTCAATTTAAGCATATAACTTGCGAGTGCATCATACCCGTTATCTTCCCCCTTTTGCCATTAGCAAAAATAATAATAAGATGCCAAAGATGAAATAAACCTTGTTTATTTATTGGAAAGAAGGTGTGATTATTTAAAGAGAGTATAATAGCTCAAATGATAGCATTACAATCGATTATTGATACGAGATAATCGATTATTAGATGAGGGAAACAGAATTTTCTGAGGAAGACTCGATTCTTGCGCGTCATGCTTTATAATTCCCCTTTCCTTTGGGGCGATACCTGCAAAAATCGTTAGACGTCTCCGACGCTCAAGTTAGAAATCATGTAACAAAAAAAATGCAATGCATGACTTAGATCAACGTGGAGTCAAGGATCCCGAGTTCACTGCGAATTCGGAAGAAGGACTCTTTCTCAAAAGGCTTTGTAAAGATGTCTGCCAATTGGTTTTTGGTTTCAACAAATTCAATTTCGACATCACCTTTGAGAACGTGATCTCTAATAAAATGATGTCTAATTTCAATGTGTTTCGTTCGCGAATGAAGAACGGGGTTCTTCGTCAAGCATATGGCACTAGTATTATCACATCTAAGAGGGATATGATTAAGACTTAGGCCATAGTCCAAGAGTTGTTGTTTCATCCATAGGATTTGAGCGCAACAACTCCCCGCGGCTACATATTCAGCCTCGGTTGTGGACAACGCAACACTTACTTGTTTCTTGCTAAACCAAGAAATGAGAGAGCTACCGAGCAAATGGCAAGTGCCACTAGTGCTCTTGCGGTCCAATTTGCATCCAGCAAAATCGGAATCGGAATAGCCAACAAGTTGGCATGAAGAGCCATTGGGGCACCATAGACCCACATTTGTAGTACCAACAAGATACCTTAAAATCCGTTTTACTGCAGTAAGGTGAGACTCCTTTGGACACGATTGATAACGAGCGCATAAGCACACGCTAAACATGATGTCCGGACGACTAGCAGTAAGATAAAGAAGAGAGCCAATCATACCTCGATACTTTTTGGTGTTGACTTCCTTACCTTTCTCATCTTTGTCTAGATGATCGGATGTGCTCATGGGAGTTGCCATTTCTTTTGCATTGTTCATCTCAAATCGTTTCAGCAATTCTTTGCAATATTTGGTTTGACAAATGAATGTACCTTCTTTCATTTGCTTTACTTGTAATCCCAAAAAAGAATGTTAACTCACCCATCATAGACATCTCAAATTCGCTTGTCATTAAATCGGAAAATTCCTTGCATAAAACATTGTTAGTAGCACCAAATATAATATCATCTACATATATTTGAACTAACAAAATATCATTATTTTTATGCTTAACAAAGAGAGTTGTGTCAACTTTCCCCCTAATGAAATCATTTTCCAAAAGAAACTTACTCAATCTTTCATACCAAGCTCGGGGAGCTTGTTTTAAACCATAAAGAGCCTTTTTGAGTTTGAAAACATGATCGGGAGATTTAAACTCTTCAAAACCGGGGGGTTGTTCAACATAAACTTCTTCTTGAATAAAACCGTTTAGAAAAGCACTTTTCACATCCATTTGATATAAAATGAAATTCATAGAAGATGCAAATGCAAGCAATAAGCGAATAGCTTCTAATCTAGCTACGGGAGCATATGTTTCCTCATAGTCAATACCCTCTTCTCGATTATAGCCTTTTGCTACAAGCCTAGCTTTGTTTCTAGTGATTATACCATTTTCATCTAGTTTATTGCGAAAAACCCATTTCATACCAATTATGGTCTGACCTTCGGGTCTTGGCACCAAATCCCAAACGTCATTGCGTTCGAATTGGTTAAGCTCCTCTTGTATTGACAAGGTCCAAAATTCATCCCCAATTGCTTCTGAGATGGTTTTGGGTTCAATTTGAGAAACAAAAGCAGTATGTTCTATGGTATTTTTGAGAGAGTTTCGGGTACTTACCTTGTCTCCAACGTTGCCAATTACCTGTTCAAGAGGGTGATCTTTGATCGTCCTCCACTCATTTGGCACTTTTGTTTCTTTTTCCAATTGTGGCGCTTCTTCCGTTGGTTGTTCCTCAGTTTCATCTTTATTTTCCTTAGGTGGTTCCTCTTGTATTTTGTCTTTCAAGCTATCTAAGGTACCTGCAAGATCAAAACCGGAATCCTTTCTCGCCAAGCGAGCATTATTTTCGGAAAATACAACATGAGGGGATTCCTCCACAATTTGGGTTCTTTTATTAAAGACCCTATATGCTTTACTACGTGAGGAATATCCAATGAAAATACCTTCATCCGACTTAGCATCAAATTTACCCAATTGGTCTTTGCCATGGTTATGAACAAAACATTTGCAACCAAAAACTCTAAAATGGGAAATATTTGGTTTTCTACCCTTATAAAGTTCATAGGGGGTTTTCATGAGTATCGGCCGAATTACTACTCTATTTAGAACATAGCAAGCGGTACTCACGGCGTCCGCCCAAAAATGTTTGGGTATCTTAGCTTCGTCGAGCATGGTTCTAGCCATCTCTTCGAGACACCTATTTTTCCTTTCCACCACTCCATTTTGTTGTGGTGTACGTGGAGCGGAAAAGGTATGCTCGATTCCGAGTTCGTCACAAAAGTCCGCAAAGAGATTGTGATCAAACTCTCCCCCATGATCACTTCTAATTGAAGTGACGGTTGTTTCTTTCTCATTTTGAACACGCTTAAGAAAATATTTAAAATTTTAAAAAGCATCAATTTTATTGGCAAGAAATAAAGTCCAAGTAAATCTCGAGTAATCATCAACAATCACAAAAGCATATTTATTTCTTCCTAGACTTTCAATGCGAGAGGGACCAAATAAATCCATATGAAGTAATTGCAATGGTCTAGAAGTTGAAACAATGTTTTTAGATTTGAAAGATGCTTTTGTTTGCTTCCCCTTCTGACACGAGTCACAAATAGAGTCATTTTCAAATCTTAAATTGGGAAGACCAACAACTAAGTTTTGAGAAATCAATTTGTTCAAAAGATGCATATTGATATGTGCTACTCTACGATGCCATAGCCAAGTATCATCCTCTTTACTCATTAGACAATCAACATAATCGGGTGAGGAATTAGCAAGATCAACCATATAAATATTATCCACTCTAAAACCACGGAGGATAATTTTGAAATCACTACGTCTGAACACTAAGCATTCATCCGAGTCAAATAAAGCAAGATTTCCCTTGTCACACAATTGGCTTATGCTCAAGAGATTATGCTTTAATCCTTTAACAAGTAATATATGCTTAATAGAGGAATTTTTATCCTTACCGACCGAGCCGATGCCGATGATCTTTCCTTTATTGTTATCACCGAAGATAACACTTCCTCCTTCTTTGTGCTCTAATTGAAGGAATTTGGATTCATCTCCCGTCATATGCTTGGAGCATCCACTATCAAGGTACCATAGTACACTTGATCCCTTCAAGCACACCTACAAAACAAATTAATGTTCTTTAGGTACCCATGCCATCTTGGGTCCTTTGGGGTTAGGCATATTATAATGATGCGATTGAGTAATATGTCTATGACGTGTAAAGCATGCAGGAGCAATATGACCAATACGTCTACAATAATGACAAGTCACATTTGGGTTATGCATCCTTCTAGGTTCATAGTAACTAGACGGATGAAAATTTCTTACACTATGACTATTTCGCATTTCATGAGAATAATTTCTCCTACTATGAGCTCTAGGATGGGCAGCATTTCTAGAGTGATTGTTTCTCGGTTGAAGGCCGTTTCTAGGTCTTCTCAAAGGTTCAACATTTGGCCTAAAATATGCATCATTTCTAGGGTAACTATTTCTAGGTGGTAAGTCATTTCTAGGTCTCCTAAAATGTTCAACATTTTGTCTAGCATGCATATTGGTTCTAGGGTTGCTATTTCTAGGATAAGCATTTGTTTTATTAGTCCTAGGTTGAGCCTTAGGTGGTTGGGGTTTGGCTTCAACCTTTTCTTTAACCTTATTCTTAAATCCTATGCCATGCTTGGTTGATTTCAAATTTACAAGGACCTCATTCAAATTCTTGTGGGAAGAATTAAACTTATCTAAGGTACCTTTGAGTCTATCTACCTCATTTTTGAGATGCAAGCAAGAAGAAAAATTTTTTGTAGAACTTTCGGGCTTATCGGCGCTTCTTTTTCCTAAAAAATTGTTTTCCTTTTTCAACTTCTCATTTTCTAAAACCAGTTTTTCAAAATCTTTTTCTTTTAGAGAGAGTTGTTTTTGAAAATCTTTTTCTTGCAACGACAGAGTTTTCTGCAAATCTTTAATAGTCTTGGAAGCATCAACAAACTCACTATGTATTTATTATAAGCATTTTGCATTTCTTCAAGCGAGTGAGAGTTGGACGTACTTACCTCTTCTTCTTCGTTTGCCATGAGACATTGGCCAGTTGATTCATCATATGAGCTGTCCGCTTTTTGAGGCATGATTTCATACATTTCCTCCAGCTTATCCCACATCTCTTTGGCGGTTTTGTAGTGGGAAATTTTCTGATAGTCTTCCTGATTCAAGGCGCTATACAACATATTTATTGCATTAGTGTTGTATTCACTTACCTTGGCTTTCCCAACTTTTGTTGTCATTTGATCACCATGCTTGATGATTTGCCATAGATAAAAGTTGTTGGCTGTGATGAAAATTCTCATCCGATCTTTCCAATATAAGTAATTACTTCCATCAAATATTGGGGGCAACATGTTAAAATCACCTTCACCTATTCCTGCAAAAGAGTCACGAGTAGAAGCCATGGATGGTTCTCTCAAACTGCTAAGTCTTCAGAGAGTTGGGCTCTGATACCAATTGTTAGAAAATACGCTTAACGCTAGAGGGGGGGTGAATAGCGTTATAATAAAATTTAGCATAAACTTGCGAAAATTAAAATTTGCAGGAAATAAATAAGTGCGTTAAATAAACAAAAAGGAAAGAACGCACCGATATATTCTGGTTCACCACAACACGTGGCTAGTCCAGTCCCCGAGAGACTCTCTCGAGATTTTCCACTAACTTGTTAAGCTTACGTGTGCTCAACAAACCTTTACAACTTAAGGACACAAGCCTTAACACCTTTGCTCGGAGATACAACGCTCCAAGACTTCAACCAAGGAAACACAAGTTCCTTACAACAAGAGAATTACAATTCTCTTACAAGTGTATAAAACACTAAAACACTCAAACAGTATACTCCTTTATGAGTAGGTATGAGTAAAAGAAATAAGCTCTAGATCACAACAACTTTGGACAAGAATATGGCTCTCAAAAGCTATGAAATTGAATATAAAATGATAAACAAAAGTATGCAAGCTTATAGCAATGTAATGATCAGTTGTAGTATGTTGTTGTGTTTAAAACACTAAAATGAAGCTGTATTTATAGTTGAAAAACTTGGCATTACCGTTGCCTAATTGCCAATTAAGAGTTGCTGATTTTACTCACTGACAATCGATTGTCAAACCCCAACAATCGATTGTCTACCAGTCAGATCAAAATTCAATCCCAGATTTTACGCTTGATAATCGATTACTTTCAATCCATAATCGATTACTGGCAACGTTCAAAAAATTCTTTCCAGATTTTACCATAAACAATCGATTATACAGAATCAATAATCGATTACCCAATAACGTTCAAAAAATCTTTTCCGGATTTTAATCAAAACAATCGATTATACAGAATCAATAATCGATTACCTGACGGTATTTGAAAACTTTACGACAACGGTCAGCTTCACAATCGATTGCACAAAGTCAACAATCGATTACTTATCAGTTTTTGAAAAATATTTTAGACACTGTCTCTTTGACAATCGATTGTCCAATGTAACAATCGATTATTTAATAAATTTGAAAATCACTGGAAGACACTGTCTCAACATAATCGATTACCATTAGTTCATAATCGATTATTCTGAGTTTTGAAAAACTTTGATGGACACTGCCTCAGTCACAATCGATTGTCATTAGTTCACAATCGATTGTCATGCAGGTTTGAAAAACCACATGCTCACTGTCTTACTCACAATCGATTGTCATTAGTTCACAATCGATTGTCATGCAGTCTTGGCTTAAAACAATCCATTATCATAAGTACATAATCGATTATCTTAGTCCAGATTTTTAAGGCATGTCTAAAAATTATTTTGACTACTGTAAATATGCATGATTTAAAATCATTTGACGTTAAATTAAATATGCATGATTTTGGAAAATAGTTTTATGAGAGAAGCCATGTTACGAGTCAAGTTGTAGGATCACGATCACAATTAAGAATGACTCAATTAAACTATAAAACTTTGTCTTGAGCTTGAATCTCGTTGTATATCAATTGTGCGCTTGTTTCTTGAACTTCGTCATATATCAATTTTCGCTTCGTTTGTCATTCATCAAAACCTATACAAAAGAACACACGTTTTAGTATATTGCATTGAGAACGTGTTTCCAACAGAAATCGAAAAGGCATGATTCAAAACGGGCGAGAGAAACCAAAACGTCATATTACCCTCTGACAACCTCGGGAGTAGGTGTAATAATGGCACATGTGGGCAATGACATCACTCTGAGTAGGAGACCATGCGTCGGCGGCTTAACTACTCCACCTAATTCATCTCATCTACGTTGCCACCCTTGTATAGGGTCAAATTCTCCCAAAGAGAAGTGTGCAATTCCGTCCATTAGGGACGACCTCCCAGTGCGTCAGCAACAAACGTAGGGATTAACTGTATAGGGTCAAATTTGGCCCTGGACATTCTCACGTCAATGGGTACACCTAATAAGTAAACGCCAACCAGAGCAAGCGCACAGCCTGGGCGCGAGAATAAAAGCGATGTAGTTTAGAACCTAATTTCTTCACTAAGAAGAAGCCACATGCTTTTGTACTTTTTCTTTAATTATTTCGAGGAAGATCTCCTACTATATAAAGGAGACCTTCACATTGTAACAGGGGAGGTTATTCTAAGAATACAACTTTCTTGTTCTCTCTCTATCTCTAACGAATATTCTTTCTCTCTCTAAACTCCTACTATCCTGCATTATCATATCTACATTTACTATATCGCATTTCCTACCTCTAGATCTCATTATCTTTGATTACGATGTACCCATATTCATTTTTTATTGTTTTTAAGCTTACAAAGTATACAAATAACTTTTGAGCCAAATAGATTCCATTGAACACATTACTTCCTCCGGTTTACTCTAAATAATTTTTTGGCTATTTTCAAACATATTAAGAAATTCTTCTTTTAGCATTAATTAATAATGTACGTGACCTTATAAACCTTAATTTGTTTATTAAAAATACAATAATGCACCTAGGCTCTTTACTTCAAGGGTAACTTTGAAAAAAAAAAGTTAATCATTTCTTGATATTTGAAAAAAGAAATATTATGGATTCCAAAAAATGGGCAAAAAATCAAATAAAGTGGACCGGAGAGAGTTACTTTTTATTTTATGGTATCATAAATATGTTGTGAAAATTATTAAAATATCAATAAATGCTAGACTTTCAAGTCATAATTATAAAAGTTCGATACTAAGAACTTAAAAATTAAATTATAAATTCATCTCTACAAACCAATATGCGGGAGCGAAGCTAGCTTGGTCTGAGTGTTCGGACTAATCCAGTAATTTTAATTTAAAATAATTTATTTGTAAAAATATTTATTAAATTATATTCAAATAATAATTTAAAATGACCAAACTATATATATAATAATTTAAAATAACTAAAATTTCGAACTCATAAATTTTAAATCGGGATTCTGCCTGTGCAAATATATAATCATTTAGGACTGGTAGGTTTATCCCTAAATATGCATATATAATCGGAGCATAAACTTAATAGATTAAAATATTATAGAATTGGCTATACTAAACATTGAAATGGAAGTGAAATTTTAGAAATTGTAGCCAGCACCGCAAGAGCAGACGTACGAAACCACACAAAGGAGGTTATTGCAGGGCCTCGTCGTCATGACTAATTACGTGGCAACCTGCTAATGTGACATTTGTCACTTGCTACCCACGTTGCCACCATCTTTCTTGCCATTAACCACATTCCTCGGACTGTTTCTCGTCTCTACATTTTGTTATGTTAATCAGCAACGTAACTCCAATTTCTTCATCATTATTCCCATTAGAATTAGAATATTGGGTTTAATTTTGCCTGCATTTCTACAAAAATGGTACACTCTCAACTCCTCTCTTGCTTAATCAAGAATTGCATGCGTTTCTGCTATTTCTTTTTGTATTGTTACTTGTTTAAATTGGTATTTGACTCATTTTAATGATACTTGATAATGTACTCATGAGTACTACAGTTTACAATATATCATTTCAAGTTACTATGGATTTTCTTGTTTAATTTCCATTGCAAGCTTGCAGTCATTATTTCCTCTATGCATTTAGTAGCTTGTGGGAGGTAATCGGTAAAATTGGTGTCATGTGACTAGGATGTCACGATTCCCGTGTTCGACCCGTGAAAAAGCTCCATGCAGAAATGCAGGTAACGCTGCGTGCGGCCCTTCCAGGGACCCCGCGCAGCCGGAGCTTGGTGCACCGGCTGCCTATATTATACAATCTATTATTTGAAATTACTATGGATTTTCTTGTTTAATTTCCATTGAAAGCTTGAAGTCATTATTTCCTCTATGCATTAGTACCTAGCTAGTGTAAGGGGAACTTTGTGCAATTGGTAAAGTTGATGCCATGTGACCAGGAGGTCACGACTCCATTGTGGTCCGGTCCTTCCCGGAACTCGCGCATAGCGGGAGCTTAGTGCACCGGGCTGTCTATATTGTACAATCTATCATTTGAAGTTACTATGGACTTTCTTGTTTAATTTCCATTGCAAGCTTGCAGTCATTGTTTCCTCTACGCATTTTGTAACTTGTGGAAACATAGCAAGGGAACTACTGAATTATATTTTAGCACTGTAAGAATGGAACGGCAGACTAGAAAGTGAAAAGGTAAATAAAGATCTAGTGTCTGGTCTCTTTCTTCAAACTAACATTTGCAAAGCAGGTCAAAATTTATAGAAAGTTATGCAAATTCTTACCACAGAGCACCCCGGGTTATAGTTCCCGGGGCCTAACATCAAGGTAGTACATATAAATTTGCATTAAATCAATGATAAAGTTAGTTATATAGTTGCTATAGTTTCTGTTTAATAATCTGTAGTCATTAATCAGGACAGTGGGAAGTTGGGTCCGAAAAATTGCGGGGAACACTTGGAACAGGCCAAAAATAATTTTCCAGTATGTAAATGTGGATTTGATATGTTGGACGCTGGCTTTTTCAATGACTGTAAGGTACTGTGTTAATAGGATCACTTAAACGTTTCGTTACTACTATTGTCGTTCATCGGAAACTAAGGCCATTTTGTTTTGAGTGCTCATTCTTTTTCAGAAGCTTGAAATAAAAAAGGGTGCACAAGATTTTAACGTTCCTATAATTAGAGCTAACCGGAAGTTAGTTGCTACTGAAAATGGAGGTCTACATAACCCTTCTCCTTTGGTTTTCAATTCTGTATGGAATGCAAAAGAAGTAAAGCAAGCAACAGACAACTTCAATTATCCTGTATACTCTGGTATTCAAAGGCCAAAATATGATGAGGATATTGCTTTTATGAGTGTAAGTGCACCCTCTTAGTCCCTTTAACTTATACTGTAATTAATTATCCGAGACTAGTTATCCTGGGATTGTTCCCACCCTCTCATACGGATTAAAAAGATACTACAATTCCTGGATAACTAATCCTTTTATCCCGACTAAACGTAGAATAAACTCATTTCAAATTTAATCTCGGGATTAATTATCCCTCATCCCTCTTACAAACGAGCAAGGAAATATGTTGTACCAATGTATGCCATTTCTATTTTATTACTGATACGTGGTATGCTGTTATATCAGATTCTTGAACTTGGGCAACTTCTAAAGGAAAAATTAATTACATCAGCGGAGCTAACTGGAATATTTTTGGACAGATTAAAAAGGTATGGTGAGTGCTTTCCTTCCTGTAATCTGCTTTGTTTGTTGTTGCATAATTTGATTCTCAAAATGATGTGCTATTCTGGAGCTTCACAGGTATGGCCCTGTCCTTGAATCTGTTATCACAATTACAGAAGAATTAGCATATCAACAAGCAAAAGAGGCTGATCAACTGCTTTCAAAAGGCAAATATTTGGGTAACGTTCCTCCTTCCTCTCTTCCCCTTGACCCTCTTCCTTTCTTGTATGCCCTTGCTGGTATTAGCATTTTACCCACTCTTAACATCCTCCATTATTTTCCATTGTATTCCAGCACTTCTCATTTTATGAATCCTCCCGGTTTTGCTTTCTCTGAATTTGCTCAAAGGGACTAGATACATTTATTTGATTTCATTCTTTATAGGTCCTCTTCATGGGATTCCGTATGGTCTGAAAGACATTATTGCAGTACCAAACTATCCCACAACATGGGGTTCTAAATCTTTCAAAGATCAAGTTCTTGATCTAGAAGCTTGGGTTTATAAGAGGTATTGATAAATTAATGCATGTAGAGGCCCCATTCACTAGCTACCGTATATTGTGCATGTGTTGGTATAACTTGTAGATACGGTTGATGCAGGCTGAAATCTGCTGGTGCAGTTCTTGTTGCAAAATTAGTCGCTGGTTCTTTAGCATATGATGATATCTGGTTTGGAGGTAGAACAAGAAACCCATGGAATATTGAAGAATTTTCTACTGGTTCATCGGCAGGGCCGGCTTCCTGTACCTCAGCAGGTATATGTCGAGTTATTGAACTATTCCT
This sequence comes from Nicotiana benthamiana, assembly GCA_034376525.1. Lineage (NCBI taxonomy): Eukaryota > Viridiplantae > Streptophyta > Magnoliopsida > Solanales > Solanaceae > Nicotiana > Nicotiana benthamiana. The sequence goes on from CM067325.1 coordinate 108,899,268, forward strand.
AATAGATATTTTAATGGAGGTAAACCTATCTTCCATTGTGGCAAATATGGTATTACCTCTTCTGCTAAATACCTACATCTGTTTGTGTATCTGCACTGGCGAAAGAATGGACTTGAACTAACATTTAGTCATTCAGTGATCCAAATGAATAGAATTTAAAAGATCTTATGTACTGTGCCTAATCCTGAAATCGATTCAACAAATATGACCAACAACGAGGAAAATTATGTGCAATAGGTAAGTGGTGATGAGCAACATCAGTCCGCCCATGAACTTTGTGTTTGTGAATGGAATCCTCCATCAAGACTTAGAATGGCAGTTCCCGCCTCTTCATGTTAGTTTGCTTATTAGTAGGCAAAGTATATTCTTTTGACAACGGTGTTTTCGTGTTGCAGGTATAGTTCCTTTTGCGATTGGTTCAGAAACTGTTGGGTCAGTTACCTACCCAGCTGCTAGGTGTGGTGTTACTGCGTTGCGGCCCACTTTTGGAGCTGTTGGTCGTACTGGAGTTATGAGCATATCTGAAAGCTTGGTACCATATCTCTTACACAAACACAGAATTTGATTCCATTTCATGTGTGTTTTATCTTTTATTATAGAAGCACTGACACTTAAATCTGGCTGTTCTATTAGGACAAGCTAGGACCATTTTGCAGAAGTGCAGCAGATTGCGCTGTTGTTCTCGATGCCATCCGGGGAAAGGATCCAGATGATCTTTCATCCAGAGACATCGCGTTAGTTGATCCATTTTCAGTTGATATCACAAAATTCACTGTCGGGCATCTTGAGGACGCTGACAAAGAAGTAAGTGGATTCTTTTCATTACCCGAATTTTCACCGTATGGCCAATTCTGTAATCCAATCCGTTTCTTCATCCTCTGTGAGTGCCAGGATTAGACTCTTTAATTATGTCAATGACAGGTTGTTAATGTACTTCAATCAAAGGGAGTAAAGATGGTTCCGTTTGATCTGAAATATACTGTTGAAAGTGCTCAAGGTATTGTCAACTTCACTATGGATGTTGACATGTTGGCGCACTTTGATGAGTGGCAACGCTCAAATAAGGATGATGAATTTGAAGCTGAAGACCAATGGCCTCTTGAACTTCGCCGTGCCCGTGTAATAACTGCTGTAGACTATATTCAGGTATATGTCTTGATCTAGAAAACATTTCTCAAGGTGTTAAAACACTTTGGCTTTGGATAAAGCCTGATCCACTTTGCAGTTATTGTTCAGACATTAATATTTGTATGTGGAATCAAATATTTTGTTAAGCGTTAAAAGAATGAAGTTGTACTTCACAGGCACAGAGAGCTAGAAGCAAATTGATTCAGGAAGTCAGAGAAAGCTTCAAAGTTGACGCGTTTATTGGAGATGCAACTGATTGGGAGAAAGTTTGTGTGGGCAATCTCGTGGGTATGCCAGTAGTGGTGGTTCCAACAGGATTTAAGAAGATACCGAATGCTCCAACTGATGATTCTCGCAGGAGGACAACAATCACTACAGGCATTTATGCTCCTCCTGACCGTGATCACGTTGTAAGGCTCTAATTCTCTCGCTCATGTTTTTGGGATTTGTAAGGGACATCTCTCACTAGCGGCAACACTAGAATCATCTATATCTAAAGTTAGTGTGTTCAGAATGAGTGGTTTTAGTATATTAGTATGCGTGTGCATTTTTTATGTTTTTTGTATATGTAACATCATTCTAACAGAAAGCAGTATTGAACTCATAGAAAGTGCCCTAAATCCATGTTTACTGCCAAACACTATTGACCTTCGAATAAGTGTAGTTCTTTTTCTTGTTTTGAGATGTTGTGGCTATTGGAATCTTAGCAAAAGCATGATCGTTTTGGAATTCTGTTTTTTTGCTGAGCACCCATATTGATTTTGTATGTTCCTTTTTACGCAGGCTTTAGCTCTGGCAATGGCTTATCAGTCGGTCACCAATCATCATAAGCAGCGTCCTCCTATTGATGATATTGGGCCAAACGATTCGATTCCAAACCCACCCACATCCATGGTACCCGCAAGACAACTACGTGGTTATTGATCTCCGTGGGTCTGCTGCCATCACTTGGCATCCTTTATTATTGAAGATGTTACCACTAGCTGTAATAGTTACAATTGGGAGAAAATACTTTTCTTCTACTTGTTTCGTTAGACCAGAGATTCGGGGGTAGGGTCCTTTCTGGTATATTGGTTACGTTCTGTTTAACCTTTCAATAGTTTATGGTCTGGACTTTCGACATTATAAATCTCTTGCACAAAACTAACTACTAGAATCCAGTTTGCTGCTTGTGTTTAATCAATTTTCTGTCGAAAAGCCTCTCTGCCCTTTCGGGTAGGGGTAAAACCCGTCTACATATTAACCTCCTCAGAGCCCACTTTGTAGGACTATACTAGGTAGTTGTTTGTCGGTCGTAGCTACTGCTATGCTCTAAGGCTGTTGGAAGGAAATGAAGAGACTATGAAACGTAAAGACATAAAAAAAGGGGAAGTCAAAAACCAGAATATACGACGGCCTATATAAGCAACTTGAACAGAAATCTTTTAATTCAAAAACTATGGAAGAATACCCTAGTTACATGGATCTGTCTCATTGTACATTGTCACACATTGCCTATTCCGAGGGAAAAAAACATAAAATTTTGGGTAAATGCTTGCTGGCCTGGCCATTAGGTAAAGCAGGGGGGAAGAAGTAAAAGAACTGCATAGCACCTAACTCAAACATATAAGTCTTTCAGCACTCACTACTTCTTCGCCCATCACTAATTATCACGTCTCGACCTTCTACGAGGAGCAGCAGTAGCATCCTCATTCTGCTCTTCTTTCTCCTCTGTTGCTCCTTGGCTGTTAGAAGTAGATGCCTCGGCACCATCACTTCTCTTAGGCTCTTCAGTAGCTCTTGCCTGCAGAAGTAAGTAGGTTTCTTTTATCAGACATACCCAACAAACATGAAATCAGGTGTGATATTTCTTTCTTTTCCTATTTCTTGTGAACAAAGGGATGGGAGGAAAGCTGAGGCTGTGTTCGGACTTACAGGTTGCTGCTTCTTCCCACCAAAGGTGAGTTTAAAGAGAACTGTGAAGATGATAACTATGATTGAAATGACAACACCAACTGTGAGATTAGGCTGTGTCTCGGCCTTCTCAAGAAGATCCTACAAGAAAAATCAATGTATTAGCCACACATACAAAAATGAAACAACATGCAACATCAGAACACCGGGTCATTCACTCACCAGTACTTTGGACTTGTGTTCACCCAACAGCGGGATGTCAGCCACCTTGTAGAGAAGATCAAATACCACTTTCTGCAGAATGTTCCAATTTATCTCAAGTCAAGAGACGAATTACAAAAAAAAAAAACAAGAACGATGGAATGTATGGTGAAGAAAGTACAATCAATTACCTGGAATCCTTTGAGCCCACCAGAGTATGCTACTTCCTCTGCCTTCTGTTTCTCTTTCTCTGCATCAAACTTGGACTTCCACGCAGTATTCCTGTATGATTCTGCAACTTTCTCATCACTGGCTATCAAGATATTGTCAAACAATATACCATCTTGCATTGTCCAAATTTCAATGCCAATTGCTGCAACAGGCTCAAAATTCGGCCTGTCGAGTTCGAAATAGTTAGGATTTGGAATATCCCTTGGCTTCCAAATACCCTTGTAATTGGGATTGTCAATCAATGGAGCATGCCATTTTCCCTTGTAAGCTGGATTGCTTTTCATTGGTCTTCTCCATTCCCCACATCCAGGGCCCTCGGCACACTTCGGGTTATCAATTTGTGGAGCCTCCCATTCACCATCTTCCTCATCAACCCAATCTTCTGGCTTTGTTGCCTCAGGATCATCGATCTCTTCAGGTTCGTCATCCAACCATCCCTCTGGCTTCTCAGCTCCCTCATCTTCAATTTCCATTGGTGCATCCTCGTCCCAATCATCTGGTTTCTTAGCATCAGGGTCAGGGATTTTTTCCCTCTCATCCCAGTCCTCGGGCTTCTTATCTTCTGGATCTGGAATCGTCTGTGCAGGAAGGAGAGATGGCTCAAAATCATCCTCTGAAAGAAAGGTAGCCTTCTTCTTCTCTTCCCCGTCAATCAAGATCAGCAACTCATTGTTCGGTCTCAGCACAGCAGTGTAAACATGGGTTAGTTTGTCAGAAGGTACAGATGGTGGAAACTTAAGGTGGTGCTCGATGTACTCCCCGCTCTTAGGATTCTTATGTTTCAAGATGAAGTGAACCTTGTTTGTGGCTCCACATTTATCTGGTCCAAACATTATAGTATAGGGAGACTCATTGTTGAATTCCTTGGGAATCCAACCTGCCTCCTGGGGCCGGAGGTATTTAAGATAGGCACCACCACATTCAAGTCCATCCTGGAGGCGAACTTCATATTGAAGAACCACAGTTCCTTCTTTGAGGTCGACAACATCATCAAGCTCCTTAACAATAGCATATTTCCTTGCCTTCTCACTCACAAGAAGCCCGTGGTCATCATGTCCTTCACTCTTGGCATGATTCCACACACCTGAGACACAATTACAACTGAATATGAACTCTTGAAACTTTAACAATCAAAGCATTGCACAAGGATATAAGACACTCTACTGTGAGATTTAGTTTACAGCTAATGTGAAAAAGAATCAAGGAATTTTATTTGCTTCAAAACGAATGAATTTCGGGCCATATCTGTCCCTGGGAACACAGCTCTGCAGCATATGCATGTTGGGAATAAACCCCCCTACCAAAATAATATTCACGGTAATAAAAGCGGAATAATCATGTAGCACCGAGATACGGTAATTAACAAGAATAAAAGAGTAACAATGACACCAAAATTTTTACGTGGAAAACCCTTCTGAATAAAGGAAAAACCACGGCTCTGAGAGGAGCAACTGATATCACTATGGTAAGGAATTTTACTCTTTGTAGGTCCGAGTAAAATACTCCAAAGACCACTACAATACTCAAAAAAAAATGACCCTCATTTGATATTTTCACCTCTCTACAATATCGCTCACTCTCTATTTTACTCACAGACTATTTTCTTATACACTGTCTGTGAAACCTTACTCTTTTTTCTTTTTTGTTGGCGTATCAAAATGAGAGCTTCGGCTCTCATTTAATAGGCAGACACTTTTGACAATAAGCTTTCTGCAGCACACTAATTTTGCAAAGAAAACAAAAACATGGGCTGCTTAGCAGCCATTTTAGACAAAAAAGTGAGGAAGGAAGACGTTTCTTCCTTGATTCAAGGGGGCTGGACCCCACCAATCTCCCCCTCCAGTCCCGTTGGGGTCCAGTCCCCTTGAATCAAGGAAGAAATGTCTTCCTTCCTCACTTTTTTGTCTAAAATGGCTGCTAAGCAGCCTATGTTTTTATTTTCTTAGTCAAAATTAGTGTACTGCAGAAAACTTATTGTCAAAAGTGGCTGTCTAAGTTTGCCTACAAAATGAGAGCTTCGGCTCTCATTTTGATACACCAACAAAGAGAGAAAAAGAGTAAGATTTCACTAACACCAGAGTTTTGGATGGCGCGCGGTAACAAATAGCGACGGGGGCACGCTTCAGTGGGGCGAGAGGCGCGCAGTGAAGCGCTCGCCTTTTTTATATGAGGTGACAATTTATACAAAAAAATAAAATATGATATATATAGCTAAAAACTCAATAACAATAATATATTAATAAATATATTAATTTAAAAATTAAAAACTCAATCGATAGTTAGACTCATAGTAGATTCCAAGCTATATCTCGTTTAGTATTATCGGATGACGTCATTTCAACGTTGTTTTGTAAACAAAAATTATCAAGTCAATATGCAATTAATTCAACTATATAAGATTATAAGCTAATAAATGAAAAAAGGGTCTCAAAACAACCTCTATTTCTGAAAAAAGGGCCTCCAAGCAGCCTCTGTTTCTTAAAAAAAGGGCTTCAAAGCAGCTCGAAAATGGCCATAACAGAGCCAAAACAGGCCTCTGCATTTTGTCAGAAAAACAGAACTCTGTATTTTGCGAAAAAAGAGCCAAAAACAATTAAGAGAAGAAGAAAGAGGAAGTGAAGAACCTCTGTATTTTGCTCGAAAATTAGAGCACAAAAACATAACTCTGTTTCTGCTCTTTTCGTCAAAAAATAGAGGAAAAAAGAAAAAGGAAGAATAAGAGAAGGAGAAGGAGAAAGAAGAGAGAAGAAGAAAGTAAGGAAACTCAAAGCTCATACCTGGTCTTTCAATGGCAAAACTCAGAAGCTTGATGAAGAAGAATATGGCTTGGAAGAAACCTCAAGCTTGAGATGAAGAAGTTGTTTTATTCAAGCCCTAATCACAGTTCCGACCTTTTCTTCTTGTTTTATATTAGAAGTTGAAGAAGCTTTGAACTCAAGCCCTAATTGCGACCTGCTATTTTAAGTTTTACCCTTTTTTTTTTATAAATAGCGACGCTACAGTCGCTACTCGCTAGCGTGGCGCCTCACGCAACACATCGTGAAGCGACCCCTATTTTGAAACGCAACGCAACAGTTGTCGTGTAGCGATACTGCCTCGCCTCGCCTCACGCTATTAGCGCTGAGGCGAGCGCTATTTATAACACTGACAGACACTGCATAACAAAATAGTCTGTGAGGAAAATAGAGAGTGAGCGATATTGTAGTGAGGTGGAAATATCAAAAGAGGGTTATTTCTTTTGAGTGTTGTAGTGGTCTTTGGAGTATTTTACTCGGACCTACAAAGTATAAAATTCCATACTATAGTGATATCAGGTGCTCCTGGGCCGTGGTCTCAGAAGGGTTTTCCACGTAAAAATCTTGGTATCATTGTTACTCTTTTATTCTTGTTAATTACTGTATCTCGGTGCTATATTATTATTCCGCTTTTACTACCGTGAATATTATTTTGGTAGGGGGTTTATTCCCAACAATACATAAAGTATTTCAACTCTAAACTAGGGTTCAAAATTTGGCGGGTTGGAAAATATCTGAAACACCACAATAGAAATTGATGGATTTGAATGTTTTATCAAAAAAGAAAAAAAAAAAGAAGTTAATGGATTTGGATGATAAACTTATGCTTAATGGACTACACAAGGCATCTTTGCTTTTCTTTTCTTTTTTTTTTTGCACAGGACATCTTTCTCGCTTTCTTTGCCTGGATATTTTAGGTATAGACTGATGCTGTCACAAACACAATGAAGATATATATTGAATGCCCCTCCATTCGTTTTTAGCTATATAATCATTATACACATTAATTAGTAATACTTCTCTCTGAGTTTATGATATATTTTGGTATTTATATGTCATTATCCCACCCCCTAGGGATGTCTCTACCGAAGAAACGAAGTTTAATGAGTCAAGTCCTTGGATAATTCTTCTTCTTTCTAACAAAAGTAATTATGCAGTAGCCATAGAGTTGCAGTAATTACTTCTTGTAATGCGACTTCAATCCACTAATCTTACATACAAATTCATGAATGATAACATGAAATAAGCAACACTGTATTACACAATATGATGAGTCAATCACAGTAGGAAGAGACAACATATACGAATATAGAAGACAGTAGTATAGAACAGTACGGTAATTCATGAAATTATTCATAATGCTGCGTCAGGTACCTCAATTCTATTAAAATGACAATGGATTTTTTTCACAAGACTTAACACTCAACAGATGCACCACGTCACCATCCTAAAATGCATTCATCCACAAAATTCAAAAATTATCATTTCAATTTCAAACATGAGTTTAGCAATGAGAACACTACCCCTCCCCCAAAAAAAAAAGGAACTGCATCCATCACATTATTATATTTCATTTCGGATTATAGTTTCATTGTATACACTATCCTAACTTTCGACAGTTCAAATTCAAAATTTTAAGCTTTGGCGTGATTTTCTTAATCAATTCGAGTTTTAAACAATTATGCTAAATAAGATATGCTTAATAAATTCCAAATTCCACTATGCTAAATAAGATGCACAAGTCAAATTCCAAAGGTATACTTAACAGATCCAGAAAGAAAAGCTTACCATTATACTCCTCTTTCTCAGACACAATCCAACGCCCATCAAATGCCTCATCGAACGGCTCGTAAAATTTCTACAATCACCAAAAGAAAAAAAGCAACTAATTCTCAGCCAACACATATATTCGTCAAAATATGATCTTGTAAATATATTTATCTTACCACATCTGAAGAGGCGTGGAGTTGAGAGACGAAGCAACCGGCCAATAGCAACAGTGCATATTGCGTCCACAGTTTCCGGCTCCGCTCTTCCATATCCAAATATGGTGCAAAGAGAGAATTAGATCTAGAAACCGGAGAAAACAGAGTGAAATTTTGTAGAGCAAGATATTCAGATAGTAACATAAATAGATCTTGATTCCTAGAAAAAATACTAAAATATTTAGATCTTGAGAAATGTGGCGTCGAGTTGTTGTAGCCAATTACTTTGTGCCACGTGAAGTGGACCAATTAACATTCGCCACGTCGTTTGGACCGGGGACTTTGCAGCGGAAGTTGGCTCTACGGTTGGGATTGTTTCGTGGCATTGATCCAAGTAATTTTAATTCTGTTCGTATAAATAAATCATATTATGCTTCAATTTATTATTAAAAGAATTTTCTTAAAATTGTATTTACAATATTAACCTTGGAAAAAGTTTTACACTTCGATTTGGTTTGTGACTCTAAAGCCTCATTTGTTTTTTTAAGATTAAGACATTTGAATCCGAATACACATCGGAGTATCAAAATGCGTATTAAGAATAAGATATTTGAATACACATTTGAATATATTAAGATGTGTATTAAGATCTGAATAATAAATAGTTAAGACTGTTTGATTTTTAACATGTGAATGTATAAAATTTATCTGTATTTGAAAATTAATAAACATAAAATTCAAATGAAATAATAACTAATTTAATATTCTATCAATAAAATATATAGTTTCTAAAAATATAATAGTTGTTGGTGGTGATTGTTGATTAGAGGCGGTAGTTGGTAGTAGTTTTGGTAGATGATGGTGGTTCATACTAGTAGCTAGTAATGATCGGTAGTGGTAGCGATTATAATGGATGATGGTGGTGATGGGTGGTGATAGTTAATAATGAAGGGTGTTGGTAGTAGCTATGACTGAGGAAGGCAGTGAGTGAGTGGTGGTAGGTTATAATAATGGGCAGTGCCGGATGTGGTTGTTGATGATGATGCGTGGTGAATTGTGGTAGATGATGTGGATGGGTGTTGATTGTGGGTGAGAATGATGGTGGCCGGAGTGGTGGGGATAGTGGGTGGTGATGGTCGATAATGGTGGCGGCTATGATTGAGGATGATGGTGGCGTAGTGGTGGTGATGGTGGCATGGTAGTAGTTGATAATGGTAGGTGGTGGTGGCAGTTAATCATGAATATTTGATAGCATCTTAATGAAATTAAGTCTCTATCATAAATCTTAATTATACAGATATATTCAGACCCATTAAGTGGTTGTGAAGTAAAAAAAATACACATAATGATTCAGATCTGAATAAATAAGATTCGGACTTTAAAAACAAACGCACTTAATATCTGAAATCTGAATAATTAAGATTCACATTAAGTGCCAACAAATGAGGCCTAAGTTTTCTTTAGAATTTAAGTTGAGAGAGGAAAAGCATTCCAGGTACAATCATACCTCTTTATAAGAGTATCCTTATATAACAATTCTTCACTATAAAAGTTAATTTTATATTATAACACTTCATTACATCAGCCAAAAAATATTGGAACGAACGAAACTATTATAAAGATATTTGACTGTAATAATTTCAGAAGATTTAATTATGAATTTTTTGCAAAATTATTTTTAAGATACAAGGATAGATGTTTAATGGAACGGCTATTAAAAGTGACATGGAATTCGGAATCCCAACTGATCTAATTCGTTTTTATTTCTTCTAATGTTATAAAATTGATAATGATGGACAAAGCTTCAGCTTCAAGAAAATAAGAACTCTCTCATAATTTGTTTTTTCATTAGTCTATTATAGCCTGCCATCTAATTCATTAACTTTGATCAAACATAGTTTATTTTCAATTGCATTATTATCTAACTTGCCTTTTAATTTTTCTTTTTGATAGTTTTTTTCCTTCTAATGACGTGCCTCAAACAACATATAGTATTTGCCCAGTAATGATATCTTTGGGAATTATTTTTGTGTCACATTTTAACTTGTATCATCTTTTTAAAAATAATTTCAAACGTATCTGTTTTTTTGCATATCTTCAGCATAGAGGGCTGAAATAACAAAGACAATTATGTAAAATTTCAGCATTCTAGTAGTCGGGCTGAAGTTTTTTGTTTTGTAACCGGCGAACTTCAGCTCTAGAGCGAAAGTTTTTGTTTGTAACTGGTGAACTTCAGCTCTATTGTTTTGTAATCGGCGAACTTCAGCTCTAGGATTGAAGTTTTTGTTTGTAACTGGTGAACTTCAGCTCTTTTGTTATGACTGGTTGTTTTAGCAGAATAATTTTTAATTTAAAGAACCAACAGACAACTATGAAAGATTGCTTTCTTAATTGGGTCTTCGTGGCAGATGTTAGTGCAGAGATGTTTCATGTGGAATAGGTATTTTAATGGGATCACGCGTGCAACAAAGAGATGTGGAAACATGACCTTGTAGGGCGAATTCATGTGTCCTATTTCTATGATATGCGACAGGTTCTCAGCCTTGTATTGTGGCAGTACTAGTGAATTTGAAGTACAACTCTCTCAGTTGAAGCATTTTCTTGTTGTGAGTATGTTCGGACCGTTTCTTATTTGTGCGCGTATAACACAAGTTGAGGCTTAGGCTTGTATTGAGGTGTCATATCATCAGAGTGGTGTATTGGGTTTGAGGTGATCGTTCAGGGCAGTGATGAATATGGAAAGAATCGATGCCGGCTTGTTAGGAGGATAATATCGAGGTTCGGCTCAAAAATATGTTGCGATATTAGTAAAAGAGGAAATGACTTCATAAATGGTTGATCTGAGAAATGGTTACGTTTTATCGCGTGTTTTATTTATAGTTGGCAGTATATGAAAGTGTTGGAATGAGACTTTATCTAACAAGAGGTTTCCTATCAGTATTTGGTATTGTGGGCAACTGTTGTGAATAGAGACTATCCTTCTGACTGTTGGATTGTGGGTTATTATAGCTGATTCGTGTTAATTCTGGGTATGATTTCAGAAAGTGCAATGTGGGTCTACGGTTTATCGTCTAAATGGCTGTGAAATTTCAGTTGTATTGTATTACCAGACCTATGTGAGATAAGGTGACGTGAGTTCATCCCCGGATTTATACATGGTAAGGTTATTCAGCAATTGTTGGGTTTTTGGAACAACTTTGGGCACGTTCGAGGACGAACGTTTGTTTAAGTTGAAGAGAATGTGACGACCGACCCGTCGTCTCATGAGTTACTACCCCGTTCTTCCCATTTTTCTGCTTTCTTATGTTTCATTACTGATATGAGGTGCGTTAGAACTGATTTGGAGTGATTTTGATAAGAAATGTGACACTTAGTCTCTTTAAGGAGGGATCAATTTGGAAAAGAAAAATCAACCGGATATTGACTTGTGAGTTAGAGGGCTCAAAATTGAATTTTGATGATTCGGTTAGTTTTGGGGATGATTTATGACTTAGGAGTGCGAAGGAAATTGATTTTGGGGGCCCGATATAGTATTAGGCTTGAATTGGCGAAGTTAGTATTTTGGCGATTTCCGGTTGATTGGTGAAATTTTGATCCGGATGTCGAAATAGAATTCCGAGAGTTGTTGTAGCTTCATTAGGTGAATTGAGATGTGTGCTCAAGGTTTCATGTCATTCGGAGGTGATTTGGTCGGGTTTTTTATCAAATGTGTATTTGGGAAGTTTGGAAGAACTTAGGAGAGAATTCAATGTAATTTGATGGTTTTGGTGTTGTTTGAGGAGTTTAGTTGAATGGAACAAGTTTTAATAATGTGATGGGATATGTTGGAGTTTTTGATTGAGGTCCCGTGGGCCTCGGGGTGATTTCGGATGACTAACGAGAACTTTTGAAGTTAGAAAATTTCATAATAGACATTATTGTAAATGAGTGTACACAAGACCTCACGTTGGACGATCATATCTCCAGTTATACAATGAGTTGTGTAAGGATCTACCTATAAAATTAAAGCACTTTGAGTCTAGTTTCCAATGCAACAAACCGTTCGTAATTTGAAGTTGCATACAGAACGTTACGATCATTTTACTGGGCATGTGTCAGTAGCGCGGCCTTAGCGCGGGAGCGCATAACCAGCGTTAATTGAGTTTTATTCTGCCTCACTAGCGCGGGATTTAGCGCGAGAGCGCCAGTGTCAGGCCTCTAAATACACCTAAGAACGGGAAATGATCGACTTTGAGTCATTTCCCAACCTAGGGCTTTCCCAACACCCACAATTTGACCAAGACACCCAATTACACTCCTAAGGTAAGCTTTTTAGAGTATATTGAGTTGATTACTACTCCCAAACACTTATATTAACATGGATTGAACTTAAAAAATCCTTAGATTTTCAAGAAATTCCTTCAAGAAACCAAAGGAGGGTTTTGCAAGATTTCTTCCAAAAGGTAAATCCTACACCTTAGATAAACATATATGGATATATTGTGGGAATATGAGTATGAATCAAGTATTACAACTTATAGTATGGTGGTTGGAAGCCATAAATTCCCAATTTAAATACATTAACATGGTAGGGATCTAAAGGTATTTATTTGATGGAATTTTGTTGGTTTGGGTTTGAATGGTTAATCATACATGTGATGTTAGGAGTATAAGTTGTTAAAGAATAATAGTGGGATGAATTGCTGGTTAATGGTGATATTTGGAGGAAACTCATGCTATAGTTAAGAGATGTAACTATTTATGCCTACAAGGTGTTTGATAATATGCCTAAATGACATAAGTTATGGAATTTATTACTAATATTGGTCCTATTGAATGTTGTATTGTGGATTGAAGTTTACCAAAGAGTAATGGATCATTGCAGTATGGGTAAGTCCAAGATATATATGGCTAAAAACCTATCTATTAAATATTGAGCTTCATCGATGTTTGTGTGATTTTGGGCAGATTTTTCGAACGAGGAGGCCAATTCGAAAGGCAAGGGCATAGAGAGCTATACGTTTGGCCATCTTGAGGTGAGTAATACTTGTAAATGATATCCTGAGGGTTGGAAACCCCGGATTTGCACATCATAGTGTTGTACTGAGGTGACTTGCACGCCGGATATGATCGTGGGATAGAGAACCATAGGGGATTGTGACTTGGTCCGTCCCGGTTGTTGATTTTACTACGTATTTGATTGAAATTACTTGTTATCATCATAATTTGGGCTAATTGCCATGTTTGGGGCCTTGTGTCGGCTTGTAAAATCCTTCGAGGATTGATATTACTGCTTAGCATGATTTGCACATCATCTAAATTCAGTCCAAGGTTTTAAATGATGTTTTTCAAACCCAGCCATATTTCTAAGTTTTAAAAACTTATATGACATTTTAAATGTATTTCGGGCTGGATATTTCGATTTTTTAAATGCTCAAGGGACTTACTATATTGTTTTCTAGACTGATAATAAAGTGACTTGAAACAATGGTAACAATGACAGTGTAATATATATACTTGAAACAGTGGTAACAATGACACTGTATGTTATACTTGAAATAGTGGTAACAATGACACTGTATGTTATACTTGAAACAATGGTAACAATGACACTGAAATATATACTTGGAACAGTGGTAACAATGGCAGTGTAGGATATAAATTGGTCAGGTAACATTGGCTGACCGGTCAGGTAACTTGGGCTGTAGGAGTTCCTCCGGAGCCTGTACACACCCTAGTGAGCGCCGTCGATGATAAATAAATATGGATGACTTGGGTTGCACGCCGTAGTGGGTACCGGAGTGTACTGTCATATGCATTGCATTGCATTCATACATTTGTGCACTATTTGTTGTTTACGTCATTTATTGAGATATTTATTTGTTGTTCCGAGGTTTTCTGATTACTTTCAAAGTGGATAAATTTCAGACAGTGGTAACAGTGACACTGTATGATATATATGGTTCAGGTAACAGTGGCTGACCAGCGATAAGAATATTGCCTGATGGGCGAGTTATGAGTTTAATTAGACATACTTGCTTGTGCCCGAGAGGCTGACTTTTATGTTAAATTGCACTACATGTCCTGCATTTACTTGCTTAAATTGTTGGAAAAAGGATATTTTCGAAAGTGATTTTAAACTGAGGCTGATATTTTCTAAGGAATTTTCTGAACTTACTATTTTTCTCAAATGGTTGTGTTGCCCCATATTGCATAGTGGAGTGATCTTACGTGATTTCTTGTCTTAAGTTATTATTTACTTTTATTACCACTAAGTTGGAAGTACTCACTTTACTCCCTGCACCTCGCGTGCAGTTGCACGTACTGTTCACCCGGTAGCAGGTTATTAGCGAACTGAAGGTATACTATTGTAGATGAGCAAGGTGACCGTCAGCGTTCACGGCACCGTATTTCTTCATTGATTCTAAATTCCATTCTCTATATTGCTAGTCTTGTACTAGTGTTTAGATTCTTTAGGTACTCGTGACTTGTGACACGCCGATTTGGGTTGTGTTGGGTTGTATTCGGCGAAATTATTTTATTTAATTATCTTGAAACTATTTTATCCACGTATATATATATTGTTGAAAAGGCTGTTTAAATTGGTTGGCTGGCCTTGTCTTCACGAGAGGCGCCATAACGACCGCGTTTGGGATTTGGGTCGTGACAAGTTGGTATCAGAGCCTAGGTTACTAGGTCTCGCGAGTCATGAGCAGTTCTAGTAAAGTCTCGTGGATCGGTACAGAGACGTCTGTATTTATCCTCGAGAGGCTACAGAACCTTTAGTAAAACTTCACTTTCATGGAATTCTTATCGTGCGTACTTGATTCAGCTTGAAATATACCTCTTGAAATTTCTTCAGACGTCAGTATGCGCACGTGAGCGCTCAGTAATATATGTGCCTTGATGGCTTGTGATTCCTCAATCGAGGGGAGAGATGTAATCTCCGTGAGTTTGATGTTGGGCCAGTCTGGAGGACTTAAGGTCGGATCTTTTCTTATGGCTTGAGCACCAAGATGTTGCTTTTATAAGCTGGAGTTACGAACTTATATGTTCAGTATTGCCCATGATTGTGGGAATGGTGGCTGGATAGCTATGTAATGAGTATGTGGTATTGTGTAATATGTATGGCAGTGGAAGGTATACAAAAATATCAACTAAAGGTAAAGCTAATGGGTAATTGGCTTTTGAAGGGAAGATATTTGTCATGCAAGTTAGATAAGTCTGGGAGTTGAGATCGCTTCTGTAAATGTATTATGACGAAATCGTTGATTTGAGGAGACCGCCTTAAAGGTCAAAAACATTAATGAAAGAATATTTTCTTACTCAATTGAATAGCCCAATAATGGAGGATTGAAATGTATTTTTCTATGTCTTATGTTTCTAGTAGGTGCAACGCATGACCATGTATCAATTTTGATAATATAATACATGTAGTATTGAGATTAATGTTGTTGATATACATTGTGATGCTTTGTCAAGTTGTGGACATGTTGTTAGGATTGTTTTGGTGATTCTCTGGCAGGTGGAAATGCCAATTACAAAGGAAACTGTCGAAAATTTTGAAAAAAAAATGGGACTTAGTAAAGATTTTATCGCCTAAACATTGGGCTTATTGTGTGAGTAAATGCAAGAATTGCAGAAAAGTTAAAATTCTAGATGATTTGTATTTCCCCGAGCTTATGAAGGAGTGAGTTTAATCTCACAATGGTATTATGACAGGAATAGAGTATAATTATTGTGATCTATGGCTTCGAGCCAAGTTGGGGAGCTCGCTATTGGTTAGCGGATTGTACGGTTATGTACTATGTTAGTTCTGATTTGATGCATGCTGGTGAGTCAGTTTTGGTTGTGGAAATTTGGCCGAGAATGGCATGAGTGAAGGAAATTTAATTGACAAGATGTCATGAGCTCGGATGAGCAGGAAAGAAGTTTCGATTGTTAAGGTAAATTTGTATTGTCTTCAGCGCCACCTAAGATCAGTGTTTTGTAAAAAGGATTTTGCGTCCTGGTTAATGGTTCTTTATTGCTCTTTAGTGTTATTGCGACCGGTGGTTTGGAGGTACGTTCCAAACATTGTTGTGTTATGTTGTGGGGGAGTATCACACGAGAAGATTATATAAATATGGCATGTGATCACTTGATTGATTAATGATGTAAACCAAGTATAAAGTTGTGATAGTGTCGTTAAATTGAAGATTCATGCCTGTAGGGCACATCGCATATTGTGTTGTGAACTGGGGAGTATTACTTCGATTACGATGGTTGTTCTTGTTTGTTATGAGGAAAATGGGAGTTACTAGGGACCTTTGAAAGGTTATCAGACTAGTTCAATATGATCAAAATTGGCTTGAAGTTGATGGATAGATTTAATGTGAATAACGACTCTATATCAGGCCAGATGAGTGCATTTTAATAATGCGGTCCTCATGGAGGAGTAGTTAGGTTGATGTTTCATTGTTAGATATTTCGCGTAGTGATGCATTGCGTCATGTGAGTTGTAAGGCGACTTGAGAAATTGTTATGTGTTGAGAACCTGTGTAGGAATGACGTTATATGAGCATCTTGGCTCTTGAAATTCAGATTGTATATCGCACCTCATTTGTGCTCGAGTTTTGTAGTTCACAAAGCTAAATATCCCTGAGGGATGACATTATGCATATACTCGGTATTTTATTGTAATGAGCAAATCTGGCTCGACGTGCACCTCCTTATGTGAGATCTATTTGTGGATCGGGTGGCATGCCGCCATGGGTATGTTATCTGGATCGGGTCGCACGCTGCAACAGTGTGAAATCAAATATAGTTTTCTATATGATATCTTTGTATGCCTTGATTCCTGTTTTCCAAGGAAAGCTTGTATTAGTGCGTAGGATTTGGTAATTTCTTCCAGAGCTCGTTTTCTTTTGTATTGTGTTCGAATTTGTAGCTTATTGGCACATTGGGACATCAGATGCGACTTTTAATTATGTCTTGAGTGGCTTATTGCCGGAGCAGTTCATGGTGGGCGAGGCGAGATCATTGAATTTGAGATCAGTGCAATCTGAGTATGTGAAGTAAATTAAAGAGCTAAGACCATTATTTGGTTCAATATGAGGTAATAGTTCTTTCCAGAAGTATAGATCCAACAAATATTTAATTCGGCGATGTTATGAATTTTTACAAATCTCATCCGTCGTGTCGTTATTGTAATTGAACATGACCTGTATATGTCATGCAAAGCATGGCATGTGTAGTGCTTCCTCCTAAGTGATTAGATAGATGATCTTCGGATGATTAGGAAAATGATATTGCTAAGTGAAAGTGATTTGATGAGAGTATATGTCTCAAAAAAAGGGGTAATGTGATTAAACTAATTATATTTTAGTAGTATTGCGGCATGTTCTTGCTGGGTCCACTGGTGGTATTCGAGTTTGCTCGGAAGCACATGTAAATATCTAGAATCTGTCATGGAATGAAGGAGTATCAAATATGTACGTGTATTGCACGGTGGAAACTAGGATTAGGTATGATGATTTGTGTGCTATATGGAGATCTGATGTACAGGTTACGTGGTGGTGGTGGATCTTTATTTGCCGGTGTGTTATATTTTAGATGTGATGTTGAAATTCACACTGGTTGTTTTAGCAGAATAATTTATATTTCAAAGAACCAGCAGACAGCTAGGAAAGATAGCTTTCTTAATTGGGTCTTCGTGGCAGATGTCAGTGCGGAGATGTTTCATGTGGAACAGGTATTTTAATGGGATCACGCGTGCAACAAAGAGATGTGGAAACATGACCTTGCAGGTCGAATTCGTGTGTCCTATTTCTATTATATGAGACATGGTCTCAGCTTTGTATGTGGTAGTACTAGTGAATTCAAGGTACAACTCTCTCAGTTGATGCATTTTCTTTCTGTGAGTATGTTCGGACCGTTTCTTATTTGTGCGCGTATAACGCAAGTTAAGGCTTAGGCCTGTATTGAGGTGTCATATCATCAGAGTGGTGTGTTGGGTTCGAGGTGATTGTTAGGGGCAGTGATGAATATGAAAAGAATCGGAATCGATGTCGGCTTGTTAGGAGGATAATATCGAGGTTCGGCTCAAAAATCTGTTGCGATATTAGTACAAGAGGAAATGACTTCATAAATGGTTGATATGAGAAATGGTTACGTTTTATCGCGTGTTTTATTATAGTTGGCAGTATATGAAAGTGTTGGAATAAGACTTTATCTAACAAGAGGTTTCCTATCGGTATTTGGTATTGTGGGCAACTGTTGTGAATAGTGACTATCGCTCCGACTGTTGGATTGTGGGTTATTACAGCTGGTTCATGTTAATTCCGGGTATGATTTCGGAAAGTGCAATGTGGGTCTATGGTTTATGGTCTAAATGGCTGTGAATTTTCAGCTTTATTGTATTATCATACCTATGTGAGATAAGGTGACGTGAGTTCATCCCCGAATTTATACATGGTAAGGTTATTCAACAATTGTTGGGTTTTTGGAACAACTCGGGGCACGTTCGAGGACAAATATTTGTTTATGTTGGGGAGAATGTGACGACCTGACCTGTCGTCTCATGAGTTACTACCCCGTTCTTCCCATTTTTTGCTTTCTTATGTTTCATTACGGGTATGAGGTGCTATAGAACTGATTTGGAGTGATTTTGATAAGAAATGTGACACTTAGTCTCTTTAATGAAGGATCAATTTGGAAAAAAAATCAACCGGATATTGACTTGTGAGTTAGAGGGTTCGGAATTAAATTCTTATGATTCGGTTAGTTTTGGGGGATTATTTGTGACTTAGGAGTGCGAACGAAATTGATTTTGGGGGCCCGGTATAGTATTAGGCTTGAATTGGCGAAGTTAGTATTATGGCGATTCCCGGTTGATCGTTGAAATTTTGATCCGGAATTCGAAATAGAATTCCTAGAGTTGCTATAGCTTCATTAGGTGAATTGAGATGTGAGCTCAAAGTTTCATGTCATTCGGAGGTGATTTAGTCGGGTTTTTGATCAAATGTGTATTCGGGAAGTTTGGAAGAACTTAGGAGAGAATTCGATGTAATTTGATGGTTTTGGTGTTGTTTGAGGAGTTTTGTTGAATGGAACAAGTTTTAAAATTGTTATGGGATATGTTGGAGTGTTTATTGAGGTTCTGTGGGCCTCGAGATGATTTCGGATGACTAACGGGAACTTTTGAAGTTAGAAAATTTAATAATAGACGGAATTGTAAATGAGTGTGAACAAGACCTCACTTTGGACAATCATATCTCCATTTATTAAATGAGTTGTGTGAGGATCTACATATCAAATTAAAGCCCTTTGAGTCTAGTTTTCATTGCAATATACCATTCTTAATTTGGAGTTGCATACAAAAAGTTATGATCATTTTGCTGGGCATGTCTCAGTAGCGCGGTCTTAGCGCGGAAGCGCATAGCCAAAGGTAATTGAGTTTTATTATGCCTCACTAGCGCTGGAATTAGTGCGAGAGCGCTAGTGTCAGGCCTCTAAACCTAGGGCTTTGAGTCATTTCTCAAGCCTAGGGCTGTCCCAACACCCCCAATTCGACCAAGACACCAAATTACACTCATAAGGTAAGATTTTTAGAGTATTTTGAGTTGATTACTACTCCCAAACACTTATATTAACATGGATTGATCTTAAAAAATCCTTAGATTTTCAAAAATTTCTTTGAAGAACTCAAATGAGGGTTTTGCAAGATTTCTTCCAAAAGGTAAATCCTATACCTTAGACTTACATATATGGATATATTGTGGGAATATGAGTATGAATCAAGTATTACAACTCATAGTATGGGGGTTGGAAGCCATAAATTCCCAATTTAAATACATGAACATGGTAGGGATCTAAAGGTGTTGATTTGATGGAATTTCCTTAGTTTGGGTGTGAATGTTTAATCATACATGTGATGTTAGGAGTATAAGTTATTAATGAATAATAGTGGGATGAACTGTTGGTTAATCGTCATAGTTGGAGGCCCATGCTATAGTTAAGAGGTGTAAATATTTATGCATACAAGGTGTTTGATAATATGCCTAAATGGCATAAGTTATGGAATTTATTACTAATATTGGTCCTATTGAATGTTGTATTGTGGATTGAAGTTTACCTAAGAGTAATGGATCATTGTAGTATGGGCAAGTCCCAGATATATATGGCTAAAACCCCATCTATTAGAAATCGAGCTTCATCGATATTTGTGTGATTTTGGGCAGATTTGTCGCACGAGGAGGCCAATTCCCAAGATTGGTCCGTCCCGGTTGTTGATTTTACTGTGTATTTGATTGAAATTACTTGTTATCATCATAATTTGCGCTGATTTCTTTGTTTGGGCCTTCTGCCGACTTGTAATATCCTTTGAGGATTAATATTACTGCTTAACATGATTTGCATATCATCTAACTTCAGTCCAAGGTTTTAAATGATGTTTTGCAAACACAGCCGTATTTCTAAGTTTTAAAAACTTATATGACGTTTTAAATGCATTTCGGGCTGGAAACTTTGATTTCGTAAATGGGCGAGGGGCTTACTATATTATTTTCTGGACTGATAAGAAAGTGACTTGAAACAGTGGTAACAATGACACTTTAATATATGTACTTGAAACAGTGGTAACAATGACACTATATGGTATACTTGAAACAATGGTAACAATGACACTGTAATATATATATATACTTGAAATAGTAGTAACAATGACACTGTATGTTATATTTGAAACAGTGGTAACAATGACACTGAAATATATACTTGAATAGTGGTAACAATGGCATTGTAGGATATAAATTTGTCAGGTAACATAGGCTGACCGGTCAGGTAATAATGACTGACCAGTATATTGCGCTTGGGCTGTAGGAGCCCCTCCGGAGTCTGTGCACACCCCCAGTGAGTACCGTCAATGATAAATAAATATGGTTGGCTCGGGCTGCACGCCGCAGTGGGTACCGGAGTGTACCGTCATATGCATTGCATTGCGTTCATACATTTGTGCACTATTTGTTGTTTAGGTTATTTCTTGAGATATTTATTTGTTGTTTTGAGGTTGTCTGATCACTTTCAAAGTGGATAAATTTGAGATAGTGGTAACAGTGACACTTTATGATATATATGGCTCAGGTAACAGTGGCTGACTAGCGATAAGAATATTGCCTGATGGGCAAGTTATGAGTTCAGTTAGACATACTTAGTTGTGCCCGAGAGGCTGACTTTCGTGATAACTTGCAGTACTTGTCCTTCATTTACTTGCTTAAATTGTTGGAAGAAGGATATTTTCGAAAGTGATTTTAAACTGAGGCCGATATTTTCTAAGGAATTTCCCGGACTTACTGTTTTTCTCAAATGGTTGTGTTGCCCCATATTGCATGGTGGAGTGCTCTTACGTGATTTCTTGTCTTCAGTTATTATTTACTCTTATTACCTCGGAGTTGGAAGTACTCACTTTACTCCCTGCACCTCGCCTGCAGTTGGAGGTATTGTTCACCCGGTAGCGGGTTATTAGCGGACTGAAGGTATATTATTGTAGATGAGCAAGGTGACCGTCAGCGTTCAGGCACCGTATTTCTTCATTGATGCTTAATTCCATTCTCTATATTGCTAGTCTTGTATTAGTGTTTAGATTCTTTAGATGCTCGTGAGTTGTGACACCCCGATTTGGGTTGTGTTGGGTTGTATTCCGCGAAATCATTTTATTTAATTATCTTGAAACTATTTAATCCATGTATATATATACTGTTGAAAAGGTTGTTTCAATTGGTTGGTTGGCCTTGTCTTCACGAGAGGCGCCATCACGATTGGGTTTGGGATTTGGGTCGTGACAAGTTGGTATTAGAGCCTAGGTTACTAGGTCTCAAGAGTCATGAGCAGGTTTAGTAGTCTCGCGGATCGGTACAGAGACGTTTGTATTTATCCTCTAGAGGCTGCAGAACCTTTTGGAAAAACTACACATTCTTGAATTTTTATCGTGCGTCCTTGATTCAGCTTGAAAAAAAACCCTTGAAATTCCCCTCCACGCAATTGAATGCTCACGTGAGCGCTTAGTATCAGATGTGCCTTGATTGTTTGTTATTCCCCGATCGAGGGGGCGAGATGTAATATCCGTGAGTTTGATGTTGGGCCAGTCGAAAGGGCTTGAGACTGGATCCTTGCTTATGGGTTGAGCACCAAGGTGCGGATTATGTGAGCAAGTGTTTTGAACTTATATGTTCGGTGTTGTCCCTATTATTGGGAATGATAGATGTATAGCTACGTGATGAGTATGTTACAACTGCGAGATGTATCTAAATGACTTGAGAGAATGGTTCTAATGTGTTCGAGAGTCGTATAATAGTGGCTTTGAGCTAAGTTGGAGAGTCATGCCGCTTATGATTGGGTTGCATGGTTAATTACCTGTGTGTATTCTGGTTATTAGTGTATTTATGGGTTATTGCAGCTACGGAAAAGTACCATGAGTGGTAATTTGAGTAAATGAATTGTTGAATGCATGCTATGGTTAGCCTTATTGTCTCATGTTCATACTTGAGGGAAGATTCATGATTTATGCCTCGTATAGGTACAGGCTTCGAGTGAAGTGATCCCTCTGGGTGCTTTATCGAGAGGGTACTCATATATTATAAAATTCAGTAGAGTTGGTTGCATTCGAGGCCAAGTCAGAGCCGGGTGGCTCTCAATTGCAGTCCTAGTGAATTCAAGAGGTAAAGTGTGGTGCCAAATGATTTTTAGTCTATAAGTACGGTTAAGATTCAAGCTTTTGAAGTAGCTTATGAAGAAAGGCACAAAATGTTCTATGATGTTTTGACTTGTGATGTAGCATTTGAAAGACATTTAATGGTCATGGTATTTGAGACGGCATTGTCTCGTGATTTAAAGTCACTCGGGGTAAGTGCAGTTGAAATAAATTAGGAATTGAAGGGAGACATTATTATTTCTAAGGCAATTAAGGATAAATTGGAAGGAAGTAGATTGATTAGCCATAGTTGAGTTGGCATACTAGTGTCAGTGATCGGTTCGTTCAGCGTGATCAAGTTATGCATGTGATTGTGGCCGCAATGATGTTATTCTGAATCATTCTTCTGTTAGAGCCTGTTATGAGTAGGCGGATCCCGGAAAGGGTTATGGTGGCCTTGACCACTACTTAGAAATTGGCATATTCGACGGTTATGAGAATTCGCCTCTATGTTGTTATAGTTCTCCTGAAGTTAGTTAAATGGAAAGTCTTACGTGATGAAGTATTAGCCTATCATCGGTTCCAAAGTTGTGATGGAGATCGTGTCTATCGTATATCGGCACATGAGGTGCAGTGAGTGATATAGAATTTGAAGTAAGGACCAAGGTTGCAGTTTGGTCAAATGACTGTGATGTCACGAGCTCGGATGAGCAGGAAGGGAGTTTTAGTGTTTTGAGTAAGATGGGTATTTGACGTCAGTATCACCTGAGATCGGTGTTCTGTGAGAAAGGCTTTGTATCCTTGTTAGGGATTCCTGATCGCTTTTTAGCATTAGTGCAGCTGGTGGTTTGAATATGCAGACCCATTAATTATTTCAGAAGATGGTGGGAGCTTGTCCCACAGGAAGATTGTATAATATGACATGTAGTCACTTGATTAATTAGAAATTTAAACCAAGTATGAGGATTTTGGTAATATCATCCATTTGAGAATTTATGCCTGGAGGGCACTCTGCTTATTGGGTTATAGACCTGTGAAATATTATTGGCCTAGCTTTGTTAGATAATAATCTTAACGCTAGAGGGGGGGTGAATAGCGTTATAATAAAAATTAGCGTAAACTTGCGGAATTTAAAAACTTGCAGGAAAAATAAGTGCGGAAATTAAATGCAATAAAGAACAAACGCACCGATGTATTCTGGTTCACCACAACAAGTGGCTAGTCCAGTCCCCGAGAGACTCTCTCGAGATTTTCCACTAACTTGTCAAGCTTATGGGTGCTCAACAAACCTTTACAACTTAAGGACACAAGCCTTAACACCTTTGCTCGTAGATACAACACTCCAAGACTTCATTGTTAAGCTTACGGGTGCCTAACCAACCTTTACAACTTAAGGACACAAGCCTTAACACCTTTGCTTGGAGATACAACACTCCAAGACTTCACTGTTAAGCTTACGGGTGCCTAACCAACCTTTACAATTTGAGGACACAAGCCTCAACAATCTTGCTCGGAGATACAACACTCCAAGACTTCGACCAAGGAAACACAAGTTCCTTACAACAAGAGAATCACAGTTCTCTTCAAGTGTACAAAACACTAAACACTCAAACAATACACTCCTTTATGAGTAGATATGAGTAAAAAAAGTAAGCTCAAGATCACCACAACTTTGAACAATAATATGGGTCTCAAAATTTATGTAATGAATATAAAATGATAAGCAATAGAGAATGCAAGCTTATAGCAATTGTATGATCAGTTGTTGTGTGTTGTTGTGTTTAAAACACTGAAATGAAGCTGTATTTATAGTTGAAAAACTTGGCATTACCGTTGCCTAATTGCCAATTAAGAGTTGCTGATTTTACTGTGTGACAATCGATTGTCAAGAATCCACAATCGATTGTTTGCCAATCGTTCCAAAAATCAATTATTCAGCAACGTTCAAAAAATCCTTTCCAGATTTTAATTTCAACAATCGATTGTACAAAATCGACAATCGATTATTCAGCAACGTTCAAAAAATCTTTTTCAGATTTTAATTTCAACAATCGATTGTACAAAATCAACAATCGATTACCTGACGGTATTTGAAAACTTTACGACAACGGTCAGCTTCACAATCGATTGTGCAATGTTAACAATCGATTATTTATCAGACTTTGAAAATCATTTTAGACACTGCCTCGTGACAATCGATTGTTATATACTCACAATTGATTATTTAATAACTTTGAAAAAGTCTGGAAGACACTGCCTCAACACAATCGATTGTCATATGTTCACAATCGATTATTTTGTGACTTTGAAAAATCTGATGGACACTGTCTTTTCACAATCGATTGTCATTAGTTTCACAATCGATTATTCTGAGTTTTGAAAAACTTTGATGTACACTGCCTCATCACAATCGATTGTCATAAGGTTCACAATCGATTGTCATGCAGGTTTGAAAAACCTGATGCTCACTGCCTTAACACAATCGATTGTCATTTAGTTCACAATCGATTGTCATGCAGTCTTGGCTTAACATAATCGATTATCATAAGTACATAATCGATTATCTTAGTCCAGATTTTAGAGGCATGTTTAGAAATCATTTTGACTGAAGTAAATATGCATGATTTAAAATCATTTAGCATTAAATTAAATATGCATGATTTTGTAAAAATAATTTTACGAGAGAAGCCATGTCATGAGTCAGGTTGTCGGATCAAGATCACAATTAAGAACGACTCATTTAAACTATAAAACTTTGTATTGTGCTTGAATCTCGTATACCACCAATTGTGCGCTTGTACTTGAACTTCGTCATATATCAATTTGCGCTTGTTTGTCATTCATCAAAACCTACACATAAGAGCACACGTTTTAGTATAAAGCCTTGAGAACGTATTTCCAACAAGCTTGGCACGATCAGGATTGACTTGAGGTCGGGGAATAGATTTAAATGTGGAAGTGAGCCTTACGTCAGGCTAGATGAGTTTATTTCAGCAATGCGCTCTTTATGGAAGATGGTCGCGGTCTTATTTCATGGTCAGATAATTCATGTAAAGATATCATGTGATGTATGAGCTGTGAGATGGCTTGGTAAATTTCTTATGTGTTGAGGTTCCGCTCAACGGTGATATTATACGAGCAGGATGGCTCTTGAGACTTAGATCATGTATCGTACCTCAGTTGTGCTTGAGTTTGTAGCCTATAGCGCTATATGTTTCCTTGGGCATGATACTATTCACCTTAGTTTGTTTATGACCGATATCCGGTATTTTGATGTGATGAGCTATTCAGCTCGAAGTATATCTCCTTATGTGAGTTCTATATGTGGATCGGGTGGCACGCCGTCATTGGTATGTTGTTTGGATCGGGTTGCGTGCCGTAACAGTGTGATGTTCAGTTCAGTGCCCATATTTGCAATTGTGTGTTCTGTTTCCCTGTTTTCTGAGGAAGTTTATGTTAGTGTGCTAGTTGAGTATTTATTCCAAAAGTTCGCCTTCCTTTTGTATCGCGTTTGAATTTATAGCATAATGGCACATTGTGGCGTCTTGTGGGATTTTTGATTATGTCTAAGGTGGCTTATTATCTGAGCAATTCGTATTAGGTGAGACGAGGTTACTAGATTTGGGGTTAGTGCAAACTGATTATATGAAGTATATTATAAAGAAAAGATCATTCTTGGTTTAGGACAAGGTAATGGAACTCTTCAAGAGTATGGATCCAATGAATTGTTGATTCTGCAGTTGGTTATGAATTTCGGCACATCACTTCAATCATATAGATGTTGTAAAACCTAGAGCAAGACCTGTGTAGGTCATGAGATGCAATGGGAGCATCAGATTTGTGGAATTTCGACTATTATGTTTAAAGAATGTTATTGTGGTCCTATGAGTAAAGTGATACAAAGTGTGAATTCAACGAAGTTATGCATTAATGTTTGGGTACATCGTGTGGAGACTGATATGGTGGTAGTATGATGGAAACAGACTTGGCAGGAAATTCAGGATGTTGGAATTTGGCCTAATGGCTTATTTGCTTGAATAAAGAATTATATCTACAGAATTATCGAGCTTAAGTGCTCAACTGAGTAGTGGTAGCACGGGAAGGTGCATGATGTGTTAAACAAGTGATTTCAGACTACTTCAGTGTAGTTCTCAACACGTTCGAGGACGAACGCATGTTTAAGTGGGGGAGATTGTAACGACCCGACCGGTCGTTTTGAGCTACGGCGCGTCATTTATCAGTTTTCAACCATGTCAGATTCATCTCAGGTATATTGACTTATGTGTATAGTCAGATTTAAAATTCAGGAAGTTTGGAGTCAAATTTGAATGAAAATTTTCATTTCAGAAGCTTACACTTGAAGAAATGAACTAGGATTGGAATTTGAGTAAACTACCTCGAAATTGGGATCTGAAGGTTCTAGCAGGGTCGTATGATGATTTCGGACTTGGGCGTATGCCCCTATCGTGTTTTGGATAACCCGGGAGCGTTTTGGCGCCAATTGTGGAAGATATCATTTTAGAAGAAACGGAAAAGGGTCAAAACTGCCCTCAACGTATTGACTCCGGAACAAAATTGCCCTCCGTTAACCTTTTGCAAAGAAAATGCCCCCACTGTTAAATTTGTGGCATACTTTTGCCCCTAAAACTAACAGCTGCTTTGTATTTATTTTTTAATTTTTTTTAATTCCACGTGTCACGGTTTGATTGGCCATTCATTAAACTTGACCCAAAATCAATTCTACCCCAAGTTCCGACCCGACCCGACCCGACCCGACCCAAATAACACAATCCTTAATAATTGTGAAATAAAGTATTATAAGGTATGTTGGTTTATGACACACCAAAAACAATTAGAATTATCAGCAAACCAACAATTAATTTCACATAATGTTTTTGACCTTCGAACCAAAAATTACT
This sequence comes from Nicotiana benthamiana, assembly GCA_034376525.1. Classification (NCBI taxonomy): domain Eukaryota; kingdom Viridiplantae; phylum Streptophyta; class Magnoliopsida; order Solanales; family Solanaceae; genus Nicotiana; species Nicotiana benthamiana. The sequence continues at coordinate 108,927,007 of CM067325.1, forward strand.
CAAAACAGCTAGAAATTGAGTATGTCAAAGTATAATCAACTGAAAACCAAAAAATCCAACTTTCAAAGCAACATCAAAATCACATAAAAGTCCAACGATTACCAATTTCTTTTCCCAATATGATAATTTCCGTCATACCCATTAGTAGCAGAAGCGGCGGCTCTAACCTAGCTAGGTCGAAGAAGCAGAAGCAGTGGTTCCAGGCGTGGGGGATGACGATGATGGAGATGGGGGGAAGTTTTCCCGCGATGTGAAGGTGACGGGCTAGACGGGGAAGATGAAGCAACGGGGTAGCCATGGGAGGTCGTTTGGTGGTTTAGGGTTAGAGAGGATGTGTTGTGAGGAAGATGAAGAGAGGGTTTGGTGTTTTTGGGCCGGGTCGGGTTGGGTCGGAGCTTGGGGTAGAATTGATTTTGGGTCAAGTTTAATGAATGGCAAATCAAACCGTGACACGTGAAATTAAAAAAAATTAAAAAATAAATACAAAGTAACTGTTAGTTTTAGGGGAATAGTATGCCACAAATTTAACGGTGGGGGCATTTTCTTTACAAAAGGTTAACGGAGGGCAATTTTGTTCCGGAGTCAATACGTTGAGGGAAGTTTTGACCCTTTTCCGTAGAAGAAATTGCTTCAGTTTGACTTTAAAATGCATTTCAGTGTTATTAATATCCGTCTGGGATTTCGAGACTGGAAGCAGTTCCGTATGGTGATTCTGTATTTGGTAACGTGATCGGAACTGAATTCGGAGGTCATTAGGTTATTTTGGAGCCGTTTGGCTAAAGATAAAAATTTGAAGTTTTTTGAGAAAATTCGACCGGAAATGGAAATTTTTATATCCGGGCCAGAATGCGATTCCAAATGTTGGGGCAAGTCCTAATGTCAAGTGTGACTTTTGTACAAAATTTGAAGTCATCCCGAAATGATTTTGGCAAGGTTTGAGACACTTAGTCTCTTTTAAGGAAGCTTAAGTTGGAAAAGTCAACCGGATATTGACTTATGTGTTAGAGCGCTCGAAATGCAAATTTTATGATTCGGATAGCTTCGTTAGGTGATTTGGGACTTAGGAGTGTGTCCGGAATATTTTTGTGATGACCGGTGTAGAATTAAGCTTGAATCGACAAAGTAAGTATTTTGGCGAATTCCGGTTGGTAGGTGAAATTTTTATCCGAGGGTCGTAATGGAATTCCGAAAGTTTGTGTGGCTTCGTTATTTCATCTTGGACTTGTCTGAAAAATTTGAGGCGATTCGGACAAGTTTTGACGCGTTTCGGCATCGGATGTGGAATTTGGAAGTTCTTGAGATTCATAGGCTTGAATCCGATGATGATTTGATGTTTTGATGTTATTTTAGGTGTTTTGAAGGTTGGATCAAGTTTGAATAATATTTTGGGATATGTTGATATAATTGATTAAGGTCTCGAGGGCCTTGGGTGGATTTCGGAAGGTTAACGGAATGAAAATTGGACCAAAAAGAAAAGAAAAAAATTGCAGAAATTTCTGTTGTTAAGCTGTCTTGGACAACAAATGTTGCTTAATTCAGCGGCATATATATTTTTATGTATAAGGAATCAGAAAAAGCTCAAAACACCAAAGTTGTAGAACTTTGTGCCCAGTTTCCCTAAAGTTAAAGAAATCGTAGTTTGGACATCTGTAGTGAATGTTAGGGTCGATTGACAATGACTGGTGGAGCTCGTTTTTCAGAATTTGCTTTCAGGGAGGCTACTTTGGAAGCTCATATCTTGTAATCTATATGGCATCTGAGAACGTACAAAACACGAAAGTTGTAGAACTTCGTGTCTAGTTTCCAGAAAGCTAAATAATTTGCAATATGGACATCTGTAGCGAAAGTTATGATCGACGGGAAATGACTGCTGGAGCAATATGATGTACAACTTGTATAGCACAAGTGCAAGATAAAACTCGACAAAGCATGGGCAGATTATTTTATACACGGATTTAGCTCATTTTTCTCCATTTCTTCAAGGTGTGGGCGATTTTTGGAGAGCTTCAAGAGGGGATTTTCATCATCAATTTGAAGGTAAGTTATCCCCACATATTTTGAGTTAAGTACATCAATTATGTATGGATTTGAGCATGAAAATTGTAGAAAAATTGAGGATTTAGGCCTAGGGATTTGAAAATAAGATTTGGTGATTTGAGGGGTCAAATGAACTCCGATTTTGGTAAATTTTACATGTACAGACTCGTGGCGAGATTAGAAATCCGGTGATGTGACTTTCATAATTTTCGAGAAGTGGGCCCGGGGTTCAGGTTTTGCCAACTTCGTGATTTTTTGTGTTCTTCGAGTATTTTTGATTGGGTATTATTCCCTTAGCATATTGTGATGTATTCGCTCTGATTTTGGTTAGATTCGACGCGCGTGAATGCCGACTTGAGGGGCAAAAGGCATCGCGGGCTAGAGATTTCACCGGTTCGAGGTGAGTAATACTTGTAAATGATATCCTAAGGGTTTTAAACCCCGAATTTGCACATCATAGTATCGTATTGAGGTGACTTGCATGTGCAGATATGAGCGTGGGGTAGAGCACTGTTGGGATTGTGACTTGGTCCATCCCGGTTGTTGATTTTACTGCGTATTTGACTGAAATTACTTGTTATCATCATAATTTAGGCTGATTGCCATGTTTGGGGCTTTGTGTTGACTTGTAAAATGCTTCGAGGATTGATATCACTACTTAGCATGATTTGCATATCATCTAACTTTAGTCCAAAGTTTTAAATGTTGTTTTGCAAACCCAGCCGTATTTCTAAGTTTTGAAAATTTAAATGATATTTTAAATTCATTTTGGGCTGTAAACTTCTATTTTGTAAATGGCAAAGGGGCTTACTATATTATTTTCTGGACTGATAATAAAGTGACTTGAAGCAGTGGTAACAATGACACTGTAATATATACTTGAAACAGTGGTAACAATGACACTGTATGTTATACTTGAAACAGTGGTAACAATGACACTGTAATATATACTTAAAACATTGGTAACAATGACACTGTATGTTATACTTGAAACAGTGGTAACAATGACACTGTATGTTATACTTGAAACAGTGGTAACAATGACACTGTATGATATAAATTGGTCTGGTAACATTTGTTGTCCGGTCAGGTAACCTTGACTGGCCAGTATATTACGCTTGGGCTGTAAGAGCCCCTCCGGAGTCTGTACACACCCCCAGCGAGCGCCGCAGACGATAAATAAATATGGATGGCTCGGGCTGCACGCCGCAGTGGGTACTGGAATGTACCATTATATGCATTGCATTGCATTCATACATTTGTGCACTATTTGTTGAGATATTTATTTGTTGTTCGGGTATTGTCTGATCACCTTCAGAGTGGATGAATTTTAGACAGTGGTAACAGTGACACTGTATGATGTAAACGGGTCAGGTAACAGTAGCTGACCAGAGACAAGAATATTGCCTGAAGGGCGAGTTGGGAGCTCAATTATGTATACTTGTTTGTGCTCGAGATGCTGACTTTTGTGATGATTTGCACTACTTGTCCTGCATTTACTTGCTTAACTGCTGGTAAAAGATATTTCTAACAGTGGTTTTAGACTGAGGCAGATATTTTCTAAAAGATTTTTCCGGACTTACTTTTTTTTAAATGATTGTGTTGTCCCATATTGCATGGTGGAGTGCTCTTACGTGATTTGTTGCCTTCAGTTATTATTTACTCTTATTACCGCTGAGTTAGAAATACTCACTTTACTCCCTGCACCTGGCGTGCAGTTGCAGGTATTGTTCGCTCAGTAGGGGGTTATTAGTGGATTGAAGAACTATTATCGTAGCTGAGTCAGGTGACCGCTAGCGTCTGCGGCACCAGATCTTCTCCCTTATCTTATTTTGTTCATATAAATTTCAGAATTGTAGTTCTTTAGCAAATTCTGTAGTAGCTCATGACTAGTGACACCCGATGTAGGGCTGTGACGGGATGGTTCCCAGTTGGTATTATTATTTTCCGCACTTTTGGTTATGCTAATTATTTTTTAGCTTTATAAATGTTAAATAACTTTTAAAAAGAAGCGTCTGTTTTGTTGGCTAGCCTTGTCTTCACGAGAGGCGCCATCATGACCGGGTTTGGGATTTGGGTCGTGACAATATTCTATACCAAGTATATTTCAATTAAACCCATAAAATAGTAGGTTTTAATTTTCTTTAAAGTAAAAACAAATATGCATCAAGAAATTAGTAGTAGATGAGATAAATACTTAAAAACTACGTAAAATGGTAATCCCAAGTAGTAACTAAAAACTTAAATAAGTATATTTTCAATATAGAAAAGTAAAATTTGTTTTAGTCCTTTAAAATCTTAACTTTTAATGTTCATTAAATTATTTACTTCAAACTCATATTACACTAATTATGAACTCATTAGGATTTTAATAATATATTTTAATTTATCTGTATTAACGAAGACCCATCTTTTTATTTTTTAGAATCCTCTAAATAACACCAGTAAACTTTTTTTAGTTTAGAGTCTTTACATAAATTGGCCTAATATTAGTCTTATAAATATATTAATAAAAACTATTCAAGTATATTAACAAATAAAATAATTGGAACTAACCGAAAATAAATCTTACATGACTTTATTAGTATATATATGAGTTCTAGAGAGAGAAAAATATAGTTAGGAACATATGACGGGGGACATGTCTAAATGTATAGCAAGACCTAATAAATTGTCCACTTGAAAAAAAAAATTGGCATACTTTGCCTAAATTTACTGAAATATACAAAGTCAAATAAGGTAAAAAATAATATAAGGCCAAAAAAAGATCCATAAGAAGTTATATATAGAAATTTCAAAGGGCCAGGCGGGAGCGGTCTTAAGAAAAGAGTAATTTATGCAAAATATCCATTGAGCTTAAAGTAATACACTCTTTTATCCATATAAAAATTATTTATAATATACTCCTACCCAAATGAAACTAATTATCCCTACCTACCCACATTCATCCCAACCTTTTTTACCCATTTGACTTAGCGTAGCTTGATTTCTCTTGACTTTGTATGACTTGGTTTGAATTGGCTTGACTTGAATTGTCTTGATTAGGTTTAGCTTGGCTTGGTTTGAATTGGATTGATTTGAATAAGCTTGGTTTATAGCAGCTTGAATTGACTTCATTTGAATGGGTATTAAAAAAATAGGGAAGGACAAAGTAATGGATAGGAACGAATAAATATTTTTCGCCCCATGAATATTTGCTAAATTTCTCGAAAATGAGTGATTGACAAAAATGAGATATACAGGGAAAAGACAACCACATTAGCCATGTGTAGCAGTTTTACAACATTATAAACAGGAAAATATGGTAGGACAACTTTTAAGAAGTAAAGCATAAAAGAAAAAATTCATTTGACTTTAAAAAATGAGGTCAAGACCTAAAAGTAATTAATTAACAAGTTTACATTTTATTGAAAACTTTTGTGAGGACTACAAAAGTCCTTTGATTGTCACTTATTATATTTACTAGTTGCAGTAAGCCTGTGCTGAGCCCGGGCCCAAATTCGAGGTAAAAACATAATACATATGATTAGAAAGAACAATTTCTATTATGTTTTTAAGTTTTCACCAAATATCAATTTTCTTCTGATAAAAAATAATCGAGCATACTCAAATTATAATCAAGATAAATTTTAAATACATCAGTCCATTTTCAGTCTAGTATTCTTGTGAATCCCGAAATGATATACCAGGCATCATATTTAAGAGATTTTTTTAAAACTCGTATCAACACACAAAAAAATTGGGAATAACATTACTTAAGTTCCTACAATATATATATATATATATATATATATATATATATATATATATATATATATATATATATATATATACACTCATCTTATGTTTAAAAATGTTAGGCTTAATATGTTTTACTCATCTTATTAATATTTGATCCTTTTCACTTTTAAAGGATGCGTTTTTGCTAATGTAGCGATAAAATTATGAAGACTGATAAATAGGAGTTTGGATGTTTACATATTTTTCTTTAATTTGTAAAGGTAAAAGGTACATAAAGTTATAGAACCAAACATTTTGTTAAGATGCAACCATGACTCCGTTTGAAGGTTCGTATAGGGTGAGAAGTGATTGTAAAAAGACACTATGTACTATCTCCTATAAGAAACCATAGAATTACAAAATAGACTTAAAAGTGATATTGTTAACTCAATACCCACAAAACTGATAGAGTAAAAAATAGCAACTTTAAGGGCAATGGTTTTGAAAACTTGAATGTGAGGACAGAAAAAAAATTCTATAGCCCCTTATTATAAATATAATATTAAGCCAAAAAATATTTACTTGCTTCTAAACATTATTAAATCAAGAGAAAAGAATACGTAATACACTTTAAAATTAGATAATTAGTGTAATATTTAATAATGGTAGCTCTTTAAGGGAGAGTTGGATGTGAGATGATAGTAATAATAATCACTAATAGGAGCTATTTAAGTGGGGCTCAGATAATCTTTCTAATAGAAATATGGGAATAACAAATTTACGTGGAGTTCATTCATCATAATAGCATTTAACTTTGCTTAATATGTAAATTACAAATTCAATAAGGCTTACTATTGCAGCAAACTCAAACGTGTTACTGAGACATTAAATGATATGGCAAGTTGTAAACCATAAATCAAAAGTAAATTTGACATTAAAAATAAGATCAGGACATAAAAGTAATTAAGCGAAAAGTTTATATATTTTTTCGAAATGTATGTGTGAACTACAAAAGTCCTTTGATTCTCTCTAATTATATATAGTAATTAGTATTATGGGCTGGGCAGTGATCTTTAGCGAAATGGAATCCTTGTTAGGCTTTAATGCTACTCGTTGCCCCTCACTACAACAACATATTGGTCAAAATATAATCAATGAAGTCATTAAAAAATAACTATTGTATATGCAAAAATAAAATCTAAACAAAAATATCTTAGCTAATATACTAAGAGTATGTTTGAAAAGCTAACATGTAATTGAAATTGGTGTAATTACTAGGGTAGTAATTACACAACCTAGTAATTAATTACACAATTGTATAATTTTTTTTTCCGTCAAAAAAACGTACAAGTACAAACATAGATGCTGACCATCTATTCTCATATGCTATACAGTCACTACACCTATTATCACTCTAAAAAGGATTACAATATCACTATATGATAATAAATGTGACAATTCTGTCCCAAGAGTAGCCTAGGGGTAATGGTTTAAACTTTGTAGAACAGCCCTCCATTTAGGATTTGAAGCCCCTCTTGAGTGGAGATGGACTACTATTTCCTTACAAACATTATCGCTCAACAAATTACCTCCTTGGAATCTCATTTTATTACGCTCTCTCCATATCACTGTCACCACGATTCCAAACAGACAGGCAGTGATTTCTGCTACTCCAGTTCTACTTCTTCCTAGCTTACTAACCCAGTCACATTCCTCTTTCTAGTCAGAAATGGGACGCTTATAGCCACACCAGCCTAGGAGTCGATTCCAAATTTCTTTAGTCTTCAAGCAAGCAAAGTACAGATGATCAAAAGTTTCACGATACATTCCACATAAAATACAGTCCCGTGGAACCATGATATTGAGTTCCTGGAGTCAGTCCACAGTTGCTAATCTCTTGTGCAGAGCCAGCCACAAAATAAATTTGTACCTGGGATGTAATTGAGTATGCAGTATGATGGCATTCCGTTGGAATTTACTGTATTGGGGGTGTTGGTGTCTGTATAGCTTCTTGATGCTGAATGAATCACCCTTCTAAAGCTGAAGCAATTGACTGTCGAGGTTACCGTGAAGAGTTGCAATGCCATTGATCAACTCTCTCGACTCAAAAATTTTCCTTATTGCCCAAGAACCAGACCTAGGCACTGGCATGTCATCAATACATCAATTTTTAATATAGAATGTATGCACCCATTTAATCCATAAACTATCCTTCTTCTTGGTCAGTGCCCATAGATGCTTTACAGCAACAACCTTATTCCACTTTAACAGGTTCACCAAATTTAAACCCCCTGCACTGTATGGCATACAGAGTGTTTCCCAGGCAACAAGTGCTTTCCTTGATACTGTAGCTGAACCTGTCCAAAGGTATGTTTTGCATATTTCTTCAGTCATCCTCAAAATTTTTTAGGTAGTAGAAATATTTGGGACTAGTATGCTTGAATACCAAATAGCACTGATTTAATCAGCTAAAGTCAACTAGCATAGGAGAGCAACCTTGATTAGCAGCAGCTTATTTTCTGTGTGATTTTCTCCACCAATGGCCAACATTGAGCAATGGTCAATTTCTTTGAGTCCAGAGGCATCCCCAAGTATTTAAATGGAAGCCTGCCTTCAGGGAAGCCTAATACCTGTAAGATCTCCTCCTTCTGCCACTGTGTTACCCCTGCTATGTACACAACACTTTTGTCAGAATTTGCTTGATGTCCAGAAGCTTTAGAGAAATTCTGGAAAGTCTGCTTCAGTAAGATTAAAGACTGAATATCTGCCTTACAGAACATAAGAAGATCATCCGCGAAGCATACATGTGCTACACCCAACTACTTGCATCTAGGATTGAATTTGAACTCTTTCCTCATCATCATTTACACAAATTCTCTTTGTAGATACTCCATGGCCAGAACAAAAAGGTATGCAGTCATCGGGTCACCTTGCCTTAAGCCTCTGCTACCTTTAAATGGTACAATGAGTCCACCATTGATGTTGAGAGAGTAGGTAACAGAGGATATGCACTCTATTACCCACCCAATGAATTTATGAGGAAAGCCCAAGTCCTGCAACAGTCTTTCTAGGAAGCACCATTCAACTGAGTCGTAGGCCTTCTTTAAATCTACTTTAAGAACACATCTAGGAGATATGCCCTTCCTGGAGTAGCCTTTGAATAGTTCTTGTGTAAATAAAATGTTATCAATGATACTACGACCATCAATGAATGCTGACTGTGATCTTCCAACCAGGTAGTCAATAACTGCTTTCAGCCTAGCTGTAAGGATCTTAGTGATGATTTTGTACAGAGTTGTACAACAGGCAATGGGTCTGTAATCCTTCACTTTACTTGGATTTTGCACTTTAGGAATTAGAGTTAGTGCAGTGCTGCTAACTCCTTTATACAACTTCCCAGTGAGAAAGAATTCCCTCACAGCTTCACAGATGTCTTCCCCCACTACATGCCAATGCCTTATAAAAAATTCAATGGGGAAGCCATCCACACCTGGTGCCTTATCATGAGGCATATCCTTAATTGCCATTAGTATTTCCTCCCTTGTGACTAGCTTTACTAGATCATCTTTCTGTTGCAAGTTGAGACAAGGACCCTGATGGATTACTGCAGTGTTTGGACACTGGTAGATGTTATTGTTTCCCCCCAGTAACCTCTTGAAGCAAGTAATAAACTCTTCTTCCACCATCCTGGGATCAGACAATTTTACTACCTCTTCTGTGTATATAGAGTTTATAGTATTAAAGTTTGTCCTCATCTTCAGTTGAGCATGAAAATATTTAGTGTTTGAATCTCCACAAGCAATCCAGTGAGCTCTAGATTTTATGTGTAAGATCTGCTCCTCTATGTTACTGCATTTCTCCACATCCATAAGCATCATCCTCTCCTGATCAATCAGACCTTGGTCCATACTATTGATCTGCATCTGATTCTGTATAGCTTCCAGCTTCTTCCTTGCCTCACTGAGATGTATCCTATGCTTTGCCATATAGGTATTCAAATCCTTTAACCCCACATTTAGGGCCTTTAATTTATTCCAAACTCTATGCATTTTCCCTCCAAGCTGGCTTTGATTCCATACCCTTTCCACAGTGCTAGGGATATCAGCATGATCCATGAAAGATGTATACAGTTTTGAATGGCTTAGGATGAATGTTCCTTATTTGTTCCTCGGCATTGCACAGTAAAAGGATAGGGGAATGGTCAGAAACTCCCGGGGTCAACACATCAGCTTCAATGTGACTGTATTCCTTCATCCAGTTCACATTTTCAAAAGCCCAACCAATCCTGCTATATACTCTTGTCGCTGGTTTTTGTTTATTGCACCATGTATAAAAACAACCCAAACTCTTCAACTGAGTGAGTTGAAGAGTAATGAGTGTGTCTTGGAAACCTTGAATCTCCTGTTGTATAACTGGAGCACCTATCCTATCATCAGTGTGGAGAACATTGTTGAAATCTCCACTGAGTAGCCAGCTCTCCTGAATAGTTGCTCCTAAGGTCAACAGTTTGGCCCATAGTTGTTGTCTCTTGTTCGTCTCATTATTTGCATACACTACTGTTATCAGTGTTCTGAAATTTGTACTTCTTTCTTTAATCTCACTGTGTATAAACTGTTCATCAATCTTCAATATTTGCATCTCAACATTTGAATTCCACAGTAGCCAGATTCTCCCATTTGGATGCTCATTGTGATTCCCACTATATCACCAATCATTTCCCATTTTTTTGATAGTCCTTTGCACATTTGCTTCCTTCACTCTAGTTTCTATGCATCCCATACAGTCTACTTTATACTTTTTCAGAAAGAGTTTCAGCTCCTTCTGTTTATGGGGCTTGTTAAGGCCCCTAATATTTCATGTGATGAAGATCATGTTGTGGTGAAGCTGGATGGGCCAGCGTCCCCTGGGTCATCACCTATCTGTAACAAAGAGAAACTGTTTATCATGTTCAATGAGGCTCCAGCATAGTGTTGTACATTTTTCTCTTTTGCCAACCCTCTATCTATCACCCTGCTTCCATCATTGTCAGTATGCTTGCTTTCTCCACTATCCTATCATTTTTAACCACCTCACCATTCTGCTTTGTTTTTGGTATCCATTTCCAGTTATCACTTTGCATTTGCTTCTTTTCCCCTGCTGCCTTGAAATGGTTCTATGTTACCTCTTCACTTCCCTGCTTCTTTTTATACCAGCAATCATCAGTGTTATGGCCAAATCTTACATAGTCACAGCAGTATTTTGGCCTCCATTCGTACTCAATCCGTTCTGTGATAACTCCCCTCTTAGTATGTAACTCAAAACTATTTGGCAGAGGTTGAAATATATTTGTTTCCACCAGTACTCTAGCATAAGATATCTTCTCCAATTCAGTAGTGATTCTATCAGTGTACATAGGCTTCCCAACCACACTAGCTAGTTTACTGAGGGCTTCAGTGGACCAAAATCCCAGTGGCAAGCCAGGGAAGGTAATCCATAAAGGAATTACACTCACACTGCTTGGTTCATACATGAAATCCATTCTCCATTGTTGTAACACAAATGGCTTGTTATGAAAAGTGTATGGACCAGCCTGAAGAACAAGGTCCCTATCTTCACTATTATCGAATCTGAAAATATAATAACCTTCTTCATGATGCAGTACTTGAGGTTTTGTAACAAAATCCCAAACATTTGTGATGAAGTTGTCCATTGCTCGCTCGTACGGGTCTTCTCCAAGCACAAAACAATCAATGCACTGCTCCAGTATGCCTTTTGTTCCTTCGTGTCCTCATCTTCAATTTGTACCACAAATGTACCATCTCGCATAGCAGGTGGTACATAGCACAGCGATTTCCCTTTTTGAGGGCTTCGATTTTGTTGCATGGTGTCCCTTTTATCTTTTACTGCCTTAGGGACTTCAGAAATCTGACCGATCTGAACTTGCTTTGCTTGTACAGAAAATTGGAGTTGTCGATGAACTTGTTGTGTATCGACACTGTCCGTCCACAGAATTTCGACCTCGCCTTCGTCGATTTCCTAACTAATAGGTTGGAATTTCAATGGTAAAAAACTTCCAAACGTAACAGGTTGTAATCGCTGTTGTATTCCATTTTCCGGCGTTATTTGCATTCCGGAATTTACATTCCTGCTATGTTGTGAAAAATTGTAGGCGCCGATCCCATCCTAGTTAACCATCGAACATGCTTGTCAACAGCAGGCGTTTCTATTCTCTCCTCCTCCTGTATCACAGTTGTCGCTGGTGGTTTCCGTCGTCGTCTCGTCATGGCTGAAGGCGCAAGTTAGCTTCCTTGCTTATCTTGCGCCGAGAGCATTTAGAGAGAGAAAAGTTTTACTCGGCGATCATACACAACAACCTGTTTGTTTGTTATAGTGTAATTACAGTGTAACTACAAGTTTATTGTTTGATTGCACAAGTGTAATTACATTGTTAAATTAAATTTTAAATTAAGAAATTATCAAAAATTAAAATTTAATATAATAAATATATGCATATAAATTTAAATAAGTATAAACGATATTCTATTTTGTATTTAATATGTATATTTTTCATGAATATGCATTAATTTAGTAATCATATATTTATAACAAATATTGTAAAAATAGATTTTATATATTATTTAAATTAGTAATATTTAGTTTAGATATATTTTAAGAACATTATGAATTCATGTTGATAAAATAAATTAATATTTATAAATATAATGTGATATATATTTCAAATGTTTGATAAAACTAATCCATCGATTCTAACTAAAAAATGAAGAACATGCAATGTGAGCCAATACTACTAAAATAAGTAAATTGGAACCATGAATATAACACAATTTAAAAAATTTTAAAAAAATAGTTTAACATATGTTAAATTCCAACATAATAATAGTAAGTTCCTGTGCAACTTAATAATTAGGAACCATGATAAGTTTATAACCACATTCAACAACAAAATTTCACTTTAATTGCATCATCCATTTTATGCCAAGTTTGTTAATGACTCACTACGTCTAATATTAGGATGTGTAGTTTCACAAAATAGAATAATAAAATAAATAAATAAATAAATATAAACAATTACATGGAATCATAAGAAGTAAAGATAGAGAAATAAAAGATAAATAATGTACAAGAAAATATTTTAAATTTTCAAAAGAAAAAGGTAAAAATAAAATAATAGAAGTAAAAGGTTATAAAAAATTAAATTAATATAAAAACAAAAAGGAAAGAAACTAAAAAATAACCTTATAATTACACGGTATAATTACCACAAATTCTCACCTCTCCCTTGAAAATTGAAGAGTGTAATTACACCCTTCCAATACACATAATTTCATGTTGACCAAATAATTACTTGGCCAAATAAACATGCCAAATTATGTAATAACACCCAAATTCATTTCCAAGGTGGCATTCCAAACAAGCTCTAAAAGTTCCAGTTGTTTACCTGTAAAACTGTACAGATAAATTTATTACGTGACTTATAGACAAGAAAATTGATTTGATCCAAAAATGGTAAATAAACAAGATCAAAAGTAATACTTAGCAGTTAAGATTGAAGAAGATGGCAAGCCTGGTTCCGAGAACAGCGTCTCTGAGGACAGAAATGAGAGCAATATAGATAGAAAATAAAATTGTTTTAATTGAGAGCAAAAGTGTAATGCAACATAAGTTTTGCCAAGAATTTCATGTCTTACAATGGCTACTGAGCCTACTATTTATAACTATACCTAGGGAAATAAGATCCAACAATCAAGCATCTCTTAAAAGACAATAAAGGGGTCATTGATGAATACGTAATGGCGGGCCGTGAATGCAAATATTCTCTGCAATGGCTGTCCATTTAATTTTAGTGAATATTTTTTATTGAATGCTAATTAATGGCAAATATTCAAACTGCTCCCGTTCACCAGGATCCTTTCAGGGTTTCCGATACCACCTGCAGTTGTTGTACCCGATTTTACTTACTACGTGATTCGACTTTTACTTATCTTTGATTCCATGTGGCGTGCTTGTATGTGTCCAAATTTTATCAACCACGACCTATGGTGAGTACGACAAACGACCAAACACCTACGAGTTGATAGAGGGATACGACCCTGCGACCGAGGGGGAGACACAACCACATTGGCAGTAGATTTTTCATGTTAGGGGACCTTGGAAATATTCATTAGATATTTCTTAATTTGTCGTTCCTACGATTAGGGGAAACCCCCTAGTATATAAGAGGGGCGAAAGTCTTGTAAAAAGGAGAGATATGATTTTTAAAGAATCACCAGCCTTGAACAAAAGATCTCTCTACTATTATCTTCTCTCTACTACTATCACCTCCCTAATTATTCCCGCCCTAGAGTTTATTATCTTCGAGTACGATTTACCCCGTCAGCATTGGTTGATTTGCTTAAAAAGACTTTAAAATCTTGAGTCAAATACTTTAGCGTCGTCTGTGGGGATTTCCATAGCCGAAATCATAGTTCTCATCTAGGTTCTTGAAAGTGACGATTATTATTCTTCAAATCCCATAAAAACCAACAATGGCAAAGAAAAAAGCGAGGCTGAAGATGATAGTATTTTTCTCAAACAGCCTCCTAAACTCTCTCAATGAAGCCGCCAGAGAAGACACCCAGAATAAAACACCAGGGGATATAGCGGAATGGGAGATCTCACCCTCTCCACATGAGAATCTGACTATCTTGCGCAAAAGGGGAGCCTCCACATCCACGGCGAGGGAAACACCGCCAGCAGTCAAAAAGCTGCTAGAGGAGTGGTTGACAAATGCTCTAAGCAACATGCTCGAAAACCCCCACAAGGAAATGCCGAAGACTTAATAACTGCAGAAATCGCAGCTACCATCAGCGAGCCAAGTGCTACGTGAAGGGGCAACACCCACACTGTCACTGATGCAAGTGACGATGCACTCGTGACCATCCTAAAGAAAATGGAAGAGATGGAAAATGAGAACAAAGCACTCCGTGATCAAATGAAGGAGCACCATGAAAGGGTTGACAAAATAACTGGCGCCCCTAAATTACTACAAAACGCGATGTGTGCCGATTCATAGAAACAGCCATACAGCAATGGAGCTGCTCCACACCCCATCCAAAAAACCTTCAAAATACTGCTATACATAAGAATATATGATGGGACCATGGACTCAGAGGATCATTTAATCCATTAAGTCATTGTGGTAAAGGGCAATGACATGTCGAAAGAACAAGTGCCATCTGTGCTGCTAAAAATGTTTGGTGAGACTTTGACAAAGCATTGACATAGTACTCCCAACTACCACCACAATCGATATCAACATTTGAGGAGATGGAGGATAAATTTGCCATAGCTCATGCAGGGGCAAAAAAGGCTGAAGCTAGGGTCAATGACATCTTCGCCATTAGGCAAACGGTGGGCGAGAGACTTCAGGACTTCCTGTCCCGATTCAATAAGTGAGGATAGGTCTGCCGAACGAGTTAGAAAGAATAGTGGTGGCAGCCTTCCAAAATGGGTTAGATAGAAACGGATCAAAGGCAACCAAAAAACTGCTCAGTAGACTCATGAAGTACCCCCCCCCCCCCACCACATGGGAAGAGATTCACAACGCCTATTGCGCCGAGGTAAGGGCAGATGAAGGCGATCTAAACAGCCTGACTCAATGATTAACGTCAGTTCAGAATGAGGCAAGGAGAGATTGACGTAACGATGGGTGAAGGGATCAACCCCCACATTTCAATCAAGAAAGGCATCAGCCATATGTCAGAACATCGAACCTGAAACCTCCAAGGCATACGAATGTCCTGCTACGACACACCGCACCCTTTCAAAATGAAAGAGGTATGCCTCCACTATTATTTGCTCATAGCTTTTGTATTTCCCCTTCATAGATAGTGTACGCAGTGGAGAAGCTAGGCACGAAGGTGCAATGGCCGCAAAAAATGAAATCGGACCCAAGTGCCAGAAGGTCTAACGTCCTCTACAAATTCCATCAGGAACGAGGACGTAAGACCAAATATTTCATAGGTCTGCCGTGATCACGTGATTTTTGCCCTACATGAATACTTTTCAAAAATTCAAACAAAATAATTTTCTTTTATTCTTTTATAATTTTGTAGATTTTGTGTTATTTTTCGTTAATTGTTGTATTTTATTTGTGCATTTTAATTTACATGAAAAATATAAAAATATGCTTGATATTTGCATTTAATCTCATATTTCTAGGAATAATTAGTAGTAAGTTGTCTTAAAACAAAAAAAAAAAGAAAATAATAAAAATGATTTTTTTTGCATCTTTAGTTCTAATTTATCTTAATTGGTGTAATTGGAAAATTAGGAAATATATTTTTAGTGAGTTTTAATTTAACAATTAATAAAATTAAAAAAATAATAAATAATACAAGTTGAAAAACTAAACAAAAGATAGAATTAATGGGGATAGTTAAAAGAAGGCTGGTTTTAAGGACCCGAAATTGGACCTCTTGTTAATAAAGTCTGCATGGACCAAATCAAGTCATACCCATTTTCGACCCAACCCATATCATTTACCTGGTTCGTCCCATTGAGTGACAAATGATGCCATTTCGGGGTCCATCAATCTTGTCGTCGAGAATTTTCAATCCAACGGTTGGGAAGTGAAGTCCCCTTAGTATTTAAATGTCTGATCGATCCCCCCCCCCCCCCAGCTCATCTCTTTCATTCCACCCTTACCCAAACTGTCACGACCCCAATTCCGGTAATGATGGCGCCCGACCGCAAGGCTGGGCAAGCCCGACCAAACCACAACCAAGAACGACATTTCAGCCAAGAGGAAACAATTTAGATAACACAGCGAATTTAATATGAAACTCCCAACTAGGGATAGACAATACCACTAAAAACAAAGTTGAGAAAGAACAATAATTCTCCCAAAAATCGAGGATTCACGAGTACAAAGCCTCTAATAAAACAAGTTACATTCTGAACGGAAGTATTACAAAAGTCTGACAGAAAAGCAACAGAATAACTGATAGAGACAGAGTAGGTGGTCCCGCGAACACTGGGCAGCTACCTCAATACTCTGAACAACTCCGGAAAATCAACAGCTGCAGCACTAGGTCTCTGGAGCACCTGAATCTGCACACAAGGTGCAGGGAGTATGGGGTGAGTCTACCAACTCAGTGAGTAATAAGCATGTATAAAAACCCGAAGATAAGAGATCACGAAATAACACAAAATGAAGCTATCTAGTAGTTCTATACAGTACAACCCTCGGAGATATGCCTATAAAGCAACAGTAATTAACTGCATGAGATGCAATGCAATGCATGACCACTGCGGAACGTGCAGTCCGATCCATTTGGGTACCCGCGCTCATTGTGGGGGTTCAGACTCCGGAGGGGCTCCTATAGCCTAAGCGCAATATCATAGTAACATACGTTGCGGCGCGCAGCCCGATCCACTATCAGTCCATCTATATGCATGCAAGCCTCACATGCACAATTATCTTACCATTTTTAGTTCCGTTTATCAGAAACTATAGAATTATGTGTCAAATTTCAGTATTTCCAAATCATGTTTAAACAGTGTTCTAGTACATGATTGATATTATGAAAACATGCTATAATTCATAGAAACAGTGATGACGATCCTCACGGGATCCAAATAACCGGCAACCAGCCCAAATATGTTCATAACCATCCAAGTAGGAGGTTTACCGACTCATCTATAGCCAACAATGCAGTACAATGCCGCTCGGCTGGACTAAGCCATAGTCCCCAATCATAATCGACCCCGTACTCACAGTAGAGTACGTGTCTTGCTTCAATATAGCGTCAAAACGTGATATACCAGGGTTTCAAACCCTCGGGTCATCATCTACACCCATTACTCACCTCAAGCCGGCCGTAAACTAGCTCCAAATGCCTTTCCCTCGAGAATAAACCTCCGCAAGATGCCAAATCTGATCAAAATCAATAGGAATATTTCACAATAGGCTAATGGAACATAACCCAATCAAAATAACTCGAAATACACCCAAAAACACGAAGTTGGCAAAACATGAGCCTCGAGACCACTTCTCGAAAAATTACGAAATTTACATCTTCAGAATCCTCGTCTCGCCACGAGTCCGTACGTATAAAATTCATCAAAATCACAGTCCAATTGCTCCTCCAAATTCCCAATTTTCATTTGAAATTTCAAGCCCTAGTTCACTAACTTTTACACCCAATTTCAGAGATTTAATGGTTGATTCTTCGATAAAATAATGTATTAAGGCCATGATACTTACCTCAAATCACTTCCCGTTGAAACCCCTTTCAAAATTCGTCAATGAGCTCTCAAGGTATTGCAAAAATGGTGGAAATATGAAATAGCTCGCGGATGAAATGTTTATAAAAACATTAACTGCCCAGAAAACTCCTTCATCACGTTCGCGACCCTGGCCACGCGAACGCGATGCTTTACCTGACCACGCTCCCAGGCCCACTTACGCGAACGCGACCCTCTCAATGCGAACGAGATGGACCACTCCCCTGGCTTACGTGAACGCGTCACCCTATCACGCGAACGCGATCAAAAACAACTCCCATACTACGCGATCGTGGCCTCCCCTTTGCGAACGCGAAGGCAAAAAATTCCAGGATCCCAGATACCTTCTACGCATTCGCGTCCACCACCCCGAAAATGCGATGCTTTGAGGTCTGCAACACTAACAACAGAAAAATCTGCTATCTTTCCAAACCAAAATTCCTTCCGTTGACCATCCAAAATCACCCCGAGTCCCCGGGACCCCAACCAAAGGCACCAACATGACCAATTACCTCATTCAAACTTGCTCGGGCCAAAAAAACACTAACATTAACATCAATAATCTCCAAATTCCTCGAATTCAAGCCTAAGTCAAACTAGAACTTTTCCAAATTCGCATTCGATCCAAAACCCAACCAAACGACGTCCGAATGACCTGAAAATTTGCAGACATATACAAAATCACCAAACAAAGCTTCTGCAACTCTCGAAATTCCATTTTGATCCTCGGATCAAATCTCACCTATCAACCAGAATTCGAACTTAGCCAATTCAAGTCTAATTCTACACCGGACCCCCAAATTAAATTCCGATTTCGCACCCAAGCCACAAATCACTATCCGAAACTAGTCGAATCCTCGAAAATCCATTTCGAGCCCTCTAACTCATAAGTCAACGTCCGGGTCGTCACACAAACCCTAGCGATAGCCGCCCTAAAATTCTCTACCGCCGGTGACGGCGATGCCGATGCCAATGCCCACAAAAATAACACCCTAGGTCCCCCTTCTTCTCTTATTTCCATATCTGGCCTTGGTTTTCTTCAAATCATTCCCACGCCCCTCGAGTCTTAAATCAAAAGTTCCAGTCAAAAAACACAAAGGTGCCCAAATATTCCCAAAATCACACCATGTGTTCCCATTCATTTCTTCATTCCGAATTTGTAATTATTTTTGTTCAAATCGTTCCCAGGCCCGTCGAATTTCAATCCAAAGATCCGGTCTAAAACCGAATGATTCCAAATTTCATCAAAACTAGGGCCAAAACGACCTCCTCACTTACCTCATCATAAATCCGTCACCGGAAGCACCCAAATCTCGTCGGAATCGTTTGAGATTAGGAATTGACAAAACGGCAGATCCATAGACTCGAGTCAGTGAGTTTTTCTTTTCTTTTTTGACTTCAGTTGTTTCTAATTTTATTGTTTAGTTTTTATTCATAGTTGTTATTTTATTATGAATTAGAATTTCAATTAAGAGTTATGATGTTCTTTGGCCATGTAGTTAGTAAGTGGTTAGTTCGATTTCAATCGTAGGCATCCATGTTTAGCTTTTATTCTCGTTGAATCTGTTATGTTTCCTTTTAATAATTCCGTTCGTTTTCTTTTTGGTTATTAATTCTTTTGAGTTAAGCTTGTGTTAGTTTTCCTTTCAATTCGGTTTAATAATATGGTGCAGTTAATTCATGATCCCATAGTGTAGTGTTAATTTGTTTCAGTTGGTAGATTAACAAGAGTTTAAACTGGGATTATACTTCAGTAGTTGATAAATTCATTGTTTAGGGTACTGTTTGGCTATAGCTGCAATTTCGTATTAAGCTTAGGGGTATTCAAGGTATTTAGGTAATTAACACTGGAAAGAAATGTTGTAGATTATACCCGAAGTTCCTAGAACCTTCTAGATAAGGGTAAAATTAGAATTTAAGGAAAATAAGTGTACTTACTTGAAGCACAAGTCAGAAAACAAGGGACTAAATGAAAAATAGATAGGGACTAATAACGAAAACAGAAAGTTTGAGGAATGCCCCTCATTTGGCCTATAAAAAGGCATGAATAGTGCCTTGTTGAACAAGTTTGGACCCTCCAAAAGTTCCCCCAAAAAAATCTCTCTAAGTTTACACAGGTCTGAAAGTTATTCAATAAGTTTCAAAGCTGATTTTGAATTAAAAATTCCCAAATTCTTCAAAAAACAAACAAAAACAGGAAATATGTGCAAACTACAAAATATAGTACTGTTGCATTGAGTCCTTGAAGTTGATTTGAGTTTTAGTCACTGATTTTCAAGTCCTAGCTCAGCTATGGTCATTGAATGTTTATAGGTTCATTTCGAGTGAGTTTGGGTTAAATTAAGCTGGTTTTTGGTTTAGTTTTGCTCTGCTGAAGTTTTAGAAGTAGTCTATGGTTGATTTATAGTTCCTTTTGGTTTCAAACCTTTCCCGGATCGATTGAATTGGCTCTGGACTGTTGTTGATTTCGGCATGTTGCTGCTGTTTGTGATATTATTTCCTGCTTATTCTTCTTCCCATTCAAATCCAGGTACACGTTTTTGAATTCACAATGATGTAAGCTCAAATTGGAATGAAAATGAAGTAGTATTTCAGATCCAAGCTCACATGGTTGCTTGTAGCTATAATCAGTCCAATAATGTGTCATTGTTTAGTTTTAGATGTTTGAATTGTATTGAATTAGGAATTGTTTAATCATGATTGTTTCTATTGATTTGAATTGTTTGGATTTGTATTGGACTGTTTTGAGCTATTTGAACTCGTGGTTATCTAGCAATAGCTTTAGTATAGTTAGTAGTCATTTTAGTTAGCATTTCTCTGTTAAAAAGTAAAATCAGCTACATGTTTGGAATTTCAAGTATGTGATGGTCACAGTAAGTCTAATTTCAAGGTAAACATGTTTCTCGAATCATTGTATACTGCAGTAATTAGTATCAATAGGTTAATGTCAACTCGTTAGTTTCATTGAATTCATTGTTCAATGTAGGTATTAATATTTTTAGGTTGGTAGTTAATGTCAGCAGTTTTGCTTAAATCAATTAGGCACCATCAATTCACCAACTGGAATCACCACCCTAGCGAGAATGAGAAACAGTAGGGAATTTGAAGCTTAAATGTTAACGTGTTTAGGATCACGTTAATGTGTAATTTCAATATATTGTCCAGAAACCTTTGAGTTAATGTTAATTGTTAATTGATTTTAGTAGTAAATTCAGCAGGGTGTTTTTATCAATTGATTCACGTTTCAGTGTAGTGTAAAGATCTGGGCTTACTAGCCTAGTTCACGTGATTGAGGTTCAATTCCCTTAATGCGCGGGCACAGGTCTAATTTAAATTCCCTTTATGTTTGGGCCTGGGCCAAGGGTTTTTGACAAACTAGCCTAACTCGTGTAGGCTCGGGTATATCTTATCCTTGTTGGGCTTATCTTGGAGCCCTATGGCTGAACTGTGTTGTAGAATTATCAATTGGTTTACCTCAGTCCAATAACAAACTATTTATGATTTTTTTTCTTGTATTATTAGAGACAAATCAAAATAGAAAATTATAGTTGATTTAGGTTTGGTTTTTAAATAATAAATGAGACGAGCCTTGCCAAATCAAATACATAAACTGCGGGGCCCTCATTAAATGCTTATAACAAAATACTTAGAATTCAGGATGGGCCTTTTAGTTAATTTCACGGCCTTCTCCAACGATAATAACGCGTTAGTCTCTTAGGTGCGTATTTAATAATATTACCTTCCTAAATTCGGATGTGCATTTCATGTGACCCAAATCAAATCCCAAGCCGTTGAATAAAATGTGTTCAGGATTGCGGGTGCATTTCATGCGACGTGATCCAAAGACACGTTTTAAACGACGTTCAACTCTCTTAAAAATTAAATAAAAGCGATTAAAGTTAAAATCGGCACATAGGTTCATCATGTAATAAAATCAGATAAATAAGCTAAATACGACAGTTGAGCGACCGTGCTAGAACTACGGAACCCGGGAATGCGAAACACCTTCTCCCGTGTGAACAAAATTCCTTACTTGTATTTTTGGTTCGCGGACTATTAACAGAGTCATATTTTCCTCGGTTCGGGATTCAACCGATGGATTGGGACACCATTAATTTCCCAAGTGGTGACTCTGAATATTAATAATAAATCCCGTTCTAATTGTCCTTAAGTGGAAAAACTCCTTTATACCCTTGCAGGTGTAGTGAAAAAGGAGGTGTGACATCTACGGCATGAGGTGGTCAGGATGTTGAACCAGGGGTACCTGAAAGAACTGCTAAGCGATAAAGGAAGGGCCAACTTCACCAGAGGACGTGACCCATCTAAAGGACCTCCAAAGCCATTGTCGCCAGCACGTACCATACAGATGATCATTGGTGGTGGAAAGAAATAGGTAATCAACCATGTGAAGTTCACCACCACGCACAAACTCAAATGAACAGTCGCCCACTAATGATATGATGACTTCGAAGACAGTATCATCTTCAATAAGTCAAATGCTGACGGTTTGGCTTGCCTTCATTATGATTCTTTGGTTATAACTTTACGCATAGATAATACAGATGTAAAGAGAATTATAGTAAATGATGGAAGCGGCGCTTGTATTGTTCACGCTCAGTAACTCCATTCTCTTATGCCAGCCTTACCTCAATTCCCTTCTTCGCCTCAACAAGAGTTTTCATGCAAATAAGGCTCCAGGATAAAATAATACTGTGTTGCATAACACTAACGGGTTTTGACAATGCAATAGAGAGGACATCCGGGGAAATAGTGCTACTAGTTCTAGCAGGGGGAGTCACGCCGGAAACAATATTCCACATCATAAGCCAGGAAACAACCTATAAAGCCATCATAGGCCTCCCATGGCTACACGACATGCGAACCGTCTCCTCAAGCTTCTATCAAGTGATCAAATTTCCTACCCCGTGGGGAATATTCAGCATCCTAGAAGAGCCGCGCACCACCCAAGAACGCAATCAGATCACCCAAGATTGCAAGCACACCAAACAACTAAAAGGTCCAAGTGCGGAGGCATATCAATCAGCTATGTCGGGAACTAAACCCGACCCACCAACAGAGGCCATCAAAGACTCAGACATCGTAGAAGCCTACGAGGAAACTATAACGGACCTCGACCCAGTCCAATTAGACGAGGCAAGCAACACAAAAAATGCTTACATCGGGCATAAACACTTAGAGCCAGGTAAGTATCGTAAATTGTTAATTAACAACGCCGATTTATTTTCCTTTTCCCACTCAGATATGCAGGGATCCCAAAGGACATCGCCATTCATAGATTGAATGTCGGTCTTCTCTATCCGTCGGTATGGCAGATGAGGAGAAAGTTCATTGCCGCAATCAATTAAGCGATTAGCAAAGAGGTGGATAAATTACTATCCAACGGTTCCATCGGAGAACTGAAATACCCCCAATAGGTCGCCAATGTGTTCATGGTCAAAAGGAAGAACGGGAAATGGTGAATGTGTGTGGACTTCACCGATCTAAATAAAACACGCCTAAAATAATCCTTCTCGTTACCCTATATCGACCAACTGATCGATGCTACAGCAGGGCACGAACTGCTGAGTTTATTGGATGCCGACTCTAGATACAACCAAATTCTAATGGTCAAATAGGATCAAGAAAAGACGACTTTCATCACTCACCAAAGAACTTATTGCTATAAACTGATGTTGTTCGGTCTTAAAAACGTAGGGGCCACTTACCAAAGTTTAGTCATCAAAATGTTCAAGGAACAACTCGGCAAGACCATGGAGGTCTATATCGATGATATGCTGGTAAAGTCGACAAAGAAGGATCACATTAGCCATTTAAAAGAAGCCTTCGAAATATTGAGGTAGTACGGGATGAAGTTGAATCCGGAGAAGTGCGCCCTCCGTGGTCTCAGGAAAATTCCTAGGTTTCCTCGTATCACAATGGGGAATTTAGTCAACTCGGATCAAATCAAAGTCATCGACACAATACCGGAGGTATTAACCAGCAAAAAATAGCTACAGAAGCTAACATGGTGAATAGACGCCTTGTCGGGGTTCATTTCACGATCCTCGAAGAGATGTCACAAGTTCTTCAATGTACTGAGAAAGACCATAGGCTGCAATGGAACGAGGACTGCATCGACGCTCTGAGGAAACAAAAAGCGTACATGTCCTTACCGCCATTACTCGTCAAAGCAGACCTAGGTGAGTGTCTTCTTATGTATTTGGCAGTTTCTGAAGTTGCAGTGAGTGAAATCTTGGTCCGCGAAAATAAAGGTACATAGTTTCCTATTTACTATTGTCACACCTCTTTTTGGCCCACGCCCACAGGGGCGTAGATGGGGGTTAAGGGATTTTTCCAATTAAAGGACAATCTAAACGGGATTTGTTTATTTATTTCAGAGTCGCCACTTGGGAGATTTATGGTGTCCCAAGTCACCAGTTTAATCCCTAATCGAGGAAAAGAATGACTCTGTTAACAGTCTGCGAACAAGAAATCCGAATATGGAATTCTCTTAACCTGAGAGAAGGTGTTAGGCATTCCCAAGTTCCGTGGTTCTAGCACGGTCGCTCAACGGTCGCTCAACTTATGTGAAAATTTTAATTCTTTATCGCTCTTACTATTATTATTATTTTAAAGAGAGTTGCAACGTTGTGAAAATATATGTCGAACCACGTCAAAATCACTATACTCGTGGTCGGGGACATATTTCAACTCTGTTGAGATTTGGATTTGGGTCACATAAATGTTCACCTGGATTTAGAGAGATAGAATTATTAAATATGCGTCTAAAGATTCTAAGGCGTTATCACTTTGGCAAGGTCATGAAATTCGCTAAACGGTCTGTCCCGAAATCTAAGCATTTTTAACAACCATCTATTCAGGGCCACACAGCTTGTGCGTTTTGTTTGGCGAGGCTCATCTCGCTTATTTTAAAAGGATAAACCGAAAATGCCTACATTTTTCTATTAATCTTGTTCTTCTCTAAAAATAAAAGAGAAAAGTCATATTTAATTACATGTTGACAAGCTCAGGCTTCTTATTAGTTATAAGATTAAGGTGAACGGAAATTGCACTCGAGCTTGCTAAATAGCAGATTGTTTCGTGTCTCATCCTATAAGCGAATTTACTAAAGCTGAAATCATGAAATAACATACAACATTGACGAAATATTAAAACGAGCAAACCATTCTCTAATTGGTTTAAACTAACAGTTTTAGAAAGAATGAGACTAGGAGTTAACTATATGTGGTTTAGGACTATTGGATACCATGTTTGTTTGCCTATTGATAAATCCTATGTTTCACTACAAATAAAAAAACAAAGGCAGAATACATGATTGGAAATAAGTGATTACTAACTTTTTTTCATTCTACCAATTACATTGAAGTTTAAACAACACAGTTCTAGTTAAGTACAAACTACTCCATGCATTCTTATTGGGTTATGGATTATATATTTTGACTAAAAAAGTACTTAGCATCTACATTCTACTTAACTGATGTAACACCCGATACCTAAAATGCCTTCAACTTTCATTTCATGATCAATATCAGAATTACATCAGTGTTGTTTCGAAAGTGTACCTGGTATTGGAAAAATAGAAGAAGAAACAGGAGGATCAGCAGAGCAGCAGTATCATACACAGAAACAACAACAATAACAACCAACAACTTAAAACCAACGGGATAAAAATCCGGCAACCAGCAGACCCGAAAACGAGTGGAGGAAAAACCCAAAAAATGTAACGATGTAGTAAGATATGTCTAATAGCACACTTCAAGAAATACTACTTGAAACCAACAATGCTAAACAATTAATGGCATAAAAACAGAATGAATCAGGGGCCAAAGGGCAATAGAATGGTTCTGGTATTTTTAGAAGTAAAGAAAAGACCAAACTTAATCCGCCTATTTCAACTTTTAAAATTACTGAATTCTGATGATAAAATCCTGCAGGTTTTTAATCTTGAACTATGAATGTTTTCTTTGTGTTCAAAGTTCAGCTTTCATTCCCTCTTATAGCTCTCGATTTCTATCTTCAAAATCCAGTCTTAAACTATATCTCTCTCTAGACTTTTCTCTCCAAAAAATCCAGTCCCCCTTCCTCTGTCTAAGACACCCAAAGCAGGACCCTTTCCTTACTTTTACCTATTATTACTACACCTTTTTATCATTACCCTTTTCTAATTACCCCAACTTCTTTCCTACTTTCCAGCCCTATATTCCTCTACTATGTGGGTTATTTAGCTTTTATTTTTACCTATACTATTTCTGATTTCCAATTAAGTAAAAGCAGTCGACCAACCCCACAGTCCCCCTCCCCCTCCCTTTTTAATTAAATTATTCAATGGCTCACTGGCCCACTGACCATTCAACTAGGAGGCTATTTCAAACTGACCATTTTCTCATTTTTTAATTCCCAAATTACCCCTGAAACCCCTTAATATTACTGCCCTTAATCCAATCTATTCATTTCCTAGAGAACATTACCAAAAACTAATTCTAATTAACAGCTATAACCAATACATCTTATCGAGCTCAATCGAATAGTTCAAACCATTAACAAACTTATTCATGATTCATAACAATTAAGGCAAAAAGAAGCAAAACTACTTGTTTGAATTTATGAACGAACTATTCTAGTATTTAAGCACGAGAAATCAATTGACGACACGTATGCACTTGATTATACAAGCTAATACATATAACAATCAATCGTCAAACAATCAGACTAAAACATGGAGGAGAGTGATTCATGGTTTTGACAGTAACCAAAGAGGTTATCAAGGAATTTAACTAATCGACTACTTTTAACCAAGTCGAATACACAGTTCATCACGAACAAGTATAATTAATAAAGAAAAAGAAAATCTACCAAATAAAAGGTCTTATGAAGATGATCAGAATTGAAAGAAATAATAGAAAAATCACATAAACTACACTAAACATGTGAACAATCATAAATAAGAAAGAAGGAAAGTACCTCGGAAGATTAAGAACGAAAATGACCCAGGTTCAAACTCGGCTTGACCTCTCTGAGATCGAACAGACTTTAATCGAAGTGTTCTCAACTGAGAACACGTTGATTAAGGTCTATTAGACCCCAATCCCTCTCTTAATTGGACAGACCCCAAGGTTCTTGAGTTCTAGGGTTCATGTAGGCTGATTTGGGGCTCGATCCTTTCAGGTTAGATTCGAACCAAACCATCGTTGGTTAGGGTATGTGGGAGGTCAGGGGAGTAACTAGTATGAATTTGGGAGGGATTGGCATAGATTGGGTTTTGGCTCGAATCTTCAAATGAAGATTCGAGAAGATGCAGGTTGATCCGAGCCAAACTAACACGGGATTTGGATTCAGGGTGTTAAGGTGGATCTATGGTGTTAAGGAGGTGGACGGAAGCGTTGATACCGCTGGGTTTCAAGTGCAAGGGAGCTATGACAGCTAAGGTTTGAACCCTAAGTTCCGTCTCTTAGTTGAGAGAGACGAAGTGAGAAAGAGGGGGAGAATCTGGTTATGGGGCGTGGGGTGAGAGACGGGGGTTTATATACTGGGTCGGGGAAGTGATCCTGGCAGTTGGATCAAATGAGATTGATGGCTAGGATCTTTTCATTTAAGGTAACGGTGCCGTTTTGGTTGAGTAGGGATTGGGTCGGTCTCAAATGGAAACGGGTCGGGTATCTGGGAAATCCTCCAGCCGTTGGATTGGGTGAGATGAACGGCTCTGATTGGTCGTGCCTAAACGGCGTTGTTTGAGTTAAGTGAGGAGCTGCACTGGACCGTTCGATCAACTTTGATTGACGGCTCAGATTTTATAGGCATAAACGGCGTCGTTTCTTTGCCTGATAGACCAAGTGAACTGGATTGGATCATTGCACATTGGGCCTGATTTTCAATTGAATATTGGCCCAAATCCGGATTTCTCTTCAATTTTCAACTCTTTTCTTTTCCTTCTTTATAATTAAACAAAATTCCTAATTAATTTGTAAAAATAAAAAATAAAACAACACAAATATTAATTAATACTTAACAATGATTAACACACAAATTAACACATTAATAAAAATAAAATCACACAATGACAACAAATATAATAAAAATACATATTTTCCGATTTTCACTTTTAAAATCAAATCATGGTTTAATTAACTCCTAAATTCACAATTAAATCCTAAATATGAATGCAACGTGTATTTTATATTTTTTAGTTAACTAAAATAAGATAAACATTTACAGACAAAACAATTGCCAAAATGGTATGCGAATTCTCAAAATTGTACACAAAGATAATTTTTTTTCGGTTTCTTTTGGAGTAATTGTACGTGAAAGAAAAAATCAAGCGCTCACAACTATATCAGCAAAACCTTAATAGATGTCGAGACAAGGTACCCTCACCTTGAAAAAGTAGCCCTGCAACTGGATGTAGCTTCACGCAAGCTTAGACCATATTTTTAATGTCACCCCATAAAAGTAATAACAACCTTCCCCCTAAGAGGTATCCTGCATAAACCCGAGCTCTCAGGCAGACTCGCCAAATGGGACATAGAATTAAGCGAGCATGGCATAACATACCAACTATGAACTCCCATTAAGTCGCAGGTGCTCGCCGATTTCGTCGCTAACTTCAGCACAAAAATATCGCCCGAGGCAGAACAAGAAGTGTTTCGCGCTTACGAATGTACCGATCTCTGGACCCTCTAAACCTATGGCGCATAAAATGCCTTGGGATCGAGAAATGATAGCATCCTAGGAAGCTCGAATATATTCAAGTAAAAGTTTGAAGCTTTGGAACATCAAAGAGGATTTAATGTTCAAGAAGAGTCCAAATCAGGCCACTATTGGACCAAATCAGGCCATTGTTGGACCAATTTGGCATCTATAATATATCCAAACTTGCAACCCATGAAGTCCTACATTAAAACAAATTTTAATGGCATAAAAGGACTTGCTTTATGTCCAAGAAGGGTACAATAGGCATGCTAGATGTTGAGTGCAAGTTGGTGCCAAGTTGCTTGCAAATTTCCTTCAAGATTTCCAAAATTTTTAAGATTCTGTCCACGATTTGTTTGGGACTTATTTTCATATATTACGGGACTATATTTATTGCTTTCCTAGTTAGATAAGGTTATGTTTTCCTTTTCCTAAGATTTTTGGAATTACTTTCCAAGAATGACTTGGTTTTTGCTTCCTAGTATTTTCCTTTTCCTAAGGTAGTTGGACTTGTTGTCCAAAGTAGTTTAGGACTTTATTTCCTTGTTTTTGTTGGTAGAATTTTGTGACACCTTCCTATATAAAGGGTATATTCTTTGCTTTTAGATTATTCATATTATCAATAAAAATTATGAGATTTTTCTTGCACTCTTGTGTGTGGCTACTCATGAATTTATTCTTCCATCTTTAAGGCTCAACTTAAGGTGGTAAGATTAAACTCTTTCGAAACCTTAGATCACTTCTAGGTATTCAAGAAA
This sequence comes from Nicotiana benthamiana, assembly GCA_034376525.1. Lineage (NCBI taxonomy): Eukaryota > Viridiplantae > Streptophyta > Magnoliopsida > Solanales > Solanaceae > Nicotiana > Nicotiana benthamiana. The sequence goes on from CM067325.1 coordinate 108,956,496, forward strand.
TGTGATAAGTTTAGGCTTATTGTTGTTCTTGTTATTCTAAAGGGTAGGGTTTCACAATCTATCTCTTGTTTTAATTCTCTACCAAAGGCGATTAGTTCTTTGTTAGCTAATTGTTGTTGTTAGGATTCAATTTCAAGAATAGAATTCTTGAATTCAAGAAACCCTTTCTTGAATTCAATCTATCTTTAATTTTCCGTCTTTTGTGTTTCTTTATTTTCTTTTAGCTTTCGCACGTTTCTTGATTTTCTTGTTTTTTTCTTTAGTAATTCTTGAATCCCCTATCGTTTTGTTATCACTGGGACTCATCCTCGAAGTCCCTATAGGCGAAGTAATTCGCCAGCCCATACGATGCCCCGAGATGACTAATAACAAGGACGAGTATAAGGTTGTGATTGTAGGTTTGAAGTTAGCCCTCAAATACGGCGCCCGACGACTCATCCTCCACTATGACTCACAATTCACTGTAAAATCAAGTCCTCAGGACTTTCCTAATCAAAGAACAGAGACTACAAAGGTATCAGTCGTAAATCCACAAACTATTGTCGGAGTTCGACGAATTCCGCCTCAATAAGATTCCTAGGGCACAGAACATTGAAGCAGATGGCCTCGCCAAATTAGCTGCGGCCACCAAGAATATTAACAAAGAAAACGTGATCACTCTTCTTAACTCGTCCATAGACCACGTCGAGGTACTTTCCATGAAACTAACTTGGGATTGGCATAACCGTTTGTAGCCTATTTACAAGGTGGAATGCTCCCACAAGAAAAAAAAGAAGCCAACAAACTCCGTGTACGGGCAGCTCGATACATCCTAGTAAATCACGACCTCTACAAGAGAATATTTGGTGCCCGCCTAGCCAAATGTCTTGGACCATACCAAACAAGGCAAGTACTGGAGGAAGTACACGAGGGTCACTGCGGCACCCATATAGGAAATCGAGCCCTCATTCGATGCCCCATTCGCGTGGCTATTTCTAGCCTACTCTGAAAAAAGAAGCCGTGAGATATGTCAAAAGATGCAAGCAGTTCCAAAAGTACTCCCCTATGATACATCAAGCCATAGAATTCCTCCATTCTGTCGCTTCGCCATGGCCTTTAATAAAATGGAGGATGGACATAGTCTGTCCTCTGCCAGCACGATGAGGAAATGTACATATTCTTTTGGTTTTAACTGACTACTTCTCTAAATGGGTGGAAGCAATTGCGTACGCTCAGGTACACGAATAGGAGGTCATCTCCTTTATATGGAAAAATACTATATGCCGCTTTGGCATCCCCAAGGAAATCAGTTGTGACAACGTGCCCCAGTTCATAGGAAAATAAACGATTGAGTTCCTCGAAAAATGACACGGCAAGCGGATATTCTCCCTGCCATATCATCCCGCCGCCTACGTCCAAGCCAAGTCCTCCAACAAAGTGATACTGAACATATTGAAAAATAAGCCCGACCAAGCCAAACGGCTATGGCTCGAACTACTACCTGAAGTATTATGGGAATACCGCACTATGCCAAAAATCAGTATGGGAGAAACGCGACAATCACTGGTCTACGAGACTAACGCAGCCATACCCATTGAGGTCGGGGAACCCGGCCTGAATTATTCTAATGTAAGCGAGGCAAATAATGATGAAAGTAGACTACAAGACTTAGATGAAGTCGAAGAGCGAAGAGATATGGCCAACATAAGAATGGTAGCCCAGAAGCAGCAAGTAGAAAGATACTACAACAAAAAACCCAAGGTACGATCACTCAAAGTTGGAGATTACGTCCTCAAGGCCAAAACACAAGCATCAAAATATCCAAATGAGGGAAAACTAGGAAAAAACTAGAACGGATCGTATAAAATTATAGCGGAACAAAGGAGCATTCCAACTAGAAAAATGGAGGGAAAACTACTCCAAAACAACTGGAACGTCGCCCACCCCAAGTACTTTCACTTCTGAAAGGCGTCACCTAAGTAGTACTCTTTTTCTCGCACCCAGGTTTTGTCCCAATCGGGTTTTAATGGGGAGTTTTTTAATAAGGCGGCAAAGGGGATGTCATGTGGATCAGAATTTTGTTCATCACCTCGAACTGTCGATACAATCTCTGGGTCGAAGTAATGGGGAACTACACAAATAACCCAATCTCCATTGTATGAACATAATTCATTCTGCATTGTACGTACGGAATCAAATCCCCATTGTATGAAACGTAAACATCCCAATGGTCGAGGCTATTGACACTAGTTCGACCTCATTCGAACCATGACGGGATACTACTTCGACGACAGTCAAGGCAACATCCTAATGGACAAGTCCATCGATATTAATTCGACTTCGTTCGAACCACGGGGGATACTACTTCGACGACAGTCGAAGCAACATCCTAATGTCCAAGACCATCAACATTAGTTTGACCTCGTTCGAACCACGATGGGATACTACTTCGATGACAGTCGAAGCAACATCCTAGTGGCCATGGCCATCGACATTAGTTCGACCTCATTCGAACCACGATGAGATACTATTCCGATGATAGTCAAAAATATCCTAATGTCCAAGGCCGCTGATAACATTAGTTTGGCCTCGGTCGAACCGTGAAGGGATACTAATTCAACGATAGTCGAAGCAACATCCCGACAGACATTCACAAGTATCGTGCAATAAACAAAAGAGGAAACGGCAAACCGACAAAACAACAAAAGTTTTATATTACAACAAAAATATCATTCAAATTCACCCCTGTGAACAGGCCCTAGTACGGCCCGCACCAAAAAAAATTCTTAAGCAAAATAAATGAACTGCAAATTAAAACTACACATCGTCCCTAGCAGGGCAAATATCTTCATACCACCAATTCGATGAAAGGCGATTCACGTCATCAGAAATGACACCCCCACCCCCCACCCCCCTCGTTGGGAGTGAGAAGGTCGTACCCATATGACTCATGGGTTATACGTGTTTTGGCATGTACCGCCTGAACCTCCACCTCCATCGCTCGTCACTCGATATGAAATGCTTTATACATATCGAGCCGAGCCTTTTCATAGACCCATAACACGTACAAACGATGAGGCAAGCCTTGAACGACTGAAGGACGAGACATTGAGGACTGAGAACGACGACTTACCTCCTTCACCCTCAGCGAAGCCTTTTGCACTTGCAATGTGGCCAACACCGCATACAACTCCCTTACACACCTTTCAAACCCTGCGACTCGACGATTGAATGCTTCCCTTTCCCACGTAAGTTCCTACCTGGATATGCGGAGGGATCCTCTAAAGAAACTGTCTTAGAAATAGCAGCGGCCAACTTGTCGGCATTGGCATTCAACTCACCCTTAAGCCCATCGACCTCCACTGCCTCAGCATTTAGTTCAGTGGTCAAGCTGGCTATCTTCAGCTGTAAGTCAGCGTTCTCCACCATTACCCCTAGCTCAACTCAAGCTCATCCTCCTTCTCCTTAATAAAGGCATCCAATTCGCTATTACGGGAGATATCCCTTATAAACTCCTCATCCCTCTCCTTCAGCTCCTCTACCTGACACTCCAATTGGTCCTCCCGCTGCTTAAGTCCCTCGCGGAACACCTGGAACTCGGGATCCTGATGATATTATCAGACATCTCCCCATGTTTAGCACAGTACTGATGGTATTTGATGACATCTTCTTGTAGAGGCTCGTCCTTCTCCATTCACGGCATTCTCTCTCCACCTCTAGGACGAAGGTCTGACGAAAGAAGAGCAAAGTTAGAAAAAGTACACCAATGCCACACCAATCCCACGACACAAAGAGAAGAAAAATGAACCTACCTACAAGGTCATACCGGCGACCTTCCGAGATAACTTCGCGTCAGTCATCGTCCCAAACGTCTCGCTTTCAGGAGTGGCACATAAAAGAGCAAGGGCTGACTCAACCTGATCGTTATTCAATATCAAGTTGTAACTCCCCAGAATTACCACATGATGGTCGGACCTGTCCGTCCTCATCTCCACACGGGTATGGCGACCCAAAAATTCATCAACGTCCCCCGAGACGATATCTAAACCCGATCTGTCCTCCCCGACACGAGGTCCTCCGACATTGGACGATGCGCCCCTTCAGCAAAACGCACTGAACCGGCTCTAGGGCCAACTCTCTCCACTCGAGGAGACTACCCCGACAAAATGGTTTCAGCCATAAATACGAGCACCGGGGATGTCCGAGATGCCCCACTTCCATCAGCTTCATAGGCCATGCCCTTTCCCAGTTTCAACCTTCTCCTTTTCCTCTCCAATGGATCGTCACCATTAGAAGATTCATCAACAGGATGTGGGGTCGGTGTCAACGAGGCCTCTTCCCTTATGCTCGCAGTTCGAGACATGTCTCCATATTGAGTAACTAGAGTATGACCTTCCCGAATAGACTAGCACAAAATGTATCGCATGTCTGTGGTAGTACTAGATTGTCAAAAAGCAGGGACTGGCGCCCTCCGCCTCGAAGCTCCTCGACCTGTCGTCACAGAAGGTCACAGAGTTAGGCAGGGTCACGACCTATGAGATAGTAAGGTAGAAATTTACTTAAGGAAACCCTAGGGCCATAACATTGTACAAAGGTAGACCAAGTCCGAGTCTCCTCCGCATAGGGAAGTAGGCTAGCGACCCAGTTCCTGACACCTGTGATAGAGTGGAGCGGATGACCCATAGCTGCAAAACAACAAGTGACCTAAAGTTACAATAATTACGAAAGACGGGGGGCCTAATGAACTACGATACTTACGAGTTTTATTCCACCGCTCTGGAAATTCGGCGGGGTTAGAAGACGGCATGATCGGTCTTGAAGAAAAAGTACATATGCCAAAATTTACGGCTAGCCCGGTCTTCCATCCCGACCACCAGCCCTTTTGTACAACAAAGTCTTAAGTGCACCATGGTACCCTTGAGAAAACCAGGTGAAAATAAGTGCAAGAGATGACGGATGGAGATGTTGCATTCTGCCAATTTGGCGTACTTAGTCAGCAGTAGAAGCACCATAAGCGTGTACCGCGAAAGCTGAGCCGGGCAAACATGATAAAATCTATAGAATTCCTCCGCTAGAGGGAAGAGATAAAGGGTGTAGCTGATCACAAAAGGATATTCATAGAAGGCACAATACCCCGGCCTATGAATATCAACGCAATCTCCCTTCGCCTGAGTCATCTCTACGTGGGCAGGAATACCATACTTTATGCGAAGGGCATCAATGTGAGTTTGATTCGTCTCAGAAAATACGGGGTTCGGAGTAGGGGTGGGTCTCTGAGGAAGTCACTCAGAGACAGGGGATGCCTCGGTAGTAGCACCTCCACTATGAGAGGACAATCACCCTCTTCCAACTCTACCTCTCCAATGCTGGAAAGAGGTGTTGCGTTCCGCGGAGCGGCCTCAGGAACCTCTTCATTAGTGCGACAAGACCTTGGTATGATTTCATTTAAAGGGAGTAGTTACATAGACGGAGTGAAAGAGAAGAAAACTTCTGGCCAGGAATAGAAACTAAGAAATGTAAAAGCAGAGGAAGAAGACTGAAAAATTATCAAGGATGGCCAAAGTTATTCAAAGGAATCAAACCCTTCTCCTATTTATAGGGTTGGGTGGCGCCAGAATCGAGGCGGCAGGTTTCAAATCAGCGCAGGAGTCCAAGCGCCAACCATCAGTCTTTGCCTCAAAAATCCGCATAATAATGACACATGTGAAAGTTGACGTCACCCCCGGGCGGTGTGTATTCTTCGATACTCCGCCGAACATGACAACCACCTCTCGCTGGCCACGTCCTAATATCCTAACGAGTCAAATTCCTCCCAAGGAAGGCATCAAGTTCTCTCATTGAGGACGCATCCAATCGCGATCTCGACGAGCAGATGGACTAACTGTATGAGTCAAAATTTGATCAACACCTATGATGAGTACGACAAATGACCAAACACCTACGAGCCGACAGAGGGATACGACCCTGCGGTCGAGGGGGAGACATAACCACATCGCCAGTAGATTCGTCGTGTTAGGGCACCTAGGGAATATTCAGTAGATATTTCTTAATTTGTCATTCCTACTATTAGGGGAAACCCCTCAGTATATAAGAGGGATGAAAGCTTTGTAAAAAGGAGAGATATGATTTTTAAAGAATCGCCAGCCTTGAACAAAAGATCTCTCTGCTATTATCTTCTCTCTACTAGTATCACCTCCCTAACTATTATCGCCCTAGAGTTTATTATCTTCGACTACGATTTACCCCTTCATCATTGATTTATTTGTTTAAAAAGAGTTTACATTTTTTTGAATCAAACAATGTTATTATTGATCATTTATTACAGACCAATTTTACCTTATACACCAGCATAATATGGTATGAACTATAAAACATATGCGTATAAACTTCCAGCATATTATATTGAAACTACAACATGAAATTCCACTACATAATTCGTTGAAGATCGTTTAGATTTTCTTTTTTATTTGCTTACTAAGGGAAAAAAAATACTCGGGTCTACCCATCTCGACAAAGTGTGGAACAGAAAAAAGAATCCAATAAGGGCACCTTGATTCTCCTTAATTTTATCCTCTGTATACTTGTTAATCAGGCTAGGCTGACCCGATTTCAGTCTGCTTCAACCCGGGTCAGCCCGGTTTAGCCCGCTACTGTAGCATATAGGCGGATTGGGACGGGTTGGATGGGGAGCGGGTTTAGACGAACACATTTTGGATACTAGGGCACCGGAACCCGCTAACCCGATACCGGGTTGTTAACGGGCTGCAGCCCGGTTCAGCCCGTTAATGGGTTAATTTTTTAAATTATTTTTTTTAATTTTTATACCGTTGCTAACAAAATTTAATTAAAAATATTAGCACAGCCTGCCCGAGCCCGTTTAAGCCCGAACCCGTACGAGCCACAAAACTCGCAAAAAAGCAACCCGCTAATAGCCTGCTATCCCCAGCCTGCTAACAGCCCACCCGCTAACCGAACGAGCTGGGGGTTTTCCCGTTTAGCCCGCCCGATAAACACCTATAATCCTCGATTGTTGGTGTGAGAACAAAATCAACAACATACCTAGTATTATTCCACATCGTGAGGTCTGGATGTTTGAAAACAAAATATCTTTAAATTAATTTTACTAACTTGTTGGACTTCGCTTCAAATGACATTAGGTCGTCTCTTTTAAGCTTATTGTTTAAAATATATTTGTAATTTATAATATATATTTAAAGATTAGCTAATTTTGCTCAAACTTCAGGACACGACGTCCTAAAATTTAAACCTCAAAGTTCAAACTTGAGGACATTATGTTCTAAAATTCAATAATTGTGTTAAAAGTTTGAATCTTATGTCCTGAATTTCAAATTAGTATAAGTAATTCAGAAAAGATTGAATAGCAACTCAAAAATTCAGGTCACTAAATCTTAAATTTCAAAATTTAGAATATTTAATCCTGAAGTTTTGATGGATTAATTTATCAATAAATATATTATAAATTATGAATATACTTTAAATAGCGGGCTAAAAATAACTATGGCTGCAAACTTTTTTCGCACCTCAATAGTACTAGTTAATACTAGCTTATTCTTTAAAGTTTCTTAAAGCGGAAATGACTGCTTCACACAGCTTGAACGGGGGCAGTAATTGACAGCGAAACTTTTGGAAATTGTAATCATGTAAAACAGGAAAAAAGAAAAAGAAAAAGAAGGAATGACAGATCTTCTTGTTATTGAAAGAGAGTATGCAAATTACATCATGGAGTGTCACGAGACACTACTTGATTAAAAAAATTTATTAAATATTTAAAAAAAAAATTAACATACCTATAAAAAAATAACACCGCTTTTAATTAAAGTAATTTATCCATTTGAACATTTCTTCAGACTGCTCATGTAAAATCCTGCTTGCATACCCTTCTGGGTTAGGATCCACTCCCACTAACTTCAATGGCACAGCTCGAGGCTTCCTGCAATAAGCATTTCAACAACAGAGCTACCATAAACGCCGTGTCACATTTTACCAAGAATATTATTCTATACAACTTTTCTAACACTTCAAGTTTATTTAGATGTTTCTATATTAAACGGAGAGGTTGTGAGTTCGAATCTGCCAAAGAGCAAGGTGGAAAGTTCTTGGAGGGAAGGATGTCGGGGGTCTATTTGGAAACAGTTTCTCTACCCAAGGGTAGGGGTAAGGTCTGCGTACATACTACCTTCCCCAGACCCTACTAAGTGGGATTATACTGGGTTGTTATTGTTGTTATATCAAACGGAGGAGTGCTTTCCAATCACAAAGTATACTCCCTCCGTTAACATTTAGATGATATAAGTTAATTTGGCGCATGAATTTTGGGATTCTATTCGACATGACACGCCTCGAATTATTCTAACCAAAGGGTTATATAATTTAAAGGCCAACTAAAGGTGCTCATATTTTTAATCTTTTTTTTTAAAAAAAAAAATCAGTTATCACAACCACGTCACAGAAATCGTACATGTAGTTGTTATAATGTAACTGCGCCTACATTATTATACAAATATTCATAAGTTAATTTGTTTCTCTAACTTCCTATGGAATTCGCTGAAGGTCACACTATGTGACGGAAGAAATTTCGAAGTCATCATTCGACTTATTTATATGATTAAGCGTGAAAATGCATTCAATGCAATTTACAAACCTATTGAATCTGGTCTTTGGTTCATGATTTTAAAATAAGTCATAACTCATGTGAGCTCAAACCAACAGCAACAATTATTTAAACTTAAAAGAGATCAATTAGAAATGTTTTATCAAAGACTCATATGTATCACTTTGCAACAAAGATCAATCAGAATTTTTTTTTACATTGAAACTATATGCAATGTCATGGATTGTAAATCAGTATTTGAAATCTAACAATTTTCACAAATTTTAAGAAAACTTTCAAAATATGTAATCCTACAAGCTTAGGGATGACTATAAAAGATTCTCTTACTAGGTTAGTATCAAAACTGGAGAGAGAAATCCACTATCCCAAAATCTTGCTGAAACAACATATAACGTCAGAAAATAATGCAACTCAACATCATGACAATAATCGCATTATGACAACCAACTTCTTCTTCATCAATTTTTTTTTATTAATGCAACCAATTCCGTACTACAAACAAAAATTTATATTTATTTGGTTTCTAAGAAACAAAAAGGTGGAAAAACACAAATAAAATTGTCCCTGTGGAAATAAAAAAAAGATATGATGCCTATGAAAATAAAATCTCGTTTGAAAGAATTTAGATTTTGGGAGAAAAAAGATTAAAAATATCCATGAAAGTAAAGGATTCTATATGAAAGTAAAGGATTCTACATTTAAAGAAAGGCTAAACTAAATTATAGGAATATGTTGTTTCAGCAAGATTTTGGGATAGTGAATTTCTCTTTCCAATTTTGATACTAACCCAATAAGAGAATGTAGTTTAATCATGGGTTAGTCTAACTAAATCTTGGCCCTTGGATTTGAAAGATGACACATGTCATTAAATTAGTTGTGCACATATCAAAATGGAGAGATAATGTAAAGAAGTGGAGACGGATCCTTCTTTTTAGTTGTAACATATTATATGATGGGAATTTTACATATATATATCCCATATAACAAATCTTATAACAACTCATGTTTAAGGTTAGTATTTATTACATTTAAGTATACCATGTTTCAATTTATGTACTAAAATTTACTTTTAAGATTTAATTATCAATGATTTATTAGGGGCTTGATTTGTGGAACAAAATATTTCCATATCTTCTTTCCCCAATTATATACGTATTAATTACAAATAGTAGTACATCATGCGCTGTCTTTTTCCAATCTTAGGAGGTTGCTAAATATTATTTTATTTTATATTATTTCTTTTATAAGTATTTAAAGGATATTATTTGTTAATAAAAAAACAACGAGATTCGGTGGAAGATTGTCAGTATAGCCCATCAATTTTTTTTGTTTGATATTAATTGATTATATTTTATGCATTAAATTACTTATTTTTCATGCCCTTGTAATTGTTTTCCATTTTATTTATTTGTGTCGGTAGCAAATTAGCCAGCGCCATCTTTTGGTCCTAGTTTGGTAAGTGAATAGATTGTTCGTCCCAATTTGTACTAATAATTAGTAAGTTTATGATTTTGAAAATAAAAGGTTACTAAATTTAATCTAATAAGGTCATTTTCAATTAGATTAAAACAAACTTATTGGGCTAATGATATCTCAAAGTGAAATAAAAGTCTTCCAAAATGTCATACTTTGAATAGATTACGTATATTCTCGTATTATCTTAGTCTTATTTTTTATTATTACTTTCTTTTGTGTCGGTTCTTTATTGATTAGTCAATTGTAGTTAAATGTAGTTAAGGTTATATGAAGTGTTTCCAGTGAATTTTTAAAATGTAGTCAAATGTAGGTAAATGTAGTTAAGGTTATATGCAGTGTTTCCAGTGAGTTTTTATAATGTAGTCAAATGTAGTTAAATGTAGTTAAGGTTATATGAAGTGTTTCCAGTGAATTTTTTCCTTTCGTATTTATTTGTTATTGTAATAAATTTCTCCAGAGGCAGTTGGAATTTTAATGTAAGGGAAGAATCTTAAAAATGGTGACTTCTCTACTTTAATGACATCATGTAGTGCAGGCACAACCATTCCTGCTAAATTTCTTTTTTCACTTCCTTCACCTTGTCATCTTAGCTATTGTGAATTCTGTTTAAACCACCAAAAAGGAATTAATAGCCATTAACTCCCTCATATCCAATAGAAAATTCAGAAGAAATGTGATTGGTGGATGCCCACCAGTAGTGTATCCTTCTGAATCTACAAACTACTACAGGTCCATAATATGTTCTCTGTTACACGTCTTTCAAATTTTCTCTTAAAGAATCCACAACAACAATATTCCATGAACATACATAACAACATTAACTTGAGACTCAATATGATCACGAAAGGAAAAAATTTACTGGAAACACTTCATATAATCTTAACTACATTTAACTACATTTGACTACATTTGACTACATTATAAAAACTCACTGGAAACACTGCATATAACCTTAACTACATTTACCTACATTTGACTACATTTTAAAAATTCACTGGAAACACTTCATATAACCTTAACTACATTTAACTACATTGACTACATTTGACTACATTTTAAAAACTCACTGCAAACAAGTTCAACAGCTACTACTTTTTTTGTAAGTGACATCCTTTTCATATCAACTGCCTTTTCGATCTTATCTCCCTTGCTATAGTTGAAATTAAGAAACAAAGAATCATGCATATGTAGTTGCCGCTTGTAGCTAGTTGAAGACATATCAGGAAATTAAAACAAAACATTGCATGGGAAAGTGTAGGATTACATGCCAAAGAAAAATAAAAATAAAAAGAAGAAAACACATGAAAAGGACATGAATATCAAAATAGCTAAAAAGAAACACTGAAAATGATTCACGAGAACTCCAGCAAACATATAACGAATCCTGGGCCAAATTGAAGAAAATATCAATGCACACCTTAGTCATCAAGCATTGTTAGGACCCGAATAATAAAGCGTCACACAAAGAGAGAGACAGAAAAAGAAAGACGGGGGAGAAAAAGAGAGAAATTGATAGGGTATCAATTATTACCTATTTAACTGTCTATAATTAAGGGATAATCATTTATAATTAATAAGTATATAATTGGTAACATAGATTTAGCCTTAATAAAGGCGTTATTTTAGGAGGCAACATCTGGAAAGATACCGTTTGGTATATATTGTGTAACAAAAACATGGGATATGAGGGTAATAAACAAACAATGCACAATAATGGTAGTAAGGTTTGTTATATGGGATGTATAGGTAAAATCCCTTGTATGATACCGTCCCAGCTGCTGCATTATTGTGTGTACCCCAAAACATACTTGTAGCATTATCAACCCTAGCCCCACGTACATTGGAAAATACTCTAACTTTACTTCCCAAATTGGTCTTCCCCAACTTATCAAATATCAGCTTATAAGCACTTTAGGTTTGATCAAGATATTTGCTATTTTATCCCTAAAATACTTTTTTTTTTAAAACAAAACTCTTCATATACCCAGTTCTTCAGCTGCTTATTATTAATTTCAGCACTTTTATTCAAACACGTAACTGCTTATTTTTAAATCAGCTTCAGCACTTAAAATTACTTTTCAACACCTAATGCTTATCAGCTACTCTAAATCAGCTAAGCCAAACAGGCTATATATCTCTTCTCTACAATAAGCATTAATTAAAAATGGTAACTAACCTGCTATTACAAATTACACCATACAGATGGTGTAAAAAGAACCTCCATGCATCAAGTCAGCGTATATAACTTAAATTCCCAAGTTAAAACATCTAATTATATCATTATTATACTTCTTAATAAAGTTCTTATAAGGTTCTTTACATAGTGATAGTTGATAGAAGTTCACATTGACCTAGAATTTGGATGGTTGATGTTAGGACCTGACTCTTTGTCATGGGGCGTGGCATGGATGTGGCAAGGATTTGGGCGTAATGGCCTTATCAATGGCCTCGGTGCGGGCAAAACGATCACACGGGCGACGGATATGACATTGGCATTGAGGGTTGTTGTAGGCAAGCATTGGCAAAGGCCTTGTCATGGGAAAGGAGGGCTTGGCAAACGCGTGACAAGGCAGCATGGGCAATGTTAGGGCGGCATGGCACGGCATGCGCGCCGAAGTCAGAGGCATGGCACTTTTGAGTTGTGGCAGCTATGTGTGGGCTAAGCTAAGGCAAGGCGAAAATGCGAGATGATGAAAAAGGCTTTCAATAGCTAAGGCAAGGCTATGGGAAAGAAAATACAAGCAATGGCACGAGGGAAATGAAGGTTGACAATGGGAAAGGAAGAAAACTAGGCCAAGGCGGTGCGAGGGCGATAGCAGCGTCGGGCGTGTGCGGCAAAATTATGGCAGCGGGTTGCGAGCAAAATACTGGCACGAAAAAATGTCAAAGTGAGCTAAGGCATGGCATAAAGCATGCCTTGGTCGAAATTCAGCTGGCCAAGTGAGGGAAGCACATGCAATACACATGAAAAACGGTTGGCGGTTACATTATCCTTAACCCATGATCTCTCATGATCTGGTAATGCCTGTATCCATGATCTATTTCGTGTATAATATGTCCTAAGTAGTTGGGGATGTCAACTACATGTTAGGAATAACATTTAAACTTAGCTCGACGGTGGCAAAAGATGTAGACGACAAGTGTCATGTGCTGTCAAGTTTAAGAGATGCCTATATTTTATAAATAGGGCCTTTAACTTAGGCAGAAGTATGGGGGTAATTTCTTGTGGAATAGTTGAGCTCTCCCTGATCGAAAGTTCCTATTTTGCTGCCTCTTCGATCGTCTCCGACTCTCTAAAAAATAAGAGTATTTGATGACCTAGATGGACAGGGTCTTTCCTTACCTTTGCTGAGCCTTATATCCCTTCAACATTTCTATTCATCTTGCCTTGTCTTGGGCACCACAGTGGACTTATTATCCTATATATAATATCTACTCAAAAGATTAAGAGGATAGGGGGTCTCCCTTCTATAGATTCGATTGGGATTGATTCTCAGGATCGAGCCCTTATCAGAGGCGTGCCTACCGACACCTGTCAAAGTCTTCGGCTTGCACGACGTCTCCTTCCATTTGCTCCAGCTATGAAAGAAAAGAATGCTCCGGCTTGGCAATTGAATGAATCTTATGCTTGTCAGGTCCACTCCTCTGTCTTCTCTTGCCTATCGTCCACTTCAATGAATCCAACCTTTTTTGCCCCCTTTCTCTCACTATATGTTCAGGGCACTTTTCATTCCTCATTCGAAACTAACAAGTGTCGGGTCGGGAATTTCTGACTTGTTATCAAAAAGGGAGTTGGGTAAAGCAAACTCTCTCCTTGGAGGATCACGGGCTTATTCAAGTAGAACCGGGATGCGCTGCTTGATGCTCCGATCGAAAACAAATCAGTGGGGCCATGCCGATACGACTAAACATGCGTTAGAAAGGTCAATCCCTCCCCTACGACAATAAAAAACCCGGGCCGACCGAACCTTTTGTGCCCCATTTACTAAGAAGGGGGCAGACACAACAGCTACATGGACCCCGTCCTGTCTGTTTTTGCCAGCGCTTTCCTGGGCAGAGCCGGAATTTTTTATTATAAAGGGCAGGCAAAGCCCAAAGGCAGCTATCCTAATAGGAAGGATGGAACAAGGAGAGGGCCCGCAATCATACCACGGCGGTCAGAAAAGCCTTGGCAAAGGTATCATCTATACTAATCATGGCCATGGGAGAGTTGAAATCTGTAGTAATGCTTATTGGGGTGGGTCATTAGAGGACAGGAGATCAACTTCAGGATGAGAAAAGATCGCTGAGTGCGCTTCGCGAAAGAATCATGTGGCGCGGTGAAAGGTTTCCCGTTGGGGTTTCCGACCCTCCAGGTCTCCACCTACTTATGGAATAGGGGGGTTCCTTGATATTAAGGTGTCAAGGAGAGTAGCTAAGGCGAATTAGTGGTTTATTTTCAAAAGGGGTTTTATTTACCGTAGCTTTTAGACAGCTAACAGCTAAGCCACTAATCATACAGCTAATAAAATAAAAGTTGGTCACTACTGAGACAGCTCATAAAAGTCGTTTCAGGTTCAAGGGCTAAAGCTTCTCTTAGGAGAATCCCTTCACTACACTTGACCTAAAGGCACCTACAAACTCACTCATAAGGAAACTCATCAAGTAGGTCTTTCGAGTCTTTCAAGTACTGGCGAAGATTCAATTGAAGACCTTTCAGTGCCCTTTTGTTTGGTCCCCTAGGTACCATCTCCGCACTTATAGGTAAACATTTCAAGTAGATAAGATCATAAAAGAAGAAATGGGAAGGAATACTGCCATTATGCGCTATTATTTTAATCTGAAAGCTCGTGATAGGCAACCTTTAAGCCGCTATCATTCGGTTCGGATAAGTCAAGTTCCTTTGTGGTTTGGGCCACCTCCGATGTCGATCTGCAGTAATCGTATTCTAAAGTCATTTTCCTAGGTAGGTTCTATTTTAACCTAGAGAGATTTACCTGCTACTTTCTAGGCTATGGTTTACCTGTATCATGCAAATGTCCAACACTTAGGTGCTTTCTAAAATCTTCCTGTATGTGGGAATGGCCCCGATGCGTGTAATAGAGAATAGGCAATTACAAGTGGGAAATAAGAGTGAAACATGAAGTTTCAAATGTTCCAAAAAGGGCTAAGGCTGGGCACAGGGCATGTCTTAGTGTTGGCCAAGAACGACTTGTGTTCATAACAAGAGTGAAGGTCCTTTATATATTTTGAAATTAATACATTTGGGAATTTTCCCGTATTTGCTTAAATTTCTGTTTGTTGCCTAAATTTCGTCTAAGACAAACTTGCTGAAAATTGGCTAAGTATTTCGGAAAGGCTGAGTCAAGCGGGAGACTTGACTACCACGTGGGTGTGACGTTAGACTGACCAAAAATTTCCCCGTGACAACTGGTGTTGGAGTAGAGCAGGTTCGTGGCAGTGGCAAGACGATCAGTGGCAGAATTCGTGGGGCTATTTGATGACATGGCTGGTGGCACAAATGCGGGATAAGCTAAGGCAAGGTGGAAATGCGGGATGATGGAAAAGGCTTTCAATAGCTAAGGCAAGGCTATGGGAAATAAAATTCAATCAATGGCACGAGGGAAATGAAGGTTGACAATGGGCAAGGCACAAAACTAGGCCAAGGCGGTGCAAGGGCGGCAGCGACGTCGGGCGTGTGCGGCAAAATCATGGCAGCGAGTTGCGGGCAAAACATTGGCGCGGAGCAATGTCAAAGTGAGCTAAGTCATGGCACAAAGCATGCCTTGGTCGAAATTAAGCTGGCCAAGTGAGGGAAGCGTATGCAATGCACATGGAAAGCTTGTAATCCATGATCTCCCATGATCTGATAATGCTTGTAGCCATGATCTATTTCCTGTATAATGTGTCCTAAGTAGTTGCGGATGCCAACTACATGTTAGAAACAAGATTTAAACTTAGCCCGACAAGTGGCATAAGTTGTAGATGACAAGTGTCATGTGCTGTCAAGTTTAAGGGCTGCATATATTCTATAAATAGGGCATTTAACTTAGGCAGAAGTATGAGGGTAATTTCGTGTGGAATTACAAGTAGGAAACAAGAGTGAAACGTGAAGGTTTCAAGTTTTTCAAAAGGGGCTAAGGCTGGGCATAGGGCAGGTCTTAGTGTTGGCCAAGAACGACTTGTGTTCTTGCCAAAAGTAGGCTGTGAGCTGACTGTGTTCATAGCAAGAGTGAGGGTCCTTCGCATATTTTTGAAATTAATATAAAGGTTGGGAATTTTCCCATAATTGCTTTGTGTTCTTTAAATTTCTGTTTGTTACTTAAATTTCGTCTAAGTCAAATTTGTTAAAAATTAGCTAAATAATTCGGAAAAACTGAACTAAGCGAAGAACTTAACTGCTCTGCGAGTGTAACGTTAGACTGGCCAAAAATGCCCCGTGACAGTTGGGAACATTAGTAGTATGGGCATAGGACTTCATTTAAGGGAGCAGTAGATATTGCAAAAGTAGCCTTTCCTCTTACTTGATTGGCCATAGATCTCCACAAATTCTGCGACATTGAAATAAGACGGTCAAGCCATGTCATGTCCTTATAGGTTCGTTTCAGTTAACTTGCTGTTATTGTGTCCAATATTTGCTGGAGTGTTTGGTAATGATAGGCAACTTTATAATTGAAACGAACCTATAAGGAGACACGATTGCATGAGAATGGAGCTGTGGCAACACGTGTGAGAGAGAGAAAAATGGCCAATTTTGCAAAAGCGGTGACTCATGCACAAAAAAGAGAAATAGAACGTATACTTGATGACCAAAATTCAAAGCTAGTTGCTATGGCCATTCCTTTATAATTCGGCAGGAAGGAATGGGTAAATAGGCACTTTTTACATCATATCCTAGAAATGATCACCTATATATCCCGACGTAGAGGCGGAGATACACTTTGAAATTTGTAACTTCTAAATTTATTATCAAATTCATACCTCGCTTTTGTTATTAGGTTATATGTATTGTGAATATTTTAATTCAAATACAAGGTCGATCATCTAAACAAAAGCTACAGTTAGTCCAAACCTACATTTACTTCTCTAGCTCCGCTGGTTGTTACGTACGTAGCTATCGTCCTTAGTTCTTAACTAAGTATATGCGGTATTTTGCACAATTTGCTTACGATCTTGCACAATTTGCTCACGTTCTTGCTATGCCAAGTCAGTCCTACTACACTCAATATCGCTAAAAGAATGGAAGAAAGCACACAAGAGAATTGCTAAAGGAAGCTTTGTATTTAGAGAGAACTTGAAATGTTTGCTTGATGAGTTACAAATAAATGGCCCCCTTTATATACTAGTCTCCTAGGGTCTAGTGTGTAAATATTAATTATTATACAAGTCCTTGATATTTACAAGATAATGGCTTTCTCTAGAATTCTCTACAAGCCTAGAAGATTCCAAGGACTTTCCTAGCAAATCCATAAGGATCTAGGTTCTTCCTAAGAAAATATCCATACTTCTCTAGAATCTTCTTACAAATACTAGTCTTCTTCTTATGTAAGCTTCCGCATGGCATTAATAAATGCCAAATGGCGCCTATGTGGCATGATGACATGGCGGGTCATTACACTCTCCCCCACCAATATTGCGACGATCGCGGCGCAATGCTGCTGCATAAACTCTCGGATCTTATCTTTGAATTGCCAGAAGTCTTCATATCGTTCTCACGTGGCCTCTTCCGGTGATTGCCCTTTCCAATGGACGAGGAACATAACGGTGGCTTTTTTCCCTTGTTTTCGCCTGTCCTGGTAATCTATGATAGCCTCAATCTCCCGATCATGCAAGGCCGTGATAGTCATTGGTGCCCGACTTGATTGGCCCCTACTCAGATCATCCTTATCTT
The DNA here is from genome assembly GCA_034376525.1 of Nicotiana benthamiana. Classification (NCBI taxonomy): domain Eukaryota; kingdom Viridiplantae; phylum Streptophyta; class Magnoliopsida; order Solanales; family Solanaceae; genus Nicotiana; species Nicotiana benthamiana. The sequence continues at coordinate 108,974,453 of CM067325.1, forward strand.
CATGATATGGATTAAGCATGCTGGTATCGAAGACATGGTAGATCTTAAGATATGATGGCATATCAAGCTTGTATGCGATCTTGCCTACCTTAGCGATGATCTTAAATGGCCCCTCGTACTTGCGAATCAGATTTTGATGCATGCCCCGTAGTGCCTTGAACTTCCTTGGGTTAAACTTCACCATGACCATGTCCCCAACTCTATAGTCCATGGGACGTCACTTCGGGTCCGCAAATTTCTTCATCTTCTTAGATGCCTTATCCAAGTAGGACTTAGTAGTGTCGAGCTGTTCCTCCCATCCTTTGGCCGTATGATAAGCCCCCAAACTCTTTCCCTCGCATGCGGCTGGTAATAAATGTAGAGTTTGTGGTTGTTGGCATTTGGCTAGCTTAAATGGTGTCCTCCCCGTGGACTCACTCCGCTGCAAGTTATAAGAGAATTGGGCGATGTCTAGGAGCCTTGCCCAATTTTCTGATGTGCGCTTACATAATGCCCCATGTAGCATTCTAGCAAGGAATTGACCCGTTCCGTTTGTCCATCTGTCTGTGGGTGGAAACTAGTAGAAAAGTGTAGCTCCATGAAAAGTATATCGAATAACTCTCTAAAAAAATTTCCAGTAAAACGGGGGTCTCGATCACTAATAATATGCCTTGGTAAGCCCCAATACTTCACGAGGTTCTTACAGAATAGCTTGGCGGCTTCCTTGGCAGTGCAACCTGGTGATGCGGGCATGAAGGTGGCATATTTGGAAAATCTATCCACGACCACCATAATAGTACCATAACTGTTGGACTTCGGTAGACAAGTGATAAAGTCCATTGTCACGCTCTCCCATGGACGCTCTCCAACGGGTAGTGGCTCCAAAAGTCCTCCAGGTTGTTGTTGTTCAACCTTGTCCTGTTGACAAACAAGACAAGTCTGCACATAGCACTGTATGTCACCTCGCATGCGCGGCCAATAGTAGACTGACTCAACCAAGGCCCTAGTGCGACGTTGACCTGGATGACCAGCCCACATTGTGTCATGACTCTCCCTTATGATCCGTCGTCTAATGTCTCCAAAATTAGGCACGTAGACCTGCCGACCTGAGGAAAGTAATACGTCGTCTTCTACCCAAAAACGTCTCGTCATGCCCTGGTTGGCTAACTCGATAAGTTGTTTGGCTGCTGGATCATGTTGCATGCCTTCTTGTATAGCCTCACGAATGTCCCAAGATGCTGAAGTGATGGCAGCAAGCTCGAATTTCCAGCTCAAAGGCATCAGCTACAACATTAGCTTTGCCCCGCTTGTATTCTAGCACATAATCAAACTCAGAAGTCTTACCACCTAGCCTGTTTTGGTGTGAGCTTCTTCTGCGTCTGAAAGTAGCTAGTAGCCACATTGTCGGTCTTGACCACGAACCTCGACCCGAGTAGATAATGTCTCCATGTACGAAGGCAATGCACAATTGCAGTCATTTCCTTGTCATGCACCGTGTAACGCCGCTCCGTCTCATTTAACTTACGGCTCTCAAATGCTATGGGATGCTTATCCTGCATCAGGACACCCCAATGGCGAAGTCTGAGGCATCTGTGTGTACCTCAAATGTCTTGGAAAAGTCAGGCAATGCCAAGACTGGCTCCTTTGTTACAATTGCATTAAGGCCTTCAAATGCCTTTTGACAATGCTCCGTCCAAACCCATGGATTGTTCTTCTTTAGAACCTCGGTCAATGGTGCGGCCTTTGCTGAGTAGCCACTGATGAACCGACGGTATTAATTAACAAGACCAATGAAGGATCTTAACTCTGTTACCTTTGTAGGTGCTTCCCACTCCTGGATAGCACGTACCTTAGCCTCGTCCATGTGTAGCTCTCCATTGCTAATGACATGGCCAAGAAGTGCAACTTTGATTGTGCGAACTCACATTTCTCCCTCTTGATGTATAGCTCGTTCTCCTGCAGGACTTGGAAAACCTTCCTTAAGTGCTCCATGTGCTCTTCAATGTGTTGCTATAGATAACTATGTCATCTAGGTAGACTACCACGATCTGATCAAGGTAGGGATGAAAAATCTTGTTCATAAGGGTGCAAAATTGGCCGGTGCATTGGTTAAGCCGAAGGGCATCACCAACCACTCAAAGGCTCCATATCTCGTCACACATGTTGTCTTAGGCTCATCTCCTTTCGCAATGCGAACCTGGTAGTATCCCTTTCGAACATCCGCCTTAGTAAAGTACTTGGCTTTCCCAAGTCTATCAAACAAGTCAGCAATAAGCGGGATCGGGTACTTATTCTTCACGGTGACCTTATTAAGTGCTCGGTAGTCTATGCACAAGCGCAACGATCCATCCTTCTTCTTCTGGAACAATACTGGTGCGCCAAAAGGTGCCTTTGAGGGGCGAATATGACCAGCAACTAGCATTTCCTTCAATTGTTTCCTGAGCTCTTCTAGCTCGAGAGGTGCCATACGATATGGGAAAATGCAGGTGGCTTAGCCCCTGGCTCCAACTCAATCTTGTGATCCACCTCTCTCCTAGGCGGCAAGTTCTTAGGCAACTCCTCGGGAATGACATCTTTGTTTTCCTCAAGCAAATTCTCTATGCAAGGCAGCACTATCTCTTTAAAATTCTTGTCTTTCTCTAGAATTGCAATGGCTGCCACGAACGGCAGCTCCCCTTTCTTGATCCCCTTGACAACCTGCATAGCTGAGAGTTGTGTTGGGATCTGTCCGTGTGGCATGGTCACCGTAGGTACCATGCAAGCTCCTTCTTGCTCCATAACCAAGAGATGTTGGAGGTAGGGGTTGATCAAAGTATGACAATATCAAAAGAACTCTTGCCCAGTATGATGTCAAAGATATCCATAGCAGTTACGGTAAAGTTTGTCATATCTTTCCAAGTTCCCAATTTGACACCAACTCCATTAGCTACCCTATGAGCATTTTGTACCTCGGCATTCACGGTCTTGACGCGAGAGTTTGTTGGAGCAATCTTCAATTCTAGTCTCTTTACGGCAGCCTCAGTCACAAAATTATGAGTTGCTCCAATATCCGCCATTGCACGAGCGGGCTTGTTGTTGATGGTGAGATCCATGTACTGGTCGCCATTCTTGGTAGGTTGGATAGCTTTCATTGTGACAGCACCACATAATTCGATCATACCCAATTATGCGGTTCCCGAACTCTCTTTTTGCGGATGTTCTTTTCGTTCACGGACCATGGCACTTAGGCTCTTGAGGTCGGGAAAATCCTAAAGCCGTGCGGCCCTCCGCATATATAGCATCCCTTCTTCTCGGCCTGTGCCTTCTTCTCGGCGTAGCCCTGATGACCACTCGACTTTTTGGAATCTTGAGTCTTAGAGTATTGTTGGTTTATCTCCTTGCCTTTGCCACGGTCTCCCCCACCTTTAACATTGTTAGCCTTTGACTCCTTGCCATTGCCTTTGTCGTGCTTGTCATGCCTGAAATCCATCAATGATTCGGCCTCCAATATGGCTTGGTTTATATCAGTGACTTGTCGGTGTTGCAACTCCTGCTTAGCCCAATTTCGCAATCCGCCCATGAAGTGGAACAACAAGTCATCATTGGTTAGGTTGGGGATTTGAAGCATAAGGGTAGTAAAGTCCTTGACATAGTTACATATGCTCCATGTTTGCTTCAATTCCCTAAACTTGAGCCTTGCCTCGTACAAGACATTGTTTGGAAAGAATTGTCACTTGAACTCCGCTTTGAACTGATCCCACGTGCTAATAGTACATAGACCTTTATCCACGTATGTCATCTTCCTTCTCCACCATAGCATGGCACTCTCTGAGAGGTACAATACCGCAATGTTGATCTTGGCCCCGTCGTCCCTCACTTTGCCGTGCCTGAAGTAGTTCTGCAAGTTCCAAAGGAAGTTTTTCACTTCTTGTGCATCACGAACACCTTTGAACACTGGGGGTTTGGGAGCCTCGATCTTGGCCTCCCTCGTCACCACAACATTGCTGGATGTCTCAGTAACGCCAGCATTGACATGCTCCTCGAGTGACTCTATCTTTGCCTTTATAGCATCGATAGTACTCAAAGCCTCCATGAGTCTGCACTCTAAGGTAGTGACGGTTTTCCTTAGTTCCATCTCGGTCTGTGTACGTCCCTCCAAGTCATTTCGGATACTTTCAATCTCTCCAAGACTGTGCCCCTCAAGAACGTTAAGGGTGCCTTCCACCTTCCCCAAGCGTTGGCCAAAGATCTCCATGGCGTCCATCCCTGCGTTCATCTTCATCACCCACTCTTTACCGAGCGAGACGTCCTCTAGAAGGACCTCCACTTCATCCTCGCTTGCCTCAGTGGCAGATGGTTCTTGGGATGTAAGCCCTTCGTTTGACACAACCTCAGGTGTCACCTCTTGGCTTTTGTTGGTAGCATTCCTCTTTTTGCTACGACCGCTCTTGCCAACAGCATCCTGGATGACGTTGGCTTAGGTGTTGGCAGCATTAATTTCTTCGTTGTTCGCCATTCCCTTAGTTGGAACCTTCGCTCTGATACCACGTTGTCACGTCCTTAGTTCTTAACTAAGTACACGTGCGGCACTTGACAACTTGCTCACGTTCTTGCTATGCCAAGTCAGCCCTACTACACTCAATATCGCTAAGAGAAATGGAAGAAATAACACAAGAGAATTGCTAAATGAAGCTTTGTATTTAGAGAGAACTTGAAATGTTTGCTTGATGAGTTACAAATGAATGGCCCCCTTTATATACTAGTCTCCTAGGGGCTAGTGTGTAAATATTAATTATTATACAAGTCCTTGATATTTACAAGATAAGGCCTTTCTCTAGAATTCTCTACAAGCCTAGAAGATTCCAAGGACTTTCCTAGCAAATTCATAAGGATCTAGGTTCTTCCTAAAAATATACATACTTTTCTAGAATCTTCTTACAATTACTAGCCTTCTTCTTATGTAAGCTATCACATAGCATTAATAAATGCCAAATGACGCTTATGTGACATGATGACATGCCGGGTCATCACATATCAGTCTTGAAATATAAGGCGAAGTGAGTGGAATTCTAGTAGGAAAGACGCTATTGGAATATATCTCAATGGATACTCTCTATGGCCTGTAGGGTTCCATTAGATTCTCCCCAACAATTTGATAATATACAAATTAAATATTTCTACAACAGTTTTGTATGTTCCAAAAAATTTTGACTGTTATAATAAAATACTTGTATTGTTATAAAAATATATATATAACACAATAACATGAGAGATTTATTTTAAAGAAAACTTGACCTTGGCTTTTATAATAAAGTGTTGTTAGAAAGAATAATATTTAGGGGAAGGTAGTGTTTGGGTAAACGAAGGGGACGGTGCAAACGGCAAAGTGATGGTAATCCATAAAGAGAAAGGCATATCTATATCTTCCATTATACAGTATTCTGCTTTTTGAGGGTTGCTACTTGCTATATAATTGTTCGCACCTCCAACATTTTTCACGTTATTTTATCCTTCCAATTGCACCTTTATTAGGCACACTCCACTTCTCCACATGGTCAGCTAACTTTAGCTCATCTCTATTCTCCACCAATCGGTATTTTTACCCTTTTATTTTAATCTTTGTCTTTTTCTCCACATGTGGAGTGAATAGGTCTCCTTGTCTTCAGTAACAATTTGAGTTGAAAGAAACGAATATAAATATCTTTTTGGTGGATAAGTAAGTAGGACGACCTAATATATAAACAGAATAATGATAAGAGGGAGGACCCTCAAGATTTGTCGTTTCTTTATTATGGTGAGAAAGCCTTGGCTTCCACTGTCAATATATCTTGGACTCTCAGACTGAAGAGAAACCCAAAAAGAAGAGAAAGAAGAACAAAAAGATGAGGAGAAAGAAGAGAGAAGGATTTGACAAAAACCAATGATGATAGTGAAGATGACTTCAAACCTTTCTGTGTAGACTATTAGCCTTCACAGCATCTGATGTGCAGAGAACTCACAGGCAAGTCATAAAGGCAAAGGGAAGGTGATGCCTTTCTTCCAGGTCTTTTCTTTTATTGTTGGATTTGAAGTTTCATTGTATACGTAATGTATGTTAATCTTGAGTTAAAATACTCTTTAAATAGTGTTTTCATGCTGCCTTACCGTGTTATTATGGTATAAATTAGTGGCGCTTACAAATATTCCTGGAATTATGAACAACTGTCCAGGTTAAAACCAGTAACTTAACAAAGTTTAGACAAATCAATAACACAAGAATTCTTTAATCTCCTGTACATACTTCTTCATTAGTACACATATAACATCCCAAAAAGGTTTATCAAACACAGCTAGAAACATTCTGAGGCTTGGGTTGAGTAAGTCAAGCTCCTGACAGATTCAAGCAGTTTTCATGGCACATCGCACCAGTCAAAAGTACAGTATAAACGTCGTGTTTATCTTTGCAAAAGAGACTCAAAGCAAGTTATTCGACTTAACTTCATCCAAAGGAACAGCTATGCGCTTCAATTCCAAAAACAGGACACATTTCTAGCATTAAACATGAATACCAAAAACATAAATGCACAAACATGGAGTATCTTCTTTAAAAAAAAGGATAAAATCAAGATCAAGGAAGAAGTTTAACTACTTCAAAATGTGGTATGAGTAATACGATAGCCAAAGTATTCATCAAAGTCAGAACTCAAAACAAAAAAGTACTACTGAGCAAAGGAAAAGCTCTCTTAACCAACTCATTCTTCAAAAACCTAGTTTATAATGTCATAGCTTAACCAGAACAAGAACAACAACAACAACTACCCAGTGTAGTCCCACAAAGTGGGGTCTGGGGAGGGTAATATGTAGACGGGCCTTACCCCTACCCGGCTCAGTGAAGGAAAGGAAAAACAAAAATAACCCACGACCAGAACCACGAAATCATAGCTTAACCAGAACCTCTAGCAAATATCAACCCACGACCATCATAGCCCTCTCTTTAACCCTAAAAGAGCATCCCTCAGTAAGTTTTGCGCGTCCACCAGTTGGCTGGCAGAGCACTTGCTGGCAGTTGGCGCATGTAACCACGGTTTGTGAGTGGCTGAAAATTGTTGTTCTGTAAAAGTTGGATCGATTATTGGTACCTTACTACTACATGGAAACTTATAACACGAGGAATTTAATCGCTAATTTTCAGTAACTTACATTTGGAAGCAGCCTGGACATTTAACATCCTGCAACGGTTGAACAAAAGTTACACGAGCAAGCACAAAGACAAAAGGCATGAATCATATATATAGATCACAACGAAATCTAAAATATCAGTGATTAATGGTAGATACCAGAAAAGTAGAATCAGGTGATGCGACCAAGCGCTTAAGTTTGTGCTTTTTCTTCTCAAGCTCAGCAGGAGGGTGAAGCAAGTCAATGTCATTTGAAATCTTTGGAATACCCTAAATAAGGCCACAGGAAAAGAACATGAAACCACAATCGCCAAGTAACTCATGTCAAAGTCAAAAAGGAGATTCAAGTGGTCACTCACCATTTTGCCTTGGAACTTTTGTCATAGATGTTGCAAGTTACTGTCAATCAATAGAAACAAAGAAACGTGAGATATTATCTCTTTACACGTTCATAAAAGCACTTGCAATAGGGAATAAAAGGAGGGCCTCGGAATCAACAAATCATGTCTTTAAGAAACAAAACATCATGAAAGACATAACTCATCAATTAATAAGTGTTCTCAAATCGTGAACTACTTGGAGTCAGCTATATGAATCTTCTCCAACCGTCTCCCTATGTTCTAGCTGTTCCATGATGAAATGGAATCCCGTCCAGGAGGCGAATCCAAGATTTAAGGTCTACGCTCCGTGTTGAAACTACTGGGATCAGATGAACCCGGTACTCAAACGCTGCATGCCCCACTGCCCGTTGCCCACTTGATACCCCTAACGAAATTGTTAATTCTTCACAATGAACATAACCCTCTTTTGGTATGAATAGGTCACAGGTCTAGCCGTCTAGGCTTGCACACTTGACTGCTAATGTAGGACATGTCTATGTGAATTAGTCCCAACAAATTCAACGCTCATAGGAATACAGATCTGAACTGGTTATATGAAGATTATAGGCAGAGTTACATTGCAAAACTCATAGGAATAAAACTTGAAGGCTTGGTTGGTATTACTTGTCCCTTGAAATTACTCACACAGTTCCACTATGCTAGCAATAAAACCATTATAACTAATGTGAGTTAAATATGATGAATTTCCTTTGAAGGCTCAACAGATGAGAGACCTTTATTATGCAAATCATACCAAAAAGCCTCCTTACATGGCAAGTTCTGCTTCATTAATTTAGTTCATGACCAAAGTTTCAGTATTCTTTTTCTCCCTCAAACAATTTATCACAAAAGCTATGGCCACTATACATATAATATTCTTAAACACTTAAACGAATAATACCTTAGGAATCAACTTCAATATATTCCTATTTTTATTAATAATCATACATGCAAACTATCAGATAGATACACTCAAAGAGACAAAGAGAAAAAAGTCATACTGTGATGCATATGAAGTGAAAAAGTCAAACAAACACCGATAAATAAAATTGAATAATTTTTATCCTCGATAACAATACGAATACAAACAACAAGTGAAGAAAAAAATAGTATTTCATAGCTATCAGATTATCGAACAGGAATCAAAACGAAAAGCATAATTCACAGATGATAAGAACCAAGGAGTTACCTGTAATCCCTAACGCCGAAAGCCCTAGCTCTGTTCCTTCTTTGCCTCTCTAGTAGAAAAGACTCAATTTATAGCTTACCGGGCCTCTAGGCTATTTGTGTAACAATCCCGTAATTTTTCGGCCCAACACTAATAAATATCGTAATTAATTAATTTTTTAATAATACAATAAAAATATAGTAATTAAATCTTCTCAATAGATAAATAAGAAAAAAGAATAAAGAGCAAGTTACACATTTAACCAATCGGCTCAATATATAAAAATATACACTATATATTAAAAAACTGTTATGAAATAATATAAAAGACAAGAACAATAATGCAAGAACAAGAGCGATAGAGAGAAGAGTAGAGAGTTCTTCTTATTGATACTTAGAGAATGTTAGGAGTGATTTACAATGGTAGAGGGCACCTCTATTTATAGGGAGGAGGATGATTTAGCTACCAATAATAGGACTCTAGAATCTCTCTAATTAAAGACATTCACCTTAAATAGAAGTGTAGAATCTCTCTATTTATAACACTCCCCCTTGAATGTCTATTCAATGATGTGCCTCGTTAAAACCTTAAAACAAAATCCAATGGGAAAAATTAAAGTAAGGAAAAGAGTACACATGTTTGAATATGCGCCTTATTTGTTGCCTCGTTAAAAACCTCGCAAGGAAAACCCAATTGGGACAAAACCTTGTAAGGGAAAAAGAGTGCAACGCGCATTAACTCCCCCTAATGAGTACATCAATTTATATCCTTGAGCATTTGCATTCCAATCTTGTGCATCATCTTCAAAACGATCTTTGATAGAGATTTGATAAATAAATCAACCATATTGACTTGAATAAATATTCCGCACCTTGAAATCATCATTCTTGATAGATATGAACATCTTCATATAATGTCGTGGAATAACTCTTCAATATCTCCATAGATGCATTCTCAATGCCATCATGCTTATAGTTATAGCAAGATACATATGTACACAAATTGTACTAAGGATGTGGTACTTCAGGACCAAGAATTGCATATGCTTCAAGCAACTTAAATCTTTCAAGTTAAGTCATATAAGCCATATAATAGACTTTAGATGCATATCAAGTTTTCCATGTCATGCTAGACAAATAAGATAAAGAAAACTGATTATACATACCTTTGACTTTATACTTTCAAGCATTTGAACTATAGGTTCAAAACTACATGTCTTTCATATGGAATCAATTCTTCTTGAATTGTATCTCTTCCATTTAGTTACTTTCTTTGGGTCAGCAAATGCGTATAGCATGCTTTGCAATATGTTGCAATTGAATTATCATTTTATGAACTTCAGGTTCATATCATGATATTCAGGGATATACATATACAAATAATAATTCATCCCATGTAACCTTTTCTCAAGTGTTTATCATGTCTCCCCCTCATGTTAGAAAAACTAACTTGTTTCCTCAACTTTGGGAAATCATCTTTGTGCATTATCATGTCAATATACACAGCACATTAATAATAAGATGAAATTATTTGGTTCCTGACCCTGAACCACTTGTGAGGGGAGAATATACTCTCGTATACAACGTATATCAAATTGATATATATAACTTTGTTCTCATAAGAAACAGTTTAGCTATTAAGTGGAAGCACTCAATAATTATCTTGCTAAACCAACTTTGATATAAACCAACTTATCAAGATGAACTATCTTGAGTAGAGAATCTGGAAATTATGCTCGAAGTTAGATTACTGAGCAATTTACCTCGCAATCACCGGCCAGGCTGCGGGTTAATAAAAATTGCGCATGTAACCATTTCATAGATGCATCATATGTGGTATACATGGCAGGTGAATGTGCCCATATTCACCTTTGATATTTCCAGAATTTATGGGCTTCAACCCGAACTCTTTAGTTGGTCAGTTCATTAATGAGAACAAGTGATACAAGAGAATTCGTAAAGAACTTTCTAGTTCTTTAATATTCACCTATGTGAATTTGCACATCATACTTAAAATGAGATGGCTAATACGAATGCTAACTGAACAAATTATCAATATTGGTAAACTTCAAATTTACACCATGACATGTGCACTTATCAATAAACTTCAGGTTTATTATGACATGGGTTTTTATACCAATATATATCCACTTTATTGTGGCATTCTTTCTTTTGTGTAGTACAAACTGGAGAACAAAGCGGGTAGCTTTTCACATGCAAATTACCCCGCTACAAGTTGTAGTAATAGGAGATATCAAAGCCTTCCTTTATTTATAGTCTCAATATAATCAATCGCTTTCGCGTGTACTTTGGAAACTGAATAAGTTTCTTTGAGACTTACTACAGCACAATACTCAATTGTGTTTCTCCAACATAGTAATAATTGGCTCTTCTAGAGCTCTCAATTAATTTTGTACTACCACAGATTCATCAACATCCATGTGGTGAATATCTTTCTTAAAGAGAAAGTTATACCATTATGGTCATGTCAAACTTATATGCAAGATATGTTTCTTGCATTATCGTTGTCCTTTAATAATCATATTTCCAAAATACTTTGGCGTACAATAGGTACGTGACCAACGATCATTCATGCCATATATCATCTCAAACCTCCTTCTAGGGGTGAGTGTGGTATATTTAATACCAATTTCATGTTCATATTCTTCCAATAATGAATATGTATCAGATGTTGTCACATTCACTTCGAGGATATGTGATTTTGTTATCCTTTTCAAATCTATAAATGCGTCAGGCATTTGATTTGCTATTCTTTGCAAATGGATAATCTTTTGTGCCTCTTTCACAAATAGAGGTATGTGGATCAAGATGAGATAATGATGCATTTTTCCACAAAATTTCCCGTTTGGTTTCACCAACTTCTCCCCCTAATTTTGGGAAAAGTGTCTCATCAAATTGACAGTCTGCAAATCGTGCAGTGAACAAATCTCCTGTCAATGTTTCGAGGTAGCGAATAATGGAGGGCGATTCAACCTCAACATATATTCCTAACCTTCTTTGCAGACCCATTTTGGTGCGGGATGGCGGTGCTACAGGCACATATACTGCGCATCCAAAGATTCTTAAATGGGATATATTGGGTCCATGACCCAAAATCAATTGCAACGGGGAATATTTGTGTCAATCCGTCAGTCAGAGACGAACTAGCATTGCTGTATGCAAAATGGCGTGTCCCCAAACCGAAGTGGGCAGCCCACAAACTAGTATTGCTGCATGCAAAATGGCGTGACCCCAAACCAAAGTGGGCAGCCGATGAACTAGTATTGCTGCATGCAAAATGGCGTGACCCCAAACCAAAGTGGGCAGCCGACGAACTAGCATTGCTGCATGCAAAATGGCGTGAACCCAAACCGAAATGGGCAGCCTCGTTTTCATGAAGAATTCAAGATTATTCTCATCTATTGTCTCAATATGATATCCATTTTGAATGATATCTTTAAAACTCAACAAGTTCCTTTTAGACTTGGAGGAGAACATTGCGATTGATATTATTAAAACTCAACAAGTTCTTCTTAGACTTGGAGGAGAATATTGCATTCTCTAAGATAAACGTCGTGCCTTTGGGCAGAGTTACAGTTGCTCTTCCGGAGCCTTCAATGAATTTAATTCCCATGGTTTGATATACAAAAGAAATACACGAACATAAGAATAAACAAGTTCAATTCGTTTGTGTCACATAATATTTTCAAAATCTGTTGATGTCAGTTGACTAAAATAAATCAGATAGTCGATTATATGTTTTCCATAATCGATTACTATGCAGTTTGAAAATTTCAGTTTAAGCATTTTCATAAAATAATCGATTGTTAAACACACACAATCAATTGTTGAGCATTGACAATCGATTGTTAAACATAGACAATCGATTGTTGACAATTTTTGAAAAATTCCTGATCACTGTTTTAAGACAATCGATTGTTAAATATAGACAATCGATTGTTGGCTATTTTGAAAAATTCCAGAGCAGTCTTAAGACAATCGATTGTTAAGCATAAACAATCGATTGTTGACTATTTTGAAAAATTCCAGATTACTGTCTAATGACAATCGATTGTTAGACATAGACAATCGATTGTGGATGATTTTTGAAAAATTCCAGATTACACTGTCTAACGACAATCGATAGTTAGACATAGACAATCGATTGTGGATGATTTTTGAAAAATTCCAGATTACACTTTCTAACGACAATCGATTGTTAAACATTGACAATCGATTGTTGACTGTTTTTGAAAAATTCCAGAACACTGTTTTAAAGACAATCGATTGTTAATCATAGACAATCGATTGCTGACTGTTTTTGTAAAATTCCAGATCACTGTTTTAAAGACAATCGATTGTTGATCATTGACAATCGATTGTTTTGCAGTTTTTATGCGAAATATGAGATAACCGACTAGTTTTTCAGGTTAATCGATTACCTCTACTGGAAAGTAAAAATATTATTGATATTTGAGCATATTGATACATTCTAAAGAACTAATACTAACATTATATCATGAACTAACTAATACGAGCTAATACTAATGGCTATTAGTTTATTCATTCACTAATACAAACAAGTAAAATAAAATCAAATAGCTCCATCTTCTTTCATCACGGATCCATCACCGATTAGGTGGTCTATCTTCCCCTCGGGTTGCTCAAAGAAGTCTGCCACATCCAAGTGGGTGATGTCAAAGTTGTCGTCAGAGACAAAATTCGTTTTAGGGCGTTTACTCTTTCGAGATGCTTGATAAAGGTCAACCAAAAGTCATGGTATACGGCAAGCCTTTGACCAGTGCCCGTTTTCACCGCAACGATAATATATAGTTTATAAACTATTTGCTTTTGGGTTCTTATCGTATCGTGCTTGTGGCAGAGTGACCAACTTCAGGTTGTCATATCTCTTCTTTAAGCCATTCCACAAGATAGGTGGATCTTTGACTGTGATATATTCAATTTTCAAACCTTCATCAAGGTGATGGCGCAAGTAAATCAAGGCCTTAGCACAGTTTCAAACCTTCATCAAGGTGATGGCGCAAGAAAATCAAGGCCTTAGCATAGTTTTGGGTGGATGCATTATTTCTGTCTTTAATGGCGTCTCCAAGACCCATAGCATCTAAGTGGATTTCAGCATCCAACACCCATGTCATATAGTTCTTGCCCGAAATTTCAAGGGCAACGAACTTTCTTTTCATAATGTCAGACATAAAACAAATTTACATCAAGAGCGTGTTCATACTTACGGGCTCTATTACAATTATCACATTCACTTCAGGGAATGGATCATAATCATGTGCTTTACACAATCTCATGTCAAATATTACTTTCATAAAGTGAAAGATTATTTTGAGAATCTTTATTATTCTCATTATCACAATAATGACGATTATAATTTCGTCTATTGCCACGTCCACATCCATTGATACCTTTACGGTAATAATTTTGTCTTCTTTCAGACTTATCACATACTGCTACCACATTCTCTAAAGGGAATGGAGCAAATTCAATTGGACAGAATTCTTTGCCACGTCCACATTCATTGATACCTTCATGGTAATAATTTTGTCTTCTTTCAGACTTATCATATACTGCTTCCACATTCTCTAAAGGGAATGGAGCAAATTCAATGGGACGGATTTTTAATTCTTTGCCCACAATCATGGCAGGGCATAGAGATTTAACCACTTCATGTGGTTATAATTTCTTACACACTCCATTAGAGTTATAATCAAACTTTTGTTGTCTATGTTTGTATATAAAATCAAATTATAGAATTCCAAGAATTTGAAAGAGAAAAGTAAAATACTTACCTTAATTTTCTCAAGAAGATTCTTGAGACGGTAGAGTCTCGTGCCTTTTAGAATCACGAACACGGAACCGAGGTCGAAATCTCGAATTTCTGTTTCCAATCTTTCTTTCACGTTTTCTATTTCTGTTTTCTGTTTCTTTCTTCTCCTTTTTCAATTTTTTTTTTCTCTTCCTCTTCAACGTTTTCTTTTCCTTTTGCTTTCCAATGTTTTTTCTCCTTCTTTTGTTTTCTGTTTTTCGTTCCTCCCCTTTTTTTTTCTTTGAAGCAAAACCCTACACAAACAAAAAGTTAAGACAATCGAAAATTTCAATTGGTTAGAGACTCGTGCTGATAACGTGTTATGAAATAATATAAAAGACAAGAACAATAATGCAAGAACAAGAGCAATAGAGAGAAGAGTAGAGAGTTCTTCTTATTGATACTTAGAGAATGTTAGGAGTGATTTACAATGGTAGAGGGCACCTCTATTTATAGGGAGGAGGATGATTTAGCTACCAATAATAGGACTCTAGAATCTCTCTAATTAAAGACATTCACCTTAAATAGAAGTGTAGAATCTCTCTATTTATAACAAAAACGTAAATATTAAGTATTTATTAATATCAAAAATATATATTTTACCGGATATTATTTTCGAGAGATAGCTATACATTATAGTTTTCCCAAGAATAAAACATATGCAGCAAAAAAAAATTACATTTGTTAGCTGGAAAAAAAAATCTTTGTCTATTTTGCTATTATAGGAATAACATACGGATATATATATAGAGAGAGAGTTGGTAGTGGTTTGGTAATCCTTGTATATTTAATATTATTAACTTGATTTTGGTATAATATGTGTTTAGAAATAAAATAAAATTATCACATAAACTGCTATATGCATATTAAACTAAATATATGCATATAGACGTGGAGTTTTCCTTATAAATACATGGTTTCATATATATACCGCATACATAAAATGTTTATACGCATATTATACTAAATATACGTATATATACATGGGGTATTCTTATAAATACACGGTTTCAGTGTATATATACCACATACATACATTTTTTTTTCACGAAATACATGCATAATCATTTTATAGATATGCCAAAAATGATAACTAAACAAATATATAAATGGCATAATATATTCTACATAAAATTAGACAAAAATATTTGATTTTTTGTACATAGAAAGTAGTATAATCTTGCTCGGGTTACATTTATACAAAAAGTGCATGTACCGAAAGGGAAAATTCTGATATGGAATGATTTGGTTTCCAACCAAAAAATAAGAATAGATATTTCCATTTAAGTATGTTATACGAAATCGATTTACAGTCAAAAAAGAAAAAGGAAAGGATATTAAATATGATACGGCTGTTTTTGCCATTGTAGCTTGATTTTCGCTGGTAAGACATTACCATGTTTGAACTTTGAATGGAAAAGAATATGCTACATGTATAAATAATTTACTGCCTTACTTAGTTAATCATTATTTGATGCCAATCTTCCTTGATATTTCTTTGAAAGTGTGCTATTAATGAAAATCTCCCATTATTTATTCACTTAAAGAACTAGTTATGATTAGCCGGGGCAATGCCCAAGCTCAATTGCGTACAAAATAAAGAGATTTTTACCTAAATATGCTATATAGCAAACCTTATTATTATTATTGTGCCTTGTTTGGTTATTATCCGCATACACCATGTTTTCTTTACCAAAACTGTACCAAACCATATCTGGCTGAATTTATAGCCTAAAATAGCACCAGATTTTAAGCTTCCCAATTAATATTTAATTCTGTCCCAATTAAATGATCTTTTTAAAACGTTAAAATATCTAAACCCAGCGTGAATCTCTCAGCGTTAATCTGTCATACCTAGCCATCAGTTTCGAAAATCTCTCATTCTTCTACATCAAATACCGAAAATCAGAATTTACAGCGTGATAGTCAATCAAATTGTAGTTCTTCCAGATTTCAGTTTCAAAAATCTCTCGTTCTTCTACATCAAATACCGAAAAATAGAATTTACAGCGTGATAGTCAATCAAATTGTAGTTCTTCCAGATTTCAGTTTCGAAAATCTCTCGTTCTTCTACATCAAATACCGAAAATCAGAATTTACAGCGTGATAGTCAATCAAATTGTAGTTCTTCCAGATTTCAGTTTCGAACTCTCATTCTTCTACATCAATACCGAGATTCTACAATGTCAAAAATCCCGATAATGCTGAAATCTAATGGTTATTAGGATAACTATGGCAGATTCCGAGATTTTGAAGTTGATGCCATTTTGGTAGATGATAATGCAAGCTACGGAATTCTCCAGTCTACAATTGCAGAACAATTATCGATTGATACATCGGATAAAATTGTAGAAATAAAATACATTATGAATGATAATTGTCCTCCATTGGAGATTAGGAATGATATGGGGGTTCGTGTATATATGGAAACGAGAAAAGGAGAATAAAAACTTAGGTTTGTATCCCTTATGTATTAGCGTAAGAGATTTCAATATGGAATTGTCAATCACCAATGAATGCATCAGTACAGGTATGTTTGATTCGAAAATGCTGAGATTTTTGTGTTCTCTAATCAACTACAATTTGACGACATTTATCTACAATGAAACTACAATAATGATATAGTACTGGAAATGACACAGCGATGTTGCTTTCAAATTTACCTACATAGTTACTACATTTGTGAATGTATTGTCTGCAGGTTCTTGAGGATCACTAAGGTTAATAGAAATTCCATCCTCACCAGCTATTGAGGAATATCAAAGTGAAATAATAATTGAATCTACGCAAACATGTATTGAAGAAGGACAAATGTAACAGGAAGAAGACGATAGTTGTTGCAATGAAGAATTATGCAGTTATGCACAAGTTCCAGTTCATAGTGAAAAGATCAAGTAATAGAAGGTATATAGTGACTTATTTATTTGAAAAATTACTGTATTATTGAAGCTAGGTTTGTTTATACTAATTGTAGTTAAATTGTAGTCAGTTGTAGTTAATTGTAGTCAGTTTGTAGTTACTTGTAGTCAGTTTGTAGTTAATTGTAGTCAGTTTGTAGTTGCTTGTAGACAGTTTTGTAGTTAATTGTAGTTAGTTTGTAGTTAATTGTAGTCAATTTGTAATTAATTGTAGTGTTTAATAAATATGTCTGAAAATTGGATTTTTTTGTAGCTACTGGCTTGTATGTGTAGCTGAGAACTGCAAATGGCATTTCAAGGCAACGTCAATTCATGATTCTTCATTGTTCAAGATAAGAAGTTTTAGCCGACAACACACATGCTTCCGAATGGACGAAACATTCATAAAGCGCAAATGTACTGCAACAGTAGTTGGTAGCATTGTCGTTCCTAAGTATTTTGATCCTAAGACTGTTTACACGCCAAATGACATACAAACTGACATGTTATCCGAACATGGAGTGAACCTAAGCTACATGCAAGCATGGAGAGCAAAGGAAAAAGTATTACAGTTTTTGAGAGGGAATCCGTGTGACTCGTACAACAGATTACCAAAATATTTTTATATTCTTGAGAAGAATTATCCCGGTTCTGTTGTTAAATTGAAGAAGGCAGCAGATGATTGCTTCTTGTATTCATTTGTTGCTCTTTGTACATCAATAAGTGGTTGGGAACATTGTAGGCCGGTAGTAGTGGTTGATGGGACATTCTTAAAATCAGCATATAGGGTATTATGCTGACAGCAAGCACCATGGATGCAGCGGGTACTAGATGTAATAATTTTGTAGTTATTTTGTAGACAATTTAAATAATGTAGGGAAATTGTATTTATATTGTAGTTAGGTAGTATTTATATAAATCAATGTAGTTAAATTGCCTAAATTCTCCATATATATTTGTATTTAATAGTTAATCTTATTTTATGACTACAAATTGTAGGTTCTATTTTGCCCTTGGCATATGTTGTTGTTGATTCTGAAAACGACGCGTCTTGGAGGTGGTTCTTTGAACAATTCAAGGAGGCATATGGTGAAAGACCTTCAATGTGTGTTGTCTCAGATAGGCATGAGAGTATATCGAAGGCAACATCAGTTGTCTATCCGGGCATGGCACACTACTTTTGCATGTGGAATATATGGACAAATATAAGGTCAAAATTAAAGAAGGCATATCTACAATTACATGAATTGTACTTTGCTACAGCACGGTCATATACTCTGGATGAATTCAATGAAAGGATGATGAAGATTGAAGAGGTAGACCCACGTGTATCGTCTTACCTATATGATATTGGCTATCATAGATGGTCAAGAGTACATGCAACGGTGAATAGAACTTTTACTATGACGTCATGTTGGAAACACGTTCTCAAACTAACGTGTGTTGATTCATGTAGGTTTTGATAAATGCCAAACATTGAGGCAAGCATCGGTGATGGAACAATAACAGTCCAAGTACAAGATGGATAGTACGCGTTCAAGAATAGAAGATGAAATCCACTGTTGAGTAGGTCTTAATTTGTAATCTTGACTCAACGACTTATTTCTAATATTGGCTCTCACCTAAAATGATTTTCATAAAATCATGCATCATAAGTTTTTAAAGAAATAAGTTGCATATTTGCCAAAATGATTTTTAAACTCGTTTTGAGAAAATTGGGTTTAACAATCGATTGTCTTGAAGAAACAATCGATTGTCAAGTTCTATACTTAGTTTTTAAAATGTTGTCTTGAGACAGAAACTTCGTTTGAAATCATTTTTGAAGCAACAATCGATTGTCACTGTTCAACAATCGATTGTCAGATTTTATACTTAGTCTCAAATTTTTGGACAACTTACAGAATGTTTTCAAAATCTTCAAAAATGAAGAACAATCGATTGTCACTATGTAACAATCGATTGTGCTCAGTGATATTTCCAAACGGACTTCTTCCAACGGCTTTATCTATTTATGGTATAATCTTTACTCAATCTTTTAGTCAAAAAGTTGCCAGAAATATTTTGGATATTTGAACAACAATCGATTGTCTAAAGTTAACAATCGATTATCATTCTTTTTAAATTCAACAGAAATCTTTTTAACCAGATTTTAAGGAATCTGTCTGTTGAAATTTTGCTTCAACAATCGATTGTGTAATATCAACAATCGATTGTCAGGCAGATTTTCAGGAGTGTTTTCTGGAACTAAAAGCAACGGTCTATTGATCTAATTTCTCTATAAAACACTCTTTGAAAATCATTTTTAAAAACAACAACACTGCAGAAAAATTACAAAGCATACATTACATTCTTGTGATTCAAATTTCATATCTTACATTGTGTTTTTTGAGAGCCAAGATTATTGATTAAGTTGTTGTGTTCTTGAGCCATATATTTTGTACTCATAATCCACTCTTTAAGAGAGTTCTTGTAAAGTGAGTAAAAGAGTGTTCTTGTTAAACACTTGTAGTAAGAAGAAGTGTTATATTTCTTCTTGTAAAGTCTTAGGGATAGGTTTCCTTAAGCGGGTTGGTTGAGGCTTGTATTGTATCAAGTTCTCAAGTTGTAAAGGTTCGTTAGGCACCCGGAAGCTTAACAAGTGAAGTCTTTGGGATTGTATCCCCGAGCAAGTGAAGTCTTTGGGATTGTATCCCCGAGCAATTGAAGTCTTTGAGGTGAGGAACCTCCGAGCAATTGAAGTCTTTGAGGTGAGGAACCTCCGAGCAAATTGAAGTCTTTGAGGTGAGGAACCTCCGAGCAAATTGAAGTCTTTGAGGTGAGGAACCTCCGAGCAAATTGAAGTCTTTGAGGTGAGGAGCCTCCGAGCAAGTGTTTGAGATTTGTGTGATTCAAGTCTCAAGTGTAAAGGTTTGTTGGGCACCTTAAGCTTGACAAGGTTGTTAGTGGAAATCTCGAGAGAGTCTCTCGGGGACTGGACTAACCACAAAGTGTGGCCAACCAGTATATATCGTGGTGTAATTTATTTTTACTGCATTTGTTTATTTCCTGCAAAGTTTAAATTCCGCAAGAAAACGCTTAATTTTATTAATACGCTATTCACCCCCCCTCTAGCGTAGAGCGTTATTTCTAACAATTGGTATCAGAGCCATACTCTCTGAAAAACTTAACAGTTTGAGAGAACCATCCATGGCTTCTACTCATGATTCTTTTGCAGGAATCGGTGAAGGAAACTGCTACACCATGCCTCCAATATTTGATGGAAACAACGAAGAAGAGGTAAGTATCTCTAACTCTCACTCGTTCGAAGAATTACAAAATGCATATGAAGACTTGTATGGTGAATTTTGTAATGCTGTCAAAATGATTAGAGATTTGAAGAAATCACTTTCCCAGCAAGAATTAGATTTTCAGAAAAATCTCTCTTTAAAAGAAAAAGATTTTGAAGAACGTCTCTTATTGAAAGAAAAAGATTTCAAAAATCAACTTTCTTTAAAACAAAAAATTTTTGAAAATCTGTCTCTTGATAACGAGAATCTTGTAAAAGAAAATCAGTTTTTGCAAAATGATAGTGTAGAACTTAGACAAGTCGTTAAGACTATGCATGAAGCTTCTTATGTTGATAAATGCTCTACTTGTACTTCCTGCGATTCTTTGAAGTTAGAAAACGCAGAACTTAGGAAAACTTTAGAATCACGAAGTATAGATGTCCCTAAGGTTATTGAAGAAAAGGAAACGTCGAGGAACAATCAACGGCATAAAAGCAGAAATCCCATTAGAAATTTTACTGATCCACCTAGAAATAATTCTAGGGCTGTAAATGAGTCTAGGACAAATTCCTTTAGACCACCTAGACATTATGCTAGGATGTATGAAAACAAGTCTAAAACTAACGCCTTTAGATCACCTAGATACAACTCTAGAAATTGGAATAATGAATCTAGAGTTAATCACTTTACATCGCCTAGAATCAATACTAGGACTATTGTTGATAAGCCTAGAACGAACTACGTTAGACAACCTAGAAATGACTCTAGGATTCTCAACGCCTCTAGGAATGACTCTAGATCACCTAGAATGTATTTGGCGCAACCTAGGCATTGGCACAATCCGAACGTAGTATGCCATTATTGCAATCGGATAGGTCACATTGCACCTGTGTGTTTTGCTAAACATAGAAATTTATCTTTTGGTTATAATTATCATTTGCCTAACCCCAAAGGACCCAAAAAGATATGGGTACCAAAAACCTCTCCGTAGGTATTTTTGCAGGTGTGCTTGAAGACTACAAAATTGTAGTAGATGCGCCAAGCACGACACCCAAAAGGCATCGAGAGGAATTTCGGTTAGCTATTTTTTTTATAAAACTGAATATGTGCAAATTATTAATGTTGACAGTTTTGTTGATATATGGCAGCTGGTGTTATTAACATATAAGTTGTCAACTTGATTCTCACCCTGAAAAACGTTGACATGCGTTAATTGTAAGAATCAATTTGTGAAATTTCTTGTTGACTATACTTGTTGATTGACATGCTGAAAATTCATTTTTGATTACTAGTATCAACTATTTAAATGCTTGATCCATGCTTTGACAAATGTTGATTTGTGCATTGAATGAGTACCTACTAAATCATGTTTAGTTGAATTATGTCTTGACAATTTTTTTAAACAGCAAAGTGTTTTAAATCATGTTTTAATATATGGTTTGATAAATGCCTTTAGCATACTCTCATAATCGATTTTCAGAACTTAAAACCTTTTTGGTCTAGTCCACAATCGATTGTTCACAGGCACAATCGATTGTTCGTGTTTTTCTGAGTTTTCAAAAACTCTCTGCTTCTTGCAGATTTTTCAGGAACTAAGTGTCAAATAGTTCAACAATCGATTGTCCCCTTTCAACAATCGATTGTCAATCGGTAAAAATCTCAAAGATTTGTTACCATTCTGAATTCTGAACTCAACAGCTATCATTTAGCATCGTGTCAGTTCAAAATAGGCATAAACGCTCTTGAAATTTTTTAAAGGCTAGGCTTTCATTTTTATCATGCCCAATTGTATGTGTTGATATGTCTTTGTTAACCATCCGTATCAATTCTCCTTGAATCATGCTTTGTTTTGGTTCTCATTATTGCAAATACGCTTAATGGAAATATTTGACATTTGTTGCAATATGGATTACTGAAAATAACCTTGTGCATCACTGTTAATAAAATAACATTTGATGCATTTGTTATGCTCTCCGTCAAATGGATTTTTCATTGCTTGTGTAACAATCGGTATTTCCTGTAAAATGTCAAATTGATGTGTTTTGCTTAAACAGGTGATAAGATGGTTGATTCATGATTTGACTATCTATTTGAAACAGCATGCGATATATGTTTTGACAAATGCCTTTCAAAATAACAATAGTTTCTTTTTGATAAAATTGATAAATTTATAGAAGTCGTCATATTTTATATTCCTCAATATCCTTCCTATTCTTTTGTGAATATGGTAAAAGGAATTAGCCTTAATACAATCTTCTTATCAAAAGAAGAAATGTTTTAGGCAATTTGTTACAAGTAAGAGGGAACTTGTGCTTTGAAAGAATTGATTGCATAAATTTTATTGATGATATTTTCTTAACAAATATCTGTTTGGTTTTTGAATTGTTATTATGGTGATAAATTGTTTATATATATATATATCGGAAATGGCTTCACTTGATTAAATGTTGGAAATGCAAATGTGCTCGCTTGAAGCATTCAATTCAATTTCTAGCAAATTGAGATGTCAACGATGGAGGATGACATCAAGACAAACCGGGTATGATTGTTCCTTACTCTACCCTTTAGCTAGTTGAATTGGTATTATATGTCACAAGTATTGATATGAATGTTATTTTGATAAATTGCATAATTGATTAAGTGCATAAATTGTATTGAGTTTTGATTTTCTAAATTGGTATTTATAACAATTGGTGTTGATTATATGTATCCATGATGGAAAATCTATTTTCATAAAAACGTTTTCATCCGAAGAATCATTATCTTCCTCCATGTGTTGATGACGTTGTTTCATTCATAATCAATTGTCATAATTCCAAAATTGATTATAATATATTCAAAATTGATTACCATACTTCCAAAATCAATTTTCAGGACTTAGACCATTTTTTTTGCTCAGTACACAATCGATTGTCAAATTCAACAATCGATTGTCAGTGATTTTCTGAAATTTCAAAAACATTCTGTTTCAAGCCAATTTCTCAGAATCTAAGTGTCAAACTTGACACAATTGATTGTCAGACGGTATTAATTCAAAAAATTCTTACCGTTCTGCTCTGCTGACCCCCTTTAATCGATTGTCAGTTTCCTTTTCAGAATTCCAACGGGCATATCTGCTCAACAATCGATTGTCTCCAGCAAACAATCGATTGTCTCCAGCGGTCTTCTTAAAATCTGACCGTTTTTGAGTCTTCAATTCAGCCATGAATACCATATCTTCTCCCACTCTATAAATAGAGATGTATTCTTCATTCTTATCACAACAAAATCAAGTCTAAGTCTTCAAATTCTATCAAAAGCTCTCCTTGCAAATTCTTTGTCTTCTCAAGTCTCTTTCAATCAAAATGCCAAGAAAATCTAGAGCTTCTAAGCAAGATGCCTCTGCCTCTGCTCCTCCTACTCCCGGACTGTTTCCATACCAAGATGGAGATGTGTTATTCTTCAGAAGCGAAGCTTCACTAAGTCGCTTTGTTACAAGATTCGAAAAACGGGATATTCTTCCTCCTCGTTTTTCCACAATGAGGTATCTTGAAAATTTTAGTCTTGCTGTACACTTTCTTCAGCAATGCAATCTTCTAAACTTCCTTCTCCTTTCTTTTGACTTTATAAATGCTACACTCGTTCGGGCATTCTATTCAAATCTCCGCCAGAACGATCAAGGTGATCTTGTCACCTTTGTAAATGGTGTTAAAATTATCATTTCTGATGAATCCCTAAACACCATTGCCTATCTCCCAAATGATGGAGAAGACATTTCTCAATATGTTGGAATAGAAGGAGAATTATTTGACGAAACCTCCTTTCTTCGTCAAGCTGGTCTTGTTAACTATGATCCACGTCTCACTTCTCGTCGTCCTACGATCACGGGAATGGATCCGAACTATCGGTTGATATTCTATTTCATCACCCGAGTTCTCAAGCCCCGAAAAAGCAGTCACACCACTATCTCCCAAGAAGATTGTAAACTCATGCATGCCATTTCTTCCGGAGCTCGATTAAATTATTGTAAATTAATCAAGCTTCACATGTGTGATGCTCTCGCCGAAGACAAACATCTTCCATATGCACTTCTTGTCATGCATTTTCTTGAATCCGCCGGCATTATCACGGCAAATGGTCCACTTAAAAATCGAACCAAACACTGGGAAATTTCTGAATCTTCATTTCACAGTGGTGGCGATCATGATAATCAACCTCCTCAAAATCCTCCACAAAATCCGCCTCAAAATCAAGATCCAAATGCGGAGATAGTAAATCATCTTACCCGTATTGAAACAAAAGTTGACACTTTGTCCCGCTATGTCCTAGGATATTTTGACCATATCAACTATCAATATGGCAATCTTGTCCCATTTGAGGCACCGCCGCAAAACATGGACGAAGATGATGATAACGAGGATTAAATATTTTCTTGTATTTTTTCATTAAATGGCCTATGTAATATTTTATCTATTTAATGAAAAGTTGATTTTCATCTGCAATATCTCTCCTATTTCCATTATGCATACTTACATGCTTTCTTTGAATGTGTTGCATAAATTCAGGGGGAATCTTATATTTAGGGGGAATTTCTTTCCAGTGCAAACTATTCGATTATCCCGTATAATAATCGATTATGTTGACATTTGTTGAACTAGCATGCTATTATTAGACTTGTTATCTAGCCACTTTTTTGTTAATGTCAAAAGGGGGAAAATAAACGGGCTATGCATGCATAATATATTTCCCAGGCACCTTGTTATACATTTAGGGGGTATCATCATTTGAAGGGAAATATCTTATGAAACATGAACATGTCTATGATGCATATTGAATTATCTTGAACTGTTATTATTATGCATATCCCGATACATGTTTGCCATTATCAAAAAGGGGGAAATTGTTGGAAACACGTTCTCAAACTAACGTGTGTTGATTCATGTAGGTTTTGATAAATGCCAAACATTGAGGCAAGCATCGGTGATGGAACAATAACAGTCCAAGTACAAGATGGATAGTACGCGTTCAAGAATAGAAGATGAAATCCACTGTTGAGTAGGTCTTAATTTGTAATCTTGACTCAACTACTTATTTCTAATATTGGCTCTCACCTAAAATGATTTTCATAAAATCATGCATCATAAGTTTTTAAAGAAATAAGTTGCATATTTGCCAAAATGATTTTTAAACTCGTTTTGAGAAAATTGGGTTTAACAATCGATTGTCTTGAAGAAACAATCGATTGTCAAGTTCTATACTTAGTTTTTAAAATGTTGTCTTGAGACAGAAACTTCGTTTGAAATCATTTTTGAAGCAACAATCGATTGTCACTGTTCAACAATCGATTGTCAGATTTTATACTTAGTCTCAAATTTTTGGACAACTTACAGAATGTTTTCAAAATCTTCAAAAATGAAGAACAATCGATTGTCACTATGTAACAATCGATTGTGCTCAGTGATATTTCCAAACGGACTTCTTCCAACGGCTTTATCTATTTATGGTATAATCTTTACTCAATCTTTTAGTCAAAAAGTTGCCAGAAATATTTTGGATATTTGAACAACAATCGATTGTCTAAAGTTAACAATCGATTATCATTCTTTTTAAATTCAACAGAAATCTTTTTAACCAGATTTTAAGGAATCTGTCTGTTGAAATTTTGCTTCAACAATCGATTGTGTAATATCAACAATCGATTGTCAGGCAGATTTTCAGGAGTGTTTTCTGGAACTAAAAGCAACGGTCTATTGATCTAATTTCTCTATAAAACACTCTTTGAAAATCATTTTTAAAAACAACAACACTGCAGAAAAATTACAAAGCATACATTACATTCTTGTGATTCAAATTTCATATCTTACATTGTGTTTTTTGAGAGCCAAGATTATTGATTAAGTTGTTGTGTTCTTGAGCCATATATTTTGTACTCATAATCCACTCTTTAAGAGAGTTCTTGTAAAGTGAGTAAAAGAGTGTTCTTGTTAAACACTTGTAGTAAGAAGAAGTGTTATATTTCTTCTTGTAAAGTCTTAGGGATAGGTTTCCTTAAGCGGGTTGGTTGAGGCTTGTATTGTATCAAGTTCTCAAGTTGTAAAGGTTCGTTAGGCACCCGGAAGCTTAACAAGTGAAGTCTTTGGGATTGTATCCCCGAGCAAGTGAAGTCTTTGGGATTGTATCCCCAAGCAATTGAAGTCTTTGAGGTGAGGAACCTCCGAGCAATTGAAGTCTTTGAGGTGAGGAACCTCCGAGCAAATTGAAGTCTTTGAGGTGAGGAACCTCCGAGCAAATTGAAGTCTTTGAGGTGAGGAACCTCCGAGCAAATTGAAGTCTTTGAGGTGAGGAGCCTCCGAGCAAGTGTTTGAGATTTGTGTGATTCAAGTCTCAAGTGTAAAGGTTTGTTGGGCACCTTAAGCTTGACAAGGTTGTTAGTGGAAATCTCGAGAGAGTCTCTCGGGGACTGGACTAACCACAAAGTGTGGCCAACCAGTATATATCGTGGTGTAATTTATTTTTACTGCATTTGTTTATTTCCTGCAAAGTTTAAATTCCGCAAGAAAACGCTTAATTTTATTAATACGCTATTCACCCCCCCTCTAGCGTAGAGCGTTATTTCTAACACGTCAAACATTGCAGAGTTGTTGAACGCTGTAACAAAAGAGGCAAGAGAGCTGCCAATATTTGATCTATTTGAGTATATGAGGACTATTCTAGAACGTTGGACAAAAGAAAAGTTATTGAAGGCAAAGGGTACTTTCACATTACTTGGTCACAAATTCAACAAAGAATTGGAAGATAACAATACATTTTCCCAGAAACTAAAGGTAATATATTCTTGTTTGGTGCAGGACAAAAAACAAAAATAGTAGTAGCTGCTGCATGGTTTCCAGTTTGTAGTTAAAATGTAGTCAAAATGTGGGTAAATGTAGTTAACGTTTATATAAAGTTTGTTTGTAGATGATTTGTAGTTAACTGATTGTTGCTAACATAGTTAACTGATTGATTTATTATTATTTTCTTTTTGGTCTTGAATTGTAGGTGAGGGCTTCAACAGATCATATACATACTGTGTTAAATGGTGTGAAGCGGTACATTGTATGTTTAGAAAACAAGAAATGTAGCTGTGGACAATTCCAACTTGATGAACTTCCATGTGCCCATGCTTTGGCAGCATTAAGGCATAGGAATGAAAGGCCGGACAACTATTGCTCTCCGTATTACACAACGAAGAGCCTTGTTCTTACATATGAATTGCCAGTTAATCCTCTTCCTGATGAAGCCAAATGGGATATTCCACAACATATTTTGTATAATGTAGTAAAGCCACCGGCTGGAGATAAAAAGCAGCCAGCCAGCTAGTCTCTCGGGGACTGGACTAGCCACGTGTTGTGGTGAACCAGAATATATCGGTGCGTTCTTTCCTTTTTGTTTATTTAACGCACTTATGTATTTCCTACAAATTTTAATTTCCGCAAGTTTACGCTAAATTTTATTATAACGCTATTCACCCCCCCCCCCCTCTAGCGTTAAGCGTATTTTCTAACAATTGGTATCAGAGCCCAACTCTCTGAAAACTTAACAGTTTGAGAGAACCATCCATGGCTTCTACTCGTGATTCTTTTGCAGGAATTGATGAAGGACAGTGCTCCACACGACCACCTCTATTCAACGGTACAAATTACACGTACTGGAAGGAGAGGATGAAGATCTTCGTTCGTCCAACAGCTTTCACCTTTGGAAGGTGATAATGAAGGGAAACCAAATTCCAACAAAGAAGGTGGAAAACGAATGGGTTCCCAAGTCCGAGGATGAGTATGACGCGGATGACATCCGAAAGGTTCAAAATAATGCTAAAGCAATTAATTTATTATATTGTGCTGTTAATGCTGACGATTACAGGAAAATATCGTGTTGCACAACAGCAAAGAAAGATGTGGGACAAGCTAGAAGTTACATACGAAGGTACGGACCAGGTAAGGGAAGCAAAAATTGATTTCCTAACCCATTCTTATGAATTATTTCACATGAAGGAAGGTGAAAAGGTGGACGAAATGTTTAAGCGATTTTCAATAATCGTAAATGACCTACATGCTCTCAAGAAAACATTCACGGATAGAGGGCTCGTTCGAAAAATTCTTAGAAGTCTCACACCGGCATGGAGATCAAAGGCCGATGCAATTCAAGAATCCATTGGCGTTTCAAACGTCACCATCGACGCACTAAGAGGTAACCTTAAGACCTATGAATCTACTATTCTTAACCCTTTTGTTGATGATCAAAGGAGGCAAAGAATAGCTCTAAAGGCAAGCACAAGCCAACCGTAAATTGATGAGGAAGGAGACAACGAGTTTGGACTCGTTATCAAAAGATTTCAAAAGTTCATGCGCAAGGAGTATGAACGCAAGGGCAAAAAGCAAGGCGAACAAATCAAGTGCTATGAATGTGGTGAAACCGGGCACATCAAATCAAATTGCCCAAACATCAAAAAGGAGAAGAAACCTTTTAAAAAGCAACGTGCATACATTTCTTGGGGAGGCGACTCCGGAGATGAGTCAAGCGAAGGAGAAGAAGACGAAGCAGCAAATCTTTGCCTTATGGCACAAGAAGACAACAAAGATGAGGTATGTCAAATCTCGTCTAAAAACTTCTTTACTCTTGAAGAAATGCGAACTGCTTTTGATGAATTATATGCTGAGTTTATTAAGGCTTCAAAAACTGTTAAGGGCATAAAAGAAAATGCTTCATTAAAAGAAAAGGATTTTCAAAAACAGCTTTCTTTGAAAGAAAAGGATTTAGAAAAACTGGTTTTAGAAAATGAAAAGCTGAAAGAGGAAAACAAGTTTTTTGGAAAAAGAAGCGCCGATAAGCCCGAAAATTCTACTAAAAATTGTTCTTCTTGCTTGCATCTCAAAAATGAGGTAGATAGACTCAAAGGTACCTTAGATAAGTTTAATTCTTCCCACAAGAATTTGAATGAGGTCCTTGTAAATTTGAAATCAACCAAGCATGGCATAGGATTTAAGAATGAGGTTAAAGAAAAGGTTGAAGCCAAACCCCGACCACCTAAGGCTCAACCTAGGACTAATAAAACAAATGCTTATCCTAGAAATAGCAATCCTAGAACCAATATGCATGCTAGACAAAATGTTGAACATTTTAGGAGACCTAGAAATGACTTGCCACCTAGAAATAGTTACCTTAGAAATGATGCATATTTTAGGCCAAATGTTGAACCTTTGAGAAGACCTAGCAATGGCCCTCAACCGAGAAACAATCACTCTAGAAATGCTGCCCATCCTAGAGCTCATAGTAGGAGAAATAATACTCATGAAATGCGAAATAGTCATAGTGTTCAAAATAGAGTAAGAAATTTTCATCTGTCTAGTTACTATGAACCTAGAAGGATGCATAACCCAAATGTGACTTGTCATTATTGTAGACGTATTGGTCATATTGCTCCTGCATGCTTTACACGTCATAGACATATTACTCAATCGCATCATTATAATATGCCTAACCCCCAAGGACCCAAGATGGCATGGGTACCTAAAGAACATTAATTTGTTTTGTAGGTGTGCTTGAAGGGATCAAGTGTACTATGGCACCTTGATAGTGGATGCTCCAAGCATATGACGGCAGATGAATCCAAATTCCTTCAATTAGAGCACAAAGAAGGAGGAAGTGTTATCTTCGGTGATAACAATAAAGGAAAGATCATCGGCATCGGCTCGGTCAGTAAGGATGAAAAATCCTCTATTAAGCATATATTACTTGTTAAAGGATTAAAGCATAATCTCTTGAGCATAAACCAATTGTGTGACAAGGGAAATCTTGCTTTATTTGATTCGGATGAATGCTTAGTGTTCAGACGTAGTGATTTCAAAATTATCCTCCGTGGTTTTAGAGTGGATAATATTTATATGGTTGATCTTGCTAATTCCTCACCCGATTATGTTGATTGTCTAATGAGTAAAGAGGATGATACTTGGCTATGGCATCGTAGAGTAGCACATATCAATATGCATCTTTTGAACAAATTGATTTCTCAAAACTTAGTTGTTGGTCTTCCCAATTTAAAATTTGAAAATGACTCTATTTGTGACTCGTGTCAAAAGGGGAAGCAAACAAAAGCATCTTTCAAATCTAAAAACATTGTTTCAACTTCTAGACCATTGCAATTGCTTCATATGGATTTATTTGGTCCCTCTCGCATTGAAAGTCTAGGAAGAAATAAATATGCTTTTGTGATTGTTGATGATTACTCGAGATTTACTTGGACTTTATTTCTTGCCAATAAAAGTGATGCTTTTCAAAATTTTAAATATTTTCTTAAGCGTGTTCAAAATGAGAAAGAAACAACCGTCACTTCAATTAGAAGTGATCATGGGGGAGAGTTTGATCACAATCTCTTTGCGGACTTTTGTGACGAACTCGGAATCGAGCATACCTTTTCCGCTCCACGTACACCACAACAAAATGGGATGGTGGAAAGGAAAAATTGGTGTCTCGAAGAGATGGCTAGAACCATGCTCGACGGAGCTAAGATACCCAAACATTTTTGGGCGGACGCCGTGAGTACCGCTTGCTATGTTCTAAATAGAGTAGTAATTCGGCCGATACTCATGAAAACCCCCTATGAACTTTATAAGGGTAGAAAATCAAATATTTTCCATTTTAGAGTTTTTGGTTGCAAATGCTTGGTTCATAACAATGGCAAAGACCAATTGGGTAAATTTGATGCTAAGTCGGATGAAGGAATTTTCATTGGATATTCCTCACGTAGTAAAGCATATAGGGTCTTTAATTAAAGAACCCAAATTGTGGAGGAATCCCCTCATGTTGTATTTTCCAAAAATAATGCTCGCTTGGCGAGAAAGGATTCCGGTTTTGATCTTGCAGGTATCTTAGATAGCTTGAAAGACAAAATACAAGAGGAACCACCCAAGGAAAATAAAGATGAAACTGAGGAACAACCAACGGAAGAAGCGCCACAATTGGAAAAAGAAATGAATATGCCTAACGAGTGGAGGACAATCAAAGATCACCCTCTTGAACAGGTAATTGGAGACATCGGAGGAAAGGTAAGTACCCGAAACTCTCTTAAGAACACTTTAGGACACACTTCTTAAGAGCTCACGTTCTCACTTGGCAACACTAGTTTAAGTTATTACTTCTTTACATATTACTGACTTGAGCGTCGGAGACGTTTAATTCTATTTTGCAGGTATCGCCCTAAAAGATAGGGTGAATTATAAAGTTTTGGCACAGAACAATCGATTATTCCAAGCAAATAATCGATTATTTTACTGTGCTGAAAATCGATTAGCAGTATCACTAATCGATTGTTTATGGTTTATGTTCATTATGCAGTTTTGTTTACTAATTGATTCCTTAAATTGCATAATCGATTTCTGTCTCAGCCATTCAGCAATGCTTTTCCAAAACAATCGATTATTCCACATTTGACAATCGATTATTTCATGTCAGAAATTTAAACTCTTGTTACCGTTTGGCTCCTCAATCGATTTGTGTCAGTTCCAAGTCAGGTCATAACTCTTCAACAATCGATTATTGCATCTCAACAATCG
Source organism: Nicotiana benthamiana (assembly GCA_034376525.1). NCBI lineage: Eukaryota > Viridiplantae > Streptophyta > Magnoliopsida > Solanales > Solanaceae > Nicotiana > Nicotiana benthamiana. The sequence goes on from CM067325.1 coordinate 109,006,678, forward strand.
ATTGTCTAACGGTCAGTGAATTTATTTTACCGTTTCTGACTGATTTGGCTTTAAATTCTAGGCAGATTTCTTCCATAAATGATAAGTCACTCTCCCCTCTATAAATAGGCTTCATATATGTTCATATTCATTTACTCAAGCATCAATTTTAGCTTTCAAAATATCAAATTCCCTCCAATTCATTTCCGACCAAATTGCTTCATTGACCTCTTCTTTCGGTCAATTAACTCACGAGATCCATGGATATTTTGACCACGTTCATTATCCATATGCGGGTCTTGTTCCATATGAAGCAGCGCCAGATGATGAGGCGGAAGATGATGAATGAATAATTGTAGTTTTTAAGTTTGTTTTTATATGTTGTATTGTCTTCCCTGTTGCTGTAATTCTTTCCAATAAATAAACAAGGTTTATTTCATCTTTGGCATCTTATTATTATTTTTGCTAATGGCAAAAGGGGAAAGATAACGGATATGATGCACTCTCAAGTTATAAGCTTAAATTGAGGGGGAATTCTCAAATTGAGGGGGAACAAATTGCATACTTGTTGCATGTATATACTTGTCTTGAATCGTCACTATAAATTGCTTGTCTTGCATATCCCGCTTAATGTTTGCCATTATCAAAAAGGGGAAAATTGTTGGAAACACGTTCTCAATGCAATATACTAAAATGTGTGTTCTTTTGTATAGGTTTTGATGAATGACAAACGACGCGAAAATTGATATATGACGAAGTTCAAGAAACAAGCGCACAATTGATATACAACGAGATTCAAGCTCAAGACAAAGTTTTATAGTTTAATTGAGTCATTCTTAATTATGATCTTGATCCTACAACTTGACTCGTAACATGACTTCTCTCATAAAACTATTTTCCAAAATCATGCATATTTAATTTAATGTCATATGATTTTAAATCATGCATATTTACAGTAGTCAAAATAATTTTTAGACATGCCTTAAAAATCTGGACTAAGATAATCGATTATGTACTTATGATAATCGATTGTTTTAAGACAAGACTGCATGACAATCGATTGTGAACTAATGACAATCGATTGTGAGTAAGACAGTGAGCATCAGGTTTCTCAAACCTGCATGACAATCGATTGTAACTGAGGCAGTGTCCATCAAAGTTTTTCAAAACTCAGAATAATCGATTATGAACTAATGGTAATCGATTATGTTGAGACAGTGTCTTCCAGTGATTTTCAAATTTATTAAATAATCGATTGTTACATTGGACAATCGATTGTCAAAGAGAAGTGTCTAAAATGTTTTTCAAAAACTGATAAGTAATCGATTGTTGACTTTGTGCAATCGATTGTGAAGCTGACCGTTGTCGTAAAGTTTTCAAATACCGTCAGGTAATCGATTATTGATTATGTATAATCGATTGTTTTGATTAAAATCCGGAAAAGATTTTTTGAGCGTTATTGGGTAATCGATTATTGATTTTGTATAATCGATTGTTTTGATTAAAATCCGGAAAAGATTTTTTGAACGTTGCTGAGTAATCGATTGTTGATTCTGGACAATCGATTGTTTGTGGTAAAATCTGGAAAGGATTTTTCGAACGTTGCCAGTAATCGATTATGGATTGTAAGTAATCGATTATCAAGCGTAAAATCTGGGATTGAATTTTGATCTGACTGGCAGACAATCGATTGTTGGGGTTTGACAATCGATTGTCAGTGAGTAAAATCAGCAACTCTTAATTGGTAATTAGGCAACGGTAATGCCAAGTTTTTCAACTATAAATACAGCTTCATTTCAGTGTTTTAAACACAACAACATACTACAACTGATCATTACATTGCTATAAGCTTGCATACTTTTGTTTATCATTTTATATTCAATTTCATAAAGCTTTTGAGAGCCATATTCTTGTCCAAAGTTGTTGTGATCTAGAGCTTACTTCTTTTACTCATATCTACTCATTAAGGAGTATTTTATTTGAGTGTTTAGTGTTTTATACACTTGTAAGAGAATTGTGATTCTCTTGTTGTAAGGAACTTGTGTTTCCTTGGTTGAAGTCTTGGAGTGTTGTATCTCCGAGCAAAGGTGTTAAGGCTTGTGTCTTTAAGTTGTAAAGGTTTGTTGAGCACCCGTAAGCTTAACAAGTTAGTGGAAAATCTCGAGAGAGTCTCTCGGGGACTGGACTAGCCACGTGTTGTGGTGAACCAGAATATATCGGTGCATTCTTTCCTTTTTGTTTATTTAACGCACTTATTTATTTCCTGCAAATTTTAATTTCCTCAAGTTTACGCTAAATTTTATTATAACGCTATTCACCCCCCCCCCCTCTAGCGTTAAGCGTATTTTCTAACATACTTCTTCTTTCGTTGAACTTTAGTCCTCTCATTCTTTGTCGGTGCACCCTTCCTCCTTGCAAGCCTGCCAGTAACCTCACTCTCACTGATTGAACCATCTGTTAGCTTCTTTGTGGCGTAGTTCCACAACAGAGCTCCATAGCGTCTATGGTGTTTGTCAATATCACTAAGATCTTCCTTTGGGATAGACAAATTACCATTGCTAATATACTCCGTAAAAGCAGCCACAAATACACCACAATCCCTGCAGAATATGAGAGTTTTTCATTATATACCAAACGATAAAAAAAAATTAATTAAGCATACAGAAAAGGAGATTAGTTTTTTACAGTGAGTCTTCCTTTTGTTGTGGAATCTCAGCAACCATCCATTGTATGTCGAGAGGGTCCGTAACTGGTTTCTCTATGTATGACTTTGTAGTCTTGAAGTTAATGTCTTTGCGTTTACCATAGAAACCAATGCATGACAAATAAAGAGGAATAATGACTGAAAATTTGTCAACCAAGGTTTGAACAGTTTGGTTACGCTTTGCCCTCACCAATGAATCATAAACATAAAGTTGATGGTCCTTTATGTCAAACACTAACAACAACCAATGAAAGTTCTCTACAAGGTTAACATGCATTAGTACATAATCCACAAGATCCCATGCTACATTAGCAAGAATTCTATAGCCCATAATATATTCTCCAATATCATCCTCGGGTTTAACAACAGAATTCCTTTGATCCATTGGAGCAGTACTGAACTTCTCGTAGATTCTTTCAATTTTTGTCTTGAACAAGCAATCGGTTGTTGTAAATCTACTTTTGATGTTGGGGCCATATTTCCCCTTTTTTCTCAGATATTATATTATAACATCAATGTGCTGAAAAAGTAAAAGTGCAATTTACAATAAGTTGTAGTGTAGACAAATAACATCTACAAAATAACTACATATTAACTACAATTGTAGTTAAACTGTATTTCAATTTACTTATATCCAAATGTAGTTATATGGAATTTTAGTTATATGTAGTTCAAGTTTGTAGTTATATGCAATTTGTAGTTTAATTGTAGTCAGTTGTAGTTAAATGTAGTGTTTAATAAATATGTCTGAATAATGTATTTTTTTGAATAACTACATATTAACAACAATTAGACAAATCAGCTTGCTTGACAATAACAGTGAGCCAGCTACCAGAGATATATGGAGGCAAAATTCCATTAGTTCCTATTCATGAAGCCTAAGAAATTAATTACATTTAAACATAATAGGTAAAGACAAAACTGCAATTATAAACCATATACTTACTGTACTATTGATTACTTGTCCGGGGTGAGCAAGGGCATAGAACCAGTCCTTCTTATCAATTTTTTCGCAACCCAAATCCAACCAAGGATTGAGATGGTTATCCTTCTTTGAATAGAAGTCTTTCCTCCTGTAATAATAATAGAATTAAATAAAAAAAATCAGAAACATTTACAACTTTAAAGTCTAAAAAGATTCAAAAATATAGAAAACAAGTACATACAGGCATGGTACATTTAAGCACCATACCTCCTAGATGCTTTGTCAGTTCGATGGTATAACCAGGTTGTAAACCTATCTATTAGTTCAGGATCAACATCTTCACCAATGAGACTTGTGAATGGGTGCTTTAGGTAAAAAAAATTTGGCCCAACAGACGTGCTGCCTTCAGTGCTATAGAGTGGAGTGCATGGTGATCGTGCATGTTTTCCGGGTAACCTTGTTCTTCCTTGATGAACCGGGGTTGAATCAACTTGTATGGGCTCACCATACATGACCATCTGTGATAGGTTTTCCGGAAGTTCAAAATCATCCAATGTCACACCTTTCTTTTCAATTCCTCCACGCATAACTCCAATCTCCTCTTCTTTTTCAAGGCATTCATGGACAAGTTCAGTCACAGTTACACCATGAATTGGTGACTGTGGAATGTTGTCTTCAACATCTGCTACAAAAATAATGAAATACTTAAAAGCATTATAACAGTGTATAATCAACTATTTTATATTAAAAACTACATTATTAAATAATACCTTCTTTTTCTACCTCAGCTGCTTGTTGGAAGTCATCATACAAATCAACTTGTTGTTCAACATGTTGAGGAGAAGTGGGAGCTGAAAAGGAAAATTAATTATTTATTAGCAATTCTTGAAGTTTGTATATATGTATGTAGGGAAATAGCTAGATACCTGTTTTACTGGTGCTTGCACGGAGTTGAGCACCAACATTGAACTGAAAATGTTTGTTTTTGTCTGCTTGATTTTGTTCGCTATATTTTGTTGAACTAGTAGCAAACTATATTTTTTGACGAATGTTTGAGAATACTTTTATTGTCATAACTATTATATAGTGTTAGAATAAATTATATGTAAATTCTTACCTTTGACTCATCCAATTCATTCCTCCTGTTGACAGCATTCATTATACTTTTCAAAGATTCATCTATGAACTCTCGAAGTTTTGAGAGTTCATCAAAAACATCCTTCTTTAACTGATCTAACTTTCCATCAACCTAAAAATTAATTATGTCTATTAGTTGGTAAGAATATTCTAGTTACACTTAAATAAAAAGAAACTACAAAGTAGCAGGAATGAATGCAAGTGGTACTAAATAATGGCTACACAATTGTATTTTCTCACAGTACCTGCTCAAGCTTCTGCTCCAACTTCCTGATCTGGCTACTAACAGATTCCATGTCATTTGGAGAATTAGCCTCTTCAGGTTCAACTGTCGGAGAAGCAGCAGTTGGGACTTTTGATGGTTGACCAACCTCTTCATCTTCATATTTAATCTTTTCTGGGAGATTAAGCGCTCCAATCTCTTCCCAGATGCAACCATGTTTGAGAACTGAATGATGGAAATGACAGTTAAGTCAATTGAAAAGAAAATTGTAGATGTAATGTAGTTACTATAACAGTAATTGAAGAATTATACGAAGGTTGAAAAAAATACCTTGAGCCACTCAGGCTTGATGATTTTGTCTTCAAGGATTGTTAACCAAATATGTCCCTTTGTAGATGACCATCTTAAAATACGAGGAATCGAGTCAGAGCACCGTGTAGCAAGCTCGGTGCTGACAGAAGAACAACACTCGTATAGCCACACTATAAGGCTAATGAGCATCCCTTTATAAGATAAGAATGGACGTTGGGATTAAGAAGATGTCTGACAGATTCAACAACATGCTTGAAGGATTTTGTACCCCATGGGTACGACTCAAAATTACCACTCTCTATAAGAAAGAACGTAAACTTGTCTATCAAACTAACATTGTCCTTATCAGAAGGACAAACAAAGAATTCCAACATATACAAGATACACAACTGTACAGCATCCAAATCATTTGTCCATGATTTGGATGTCACTACATTTCTCAAAAGCCATTTCTTGACCCGAGCTTTGTTAGGGAAATATTTATTCATTAAATGGCTAACATAGTTAGAATTGTAACCATAGTCCGATAAACTATTGACACAATTAAAACCAGTAATCAAACAAAAATCTCTCAAGGAAAAAAATCAATTTTTGTCCATTTAAAAGAACAGAAAAGTAGTTGTCAGTAGACTTTGATAACTCATACTTCATTAGAAGATGAATTGACTGGTTCTGCATGCATATTGGGGGCATATCGAATAAATAACCAAAACATGTTTTCTTGAAAACACGTAATTGGTTTGGGGATAGTAAAGCCTTTATCTTGCTAGGTATCGTTGGATCGCACAAGCTGTGGAATCGGATCACACCATAATCAACATTATGTTGAGCATAGTAAGGTCCATTCTGCAAAAAACGTATATTAATTGTGGTTAGAATGACGCTAGATTTCAGCATTACAAGATATAATGTAACATATCATAAAACTACAATTTTAACCTACAAACTACATTCTAACTACAAGTTATTTTACAAAAAGTATAACTACAATTTACTTTACAAATTACAAATCAACTACACTGTACCTAGATATATACCCTGACTTTTAATCACAGTTCCAAATAACACTATAAAATTGCAGAATACAGATCTACTACATTGTGATAGACTATATGAAACTACATTCTAACTACAAGTTATAGTACTAAAAGCATAACTACAATTTACTTTACAAATTACAAATCAACTACACTGTAACTACATATATACCCTGACTTTTAATCACAGATCCAAATAACACTATAAAATTGCAGGCCACAGATAAACTACATTGTGACAGACTACATGAAACTACATTCTAACTACAAGTTATTTTACTAAAAGCATAACTAAAAATTACTTTACAAATTACAAATCAACTACACTGTAACTACATATATACCATGTCTTTTAATCACAGTTCCAAACAACACTATAAAATTGCAGACCACATATCAACTACATTGTGACAGACTACATTAAACTACATTATAACTACAAGTTATTTTACATAAAGCATAGCTACAATTTACCTTGCACACTACAAGCAACTATACTGTAAATACATTTATATAATGTCTTTTTATCACAGTTCCAAATAACACTATAAAATTGCAGGCCACAGATAAACTACATTGTGACAGACTACATGAAACTACATTATAACAACAAGTTATTTTACTAAAAGCATAACTAAAAATTACTTTACAAATTACAAATCAACTACACTGTAACTACATATATACCATGTCTTTTAATCACAGTTCCAAACAACACTATAAAATTGCAGACCACATATCAACTACATTGTGACATACTACATTAAACTACATTATAACTACAAGTTATTTTACATAAAGCATAGCTACAATTTACCTTGCACACTACAAGCAACTATACTGTAAATACATTTATATAATGTCTTTTTATCACAGTTCCAAATAACACTACAAAATTGCAGACTACAAATCAAGTACACTGTAACTATAAATTTATTGAGCATGTACAATGTAACTACTTTTATACACTGTCTTTTTATCACAGTTCCAAATAACAATACAAAAATTACAAAATTGAGTCAATAGTACATTTTGCCAATTAACTACAAACTGACTACAATTCACTACAAAATGACTACAATTAACTACAGTAGTTTGTAGTATTGTGACAGACTACATGCTCATTCCAATTTAACTACAAAATGACTACAATCACAGATCCAAATAACACTATAAAATTGCAGACCACAGATAAACTATATTGTGAAAGACTACATGAAACTACATTGTGACAGACTACAAAATGACTACAATTAACTACAGTAGTTTGTAGCATTGTGACATACTACATGCTCATTCCAATTTAACTACAAAATGACTATAATCACAGATCCAAATAACACTATAAAATTGCAGACCACAAATAAATTACATTGTGACAGACTACATGAAACTACATTCTAACTACAAGTTATTTTACTAAAAGCATAACTAAAAATTACTTTACAAATTACAAATCAACTACACTGTAACTACATATATACCATGTCTTTTAATCACAGTTCCAAACAATACTATAAAATTGCAGACCACATCTCAACTACATTGTGACAGACTACATTAAACTACATTATAACTACAAGTTATTTTACATAAAGCATAGCTACAATTTACTTTGCAGATTACAAGCAACTATACTGTAAATACATTTCTATAATGTCTTTTTATCACAGTTCCAAATAACACTACAAAATTGCAGACTACAAAACAAGTACACTGTAACTATAAATTTATTGAGCATGTACAATGTAACTACTTTTATACACTGTCTTTTTATCACAGTTTCAAATAGCAGTACAAAAACTACAATTAACTACAAAATTGAGTCAATAGTACATTTTGCCAATTAACTACAAACTGACTACAATTAACTACAAAATGACTATAATTAACTACAATTTGTATAAACAAACCTAGTATGCAATAACACAGTACCTTTTGACAAAAAACACTTAAACACCAAAAAAACACTTGCATACTATTTTTTGGCAAAAAATATTAAATTACAAAAGAGTGAGGAGAAATTAAAAAGGTTTACCTTCAATAAATTTATTTGTGGAACCAATTTTGTAGGTCTTTTAGAGGGTTTCTTCTTTTTTTGTTTTGAGGGGGAAGGAGACACTTTTTGTTTTTTCGTGGTTTGAAGTTTGGGTGAATCTTCCACAAAATCATCATCATCGACCCTCAAGTTTTTCCCCTTTCGCATACGTTGTTTGTCGGCTTCTATTTCTACACCTGTAACATCAACATCGTGCAAATGATTGGTTCGCATTTTAGCACGAATTTGTCTTGGCGATTCAGGAACTCTATCTTTTCCACTTGCATGGACAGATTGTTGGTTTTTTTGTGGTGATTTAGGTGTTAAAACACCCAAATCAAAAGATGGAATATCGGTTAATTTTTGTCTTTTTGGAGTACTAGCTTTTTTCACCATTTTTGACTGTGGATACGATTTTAGTGACTGAAACTGTGGTGGATTGAGAAAACTTCTCGAACTGAAACTGTGCAAGGTTCGATAATGGCGGATGAACTTCAAGCAGAGAGAGAGAGAAATTGGTTTTGTAGAGGGTTCCGACTTTGATACAATTTTAGGGACTGAAACTATGGTGGAATGAGAAGAACTTCTCGATCTGAAACTGTGCAAGCTTCGACAATGGCGGATGAAATTCAAGCAGAGAGAGAGAGAAATCGGTTTTGGTAAACAAACGTGGGGGGGGGGGGGTAAATTAAAAAAGAGGAGAAAATTGTGGGTTTTGTTTGTAAGAGAGAGAAGAAACGTGTAGAATAAAATCTGAGAAGATACACAGTTCCACAAATTATGCCTATAATTAATAAGTTGATAATTCAAACTTAAATAGAATTTTGGTACATAAATTGAAAGTTGGTATGCTTAAATGTAATAAGCACAAACCTTAAACATGAGTGGTAATAAGGTTTGTATATGGTATGAATATGTAAAAATCCCAAAAATAAATAGGGCATTTGCAGCCGTATTCGTTTTTTGTATCACATTTTAACTTGTACTTGCTTTGCTTTCTGTTTACAAGCGTACCCGCTTTTTCACATAACTTTAGCCCACCAGAATGAAGTGTTTCTTTTGTACTGAAAAACTTCAGCTGAAGTTTTACTTAAGCTCTAGAGCTTATGTTTACTTAAGTCGTTTCCAGCTTAAGTTGTCCAGTTATAAAATAAACACTTAAGCCGTTTCCAGCTTAAGTTGTCCAGTTATAAAATAAACACTTGAGTCGTTTCCAGCTTACGTTGTCCAGTTATAAAATAAACACTTAAGCCGTTTCCAGCTTAAATTGTCCAGTTATAAAATAAAACTTTCAACAGTTTCCAGCTTAAGTTTTCCAGTACAAAAGAACACTTCAGCCCCGTGAGCTGAAATTATATGAAAAAGTGGATACGGATGCAAACAGAAAGACAAAATGACTACAGGTTAAAAGGAGGTGCAATTTTTACAAAATAAATTAACGTTCAGAAAGTTGCTAGTATATACAATTCTTTTTTGTATAATCTAAATAAAGTCTTTTACTCTTCTTCTTTATCTTAATATTTCTAAGCTATGGTCTAAAACTAAGAGCATATTCGAATTGGCTTAAAAAGAAGTTTTTTAGTAGATTTTAATTTATTTTAAGTTGGAGTTGTCTAGCTTATTGCTTTGACACTTGTTTTAAATAGTTTTTAACTTATTTTAAACACTTTTTAACTTTGTCAGACACTGAAAAAAACTAAAAAGAGTTTAAAAGCTTATTTGACCAGCTTAAAAACCAATCCAAACATCCTCTAAAAAACTTTTTTTCTTTTTGTTTATTTCAATATTCAAAATTCTTTTATTTCCCTTAGCTGCTCATTAAATTTTGTATTCCGATTGTTGTGAAAGTTAATAAATGAATCTATTTTGTTCTAATTCGATCTAAGAAGAAAAAAAATCACGCTCTGTGAGATTGGAACCTATGACATCGGGTTTTGGAGACTTCTTTTGAATAGAAGGAAGTGGGAGGCCAGAGGTTATTTCGGTAAATCGATACATGAGCTAAGGCTCCCATCTTATGTCGTCCTTTCGACCCGATGTCACAATCTATATCGTATTTATAAAAGAGTATGCCCGAATGAAAATGAGAAGATCAAATGACCCGAAGGATAAACCATTTCACAAGAGTTTCAACAAGAGTAAATTGAATTAGCTGTGGGGCGTGAAGTTTTTATTTGATGAAATCAACTTTTTTTCATTACCCAATGAGTCCTTTATTGTAATGGTCTCTTGTTGTAATTTTTGTTTAACCTTATTTCTCTTTTCAAAATTTTCATTTGCGTTTATCTCTTTAAATCCTAAAATCTTCTTTTCCATGTATTTAGTTTTTTTTCTTTTTTAATTTTCTGATATCTTTTATTTACTGTGGATGTCTAATGTAATTAAATAAATTATTAATAATTTTTAGCTGTAAATTTGGGCTTTTTGTTCTTAAAACATTTGTATTTGCTTGGAGAGTAATCGCGCAAAAGCACTTGATAAAACCACAATGGTATTTTCTTATTCCTAAATTGGTGTATTTCATCTTTTTTGGTATTGGTTTGGCACTACAAATCTGTTAGAAAACTGTATTTGTAAAATAATTTGAAATATAAATTAATATAAACAGATATTATGATAAACAGAAATGACATAAAACAAAATGATCATAGACAATTCGAGCCCACTAAATTCACAGTGTCTCCTTAAGAAATTTAATCCCCTTCTAGCACCCAAGGTTATGGATTATTTCCTCCCAGGATAGAACGAATTACACACTGGTGTAGTGGTACTCCAAACGCCAGTGTTCCAGCAAACACAAAGATCAGTAGCAAATGACACTTGCTTTTTGCTTTGTTTGTATGCTAAAAGTATGCAGAAGAAGGAGAGAAAACTCATAAATTCGTAGTGAAATTATGAGCAGAATAGTGATGTATTTATAGCCAAATTTTGGACTGGAATCTGAAGAAGTGAAACTCTTCAGAATGTCTATTTTTGCAAAATTGCCACAACATAAATGCCATTACATAAATGGTTATTTACTCAACAATAAAGAGGGAAAATAAAGAGAAAAAATTGATGGGTAGTTAATTTTCTGTTACAAAAATAGAAAAACGGATTGGATTTAATATTAATATTATGTTATTAACAAATATATAATAACACATTTTTGTTAATATTTTAATATTAATAAATAAATTTGGTCCAAAAAGTTAATCATCATTTGACTGAATCCGAATTCGAATTCGAATCCAAATCTGAAGCCGAAGCCGAGCAGAGCGAGCGACGACGGTGACGGCGTGAGGCTTGCTTTCTTCTCAACTTTTTAAGAGCTAGAAGAAGAGCAATTGCTTATAAACCCATAAAAAATCTCTTCCTCTTCCAATATGGGACAATGTCCATATGCCAAGGGAGGGAAACTTGAAATTTCACTCAAAATTTTCATTTTCCTCCATTTCCCATTCACCCTCTTTTAAGCATTTAATTTATTAATTAAATACATAAGCCCAACAATCCCTCACATGAATGGGGAATGGCTATATCGCGGAAGTATGCATGAAAAACTGTGTGATTCTCAAGCAAGGATTAATTACATCTGGATAAGTAGGTTTCCCTTTGAACTTTCCAAAATGAACTTATGTCGGATATACTCGATCAATCAGTAGATTTGATATATTTGAACCGCCGAAATTTGGTTTTTACCTAGACAACCACAAGTCACACAACCAACCATTAACTGTCTTTGGTTCTCATTATTGTGTTCGTTTCATCCATGAACACCGTCGGGTTTCATAAATGCGTAGAGAACTGGCCTTAAAAAATTCTCCTTGAAGCAGCTAACACTTCACACTTACATAGGAGATTCCTAAACGTGGCATCTCGTTGATACACTATTTGATATACCCCGTATCAAACTTAGAAATCATTAAAAAGCCTTAATGTTTTATCCTTTGTACTGAACATTGTCTCATCACGAGAATGGACCAAAAGTTTAGTTGACAATGTTGAACCGTCATAAATGACTTTTTTTTATCTCCTTGAACCTAGATCTTGGGATCTCCAGTCTTCTAGGTAGAGTTTATGACTTGTTCTCGGCCACAGTCCCATTTCCCTTGATGACTTCTCAACTACCTCTCTAGTTAGGCCTTTTGTAAGTGGATCCGACACATTATCACTTGACTTTACATAGTCAATCGTGATAATTCCTCTAGGGAGTATTTGTCTAACCGTTTTATGTCTTCGTCATATATGACGAGATTTACTGTTATACATAACGCTCCCAGCCCTTCTAATTGTCGCTTGACTATCACAATGTATGCATATTGGTGCCAACGGTTTGGGCCAAAATGGAATATCTTCCAATTAATTTCGGAGCCATTTAGCTTCTTCACCGGCTTTATCCAAGGCTATGAACTCAGCCTCCATTGTAGAACGGGGAATACAAGTTTGTTTGGACGACTTCCAAGATACCGCTCCTCCACCATTAATGAACATATATCCACTTGTGGACTTAGAATCAGTTGATCCGGTGATCCAATTTGCATCACAATATCCCTCAATGACTGCAAGATATTTACTGTAGTGCAAAGCAAAGTCCTGGGTATGTACTAAATACCCCAAAACTCGTTTCATGATCATCCAATGAGATTGACCTGGATTTCTCATATATCGACTAACTTATAGCACAAGCTATATCTAGCCATGTACAATTCATGATGTACATTAAGCATCCCAACACATGAGCATAATCCAATTGTGACATGCTTTGGCCTTTGTTCTTTGCTAATACAAGATTCATATCAATTGGAGTCTTTGCAACTTTAAAGCCCAAGTGCTTGAATTTTTCAAGTATTGTCTTAATATAATGAGATTGTGACAATGCCAGACCTTGAGAAGTCTTATGGATCTTAATTCCCAGAATTAAATCAGCAACTCCCAAGTCTTTCATATCAAACTTGCTAGTTAGCCTACGCTTAGTAGCATTTATGTTGGCAATGTCATTACTCATTATGAGCATATCATCCAAATATAAACAAACAATGACTATGTGATTTGAAAAAATTTTATTGTACACACATTTATCACATTCATTTATCTTAAACACATTTGACAATATTGTTTGGTCAAATTTCGCATGCCGTTGTTTCGGTGCTTGTTTAGTCCGAAAAGGGACTTAACAAGTCTAAAGACCTTCTTTTCTTTACCTGGAACCACAAACCCTTCAGTTTATTCCATGTAAATTTCTTACTCCAACTCTCCATTTAAGAAGGTCGTCTTCACATCCATTTGATGAATTTCAAGACCATAAACTGCAGCTAACGCTACCAACGTTCGTATGGACGTAATTCTTGTAACTGGAGAGTATGTATCAAAATAGTCAAGACCTTCTTTTTGTCTATACCCTTTGATCTTATATTTGTCAATAGTGTCATCATCTTTCATTTTCCTCTTAAAGATACATTTGTAACCCAACGGTTTATTTCTAGGAGGAAGATCAACCAATTCACATGTATGGTTGTTCAGTATAGATTCAATTTCACTATTGACTGCCTCTTTCCATAACAATGATTCCGAAGAAGACATAGCTTCTTTAAATGTTTGAGCCTCATTTTCCAATAAGAAAATCACAAAATCTGGTCCAAATGAAGTAGACGTTCTTTGACGTTTACTACGTCCTGGATCATCCTGATTAAGTGTACTTTCTTTTGTTTCTTCCCGAGGTCGTTTAGATCTTTCACCAATCGACTCACATCCTTTTTATACGGATATATATTTTTAAAGAATTTAGCTCTATCTAATTCTATAACCGTATTATTATGAATGTCGGGATTTTCTGATTTATGAACCAGAAATCGATATGCTTTACTATTAGTTTCATATCCTCTGAAAACACAATCAACAGCTTTCGTTTCTATTTTTACCCTTTTGGGTTTAGGAACTTGCACTTTTTTCCAAATACCCCCACACTTTAAAATAATTCAAGTTGAGCTTCTTTCCTTTTCATTTCTCATATGGAATTGATTTTGTTTTGCTATGGGGTACTCGATTTAGTATTCGTCTAGCCGTAAGAACGGCTTCCCCTACAAGTTATGTGGAAAACCAGAACTTATCAATAATGCGTTCATCATCTTCTTTGATGAACGATTCTTTCTTTCTGCAATCCCATTGGATTGGGGAGTGTAAGGGGCCGTTTTTTGATGAATAATTCTATATTCTAAACATATTTGTTCAAAAGAAGATTCATATTCACCACCGCTATCACTTCTTATCATTTTGATTTTCTTGTTAAGTTGTGTTTCAACTTCATTTTTGTATTGCTTGAATGCGTCTATTGCTTTATCTTTAATATTAAGTAAGTAAACATAGAAATATCTAGTACTATCATCAATAAAAGTTATGAAATGCTTCTTTCCACCGCGAGATGGTATTGACTTTATATCACAAATATCTATGTGAATTAAGTCTAAATGATTTGAATTCCTTTCAAATGACTTATAAGGATGTTTAACATACTTGGATTCCACACATACTTGACATTTGAAATGTCACATTCAAATTTAGGCAATACTTCCAAATTAATCATTTTTCGTAAGGTTTTATAATTAACATGACCCAAACGTATATGTCATAATTCATTTGACTCAAGCAAGTAACACAAAGCTGAAGTTTTATTATTATTCTCCACAACCATTACATTCAGCTTGAAAAGGCCCTCAGTGAGGTAACCTTTTCCTACAAACATTTCATTCTTACTTATTACAGCCTTATCGGAAACAAAAACACACTTAAATACATTCTTAACAAGAAGTCCAGTAGAGACTAAATTTTTCCTAATTTCGGGAACATGAAGGACATTGTTCAAAGTCAGCACTTTGCCGGAAGTCATTTTGAGAAATATCTTTCCACATCCTTCAATCTTGGCCTTTGCAGCATTTTCCATGGAAATTGTCTCATCGGGTCCAACAGGAGCATAAGTAGCAAAAGCTTCCTTGACAGCACAAACATGGCGAGTGTCTCCAGAATCAATCCACCACTCTTTAGGATTTCCCACCAAGTTGCATTCGGAAAGCATGGCGCATAAGTCATCAATATCATCATGCTTTTCTACCAATGTTTGCTTGACCCTTCTTCTTGTCTTTCGTCGGAGCACGGCACTCCGTAGATTTGTGTCCGGTTTTTCTGAAGTTGTAGCAGTTTCCACTGAACCGCTTCTTACTTGGATTGTATTTCGGACCAGAAGCTTTCTTTCTCTTCTTGTTCTCTTCAACAATATTTGCTCCCATTATTGTTGAACTTCCACGGCCTCTTTTTTCAGCAGCTTTGTTGTCCTCTTCAATTCTCAATCTAACAATGAGATCTTCAAGGCACATCTCCTTGCGTCTGTGTTTCAAGTAGTTTTTGAAGTCCTTCCACAAAGCAGGCAACTTATCAATCATTGCTGCTACTTGGAATGCTTCATTAATGACAAGACCTTCAATGAAATTTCCGTTAGTAAGAATACTAAGATTACCACTTTCAACATCAATATTAATTTGATTCATACCTTCAGCAAGGACATCGTGAATAATCACTTGCAGTTCTTGGACTTGAGTAATAACAGATTTGATATCTACCATTTTATAGTCCAAACTTTGCAGCCACGAACTTTTTTAACCTGGCATCTTCAGTTTTATACTTCCTTTCAAGCGCAGTCCACAGTTCTTTTGACGTTTCCACGCCATTGTAGACATTATACAAAGCATCCTCCAACCGCTAAGAATATAATTCATGCACAAGAAATCTGAATGCTTCCACACCTCAATCACGAGCAAGCGTCCATTATCAGGAGTATCATCGGCCAGTACAAGAACATCTTCCTTGAAGAACTTCTGAAGACATAAGGTAGTCAAATAGAAGAACATCTTTTGCTGCCAGCTTTTGAAATCAATGCAAGAAAATTTTTCGGGTTTCTCAGCCGGTGCCAATGCTGCCGGTGTTCGGCTCGTTGATGCATTGGCTGTTACCATTGGAACACCTTGGTTCTCATTCTCATTAGTCATTTCTGTAAAAGAATGACACCAATGTTAAAATCACGTAAATTTTAATAGAGTACACAACCACAAAGGTTTTACTCTCCAGAAAATAATAACACAAATATAGAAATATAATAAATTCCTTAAGCTTGTTAAAAAACTGTATTTGTAAAACAATTTTGAAATATAAATTAATGTAAACAGAAATTATGTTAAACAGAAATGACATAAAACAAAATGATCATAGAAAATTCGAGCCCACTGAATTCACAGTGTCTCCTTAAGGAATTTAATCCCCTTCTAGCACCCAAGGTTATGGATTATTTTCTCCCAGGATAGAACGAATTACACACTGGTGTAGTGGTACTCGAAACGCCAGTGTTTCAGCAAACACAAAGATCACTAGAAAATCACATTTACTTTTTGCTTTGTTTGTATGCTAAAAATATGCAGAAAAAGGAGGAAAAACGCAGAAATTCATAGTGAAATTCTGAACATAATAGTGTTGTATTTATAGCCGAAATTTGGGCTGATATCCGAAGAAGTGAAACTCTTCAAAATGGTTGTTTCTGCAAAACTGCCACAACATAAATGTCATTACATAAACGGCTATTTACTCAACAACAAAGAGGGAAAATAAAGAGGAAAAATTGATGTGTAGTTAATTTTCTGTTACAAAAACAGAAAAATTGATTGAATTTAATATTAATATTTAATATTAATATTCTGTTATTAACAAATATTAATAATATATTTTTGTTAATATTTTACTACTAACAAATAAATTTTGTCCAAAAAGTTAAGCCGAAACCGAGCGACGACGGCGGCGGCGCAATGCTTGCTTTCTTCTCAACTTTTTAAGAGCTAGAAAAAGACCAATTGCTTATAAACCCATAAAAAATCTCTTTCTTCTTCTAATATGGGACAATATCTATATGCCAAGGAAGGGAAACTTGAAATATCACTCAAAAATTTTATTTTCCTTCATTTCTCATTTATCCTTTTTTTAAGTATTTAATTTATTAATTAAATATATAAACCTAACAAAATCTAATCTAAATAAAATAGATACAAAAAGGTATAGAGGAGAGAATGAGTTTTTCTTCATGCATGAGCCTATGACGAACATCTGGTAAGGAACTTTTTGTCACGTTTTTACTATGACTTCCACAAGAATAATATGGGGAAAAGGAACGTTTATTGTGGGCCCACGTTTAAAGTGGTGAAATTTAAGTATCATTGCACAGGAAGCGCGTAAAGTATAGATAAATAAGATAGTACATGAATTCTAAATAAAGTGGGGCCCACTATTTTCAGTGAGCGCGTGCATGAAAAAATAGGTGGAGGCCCCACTTTCTCAATAAGTTTGCACGCATAAATACAGATGTTATTAAAAATTTCCGTGTGAAACAAGCACGTTGACGGTGAGGTGTGTGTATTCCCTCTTCTAAGAAGTAGGAACACTAGAAATGAGTCAAATTCAAAAAAGTCTCAAGTACAATAATGGGCTTAAAGACTGATCGCTTTAGTGGTATATGTTACTCCTATCTCCTGAGCTCTTTTAGGTGAATTTTTCTTCAATTTGCGACATGACAGGTACATATTGAGAATACTTATTTTAAAAACAAAAAAATAGGTCAACTAATTGGCAAAATATTAAAAGGTTCTTTATTTAACTTAATATAGTACTATATTTTATTATGCTGTGTTTAGCTACTTAAATATGATGGACTGGTGCAGAGAGCAAAAGAGAATTTCCATGCAGTCACAACCTATTGAAGTTCTTTGGCATATTTGTCAGTATCACAATAGTTTCCATTGCACCTAAGGCCTATATAAACAAGGGTAGAGAGCACAATGATTTGAACTGAACCTCACTCCCATGCTATCCATATAGCAAAAAATTTCAAGGTCTACATCTCACTGTATTCATTTTGCATTTACTTGGCAAAAGTGTAGAAAGGATATTTCCAATAGCTCAGGCATACATTGTAAAGGACTATTCTCAATTGCCAACGTAGTCATGTGTCAGTTGAATCTGAAGAAGAAAACTCTATAACTATAATCCCCGTCGATATCCAATGGGGAGTCAAAAATCAAGTGTATGATTCTGAAAATCATATCACCAATGAGCTAAATAATATATTTATCATCATCATCATCCTCAACATCACCAGCTTGAACCTCAATGTGTCGCCGACTCTATACCAGCTAATCAAGATCTAGACTCTTTTTCATCGATTCATACACGAGATATGTTATGCTTGCTGCTGGTACAACTTTTAGAAGATTTGGGAAAAGTCCTTTGTAGAAGCCCCTGAAACCTTCACGCTGAAGCGTTTTGCGGAACACATCAGACATACCTTCATATGCAGCATCAGCTTGCATTCTAGCAAGAATACAGATAAAGAGTGAAAAAGAACGGCAAATCACATGATAAACCAGAGAGCTACGCCGTCCAAATAGAAAAAAATCACACTTATTGCACCCCCGACTCTAAATGCAGATTTACCTGGTCCGAACAACCTGCAAAGGATAAACACATGTTGCTCCAAGGGCTCCTGAAATTGTCCCACAACCCAGCTGCACGAGAGGGCCGGCTTCTGTATCAAATGCACAATTCTTAGAAAAATTACTTTTCCTTGTCTTGGAGAAAATAGGTAGTAATAAATGAAAAGGAACAAGTTAAAGAGCAGTACCACTATCATGAAGAATGTAAATCTTTGACAAATCTTTTAAAGTCTCGTAGGCAGCCAAATCAATGCCTGCATAAGGGATGATTCCAAGTAAAGATGGAACCAATCCTCTATAAAATGCCCGAGGTCCCTCCTGTACCCAAATATCTTTTGATAGTTTTCGCAGATTAGGAACCTTTCCACCCTCACATGCATGAGTCTGTAATCGAGTTTTAACAAGATCCATGGGATAGATAGCAGTTTGTGCTACTGCAC
The DNA here is from genome assembly GCA_034376525.1 of Nicotiana benthamiana. Classification (NCBI taxonomy): domain Eukaryota; kingdom Viridiplantae; phylum Streptophyta; class Magnoliopsida; order Solanales; family Solanaceae; genus Nicotiana; species Nicotiana benthamiana. Next base: position 109,025,975 of record CM067325.1, read on the forward strand.
CTGCCATTCCACCCGCCACAAGACGACCAGAAGTTCCTATATCTCTTTGGTCTTGACCCTTGGCTTGACCAATAACATTTTTCAAGGTTTCATAAGCGTAAAACTTGATTGCACTTTCAGGTGCAACCTTCATCACATTTAACCCATTGCCACGGAAAAACCCCAATAAACGACCTTCCTTCCATATGCTTTTGACTGCAGGACCAATTGAAGCACGGGTAGTCTGCACTTGTAAAATGACCTTAAGGCGATCAAGAGGTGCTGTGGCAGTACGAGAAGCAGCTCCTGCAACTCCCCCTGCGATCAGGTATTTGGATGCATGAACATGCTTACTGATGCCTTCCGGAATGACTGCCTGTTCCCCAATATCTACAAGACATACCCTCTCCAAGTATTGGTAAATATTCTCAATTGTGGCCTCGTGTGGATAGAGTAGAAGAAAATCCCTCCATTCCTCAAAAGTGATAATTCCATTATTATCTTTATCCACGTGCTCCACAAAACGTGCAAGTTCATCATCATCTAATTCTATTCCTGCAAGAAAGAAACTGCCCTAGCTTATAAGAGGAAGACAACTAAAGAAATCAAGATGCGTATGGAGAACTCTTCTAGCCAGAAAAATAGATTCTGAAAGATGGGAATCACATAGCAAAATAACTGAGGAATACCAGAGGAGAAATTAGCATGTAGTTATTAAACGGATGAACCAATTTGTTATGCAAACCCTTTAACGGACCACCCCTTTATTGAGGAAGCATAAAACTGAAAAAAGATACTTGTCCCCTAGACAGAGAAAATAATGGACCAGGAGAGCGGAGTAACTTAATACATGATAGAGAAGCCAAAATATACTGAAAAGCTGTAAGCTTTGTGCCGGAACATTTACCAAGGCCAATCAGTAACATTAATTAAAGGACAAAGTATAAACAGCTTCATACACAAGGCTGCCAATGATAAAGCAAATTTTTTGAATCTGTTAGAAAAATGGACAGAAAAAGAAAAGATTATGACAGGAAGCACCGTCTTAAGGACTTAATTTTCAGGCACCTTACCAAATTTCTTGCACAAGAAATCTCTCAGTTTCCCAAAATTAATCGGGAAGCTCATACAAGGATAACAATTTGTTCTACCCTGCAAATTCAGGACTGATTAAGCTCGAATAGAAGCGCCATTTGCATTGAAAAAGTTTTTATAAATCAAACATTTTGTATGGTTTGGAAAAAAATATCCAAAAAAGCTTTTGAAGCAACAAAATTAATTTAAGCACAACAACCAGTTGCAATTAAGGTTCAATCGTTATTGGTATATTGACAGTAGTCCCATGTTTATCAAATGTCTTTTTAGTTGGTTTAGAGATTTGTAATTCAGTTTGGGACAAGCATGAGATTTAAAGAATCTCTAATATTTAAGAACACTCATCTTAAGAGACAAATTATTGGGCATTAGAGTGAAACTGGTCATATGAAGCCGAATGGATATGAAGCAAGGCCTATAGTTGTGTTGTTTTGTTCATTATTTTAAAAAACTAATCCAAACACAATTGGTTTGCCTGATGCTTACAGAAGTTGTTTCAAAAAACAAACCAGAAAACTATCCAAACACAATCCTTGACCTGATTATGCTGCCCCTAGCTCCATTACATAACTGCAATCTCATACTCATCTAAACCTAATTCTTTGTCGAGAGCAGGGGCGAGAAAAAGGATTTGAAAGAACTTGTTTCAAGGTACAGGTCTCCTCAACTATGAGTAACTTGTTGGGAACATCATGGCCATCTTAAACACCATATAGCTCATAACAATATGAATTTTGCATCATATCATCATCGGTGGCCAACTTAACAACAATATACTGTAACTCAGCATATGCGTTGACTATCTACTCTGCATATATTTCCAAATTTAAGAATTGAAAAAATTTCCTCGAAGACTATTCCATAAATGGACATATCTGAATCCAAATTAGCAACTAGAAAAATTGATTTAGGCACAGGCACCACAAAAGAAAGTGCAAGAGCATCATCAAAATCAGACTAACAGTTGCAAAGCAGAAGTAGCTGAATTGAAGATAAATCAGAAGCCATTTGAGCTTAGAGAAGCAAGCACCTCATGAATCATAATTATACTACTACTGTTCTTGAATACAGTTAAACATTAACATCTTTCTAATTTGAAAGCAAAAAACAACTAAAAAGCATAAAGCATCATTTTGCTGAGAAGTGATTTTACACAGATACTCATTTTACCTTGTTTCAACTGCATTCAAGTGTATCACAATGAGCCATGACAACTCAACTAAGAAGGGCTACCTTTTTTTTTTGATGAAGTAAGTGGAGATAGGAAGGGCTACTTATCCCACAAAAATGGAATAACAAGGATTATATTGGTAATCAAGTGATAAGGTACGACGAGTCAGACATACCAATATCTGCTTGATGCTATGCAGATAAGTTGCCCTCATATACATCACCAAGATACTTATTCCAAAACTAAAGGCTTAAGATATCATCTTGAAAGAGAAAGTGATGATACAAGTTAAAGAAAATGACACAAGGCGAGGAACTTATGACTTCACAAATCGCATCTACTGGATAAATGAATGATGAGATTCAATGTGGAGGAGAATAGATTGTGGCAGCCTCTGATTGCAACTATACAGATAGTCGAAGCTCAAATATGGTGCACGACAACAACTTAGTGAAACAACTCTCTTGTAAATTATGTGGTCCTTATGGAAGGAATAAACTAGGAGATACTATGAGAGAAAATCACTAGTTGATTTTTTTTTATGAAGTCACTTGTAGATTGCCGTGCAGATTTTAAACCATAGTTGCTTAAACACCTTTTTTGTGTGTGTCGATGTAATGACTTATTGAACTTCATAAAATTCTAAAACCCCTAGACATGTAATTTTGTAAAGCTATGATAGCACCCTTATGGGGCCCTCATACGGTTGTGATTAAAGTACTTTATTCATCAAAATACATCGGATAGGAGCAGGGTGGTCGAAGTGGAGGCTTGCTTCTGGGGTCCTGTGTGACAAGAAAATCCCACACAAACTCAAGGGGAAATTCTACAGAGCCGTGGTTAGACCTGCGATGTTGTATGGGGCAGAGTGCTGGCCCGTGAAGAACTCCCATGTTCAGAGAATGAAGGTTGCTGAGATGAGGATGCTTAGGTGGATGTGTGGGCACACCAGGCTAGATAAGATAAAGAATGAAGTTATTCGACAGAAGGTAGAGGTGGCCCCGGTGGACGAGAAGATGCGGGAAGCGAGGCTGAGGTGGTTCGGGCATGTTCGGAGGAGGGGTCCCGATGCCCCGGTGAGGAGCTGCGAGCGGCTGGAGATTGTTGGTGGTCGGCGGGGTAGAGGGAGGCCTAGGAAGCATTGGGGAGAGGTGATTAGGCAGGACATGACTAGTATGCAGGTTACCGAGGACTTGACCCTTGATAGGGGAGTCTGGAGGTCTAGAATCAGGGTTGCAGGCTAGGGGCTCTTAGAGTCCTTCGTTCGCCCCACCCGGGGTTGGGTGTAGGATAGTAGGGTTACCCGTAGATGACTAGTGTTTTAGCGTAGGTCCCCTCTTGTTGGTAATATGATAGTTGTCGCTTGTTATTGTCGCATGCGACGGTATTTATGTTTCTTATGTTTACATAATCATTTACGTTATTTCTGCAGGATTACTTATGCTTGGTTTTGTTATTGTGTTTTGTCTTGTCTTGGTTCCTAACTTTATCTTTGTTTTCCAATGCAGCTTTTCATTCTGTCCTATGCGCCGAGGGTCACTTGGAAGCAGCCTCTCTGCCCTTTTGGGTAGGGGTAAGGCTGTCTACATATTACCTTCCCCAGACCCACCTGGTGGGAGTATACTGGGTAGTTGTTGTTGTTGTTGTATTCATCAAAATACAAACAAATAACTGAGCAATGCCAAACCAGACTAGTGGATCAGCATCCTAAAGTTATTCAAAAGAAAAAATTCAAAAGCTTGAGTTTGTCTCAACCCTAAAGAGACTCTCAAGAATTAAGCCATTAATTTCATAACCAAATTCAGCAAAATTCCAAGAAGGGAACCAAAATCCAAGGCCCCAGAATCATCCGAAAAAAATACTAGAATTTCCAAAACAGGGAAAATTTACAAAGATGAGGAACTTATTAAACAGATGAATAACTTTGAGATGCAAGTTTATCATGAAATATTTTATTTTTCCGGTCTCAACAACTAGAATAGAGTGAGAAGACAATTGCATATAGCGATTGAAGCATGGGAGCATCATTTATACATCCAAGCATAGATACGCATAAGTTCTGTTCCCATATACAGATATCAATGCCTAATGTCACTATTCATACGTACCGACCTATTCGTTTACAGACACTGTTCACTGTACCTGTTTTGACACGAATAAAGTGCAAGGTGGACCAGTGTTTCAAAGGCGAAAAGCAAAACAAGCATTGAGGTTTTTCCGGGATTTACGCGCAAAGCGCAGATAAAGCACTGGCTATATTGAATAAGAGAAAAGTTGATAAGGAAAAATAAAATGAAACAAAACATATAAATATGTAACTCAAGAAAAACAATTATACGCATAAATAAAACAAAGGAATTTGAAAAAACTACAAAGTGGAATATTCATTAGTTAGTGTCTCCTCTTCATAACAAGGCCCATTAATGAGGCATGTGCGGTGCGCCTTAGCGCCTTTTAGTTGCACTAAAGTGCCGGCTACGCGAAGGGCTCAGCCTGTTTTACACTTAGTTTCAGAGCTTAAGCGCGATTCTAGCAAGCCTTTGACAACACTGAGGTGGACAGGAAAGATAAAATCCCTATATGCCTAATAATTTGTGAGGTTACGATGGATATAAGACGATGAGATCCCTCTATGAAGACTTGATATATCTTCTCATTGAGTGAGCTCTATACAGTGGTGCAACTAATGGGAGACGTGTTCGGATGTGCTATAGAGTTCGCAGAGAAAATGCCAAGAGTAGGCTTCTTAGCGGAAAATTTTGAGTACTGCAACAAGAGAAAGTTCTGCATAAGAGCTAGGTGAAAGGAAGCTTGTAGGTACACGAGGAAAGCTTCCTCTTTTGGGTGGTAAAATCTCTCGACAACTTTGTGATACTTGAGACTTGCATATCAATGACTAGTGTAACAAGTGCATAATTTGAGAAGGATTTTCCACGTAAAATCTTGGTTTCATTCATTTGTTTATTCTCATTAACTAACTTTGGTTATTTTTCCTGTGGGTATCTCTCGACCCAACAAGAGGTATCAGAACACTCTGATATTCCACAAACTTCCAACAAGTCCAGCTTGGCAGCTGATCACTTAACTTCAACTTGCGCAGCAAAGCCATTCAAGGTTCAAAAGCTTTCAAAAATGAATCCAATCAAACAATCAGGACTTATCGCACTAGTTCTAAGACATCAACAATACAAATTCTCATAAGATAGATTTTTGTATTCGTTTTATGAACCACAATAGACAGTTCTACATCCACACCACTTATCCTCCCAATAATCAAAATGCAACATCATAACTACTCTCTCCGTTTCATTTTATGTGTTAGTAAGAGATTTTTGAATATTGTGGTCTTAAACTAAAGATGTGTACAGTGCACCAAAATGCCTATTGAAACTTGTGATCTTAAACATGTCATAGTCCATGCTGGAATTAAAGAGTTACTAATTATAGGAAGCGCATTCTTTTTTAAACAAACTAAAATGCAAAGTAAGACACATAAACTGAAACAGAGGGAATATTAATCTATGAAACAGGAACTTAAAGGGCTTAAAAAGAATTGACAGTAAAGTACCAGCTTTTACAAGGGCATCCCACAGTTCTTCAGGCAAGATACAACCATTATGCTCCACATCTATAGCCTGAAAAATCCCATACAGTTCCATTTCTTTATCATCCATATATTTCCTAAACTCCTGATAATCCACCCGTCCATCCTTATTAGCATCACATGCTTTCAACAATTCTTTAGCAAACTTATATTCAGCTGGAATTTGCATAGCAGACAACCCCTTTTCGATTTTTACATAATCCAAGTAGCCCGCATTGTCCGAATCGAAAAAACTGAACAAACTTCTGATTCTTGACTCCCTTTCTTCTTTGGTCTCACCTAGTGCTGATAAAACATGGTCCATTGAGACCGGGCCGGACTTATTCACCGGGTTGCAACATCCGGGCCGGTCTTTTGTACACATTCCCGGAAAATTCACATGCTCTACGGCGGCCTTTCCAGCCACTGACATGCCCAAATATTGGTTCTGGGTTTCTTTACAGCATATGCAAAAAGATTGATTTTTTTTTATGGATCTTTTTTTATAGATCTAATAGGGAAAAGAACGCTAATTCGAAGAGAAGGATTGCTTACAGTGAGCAAAAGGAAATGGGTGTTATTGGAAGAAGGGAGAAGAAGAGAATATTTGTGGAGGATCTTCTTTGAGAGAGATCCGATTAATTGACCCGATTTGCTTGTAGTTAATATTCGGGTCAAATTTGAACTTTCTTTCTTATGTATAAAAAGGTTGTGCATCACGTGTTTATTCCTAATTAAATTAGATTATTATTACTTTTAGCTCACCCCAAAAATTACTTACATCTCATTATTAATTTAAGATTAAAATATATAATATTTTTCTTCTTCAAGTCAAACAAAAAAGGAAAAAATTTCAAATGGTCTAGTTCACGCGGATGCATAAATGGTCAATTTTAATTTTTCCAAAGACTCAAGAGTGTGGAAGGGGATGTGTTTCATACATATACGAGAAAATATGGAGTTTTCTTTATGCTTTCCTTTTCATGCCATAATTCACGAACTCAGTTTCAAAACTTTCTCACCAAAACAAATTATAAAAATAAAAAATGTTTTACCCATATTGCATCTTGGTGTTATCTATATTCCAAAAAATTGTATATGCATTTTATCTCATATTATGATCCAAAAGAAGACTTCGAATTTCTCAACTATAAAACTCCTAACATAAAATATTTTTTTAAAAAAAAGGAATTATAAGTTTTTATGGAAGTATATTAATTATTTGGAATTAGCAAAATACACTGATGAGAATTAACCGAATGTTTACCATGAGTCTGTACGCAAACCATCGACATTACATTGGAAAATTAAAACGTTAGGAGTACTAAAATATTACTAAGGAAAAAAAATAATTTTCTATTACACCCGTTGCACTTCTTCTCATGAACAATTTGTCTTTGAACCATATGAATTATGAAGAATTAGCTTGCCTTGACTCATAACAATTTATTTGGATGGTGTATTATATTGTATTATTATTTTAGATATAATGTTTGTTTTGATCGTTACTTAAATTTTATTGAAACGTACATTCAAAATTTGTCGTTACATAACTGCGAAAGGTGCCTCTTTATAGAATAACATATTTTGTGTGATGCGTTGTTACCTTACTTTTTTTCTATCATCTTGTCATTCCTTATTATTAAATAATTATATTTTTATTATTTACCTTACTTTTTAATATAATAATTCTACTTTATATTCTATTTTTTCTTAATAATATTACAAATTTATTTTTATTATTATTAATATGAAACATCATGAAACATCGATAAATAATATAATCTATTTAAATTTATATTTATTAGATAACATCATACAATATATTATAAAATGACCGAACAAGATTTACGGTTCTTGATAGGTCTGGAGTCGATAAGAAAATGCAGCAACTGTGGACCAATGGCAGGATTGCATATGGCGTACCACGTGCTAAACGATTTAGGTGTAATAAAGCCGATATGGTCGCAACTACTCGGTCCTAATTATTTGAGCTCTTATTGTCATTTTTCTTTTTTTTTTTTCTTTTTATATTGTGATTTTCCAACCAAGTTGCCCTAGTACTTTTGCAGTTTAAGAATACTAATCCCACAATAGAATTTGTAATTATGTTTGTCCCATATTTGATTATTGACTATTAATGGTTTAGGGATAAATTATATCAAACGATAGTAGTAGTTATACAATATAGAAAGTGAAATAATTAATCCTATGAGATAATCCAACCATGATATATTCTTTTTCATCCCACAATTGAAACAAACAACCCCTTACAGCTTGTTTAGATGGCTATTATGTATTGTTCCATAATGTATTGTATCATACTGTATTGTATTATATTATATAATATTATTTTGATGTATACGATGTTGTTAATAAACTGTATTTGTAAAACAATTATGGAAATATAAATTAATATAAACAGAAATTATGATAAATAGAAATGACATAAAACAAAATGATCATAAACAATTCGAGCCCACTTAATTCACAGTATCTCCTTAAGGAATTTAATCTCCTTATAGCACCCAAGGTTATGGATTATTTCCTCCCAGGATAGAACGAATTACACACTGGTGTAGTGGTACTCCAAACGCCAGTGTTTCAGCGAACACAAAGATCAGTAGAAAATCACACTTACTTTTTGCTTTGTTTGTATGCTAAATGTATGCAGAAGAAGGAGAGAAAACTCAGAAATTTGTAGTGAAATTCTGAGCAGAATAGTGTTGTATTTATAGCCAAATTTTGGGCTGGAATCTGAAGAGCTGCAACTCTTCTGAATGGTTATTTCTGCAAAACTGCCACAACATAAATGCCATTACATAAATGGCTATTAACACAACAATAAAGAGGAAAGATAAAGAGGAAAAATTGATGGGTAGTTAATATTTTACTATTAACAAATAAATTTGGTCCAAAAAGTTAATCAATCGATCAATCATTTGACCAAATCCAAATCTGAATCCGGAGCCGGAGCCGTAGCCGAAGCCGAGCAGTGACGACGACGACGGCGCGAGGCCTGCTTTCTTCTCAACTGTTTAAGAGATAGAAGAAGAGCAATTGCTTATAAACCCATAAAAAATCTCTTCCTCTTCCAATCTGGGACAATGTCCATATGCCATGGGAGGGAAACTTGAAATTTCACTCAAAAATTTCATTTTCCTCCATTTTCCATTCACCCTCTTTTAAGTGTTTAATTTATTAATTAAATACATAAACCAATAATCCCCCACATGAATGGGAATGGATATATCGCGGAAGTATGCATGAAAAACTGTGTGATTCGCAAGCAATGATTAATTGTATCTGGATAAGTAGGTAGCCCTTTAAACTTTCCGTAGTGAACTTATGTCGGATATACTCGATCAATCGGTAGATTAAATATCTTTGAACCGTCAAACTTTGGTGTATACCTAGACAACCACAAGTCACACAACCAACCCTTAACCGTCTTTGGTTCTCATTATTGTGATCGTTTCAGCCATGAACACCGCCTGGTTTCATTAGTGCGTAGAGAACTGGCCTTACAAAATTCTCCTTGAAGCGGCTAACACTTCACACTTACATAGGTGACTCCTAAATGTGTCATCCCGTAGATACACTATTTGATATACCTTATATCAAATTTAGAAATTATTAAAAAGCCTTAATGCTTTATCCTTTGTACTGAACATTGTCTCATCACGAGAATGGACCAAAAGTTTAGTTGACAATGTTGAACCGTCATAAATGACTTTGTTTGATCTCCTTGAACCTAGATCTTGGGATCTCCAGTCTTCTAGGTAGAGTTACCGCCACAATGACTTATTCTCGGCCACAGTCCCATTCCCCTAGATGACTTCTCAACTACCTCTCTAATTAGGTCTTTTGTAAGTGGATCCGACACATTATCACTTGACTTTACATAGTCAATCGTGATAGTTCTTCTAGAGAGTAATTATCCAACGGTTTTATGTCTTCGTCGTATAGGACAAGATTTACCGTTATACATAACGCTCCCAGCCTTTCAATTGTCGCTTGACTATCACAATGTTGGTGCCAGCGTTTTGGGCAAAAATGAAATATCTTCCTAAGAAATTCCGGAGCCATTCATCTTCTTCACCGGCTTTATCCAAGGCTATGAACTCAGCCTCCATAATAGAGCGGGTAATACAAGTTTGTTTGGACGACTTTCAAGATATCGCTACTCCACCAATAGTGAACACATATCCACTTGTGGACTTAGAATCATTTGATCTGGTGATCCAATTTGCATCACAACATCCCTCAATGACTGCAGGATATTTAGTGTAGTGCAAAGTAAAGTCCTGGATATGCACTAAATACCCCAAAACTCATTTCATGGCCATCCAATGAGATTGACCTAGACTGCTCGTATATTGACTAAATTTACTTATTGCACAAGCTATATCTGGTCGTGTACAATTCATGATGTACATTAAGCATCCCAACACACGAGCATAATCCAATTGTAATATGCTTTGGCCTTTGTTCTTTGCTAATGCAAGATTCATGTCAATTGGATTCTTTTCAACTTTTAAGCCCAAGTGCTTGAATTTTTCAAGTACTGTCTTAATATAATGAGATTGTGACAATGCCAGACCTTGAGAAGACTTATGGATCTTAATTCCCAGAATTAAATCAGCAACTTCCAAGTCTTTCATATCAAACTTGCTAGTTAGCATACGCTTAGTAGCATTTATGTTGGCAATATTATTACTCATTATGAGCATATCATCCACATATAAGCAAACAATTACTATGTGATTTGGATCATTTCTAATGTACACACATTTATCACATTCATTTATCTTAACCCCATTTGACAATAATTGTTTGGGTGCTTGTTTTAGTCAGTAAAAGGGCTTAACAAGTCTACAGACCATCTTTTCTTTACCTGGAACAACAAACCCTTCAGGTTTTTCCATGTAAATTTCTTCCTCCAACTCTCTATTTAATAAGGCCGTATTCACATCCATTTGATGAATTTCAAGACCATAAACTACAGCTAACGCTAGCAACGTTCGAATGGACGTAATTCTTGTAACTGGAGAGTATGTATCAAAATAGTCAAGACCTTCTTTTTGTCTATACCCTTTGACCAAAAGTCTTGCCTTATATTTGTCAATAGTGACATCATCTCTCATTTTCCTCTTAAAGATCCATTTAGAACCCAACAGTTTATTTCTAGGAGGAAGATCAACTAATTCCCATGTATGGTTGTTCAGTATGGACTCAAATTCACTATTGACTGCCTCTTTCCATAACAATAATTTCGAAGAAGACATAGCTTCTTTAAATGTTTGAGGCTCATTTTTCAATAAGAAAGTCACAAAATCTGGTCCAAATGAAGTAGACGTTCTTTGACGTTTACTACGTCTTGGATCATCCTGGTTAAGTGTACTTTCTTTTGTTTCTTCCCGAGGTAGTTTAGATCCTTCACCAATTGAAGACGATTGCACGCACGTCCCAAATGACATGAAGGTGCTACAGCAAATTTCGTAAATCCGTTCCGACCCTCGGATCAAAATTCACTATCGGGCCGAAAACTTCAAAATTCTAACTTCCAACATTTCTAGCCTAAATGAGCTACGAACATCCAAAATATATTCCGAACACGCTCCCAACCCGAAATCACCTAACAGAGCTAATGGAACCATCGTATTTCCATTCCGAGGTCGTCTTGACACTGTTCTGATTACGGACCTTTTTTCCAACATTTAAGCTCTCATATAGGGACTAAGTGTCCTAAGCACTCCGAATTCTATTACCAAACATCCCGAAAAAACAAAATAGCTGAAATGAACTTAGGGGAAGCAGTTAATGGGGGAACATGGCATAAATTCCAAAGTCGACCGGCCGGGTCGTCACATCCTCCTACACTTAAACGTTTGTTCGTCCTCAAACGAGCATAGAGAACATACCTGAAGTAGCAAAAAGGTAAGGGTATCGACTGCGAATATCCCGCTTGGTCTCCCAAGTCGCCTCCTTGGCCGGCAGACCCCGCCACTGCACCTTTACTGAAGTTATATCCTTTGACCTGAGCTTTCAAACCTGCATATCCAATATTGCCACTGGCTCCTCAACATAAGACAAGTCATTGTCCAACTGGACTGAAGTGAACTCCAACACATGAGACGGGTCACCTTGATACCTACGAAGCATCGAAACATGAAATACTGGATGAACCCCGGGCATACTGGAAGGTAAAGCAAGCTCATAAGCAATCTTCCCAACCTGCTTCAAAATCTCAAATGGACTAATGTACCTCGGGCTCAACTTTCCTTTCTTTCAAAACCTCATGAAGCCTTTCATAGGCGAGACCCAAAGCAAAACCCGCTCACCAACCATATATGAAACATCACGAACCTTCCGGTCCGCATAACTCTTCTGTCTGGACTGGGCCGCACGCAGTCTATCCTAAGTCACCTTAACCTTCTCAACCGCATCCTGAGTCAAATCAGTGCCCAATAACCTGGCCTCGCCTGGATTGAACCAACCCACCGGGGATCTGCATCTTCTACCATATAAGGCCTCATAAGGCGCCATCTGAATACTGGACCGATAATTGTTGTTGTATGCAAACTCAGCCAATGGAAAGAACTGATCCAAGACCCTCTAAACTCAATCGCGCATGCACGGAGAATATCCTCAAGAATCTAAATAGTGCGCTTGGACTGTCCGTCCATCGGAGGGTGAAAAGTTGTACTCATGGTCACCTGAGTACCCAAATCATGTTGTACGGCTCTCCAGAACCGTGATGTAAACACTGAACCTCTGTCTGAGATGATAGAAACTAGAATGCCATGCAGACGAACAATCTCCCTATATAAATCCCTGCTAACCGCTCCGCTGAAAAAGAAATGCACACTGAAATGAAATGAGCGGACTTGGTCAGCTGATCCACAAAAACCCAAATAGAATCAAACTTCCTCGCCGTCAGAGGGAGACCAGTCACAAAATCCATGGTGATATTCTCCCATTTCCACTCCGGAATCTCCATCTGCTGGAGTAACCCTCCCGGTCTCTGATGCTCAGCCTTCACCTGCTGACAGTTGAGGCATCTAGCTACAAACTCTACTATGTCCTTCTTCATCCACCTCCACCAGTAATGCTGTCTCAGATTCTGATACATCTTCGCGGCAACTGGATGGATGGAATACCGCGAGCTATGAGCCTCGGTCAATATCAACTCCCGAATATCATCAACATCGGGCACACAAATATGACTCTGCATCCTCAGTACCCCGTCATCTCTAATAGTCACATCCTTAGCATCGCCAAGCTGAACTGTGTCCCTGAGGACAAGCAAATGAGGATCATCATACTGTCGCTCCCTGATACGATCAAACAATGAAGACCGAGAAACCACACAGGCTAGAACCCGACTGGGCTCCGAAAGGTCCAATCTCATGAACTGACTGGCTAAAGCCTGAACATCCATCGCCAGGGGTCTCTCTGAAGCTAGTAAATATGCCAAACTCCCCAAACTCTCCGCCCGGCAACTCAAGGCATCGGCTACCACATTGGCCTTGCCCGGGTGATAAAGAATTGTAATATCATAATCCTTTAGTAGCTCCAACCATCTCCTATGGCGCAGTTCAGATCCTTTTGCTTGAACAAATGCTGCAAACTCCGATAATCCGTATAAATCTCACAAGGCACACCATACAAATAATGACGCCATATATTTAAGGCATGAACAATAGTAGCTAACTCAAGGTCATGGACATGATAGTTCTCTTCATGTACCTTCAACTGTCTGGACGCGTAGGCAATCACCCTACCATCCTGCATCAATATCGCTCCAAGTCCAACTCGTGAGGCGTCACAATAAACCGTATGGGAACCCAAACTGGTAGTCAAAATCAGAATAGGGGCTGAAGCCAAAGCCGTCTTGAGCTTTTGGAAGCTCGCCTCACACTCTTCTGACCACTGAAATGGAGCACCCTTCTGGGTTAATCTAGTCATAGGGGCTGCAATTGACGAGAACCCATCCACAAAACAACGGTAATACCCCGCCATGCCAAGAAAACTGCGGATCTCTGTAGCTGAGGAGGGCCTGGGCCAACTCTGCACGGCCTCCACCTTCTTTGGATCTACCCCAAATGCCCTCACTCGATACTACGTGGCCTAGAAATGCCACGGAACTCAACCAAAACTCACATTTTGAAAACTATGCATATAATTTCTTTTCTCTCAGGGTCCGAAGCACTTTCCTCAGGTGCTGTTCATGATCTTCCCGTCTCCGAGAGTATACACGAATATCATCTATGAAAACAATGACAAAAGGGTTAAGGAAGGGCCTGAATACACTGTGCATCAAATGCATAAAAGCTGCTGGGGCATTGGTCAGCCCAAATGACATGACAAGGAACTCGTAAAGACCATACTGAGTCCTTAAGGCAGTTTTCGGGATATTCGGCTCCCGAATATTTAGCTGGTGATAACCTGAGAGCAAATCAATCTTGGAAAACACTTGTGCACCCTGAAGCTGGTCAAACAGATTATCAATACGAGGCAAAGGATACCGGTACTTCATTGTAACTTTGTTCAACTGACAATAATCGATACACATGCGCATAGAACCATCATTTTTTCTTCACAAACAATATAGGAGCACCCCATGGGTGAAACACTGGTTGAATAAAACCCTTATCAAGCAATTCCTGTAACTGATCCTTCAACTCCTTCAACTCAAGAGGAGCCATACGGTATAGAGGATTAGATATGGTTTGAGTGCCCGGCAATAAATCAATACCAAAATCAATGTCCCGGTCGTTCGGTATGCCTGGAAGATCAGCTGGGAACACATCGGGGAAATCTCGTACTACTGGAAGAGAGTCAACAAAAAGGGTATCAGCATTGACATCTCTCACATAGGCTAAATACGCGGAACACCCCTTCTCAACCATACGTTGAGCTTTATGAAAAGATATAACTATGCTGGGAGTGTGATCAAAAGTACCACTCCACTCAATACGAGGAATACCTGGCGTAGCCAGTGTTACGGTCTTAGCGTGACAATCAAGAATAGAATAATGGGGCGACAACCAATCCACGCCCAAGATAATATCAAAATCGACCATATCAAGTAATAAAAGATCTGCCCTGGTCTCAAAACCACGAATAATAACCAAACATGACCGATACACACGGTCCACAACAAGAGAATCTCCCACGGGAGTGGAAACATAAATAGGAGAGCTCAAGGTCTCTCGGACTGTACCCAAATGCGGAGCAAAATAAGATAACACATAAGAATAAGTAGAGCATAGATTGAATAGAATCGATGCCTCTTTGTGACTAACCAAAATAATACCTATGATGACAGAATCGGAGGTGACAGCCTCGACACGATCAGGAATAGCATAAAATATGGCCCGAACCCTACCTCGAGGGTGACCTATATCTCCCCAATCCCTGCCCCTAGCTTTCTGGGCAGGTGGGGTGGCAGCTGGAGCTGGAACAATGGCCCGGGAATCCCGCTGGGTACGCTGCTGCTGAGGATGTTGTAGAGGTGCACTCCTCCCGAGCCTAGGGCAATCCTTCACTATATGGCGAGTATCCCCGCACTTATAACAAGCTCTAGGAGGGCGCGGTGGCTGTGACTGACTTGACCCACCCCTACTAGACTGTTCTCTGGAAGTACCCTGCGCAGGAGGCGCACTAGAAACCGGGGGTGCATAATAAGGCTCCTGAGATCTGGGAGGAGCTGGAGTACTGCTGGGTGAAGGAAGAGCTGAGTGAACTAGGCGACCCGTATAGCCCCGACCATGACGTCCTTCTCCTGAAGTACGGGTACCAAAAAAATGAACAGACTCTCGAAACCTCTTGGCATATCTCTCCTCTCGCTCCCTGGCATGCATACCCTCTATCCTCCTGGCTATTCTCACCACCTGTTGATAGGGTATATCCATCTCCAACTCTCGCGCCATGCCAGGCCTGATGGAAGGAATGAGACCCTCGATACACCTGCGAACGCTCTCACGAATAGTAGCCACCAAAGTAGGTGCATGCCTGGCCAACCTGGTATAAAAGATGGCATACTCAGAGACAGTCATAGGGCCCTGGCGCAAGTGCTCAAACTCCGCGCGCCATGCATTGCGGAGGCTCTGGGGAACAAACTCCCTCTGAAACATAACTGAAAACCGAATCCAAGTCATGGAGGCAGCCTCATCCGGACTGTCCAGCTCAAAGGTGCGTTACCAATTATAGGTGGCTCCCCGAAGCTCGAAAGCTGCAAAAGAAACCCCACTCGAAGTAGTGATATCCATGGTACGAAAGATGCGATGACAGTCCTCCAAAAACCTCAAGGCATCATCTATAGCTAATCCGCTGAAAATAGGAGGGTCATACTTCTTGAACCGCTCCAATCTACGATGCTCATCCTCCGAAGTAGGTGCCCCATACTCGGGCTGAGCTGGTACTGCAGGCTGGGTAGGAATAGCATCTGGAATGTGAGTCGATTGGTGTCACGACCATAGTTCACCAATCATTAACCTTTCATGATGGCACCAAGTCTTCGTGACTAGGTACGCCTGACGCATTACGAAAATTCAACAATCTTTGCGGAAACAAGAAATAAAACATAAATAGCATAAGATAATGTATAGAGTGTCGCCTGGCACATACATGTCGACTCAAAATTAACGTAAGCAACCTCCAAGACCCGGAAACCTACAAGCAACACAGGCTAAGCGTAAACATATTACAATGCTCTAACATCCCGAAGTGTCTATACCAAATGAGTATATGAAGGAAACTATCAACTAAAGGTAGAATAGAAGAAGGCTTTTCAGCTCTCCAGAAGCGGCAGGTGCATACCTCAAGCCTCCAAAGTAGCTCTGAATCCCTAATAGCGCGCCGGACCAGAAGTACCTGGATCTGCACAACAAAAGTGTGCAGAATAGTAGCATGAGTACACCACGACGGTACTCAATAAGTGCCAAGCCTAACCTCGATGGAGTAGTGACGAGGAAGGTCGAGGCCCTTACTGATTATAAACATAAGAATAAATATGAAATGAAATAGCAGTAGGAAATACGTAAATCTGGAATATCTAACAAACAATAAGAAGAACGGAATAGACTATGTTACAATTCTACAACACAAGAACAACCGTTACAGGCTATTTATCATCAGGGATCTCCAAGTATCCCGAGATCTCCCAGTATCCTCTTCATATAAGCAAGGGATCTCCAAGTATCCCGATGATCTCCCAGTATCCTCATCACATAAGCAAGGGATCTCCAAGTATCCCGAGGATCTCTTAGGTTCTATAACACATGAAGGGGCATTTGACCTCCGATTTGGGATATTTTTACATGGTTAGACTCGTGAGAGTACGAGGTTTCTGAACACATAAAAAGTTATTTGATTCCAAGACATTGGCCTAAGGGGTATTTTGGTCATTTCACCTATTTTCGTGCCATATCTTTAATTTTAACAGTGTAATTAGCTACTTGCGATGTTATTTACGATATGTAATTGGTTTGAATAGATTTGGGCCACTCGGAGTCGGATACTCGTGGCAAGGGCATTATTTCTTAGCGGTTTTTTACCAATTCGAGGTAAGTGGCTTGCCTAACTTTGTGGGGGGGACCTTTCCCCTTAGGATATCCTTGTCATTGTTAAAATTCCTTGTGCGCGAGGTGACGAGCCTACACTTGTGCTAGTTGTTGAAAATTCACCTTACTTGGCTTATTTAGATTGTGTTTCTTCACATATTCAATTGTTAAAAATGAAACTTCACTTATTTGACTTACGAAAAGCATGTTAGTAACTTATTTGATCAATTTGACTAAATGGTAATATTTGTTTTCTCTTGTAAATGTTAGCAGCTTATTTGCCTTATTTGGTTTAATTGCAATATTTGTCCTTCTTGTGAAGCATGTTAGATTCTCGATTTTATTTGTTGTTTGCATTTCGCTTCAGTACCGTTAAATATTGGTTTGTTGTAATGTATTTACTATTGGGACTATGGGGCGGCATCCTGGGAGCTCCCCCTGTTTGTATTTTGGTTTCGAGGTTTGGAAGTGCGGGATACCAAGAGATCCCTGACACTGGATTATATGACTGGCGGATACTAAGAGATCCCCAGCGCAAAATTTATTTCTGGCGGATACTAAGAGATCCCCAGGGCAGGACTGATTTACTGGAGGATACTAAGAGATCCTCGGGATACTTGGAGATCCCTTGCGTATGTGATGAGGATACTGGGAGATCATCGGGATACTTGGAGATCCCTTGCTTATATGAAGAGGATACTGGTAGATCCTCGGAATACTTGGAGATCCCTAATGATAAATAGCCTGTAACGGTTGTTCTTGTGTTGTAGAATTGTAACATAGTCTATTCCGTTCTTCTTATTGTTTGTTAGATATTCCAGATTTACGTATTTCCCATTGCTATTTCATTTCATATTTATTCTTATATTTATCTCAGTAAGGGCCTCGACCTTCCTCCTCACTACTCCATCGAGGTTAAGCTTGGCACTTACTGAGTACCGCTGTGGTGTACTCATGCTACTCTTCTGCACACTTTAGTTGTGCAGATCCAGGTACTTCTGGTCCGGCGCGCTATTAGGGATTCAGAGCTACTTTGGAGGCTTGAGGTATGCATCTGCCGCGTCCGCAGAGCCGAAAAGCCTTCTTCTATTCTACCTTTAGTTGATAGTTTCTTTCATATACTCATTTGGTATAGACACTTGGGGATGTTTGAGCATTGTAATATGTTTACGCTTAGCCTGTGTAGCCCGTGTGTTTCTGGGTCTTGGAGGTTGCTTACGTTAATTTTGAGTCGACATGTATGTGCTAGGCGGCAGTCTATACATTATCTTATGCTATTTATGTTTTATTTCTTGTTTCCGCAAAGATTGTTGAATTTCCGTAATGTGTCAGGCTTACATAGTCGCGAAGACTTGGTGCCATTATGAAAGGTTCATGATTGGTGAACTAGGGTCGTGACACCAATCGACTCACATTCCTTTTTATACGGATATATATTTTCAAAGAATTCTGCAATATCTGATTCTATAACCCTATTATTATGAATGTCGGGATTTTCTGATTTATGAACCAGAAATCGATATGCTTTACTATTAGTTGCATATCCTATGAAGACACAATCAACAGTTTTTGGTCCTATTTTTACCCTTTTGGGTTTAGGAACTTGCAGTTTGTCCAAACACCCCCATCACTTTAAAATAATTCAAGTTGGGCTTCCTTCCTTTCCATTTCTCATATGGAATTGATTGTGTTTTGCTATGGGGTACTCGATTTAGTATTCGGCTAGCCGTAAGAACGGCTTCCCCCCACAAGTTATGTGGCAAAATAGAACTTATCAATAATGCGTTCATCATCTCCTTTAATGACTGATTCTTTCTTTTTGAAATCCCATCGGATTGGGGCGTGTAAGGGGCCATTGTTTGATGAATAATTCCATATTCTAAACATATTTGTTCAAAAAGAGATTCATATTCACCACCCTTATCACTTCTTATCATTTTAAATTTCTTGTTAAGTTGTGTTTCAACTTCGTTTTTGTATTGTTTGAATGCGTCTATTGCTTCATCTTTACTATTAAGTTAGTAAACATAGCAATATCTAGTACTATCGTCAATAAAGTTAGGAAATACTTCTTTCCACCGTGAGATAGTATTGACTTCATATCACAAATATCTGCGTGAATTAAGTCTAATGGATTTGAATTCCTTTCAACTGACTTATAAGGATGTTTAACATACTTGGATTCCACACATATTTGATATTTTGATTTGTCACATTTAAATTTCGGCAATACTTCGAAATTAATTATTTTTCGTAAGGTTTTATAATTAACATAACCCAAACGTATATGCCATAATTACGGACTCTTTTTTCAGCAGCTCTTTTGTCCTCTTCAATTCTGAATCTAACAATGAGATCTTCAAGGGACATCTCCTTGCGTTTGTGTTTCAAGTAGTTTTTGAAGTCCTTCCACAAAAGAGGAAACTTCTCAATCATTGTTGCTACTTGGAATGCTTCATTGATGACAAGACCTTCAATGAAATTTCCGTTAGTAAGAATACTAAGATTACTACATTCAACATCAATATTAATTTGATTCATACCTTCAGCAAGGAGATCGTGAATAATCACTTGCAGTTCTTGGACTTGAGTAATAACAGATTTGCTATCTACCATTTTGTATTCCAAAATATTTGCACCCACAAACTTTTTTAATCCGGCATCTTCAGTTTTATACCTCCTTTCAAGCGTAGTCCACAGTTCTTTTGACGTTTCCACGCCACTGTAGACATTATACGAAGCATCCTCCAACCCACTAAAAATATAATTCTTGCACAAGAAATCTGAATACTTCCACGCCTCAGTTACAAGCAAGCGTTCATTTTCAGGAGTATCATCAGCCAGCAGAGGAACATCTTTCTTGATGAACCTCTGAAGACTTAAGGTAGTCAAATTGAAGAACATCTTTTGCTGCCAGCGCTCCGCCGGTGCCAATGTTACCGGTGTTTGGCTCGTTGATGCATTCGTTGTCACCATTGGAACAGCTTGGTTCTCATTCTCATTAGTCATTTCTGTAAAAGAATGACACCAATGTTAAAATCACTTAGATTTTAATAGAGTACAAACCACAAAGGTTTTACTCTCCAGAAAACAATAATAAAATCCGCCAGAAATATAATTTAAATTCCTTAAGTTTGTAAATAAATTGTATTTGTAAAATAATTACGGAGATATAAATTAATATAAATAAAAATTATGATAAACAGAAATGACATAAAATAAAATGATCATAAACAATTCGAGCCCACTAAATTCACAGTGTATCCTGAAGGAATTTAATCCCCTTCTAGCACCCAAGGTTATGGATTATTTCCTCCTATGATAGAATGAATTACACACTGGTGTAGTGGTACTCCAAACACCAGTGTTTAAGCAAACACAAAGATCAGTAGCAAATTACACTTACTTTTTGCTTTGTTTGTATGCTAAAAGTATGCAGAAGAATGGGAGAAAACTCATAATTTTGCTATTGATGATAGTACTAGATATTGGTATGTTTACTTACTTAGTAGTAAAGATGAAGCAATAGACGCATTCAAGCAATACAAAAATGAAGTTGAAACACAACTTAACAAGAAAATCAAAATGATAAGACGTGATAGGGGTGGTGAACATGAATCTCCTTTTCAACAATATGTTTAGAATATGGAATTATTCATCAAACAACGGCCCCTTACACGCCCCAATCCAATTGGATTGTAGAAAGAAAGAATCTTTCATTAAAGGATATGATGAACGCATTGTTGATAAGTTCTTGTTTGCCACAGAACTTGTGGGGGGAATCCGTTCATACGGATAGCCGAATACTAAATCGAGTACCCCGTAGCAAAACACAATCAATTCCATATGAAAAATGGAAAGGAAGGAAGCACAACTTGACTTATTTTAAAGTGTGGGGGTGTTTGGCAAAAGTGCAAGTTCCTAAACCCAAAAGGGTAAAAATAGGACCAAAAATTATTGATTGTGTCTTCATAGGATATGCAACTAATAGTAAAACATATCGATTTTTGGTTCATAAATCAGAAAATTCCGACATTCATAATAATACGGTAATAGAATCAGATAGTGCTGAATTCTTTGAAAATATATATCCGTATAAAAAGAAATGTCAGTCGATTGGTGAAGGATCTAAATGACCTCGTGAAGAAACAAAAGAAAGTACACTTAACCAGGATGATCCAAGACGTAGTAAACATCAAAGAACGTCTACTTCATTTGGACAAGATTTTGCGACTTTCTTATTGGAAAATAAGCCTCAACATTTAAAGAAGCTATGTCTTCTTTGGAATCATTGTTATGGAAAGAGGCAGTCAATAGTGAAATTGAATCCATACTGAACAACCGTACATGGGAATTGGTTGATCTTCCTCCTGGAAATAAACCGTTGGGTTCTAAATGGATCTTCAAGAGGAAAATGAAAGATGATGGCACTATTGACAAATATAAGGCAAGAATTGTGGTCAAAGGGTATAGACAAAAATAAGGTCTTGACTATTTTGATACATACTCTCCAGTTACAAGAATTGCGTCCATACGAACGTTGGTAGCGTCAGCTGCAGTTTATGGTCTTGAAATTCATCAAATAGATGTGAAGACGGCCTTTTTAATTGGAGAGTTGGAGGAAGAAATTTACATGGAACAACCTGAAGGGTTTGTGGTTCCATGTAATGAAAAGAAGGACTGTAGACTTGTTAAGTCCCTTTACGGACTAAAACAAGCACCCAAACAATGGCATGCGAAATTTGACCAAACAATGTTGTCAAATGGGTTTAAGATAAATAATGTGATAAATGTGTGTACATTGAAAATGCTCGTCTACATATTACCCTCCCCAGACCCCACTTTGTGGGACATTACTGGGTAGTTGTTGTTGTTGTTGTTGTTGTTGTTGTTGAATGTGATAAATGTGTGTACATTGAAAATGCTCCAAATCATATAGTCATTGTTTGCTTATATGTGGATGATATGCTCATAATGAGTAACGACGTTGCCAACATAAATGCTCCTAAGCGTATGCGAACTAGCAAGTTTGATATGAAAGACTTAGGAGTTAATTCTGGGAATTAAGATCCATAAGACTTCTCAAGGTCTAGCATTGTCACAATCTCATTATATTAAGACAGTACTTGAAAAATTCAAGCACTTGGGCTTTAAAGTTGCAAAGACTCCAATTGACATGAATCTTACATTACTAAACAACAAAGGCCAAAGCATATCGCAATTGGATTATGCTCGTGTGTTAGGATGCTTAATGTACATCATAAATTGTACACGACCAGATATAGCTTGTGTTATAAGTAAATTAAGTCGACATACGAGCAATCCAGGTCAATCTCATCGGATGGCCATGAAATGAGTTTTGGGGTATTTAGTAGATACACAAGACTTTGCTTTGCACTACAGTAAATATCTTGCAGTCATTGAGGGATACTGTGATGCAAATTGGATCACCAGATCAATTGATTCTAAGTCCACAAGTAGATATGTGTTCACTATTCGTGGAGGAGCGGTATATTGGAAGTCGTCCAAACAATTTTGTATTGCCCGCTCTACAATTGAGGCTGAGTTCATAGCCTTGGATAAAGCCGGTGAAGAAGCTCAATGGCTCCGAAATTTCTTGGAAGATATTTTATTTTGGCCCAAACTGTTGGCACCAATATGCATACATTGTGATAGTCAAGCGGAAATTGGAAGGTCTATGAGCGTTATGTATAACGGTAAATCTCGTCATACACGACGAAGACATAAAACCGTTAGACAATTACTCTCTAGAGGAATTATCACGATTGACTATGTAAAGTCAAGTGATAATGTGTCAGATCCACTTACAAAAGGCCTAACTAGAAAGATAGTTGAGAAGTCATCAATGGAAATAGGATTGTGGCCGAGAACAAGTCATAATGGCGGTAACTCTACCTAGAAGACTGGAGATCCCAAGATCTAGGTTCAAGGAGATCAAACAAAAACATTTATGACGGTTCAACATTGTGAACGAAACTTTTAGTCCATTCTCGTGATGAGATAATGTTCAGTTCAAAGGATAAAGCATTAAGGCTTTTTAGTGATTTCTAAATTTGATACGGGGTATATCAAATAGTGTGTCTACAGGATGATACGTTTAGGAATCGCCTATGTAAGTGTGAAGTGTTAGCCGATTCAAGGAGAATTTTGTAAGGCCAGTTCTGTACGCACTTATGAAACCAGGAGGTGTTCATGGCTGAAACGAACACAACAATAAGAGTCAAAGACGGTTAAGGGTTGGTTGTGTGACTTGTGGTTGTCAGGTATACACCAAAGTTCGACGGTTCAAAGATATCAAATCTACCGATTGATCGAGTATATCCGACATAAGTTCACTACGGAAAGTTTAAAGGAAAACCTACTTATCCAGATGCAATTAATCCTTGCTTGTGAATCATATAGTTTAATAACAAGCATAGGGAATTTATTACATTTTTGTATTTTTATTATTGTATTATGGAGAGTAAAACCTTTGTGGTTTTGTACTCTATTAAATCTACGTGATTTTAGCGTTGGTGTCATTATTTTACAGAAATGACTAATGAGAATGAGAACCAAGCTGTTCCAATGGTGACAGCCAATGCGTCAATGAGCCGAACACCAGCAGCATTGGCACTAGCGGAGAAACCCGAAAAATTTTTCGGGATTGATTTCAAGCGCTAGCAGCAAAAGATGTTCTTCTATTTGACTACCTTAAGTCTTCAGAAGTTCATCAAGAAAGATGTTCCTGTGCAGGCCGATGATACTCTTGATAATGAACGCTTGCCCGTGACTGAGGCGTGGAAGCATTTATATTTCTTGTGCGAGAATTACAGTCTTAGCGGGTTGGAGGATGCTTTGTATAATGTCTACAGTGGCGTGAAAACGTCAAAAGATCTGTGGACTACGCTTGAAAGGAAGTATAAAACTGAAGATGCCGAGTTAAAAAAGTCTGTGGCTGCTAGGGATGGCAACTGGGGCAGGGCGGGGCAGGGCGGGGCAGGATAGGGCAAAATATTATTTTTGCTAAATTTCAATGGGGCAGGGTAGGGCAGGGCACATTAGCCCATATCATCATGTAAACAGGCCCAAAGCGTCAAATACTCACATTAGCCCATACTCAGATTTTGAAAACTTTACTGGATTAATTTGACTTACGTATATATTAGTGAATGAAGAAGAATACTAAAGCAGCAATTATAAAGTTAATTGACAGAGAAACATCCCATCAAAATTTAGAATTTGAATTATTGAAAATTAAAGAATATATGTAAATATATAATGACGTCAAACATGTTAGAAGTTTCCTTCTATAAAAAGAGTCACATACAACATAACATTGATAAAAATTATATTCTAATTTAATCAATATGCATAAACAACTAAATAATATTTTAAATGTTTCAATAGAAAGTTGAAAATGTAAAAGAAATTAAAAGCATATTCTAAAATGAAAAAATAAGAGAAAAAAATAAAAGAGAGCTAAACGGGGCAGGGCTTAATAGGGCGGGGCGGGGCAGGGAAATTTTTTTAAAAAGGCCAAATGGGGCAGGGCAGGGCGGGTCAAAATATTAGCGGGTCAAGCCTTGCCCTGCCCCACCCCCGCCCCGCCCTGCCCCAATTGCCATCCCTAGTGGCTGCAAAGTTTTTGGGCTATAAAATGGTAGATAGCAAATCTGTTGTTACTCAAGTCGAAGAACTGCAAGTGATTATTCACAGTCTCCTTGTTGAAGGTATGAATCAAATTAATATTGATCTTGAAAGTAGTAATCTTAGTATTCTTACTAACGGATATTTCATTGAAGGTCTTGTCATCAATGAAGCATTCCAAGTAACAGCAATGATTGAGAAGTTATCTCCTTTGTGGAAGGACTATAAAAACTACTTGAAACACAAACGCAAGGAGATGTCCCTTGAAGATCTCATTGTTAGATTGAGAATTGAAGAAGACAACAAAGCAGCTGAAAAAAGAGGCCGTGGAAGTTCAACAAGGGAGCAAATATTATTGAAGAGAACAAGAAGAGAAGGAAAGCTTCTGGTCTGAAATACAACCCTAAGAAGTGTTCAGTGGAAACTGCTACAACTGCAGAAAAACCGGACACAAATCTACAGAGTGTCGTGCTCCGAAGAAAGACAAGAAGAAGGGTCAAGCAAACATGCTAGAAAAGCATGATGATGTTGATGACTTATGCGCCATGCTTTCTGAACGCAACTTGGTGGGCAATCCTAAAGAGTGGTGGATTGATTCTGGAGACTCGCCATGTTTGAGCTGTCAAGGAAGATATTGCTACTTATGCTCCTGTTGGATCCGATGAGACAATTTCCATGGGAAATACTGCAAAGGCCAAGAATGAAGGATGTGGGAAGATATTTCTCAAAATGACTTCCGACAAAGTGATGACTTTGATAATGTCCTTCATGTTCCCGAAATTAGGAAAAATTTAGTCTCTACTGTACTTTTTGTTAAGAATGGATTTAAGATTGTTTTTATTTCCTATAAGGTTGTAATAAGTAAGAAGGAAATGTTTGTCAGGAAAGGTTACCTCACTGAGGGTCTTTTCAAGCTGAATGTAATGGTTGTGGAGAATAATAATAAAATTTCAGCTTCGTCTTACTTGCTTGAGTCAAATGAATTATGGCAAATACGTTTGGGTCATGTTAATTATAAAACCTTACGGAAAATGATTAATTTGGAAGTATTTCCTAAATTGAATATGACAAATCAAAATGTCAAATATGCATGGAATCCAAGTACGTTAAACATCCTTATAAGTCAGTTGAAAGGAATTCAAATCCTTTAAACTTAATTCACACAGATATTTGAGATATGAAGTCAATACCATCCCGCGGTGGAAAGAAGTATTTCATAACTTTTATTAACGATAGTACTAGATATTTCTATGATTACTTACTTAATAGTAAAGATGAAGCAATAGATACAATCAAGCAATACAAAAATGAAGTTGAAACACAACTTAACAAGAAAATTGAAATGATAAGAAGTGATAGGGGCGGTGAATATGAATCTCCTTTTGATAAAATATGTTTAGAATATGGAATTATTCATCAAACAACGGCCCCTTACACGCCCCAATCCATTGGGATTGCAGAAAGAAAGAATCGTTCATTAAAGGAGATGATGAACGCATTATTGATAAGTTCTAGCTTGCCACAGAACTTGTGGGGGGAAGCCGTTCTTACGGCTAGCCGAATACTAAATCGAGTACCCCATAGAAAAACACAATCAATTCCATATGAGAAATGGAAAGGAATGAAGCCCAACTTGAATTATTTTAAAGTGATGGGGTGTTTGGCAAAAGTGCAAGTTCCTAAAACCAAAAGGGTAAAAATAGGACCGAAAACTGTTGATTGTGTTTTCATAGGATATGCAACTAATAAAAGCATATCAATTTCTGGTTCATAAATCAGAAAATCCCAACATTCATAATAACGAGGTTATAGAATCAGATAGTGCTGAATTCTGTGAAAATGTATATCCGTATAAAAAGGAATGTGAGTCGATTGGTGAAGGATCTAAATGACCTCGGGAAGAAACAAAAGAAAGTACACTTAACCAGGATGATCCAAGACGCAGTAAGCGTCAAAGATTGTCTACTTCATTTCGACCAGATTTTGTGACTTTCTTATTGGAAAATGAGCCTCAAACATTTAAAGAAGCCATGTCTTCTTCGGAATCATTGCTATGGAAAGAGGCAATCAATAGTGAAATTGAATCCATACTGAACAACCATACATGGGAATTGGTTTATCTTCCTCCAGGAAATAAACCGCTGGGTTCTAAATAGATCTTTAAGAGGAAGATGCAAGATGATTGCACTATTGACAAATATAAGGCAAGACTTGTGGTCAAAGGGTATAGACAAAAATAAGGTCTTGACTATTTTGATACATACTCTCCAATTACAAGAATTACATCCATACGAACGTTGGTAACGTTAGCTGCAGTTTATGGTCTTGAAATTCATCAAATAGATGTGAAGACAACCTTCTTAAATGGAGAGTTGGAGGATGAAATTTACATGGAAAAACCTGAAGGGTTTGTGGTTCCAGGTAAAGAAAAGAAGGTCTGTTGACTTGTTAAATCCCTATACTGACTAAAGCAAGCACCCAAACAATGGCATGCGAAATTTGACCAAACAATGTTATGAAATGGGTTTAAGATAAATGAATGTGATAAATGTGTGTACATTAAAAATTTTCCAAATCATATAGTCATTGTTTGCTTATATGTGGATGATATGCTCATAATGAGTAATGACATTGCCAACATAAATGCTACTAAATGTATGCTAACTAGCAAGTTTGATACGAAAGACTTGGGAGTTGCTGATTTAATTCTGGGAATTAAGATCCATAAGATTTCTCAAGGTATGGCATTGTTACAATCACATTATATTAAGACAGTGCTTGAAAAATTCAAGCACTTGGGCTTTAAAGTTGCAAAGACTCCAATTGACATGAATCTTACATTACCAAACAACAAAGGCCAAAGCATATCGCAATTGGATTATGCTCGTGTGTTAGGATGCTTAATATACATCATAAATTGTACACGACCTAATATAGCTTGTGTTATAAGTAATTTAAGTTGATATACGAGCAATCCAGGTCAATCTCATTGGATGGCCATGAAACAAGTTTTGGGGTATTTAGGACATACCTAGGACTTTGCTTTGCACTACAGTAAATATCCTACAGTCATTGAGGGATACTGTGATGCAAATTGGATCACCGGATCAACTTCTAAGTCCATAAGTGGATATGTGTTCACTGTTGGTGGAGGAGCGCTATCTTGGAAGTCATCCAAACACACTTGTATTGCCCGTTCTACAATGGAGGCTAAGTTCATAGCCTTGGATAAAGCCGGTGAAGAAGCTGAATGGCTACAAAATTTCTTGGAAGATATTCCATTTTGGCCCAAACCATTGGAACCAATATGCATATATTGTGATAGTCAAGCGACAATTGGAACGGCTGGGAGCGTTATGCATAGCGGTAAATCTCGTCTTATACGACAAAGATATAAAATTGTTAGACAATTACTCTCTAGAGGAATTATCATGATTGACTATGTAAAGCCAGGTGATAATGTGTCGGATCCACTTACAAAAGACCTAACTAGAGAGGTAGTTGAGAAGTCATCAAGGGGAGTAGAACTGTGGCCGAGAACAAGTCATAGTGGTAGTAACTCTACCTAGAAGACTGGAGATCCCAAGATCTAGGTTCAAGGAGATCAAACAAAGCCATTTATGACGGTTCAACATTGTCAACTAAACTTTTGGTCCATTCTCGTGATGAGACAATGTTCAATACAAAGGATAAAGCATTAAGGCTTTTTAATAATTTCTAAGATTGATACGGGGTATATCAAATAGTGTATCTATGGTATGAAACATTTAGGAATCGCCTATGTAAGTGTGAAGTGTTAACCGCTTCAAGGAGAATTTCGTAAGGCCAGTTCTCTACGCACTTATGAAACCAGGCGGTGTTCATGGCTGAAACGAACACAACAATGAAAACCAAGGACGGTTAAGAGTTGGTTGTGTGACTTGTGGTTGTCTAGGTATACACTGAAGTTCGACGGTTCAAAGATATCAAATCTACCGATTGATCGAGTATATCCGACATAAGTTCACTACGGAAAATTCAAAGGGAAACCTACTTATCCAGATGCAATTAATCCTTGTTTGCGAATCACACATTCTTTCATGCATACTTTCGCGGTATAGCCATTCCCCATTCATGTGGGGGATTGTTGAGTTTATGTATTTAACTAATAAATTAAATACTTAAAAGAGAGTGAATGGGAATTGGAGGGAAATGATATTTTTGAGTGAAATTTAATGTTTCCCTCCCTTGGCATATGGACATTGTCCCATATTGGAAAGAGATTTTTTATGGGTTTATAAGCAATTGCACTTCTTCTAGCTCTTAAAGAGTTGAGAAGAAAGTAATTTGCGCCGTCGTCATCTTCGTCGCTCGCTCGACTCGGCTTCGGCTTCGGATTTTGATTTGGATTTGGTCAAATGATCGATTGATTGATTTACTTTTTGGACCAAATTTATTTGTTAATTGTAAAAATATTAACAAAAATGTGTTATTAAATATTTGTTAATAACAGAATATTAATATTAAATACTAATATTAAATTCAATCCATTTTTCTATTTTTGTAACAAAAAATTAACTACCCATCAAATTTACCTCTTTATTTTTCCTTTTTATTGTTGAGTAAATAGCCATTTATGTAATGACATTTATGCTGTGGCAGTTTTGAAGAGTTTCACCTCTTCAGATTCCAGCCCAAATTTTGGCTATAAATACAACCCTATTATGCTCAGAATTTCACTACGAATTTCTGAGTATTCTCTCATTCTTCTGCATACTTTTAGCATACAAACAAAGCAAAAAGTAAGTGTGATTTGCTACTGATCTTTGTGTTCGCTGAAATACTGGCGTTTGGAGTACCGTTACACCAGTATGTAATTCTTTTATCCTCTGAGGAAATAGTCCATAACCTTGGGTACTAGAAGGAGATTAAATTCCTTAAGGAGACACTGTGAATTCAGTGGGCTCGAATTGTTTATGACCATTTTGTTTTATGTCATTTCTGTTTATCATAATTTCTGTTTATATTAATTTCTATTTCCAGAATTATTTTACAAATACAAATACAGTTTATTAACAAGAAAGGAAAAGATCATAAACTTTGGATATATTGTTTGTGTAATGTACTTAATAGAGAAATGAAATTGAGAAATGAAGTAAGCTCTATTGGTCAACAATCCAATGGTTACAGTCTGTAATTCACTGATACACATAAGCTGAGAAGAACATAAATGACGGATAGAGAAAAGAGAAGAAGAGAAAAAGAGAGAGTAGAAGTAGAGAGAGAAAGTAGTTAGAATTCTGTTATGCCAAAAGATACTCCTTTCCCCCCCTAATATGTTATTTAGCTAACTCATCTAATTACTAATTGGGCCAATTGAATAAAGATCCTAAAGGTCCAAACTCTTTCTGCCGAAGGCCCAAACACGTAAGCCCAGTAAGCTCAATCCATCTCATACACCCTATTTCCTTGTTTATATCGTCACTTTCCCTTTCTTTCATTTGAACAATACACTTTTCCTTCCCTTATCTTCTGAACATTACAATACCTTCCCCTTCGAAAGAGACCTTGTACTCAAGGTCGACGTTGAGCAATAAACGTCGGAAATTGGCTTTTGATGTAGCCCCATTCCACCCAAGTTGCATCTTCTTTGCGCAAATTTGCCCACTGAACCAATATTTTAACTGCAACAACATTATTCTCCTTAGCCACACGCCTCTGTAAAATTGCAACGGGCTGAATCAAGAGGTGACCTTCACTGTCACAAGTTGGTGGATACTGCTGAGCACATATGGATGGTCCAATTCGTCTTTTGAGTTGGGACACATGAAAGACGGGTGAAGACGCGATTCCGGTGGTAGCTCTAAACGGTAAGCCACTTCACCAATCTTCTACAAAATTTTATAACGACCAAAGAATCGAGCACAAAGCTTGACATTTCTTCTCACTTCTATAGATGACTGCCGATAAGGTTGTAGTTTGAGATACACCTGGTCCCCTACCTCCAAGACTCGTTCAGAACGGAGTCGATCTGCATAGAATTTCATCCGTGACTATGCCTACACCAGGTTGTCACGTAGTGCTTGTAGCATGTGCTGTCGTTGGGTTATATTCAACCCAGTTGGGCCCTGATGTGTATGTGGAAAAGCTCCCAACGGTAGTTGAGTTGGGGGATGACCATAAAGGGCTTCAAAGGGAGTGACTTTATGAGAATTGTGATAGTTAATGTTATACCACCACTCTGCCAGTGGTAGCCACCTAGCCCAATGTTTAGGATTCTCAAACACCATAGCTCGTAAGTAGGTCTCCAAGCATCGATTTAGTCTCTCAGTTTGCCTATCCGACTGAGGATGATAGGCCGAACTCATATTAATCTTAGTCCCCATTATTTTTAATAAATGCTGCAAAAAATGACTAGAAATAACAGATCCTCTATCTGAAACAATAGATCCGGGAAGTCCATGTAGCCTGTACACTTCTTCCATGAATAGTTCTGCCACTTCCTGTGCTAAAAAAAGGTGTTTTAAGGCTAAGAAGTGTCCATACTTGGCCATCCTATCCACCACTACTAACACAACATTCTTCCCTATAGAACAGGGTAAGCCTTCTATAAAATCCATAGATATATCTTGCCACACTTGTTCTGGGATAGGAAGGGGTTGTAATAGCCCTGGAGTATGCACATTTTCAGACTTGATCCTTTGACAAATGTCACATTCACTCACCCATTTAAAAATTTCTGACTTCATGTTAGGCCAATAGAAAATCAATTGTACCCTCCTATAAGTTCCTTGCTGCCCATAATGACCACCAATAGGTGATTGATGCATGGCTTCTAGAATTTTCCCCCTTAGATTGGTTCCCCTTCCCACATAGATTATGTTCTTAAATAGGGGTGTTCAAAACCGATCCGAAACCGAAAACCGATTCAAATCGAAGCTTAACGGCTTACTGGTAACGTCTTGACGTCTTAACTGACGGGGAACGGATTGAATTTTTTTATTAACGGCTTATCGGTTTGGGGATGGATTATTCAATTTTCTTAACGGCTAATTCGTTAACCCGTTAAGAATATATATATATATATATATATATATATATATATATAATTTAAAACTAAAACCCTTGAAAATGATTAACAAAAGTTTATTTCTATTTCTAAGCATTTTTAATCTCGGGATCTAGAAATTTTTTGGTTCTATTTTTAATTTATTTTTGGTTGTAGTCCTCCTGGTTGGCAACTTGATGGAGATGGTAAAACTAATTTCCTAATCACGGGAATCAAATTGAGTGGCTCTGGCAAAGAAAATTGAATGCGTCATAGTGCCTCTAAAATATTTTTTTTTATGGCAATTCATTATTTCTAAGACGAGGAGAATAAGAGATATTTAGTAAACATGTATGTTAGGCCGATAAGCTGCCCAATAACCACCCTATAAAAGCTAACCCGATACCAATGAGTGGCTAACAGATTAATACATTTAAAAGCCAATAACCGTTAAGCCAAACCGTTAAGAGTAAAAAGCCGCCCAATCTGCTCGATAAGCACCCCTATTCTTAAACCTAATGACTCATTACTGCTGTGAATACTCTGAATTATTGCCTGAAGAGGCAGCTAGTTCACCCAGCAATGCCAAAGAAATAGGATCATCTTCATAATTGAGGCTGATCTCTTGTAACCAAGAAGGTTGAACAGTAGAGATTACCAATAAGGTAGACTCCTGGTCCTGTCTTTTTGATAAAGCATGAGCTACCCTGTTTTCAGTGCCCTTCTTATACTACACCTCATAATCAAGTTCCAACAACTTAGTTAACCATTTTTGTTGTAGAGTTGTGGTAATCTTCTGCTCTAGCAAAAACTTAAGACTTTGATGATCTGCCCTTACAATAAAATGACCTCCCTGTAAATAGTGTCTCCGTCTCCACTGCAGTCAAAACTGCCATATATTCCTTCTCATAAGTTGATAATCCCCTGTTCTGTGCTGAAAAGGCCTTGATTAAGTAAGCTATTGGTCAACCTTCTTGCATTAAAACAGCCCCCATTACTGTAGAACAAGCATCAGTTTCTACAGTGAATGGTTTATTAAAGTCAGCCAATGCTAAAACATGAGCTGAAGACATGGCTGCCTTTAGCTGATTGAAGGCCGTTTCAGCTTCTTCAGACCATTGAAATGAGTTTTTCTTCAGTAAATTGGTGAGAGGTCTGCTGATAATTCCATATGACTTGACAAATCTCCTATAATAACCAGTGAGACCCAAAAATCCTCTAAGAGCCTTAAAAGATTTGGGAACAGGCCAGTTGATCATGGCCTCTATCTTAGCAGGATCAGTAGCTACCCCTTGACCTGAAATAATATGCCCAAAATACTCCACCTGACTTTGACCAAAAACACATTTGGACAACTTAGCATACAGTTGCTCCTTCTGTAACACCTCTAATACCTGCCTAAGATGCATAACATGGCTCTCCACTGAAGGACTGTACACCAATATATCATCAAAAAATACCAGCATAAATTTCCTAAGGAAAGGCCTGAATACATGATTCATTAAACCTTGAAAGGTAGCAGGTGCATTAGTTAGCCCAAATGACATAACCTTGAACTCATAATGTCCCAAGTGAGTTCTAAATGTAGTCTTGTATATGTCAGATTCCTTCATTTTAATCTGGTGATAACCAGCCCTTAAATCAATCTTTGAATAAATGCATGAACCATTTAATTCATCTATGAGATCATCTACTAGAGGTATAGGAAATTTGTCTTTCACAATCATTTTGTTTAATTCTATGTAGTCTGTACAAAATCTCCAACTATCATCCTTCTTTTTAACCAACAACACTGGTGAGAAAAAGGGAGAGTAACTAGGCTGAATGGTACCACTATTAAGCATATCAGTCACTTGTTTTTCTATCTCATTCTTTTGAAAATGGTTATACCTATATGGCCTAATGCTGACAAGAGCTACATCTGATTTGAGAGGAATGAAGTGATCATGACTCCTCTGTGGTGGCAAAGAATTTGTCTCAGCAAAAACTCCTGAAAATTCAATCAACAGCCTCCTAATTTGTTCAGGTACGCTTCCTTCTTCTGTAGTAGGCTGGGCAGTAATGGTGAAGAGATGAGCCCACAACAATTGGCCTTTATTGAGCAACTGCTTCACCTCTACAGCTGATAAACTCTATAAACTTCCCTCTTCAGGAAAACCCTTCAATTCTACTCTTTTTCCATTCACACTTACCTGCAATCTATACCCAATAACATCAAACAGTATAGGATTGTGCGTTCTCATCCAATCCACTCCCAATACCATGTCACATCCCCCAATATCTAACATTCTCAGTTTGTGTTCAAATTCAATGCCTTGCATTTTCCATTTGAACTGAGGACAAGAGTGATAACTCATCAAATTACTCCCATTTGCAGTTGTGACTCTCATTGGAGCATCTACCTGAATCACACACCCCAATTATTTTGCAGTTTCACTTGCTACAAAACTGTGAGTACTACCACTGTTTGCCAATATCACCATGATTTGCTTCCCATACACACCCTTCAACTTTATAGTACTAGATGTGATTGTCCCAGATAAGGCATTGAGACTTATAGCTTCATCAAGTATTATCTCGTGACTTTGTTCCTCCATTATTCCTTCTTCCCCAGCATTTATTTCTACCTCTTCTTGTTTAGTAGACCCAGACAATGCATTTAACTGCTTATTCTTGCATTGATGACCATGGAAGTACTTCTCCCCACACTTATAACTTTCACCCCTTGCTCTTCTTGCCTCAAACAATTTGTTGCCCACATTGTAAGAGGTAGATCCTCCTCCTTTCTGTTGGGCCCCGGAGGTTCTCATGCCTGCTTGGACATTACTATTGTTGTATTGTACTGACTGCCTAGTAATGTTTACCTTTCCTTTTTTAGACACTGCTTCTAACAACATTTCCTTACGCCTAGCCTTCTCCACTGCTTGACTCAAGGAGAAAGGATTAAACATCTTGATTGTGTGCCTGATTTTATCCTTGAGTCCTTCAATAAAGAATCCAAGGAAGAATTCTTCAAGTATAGTGGGATGTTTAATCAAGCCCCGTGCCTTCAGATCTTCAAATCTGGCCAGGTAATCATTTACTGATCCTTGCTGCTCAATTCTCTTGAACTCTCTCAATAGATTGAGATTGCTATTCTCAAATTCCTTAAATCTTTTACTGATTTCTTCTACAAATTCAGGCCATCTCACACTGCCTCTGCTCAAATGGTAAGAGAAATAACATGATTCAACCCTTCCATTGAGATGAAGGACAACAGCCTCCAACTTCTCCTGAGGACCATTTATCTGATTGAAATGGGAGTATTTTTCACACTTGCGAAGCCAAGATCTAGAATCACCTTCTTCGAAATAAGGGATTTCAAACCTATTTCCATGGTGATTTCCCTGCCTTATACCAATGGAATATTCATTTTTCTCGGCAAATCTAGGTCGACTATTGGAGCCCTCAATATGATTGACTTCAACTGGAGCACTCCCTAAGATGCCATCCTTGCTCGTGAAAAGCATGTCCATCATTACATCTAGTTTTTTGCCCACATCATCGATCTTAGAATCATGTGATTCTAATTTTTTTACTCGTCTCTGCCATGTAATTTTGTAACTGATTGTGACGAGTTTCTGGAACTGTCATTGTAGCCAGGAAATGCTCTCATACCAATTTCTAATGTACTTAACAGAGAAATGAAGAAGCCACACGATGAAGGTTTGGGAGAGGGTGATTGAGGCGCGTGTGAGGGAGGCGACAACTATATCTGGGAACCAGTTCGGTTTCATGCCGGGACGCTCCACCACAGAGGCGATTCACTTAGTCAGGCGGATGGCGGAACAATTCAGGGAGAAGAAGAAGGACCTTCATATGGTGCTTATCGACTTGGAGAAGGCGTATGACAAGGTCCCGAGGGAGGTGCTATGGAGGTGCTTGGAGGCGAAGAGTGTGCCAGAAGCCTATATCAGAGTAATCAAGGACATGTACAATGGAGCTAAGTCTAGGGTTAGGACGGTGGGGGGCGTATCAGACCATTTTTCTGTGGTAATGGGGCTCCATCAAGGATCGGCGCTGAGCCCCCTGTTGTTCGCCTTAGTGATGGATGCTCTGACCCGACATATCCAAGGGGATGTGCCTTGGTGTATGCTCTTTGCTGATGATATAATATTGATAGACGAGACGAGGGCCGGTGATATAGGTCATATACGAAATTATATTACATTATCCCCTTACAAGTGGTTTAGGGTCAGGAACCAAATAATTTCATCGTATTATTATTAATGTGCGGGATATATTTTGATTAATACCATAACGCACAAAGATGAGTTCTCAAAGTTGAGAAAAGAAGTTAACTTTTCTAACATGAGGGGGAAATATGATAAACAATTGAGAAAAAGCTATATGAAATGAATTATCATTTGTACATCTAGATCTTCGAATAAAATAATATGAACTTGAAGTTCAAAAAGGATAATTCATTTGAAATGTATTGCAAAGCATGCCAGACGCATTTGCTAACTCAAAGAAAGTCATTATATTCTCATTGTAAATGCTCCTATTATGTCCTAGAAGGACAAAGTCTATGGTAGCTAAAAGCGTATAGATAAATCGGTTTCAAATAAAATTCTTGATAAAGAAGATGAGCAAATAATCAAAATGATCATGATAAAGGAGTCAAATGATCTAGAACATCACATGACATAACACTTCATAAAACCTCAAGAGAGATTCAGGTACCTGAATATATGAATGAATAGATCTCTATATTATGCCTTTATGGAAAATAAGGAGGTTGGAACCAATATAAAATATTTGTCGACGACATCTATTATAGCGCTAAGTATAGATGAGGATATTAAGTCTGTCAAATATAGAAACAAAAATATTGGCCAAATAGACGATACACAATTTAAATAGAATTGGTTTAATATGAAAGACATGTAGTTTTGAACATGTAGTTCAACCACTTGAAAGTATAAAGTCGTTGGTATGTGCCATTAATTTTAGATATCTTATATGTCTAGCATAGTATAAAAACTTGATATGCATCTAAAATCTATTATATGGCTTATATGACTTAACTTATATGACAATCCATGAAAGATTTAAGTTGCTTGAAGTATCTACAATTCTTGATCTTGAGGTACCACTTCCTCAGTGCAATTTATGCACAAATGTATTTTGCTCTAACTATAAGCATGATAATATGATAGCAAAAGTTTTCACCTCTATGTGAAGATATTGAACTGGCGATTCCAACAAGGTCATATGAAGACAATGCATCTATTAAGAATGATGATTTCAAGGTTCAACATATTCATTCAAGTTAATATGTCTGATTTATTTATCAAATCTCAACCAATGATCTCTTGAAAATGGTGCACATGATTGGAATGTGAAGAATCAAGGATGTGAATTGATGCTCCCATTAGGGGGAGTTAATACGCCATGTAATCTTTTTCCCTTATAAGATTTTGTCCCACTGGGTTTTCCTTGTAAGGTTTTTAACGAGACAACCAAAAGGCGTATTGTAGATATGTGTACTCTTTTTCCTTCTCCAGAATTTTTTCCCCATTGGGTTTTATTTTTGTAAAGGTTTTAACGAGGCACATTATCTGTTGAATAGACATTGAAGGGGAGTGTTATCAATAGTATTTCTATTTAAATTGAATGTCTATATTCTAGAGAGATTCTAGGATTTGTTACTTGGTGGATAATTCACTTTTCTTCTATAAATAGAGGGGTTCTATTCCATTGTAAATCATCCCTGAAACAATAAGAATTATCTTTCTCATTCTTTGCAATATTCTTTTTTTATTATTTCATAACAATTTTTTTGTTTGTTAATTTCAGTAATATACTCTTTGAAGCTGATCTTTACAAATTATAAGTTCATGGGACCATAAGGTTACCAACTAGAAGTTTAACAATCTCAAAATCGCATAAGAATGAATATAATAAATAAACTTTTAAAATATTTTTGAGATTATGATCTTAACATGCTCATAAAATTATTTTTCAAAAAATATTAAGTTTTTAGAACAATTAGAAGATTGTGAAAAAGAAATAATAAGGTTGGTCATGTTCTTTTAATGTCACTAAACTAATTTTTATAGTAATATATTATTAATCTATTTCTTCGTATGAAATCACAAATAATACATGAACGATTTCTAGATAATACATAGGCAATACCATGATCTCTCATTTTATAAAAAAATAATCATAGTAATATTAATAATTGATCAGCCAGAAATCATTTAGGGAGTATATAATAATTTTAAGGTAACACATAAGCAATTTATGATTTTACTATTACCTCTCACTTTATAAAAAATCATATAATAACTAACAAGTGATCAATCAATCAGATATAACTTAGGCAATATAAATAAGGCATATGCGATTTTTAGATAACACATAAACGATCTATGATTTTACCACAATCTCTAACTTTATAAAACTATTAAACGATTAACCAAAAAGTACTTAGGCGATTTACATTTACTGCATGTATATGAATAATGAATAAAGGTATAATGTTTGACAAAAAAATATTGAGTTTTTTGCTAAACTAATTAAATAAGAAGACTTTAGCTAAATCTTAGCCAATGATAATTTATTCTGGATCTAAAGTAGAAGATAAGGATTAACAAGTATATCACACGTAAAATTTAACAGTAATATTTATTGAACCACATTGTATAAAAATAAAATGACGATTTTCATATTGTTTAATAATCAATGAGGAATACATTGATGGAAAAGGCCTCCGGTCTTCAATAAGGCAGAACCTTATACAATGGGTGTGATGAGATTGACGATCTATGTTGAAGATATGAGCTTCCTTGCTTCTTTCTCCTTCATGGAGAGAGAGATGATTATCCCTCTCTTTTTGGGAAAATATATGTGTTTTTTATTTGCCCCCTCCCCCTTCTTCTTCTCCCTTAGTTTATATACTAGATCTTCCCCATTGTCCAACGGTCTTTACTCATAGTATTTAAGTCATTCGACTATATTATGCGTCGAACCTTTGAAATACCACGACATCCAATTCACCTCAGATATCCTAAATACTCAACCTCGGACGTGGCCGAGGTGCGTGTTGTTATAATGGTATGGATATGACAGTTCCAAGTAACCTTTCATCGTCCTATCCCACGTCGATATTTTCTGATTATATTTTGACCTATACAATTAGTCCTTCCGTCCGTTGAGGTCTCCTATTGGCGGGCTCAACGGGTGGACTATATCGATTTGACAGTTAGGATAAATCTAAATATTTATGCCTTGAGCAAGGCCTTTAGGCCGAGGTGGTGGTGTGACGCTTCAATAATACCATTGGACCGTTATATCCGTTCGGAGTTAAACAGTTACGTCAATTCGGTGCGTCATGAACAACCACTATCATTAAGGCGCACGTTTCCTAGGAATTATATCGTTTCTTGTGCCCTATCAATTTTGATTGGCGGCTCTTTGGTTTCCTTCTCAGGACATTTATGTTCCTATAAATAGGGAGAAAACACCATTCTATCGCCACCCTTTTCGTTTTATCAAAGGATTTTTGCAAGTCTTTACCTTCTTAAATACTTCGAATTTCTAAGTTCATGCTCCTGCTAGTCAGAAACTGACGCCACCATCGTCTTTAACCCCTTTTTATTATTCATTTACTCCGATTAATCAAAAAAATGGATGGTATTTCGTCCCACACTGACTGACCTATCGAAACTTGGTGCTAGAAAATGACACACCCGTTCTCGGAGAAGGAGTAGAAGCAGCGGAAGATGAGGGTTTCAACAGTGGCTAAAATACTGCCCCCCTTGGGAGACAATGGAATGACTTTAACATTCTCGTCGGAGAAAATCGGGAGCATTCACCATATACCATGGATCAAATGGCGATTGCAGCACTAAAGATAAATTGGGGAAATCTAAATCATATTAAAATGATTCTGGCGACAGGAACTGACACTGTGAATCTACACTGCCCAGGGTACTGTGCATTCTATGTGTACCCTTTTGTTGTTGGGTATACGCTTTCTCTCCCCTCCCTAGTGATAAACTTCTGCTGCTACTACGAGGTGTGGCCGACTCAACTTTCACCGTATGCGTATAAACTCTTTCTCATGCTACTTAAGTTCGCAGAGCTCTTTGTTTGAGAGGTCACTTTGGGGAATATGCATAACATTTTTGTTCCCCAACTTATTCGCGGCTCGATGATCCACTTGCGTCACCAAGGAACAAAGAGTTTGGTGGTGAGGATGGACGACAAGTCTAATCATCATTTCTGGGAGAGTTATTTCTTTGTGCAGGCTGATCACCTTGTAGTCGACCCATCAGGGCTTCCCGAGATGTGGAACTTTGCCCATAAGTTATCTTTTGTTTTATTTATGACTTCTCTCAGGCGTGACCATCCGTTCCTCTTTAGGTGGAATTGCTAATTCATTTTCCGCGTTCACAACTGAGAGATTGCCTGCCCCACTTATTGATGATATCCACAAATAGGTTACTCCTATTCTTCCCCATACGGTGGGGGTCCATGAGTGGGCATCCTTCTATGAGAGATATGGGTGTAAGCCTTTCACCGGTATGCCAGCCCATTAATATTTCCTTGTTCTTTGTCTTGCCATTTGATCTTGTTGCTTACTTGATCATTTTTCTCTTTTAGCAAGGAGAGTGCGATGGGCGAGGGCTCCTCCACTCGCGTTCCATCAATCGACACCTTCAACCTGGGACGTACCAAGGTTTGCTGCCCGACCTACGTCAAGAGCTGCACCATCCACTCCTACGGTCGGGACCGTATGCATGGAAATTGTTCCCCATGTTGAGACTCTGGCTCCTGCTGCTTGCTCAAAGGGTGAATCTTCCCGTGTTGATGATGGAGAGGGTCTAGCGAAGAGGCGGAAAGTGTAGTCTGAAGTGGCTCATTTATCTGTAGTGCCTTCGGGGGAAACCTTCCCTTGACATTGTCTGAAATTGGCGGTAATGCTAACCGGCCGTAAAGGCAAACTAGGTGGATGATGCCAATCCGATGACAGAGGCTTCGGCTGTTGCGATTGATCAACAGGCTACTACGATGGGAGGTTAGGGTCTCGTGGCTGTTGTTTCCACTTTGGATAGGCCTTCATATTCCGAACCAAATCGAGCTTCTTCTTCGGCCGCAAAGAGGTGAAAGGGGCTCGTGGTCGACGACTATACATTTGACTCTGACCTCGATCCTAATGATGTTAGGATATTTGAGGAGGGTTTTACCCGTACTGTGGTGAGAGAGGGAGGTCCCTCTCGTATACTTGAGATTATGTTAGAGAAAAACCTTCTGCGGGACACGGAGGGCTTGGTACCGCAGTTCGACCTTTTGTGCTCTACTGCAGAGTGTGAGGATCTTCGAGATGTCAGCGACGTTGAATTGATGCATGAAGTGGCAACCATGGGCTTGAGAGTAAGTTTCTCCTCTTTGCTTTCCCCCCTTTGACTTTTTTCTATTTTTGGCGGCCTGGGCCTTTACCGACTTTTTTTGGCTTTCAATCCTACATGATAGAGATTGAAAGTGCTCGCAGGGCCGACACTGGCTAAGATTTTTCTGATGATGTTGGAAACATATCGGCTCTACCACAGCAAGTGTCGTGAGATGCATGAGCAGATCAGGGCGAGTGCCGGTAATTAATCTCTTGGGGAGGAGCTGGAGAAAAGGGACCAGGAGTTGATGCAGCCCATTCGCAGGAACAGTGAGCTCAAGGAGCTACTTCATGTGAAGGATGAGGAACTTGAGTTGGGAAAGGGGGTCGCCGCAGTGTGTGAGTATCTTCAGGCGAAGGTGTTGTCATTGCAGTTCGAGCTGGATTAAAATGCCGTCAGGGTTGAGGCTTGAGTGCGGAATGGATGGGGAAATTGGCCGAGCTGGAGAGAAAAGTGTTCGAGTTGAAGAGCACTGAGAGTGCTCAGGCGTCGGATTTAGCAAGGGCGGCGGTGTTGAAGGATATTATCCGCATCCTTCAATCCGAGCAGGAGTCTGAGAGGGAAATGACCAGGCTAAGGGATGTGAGGCTTGAAGAACGCATTGGCGAAATTGACCGGGTAGCTTCAAACTTGAAATATCGGGTCGATGTACTTGAGGTCGAAAAGCCACAGTTGTTGGCCCAAGTTGAATCTGCCTCTAGTGTTGTTCCTCGCCACTTGAACGAGCTCTAGGTTCATGCCAAGGCCCAATGGGACACGTATAAGAGTTTGTGGAAGGCCAACATTATTCATGATGCCGCTTATGAAGGAGCCCGGATGAAGGCACGAGAGGCTCGTGTCAACTGCGGCTACGATCCTGTGACACTGGAAACCAGCGAGGATGCTGATGCTAAGAGGGAATTTCCTGGAGACAATGATGGGAAGAATGGATGTGATGACGCCGAGTGAAAAGTTGTTGCCTTAGTCTCTTTTTTTTTTTGCTTTTTTGTGTGTGTATTGGGCCGGTTTTGGCCGTGTGTAAGGTGCGATCGTTGCGCAAGTGTATAAATAAAAGGGTTGTTTCATCGTTGTACGTCCTTTGTATTTCTTTCCCTTCCTCTTGCTTTACATTTTCTACTTTAGTGTAGACCTTCAGATTTTTGCCCCGATTTCTCGTTTAGGGAAACCGCTTTTAACAGGAACGAATTGGGTCTAGTCGTGTGAGTCCGAATAGAGTTTCTTCAAATTTGCATGTTTGGGCGAGATCGGGTGTTTATGTAATTCGAGCGAGTTCGAATATTTTCTTCTGGCGATGGCCTTTGGATGTAGAGGTGTTATTTCAAGTTAGGGTCAAAATGTTAACATGTTGTAATTCGAGCAGGTCGAATGTTAAGCAATTCGAGCAAGGTCGAATGTTAATTAATTTGAGCGAGGTCGAATGTAGATTAATTCGAGTGAGGTTGGATTGTTCTTTTAGCGATGGCCCTTGAACGTAAGGGTGTTATTTCGAGTTAAGGTTAAAATATTAACCTGTTTTGATTCGAGCAAGGTCGAATTCTTCTTTTGGCGATGGTCTTTGACCGTAGGGGTGTTATTTCGAGTTAAGGTCGAAATATTAACACGTTGTGATTCGAGCGAGGTCAAATTCTCCTTTTGGCGATGGCACTTGGCCGTAGGGGTGTTATTTCGAGTTAAGGTTGAAATATAAACCGTTGTGATTCGAGCGAGGTCGAATTCTTCTTTTGGTGATGACCCTCGGCCATAGGGGTGTTATTTCGCTTTAAGGTCAAAATATTAACCCGTTGTTTCCTTTCAGCTTTTGGAGAATCACAGACCATCATATTGTTTGTGTATACATCAAAGTGAATCCACGTGTACTCGATTATTTTTGGGAATTCTAGGATTTCCCTGGGGGAGTCCCAGTTTACTTGACTTTTGCTTATCCTGGGTGATTTTCAGTTTACTTAATTTTTCTTGCATTGGAGAATACAATGTGTTTCTTGGATGAGTCCCAATTTGTTTACTTTTTCTTGCGTTGGAGAATATGATGCGTTTACTGGGTAAGTCTCAGTTTGTTTAATTTTGCTTTCATTGGGGAGTACTGTTCATTAGGGTAAGTCCCAATTTGTTTAGTCCCTTCTCCGGTAGGGTGGGCGATGATTTTTGTCGCTTGTACTTCTGAACGCCCTGGGATTTGTTTATTTCGAACACAGTTCGAGCATGATTCGTAATATCTAGTCGATTGAACCGGCATAGGATTGCCATGGCGAGCAACCGTGCAAGTTATTTATGTTTTACTTCTACCTGTTGGAGAGTTTGTTCCATGGACTCACCGCCCAATCCTCGATCATGGAAATTTTCTTAATCATACCGGTTTGTCCTGGGCCGCTTGTCTGTTATTGGTAATATGGCATGACTTGGAGGATTTCGCTCGACCGTCACCTGCGAGGTGGTATGGTACGGAATGTTATCCTGATATGTATGGCATTATTTGTTCCTTGTTCGCGTCCAGTGAGAGTGTCTGTGTTCCTGTCATGATCCAAAAAAGGAAAACAATAAGTTAAGCTCACAGAAATTGCATGTTACCTTGTCCTGATGGGTCGGCGAAGGGGGTAAAATGTTGTAGGATGAATCGCTTTATCTCGTACTCGAATGGCGGTTTCAGATTCTATAGCCTCGCATTTGGCTTTGCCATTAACCGCATCTAGGCCTCTTATGGGCTGAACATATTTTGCCCGTTGGAGTCTCGAGCTCGGGCCCCGGTCCGATCCCGTCCGATGAACACAAAAATAAGGAAACATTAGTTATACTTTGTACATGAATTACCCACCGTGCGCACGTATACAAAAATAAGGCAAGACCGGCTGGTTGTTTTAAAGAACCACAGTAGGCTATCGTCCTTTTCTAAGGGGTGGAAGGATAGATCGATATGTAATGTTAGTATGGCGAATAGGATTGCGGAGCGGACGTGCTAAGTGCGTAGTGGTGGTAGTCCATCCTTAGGTACTCCTACGACATGCCAAATGTATCGCTACAGTGAGACGCGAATTTCTGATAGACACCAGACATAATTTCGATTTCATGCAAAGATCTGACCCTGATTGGTTTGGTTGTTTCGAAAGCTTGTCCACCATTTTTTTCAAGTTGGTGTTTATACCGAGACGGTGAGATTAAGACAGCTGGGATGTGACA
The DNA here is from genome assembly GCA_034376525.1 of Nicotiana benthamiana. Classification (NCBI taxonomy): domain Eukaryota; kingdom Viridiplantae; phylum Streptophyta; class Magnoliopsida; order Solanales; family Solanaceae; genus Nicotiana; species Nicotiana benthamiana. The sequence continues at coordinate 109,070,664 of CM067325.1, forward strand.
CTTTAACGGGCTTTAGATATAGAGAAAACTAAAAAATTTGGCTAAAAAATCCCCACAGACGGCGCCAAATTGTTTGACCAAAAAGTGTTAAGCTTTTTGCTAAACTAATTAAATAAGAAGACTTTAAGTAAATCTTAGCCAATGATAATTATTCTCGATCTAAAGTAGAAGATGTAATGAGATTGACGATCTACGTTGAAGAACTGAGCTTCATTGCTTCTTTCTCCTTCATCTGAGCTTACCCAACGATTTTTACCCATAGTATTTAAGTCATTCGACTACATTATGAGCCGAACATTTGAAATGCCACGACATCCAATTCACCTAAGATATTCTAAATACTCGACATCGGTCGTGGCCGAGGTGTGTATCGTTATAATGGTATGGATATGACAGTTCCAAGTGACCTTTCACCGTCCCTTCCCACGCTGATTCTTGTCCGGTCAAATTTTAACCCATACATATAATACAAATATATAGAAACTATTCAGGGGCGGATTTACATGGTGGCAAGCGGTGTCAGGGGAAAACCGCTTCGTCGAAATGTTTTATTATTTGTATATATAAAAATAATAAGTAAAAAAGAAATACAAAATAAAACCAATAAAAGTGACACCACTTGCAATAAAATATCTTAGTAGTCTAGTGGTTATTAGCTTCAAGTATTACGTGACATGTCGTAGGTTTGAACTCCCTAGGTTCCACAAATTTTTTTTGACGGTCCTTTTACTAAAAATAGTGACAAAAAATGGTTAAGGTGGTCAAAATTGAAGAGCAACTAATCAGTATACGAATATATAAACAAGAACGAGATTAGTAAGGACAAAATTTGACAGCAAAACAACCTAAAGAGTCTTTAACTGTAATAATGTTATAAATAGTACTCTAATTAGAGTGAATGTCTATCTTATAGAAGAGTTCTACTTTGAGGCTAAGTCTTTTCTCTTCCTATAAATAGAGGGGTCTTACCCCATTGTAAATCATCCCAAAAGTATCAATAAGAATACTCCTCTCTCTACTTTTCTCTATATTGTTCTTGTTCTTATATTATTTCATAACACGTTATCAGCACGAGTCTCTAACCAATTGAATTTGATTTCTTCCTTCTTCCAGAATTTCTATACAGAAAAATAGAAGAGATGGTATCATCATAAAATAATGCAACGGGATGGAAACTCAAGAGGTATATTTGATATCACAACATTTATTGGTATACCTTAAAGGTAAGTAATTTACTTTTCCCTTTCAAATTCTTGAAATTCTATGATTTGATTTCATATACAAACATAGACAACAAAGTTTGATTATAACTCTAATGGAGTTTGTAAGAAATTATAAACACGTGAAGTGGTAAAATTTCTATGCCTTGCCATGATTAAATTCATGTATGATTGTGGGCAAAGAATTGAAAATCCGTCCCATTGAATTTGCTTCATTCTCATTCCCTTTAGAGAATGTGATAGCAGTATGTGATAAGTCTGAAAGAAGACAAAATTATTACCGTGAAGGTATCAATGGATGTGGATGTGGCAATAGACGGAATTATAATCGTCATCATTGTGATAATGAGAATAATAAAGATTCTCAAAATAATCTTTCACTTTATGAAAGTAATATTTGACATAAGATTGTATATAGCACATACATATGATTATGATCCATTCCCTGAAGTGAATGTCATAATTGTAATAAAGCCCGTAAGTATGGACACGCTCTTGATGTAATTTTGTTTTATGTCTGACATTATGAAAAGAAAGTTCGTTGCCCTTGAAATTTCGGGCAAGAACTATATGACATGGGTGTTGGATGCTGAAATCCATTTGGATGCAATGGGTCTTGGAGACGCCATTAAAAACAGAAATAATGCATCCACCCAAGACTATGCTAAGGCCTTGATTTTCTTGCGCCATCACCTTGATGAAGGTTTGAAACTGTGCTAAGGCCTTGATTTTCTTGAGCCATCACCTTGATGAAGGTTTGAAAATTGAATATATCACAGTCAAAGATCCACCTATCTTGTGGAATGGCTTAAAGGAGAGATATGACAACCTGAAGTTGGTCACTCTGCCACAAGCACGATGCGATGAGAATCCAAAAGCAAATAGTTCATAAACTATATATTATCGTTGCGGTGGAAAAGGGCACTGGGCGAAAATTTGCCGTGTACCAAGACATTTGGTTGAGCTTTATCAAGCATCTCTAAAAGGTAAATGCCCTGAAACCAATTCTGTCTCTGAAGACAATTTTGACATCACCCACTTGGATGTGGCAGACTTCTTTGAGCACCCTGAGGGGAAAATAGACCACTTAATTGGTGATGGATCTGTGATGAAGGAAGATGGAATTGTTTGATTTTATTTTACTTATTTGTATTAGTTAGTGAATAAACTAATAGTCATTAGTATCAGCTCGTATTAGTTAGTTTATGATATAATGTTAGTATTAGTTCTTTAGAATGTTTCAATATGCTTAAATTTCAAAGATATTTTTATTTTCCAGTAGAGTTAATCGATTAACCTAACAGTTAGTCGATTATCTAATATTTCGCATTAAAACTGGATTTTTCCGCAAGCTAAGTTAGTCGACTATCTGATTTAGATAGTCGACTAACCTGATGACTGTTTACTAAGTTAGTCGACTATCAACTTAGTTAGTCGACTAACTAATATTTCGCATTAAAACTGGACTTTTCCGCAAGGCAAGATAGTCGACTATCTGATTTAGTTAGTCGACTAACCTAATGACTGCTTCCCAAATTAGTCGACTATTAACTAAGTTAATCGACTAACCTCAGCAGATTTTGAAAATATTGTTTAATTATGAAGCAATGGATTAAATTTGTTTATTCTCATGTTCGTATATCTCTTTTAATTAATTGATTCATGTACCACACATACGATATTCAAAGAGAAGAAATATTACTCTCATTTAAGTATGTGTAAGGCAGATGTTACTACTATTTCTGGTAGTAGTAAATTGATTAAAGGCTCCGGAAGAGCAACTATAACTCTGCCTAAAGGAACAACATTTTAGAGAATGCAATGTTCTCCTCCAAGTCTAAAAGGAACTTGTTGAGTTTTAAAGATATCATTCAAAATGGATATCATATTGAGACAATAGATGAGAATAATCTTGAATTCCTCATTTACTCATGAAAACGAGGCTGCCCACTTCGGTTTGGGGTCACGCCATTTTGCATGCAGCAATGCTAGTTCGTCTCAGAACGACGAATTATCACAAATATTCCCCGTTGCAATGAGTTTTAGGTCATGAACCTAATATATCCCACTTAAGAATTTTTGGATGTGCAGTATATGTGCCTGTAGCACCGCCATATTGCACCAAAATGGGTCTGCAAAGAAGGTTAGGAAAATATGTTGAGTTTGAATCGCCCTCCATTATTCGCTACCTCGAAACATTGACAGGGGATATGTTCACTGCACGATTTGCAGACTGTAAATTCGATGAGACACTTTTCCCAAAATTAGGGGGAGAAGTTGGTGAAACCAAACGGGAAATTTTGTGGAAAAATGCATCATTATTGTGGAAAAATGCATCATTATCTCATCTTGATCCACATACCTCTATTTTTGAAAAAGAGGTGCAAAATATTATCCATTTGCAAAGAATAGCAAATCGAATGCCAGACGCATTTACAAATTTGAAAAGGATAACAAAATCACATATCCCCGCAGTGAATGTGACAACATCTGATTCACGAATACATATTCATTATTGGAAGAATATGAACATGAAATTGGTGTTGAATATACCACACTCACCCCTATAAGGAGGTTTGAGATGATATATGAAAATAATGTCATTGTTATGGCATGAATAGTCATTGGTCACGTACCTATTGTACGCCAAAATAATTTGTCAATGTGATTATCAAAGGACAATAATAATGCAAGAAACATATCTTGCATATAATTTTGACATGACCATAATGGTATAACTTTCTCTTTAAAAGAGATATTCACCACATGGATGTTGATGAACTTGTGGTAGTACAAAATTAATTGAGAGCTCTAGAAGAGCCAATTATTACTATGTTGGAGAAACACAATTGATTACCAATAAGGTATTGTGTTGTAGTAAGTCTCAAAGAAACTTATTCAGTTTCCAAAGTATATGCGAAAGCGATTGATTATGTTGAGACTATAAATAAGGAAAGATTTGATATCTTCTATTACTACAACTTGTAGCGGGATAATCTGTATGTGAAAAATTACCTGCTTTATTCTCCAGTTTGTACTACACAAGAATACCACAATAAAGTGGACATTTATTGATATAAAACCCATATCATAATAAACTTGAAGTTTATTGATAATTGCACATGTTATGGTGTAAATTTGAAGTTTATCAATATTGATACCCTATTTCACCAAGTAGTGCTAATTTCTCCCTTTTTAGAATGGCTCCAGTGGCTACATTTATGTTAAGTCTGGTCGCTCGGGCCGTTGTACCTTTTGATTATGGTATGGTATTGTCAGATCCGAACATAGGGCTACTTTATTTGTTTGCCATATCTTCGCTAGGTGTTTATGGATTCAGCCCTCAATCCATCCTTCACCGATATTCGGAGATTCGTCACTATCTCCATTCTCCGCGGGGGGAACTTATGACGGAGCGCACCTACAGGTCCTACGTCAGTCAGATAAGGGAAGGTTTTATTCAGTTGGCATTCGGGTTAGCCATATCATTTTAAGTATGATGTGTAGTAATAGAGAATTCACATGGGTAAATATTAAAGAACTAGAAAGTTCTTTACGAATTCTCTTGTATTACTTGTTCTCATTAATTAATTGACCAACTAAAGAGTTCGGGTTGAATCCCATAAATTCTGGAAATATCAAAGGTGAATATGGGCCCATTCACCTGCCATGTATACCACATATGATGCATCTATGATATAGTTACATGTGCGATTGTTATTAACCCGCAGCCTGGCCGGTGCTTGCAAGGTAAATTGCTCAGTAATATAACTTCGAGCATAATTTCCAGATTTTCTATTCAAGATAGTTCATCTTGATAAGTTGGTTTATACCATAGTTGGTTTAGCAAGATAATTATTGAGTGCCTCCACTTAATAGCTAAACTGTTTCTTATGAGAACAAAGTTATATATATCAGTTTGATATACGTTGTATACAAGAGTATATAATATTCTCCCCTCACAAGTGGTTCAGGGTCAGGAACCAAATAATTTCATCTTATTATTATTGATGTGCGGTGTATATCTTCATTAACACCATAATGCACAAAGATGGACTCTCAAAGTTGAGGAAACAAGTTAGCTTTTCTAACATGAGAGGGAGACATGATAAACACTTGAGAAAAGGTTACATGGGATGAATTATCATTTGTATATATAGATCCTCGAATATCATAATATGAACCTGAAGTTCATAAAAGGATAATTCAATTGCAACATATTGCAAAGCATGTTATACGCATTTGCTGACCCAAAGAAAGTAACTATATTCTCACTGCAAATGCTCATACTAAGTCCCAGAAGGACAAAATCTTTGATACGCTTAAAGCGTATAGACAAATCGGTTTCGAAATAACTTCTTAATAAAGAAGATGAGCAAATGATCAAAGTGATCATAATGGGGAGGCAAGTGATCTAGAAGGTCAAATGACATAACACTTCATAAAATCTCATGAGAGATTCACGTACCTGAATGTATGAATAAAGAGATCTCCATGTTATGTCTTTATGAAAATTTACTGGAACCGATATAAAATGTTCGTCGACGACATCTATGATAGCGCTAAATATCGATGAGGATCTTATGTTTGTTGAATACAAACAAAAATATTGGCTAAATGGAAGAGATACAATTCAAGCAGAATTGATTCCATATGAAAGACATGTAGTTTTGGACATGTACTTCAAATACTTGAAAGTATAAAGTCAATGGTATGTGTAATCAGTTTTCGATATCTTATTTGTTTAGCATGACATGAAAACTTGATATGCATCTAAAGTCTATTATGGCTTATATGACTTAACTTATATGTCAATCCATGAAAGATTGAAGTTGCTTGAAGCATATACAATTCTTGGTCCTGAAGTACCACATCCTAAGTGCGTACATATGTATCTTGCTATAACTATAAGCATGATGGCATCGAGAATACCTCTATGGAGATATTGAAGAGTCATTCCACGACATTATATGAAGATGTTCATATCTATCAAGAATGATAATTTCAAGGTGCGGAATATTTATTCAAATCAATATGGCTGATTTATTTATCAAATCTCTACAAAAGATCGTTTTGAAGATGGTGCACAAGATTGGAATGCAAATGCTCAAGGATGTGAATTGATGCTCTTTTCAGGGGGAGTTAATGCGCGTTGCACTCTTTTTCCCTTACAAGGTTTTGTCCCACTGGGTTTTCCTTGCAAGGTTTTTAACGAGGCAACCAATAGGCGCATATTCAAACATTTGTACTCTTTTTCCTTTTCTTTAAGTTTTTCCCATTGGGTTTTGTTTTAGTTAAGGTTTTAACAAGGCACATTATTGAATAGACATTCAAGGGGGAGTGTTATAAATAGAACTCTAATTAGAGTGAATGTCTATCTTATAGAAGAGTTCTACTTTGAGGCTAAGTCTTTTCCCTTCCTATAAATAGATGGGTCTTACCCCATTATAAATCATCCCAAAAGTATCAATAAAAATACTCCTCTCTCTACTTTTCTCTATATTGTTCTTGTTCTTATATTATTTCATAACAAATAATTTAATTTCCATGAAATTTGACTTGCCATCCACCAAACACTAAAATGAAAGGCTCGTCCCATCAGATTCCCATAATAATACACCTTCTTTATACTCCCATTACAGTGCAGGGCACCAGTACTGCTACCTGATACATCCAATATAATAATACCAACTTTGAAGAAAATATTTTAGCAGTTGCTTGAAAATTGACAACCCAACTCGCCCCCCCCCCCCCCCCGCCCACCCCATCCACCCAACCCTTCTCTTTTCCTCTCTGTTTCTTGAAGCAAATTCTTAACCCCATTTCTCTATCAGTCTCGATTCTTCTTTCTGCTTGCAGGACAAGAATCACCAAGATTTCTATTTTTCCCCCTCATTTCTTAGCTGTCTTTGAAAGAACCCCAGTATCTAGAAAATATTAGTAATATCAACTAACTCATATAATGACATTCTAACTATTGATTCTTCCTACCCATTAATAAAAGAAAGTTCCAAACTTTCTTTTGTCACTAAGGCATACCCATTAAAGTTCTGGTCTTTTTCTTGTTTTCAGTCGATTCAGACTTATTACTTTAATTACAGATTTGTTTCCTGAAAAAGGGAGGCAAAAAAATGAGGAATTTGACTTGGGGTTTTGTTGGTCTTCTTTATCTTGCTCTCTTGTTGAAGATTGAAGCCTTGAAATTTCATAGGACTGAACAAACTGAGAGAATCTCAGGTACATTTTCTTTTGGGTGCTAATTTTTGTGGTTTAGCTTGAAATTATCTGTAATTTCATGTGTAAGTAAGTTAGGTTTTACTGATTTGGCTTTAATTGCTGCATAAGGCTTGTGTTTGTAGGCTGCAACATTATTGATTTCTTCATCTGTCCTCATTCATGAATTGTTAGTTTTGTAGGGACATAGTAGTCTTTAACCTGTAAGATCGATGAGGAATAGCATTCTTGATCGCGTTGTTTGCTTCGTTTGATTAACTTGTAAATGTATGTTGAATGAAATAGTCTGGTAATGGTTGGTGTTGCTAACTGCCCAAGTAATGACATTATCTGTATAGTTAATGTGTTTTCGGCCTCCAAAGATGTGTATCCTTCTTTGATGATGTTCATACTCTTAGTAAGGTTCAGAATCTGTAGGTGCGATAAAACAGTATACTGTTATTAAATCCCGACTGTGATACATGTCGATTTTGCAAGTCTGTCTCTTACAAAACGTGGGGTTTAATTAGCTAGAATGTAGGATAAGATGAGGTGGAGATGAATGGGCATCGTTAGCTGAATTATTTACCTATCTGCATGTTAGTCTGAGTAATTCTTGATGTTGGAGTATCCGTGATTGATACTTAGAAGTTTAAATCCAGATATAAGTTAAGATTGATGAAAATCAACTTTCACCTTAGAGCTAAGCCTGAATACAGATAAATGAGGTACTTTTTCTTAAAAGTTTGCCTGTCAAAGTGTGGTAGTAATCTAGAAAAATGATTGGCATATTATTCGATTGTACATGTATATTTTCTGCCACTTGATTTTGAATTTTGACTATAGTGGGAGAATTCTGTAGAGGCACATTGAATGCATAATTGTACATTTGAGCTAATAAAATGAGGACTATAGTGTTTATCCCCTTATTCAGAGTATAGGCATTGAATTTGTATCAGATATCAGAGTTCACATTAGACTGGTATCTCAAAAAACTTAAATATGTAGACAATTGACTCATAGCACATTGTACAATTGAATAAAGTAAACGGTGGAGGACAATTTGCATAATAAAATCTAGGTGGAGAGAAGTGATTTCATAGAAACCATGTATAATGGTCTTCTGCATTTGAGCTTCTAAGCTAAATGAAGAACTTGATTGAAGACTTTGGCAGGCCGTAATTTTGATGTTTCGAGGGTTGTCAAAAGTTCCAAGGATTGGTTTCAGACTCCCATTAGAACAGATTGGTTCTTCATACATGTTTTTTTTTAGCATCATACGTATTTATGTCGAAATTCAGATATTTCTTTTATATTATAAAGGAGTGGAAATTCAGATATAAATAAATGTTGCAGCATCAGATATAACTTGTTGGTGAATAATTATAATGTCATTAGTAACACCATATAACCAATCTTATGATCACAAAGGAGCATCTTTTTACCTTGCCGTAAAAAAAGAAAAGAAAAAGAAGAATATATTTTTAACCAACTGAATAAGTTTAACTGTAATACAAAATACTAATCAAATTCTTCTGAGCACATAAACATTATCTTTTGACTTGCTTACACAGTTTACGTATGATGACATAGGATACTTGCCTAAAACTCTTAAGTATCAACTCCTTTATTTTCCTTCTATTTCCAAAATTCAGGAAGTGCTGGTGATGTCTTGGAAGATGATCCAGTTGGGAGATTAAAAGTTTTTGTGTATGAGCTTCCCAGCAAATACAACAAGAAAATTCTGCAGAAAGACCAACGATGCCTCAACCACATGTTTGCTGCTGAAATCTATATGCATCGTTTCCTATTATCTAGCGCTGTTCGAACCTTTAATCCTGAGGAAGCAGATTGGTTCTATACCCCTGTTTACACCACTTGTGACCTGACACCGAATGGCCTTCCCTTACCGTTTAAGTCACCACGTATGATGAGGAGTGCAATACAACTTATTGCTTCTAATTGGCCGTACTGGAATAGGACAGAGGGAGCTGATCATTTCTTCATCACACCCCACGATTTTGGTGCTTGTTTTCACTATCAAGTGAGTCTCTCTCTCTCTCTCTCTTTCTCTCTCTCTCTCTCTCATCCACAGAATTAGATAGACTCCAGGGAAAGGTTGCTAATAAATATCCCTTAGGTTCGTGATTACTGATTTTTGTTATTTTCAACTGTAACTTTCAGTCATTACTTTCAAGGTCAAATAGGTTTTGGTTACACTGTGTTATTCTATGCAATTGCAGGAAGAAAAAGCTATTGAGAGGGGAATTCTTCCATTGCTCCAACGTGCTACCTTGGTTCAAACTTTTGGACAACGAAATCATGTTTGTTTGAAGGATGGCTCAATTACAATTCCTCCATATGCTCCCCCGCAAAAAATGCAATCCCACTTGATCCCTCCAGATACTCCCCGATCTATCTTTGTTTATTTCCGAGGCTTGTTTTATGACGTTGGAAATGACCCTGAAGGTGGTTACTATGCGAGGTATAATCAAGGCTCATACCTATGAATAAATCACATTTGGTTAAGTTTCTTTAACACTTAAATAGATTGAAAATATCTACTTACCAAAAGGCCCTAGTATTTTTTTTTTCCCAACTTGATTAATACGTGAAGTTAAATGCAGAATTATCAGGATCTAGAATTAATGCATAGTTGATTGATTTATTTGATTGTAATTCTGAGATTATACTGTTTCTCTTTCTCTGAAAAGTTGGATGAATATTGTTTAAATAGATGTTAGATGAAATCATAATTACTGTAAAAAGTTGACTGAAATATTCTCATTTAGTCTACTGACCTCCAAGACATGGAAAGAGAGTAACTGACTCTGATTACCTCTCTCTGCAGAGGTGCCCGAGCAGCAGTGTGGGAGAACTTTAAAGACAATCCTCTCTTTGATATTTCTACGGAGCATCCAACTACTTACTATGAAGATATGCAGCGAGCTATCTTTTGCTTGTGTCCACTGGGGTGGGCACCATGGAGTCCAAGATTGGTTGAAGCAGTTATATTTGGCTGCATCCCTGTTATTATAGCAGATGACATTGTCTTGCCATTTGCTGATGCAATCCCCTGGGAAGATATTGGCGTGTTTGTAGCAGAGAAAGATGTGCCAAATTTGGACACTATTCTCACTTCTATTCCACCGGAAGAAATATTGAGGAAGCAGAGATTGCTTGCCAATCCTTCAATGAAGCAGGCAATGTTATTTCCACAACCTGCTCAATCAGGTGATGCATTTCATCAGATTTTGAATGGACTTGCACGTAAACTGCCTCACGACAAGAGCACTTACTTGAAGCCCGGGGAGAAGTTCTTAAACTGGACTGCTGGTCCAGTTGGCGACCTAAAACCTTGGTAGAGGATGGTTCGTGAGATGATTTCTTTCGCTTCTTAGTCCCTGGCTCCAAACCTTTCTACTGTACCAACGTTGCTGAATTTCATCTAAAGTGTAAATTTTTACCACGTAGTTTTGGGAGACGACACATTCATTTTGGACCTATAGTGTTTGTTGTAGTTATGCAGGAGTCTTGTGAAAATTAGGTATGTACTGATTTCTACTCACATACTCGTGCCAGAAACTTATTGCCTTTTTTGTTACATATAGATGTTAAGCCATTAAACATTATTGGAAAAGTGGCTTTGCCTGTTGCATTCACTACTTATTAGGAAGTCCCTGCCCTGGGTGCCCGCCAGGTTGGGGAATAAAGATAGAGTTGTCCTGGAATTTTTGGAAATGATATTTTCATAATGTACTATCAGAAATTAGAGTGTTCATCAGCTTATCATACACTGCAATAATGATTTTGCTGAAGAAACTCCCAAGCTTGTGAGCTAGTTGTTGCTTTTGGGATACATCAATATTGAAAGTTAGTAGTCTTAGAAATATACTCCTTCCGATTCATAATAAGTGACTTTTTTTTTTGTCCAAAATATTTAAATAAGTGTCCTCTAACATGAAATTAACTTTATTTCTTTTTTTTTTTACGTTCTCAATGTGTCAAATCAACAATATATAAATTTTAATTTATGATAATTAAAAACACCATTTTTTTCTTCTTCTAGGAGTTGATATTTTATATAAATTTTAATTAATGATAATTTGAAAACACCTTTTTTTTTCTCCTTCTAGGAGTTGATATTTTCTTAAAGCATGTGCCGCATGCCAAAAATTGACCAAAACGATTACTAGGTGGCATTTGGTTTTCCAAAATAATTTTGCAAAAACATATTTTTTTTCCAACATGGATCAACTCCTACACCATTCTTAGACCAACAACAGAAAATTCTCAAGCGTAAACCAATAAAGTAATAGTAGATTCTAAACATAATGTCAAATGAGTTCAATGCTTTACATTGTTATGTACGGACATGTGAATATATAACAAGAAATCACTCCTGGAGGACAAATGAACCCTCTATTCTTTTCCCCACGGGTTGGGAAGCAAAACTCAAAGGATTAAATGCATCATCAAAACTTGAAGCAGGAGCGGGCTTGAATTCATAAGGACCTCCTTTTACACCCCAAACCTGTAAATTGGGGGGAAAAAAATACATGCCTTGTCAGAGGCTGTCGATTCCTCAAACAAATGAATGAACAATTGAGACACGAATCATTAGGAGGCTTTTAAGGAAAAGGCAAGTTTTAAGCATATGGAACTAACTTGATTGCCATCAACATCATAGCCTCTATCCCAGGCATGTATCTCATTGTTCTTTAACACAGCTAGTTCGGAGGTACAGCGGGTTGCACCATTCTGCTACACAGGCAAAATAGACTTGCAGTACTTAATAGGAAAGGAGAAAACAACACGGGCTATCATGACGCAAATCTCGCCAGTAAAGTTGATGCAAAACTTAAGCAAATACCCATGAATTAGGAAATCCATCTGCAGGTGTTGAACCTTCATATAAGCATCGTTTCCCACGTTCACAGCGCTTTAGATGAATGGTAGTCAAATGTTCAGCAATGTCCTGTGCATAACAATAGAATTAAAATGGCTTCCCAGCAGAAACAGTAAGTTCCAAACATTTTTCAGTAGCATAAATAACAATCAAACTATGAATATATTGAACAGTTTGTCATGGTTGGCTTGGTTATTTTAAGCAGCAGAAAAAAAAGAGATCCGATCTTAATGTGTTCAAATGTTTACCCCAATAACTTCTTCAGGTTCCGGACATTGGTCCCTAGGGCGATCGCAGAAGTTCTTGTACTCCTCTGCATCTCTGATGGCATATGTGCTTACCTAGAATTTGGCACAGGTACAATGAAAACTTATTTGAACGAAGAATGAAAATAAGGCTGAAGGCTTGGTTTCTATCACCAACAATTAAAAGTAAGGATACTGAGAGTAGAGATATTAAAGGAACTAGAATGTATTAGCATGAATACTAGACAAAAGGTATATCATTCCCACTACCATCAGCGCAAGTATTTTCCTAAACAAGCAGCAGACCACCTTCATGCTACTTTTAAAGACACCCAAACATCCTCTCACCCACACCCATCATAGAGTTGAAACGAGTAATAATTCATGAGAACAGGCTTGTAAGGGAAGTAGAACTGTGTCCAATCACATTATTATACATAATGCAAAAAGAAATGGTGATGGTTCTACATTAATTAGTACTAGATTACTAGTAAGTGTTATGGCACTCGTGTCAAACAAAAAGAAGAAGCAAGGGGAGTAGAATATTAGAACAACAACAACAACAACAACAACTACCCAGTATAGTCCCATAAAGTGGGGTCTGGGGAGGGTAATATGTAGACGAGCTTTACCCCTACCCGAAAGGGCAGAGAGGCTGTTTCCAATCGACCCTCGGCTCAGTGAAGGAAAGGAAAAACAAAATAAAGACAAAAGAGCATTAGTAACTCCAGCAGAAATAGCGTAAATAATTATCTAAACATAAAAACCATAAATAAAATAGCATGCAATAATATCATACAGTAGCTCCCATAAATAACTACCATAAGGGAGACGCAATCCAATACACAAATCATCTATGGATAGCCTTGCCAAGCCTCACCCAACCCCGAGTGAGGAGTACGAAAAACTCTAGGAGCCCCTATCCTACAACCCTGATACTAGACCTCCAAACTTTCCTATTAGAATTTCAGCTCATTTGCACAAGGAGCTGAAATTAGAATGTTAGAATTTAGAGAAAATTCCGGCCACAGGAAATATGAATTGGGACCAACCTCAACATCACATTTCAGCTCCTTTGCACAAGGCTTGACCATGAAAAACCTCTGCAACAGAATGTTATATTAGAATTGATTGAGCTCGAGTGCTCTTAACTATAAGAGCAGCTAAACTAAAAGAGCAACTGCGATGTCATCTTATATGATTATCTGGGTTTCAGCAACCAAAGCAATAGAACAAAGAAAACTTAAATTAAGGTAGCAGGTCTGTAATGCAACAGTCTAGATTATACAAGAACAAAAAGAAAATAATATTGGATGTTACTCACCTGTCGGAAGGGTTTATGGGGTGTCCGCCAAAATGCCTACAGCACAAAAGAAGATCCATCATAAAACCGGCTTTCATGGGTCCAAACCAAAAGCATGGAGGAAGAAAATAAAGCAAGATATAGACGTACCTGTTCAAAATATAAAACTTTAGAGCCATCTACCATGTCGGCAGCAGGACAGGAAAGCCATCTATACATGGAAAACATGAATGTTGAATAAAAGATTTAAATAACAGAACTTCCACCAATTTTTTTACTACATCAAGAAATGATCATATGCTTCCTCATGCTTACATGCCAACGCGGTCAATGGAAGATTGCTATCCAAATTATCGAAAGGCATGCAACCTAAAGATTGTAACTTCGCAGGCCAATCAAGCAACAGCATACAAATTGGACAAGATATAAACATTTAATACGTAATGTTTTTTTTCTCCTTCTACACCTCCATTTATCAATCTACTAAGCCTCAACTCATACTAACTCGGGCTAATTTCGTCTTAAACAACAACAACAATAACCCAGTATAATCCCACTTAGTGGGGTCTGGGAGGGTAGTGTGTACGCAGACCTTACCCCTACCCTGGGGTAGAGAGGCTGTTTCCAAATAGACCCCCGACATCCTTGTTGGAAACACGTTCTCAAGGCTTTATACTAAAACGTGTGTTCTTATGTGTAGGTTTTGATGAATGACAAACAAGCGCAAATTGATATATGACGAAGTTCAAGTACAAGCGCACAATTGGTGGATAACGAGATTCAAGCACAATACAAAGTTTTATAGTTTAAATGAGTCGTTCTTAATTGTGATCTTGATCCGACAACTTGACTCATGACATGGCTTCTCTCGTAAAACTATTTTTACAAAATCATGCATATTTAATTTAATGCTAAATGATTTTAAATCATGCATATTTACTTTAGTCAAAATGATTTTTAAACATGCCTCTAAAATCTGGACTAAGATAATCGATTATGTACTTATGATAATCGATTATGTTAAGCCAAGACTGCATGACAATCGATTGTGAACTAATGACAATCGATTGTGTTAAGGCAGTGAGCATCAGGTTTTTCAAACCTGCATGACAATCGATTGTGAACCTTATGACAATCGATTGTGATGAGGCAGTGTACATCAAAGTTTTTCAAAACTCAGAATAATCGACTGTGAAGCTAATGACAATCGATTGTGAAGAGACAGTGTCCATCACATTTTTCAAAGTCACAAAATAATCGATTGTGAACATATGACAATCGATTGTGTTGAGGCAGTGTCTTCCAGACTTTTTCAAAGTTATTAAATAATCGATTGTGAGTATATAACAATCGATTGTCACGAGGCAGTGTCTAAAATGATTTTCAAAGTCTGATAAATAATCGATTGTTAACATTGCACAATCGATTGTGAAGCTGACCGTTGTCGTAAAGTTTTCAAATACCGTCAGGTAATCGATTGTTGATTTTGTACAATCGATTGTTGAAATTAAAATTTGGAAAGGATTTTTTGAACGTTGCTGAATAATCGATTATTGATTTTGTATAATCGATTGTTTTACGTAAAATCTGGAAATGATTTTTTGAACGTTACCAATAATCGATTGTTGATCTTGGACAATCGATTGTTAAGCGTAAAATCTGGGATTGATTTCTGGAACGATTGGCAAACAATCGATTGTGACTTCTTGACAATCGATTGTCACACAGTAAAATCAGCAACTCTTAATTGGCAATTAGGCGTAATGCCAAGTTTTTCAACTATAAATACAGCTTCATTTCAGTGTTTTAAAAAAAATAACACACAACAACTGATCATACAATTGCTATAAGCTTGCATACTTTATTGCTAATCATTTTATATTCATTACATAAGTTTTGAGAGCCATATTCTTGTCCAAAGTTGTTGTGATCTTGAGCTTACTTCTTTTACTCATATCTACTCATTAAGGAGTGTATTGTTTGAGTGTTTAGTGTTTTATACACTTGTAAGAGAATTGTGATTCTCTTGTTGTAAGGAACTTGTGTTTCCTTGGTTGAAGTCTTGGAGTGTTGTATCTCCGAGCAAAGGTGTTAAGGCGTGTGTCCTTAAGTTGTAAAGGTTTGTTGAGCACCCGTAAGCTTGACAAGTTAGTGGAAAATCTCGAGAGAGTCTCTCGGGGACTGGACTAGCCACGTGTTGTGGTGAACCAGAATACATCGGTGCGTACTTTATTATTTATCGCACTTATTTACTTCCTGCAATTTTTTAATTCCGCAAGTTTACGCTAATTTTTATTATAACGCTATTCACCTCCCCTCTAGCGTTAAGCGTATTATCTAACAATTGGTATCAGAGCCCAACTCTCTGAAGACTTAACAGTTTGAGAGAACCATCCATGGCTTCTACTCATGACTCTTTTGCAGGAATTGATGAAGGACAATGCTCCACACGACCACCTCTATTCAACGATACAAACTATACGTACTGGAAGGAGAGGATGAAAATCTTCGTTCAAGCAAACAACTTTCATCTCTGGAAGGTGATAACGAAGGGAAATCAAATTCCAACCAAAAAGGTTGAAACCGAATGGGTTCCCAAGTCCGAAGAAGAATATGACGCGGATGATATCCGAAATGTGCAAAATAATGCTAAAGCAATTAATTTATTATATTGTGCTGTAAATGCTGACGATTACAGGAAAATATCGTGTTGCACAACGGCGAAGGAAATGTGGGACAAGCTGGAAATTACGTATGAAGGTACGAACCAGGTAAGGGAAGCCAAAATTGATTTCCTAACCCATGCTTATGAATTATTTCACATGAAGGAAGGTGAAAAGGTGGATGAAATGTTTGAACGATTTTCAATAATCGTAAATGATCTACATGCTCTCAAGAAGACATTCACGGATAGAGAACTTGTTCGAAAAATTCTTAGAAGTCTCACTCCGGCATGGCGATCAAAGGCCGACGCAATCCAAGAATCCATTGGCGTCTCAAATGTCACCATCGACGCATTAAGAGGTAACCTTAAGACTTATGAGTCTACTATACTTAACCCTCTTGTTGATGATCAAAGGAAGCAAAGAACAGCGCTTAAGGCAAGCACAAGCCAACCTCAAGTTGATGAGGACGGAGACAACGAGTTTGGACTCGTTATCAAAAGATTTCAAAAGTTCATGCGAAAGGAGTATGAACGAAAGGGCAAAAAGCAAGGCGAACAAATAAAGTGCTATGAATGCGGTGAAACCGGGCACATCAAATCAAATTGCCCAAACATCAAAAAGGAGAAGAAACCTTTTAAGAAGCAACGTGCATACATTTCTTGGGGAGGAGACTCCGGAGATGAGTCAAGCGAAGAAGAAGAAGACGAAGCCGCAAACCTTTGTATTATGGCGCAAAAAGACAAGCAAGATGAGGTATGTCAAATCTCTTCTAAAAACTTCTTTACTCTTGAGGAAATGCGAACTGCTTTTGATGAGCTATATACTGAATTTATTAAGGCTTCAAAAACTGTCAAGAGCATAAAAGAAAATGCTTCTCTAAAAGAAAAAGATTTTCAAAAACAGCTTTCTTTGAAAGAAAAGGATTTAGAAAAACTGGTTTTAGAAAATGAGAAGCTGAAAGAAGAAAACAAGTTTTTCGGAAAAAGAAGCGCCGACAAGCCGAAAGTTCTATTAAGAATTGTTCTTCTTGCATGCATCTCAAAAATGAGGTAGATAGACTTAAAGGTACCTTAGATAAGTTTAATTCTTCCCACAAAAATTTGAATAAGGTCCTTGTTAATTTGAAATCAACCAAGCATGGCATAGGCTTTAAGAATGAGCCTAAAGAAAAGGTTGAAGCCAAACCCCAACCACCTAAGGCTCAACCTAGGATTAATAAAACAAATGCTTATCCTAGAAATAGCAATCCTAGAACAAATATGCATGCTAGACCAAATGATGAACATTTTAGAAGACTTAGAAATGACTTACCACCTAGAAATGACTACCCTAGAAATGATGCATATTCTAGGCCAAACACTAGAAGGAGTTTTGAACCTTTTAGAACATCTAGACATGACCATTACTCTAGAAATGCTGCTCATTTTAGAACTAATAGTAGGAGAAATGGTTCTCATGAAATGCGCAATAGTCATAATGAAAATAGAGTAAATCATTTTCGTCCATCAAGTTACTATGAACCTAGAAGGATGCATAACCCCAACGTGACTTGTCATTATTGTAGACGCATTGGTCATATTGCTCCTGCATGCTTTACACGACATAGACATATCACTCAATCGCATCATTATAATATGCCTAACCCTCAAGGACCCAAAATGGCATGGGTACCTAAAACGCATTAACTTGTTTTGTAGGTATGTTTGAAGGGATCAAGTGTACTATGGTACCTTGATAGTGGATGCTCCAAACACATGACGGGAGACGAATCCAAATTCCTTCAACTAGAACACAAAGAAGGAGGAAGTGTGATTTTTGGGGATAACAATAAAGGAAAGATTATTGGCATCGGATCGGTCGGTAAGGATAAAAATTCCTCTATTAAGCATATATTACTATGAAAGGTTTAAAGCATAATCTCTTGAGCATAAGTCAATTATGTGACAAGGGAAATCTTGCCCTATTGGATTCGGATGAATGCTTAGTGTTTAGACGAAGTGATTTTAAAATTATCCTTCGTGGTTTTAGAGTGGATAATATTTATATGGTTGATCTTGCTAATTCCTCACCCGAATATGTTGATTGTCTTATGAGTAAAGAGAATGATACTTGGTTATGGCATCGTAGAGTAGCACATATCAACATGCATCTTTTGAACAAATTGATTTCTCAAAACTTAGTTATTGGTCTTCCCAATTTAAAATTTGAAAATGACTCTATTTGTGATTCATGTCAAAAAGGGAAGCAAACAAAAGCATCTTTCAAATCCAAAAATACTGTTTCAACTTCTAGACCATTGCAATTGCTTCACATGGATTTATTTGGACCATCTCGCATTGAAAGTCTAGGAAGAAATCGTTATGCTTTTGTGATTGTTGATGATTATTCTAGATTTACTTGGACTTTATTTCTTGCCAATAAAAGTGATGCTTCAGAATTTTAAATATTTTCTTAAGCGTGTTCAAAACGAAAAGGAAACAACCGTCACTTCAATTAGAAGTGATCATGGGGGAGAGTTTGATCACAATCTCTTTGCGGACTTTTGTGACGAACTCGGTATCGAGCATACCTTTTCCGCTCCACGTACACCACAACAAAATGGGGTGGTGGAAAGGAAAAATAGGTGTCTCGAAGAGATGGCTAGAACCATGCTCGAAGAGGCCAAGATTCCCAAACATTTTTGGGCGGATGCCGTGAGTACCGCATGCTACGTCTTAAATAGAGTAGTCATAAGGCCTATACTCATGAAAACTCCCTATGAATTCTATAAGGGAAGGAAACCAAATATCTCCCATCTTAGAGTATTCGGTTGTAAATGTTTTATTCATAACAATGGCAAAGATCAATTGGGAAAATTTGATGCTAAGTCCGATGAGGGAATTTTCATTGGTTATTCTTCACGTAGCAAAGCATATAGGGTTTTTAATAAAAGAACCGAAACTGTGGAGGAATCCCCTCATGTTGTATTTGCCGAAAATAATGCTCGCTTGGCGAGAAAGGATTCCGGTTTTGATCTTACAGGTATTTTAGATAGCTTGAAAGACAAAATACAAGAGGAAACGCCTAAGGAAAATCAAGACGAAATTTTGAAACAACCAACGGAGGAAGCGCCACCATTGGAGAATGAAACGAAAACGCCTAACGAGTGGAGGACAATCAAGGATCACCCTCTCGAACAGGTAATTGGCGACGTCGGAGAAAAGTTAAGTACCCAAAACTCCCTTAAAAACACCTTAGGACATACTGCTTTTGTGTCTCAAATTGAACCAACAACCATCTCCGAAGCAATTGGGGATGAATTTTGGACCTTGGCAATGCAAGAGGAGCTTAACCAATTCAAACGGAATGACGTTTGGGATTTGGTGCCAAGACCCGAAAATCATACCATAATTGGTACGAAATGGGTTTTTCGAAACAAACTACATGAAAATGGTGTAATCACTAGAAACAAAGCTAGGCTTGTAGCAAAAGGCTATAATCAAGAAGAGGGTATTGACTATGAAGAAACATATGCTCCCGTAGCTAGATTAGAAGCTATTCGTCTATTGCTCGCTTTTGCCTCTTCTATGAATTTCAATTTATATCAAATGGATGTGAAAAGTGCTTTTCTAAATGGTGTTATTCAAGAAGAAGTTTATGTTGACAACCCCCCGGTTTTGAAGATTTTAAATCTCCCGATCATGTTTTCAAACTCAAAAAGGCTCTCTATGGTTTAAAACAAGCTCCCCGAGCTTGGTATGAAAGATTGAATAAATTTCTATTGGAAAATGATTTCATTAGGGGGAAAGTTGACACCACCCTTTTTGTTAAGCATAAAAACAATGATATTTTATTAGTTCAAATATATGTGGATGATATCATATTTGGTGCTACTAACAATGTCTTATGCAAGGAATTTTCCGATTTAATGACAAGCGAATTTGAGATGTCTATGATGGGTGAGTTAACATTCTTTTTGGGATTACAAGTAAAGCAAATGAAAGAAGGTACGTTCATTTGCCAAGCCAAATATTGCAAAGAATTGCTGAAACGATTTGAAATGAACAATGCAAAAGCAATGGCGACTCCCATGAGCACATCCGATCATCTAGACAAAGATGAGAAAGGTAAGGAAGTCGACACTAAGAAGTATCGAGGTATGATTGGCTCTCTTCTCTATCTTACTGCTAGTCGTCCGGACATCATGTTTAGCGTGTGCTTATGCGCCCGTTATCAATCGTGTCCGAAGGAGTCTCACCTTACTGCGGTAAACGGATTTTGAAGTACCTTGTTGGTACTACAAATGTGGGTCTATGGTACCCCAAAGGTTCTTCATGCCAACTCGTTGGCTATTCCGACTCCGATTTTGCTGGATGCAAATTGGACCGCAAGAGCACTAGTGGCACTTGCCATTTGCTCGGTAGCTCTCTCGTTTCTTGGTTTAGCAAGAAACAAGTAAGTGTTGCGTTGTCCACAACCGAGGCTGAATATGTAGCCGCGGGGAGTTGTTGCGCTCAAATCCTCTGGATGAAACAACAACTCTTGGACTATGGCCTAAGTCTTGATCATATCCCTCTTAGATGTGATAATACTAGTGCCATATGCTTGACGAAGAACCCCGTTCTTCATTCGCGAACAAAACACATTGAAATTAGACATCATTTTATAAGAGATCACGTTCTCAAGGGCGCTGTCGAAATCGAATTTGTTGAAACCAAAGACCAATTGGCCGACATCTTTACTAAGCCCTTAGAGAAAGAGTCCTTCTTCCGAATTCGTAGTGAACTCGGGATTCTTGACTCCACGTTGATCTAAGTCATGCATTGCATCTTTTTATTTTACATGATTTCTAACTTGAGCGTCGGAGACGTCTAATGAATTTTTGCAGGTATCGCCCTAAAGGTAGGGGGAATTATAAAGCATGACGCGCAATAATCGAGTCTTCTTCAGAAAAATCGGTTTCTGTCGTCTAATAATCGATTATCTCGTATCAATAATCAATTGTTCTGCTATTACTTGAGTTATTGTACTCTCTTTAAGTAATCACGTTTTCTTTCCAATAAATAAACAAGTTTTATTTACATCTTTGGCATATTCTTATATTATTTTTGCTAATGGCAAAAGGGGGAAGATAACGGGTATGCACTCTCAATATTAATAAGCTTAAATTGAGGGGGAATACATATATTGAGGGGGGAACAAATGCATGTCTTGAATCGTCATTATAAATTGTTTAAGTTGCATATCCCGCTTAAAGTTTGCCATTATCAAAAAGGGGGAAATTGTTGGAAACACGTTCTCAAGGCTTTATACTAAAACGTGTGTTCTTATGTGTAGGTTTTGATGAATGACAAACAAGCGCAAATTGATATATGACGAAGTTCAAGTACAAGCGCACAATTGGTGGATAACGAGATTCAAGCACAATACAAAGTTTTATAGTTTAAATGAGTCGTTCTTAATTGTGATCTTGATCCGACAACTTGACTCATGACATGGCTTCTCTCGTAAAACTATTTTTACAAAATCATGCATATTTAATTTAATGCTAAATGATTTTAAATCATGCATATTTACTTTAGTCAAAATGATTTTTAAACATGCCTCTAAAATCTGGACTAAGATAATCGATTATGTACTTATGATAATCGATTATGTTAAGCCAAGACTGCATGACAATCGATTGTGAACTAATGACAATCGATTGTGTTAAGGCAGTGAGCATCAGGTTTTTCAAACCTGCATGACAATCGATTGTGAACCTTATGACAATCGATTGTGATGAGGCAGTGTACATAAAAGTTTTTCAAAACTCAGAATAATCGATTGTGAAGCTAATGACAATCGATTATAAAGAGACAGTGTACATCAGATTTTTTAAAGTCACAAAATAATCGATTGTGAACATATGACAATCGATTATGTTGAGGCAGTGTCTTCCAGACTTTTTCAAAGTTATTAAATAATCGATTGTGAGTATATAATAATCGATTGTCACGAGGCAGTGTCTAAAATGATTTTCAAAGTCTGATAAATAATCGATTGTTAACATTGCACAATCGATTGTGAAGTTGATCGTTGTCGTAAAGTTTTCAAATACCGTCAGGTAATCGATTGTTGATTTTGTACAATCGATTGTTGAAATTAAAATCTGGAAAGGATTTTTTGAACGTTGCTGAATAATCGATTATTGATTTTGTATAATCGATTGTTTTACGTAAAATCTGGAAATGATTTTTTGAACGTTACCAATAATCTATTGTTGATCTTGGACAATCGATTGTTAAGCGTAAAATCTGGGATTGATTTCTGGAACGATTGGCAAACAATTGATTGTGACTTCTTGACAATCGATTGTCCCACAGTAAAATCAGCAACTCTTAATTGGCAATTAGGCAACGGTAATGCCAAGTTTTTCAACTATAAATACAGCTTCATTTCAGTGTTTTAAAAAAAATAACACACAACAACTGATCATACAATTGCTATAAGCTTGCATACTCTATTGCTAATCATTTTATATTCATTACATAAGTTTTGAGAGCCATATTCTTGTCCAAAATTGTTGTGATCTTGAGCTTACTTCTTTTACTCATATCTACTCAATTAAGGAGTGTATTGTTTGAATGTTTAGTGTTTTGTACACTTGTAAGAGAATTGTGATTCTCTTGTTGTAAGGAACTTGTGTTTCCTTGGTTGAAGTCTTGGAGTGTTGTATCTCCGAGCAAAGGTGTTAAGGCGTGTGTCCTTAAGTTGTAAAGGTTTGTTGAGCACCCGTAAGCTTGACAAGTTAGTGAAAAATCTCGAGAGAGTCTCTCGGGGACTGGACTAGCCACATGTTGTGGTGAACCAGAATACATCGGTGCGTACTTTATTATTTATCGCACTTATTTACTTCCTGCAATTTTTTAATTCCGCAAGTTTACGCTAATTTTTATTATAATGCTATTCACCCCCCTCTAGTGTTAAGCGTATTATCTAACAATCCTTCCCTCCAAGAACTTCCTAACTTGCTCTTCGGGAAACTCGAACACACAACCTCTCGGTTGGAAGTGGGGGTTGCTTACTGTTAGAATATGTAAATAGTAGTAAAATAACCCTAATCCAATATATATTAGGAGTAGGATAGGTTATGTGTATATAGGGCTCATTGTATCATGTTTAATATCAATATCATATTTTTCTCCCATGCTTTCTCACATGGTATCAGAGCAATCGTGAGAGATTTATCGCTGTGCAGAAATTCCAGCGATTCCGGGAAGGAAAATCAGTTGACCGAAAGTCTTTTTCCGGCAATCCACTTTTCGTCAGTGTTGTGCAAAACCAACACCACCACAAAGTAGATCGGACTTCGGCCACCAACCCATAAAAAGATCTCAGTCAGAATACCCTCCACGTGCCGCCACTCGCCACTTGAAGAAAATTTTCCGACGAAGTTCCGACGTCGCGTGGGCCACCTTCCGGCCATTTTTTGGCGGCGACTCTTAAAAACAAATTGTTCCCCTTGCAATTCCGAGCCTGCCCATCCAGGTTCCACCAAATTCCGACAACTTTTATATTTTTCCGGCGTGAATAGTGATTTCAAAAAGTGGACTTACGCCCATTTTTTGAAAACGTTTCTTCAGAACAGTTGGGACGTCTGGTAATTTCGATCCTACCCCTACTGTTTTTATTTTATTCCGGTCACTTTGAATTTTCCCGCAGCTACAGTACTCTTCCGACTGCTACAGTAATATTCCGACAGCTGCAGTATTTTCTTATTTTGTTTCACTGTTCCTTACTCTGTTTCAGTGGATTACATTTGATTATTTCTCTAATTTGGTAATATTTTGCAACAATGTCTTTGAGAATTGATGCTTTTGGGTCTTAAAATATGAGTCTGGAAGCTCTAGTGTTATGATTACTTCGGAACCGTTAATTGGAGGTTCAAACTACTTAGCTTGGGCTTCGTCTGTCGAGTTGTGGTGTAAAGGTCAAGGTGTTCAAGATCATCTAATC
The DNA here is from genome assembly GCA_034376525.1 of Nicotiana benthamiana. NCBI lineage: Eukaryota > Viridiplantae > Streptophyta > Magnoliopsida > Solanales > Solanaceae > Nicotiana > Nicotiana benthamiana. The sequence goes on from CM067325.1 coordinate 109,095,197, forward strand.
AAGGAGTCTAGTGAAGGAGATGAAAAAGCCAAAGCACATTGGGAGAAGATCGATGCTCAATTATGCAGTATTTTGTGGCGATCTATTGATTCCAAGTTGATGCCCTTGTTTCGTCCATTCCAGACATGTTATTTGGTTTGGGAAAAGACTCGTACTTTATACACTAATGGCATATCTCGTTTCTATGATGTGATATCACGGATGACAAATTTAAAGAAACATGAATTAGATATGTCTACTTACTTGGGACAAGTACAGGCAGTTATGGAGGAATTTGAGACGTTGACGCCAGTTTCTGCTAGCGTTGCAAAGCAGCAAGAGCAACGAGAAAAGTTGTTTCTAGTTCTTACTCTTGCTGGGCTTCCTAGTGATCTCGACTCAGTACGCGATCAGATTTTGGCTAGTCCGACTGTCCCCACAGTGGATGAATTATTCTCTCGATTACTTCGCCTTGCTGCAGCACCAAGTCACCCAGTGAGCTTATCACAGACACTTGATTCATCTATCCTCATATCCCAATCAGTGGACAATCGGGCATCTCATACTATGGAGAATAGACGAGGAGGAGGTCGTTTTGGAAGATCTAGACCCAAGTGTTCTTATTGTCATAAACTTGGTCACACTCGTGACGTGTGCTATTCTTTACATGGTCCCAAAAATGTTTATGTTGCTCAGACCGAGCCTACATGTAACCATGGATTTTCTGTATCTGAAGAGGAGTATAATGAGTTCCTTAAATATCGAGCAAGTAAGCAGACATCTCCACAAGTAGCCTCTGTTGCTCAGACTGATACTTCTGTTGCTGGTAATTCTTTTGCTTGTGTTTCCCAGTCTAGTCTTGAACGATGGGTTGTGGACTCAGCTGCTTCTGATCATATCTCTGGTAATAAATCGCTTTTGTCAAATATTGTGTATTCACAGTTTCTTCCCAACGTTACTTTAGCCAATGAGTCTCAAACTAAAGCAAAAGGAGTTGGACAAGCGAATCCCCTACCCTCTCACTCTAGATTCCGGTCTTTATGTCCCTGGCTGTCCTTTTAATCTTGCATCTGTTAGTCGTTTGACTCGTGCCCTCCATTGCGGTATATATTTTATTGATGATTCTTTTATTATGCAGGACCGCGGTACGAGACAGACGATTGGAACAGGACTTGAATCAGAAGGACTCTACTACCTTAACTCACTAAAATCCTCCAAAGCCTGTCTAGTTGCAGATCCTCCAGACCTATTTCACAATCGTTTAGGACATCCTAGCTTGTCCAAGCTTCAGAAGATGGTGCCTGGTTTGTCTAATTTATCCACATTAGAATGTGAGTCATGTCAGCTCGGGAAACATACCCGAGCCTCCTTTCCTCGTAGTATTGAGAGTCGTGCAGAGTCTGTTTTTTCTTTAGTTCATTCGGATATATGGGGTCCTAGTAGAGTCAGTTCAACCTTGGGATTTCGTTATTTTGTTAGTTTCATTGATGATCATTCAAGATGTACTTGGATTTTCTTAATGAAAGATCGTTCTGAGTTGTTTTCTATATTCCAGAATTTTTTTGCTGAAATTAAAAATCAATTTGGTGTTTCTATTCGCACTTTTCGCAGTGATAATGCCTTAGAATATTTATCCTCTCAATTTCAGCAGTTTATGACTTCTCAAGGAATTATTCATCAGACCTCTTGTCCTTATACCCCTGGGGTTGCAGAGAGAAAAAATAAGCACGTTATTGAGACTGCTCACACACTTCTCCTTAAATCTCATGTTCCGCTGCGTTTTTGGGGCGATGCAGTTCTCACATCTTGTTATTTGGTTATCGGATGCCTTCATCTCCCCATCCAGAATCAGATTCCGTATGAGGTATTGTTTCCCCAGTCACCCTTATACTCTGTTCCCCCTCGTGTTTTTGGGAACACTTGTTTCGTTCATAACTTAGCCCCCGGGAAAGATAAGTTAGCTCCTCGTGCTCTCAAGTGCGTCTTCCTTGGTTATTCTCGTGTCCATAAGGGTTATCGTTGTTATTCACCTGATCTTCGTAGGTACCTTATGTCAGCTGATGTCACATTTTTTGAGTCTAAACCTTTCTTTACCTCTTCTAACCATTCTGACCATCTTGATATATCTGAGGTTATACCTATACCGGCCTTTAGGGATTCTACTATAGCCCCCCCTACACCTTCCGCTACAGAAGTCTCACCCATTCCAACCGTTGGAGAGCCTTGTGTGGCTCCTCCTAGACTCCTTGCCACAGAAACACCACTCTTGACATATCATCCTCGTTCTCGCCCAGCATCCGGCCCGGTTGATTCACGTCCTGCACCTGACCCTGCTCCTACTGCGAACTTGTCTCTTCCGATTGCACTTCGGAAAGGTATACAGACCACCCTTAATCCTAATCCCCATTATATCGGTTTAAGTTATCATCGTTTGTTATCACCCTACTATGCTTTTCTATCTTCTTTGTCCTCTGTTTCCATCCCTCAGTCTACAGGTGAAGCATTGTCTCATCCAGGGTGGCGACAGGCTATGACTGACGAGATGTCTGCTTTACATACGAGTGGTACTTGGGAGCTCGTCCCTCTTCCTTTAGGTAAATCTACTGTTGATTGTCGTTGGGTGTATGCAGTCAAGGTTGGTCCAGATGGTAAGGTTGATCGTCTTAAGGCTCGTCTTGTTGCCAAGGGATATACTCAGATATTTGGGCTTGATTACAGTGATACCTTCTCTCCCGTGGCTAAGATAGCATCAGTCCGTCTTTTTCTATCCATGGCTGTTGTTCGCCATTGGCCCCTGTATCAGCTGGACATTAAAAATGCATTTTTACACGGTGACCTTGAAGTTTATATGGAGCAACCACCTGGGTTTGTTGCTCAGGGGGAGTCTCGTGGCCTTGTATGTCGCTTGCGCCGGTCACTTTATGGTCTAAAGCAGTCTCCTCGAGCCTGATTTGGTAAGTTTAGCACTATTATCCAGGACTTTGGCATGACTCGGAGTGAAGCTGATCACTCTGTATTCTATTGGCATTCTGATTCGAGTCTCTGTATTTATCTGGTGGTCTATGTTGACGACATTGTTATTACCGGCAATGACCAGGATAGTATTACTAAATTGAAGCAACATCTCTTTCAACACTTTCAGACTAAGGATCTGGGCACACTAAAGTATTTTTTGGGTATTGAGATCGCTCAGTCTAGCTCAGGTATTGTGATCTCACAACGGAAGTATGCCTTAAATATTCTTGAGGAGACAGGAATGACAGGTTGTAGACCTGTTGACACTCCGATGGATCCGAATTCTAAACTTCTTCCAGGACAGGGGGAGCCTCTTAACGATCCTGCAAGATATAAGCGGTTAGTTGGTAAATTAAATTATCTTACAGTGACAAGACCTCACATTTCCTTTCCTGTGAGTGTTGTGAGCCATTTATGGGTTCTCCGTGTGATAGTCATTGGGATGCAGTTGTTCGCATTCTTCGGTATATAAAATCAACTCCAGGTAAAGGTTTATTGTTTGAGGATCGAGGCCATGAGCAGATCGTTGGATACTCCGATGCTAATTGGCTAGGATCGCCTTCTGACAGATGTTCTACTTCTGGATATTGTGTCTTAGTAGGAGGAAATTTGGTATCTTGGAAAAGCAAGAAACAGAATGTGGTTGCTTGGTCTAGTGCAGAAGCAGAATATCGAGCAATGGCTATGGCAACATGTGAGCTAGCTTGGATCGAACAGTTGCTCAAAGAGCTGAAATTTGGTGATGTTAATCATATGGGACTTGTGTGTGATAATTAAGCTGCTCTTCATATTGCGTCAAATCCAGTGTTCCATGAGAGAACTAAGCACATTGAGATTGACTGTCACTTTGTCAGAGAAAAGATACTCTCGGGAGATATTGCTACAAAGTTTGTAAAGTCAAATGATCAGCTTGCAGACATTTTCACCAAGTCCCTTACTGGTCCTCGTATTAACTACATATGTAACAAGCTCGGTACATATGATTTATATGCACCAGCTTGAGAGGGACTGTTAGAATATGTAAATAGTAGTAAAATAACCCTAATCCAATATGTGTTAGGAGTAGGATAGGTTATGTGTATATATAGGACTCGTTATATCATGTTTAATATTAATATATCATATTTTTCTCCCGTGCTTTCTCACACTTACCATCAGAGCAACTAATTTCGTCTTAAGAAAGTCAAATTAATAAGATTCAACACATATTACAGTTTTTAGCTAAACCTTCTCCCTAATAAGCTAATTTGGCAGCAATATCTCAACTCAATTCCAAAATCAAAACATGTAGCAGTGAAAATTACAAACGGAAAACATAATACCTGAAATTAAAATAATTATCAGGATCCCTAACAGCTTGCTCCTTGGAAAACTACAATAAAACTCTGAAAAAATCAGTTATCCTCACTTTCTTCACAGTTTCAGGGGAGTAAAAGTAACAGAAACAGAAAAACAGTAGCGTAGCAAAAACAAAAATAGTACCTTTTCACCGCTAAGTGACTGTGCGACAATTCGAGCATGGTCCCAACGTGTGGTCGACTTAGTGAGCCGCCGTACCAATAAAGCGCCTCCGATAAGCACCAGCGACTTGAGAACCGCTCCACGAGCTCGGCTCCACCCGTTTGAGTTCGGATCCGACTTTGAGTCCGAAACCGAGTCCGAGCCCGGGCACATACTGGCCTTTAACACTTTACAGTGGACTCTCTAATAGCAGATGATTTGACCTATAAATCATCCTCGAATTTTATAAACCTGAGTTCAAATCAAATTCTTCAGCTTCTTTTTCTTCTCAAATTTTCTGCAAAATTACAAACTTCAGAAAATGGGGAAAATTTTGAAATATTTTTTATTGGCGTAGAAGCATTGGCAAAGTAGTCTCATTCCGTCCTCTCAATCCCCACCACTTGTTTTTTCAAGTCCGACCACATTACTGGACTGAGAGAGAGTAGAATCTTCTTCTGGGCTTGAAGCACACTATTGGCCCAATCTCACTTTCAGCTTATGCCATTGGACTTTGCGATCGGAAAATTTACGTTAAAATAACACGGGCTAGCTAGTTTTCGGACGGATCATTCAAAAATAGCCAGCATTTAAATAACTATTATTTTGTTGCAACATAAAAAGTTTCAGCATAATATACGGTGCACCTGTGTATGAACTTCCAGCATATTATGCTGGAACTCCAATACTCGAAAAGTCCCAGTATAGTATACTGGTATAGTATACCGGTGCTCCAACCTCTAATATATTATGCTGGACCGATATATTATACCGGAACTCCAATATATTATACTGAAATTTGGAGTTCGTATTATACTGGAGTATTTCTCCGGTATATTATATTGGAATTTCAGTATATTATACTGGAGTATTTTTCTTGATTTTGAACAATTTTTTCGTTCAGATTTTTTTTTAAGTGAAAAGTAGCTAGATTTTGATTACTTTTGAAATTATGGTTATTTTTGAATGACCACTTATAAATATGATTATTTTTGAATTTCCCGTATAGCAAATATTTACACCTTATTATTATAAATAAATATTTTTTGAAAAAATACTTTTTATAGGTGCCTTTTAGGTTTTATAGCAAATTATTTATTTATGGTCACTTCCTATTGTTAGGCCTTTAAATACGATGTGAAATATTTTTTTCTCTTCTAGTTTTTATTCTTTCTCTCACACTAACACAATATAATATACAACTTTGCTAAACTCACGATCTCTCTCCCAACCCAGTGTCTTCCCCATGAATACAACTATCATTATCAACTGAGTCATCTCCAATTTCTCTCTCAAATTTAAGCACTTATGGATTGGTTCTACAAACAACATTTGATGCAAATTTACTCCGATAAAGATATGGTGCCCTCATTTGAGACTATGATATGCGGGGGATAGACGTCGATGTCATAAGCAGCAATGAAGCACCCGCAAAGATTGTTAGACGAATGACAAATTCGGATACTTCTGTAAAGATTACTTTAGAATAGTTATCGCTCAATATAATTTTTGAAGATATTTTTTCTGTGAAGATAATTTTTTGAATATTGTTTTGGTAAAGATGGTTTTCTGTTAAGAACAACTCGTGTATTCACTTTATGCACTGTGTTCAAAATGTTTATTCAATAATTTATAATTTCAAAGCCTCGCTTTGTTTCACTATTTTGTGCAACATTATACATTCAACAGTTTGTATTCATGTGTATTCAACATATGTATATATATTCAACTATATCTACAGTATGTATTCATATGTATTCAAAATATATATGCAGTATATATTCAGCAGTTTATTACAAAAATCCTTTAGTAAAGTATGAAATGTATTCATCATATGTATATTAGCATTCAAATATACATACAACATATATTCACATATATTCCACTATATATTAAGCATTATATGTATTCATATATGTATCAATAGATTGTAGTTTATATATACTGAAGTTTCTATTCATATGTATTCAAATATATTTATAGTATGTATTCATATGTATTCAACTATAAATTAAGTATTATGTATTCATATGTATTCAACAGATTGTAGTGTATTGCCATATGTAAAATCGAATTATACCGATTGTTTTATATATTTGTATGAATTTTGAATTTTATTTAGTTAACAGAATTTTCACGAACAATAGAAACAAAGAAAGGCAGGAATGAATTTCTAGAGATTGCTCTGTTTTGGGGTATTTTTTGGCTGAGAATATTCTATAACTAGAAATGCAAATTATGCGTGTTATAATTGAGCTAGTTAAGTTATATTAGGAGTCTGTCACGTTAATTTATTGATTCACTTATCGTTTTAAAATAATTGAAAAAATCCTTTTTTCACATATTTACGTTATTGTATTCACGAATGCAGCTCGCGAATATAGTCGATACATACTATGCTTAGCTGGATTCCCCTATGTTTTGCCGAGTTTTGCTACTATATTAATGAATGCAGTAGCAAAAATACATCGTATACAGTCTATAATAACTAAAAATATAGCTATAGGAAGTAATTCAGTATATGATAGCTATAGCAAGGTAATAACCACTAAACAATAGTGGTTGGTGAAAATTTCTCTTTGCGATTAGCCTAGAAAGTCTAAGGTCTAGTTGCATGGAAAATAGCATGGATTAGACACTTTTTCGAATTGTTAATCAAAAAATAGCCAGCATTTACAAAATCATTGAAAAATAATCACTATTTTATGCGGCTAAAATCTTGACAAAAATACCCTAGCCGAAACACGGAAAAGTTCCAGCATAATATGCTAGATTATGGAGCTCATGCGTATACATTTCCAACATATTATGTTGAAACTCCATCACATTATGAAATTCTAGCATAATATGCCGGAACCTCATGTGAAGAAAAAAAATTGAACTCCAACATATTATATTGGAATTTTGCCGGATTTTTAAGGGTATTTTTGTTCAAATTTGATCTTTACATGAAAAGTGACTAAAATTAGATTACTTTTAAAATTATGATTATTTTTATTTACTATTTATAAATCATGCTACTAAATTTTTCCCCAACAAATGAAGTCTCCAATACTGTTTTCATATCTTTTCTAGTTTTTCTTTTCTTGAAAATGGAAAACGATTTAGCTGTGATGACCGTGTTGAAAGTAAATTCTGCATTTCGAGACATTAAAAACCCATTTTTATCTTACCTTAATTTATGTGCATAGTCTGGGCGCGTTCCCAGAAAGCTTCTTATGTGAAATCCAAGTAAAATAAGGAAATTAGCCTTTAAAATTGATTAAAGTTGACTTTGATCAATACTCTTGGTAAACGGACCCGTGATTCGTGATCCGACAGTCTCATAGGATCTGTAGTAAAATTTGGGACTTAGGCGTGTGCCTGGAATCGAATTCCGACGTCCTAAGCCCGAGAAATTTTTTTTAAAGAAAATTATTTGCTGGAAAATATAAATGCTTTTAAAAGTGAATTAATGCAATTTCTTGATGGTATCGAGCCCGTATTTTAGTTCTGGAGTACGATAGAAGTTTAAAATAATAATTTGGTTGAATTTGTAGAATTTGGTAAGAATAGGAAGTGGTTTGGTATAAAATGGACCTATAATTGAGAGAAAATGAAAATTTCAATGTTCTTGAGTAACTGTATGAATTTGAGGTCGAATTCGTATTTGTTGATATAATTTTGATGATTTGATAGCACGAGCAACTCCGTAGGATGTTGTTAGACTTGCGTTCATGATTAATTTGAAGCCTTGAGGATTTGGGTGAGTTTTGAATAGGCCACGAAGTGAAAATTAGACTTAGAAAATAACTGTTGGAGGTTCAGAGAAAGTTGTAGGTCTCTGAACAAGGTTTTGCAGTCCACGATGAATCTTCGCGACTGCGGTAGGGTTTTTCGGGTCAGCGGTGGGCAAGGCCATGTTTTCGCGACCACGCTCAATATTTCGCGCTCCACGATGGAGCTTTGTGGCTGCGATCCTTTTTATGCAATCATCATTAAGGGTCTGAGAAAGGTATATATAAACGAGACTTTTCAGCCATCTTTCATTTTTCAAAACCCTAAAACATAAGAGGCAATTTTTCAAGATACTCGTTCTTCCCCAAAACACATGCAAGTGATTTTTAACTTATTTTTTTCACTCCTTAACTTCTTTTTACAAGATTTCATCCTAGAATCTAGGGTTTTTATGCTGGAATTGAGAATTTTAGGTAGAACTTAGGAATATCAAAATGTGGAGATTTAGACCTCAAATTGAGGTCGGATTCCAAAACCAATTGTATATCAGGGCTCGAGGGTGAATGAGTAATTGGGTTTTGGTCCGAATTTCGGGTTTGGACTAAGCGGGTCTGAAGTAATTTTTTGACTTTTTGAGAAAATCACTAGAAAATCTATTTTCATGCATTAGAATTGGTTTGTTCATTTATTGATGTTATTAAGTAAATTATAACTATATACAAGCAAATTTGACGTGGAACCAAGAGGTAAATCGGTAGTTGAGGCTTGATTGTCTTCGTGGCTTTGAGGTAAGTTTTTTGTCTAACCTTAGCTTGAGGGAATAGGAGTTTTAGTCTTATTTGTTATGTGTTAATTGTTGAGTACGACATATAGGTGTGGTAACGAGTACATATACGATGGTGTCAAGCATGCCAATAAGTCTTATACTATGATTGTTGTGACTCTAGTAGGTATTATCCATGCTTAATATGAAAATTTACAATATGGAACAAGGCTTGTGGAAGTATTCTTAAGGAACTGAATATTGTTGAGCATTGGATCAAGTGGAGAGTTGAGTTGTAAAGTAATTGTGGAAAAGTGAAGAGGTTTATGATATTGTCTCACATGCTGGGATGTTATTGCTATTGATATTATTTCTCTTGTCGGGATGTTATTGATATTGATATTGTTTTCCTTGCCGGGATATTATTGTTATACTATTGATCCCTTGCCGGGATTCTATTGTGATTTTATTGATTCCCTTACCCGAATTGCTTTGTGATTGTTGCTTGGGTAAGGAAGAGTTTAAAAGCACGACGGGTGATGCCGTGCGTGATATTTGTGAGTGAGTGTAAAAGTACGAAGGGTGATGCCGTGCCAATATTGTAAATGTAAAAGCATGAAGGGAGATGATGTGCCGTGATATCAGTAATAATGCACAAATGATAATGTCGTGCCATGATTATGTGAGGTAAACTAGGAAGGGTGATGTCGTGCCGAATATATTGATTCTTGTGGTGAGGATGAGAGTAAAAGCACGATGGGTGATGTCGTACACTTGTTGATGTCTTTCCTTATTCTTGCTCATAGTTGATTTAATTATGGTATTCCTTATGCTTCTTTACTGAAATTCTATTTGCACATGATATTCCCACAACATGTTTCCCCTTCCCATCTTTAACTGCTAGTTTATATTGTTATTTTTGTCGTATATGATATAACTGAATAGCTTTATTTGGTAGTCTTGTCCTAGCCTCGTCACTACTTCGCCGAGGTTAGGCTCGACACTTACCAGCACATGGGGTCGGTTGTTTTGATACTACACTCTGCACTGTGTATAGATCCTGGTGCTGGAGCATTTGGACCGTAGAGAGGTTGTTGCCTTCAGTCCATTAGGGGACTCGAGGTAGTCATGCAAGCGTCCACAAGCCTTGGTGTCCCCTTCTATCTTTCCATTATGTTTTTATGTACTTCAAATGACAGATTGTATTTGTTTTTTTCTTTCAGACCACTTCTTGTAGTATTCGTAGATAGTCCGTGACATTGTTACACCAATTATGGGTAGAGTTATATGTTGAATTTTGTACCATTATTTGGTTAAACTATTAGTTCTCGTCTTCTGCATTTCTGTTTATTATAATCATTTGACTGTTGATCACATGTAAATTTGTAAATGTTAAAAGGGTTAAGCAAAAGGGTAATGAATCTATAATACTCGGCTTGCCTAGCTTTCTTGAGTAGGTACCATTACGACTCCCGAGGGTTGGAAATCCGGGTCGTGACAAGTTGGTATTAGAGCTCTAGGCTGCGTAGGTCTCACAATTCATGGACTAGCTTAGTAGATTCAGAGGTATCAGTATGGAGATGTCTTGTATTTATCCCCAAAGGCTACAGAGCTAGGAAAAACTTCACATTTATTCTTTCCTGTCGTGGGACTTGATTTTTCTCAATACTAACTGAACTTCCACTCTGTTCTTTCGCAGATGGTGAGAACACATACCGCTTCATCAGCTGACCAGTAGCTCGAGCCCCCAGTAGCAGCTTCTGCGAGGGACAGAGGCCAAGGCCGTGCTAGGGCCTAAGGCAGAGGCAGGGCTCAGCCTAGAGCTCGAGCAACAGCACCAGCGGCGGAGCCTCAAGTTGAGTTTTTCGATAAGGTTCCAGCCCATGCTGTTCCATCAGGACCATCTTACGTCCCTGAGTAGTTCATCGACACCCCGGTACTTCAGGATGCTCTAGTCTGACTAGTGGGCCTTATGGAGAGTGTCGCCCAAGCAGGCTTGCTTCCTGGAGCACCAACTGTCTCTTAGGCTGGAGAAGGAGCCCGGACTCCTGCTAATCGCACTTCGGAGCAGGTGGCTTCCCAGTGTCACACTCCAGCAGCTCAGCTATTTGGGGTAGTTCAGTCGGGTGTTGCGGCAGAGACCGGTGAGGGGCCGACTATGTCTGCTGAAGGCTTATAGAGATTAGACATGTTCACCAAGCTTTTCACTACGACTTTTGTGGTACATCTTCCAAGGATCCCTAGGATTATTTGGAAAGCTGTCATGAGGTTCTACAGAACATAGGGATAGTGGAGACCAATAGGGTTGACTTTTCTTCCCTTCGTCTATCTGGATCCGTCAAGACATGGTGGAGGTATTATTGTTTGGCTAGACCATCCGGGTCACCGGCTTTGACTTGGGATCGGTTCTCTCAGTTATTTCTGAAAAAGTTTCTTTGTATCACTTAGATGGAGAACTACCGGAGGCTGTTTGAGCGTCTCTAGCAGGGTTTTATGACTGTCACTTAGTACGAGACCAGATTCATTGACTTGGCCCGTCATACTCTTCTTATACTTCCCACTGAAAGAGAGAGAGAACGAGGCGGTTCATTGAGGGACTCGTTCAGCCTATTCGATTGTAGATGGATAAGAAGACAGGGAGCGAGATTTCTTTTTTGAATAGGGACAATGTGGCCAGGAGAGTTGAGTGTTTCTATCACTGGGGAGTGGTCAGCGGTCTGACAAGAGGCCTCGTTATTCGGGGAGGTTCAGTGGTGCCTCATCTGGAGGTAGAGATTCTTTGGTAGGGGACATCCTTCCAAGATATTTCATTCAGCACTTCAGGCTTCTTACGGTGCGCCAGGTGGTCGTGGTTGTCATATGCAGTATTCTGATTAGTTGCCCTATAGTGCACCACCAGCTCCTATCAGTGCACTGCTGCTCCAGAGTTTTTAGGGTGGTTATTCAGGTCGTCAGGGTCAGTAGTCTTAGCAGCCGAGGTCTTGTTATACTTGTAGCGATACATGGCATATTGCTAGATTTTTCCCTCTAGCACCGAGCAGCTCTCAGCATCAGGGTTCTATGCCATGGTTAAGGCACTGAGTATTACACCGCCCGTTCAGCCAGCTAGAGGTGGGGGTTGAGGTAATAGAGGTGAAGGTAGAGGAAGAGGTATTAGAGGTCAGGCCCTTAGAGGTGGAGGCCAGCCAGTAGGAGGCCTTCCCAAGGAGGTAGTTCAGAGTGGTGAGCCCAGCCCCGATGTTATGCTTTTCTGCAGATCTAAGGCCGAGGCCTCCGATGCAGTTATCACAGAACCTGTTCTGGTTTGTAATAGAGATGATTCAATTCTATTTGATATAGGGTCTACATACTCCTATGTGTCATCTTATTTTGTACCGTATTTTGTACTTCCTAGTGATTCCTTGAGTGCTCTTGTATTTGTGTCTACAGCGGTGGATGATTCTATTATGGTAGGTCGTGTCCATCGTTCATGTATAGTTGTGATTGGGGGTCTTGAGACTGGAGCAGATCTGTTACTTATGGATATGGTTGAATTTGATGTCATATTGGGGATGGAATGGTTATCACCTTAGCACGCTATCTTGGACTGTCATGCCAAGACTGTGACCTCAGCCTTGCCGGGTTTCCCTTGTTTGGAGTGGAGAGGGAATCCTGGTCATTTTACTAGCAATGTTATCGCATATATGAAGGCTTGACGTATGCTTGATAAGGGACGTTTGGCTTATCTGGCGTATATTCATGATTCTAGTGTCGAGGTTCCTTCTATGGATTTTGTTCCCGTTGTTTTGAGTTTCCCGAGGTATTTCATTCAGACCTGCCGGGTATGCCATCCGATAGGGATATTGACTTCTGCATTGATTTGGCTTCGGGCACTCAGCCCATTTCTATTCTACCATATTGCATGGCCCCGCCTGAGTTGATAGAATTGAAGAAGCAGTTGCAAGACCTGCATGATAAAGGCTTTATTAGACCTAGTGTTTCTCCTTGTGGTGCGCCAGTGTTGTTTGTTAAGAAGAAAGGTGGATTGATGAGGATGTGTATAGATTATCGGCATTTTAACAAGGTCACAGTCAAGAATAAGTATCCATTGTTGAGGATTGATGATTTGTTTGATCATCTTCAGGATGCCAAGGTATTTTCGAAGATTGACTTGAGATCTGGCTACCATCAGTTGAGGATTAGGGCATCTGATATCCCTAAGACAACTTTTCGCACTCGGTACGAGCATTATAAGTTCTTGGTGATGTCATTCGGGTTGACAAATGCCCTAGCAGCTTTCATGGATTTAATGAATCGAGTGTTCAAGTCTTACTTAGATTCATTCGTGATACTTCATTGATGATATTCTAATCTATTCCCATAGCCGGGAGGAGCATGAGTAGCATTTGAGAGTGGTTCTTCTGACCATGATAGGGAGTTAGTTATATGCTAAGTTTTCGAAATGTGAGTTCTGGTTGAATTCAGTTGCATTATTGGGTCATGCTGTATCAGCAGAGGGTATCCAGGTAGATCCAAAGAAGATAGAGGCAGTCGCGGACTGGCCTACCTGCTTCAGCTATAGAGATTCAGAGTTTCTTGGGTTTGGTAGGCTATTATCGTCGGTTTGTGGAGGGGTTTTAATCTATTACCTCCCAAGTGACCAAATTGACCTAGAAGGGTGCCCAGTTCAAGTGGTCGAACGAGTGTGAGGCAAGCTTTCAGAAGCTCAAGACAGCTTTGAGTACGGCCCCGGTGTTGGTTTTTCCAATAGATTCAGGGCTATATATAGTGTATTGTGATGCATCTCGTATTGGACTTGGTGCGGTGTTGATGTAGGATGGAAAGGTCATTGCTTATGCTTTGCGACAGTTGAATACTCATGAGAAGAATTATCCAGTTCATGATTGGGAGCTAGCATCCACTGTTCACACGCTGAAGATTTGGAGGCAATATTTGTATGGCGTGTCATGTGAGGTGTTCACGGATCACAAGAGTTTTCAATACTTGTTCAAGAAAAATGAGCTAAATTTGAGGCAGATGAGATGGTTAGAGCTATTGAAAGACTATGATATCACCATCGTGTATCATCCGGGAAAGGCCAACATAGTGGCCGACGTTTGAATAGAAAGTCAGTCAGCATCGGCAGTCTTTCAATATTCTGATATGTGAGAGACCGCTTGCTTTGGATGTTCAGGATCAGTTCGTGAGGTTGGATGTTTCTGAGCCCAGTCATGTGTATGCTTGCACAATCGCTTGTTCTTCATTAATTGAGCGTATTCGAGATCGACAGTATAATTATCCTCATTTTCTTGTTCTTGGAGACACACTGCGGCGCGGAGGTTCCAATCAGGTTACAGTTGGAGATGATGAAGTTTTGAGAATGCAGGATCATATTTCGTGTGCCTAATGTGGATGGACTTCGTGAGTTGATTCTAGAGGAGGCCCATAGTTCTCGGTACTCTATTCATTCGGGCGGCGCCATAGATATATCGAGATTTACGACAACATTATTAGTGGAGGAGGACGGAGAAGGATATTCTTGCATATGTGGCTCAGTGTTTGAATTGTCAGCAGGTGAAGTACGAGCATCATAGACCTGGTGGTTTGTTTCAGAGGATTGAGATCGTTTCACTAGGGAAGTGAGAGCGTATCACTTTGGACTTTGTTGTTGGGCTCTCGCAGACTGAGAGGAAGTTCGACGCAGTGTGGGTTATTGTTGATAGGCTGACCAAGTTGGGGAATTTCATTCCGGTAGAAGTCTCATATTCCTCTGCGCCGTTGATAGAGATCTATATCCGGGAGATTGTTCGTCTTCATGGAGTACCCTTGTCTATCATTTTTGATCGAGTTACGTAGTTTACCTCTCATTTTTGGAGGGCAATTTAGCGTGAGTTGGGCACACGGGTCGAGTTGAGCACAACATTTTGTCCTCAGACGGACGGGTAGTCCGGGCATACTATTAAAATTTTGGAGGCTCGTAGGATCAGTTTTTGCCTTTGACGGAGTTAGCCTACAATAATAGCTACTAGTCGAGCATCCAGATGGCTCGCTATAAGGCTATATATGGTAGGGCGTCAGTTGGGTGGATTGAACCAAAAGAGGCTTAGTTGTTGGGTACAGATATAGTACAGGATTCCTTCGACAATGTTAAGATCATTCAGGATAGGCTTTGTACAGCTCAGTCCAGGCAAAAGAGTTATGCCGACCGCTAGGTTCGTGATGTGGCATTCATGGTCAGCGAGCAAGTGTCGCTTCGGGTGTCGCCTGTGAAGGGCGTGATGATATTTGGGAAGAATGGCAAGCTCAGCCCTAGATCATTGGTTTTGAGATTCTTGATCTAGTGGGAGAGGTGGCTTATATACTTGCATTGCCGCCGAGTATATCAATCATGCATCCAGTGTTTCATGTGTCCATGCTTCAAAAGTAGCACGCCGATCTATCCCATGTGTTAGACTTCAACACTGTCCAGTTGGACAAGGATGTTTCTGTCACGACCCACACCCCGGTCGTGATGGCACCCATCCCTAAGGCTAGGTAAGCCTGACCAACAGTCACTTTCAATTTACTACTAAGTCTCAAAACTAACAATTTAATAATATAATCCAAGAATATTAATCGAGTGATATATATATAAGTATGAAAAACCAATAACACACCCATAAGATCTGGGGTCACGAGTCTAGAGCCTCTAGCATAACTGAGTAATAATAAAAGTATCTTAATAACAATATAAAAATCTAGGAGAGTATATAATAATAATGAACTGAGAAAGATAATGAAGAGCAGTTAGGTCCTGCGAACATCATACAGCTACCTCAACGACTCTGGGAATATCTCTGGAAACTATGAGAATCAGCTAAGCCTCTGGTGTACTTGAATCACACACAAGGTGCAGGGAGTAGGGGTGATTACTACCGAATCATTGAATAATAAGTATATTAAATGTCTGAAAGTAAGAAATCCACAAAGTACCACAAAGCAAAGCTATAACTACCAATCATGTAACTTAGCTACGAACTAACAGCAAAACAGTATCACAACATCAACCAAATCTCAGATAAAGATGCAACGCAATGCACATGAATACGCTGCAGCATGCAACCCGATCCGTTTAACGTCGATGATGCTCACTGGGAGTGTGTACAGACTCCGGAGGGGCTCCTTCATCTCAAGCGCAATATTATCATATCACCGCTGCGACGTGCAACCCGACCCATGCTCCAGAATAGCATGGTACGGAGATAGCCAATCCATACCCAGAATTACATTGAAATCCGCCATGCCCAACAATAATAAATCAACGCGGGTCTCTAGACCCCCAATAGAGACCAAACAGGATCGATAGACATGATCCACAATAATAGTATCACCCACCGGTTAGATACGTGCATGGGCAAGGAAAGACAACCACAGGTCATACCCAAATGATAAGCAAAATAAGAGGATACATACGAATAGGTAGATCCGGGATCAGATAAAACAGAAGCATTCCTATGGAAGACTTAGATGATACCTGTGATAAGTGCATCCGAGGCAATAACGTCCCTCCAATCTGGAAGGGCATAGAAACGAGCCTGGCTACCACCAGTACGGTCCTCACCCCTGGGGCGACCTCTGGTTGTCTGGCCTCCACCCCTAGTTGTCTAAGTGGGAGCTGAGGAAACCTATGCAGAAGACAAGGGCTGATCCCTCTACTGAGACTGCCTACTGCGGGGTCGAGGACATTGTCTCCTCATGTGACCCATCTCACCACATTTATAGCAACAAACTGAAGATGGAGAAGGGGAATGATAAGAACCCATCGCTACGGACGAACCCTGAGATGATGGAGTAGGAGCAGAGCTCTGAGCTGGAAGAGCACTCAATGCAGGCTGACTCTACTGATAACCCTGATGGCCCCGGCCTTATACGGCTCCACTGGACTCTGTGCGTCCGGACTGAGGAGGTCTGAAGGAATGACCTCTACCCTTCTTGAAATGGTCCCTAGATGTAGCCCCCCTGAAATTACCTGAACCTCGAGGCCTCTTGGCCTCCCTCTCCTCACACTCCCTACGGCGATCTGTCTCAATCAGACGAGCCTCATCAACAACCTCCTCAAATGTAGCTGTTATAGCCCCTCTCTAGTCATCAATACACGGATCGGATAATTGAGGCCATCTATAAACCTCCTGATCCTCTCTCTATCTGTCGGAATCATCCACATAGCATGCTTGGACAGTTGTGTAAACCGCAGCTCATACTGAGTCACTGACATATCTCCCTGAGTCAACCACTCAAACTGACGACGCAACTCCTTCCTGTGAGAATGGGGCACATACTTCTCCAAAAATACCATGGAGAACTGCTGCCAAGTAAGGGGCACTACCCCAATAGGCCTACGCCTCTCGAACTCTTCCCACCAAGTAAATGCAGCTCTTGTGAATTGGAAGGTGGTAAAAGCCACTCCATTAAACTCCAGAATACCCGTAGTACGAAGCATCCACTGGTATTTATCCAGAAAACCCTAGGCATCCTCACCCTCAGCACCACTAAATGTCAGAGGCTGGAGCCTAACAAACCTCTCCAAATGCCGTTGCTCGTCATCCGGCATAACAGGAACCACATGAGCTCGGGCAGGCACGATCGACGCAACTGGAGAAACTGGCTGAACTGGTGCAACCGGAGCAACTGGGTGAACTGGCGGAACTAGAGCTACCCCATGTGTCTGTATGCCCTGAACAACCTGCTCAGGAGTGCGAGCTTCGAGGGTCTGATGACCACCCTCTGTCTGAGAAGTAGCCATAGCTGTAGTGGCTAAAATCGCCTGAGCCAGGCCAGTGCAAACGGACAAAATCTGAGTTAAAGCCTCCTGAAGAACAGGAATCACGATGGGCACTGCTGGTGCCTGAATAGGTGCTGCTGGAGTATCAACAGCTGGAGGCTGATCCTGGACATGGGCAGCTGGTGGGTCTACAGGTGCTGCCCATGCTGGTACGCCTCATCCAATACCACGACCACGTCCATGGCCTCTAGCGGGTGGTACTGGTGGTCATCCGCCACGTCTATTAGCACGAGTTCTCGCCATATGCGATAGAATAGAGTACATAGATTTATTTTTCACGTTAACAAGCCGCACGATATGAATTTCAAGAAATTGAAGTGTTTCCTAACAGTTCTGTAACCTCCTGCTTATAAGTGTGGTGCACGACACACCCATAAACAAGGCTCTACTAAACCGGCTCATGACTCGTGAGGCCTAGTAACCTAGGCTCTGATACCAACTTGTCACGACCCAAATCACGGTCGTGATGGCACCCAACCCTAAGGCTAGGTAAGCCTGACCAACAATCACTTTCAATTTAATACTAAGTCTCAAAACTGACAATTTAATAATATAATCCAAGAATATTAATAGAGTGATATATATATATATATATATATATATATATATATATATATATATATATATATATATATATATATATAAGTACGAAATACTGATAACACACCCGTAAGATCTGGGGTCACGAGTCTTGAACCTCTAACATAACTGATTAATAATAAAAGTATCTAAATAACAATATAAAAATCTGAAAGAGTATATAATAATAATGAACTGAGAAAAATAATGAAGAGCAGCCAGGTCCTGCGAACATCATGCAGCTACCTCAACGGCTCTGGCAATATCTATGGAGACTACGAGAATCAGCTAAGCCTCCGGTGTACCTGAATTTACACACAAAGTGCAGGGCGTAGGGGTGAGTACTACTGACTCAGTAAATAATAAGTATAGTAAATGTTTGACAGTGAGAAATACACAGAGTACCACAAAGCAAAGTTATAACTACCAATCCTGTAACTTAGCTACGAACTAACAACAAAACAGTATCACAAAAGCAACCAAATCTCAGATAAAGATGCAATGCAATGCACATGAATACGATGCGGCGTGCATACCGATCCGTTTAACATCGACGATGCTCATTGGGGGTGTGTACAGGCTCCGGAAGGGCTCCTTCAGCCCAAGCGCAATATTATTATATCACCGCTGCGACGTGCAGCTCGACCCATGCTCAGTCCACAAATGCATATGAGTCACATAACAGATTCAACCTAATTTCCCATTTTTCCGATTTTAAGGTAAATATAATTTAATTATTTAATTTCAGGAAAAGTGACTTATCATTTCATTTCGATGAGTAAACACAAGACTGCGATCAATGATTATGCAAATCATGTTATCACACATATATTCACCCTAGACAGGTATTACATATTGGCACAAGGCCCCAAACATGGCATTAAGCCCAATTATCAACAACACAATATGTGTATCAGACGGGTTAGCGTTACAGTGTCCTTTGAGGAAGAGCCGATAACTATTCTAGACCGGCAGCTTCATCAGTTGAGATCGAAGATTTTTCCTTTGGTTCGTGTTCAGTGGAGGGGTCAGCCTGTTGAGGTAGTGACCTGGGAGTCCGAGTCCGATTGAACTCAATATCCCCATATTTTCTCAGACTCAAGTACTTTTCTTATGTCCATTCGAGGGCAAACGAATGTTTAAAGGTGGAGAATGTAATGAACCAAAAGGTCATCGCTCATTTTTAAATTAAATTATGTGTTCCGAAGCCTTAAAACCCTCTTTATCTCACCTCAATTTGTATGAGCAGTCCGAGTGCGTTTTCGGAAAGCCTCTTATGTGAAATCTAAGTAAAATAAGGAAATTGACCTTTAAAATTGATTAAAGTTTACTTTGGTCAATATTCTTGGTAAATAAACCCGGACCCGTAATTTGACGGTCTCGTAGGGTCCGTAGTAAAATTTGGGACTTGGGCATATGCCCCGAATCGAATTCCAAAGTCCCAAGCCCAAGAAAAGAATTAGTAAAAAATTTATTTGCTAGAAAATATAAAGACTTTTATAAGTGAATTAGTGCAACTTCTTAATGATATCTGGCTCGTATCTTAGTTCCGGAGCCCGGTACGAATCTAAAATAATAATTTGGTTGAATATGTGGAATTTGGTAAGAATCGGAAGTGGTTTGGTATAAAACGGACCTATAGTTGAGAGAAAATGGAAATTTCAATGTTCTTAAGTAAATGTATGAATTTGAGGTCGAATTTGTAGTTGTTGATGTTATTTTGATGATTTGATCGCACGAGCAAGTCCTTATGATGTTTTTAGACTTGCGTTCATGATTAGTTTGAAGCATCGAGGGCTCGGGAGAGTATTGGATAAGCCACGAAGTGAAATTAGACTTAGAAAATAACTTTTGCAGGTTTAGAGAAAGTTCAGGTCTCTGAACCAGGCTTTGCGGTCCACAATGAATCTTCACGACCGCAGTGGGGTTTTTGCGATCAGCGGTGGGCGAGGATATGTCTTTACGGCCGCGATCAATATTTCGCGGTCCGTGGTGAAGCTTCGCGGACGCGGTCCGTTTTATGCGGTCAGCGGTGAGGGTCTGAGAGGGATATATATGAACGAGAGTTTCCAGCCATCTTTCATTTTTCAAAACCCTAAAACATAAGAGGCGATTTTTCAAGACACTCTTTGCTCCCAAAAACACAAGTAAGTGATTTTTAGATCATTTCTTTCACTTCTTAACTTCTTTTCACAAGATTTCATCCTAGAAACTAGAGTTTTCATGGTGAAATTGGGAATTTTGGGTGGAACTTAAGAATATCAAAATTTGGGGATTTAGACCTCAAAATGAGGTCAGATTCCAAAACCAATTGTAAATCCGAGCTCGAGGATGAATGGGTAATCAGTTTTGGTCTGAATTTTGAGTTTGGACCAAGCGGGCCCGGGGCCGATTTTTGACTTTTTGGGGAGATCACTAGAAAATCTATTTTCATGCATTAGAATTGGTTTATTTAGAATTTATTAATGTTATTAAGTAAGTAGCAATTAGATACAAGCGAATTGGAACTGGAATCAAGATGTAAAGCAGTATTTGAGGCTTGATTGTGTTCGTGGCTTTGAGATAAGTGTTTGGTCTAACCTTAGCTTGAGGGAATATGAGTTGTAGTCTTATTAGCTATGTGTTAATAGTTGAGTACGTCATATAGGTGTGGTGACGTGTACCTATATGTAGGTGTCAAGCATGCACGTGAGTCTTATATTATGAATGTTGTGGCTCCATTAGGTATCATCCATGCTTAATATGAAAATTTTCAATATGGAACAAGGCTTGTGGAATTATTCTCTAGTAATTGAACATTGTAGAGCATCGGCTCAAGTTTAGAGTTGAGTTTGAAGTAATTTTGGAAAAGAGAAGAGGATTATGGTATTGTTTCCCTTACCGGGATGTTATTGATGTTGATATTGTTTCCCTTGCCGGGATGTTATTGTTGTTGATATTGTTTCCCTTACCAGGATATTATTGTTATACTATTGTTCCTTTGTTGGGATTTCATTGTGATATTATTGATTCCCTTGACCAAATTACTTTTTTATTGTTGCTTGGGTAAGGAAGAATGTAAAAGCACGAAGGGTGATGCCGTGCATGATATTTGTGAGTGAGTGTAAAAGCACGAAGGGTAATGCCTGAAAGTACAAGGGGAGGGGGTGAATTGAAACTCTTTAAAATAATTGCTTATTAGTTGACTTATTACTTGAGTAGTCGGCTAGATATAATAAATTGATAAATATAATAACAGGAAGTAAATTGCAGAAAGTAATCGCAGGAATTAAAAACACAAGGATTTTTATACTCGTTCGGATTCAAAATCCTAATCCAGTCCCTTCGGGTTGCAAGGGAGTTCTCTTTAGTAAATGAGTTTCTTCCGAGTACAGTTGTGGTGATTTTCACTCAGTTTCTCAAGCAATCATTTTTTATACAATGCCTCACCAGTATTATGCTCTCTTTCTTTCCCTTACTTGTTACACAACAGATCTTAGTGAACTACAATGCTTGTTTGTAGTAGAATAAAGAGAGTGATTTGTAGAAAAACACTCTATCTAAGATATCTGCGCTTTGGTTGTATGAGCATGATTTTCAGGTATAGGTTTTGAAGAATGACAAACAATGAAGTCAAGTGTCAAACAACGATATTATATGACAAACAATCAAGCTTGAATGCCGATAAGCATATTGATGAACGGATTGCAATGGAAAAGCCAAAGACGAGCTCAAATGTTCAAGACCAAAGACCCAAGGCGTAGGTCGTTAGGTAGAACAAATGTAAGAGCAACGCTTAAGTTATCTCGTCTTTTGACTCAACATAGGTCATCATAAATATGCATAAAATTATTTTATTAAATCATATTTATCATAAACATATTTTATTAAATCATATTTATCATAAACATATTTTATTAAATCATATTTATCATAAACATATTTTAAATACTTCAAACAAAATGATGTTAAAGTTTTCATCTTAACCAAAATAGTTTTTGAAGTAAGTTTTCAAATCTGCCTCAGAATAATCGATTATACAAAGTGCATAATCGATTATGTTATAACAGTGGCCAAAGTGTTTGAACACTGCCACAGAATAATCGATTATACAAAGTGCATAATCGATTATGTTATAACAGTGGCCAAAGTGTTTGAACACTGCCACAGAATAATCGATTATACAAAGTGCATAATCGATTATGTTATAACCGTTGCCAGGCGTTTGAACACTGGCTCAGAATAATCGATTATGCAGTATCAGATAATCGATTATTCAGCAGAAAATCAGCTTCTGATTTTCTGAACGTTGGAGAATAATCGATTATCAGATTGTGAATAATCGATTATCTTGGCACAAAATCAGCATAATTGATTGCCAATTAAGCAACTGACATACACCATTTTTCACCTATAAAAAGAGGTCTTTTGAGCTGATTTTAAACACACAACACCTCCCAATATTGATATACATATTGACATTACTTGAGCATCATTTTAGAGCTTTTGTTGAGCCATTTGAGAGACAACTTTGAGTTGTTCATAGAGCTAAATTTGTATCTCTTTATCTACTCTTTTGAGAGAGTTCTTGTTGTAAAAGAGAAAGGTGTTTGAGAAGAACATATCTTCTCATTGATTGTCGGGTTCGCTAAGTACCCTAAGTCTTAGTGTGTGAAGTCTTGTGGTGCGGTATCCACGAGCAAGGTTGAAGTCTTGAGGTGCGGTATCCTCGAGCAAGTTGAAGTCTTGTAGAGTGTACGTCTACGAGCAAGTGTAACGGTTTGTTAGGCACCCGAAAGCTTAACGGAGTTAGTGGAATCTCAAGAGAGTCTCTCGGGGACTGGACTAACCACAAGTTGTGGTGAACTAGGATAAATTCGGTGTGTTCTTTCCTTGATATTTTAATTACCGAATTTATTTTATTCTTGCAATTTTAATTCCGCAATATTTATCAATATTCTTGTGCCGCACTATTCACCCCCCCCCCCAGTGACGGGCATAAATCCTAACATGATTTTGGTTTGATCAAAGTATATTTAAGCTAGGGTTACAACGAGGTATAAATACTTTGATGGATGATAGAGGTTTGAAAACCCAAGATATTTGATCTTTGGAAATAATTGATTCTTTCCAAGAATAAGGAATGAGTCGTTGCTTCTCTTGATTGCTTTCCTTCAGCAGATATACAAGTGAAGATTGCTCCTTGAGTGTTGGTTCTTCCAAATGCGGTCACGTACCCGATCTCCTCGTATCCTTCAATCCTCTGTGATTCTGCCCTTGATTGGTGCCTTTACTCAAGGCTTATTTGATTCTTTCCAGCTCAACTAATCGTTGCTATTGCTGATTGATTTGTTATTAGATTCTGCCCAGATTTGCTGATCGTATGCAAATTGATTTTTTTCCTTGTACATTGTGAGTCACTCCAGCAGTCTTCTTTACTTCTTGTAATTGATATCTTGCTCATGTATATTATTTGCATCATTAAAACGATATCTAACAATTTCCCCCTTTTTGATGATGGCAAAATAATATATTAAAGTAAAGAAGTATAAACACCAATCGAGTTCCTTGTGTTTTACTAGTCGACTTGACTTGTCCATGATTCTCCCCTTCAATGTATGCAGTCGACTTGACTTGTCCATGACGTTTCCCCTCAATGTATGCAGTTGACTTGTACCTGTACAATATACCAATATATGCTACCTATACACATAGATTTTCTCCCCATTTTTTACATCAGCAAAGAGGAAATAAGATAACAGATAGCAGGAAAGCAGAAAAGATAAAGAGATTATCCAGTGGTTGGTAAAACAGCCCATAGTAGCAGCAAAAAAGAACATAATTATCCAAGGGCCTAAAACACAGCCCACAAAACCACCAAAACAAGTTTAAAACATAGTTTTTAAAACATCCACACTAGCGACACAGGAAATATGTAAGGGTGTTGCAGATGGCCTCCTTTAACTGTTCGATGCTTGTATATGCTGCGACGCTCATACCATCTAGCTTGTCGTGAACTTCCTTGAAAGCTATGACAACATTCTCCCCCACTCTAAGAACATCAACTCTGATTTTTGACACATCAGACCCTGTTTCCTTGGAAATAGCATGAAAGTCACCCACACTAGACTGAGTAGCAGAAAGAAGATTCTTGATGTCAGAGAGTTGGGAGTTAATAGTGCAAAGCTTCTCACAAAGCTCAGAACTAACAAGAGTAGGAGGAGGAACAACGGGTGAAGGTTTGGATTCTATAGGGGCCTGCTTTGCTTCACTTTCACTTTTCTTAACCCAGGAGCCCTTGATACTCACATAGCCCATACTAGCAAAGGCTCAAGAATTATAGGACTTGAAGACAATGATGAATGGATAGTTGGACAGAGAAATTTGATGGGCTTCCAAAATATGAGTGATTACTATGCCATTGGGTAAACTAGTGGGGTCTTTAGCACTTTCTATCATGAAATTGATAACCCCTGGGGAATGCTTGATTTTGAGTTTGGTGATACGGAAATAGACAAAAAATATATCCCTTTGAGAGAAGGTTGAAAAAGAACCAGTACGAGTAAGCAGGATGGTTGCCACAATATGGGCCAGAACCCGAGTTTCAAAACATACATCATCACTGGGGCCCAATTGGTTTGGAAGGATTTTAGAGGGACACTCAACAATGCAATGTTTGTCTTGGTCAAAAGAGATTTCAAAGTTATCAGGCCACACATTTTTAAAAAGATTAGGGAAACCGGAGCAACGACATTGAAAAAGCGAGTCAAACAAGGCACAATCAAGAACAATGCGCTTGCCTAGCACTAGGATTCCAACCTATCCGGTTTACTAGAGCGAAGATTTGCATAAAATATTTTGACCAGGTGTTCATATAACTTAAGCGGAGGAATAAAGAGGATTTTTTCCCACCCTTGATGTCACGACCCAATTCTTAAACACGGTCGTGATGGCGCATGTCGTGAAAACAAGGCCAGCCAACAGAACAATCAATACATCTTTTAATTCTTGCTTAGCATGAATAAGTCTAAAACATTAATAAAAGTATCATATGTGCGAAAGAAAAATGATAAAACAGGGAACTATCCTGACACAGCTCGACCAGGGTGTCACAAGTCACGAGTATCTAGAAGGATTTTAATTCAACTACAAGATCTGTAATACATGGATTTAAAATTTAGAATCAAAAGAAGAAATCTGGTGCCGCGAACGCTGGCGGTCACCTTGCTCAGCTACGATAGCAAAGTCCTCAACCAGCCCAACCCACTACCGAGTAAACCAATACCTGCATCTGCACGCGAGGTGCAAAGAGTAAAGTGAGTACTTCAACTCAGTGAGTAATAAATTTAAATAATAACTTAGCAGCAAGAAACCAAGTAAAGCAAGTCATCATGCTATATAGTACAGTGTAACACTTTAAGAAAACAGTGATATCGTGAAATTTTTAGAAATATCTTGGCTCAGTTTAAAACCTCTTTCAAAAATATCTTCTTTCCAACAGTTAAGTAAATGAATGCGAAACAGATAGTGCAAGTCAGCACATAAATCAGCCCTCGGGCGCAATACTCTATTAACAAATAATACCAAGGTGTCAGGTAAGCAGTGCAAGAGGTAGCATGGAAGCCAATGAAATGCGAGTGGTGAAATGTCATGACAAATAATACAAAATAGGAAAAAATGCATGAGTGCAACTCCAAATGACTATTATATTATGTTTCTGGAAACTAGATTCAAAGATCTACACCTTTCGTTTTTGAATTACCTCCAAATTCATTGTAGATTAAGAGATACGAGCCTCCAAAGTAAGACTTGCACAATAGAATAGCCTCTCCTTCGCGAACGCGAGGATGTCTTCATGAACACGAAAAACAAAACCCCAGAAGCCAAATCCTTCTTCGTGAACGTGAGGGGACCCTCGCGAACGCAAAGAACAATACCAGATACCAGCTTCAACTATTGTAAAACAGCCAGAAATGATTCGAAACCACCCTGAAACACACCCGAGGCCCTCTGGACCTCAACCAAACACGTCAACATATCCCATAACATTATTCAAAAATTTTCCAACCTTCAGAATGCTCAAAACAATATTAAAACACCAAATTTGCATCGGAATCAAGCCTAACGATTTCTAGAACTTCCAAATTCCATTTTTGATCAAAAATCAAACCAAACCACGTCCGAATGACATAAAATTTTACAGACAAGTCCAAAATGACATAACGAAGCTACAACAACTCTCGGAATTCCATTCCGACCCTTAGATAAAAATCTCACGTATCAACCCGAATTCACCAAAATACTAACTTCGCCAATTCAAGCCTAATTCTACACTGGACCTCCAAAATAAATTCCGATCACACTCTTAAGTCACAAATCACCTCTCGAAGCTAACCGAATCACTGAAAATCTGATCCGATCCCTCTAACTCATATGTCAACGTCCAGTTGACTTTTCCAACTTAAGCCTTCTTAAAAGAGACTAAGTGTCTCATTTCCTACCAAAACCAATCTAAATCAACTCTAACACACCAAATACTGATAATGAAACATGAAGAAGCATAAAATGAGGGAAATGGGGCAGTAACTCATGAGATGACGGGTCGGTTCATCACATCCTCCCCAACTTAAACCAACGCTCATCCTCGAGCGTACCCAAAGTTGTCCTAGAAGCCAACCAACAACTAAATAACCTTACCAAGCATGTACTCGGGGGTGATCCCATGTCACCCTATCTCATATAGGTCTGATAACGCAACATAGTTGAAATTACCCACTCTAGTCTAGCCCATAAATCATAGAACTACCTTCTCACTTCTCAGACCATCAATGCGATCAAAACCTCACACATATACTTTGAATAGTCTCGAACCAGCTGTAATAGCCCATACTTGCAACCTCAAGTACAATCATATGATATTCTACATTCTCCCCAACGCTCGAAAGGATAACTTCTATTCACAACAGCTACCCAGAACAACCAAATACCGATAGGAACTCTCTTATTTTGCTAAAGTCTTATTCCAACACTTTCATATACTGCCAACGATGAATAAAACACGCAATAAACCGTAGCCATTTCTCAAATCAACCGTTCATGAAGTCACTTCCCTTTTGACTATTTCGAGCCCAACCTCGATATTATCCTTCTAACAAGCTGAAATAAAATCTGCTCGTATTCTTTAATGACCCCACCGATTACCTCGATTCCAACACACCATTCTAGTAATATGATACATCGATACTGGCCTAATCCACCACTTGCATAATACATGCACTAATAAGAAACACTCTTAACATCCTCAAATCATGAAAAATGACTCAAACAAAAGAGTTGTACTTCAAGCTTATCAGTACCATCACAACACGAGGCTGAGACCCCGTCTCACATCATATAAATAGAATACCTGAATCTACCCCGAAAGGTCATATCTCAATGTAGCCTCGCTACAATGTGCAATCCTATCCAAACACTGTTACACGTGAAGCACCTCAAGTCACTTGCTCAAAATCGACAGCTACGCACAATTTGATATTTGAAGCCAAAGAAATTCGTTACACCCATGGTGAAACAAATAACATAGGACACACAACCTGATAGGTCATAACCAATACTCCATTTACCAAGCAACACTCAATTACTCTTCCCGCTCAACTTTCTCTATGAATCCTCAATATAACTGCACCACATGTGACCATACCCACAAAATCATAATGTCTCACATCACAGAAAAGCAACTCAAAGGTCTCCCCAGATCACTAGCAAGTTCACTGACGATTGAATCAACCTATCCTCAACAATACAACTCGGGACTAACCAAGCTAACTCAAGCTAAATACGTAGCCACATCGGCCTGCCAACGAACTCAATACCAAGAAGCCTGAAGCTGCTCCTTCCAATACTATAACTCCTGCCAGAGCTGTACGATATGGTGCCCGGCACCAAATAAATACTGAAATCCACAATCTCGCCCGATGACATGCCCTGCCACAAGACATGCATCCAAAAAAGTCCCTCAATACTGAAACTAAATAAATGGTAGAAACCTCTGCACTGATATCTGCCACGAAGCCCCAATTAAGAAAAACAATCCTTCCTAGCCGTCCGCTGGTCTTGGAATACAAACCACTCTACTAGAACATAATTTGATGCACCTCGTCACGCAACTTGTTGCATTTTCTGACATAACCCATAGCATAATAGTCTAGAATAAGCCAACACTGAGACAACCAGTCTACACCCCAATATCATATCTAGAATCTAATATATCAAGCAAAGAAAGATCCACTCAGGCCTTCAAATCCCAATAGCCGCTAACGGTACCAATACACACGATCCACAACCACTACATAGCCTGAACATGAGAACTCCCAGTCTCCAACTCCATATAGCACACGAATCACTGTACCTGATCCCAAATTCCATAGTATGAATACATAACCTCGAGTACCCAATCATTCCACAAAAGATATTCTAAAATTGTCCCATGCCATCAAACAAGCTAAGATATTAGCAGTCGATCTAACAAGAAAGCACCGTAATACTACCGAAATATCATCAGTTTAATCACATTACCCCTTTCCGAGATAAATACTCTCGTCAAATCACTTCCAATTAGCAGTATCATTTCCTTCGTTATCTGAGACTACTCTTTACTTAAGAGTTTTATGAACTTCTTTTCAGAACTGAACTGTAACTCACCAAGCCAACAACTTACACTTATCCTATTTCAAAAGAAAATAATTACGTATTCCATGCTTCACATGCCCATAGAAGATATATAAATCTCCAAACCACGGTAAAAACCCAACAAAGACTCTCACCCCCAATTCCATGTACACAAGCTAAACTGCCATGACTGAATCCTTCTACCCAAACCAAGCCAAGCAAGCTGCCAAAACTCAAGAGCATTACTGCAAAATGCCTGTAAGGCTCATTACCTCGAACACATACGAAGAGTTAATCATACCCTTACCATACTGACTTAGTCTACTATCAACCTATTCCATTTATCAAATTTCCCCTATGATTAATCATTATCTTGATATTCCTCCTTGTTGTAGCACCACAATACCTCAGCCCAGGTTTACCACACAAGACTCGAACATAGGACCACACTGTCTAAGACCCATAGGCCACTGAATACCCTCTCAAATGTTCCTAGAAATATCATATTCCAGAAATTTTACTTTGAAGAACTTCCTACAAATTTAAATTCGTTACCATTACTTCCCAGATACCGATACATAGGATCCCATAATAAACATAAAAATACCACAAGTCTTGACCTTTTCTGATAAAAATACAATCTCTATCCACACACACAACCTTAAGACACCTGATTTTTACATGTAGAATCTTGAATACAATAAAATCATTCTCGAGAGTCATTTACTTCATATTCGAACTGCAATTTAACTAATCAAATGGACATAACCATCCGTGCCTCATTAGCACTCTGACACCGGAGGATATGATCTTATTCCAATATAAACAAACATCTTCCTTCTCCATACACTAAGCATTCTTTATCAATGACAGCTCAAGACATCCTATTATTTTCACACATTTACAAAGCACCATATAAGCTTTGTCTAAATTTTGCTCCTCTCGCGCCATCCTCGGCTCAATTTCTGCAACCAGGACTGATCCGCCATCATACCTCGAAATGGAACTAGCATAGAACATGACAGTGCGATCAGCTAATCAACAACAACCTCCCAAACTTGGCTCGAAGCTATATACCAGGACACACTCAATAAACCATAATGCTTCTACTCTAATGATGCCAAAATACCATAGTGATATTAAACTCAAATCATTTAAAAGTTTGTGTAAACACAAATCATCTAGTACTGTAATCCTCTACACTTCCCGCATCCATCTCTATATCAGTTGAGTCCACTCTCTTAAGTGACCCGAATTGTCAAATTTCAACACATACCCTTCAGTTAATCATGAAATCTTCCAACATACACAAAAGGATCATACCACTTAAGAACACTCCACAGGACATAATCCACCTACTTCGCCTCAATTTAGTACTTCAGTATATCTTCCACCATCATACACGTTACACAGTCATTAGTCTGTTGAAAATCATTCTATCCATGATATGTGCGCTTTGGTTGTACTAGCATGATTTTCAGGTATAGGTTTTGATGAATGACAAACAATGAAGTCAACTTGTTAAACAATGTTAGTGTATGACAAACAATGAATATACATTAGCAAACAATCAATATTGAATGCGGAGAAGCATATTGATGAATGGATTGCATGGAAAAGCCAAGACGAGCTCAAAAGTTCAAGACCGAAGACCCAAGGCATAGGTCGATAGGTAGAACCAATGTAAGAGCAACGTTTAAGTTATCTCGTCTTCTGGCTCAACATAGGTCATCATTAATATGCATAAAATCATTTTATTAAATCATATATATCATAAACTTTTTTAATATACTTCAAACAAAATGATTTTAACGTTTTCATTTTAACCAAAATGGTTTTTGAAGCAAGTTTTCAAATCTGGACAGAACTGCCAGATAATCGATTATTTGATTTTGATAATCGATTATGTTAAGTCAGCTTAAAACCGGAATTTACAAAACAGCAAAATAATCGATTATGTCAATATGATAATTGATTATCCTTTTTATTCAGATTAAATTGGAAATTCCGCAAGGTGCAACAATCGACTATGTGAAAGTGAATAATCGATTATTGCACTGACCGTTGCCAAAGTTTTTGAACGCTGTAAAAATAATCGATTATGCATATCATGAAATCGATTATTCTAGCACAAAATCAGCTTCCGATTTTGTAACAGTAAGCTGATAATCGATTATGCAAATATGATAATCGATTATCCTTGCATAAAATCAGCATTATTGATTGTCAATTAAGCAACGGACATACAACTTCTAACACCTATAAATAGAGGTCTTTTGAGCTGATTTTATACACACAACACCTCTCATTATTCATATACATATTGATATTATTTGTGCATCATTTTAGAGCTTTTGTTGAGCCAATTGAGAGACAACTTTGAGTTGTTCATAGAGCTTATTTTGTATCTCTTTGTCTACTCTTATTAGAGAGTTCTTGTTGTAAAAGAGAAAGGTGTTTGAGAAAATCATATCTTCTCATTGATTGTAGGGTTTGCTAAGTACCCTCAATCTTAGTGTGTGAAGTCTTGTGGTGCGGTATCCACGAGCAAGGTGAAGTCTTGAGGTGAGGTAACCTCAAGCAAGTTGAAGTCTTGTAGAGTGTACATCTACGAGCAAGTGTAACGGTTTGTTAGGCACCCGTAAGCTTAACGGAGTTAGTGGAATCTCGATAGAGTCTCTCGGGGACTGGACTAACCACTCGTTGTGGTGAACCAGGATAAATTCGGTGTGTTCTTTCCTTAATCTTTTAATTAATGCATTTGCTTTACTCCTGCAATTTTAATTCCGCAATATCTATCAATATTCTCG
This sequence comes from Nicotiana benthamiana, assembly GCA_034376525.1. Lineage (NCBI taxonomy): Eukaryota > Viridiplantae > Streptophyta > Magnoliopsida > Solanales > Solanaceae > Nicotiana > Nicotiana benthamiana. The sequence continues at coordinate 109,127,007 of CM067325.1, forward strand.
TGCCGCACATTCACCCCCCCTCTAGTGACGGGCATAAATCCAAACATAGTCTTCTTGAGTCTGAACTCATACCGCCACATGAAATGCACTACACTCTCCACCTAAGAGACACGAAAATATTTTTCATGCGCCCATAACTCGGGCGACACATTAAATCACAATAGAAATCAAACATCTTACAGTTCATCTATTATCCAACAGACTTCTTCGTCACTACCAAGTGATATAGATACATCTCGCAGTACTAACACACTCATCACATGAATACCAAATCACCATTCCAGCTAATAGGGACAATACCAAACATATAAGTTCAAAATACTTGCTCACACAATCAGAACCTCGGTGCTCAAGCCATAGGCAATGATCCGGCCTCAAGTCCTCCAGACTGGCCTAACATCAAACTCACGGAGATCACATCTCGCCCTTTGATCGGGGAATCACAAGCCATCAAGGAACATCTGACGTTGAGCGCTCACATGCGCATACAGATATACGGAAAGAATTTCAAGAGATATATCTCAAGCTGAATCAAGCACGCACGATAAAAATTCCAAGAAAGTGAATTTTTTCTAAAGGTTCTGCAGCCTCTCGAGGATAAATACAGACGTCTCTGAACCGATCTGCGAGACTATTATAATATGTTTCTGGAAACTAGATTCAAATATCTATAACTTTTATTTTGAATTATTTCCAAATTCATTGTGGATTGAGAGATATGAGCCTTCAAAGTAAGACATGCGCAATAGAATTAACTCTCCTTTGAGAATGCGAGGCACTCTTCGAGAACGTGAAGAAAAAAAATCCCAGAAGCCAAATCCTTCTTCGCGAATGCGAGGGGACCCTCGCGAACGCAAAGAACAATACCAGATACCGGCTTCAGCCATTGCAAAACAGCCCAAAATGATCCGAAACCACTTCGATACACACTCGAGACCCTCGGAACCTCAACCAAACATGCCAACATATCCCTAACATTATTCAAACTTGTTCCAACCTTCGGAATGCTCAAAAAACATTAAAACACCAAATTTGCATCGTATTCAAGCCTAACAATTTCAAAAACTTCCAAATTCCATTTTTGATCAACCAAACCACGTCCGAATTACATGAGTTCTGCAGACACGTCCAAAATGGCATAATGAAGCTACAACAGCTCTCGGAATTCCATTACCACCCTCGGATCAAAATCTCACCTATAAACCGGAATTTGCCAAAATACTAACTTCCCCAATTCAAGCCTAATTCTACACTAGACCTCCAAAATAAATTTCGATCACACTCCTAAGTCACAAATCACCTCCCAAAGCTGACCAAATTACCGAAAATCACATCCGGGACCTCTAACTCATAAGTCAACGTCCGGTTGCCTTTTCCAACTTAAACCTTCTTAAAAGAGACTAAGTGTCTCATTTCCTACAAAAACCAATCCAAATATACTCTTAACACACCAAATACTGATAATGAAACATGAAGAAGAATAAAATGAGAAAAACAGGGCGGTAACGCATGAGACGACGGGTCGGGTCATCACACTTGATAAATAAAAGTTCTTTAACCTTACAGTTAAGGGCTTCCATATCATCAAGATCCACGGCCCTTCCATGGGCGATGGGGAATTTTCTATATAAGTAATGAAAAGATCCCTATTTGGGGTATCCCAGAACTTTAGGTCAGACTCGAGAGAGGCAGAGAAATCAACTTTTGATTTCTTTGGGGTGGACGAAATAGGGAGATCTTCCAAGAGACTCTTGCCTAAAGCTTTTTCTCCTAAAGCTTGGGAGTGTTCAGAGAAATCTCCCTGAGAAGAGGCGGAGCCTTCAGAGTGATCAGACCCTAAATCTACTTGCTCAGGAGGAGCAGAATGAGGTTTTGCGTTGGAACGGGTACTTTTTCTGGTGGAGACAGAGGGATTTTTGGAGTGTTTCACTATTGTAGAAAAGGAGCTTTGCTAGAGGTTGTGAAGAGGAGATGGAGATAAGAGGGATTGAAGAGGTTTTCTAACTTAAGAAGAGGGTTTTGACAGTTGAGTACAGGAAAGGAAAAGTTGTCAGTTGAGAAGACGTGATGATTGGCTTTCCATATTCGAACTGCAAACTGATGTGGAAGAAGCGAAAAGAGAGGGAAAAATCATAGGCGTAATTAAGGGGTAGGAAAAAGAACAATTATAGAACTTTAAAAGTAACTAAGCACATAGGTCCTAAGAGTTATTAGAAATGCAAATAATACCAAGTAATTTTCTCAAAGTACAAATCTTTCTTATAACAAAGGCTTAGTAAAAATATCAGCTAATTGAGCTGAAGTTCAAACAAAGGATATTTCTATGTCTCCCTTAAGAGCATGATCTCTAATAAAATGATGCTTAATATCTATATTTTTTGCTCTAGAATGATAGCGCATGATTTTTTGAAAGACAAATAGCACTATAATTATCACATTTGTATAGGTTTAAACAAAAGCTCGTAGTCACCCAATTGGTAAGACATCCACAGTAGTTGTGCACAACGTTTTCCAATAGCAATGTATTCAGCTTCAGTAGTGGACAAAGCGACTGATGCTTGCTTTTTACCATTCCAGGATATTAATATTTTTTTAGTAGTTGACATGTGTCGCTTGTGCTTTTTCTATCTTCTTTGTCACTTGCAAGATAAGCATGCTGAATATAATATCTGGTCGACTTGGCGTCAGATAGAACAGTGATCCAATCATTCCCCTATATTTAGTTTCATCAACTGGAATGCCCCATTCATTTTTGTTTAGATTTGTAACGGGGCTCATTGGAGTGCCAATCGATTTTGCATTGTTCATACCAAAATTTTGAATTAAGCTCTTTTGTATATTTGGTCTGACATATAAAAGTTCCTTCTTCGGATTGTTGAATTTGTAGCCCAAGGAAGAACGTGAGCTCACCCATCATACTCATTTCAAACTCGCTTTGCATAAGATTTGAAAATTCCTTGTACATAAGAGGGTTAGCACTACCAAATATAATATCATCAACATAAATTTGAATATAAGGTTACCTTCTGATGATCGTTTAACAAAAATATTAGTGTCTCTTTTACCTCTTGTAATGCCCATGATCAATGAGAAAAGTACTCAGTCTATCATACTAGGCACGTGGAGCTTGTTTTAACCCATACAGTGTTTTAGTAAGCTTGTATACATGGTATGAAAATTTTGAATCCTCAAATCCTGGAGGTTTCACAAAAACTTCTTCCTCGATAAATCCATTCAAAAAGGCGCTTTTAACATCCATTTGAAAAAGCCTGAATCCTTTAAAAGATGCGTATGCCAGAAGAATTCTTATGGAATCCAAACGAGCTACTGAGGCAAAAGTCTCATTATAGTCGACTCCTTCTTGCTGTGAATAGCCCTGAGCAACTAAGCTAGCTTTAATTTTTATGACCTTTCCATCTTCGTTCAATTTGTTTCTAAATACCCACTTTGTTCCGATTACAGACACATTGTCAGGTTTGGGTATAACTTTCCATACTTGATTCTTGCTGAACTGATCTAATTCCTCTTGCATGGCTTGCACCCAACTTGAATCTTTCAATGCTTCATCTATCTTTTTTTGGCTCAATTTGAGAAATCAATGCAATTTTTTGCTTTCTTCTTGAGAGCAACCCTGGTTTTCATTCCTTCAATTGGATCCCATATAATAAATTTCTGAGGATATTCGGGTTCACTTCTCCGTTCATTTGGTCGAATTTTGTAGTCGACTCTATTTGTGGATCTGGAGTATTGCTGTTATTTTCTCTAGTTGACTCGATCAACCCAGATGTATTAGTTGACTCATGTAGTTTTCCTTTATCCTAAGCTTCTTGAGTTTTATCTTCGTCACCTGTAGTAGTTCCTTTCTCGACCAAGGGATTATTTTCATTGAATATAACATGTACAGATTCTTCTACATATAAATTACATTTATTATAGACTCTAAAAGATCTACTATTTAATGAATAACCAAGAAAAATATCTTCGCCACTTTTTGGATCAAACTTTCGAAGATTATTCTTACCGTTATTGTGAATGAAACATTTGCTTCCAAAAGGATGGAAGTAATTGATATTTGGACGTGTACCTTTCCAGAGTTCATATGGGGTCTTCTTCAGAATTGGCCTTATGAGGTAACGGTTGAGGATGTGACAAGCAGTACTTACACCTTCTACACACAAATGGTTTGGCAATGAATGTTCTAGTAGCATGGTTCTTCACATATCTTGAAGAGTTCTATTCTTTCTTTCCACAACCCTATTTCGTTGTGGTGAGAGAGGTGCAGAGAAATTATAATTGTATCCTTGATTGTTACAGAAATCTTCGAAAGTTCTGCTTTCAAATTCTCCTCCATGGTCACTCTGATCCCCTTTCTCTTTCAACCCTTTTGCTAAAAACTTCAAAATTTCTTAAAGCTTTATCCTTATGAGACAAAAAGATTACCCAAGTGAAACATGAAAATCATCAACAATAACAAATGCATTGCTCTTTCCTCCTATGCTAGCAGTTCTAGTATGCCCAAATAGGTCCATATGAAGTAATTGCAAAGGCTTTAAAGTAGATACAATATCTTTATTTTTGAAAGAATATCGGGTTTGTTTACCCATTTGACATACATCGCAAACATGAGTTCTACAGAAATTCAATTTAGGAAAACTAATAACTAAATCATATTTGGACAGTTTTTCAATCAAATGCATGCTAGCATGACAAGTCTCCTATGCCATAAGCATGAATTATCAAACATAGAAGATAAGCAAATATAGCCATCTATCTTTTCAAAACCATCAAGTATGTAAACATTTCCATACCCTTTTCTAGAAAGAATTATCTTACCTGATTCATCTTCAATAGCACAACTTGTTTTCTGAAACTTTACCTCATATCCGGAGTCACAGAGATGACTTATGCTCAAAAGATTGTAGTTTAGTCCATCGACGAGATAAACTTCAGTAATGTCACAATTGTTGTTGAAGGGAATTGTTCCAGTACCGACTATTTTTGCCCTTGAATCCTCTCCAAATTTGACATTTCCTTCATCGATTTTTGTAACTTCTTTGAACAGGTTTTTGTCTCCTGTCATATGACTGGAACACGCACTATCTAGACACCATTTTCCTTTGTAGCTTACTCTGTGGTATTCCTGTAAGTCAAGAAAATTACTTTCTTTTAGGTACCCAAGCTTGCCTGGGTCCTTGAGGGTTAGTAGTACTAGATTCAGAATTTTTTGATTTCCAAACCCATCCTGACACATTTGATTTACAAAAATAACAAAAGGAAATATTTATGGCCACTTTTATTATAGTAATGACATGTAGCTTCAAACCTGCTTACATGTCTTTCATAAGTGTTTGAACTAGCTGACTTAGTTCTAGCTAGTTCTTTCCTAGTTGACTTGTAAGTCACCTGCTCCGACCGACTGGCCGACTTGCTTCTGGTTGGTTCATTTCCAATCAACTTGTAAGCCATCTGGTTTGACCTAACAGAACTATAACTGGTGGATTTGCGCAAGCTATTAAGCTGTATTTGCAAACCCTAAAATCTTCCTAAAGTAATTCCTTTTCGATTTCACATACTTCATGTTTGAATTTCTAGTCATTAACCTCCCTAGTAAGTCTCTTACAATCATTCATCATTTTTTTTGACTCTTTCAAGGTTGAATCAAGAATATCCTGCAATTCATTACATGTTTCATAGTCATAAGATCTTACCTCACTAGTTTCACCTTGTTCCATGAAACAATTCTCATTCTCATCATCTGAATCATCTTCGTCTGTCCATTATCCTTAAGTTTTGTTTATTTCATTCTCAAGAATTGTCGTGAAGCAAATATTTGCTATCTCTTTATGGTCAGAGTCATCGTCATCGCTCCAGCTTGCAAAGGATTTGTTCTTGTTGAAGCCTCTGGAGATCTTCCTTTTCAGTTCTGGGCATTCATCTTGAATGTGCCTAAATTTTCCACATTCGTAGAATTTTCCATCGTTCTTGTCCTGTTCGTTGTATTGTTTGGATCATCTTGGTGGATATCCTCATTTCTTTGTATTCCTGTATCTTTTCATCAGTCCATCCATATTTCTAGACATCATAGCAATCTCTTCTTGTAGAGCTTCAGTATCATCAATTTCATTTTCAGCCATTTCAATAAAGGTTTTGAATGCAACAATTTTTTTTCTCCTCTTGATTTGTCTTTTTCAAATGCGTTCTTTCAAAAGCATTGAGTTCTCCTCGCATTTCATCATAATATAATTTGTTTAGATCTTGAGATTCTAATGTGACTACTTTGGTCTATCAAGTGGTTGGCAGACTTCTGAGAATTTTTCTTACTTGATCACCACTAGTATAGGGTTTGCCAAATGCCTTTAAGTCGCTAATTATTTTGCTAATCCTGGCAAACATTTCTTCAATGGATTTTTCTTCTTTCATTAAGAAGAGTTCATAATCATGAACTAGCATGTTGATGTGTGTTTCCTTTACTTTGCTAGTTACCTCACAGGTGACCTCAAATTTGTCCCACATCTCTTTGGATGTGTCACAACTCGATATTTTCTTGTATTCTTCACCATTAATAGCATTATGAAGCAGGTTTCTTGCAATGTTATTTACTTGTACCGCTTCCAGTTACTCTTTTGAATATAAATATATATCATCAGGATCAGCAAGTGGTAGAGTGCTAGCCGGCAGGGGATAGTTTTTCTTTTTGATGACTCTCAAGACATTGACAACGTAAGCTTTAGTAAAGATTTCCCTTCGTACTTTTCAGTGTGAGAAATATTTTCCATTAAAGTATGGTGGTATAACTTGTGAAGTTCCTTCTTGAAAAAGAGCTCCTATGATAACCTGATTTGGCATGATCTTTTCTCACAAGTTGTTAAGCAAAAGTAAAATGTGAGCCTTGCTCTGATACCAATTGAAAGTATAAGAGGGGGGGGGGGGGGTAAATTGTAACTCTTTAAAAATAATTGCTTATTAGTTAACTTATTACTTGAGTAGTCGACTAAATAGAATAAGTTACAGATATAATAACAGGAAGTAAATTGCAGAAAGTAATTGCAGGAATTAAAAATACAAGGATTTTTATACTGGTTCGAATTCAATGTGAATCCTAATCCAGTCCCCTTGGGTTGCAAGGGAGTTCTCTTTAGTAAATGAGTTTCTTCCGAGTATAGTTGTGGTGATTTTCACTTAGTTTCTCAAGCACTTGTTTTTGATACAATGTTTCACCGGTATTATGCTCCCTTTCTTTCCCTGACTTGTTACACAACAAATCTTAGTAAACTACAATGCTTGTTTAAAGTAGAATAAAGAGAGTGATTTTGGTTTGATCAAAGTATATGTAAACTAGGCTTACAACGAGTTATAAATACTTTGATGGATAGTAGAGGTTTGACAACCCAAGAGATTTGATCCTTGGAAAGAATTGATTCTTTCCAAGAATAAGGAATGAGTCGTTGTTTCTCTTGATTGCTTTCCATCAGCAGATATACGAGTGAAGATTGCTCCTTGAGTGTTGGTTCTTTCAAATGCGGTCGCGTACCATATCTCCTCGTATCCTTCAATCCTCCATGATTCTGTCGTTGATTTGTGCCTTTGCCCAAGGCTTATTTGATTCTTTCCAGCTCAGCTAATCATTGTTATTGTTGATTGATTTGCGATTAGATTCCACAATGATTTGTTGATCGTATGCAAATTAATTTCTTTTCCTGTACACCGTGAACCACTCCAGCAGTCTTCGTTACTTCTTGTGTCACGACCCTAGTTCACCAATTATGAACCTGTCATGACGGCTGTCACACCTCCTTTTTGCGCACCCACCCCTAGGGATAAATGCACAAGGGAGTTTATCCAATTTAAGTGACAATATTTGAAATGGAATTATTTATTTATTTCAGAGTCGCCTATTGGGAAAGATTTGGCTTTTGGTGTCCCAAGTCACCAGTTTGTCTTGAATCACAATTCGAGGAAAATATTCGACTTTCCAAATGAAGTCTGCGAACCAGAAATATTAAGTAAGGAATTCTGTTGACCCGAGGGAAGGTGTTAGGCACCCCCGGATCCCGTGGTTCTAGCACAGTCGCATAAATCGTTGTAATGGCTAAATATCTTATTTTTATACATGTTATAACTTATGTGCCAATTTTAACTTTTAGTCGCTTTTATTGATTATTTTTACTAGAATTGCAACGTCGTGAGAATGCATCTCGAACTGCGTCACATAAATGTATCCGCAATTTTTGATGTGTTCCGACTTCTTTGAGATTTGGATTTGGGTCACATAAATGTATACCCAAATTTAGGAATATAATTTTATTAGAATCGCGTCTAAAAGAGACTAACACGTTATTATTTAAGGAGAGCCGTGAAATTCGCTAAACAGCCCAACCCGGATTCTAAGTATTTTAATTCAAACAATTATCGAGGGCCCTGCGATCTGTAATGTACTGTGGCGAGGCACGCCTCCTTTATTTTAGGGATATCCTAAAGTGACTACACTTTTCTATTAAAATTATCTTTAAAATAAAAGAAAAACTCCAAATTAATTATAAGCTTGAAAAGGCCGTTAACTTATTAGTTACTAGCTTAAGCCAAATGCTAACGAAAAATTACAATTGCAATTTTTCAAAGGAAGATTATTTCGTGCCTTATCCTATGAGTGAATATTACTAAAAATTGGAATTATAAATAAAATATGGCATACATGTTGATTCTAAGAAATTAGTGGCCATTTTTGTTCTACCTACTCACTAATCCCAATGGAATATGGTACTACTGATAGCGTCGCTACAATTGTTGGTAATCAAAAACTTTGTGTATAAAGGGAACAACAAGGTGAGGATTAATTATATTAGGGAATTCCACCTTCCATCCTATAATAACAAAAGAAATTAGAAGCAAAAAGCTCGCTCAAACAGAAATCTGAAAATCTATTGGTCCGGTTTTATTCATATAATAATAACTGCTACTTCTACTTACGAGCTAACAAACAACAATCTAATACCTAATCAAATTGATACTTGCTAATACGCATTTGGATTTACACTAAATTAAGATGACACCGTTGAATACAAAAAAAAAATAAACTCTTTTAAGAAAACCTCGAATTAGCTTAACGGTTCAGTTAACACAATTCATAAAATACTCCAGTTATTCAAAATCTCAATGATTGCTACATGTTCATTCTAATGCTAATAGCCTCTAATATCAGTGTTGCAAATTACATTAAAAGTAATGTTACTATCAGGACAACTATACAGTTATAAAGTTTAGCAACCTATCACGAATTGGACGTCCAAAACAACACAATCCAAATATGGTCCAGTATGAATCGAATGGTCTAAATAGTTCAAAAATGGTTCAAATTATATTGTCCTTAATACAACACAAATTAGATGAACTGAATAAGTACATTACACAACAAAGGATCAAATACAGTTATATGTATTCCAAACGAGCATGGCTCTGAAAATATGGTTTCATTCAAATCTGCAGTTACATCAAGGTGAGTTCAAATTGTGTACCTGGAAATAAGAAATCAACAGGGAACAGATGCAGTTAGCACAGCAGGGCAGTCAATAGCTGTTAGGAATTTCACACAACCACGACACGACTATTCTTTAACCCAGGAATGATTCAATAACCCAAAATCCAAATAGAAACCAAAAGATTGACCCTCAACAGTACCAAAACAAATCAAACGAACTCCAAGAAACAACGAGAATCACTTCAACTTCCAATAGGCTAAAGTTCAATCAGAAACCACTTCAGCTGGACTCAAGGTCACTCAAGATCAGTCTAATGTGTTTGAATCAAGAAAATGAAATCACTGAAGCCGGAAAAGAATTTTAGTGACACAGTGATACTTATCAATATTTCTCTCTGTGTTCTCTTTTTCTCTCCGTATTTTTACTTAGCAGCTTTTTTCCTCTCCAAATATCTGGAATTATGTTCAATCCCCCCCCCCCCCCCCCCCGATCCTTCTCTTAGTGTCAAATGACACTTATTTATATCTTAAACAATACTCTCTTCCTTTTCCCTTTAATTATTATTACTACCCTTTTTTTATTATTACCCTTCACCTTTTTTTACTTTCCAACTTCTATATTCCCTCTCCTATGTATATTCTTTTAGCTTTTATCATTACTTAAACTATTCCTAATTTCAATTAAGCAAACAATCTCATTACTTAGTGGTTCCCCTTTACCAATTAATTCAAATTAAAGCTATTAGGGGCCCTACTGAGTAGACTATTAAGTCAAACCAGATTTCCTTGTTCTTTTTATTCCTAAAACACCCCTGAAATTTTATTGCAATTACTGCCCTGCCCTTAACCATTAATCAGCCTTAAAATAATTAAATCTATTTGAATCCTAACAAACTGGACAATTAAAATTCTAACTATGCAGCTATACCCAATTCATAAACCTAAAATCACATAATGATTCAGACAATAAGAAAATATGTTGAAATTATACTGGAATAAAACAAAATCAATGCCTCTGTAATTTTCAAGCACATTTCAATGACGACGCTTATTTAATCGACCATATAGGCCACAATGTACAACAATTATGGACAAACAATCATCACAAGATCTACATGTGATTCGAGCAGTATTTGACAGAAATAGTGGATTATAATACAATCAGCTAATTGATGACACTAATCGAATCGATTACAAACATATAATCGATAACAAATAATTGACACAAAAACAGTGTGATTCATAACATTGAGACAAAACATGGGAATTATGAAACCAAATATTCGACGATATTAACCGAATCGAATATGTACTCTATTACAACTACAACAAACAGAACAACATACGACCAAATAAAAGGTCTCATGGAGAAGAATAGAATAGTTGGCCAAGAAAAAACCAAAAAGATAAGAATATAAATACTAAACTAAACATATATTAATAAATAAAAATAGAAGACAAAAGAAGAAGGAATACCTTAGAAAAAATTCTGAAATCAAACGATTTGGGCCAATCGAACTTCAAACTTTTGAGGTCAAACGAACCTTAATCGAGTGTTCTCAATTGAGAACACTTCGACTAAGGTCCCTTGAACACCCAAGACCTTTTAATTTGGACATCAAAGCAGGCTCAAAATTTTTAAGGTTCTTGGGCTCGGATTTCGGGTTCGTGTGGTTTGGGTTTGGTTCGAACCAAACCAGTGATGTATTGGTGATGAGGGAGGATAGGGAAGTGTTTGGTGTGAGTTTGAGGCCGGTTGGGATTGTTTGGTATTTTACTCGAATCTTCAATTTAAGATTCGAGAAGCTACAACATGATTCAAAGTTAACGGGGCAAGGATTCGTAGAGAGGAGAGTTAGGAGGTTCAGTGGTGTTGATTTGGTGGAAAAAGGGAACGGCGCCGCCAGGTTTTCGGGCAAGGGGAGGGGGTGGCAGCTAGCTAGGACTCTTGGGGTGTTTGGTTTTGGTGAGAGACGAAGGGGGAAGGGGTCGTTTGGGAATGAACGGGTGAAAGGGGGTTTGGGGGAGTTTTGGGTAGGTTAGAATGTGATGATTGATTTGAGCCGTTAGATCAGGTGATCGTAACGGCTCAAATTGATTAGTAAACGGGACGGGGTCGTATGGTCTTGAAACAGGGTCGTTTGGTTTAATGACTAGGGCGGTCCGATGGGTTAACGGGTCAGAGGTCGTTTGGACCGGGTAAAATATGGGATTGGGCCTGCATTTTTAGGGTTTAAAGTTAGCCCAGTCCGAATTTCTCTTGAATTTCAACTCTTTTTCCTTCTTTCCTTTAAATTAGACACATTACAAAATTCTTAATCAATTGTAAAATAATAAAATTTTACACATATTATTTACCATATACAACAATTAAACACAAAAATTTAAAAATAAAATCACACAATGACAAGAAAATACCCATGCACATTTTTTTTTTGTGATTTTCTTCAACCATATCAATTTCTAAAAATGCACAATTAATTCCTAAATGCATGCAACAAGCATTTTTATACTTTTAAATTAACTACAACAAAGTGAGTATTTACGGATAGAACAATTACCAAAATCGTCACGTAAATTCTCAAAATTGTACCCTAAGGTAACTTGATTTATATTTCGATTTCTTTTGTAGTATTTTTCGTGAAAGCAAAAATCACGTGCTCACAACTGCCCCTCTTTTCCCGAAAACATGAAGGATTTTCGTGCAAAGATAACGTGAGCAGATACAAGCAATTTTTGTCTGCTTGAGTACTCCGTGTGAAGCAAATTTTGAAAGATTTGACCGATACTTTGCTTCGAAGGTCTCCTGCATATCCTGGGCTAAACATGAATCATGTCAATGTAGTTCAGGAAGTTTTTGTAGCTGGGACTACCGAGAGCTGTGGTTTTAACTGTTACCATTGTTGCTGCTACTGCTATTACTTACTGGCCTTCTTATTACATCAAAAGGAAAAATAAAGCTAAGCTAGCTAATGCATATCAACTATGAGTTACAAGATTCCTATCTATAATTCTTTTCAAACTTGATCTTGAGTCTTAGCTGATCTTGCTTGTAGACCTCAACCTGAATCTTGGTGCTCGCAAGTTGTAGGTGCTTGTTTATTTCTACAACATTGATCGAAATGGGATTGGCGGAGCTTGCGACTCTAATCAGATTTTGAGCAATCCGCGCTCTTGTTTGCTCTTGTATTTGAGCTCATCTTCTTTTGTTCTTTTCTTCTTTTCTTTATTCTGGATTGAGACTTACCTCGTAGGTCATCTCGATCACCGTGTCTCGAGGTCAAATCTGTTTAGACAACAAAGCAAACAAACGAATGAAATTTTTCCGCCCCAGTTTCACTATGAAAATTTCGTGAGATAATTGTCATAAAAATATGTGGAATTGGTGAAGGGATTGGAGACCCCAAGTTTAAAAGGTGCAACTCAAGGAATGGAGTCTGACATTTGCAAGAGACAAAATGCTCAACTCAGGGATTGGAGCCCTAATATTGGCTAAGGGAAACCGCTCAACTTAGGGATTGGAGCCCTAATGTCGGCTAAGGCGACTAGGGAATGGAGGCCCTATGTCTAAAAGCGCAACTCAGGGATTGGAGCCCTAATATTGGCAAAGGTGACTAGGGAATGGAGGCCCTATGTCTAAAAAGGTTCAACTCAGGGATTGGAGCCCTAATGTTGATAAAAGGCGACTAGGGAATGGAAGCCCTACGTCTAAAAACGCAACTCGGGGATTGGCGCCCTAATATTGGCAGAGGCGACTAGGGAATGGAGGCCCTATGTCTAAGAAGCACAACTTAGGGATTGGAGCCCTAATGTTGGCAAAGGCGACTAGGGAATGGAGGCCCTATGTCTAAAAAGTTTCAACTCAGGGATTGGAGCCCTAATGTTGGCAGAGATGACTAGGGAATGGAGGCCCTATGTCTAAGAAGCGCAACTCAGGGATTGGAGCCCTAATTTTGGCAAAGGCGACTAGGGAATGGAGGCCCTATGTATAAGAAGCACAACTCAGGTATTGGAGCCCTAATGTTGGCAAAGGCGACTAGGGAATGGAGGCCCTATGTCTAAAAAGCGCAACTCAAGGATTGGAGCCCTGATGTTGGTGAGGAAACTAGGGAATGGAGGCCCTATGTCTAAAAGGCACAACTCGGGGATTGGAGACCTAATGTTGGTAGAGGCGACTAGGGAATGGAGGCCCTATGTCTAAAAGCGCAACTCAGGGATTGGAGCCTTAATATTGGCAAAGGCGACCAGGGAATGGAGGCCCTATGTCCAAAAAGGTTCAACTCGGGGATTGGAGCCCTAATGTTGGCAGAGGCGACTAGGGGATGGAGGCCCTATGTCTAAGAAGCGCAACTCAGGGATTGGAGCCCTAATGTTGGCAAAGGCGACTATGGAATGGAGGCCCTATGTCTAAGAAGTGCAACTCAGGGATTGGAGCCCTAATGTTGGCAAAGGCGGCTAGGGAATGGAAGACCTATGTCTAAGCGTAACTCAGGGATTAGAGCCCTAATGTTGGCAGAGGCAACTAGGGAATGGAGGCTCTATGTCAAAAAGTGCGACTCAGGGATTGGAGCCCCAATGTCGACTAAGGAATCAACTAAGGGATTGGAGCCCTAATGTCGGCTAAGGAAATGCTAAACTCATGGATTGGAGCCCTAATGTAGGCTAAGGAACTACTCAACTTAGGGATTGGGGCCCTAATGTCGGCTAAGGAATTACTCAACTCAGGGATTGGAGCCCTAATGTCGGCTAAAGGGAGAAATGCTCAACTTAGGGATTGGAGCCTTAATGTTGACTAAGGAGAATGCTCGACTTAGAGATTGGAGCCCGAATGTCGGCTAAAGGGAAAAATGCTCAACTCAGGGATTGGGGCTCTAATGTTGGCTAAAAGAAACATTGGGGCTGGTATTGGGAATTCTAACTACCTTCATTTGGGATTTTTTTGTATATATTATATACATATCGAGAAATATCTTGGAGGAAACTTCCCTTTTGCATTGATTATTTGCTGCAAAGCTGCTTCAGCACTTGCGTGTTTTTCTTTCCTTTGAGCTGCACCTGCTTCTCGCAGGGTTGCTTTGGATGGTACATGTTTCAACTTTTCAAACAAAGTACAATTGTCAGTTTGAAACGGTGGTTGGTTTTGTGGCTTTGATCACCTCAACTGCTTGATCCCAGTCCCATTTCCATTGAGAACTTTGTTGCTTGCCGATCTTGAGAGGGAACTCTTTTTCCAAATTTGACAAAACTCAACTTTTAGGTCTCCATGATGACTTGCCTGTGTGGGCTCTGGCCTTTTCACTTATTCTGCTTTTAAGACCTTCGTCTTTGACTTTCTTTCTTTGCAAATGTCTTTCCTTCTTTTCAAATTATCCTAGGAGAAAATTCGTCAAAATAGAATCTTTATCTTAGGTGAAAAATTCATCAGACTAAGATTTTTTATCTTTAAGTGAAAGTTTCAACTGACTAAGATTATTAAATTTATCTTAGGTGAAAAATTCATCCGATTAAGATTTTTTCATCTTAGGTGAAAGTTTCAACAGACTAAGATTTTTATTTCATCTTAGGTGAAAAATTCATCAGACTAAGATTTTCATCTTAGGTGAAAGTTTCAACAGACTAAGATTTTTATCTGTATCTTAGTTGAAAAATTCATCAGACTAAGATTTTCATCTTAGGTGAAAGTTTTAACAGACTAAGATTTTTATCTTGGAGGAAAATCCAAGGCGTGATTAAATGCACAATAGAAAGATAAATAAAGGCAAATATTTGAGAACTTACCTTTGGCGGCTCTCCTTTCTTTTACATTTTCTCTTTTGTCCTTTTTTTCTCTGTTTTTTCATATTATCTTCCCTCTTTAAAGGCCACTTCCCTCAAAAATTGTATTGTCTTCCCTCGAAACTGCTGGTGATAACACTGGTGGGAAACTATTTATTTACCTATTGGGGATAATACTGCTGGGGGAACACCTCTCTTCCTTTTCTTCTTTTTCTCTTTTTCACAACTACTTCCTTCAAAACTTTTATTTTCTCTCCACACTGTTGGAGATAAAAATGTTATCGGTTGGGAATAACGCTGTTGAGGATAACATTGCTGGGGGATTTTTAATCCTTCAAAACTAGTGCTTCATTCCTCCCAAGAACGGTTGGGGATGACATTTGCCTCTTGCTTTTCCGAACACAAGTTTCGTCCCTTTGTTCTATCTCTAGGGATGCAACTTTCCTCATTAAAACTTGTTATACTGGGGATAACGCTGGTTCAAAGACCACTTCCCTTAAGATTGGTGCTACCTTTCTTATTCCCCAAGCGGATGCCTCACTTCCATAAAATTTTCAAAATGAAAGGAAAATTTTATGCCCCAGTTTAATAATTTTCCTTGTGGCATGCCTTTCCCCATCAATGCCATTTCCTTTTCCTGCTTCAAATCAAAGAAAATTGTTAGTTTTAAAACGCGACGGTTGGTTGTGATGCTCCTGCTGGGGATGGCTCTCTTTTTCTCCTTCCTTGCTATGCGTTCCATTACACTATTAAAACTTATTGGGGATGATGTTATTTGCTATTCTTAGAATGTCTTGCCCTGTTTTGCGTCGTCTGGCCATCCTTCTTGACGACTCCTTATTCACAAGCCTTTCACAATTGTTTTCCTATTGTATCCTGACCACCCATCCTATGACAGTGACTCTGTTTGAGGATCTTGCATGTTTTACTGAAGAACCACTTTCTTCGTTCATCCGATGTCACTGAAATACCTTTTCTGCTAGGGATATCCCTCTTCTTTGTGGCATAGCTAGGGAACTGGCATTTCCCCCAACCTTTGAGTCGCATATGAATTTCCGTTTTAAGATCGTCGCTTTCAACGTCGTTCTCCCTTAACTTGTCCACTGGCCTTGGCATTGAAGTCTATAACCTTTGATTTCTGCAGGGATATCTTTCCTGACACTGATCCATCCCTCAATTTCCTCTTGCTAGGGAAATCCTGACACTTATACCAGTTGGATGCTCTAATCAGATCTCGTCTTGCATAATTGGAATGCTGGTGGCAAATTGGGAGTCATTTCTTACTTGTTCTGACCAAACAGACTCTACTAGGGAAAGGTTTTTGATGAAAGGAAAAAGATAAAAGGAACAGAATAAAAGACATGAAAGAGATGACTCTCTAACAAAAGAAAATAAAATAAAAACCTATCAAACGTGGATACCAACTCTAATGGTCATGATATGCACATGTGGCATATCATCCATCGTCAATCGTCTTTCAAGATCTTCATTTGGTGATGAACCATCCGATTCTCACCCTTATTCGACTTGTAGTGCCCGAAGGTTTTCACTGTCAAGCCTCTCTCATTTTGGCTTTTCTCTCAACTCATCGCCTTATGGTGCCCATAACGGTTTTCACCGATAAGACTCTCTCATTTGCATTACCTTTCGGCTGGGGATTGGAGTGTTGCCGATAAGACTCTCACATGTCTCTTCTCTACATGGATCAAAGTCTTTTCTGCTGGAGATCATAGTGTTATGTTCACCGGTAAGACTTTATCATTTGTCTTACTAGGCCTCTTTTAAAGACTGGTCAAAAGGTCTTTCTTTGGACCGTGATGTGGGATTTGGATATGATAAGGAAAGGGTATCTAAAGGCTCAAAAACACATCAATTTGGGATTAACATTACAACCTTCAGAACTAGATTTATTTACAACGAGATTTTCCCCAGTTTCTTGCTTGGGGGTTTTGATTTTTATTTTACACTATGACCGAGCTGTGAAGCGCATACGTATCCTCTTTGAGGAATCAGGTCAAACGTAGTTACCAATCCCTTGTTGTTACATTTTTCACTCATTTATTATCTTTCTTTTCTTTTCTTTTCTTTTTTGCTGTTTTTGTTGTTTTCTCGTTTTCTCTTTCTTCTTCTTTTCTTATCTTTTTCTGTTTGTGTTTCTTCCATTCATTGTTACTGATTCCGAAAGAGGGGTATGAAAGAAAGTAAATAAGGCTCAAAGGGTTAACGAAGGATAATGTGTTTGGATACAGAACAAAATGTCTTCGTCATTCCAATCTCCAAAATATGCCAAGTGCAAACAACACAATTAAACATTCAGCCCATCTTCTGTTTGTATTAGATTTGATAACTATGTCCGCACATTCGCCTTGTCATATGTCATTTTTTGAGCACCGTTTGGCAACACTCCTACATTCATTACCACGAACAGTCCTCTGTCAATTTGACCAACTTTCTCCAGTTTCACATGGCTCGGGCTTCAAATAATCTCATAATGTTCCTTTTTCAAAAAAATGATCATGTTATTTCCTAAATAAACCGGCTTTCACATATCACACTGAGAATTATGTAAGTATGTCACGTTACTAGAATTGGCACTGAACAAAACAAAACAAAAGGATAAAAATAAAAGAACTAAACAAAGAAATGATTGGAAATAATAAAATACCGGAGTTTGCACTAGATAAACGGTAATACGGTTCGTATAACAAAACAAACCAAGCAACCGGGGTACAATCTTGGAATAAACATGAAACAAACCGAGACAACACTAGACAGGCTACTACGACTAAGTAAAATGGAAGGATAATAGGGTTTGACGCAAGAAAATATCCGTATTACAACCCTGCAAATAACCCAAACAAAAAATGATAACAAAATGAACCACCAAAGCTCCTCTCCGGCTGACCTAGAAATGGAGCGCCTTTCCAATTACCAATCACAGCATCTTAGCTACAAATTTTCTCATCAAAATTACCATATCTTTCTCCAATTTCGATCAGCGAGTTCCTGAAAGGATTCTCATATCCCATGTCACCGGGCATCACCCCCACAAAGTGTGTATCATCATGTGCATGTAAAGAATTCAGTGTGATATCCCGGGTATCACTGTTTTGAATCAAATTTTCCTGGATCATCCTTTCTATTTCCCTTTTCAAATCCCGACAGCTTTCCACGTTGTGCCCTTGAACATTAGAGTGGTATTCACACCTTTTAGATGAGTCAAAGCTTCTTGCACGTCGGTCCACCTGATTTGGAGGAATGGGTGCAATCATGTCATGTTATTTTAATTTCTTAATAAGCTTGCATAGGACTCTCCTATTGGTGTAAAACTATCTTTCAACCTTTGTTCCCTTCTACACCCCTGGCTTGGATGTGGGTAATAAGGTACTTGGAAATTTTGCGGAGGCTGGTGGAGATTTTGTGATGTCCGTGCTCGCTTTCGTGGGTAATTTGATGGTTCAACAACATAATGGAGTGGATCAACAGAGTAAGATGGATTCTGAGGTTGATAGTTATGCTTAGGGGGGTCATGAAAAACCTGATGAGGCTGCACATTCCTTCGGGGTGTTCTCCTAGGATCTCTTCTTGACCCTGATATCCTCATGATTTCTTCATCCTTCTCATTCATGTTACCAGATTCAATTTGGACAGCCTGAGCTGCAGCTTTAAGAGCTGTTGACTTATAAACCATTTCCCCCATTTTGATTGCTTCCGGAAAGGATTTACCCACTGCGGACGTCATGTATTGAAAATAGTCTGGATCTTGAGCCTGTAGAAAGACAATGATTAATTCTTGGTCATCCATGGGTGGCTTAGCTCTAGCTGCCTGCTCTCTCCATTTGATGGCATATTCCCTGAAACTTTCAGCTGGTTTCTTTTTCGGGTTAGAAAGGGAAATACGGTCTGGAGCGATGTCGATGTTGTATTGAAATTGTTTGACAAAGGCTCGTGCCATGTCATCCCAGATGTACCAGCAAGATGTGTCTTGATCCAAAAACCATTCGGATGCTACTCCCGTAAGGCTTTTCCCAAAATAAGCTATTAGCAATTCTTCATTTCTTCCCGCACCTCTCAATTGGTTGCAATACCTTTTCAAATGGGCTATGGGATCTCCATGTCCATCATACTTTTCAAATTTGGGAATCTTGAAACCAGGCGGCAAGTGGACATCAGGGAACATGCATAGATCTCTGAAGGAAACGTCTTTAGACCTGCCATTCCTTGCGCGTTTTTCAACTATTGTTCTAATATTTTCATTCTTTAGGTTATTTCTTCATGTACCCTCGTTCAGGAAAGATTCTGACCTTGAGTCTCTTGAGCATTGATAATAGCTTCAGTGTCAGTCATTATTTTTTCTTGGATCTTGTATTTCCAGCTTACCACAAACCGGCCAACTCAACTTTCTTCACAATTGGAAACAAAACATGTTAGAATGGACTCATTCGGTCCTCGTTATTAACTACTTTTTCATTTATTTTTTTTTCTTTTTTTGGTGATTGTGGTCGAATATTATGAGATTGCCTACGTATCATGACCACGCATGAATCAGACATTGCGTAGTTTGCGGGATTTGGAATGGAGTAAGTAAACTAACTTTTTTTTTATTTTTTTTAAAAAATACTTTAAAAGAATAAAGGAAATTTGTTATTGATTTTCTATAATTTTTGTTTCTTTTTGGAATTTTCTAAAAAAGTGCTTTAGAAGAAGAACAACTTTTTTTTTATAGAATTTGACTCTATTTTTATTTTTGAAAGAAAGACTTCTAAAAATTTCTTTTGCTTTTGATTTGAACTTTGAAAATTTTAGAAGTAAAATAAATAAGATATTTTTGTTTGAATTTTCATTTGTTTTATTTTTCTGAGGAAAAAAGAAAATATTTCTTGAATTTTGGACATTGCCTCTTAATTTTGAAAGAAGGATTATTAAGGAAATACTTTAAATTTATGAGCGTTTTATTTATTTACAAAAGTACTTCTAAAGAAAAGCAAAATATTTTTTGGCTTCAAAATTTTACCTTTTTTTTTTGTTGACATGAAATAAATACTTTTTAAAGGAAATTTTTCTTCGAATTCCTTTATTAATATTTTTTAAAACAAAAACGAAATATTTTTTATTTTTATTTTTTTCTTTTCTTTTTTTTCCAGATGAAAGACTTTAAAAAGAAAGAAACTATTTTTGAGTTTAAAAAAAACTTCTTTTTTTTTGAATTTTTTAAGGAAATGCTTCTAAATATGGAACTAAAGGAAAATATTTTTTTTGAATTTTTGAATATTTTGGTCTTAAAGAAAGACTTTTCTAAAGAATGAAGTAACAAAAATATCTTTTGTTTTTGTTTTTTTTGAAAATTGGGGTCTTAAAGATAGACTTTTCAAAAGAATGAAGTAATGAAAATATTTTTGGGGTATTTTTAAAAATTGGGGTCGGAACCGATGAGGTTTGCCTACGTATCTCACATCCTGTGAGAATCAGACCCACATAGTTCGGTCCGATAAAACTAACTATTTTTGCAAACAAGACTCCTTTCATTTTCATTTTGGCATTTGATAAGCAAATAAAAAAAATACTTTTAAAACAAGACTCTTTTTCTTTTTCTTTTCAACAAACAATAAAACAACCTAAAAATAAAATACTCTTTTTTTTCATTTGATATGGCAAAAGAAACTATTTTTCTCTTTTTCATTTTCGAAAACAAGACTAAAATAAAACTCTTTTTCCTTTTTCATTTTTTATGGCAAAACAACTATTTTTCCTTTCCTATTTTCGAAAACAAGACAAAATAACAACTTTTTTTTTTATTTTCAACAAACAACCTATTTTTCCCAAATAAAAATATGACTTTTTTATTTTTTTAATAAAACAACATAGGACTCTTTTTCCTTTCTTTTTTAAGGACAATAAAACAATTTATTTTTTCGAACTTAAAATAAAGACTCTTTTTTTTTCTTTTCAACAACCAATAAAATAACCTATTTTTCACAAAATAAAGACTCTTTTTTCTTTGTTCTTTTTCAGCAAACGATTCCCAAAATGAAATACTTTCTTTTTTTTCTATTTCCCTTAGCTTTTAGTAAAAAAAACTATTAAAATAAAAAAAAATTCATTTTTTTCTCAAAATTTCGCAGAGTTTTGACAGTACTTGGGCATTGGTTTTTTCAAAACAATCAATTAACTCTCCAACCGCTATTTTTCTCTTCTTTTTTTTTAATTTTTCTAACATTGCCTAGATTCAGAAGCCAATCAACATGCAAGCCCGAACAATTAAATGCATAGAAAAACAAGGAGGATGCATCAGAATGGTCTTTTTCATTTCAGGTTGCTAATCCTAGACGGACCCAACCCTTGTGTTGAGTCCCTAAGTCAAAATGCACGTGATGCAAATAAGCGTTTCTACTAGGGATCCGGCATGAAGCTTTGTTATACTAGGTTAAAAACCGAATTTATTGTTCTAGACCTGGCTTACCCGGGCGGACAACCCGAGCCGAGGAGCGTCAAGCGTCACCAGTAGTAGAATAACACTAGCTAGCTAATTGCTCTCCCGCCTAAACATGTGTGACTAAATCTTTCACCAGAAGCTGGTAGGCTAACTGGCTTTATCTCAAGACAGAAGTTTTGTGATGCTGGTAGGCAAACACAACATAACTACCTATCAGAAGACTTAGAGAGGCGATTGGTTTTGGCACAATTTATATGTACAATCCAGATAATATCAAAGCGGTAACATTAAGCATGAAACATGTAAAAAAAGTCAGATATAACAAAATACAATAATTTATCAAAGCTCGAATTCTTAAACCCTGAACCGAAGTTCTGGGATAGCGTCCTCAGTAGAGTCGCTAGAGCTGTCACGCCTCCTTTTTGCGCGCCCACCCCTAGGGATAAACGCACAAGGGAGTTTTTCCAATTTAAGTGACAATATTCGAAATGAGATTATTTGTTTATTTTAGAGTCGCCACTTTGGAAATGTTTGGCTTTTGGTATCCCAAGTCACCCGTTTATCTTGAATCCAAATTCGATGAAAATATTCGACTTTCCAAATGAACTCTGCGAACCAGAAATTCTAAGTAAGGAATTCTGTTGACCCGAGGGAAGGTGTTAGGTATCCCCGGATCCCGTGGTTCTAGCACGGTCGCTTAAATTGTTGTAATGACTAAATATCTTATTTTTATACATGTTATAACTAATGTGCCAATTTTAACTTTTAGTCGCTTTTGTAAGCATTTGATTTCTGTCCTACATAAAGATAATTCCTAAAAATAAACCAAAAATAATTTTTAATGGATTTTAGAAGTTTTTCTTTATTCAGTTGCATTTCATGCATTTTAAATATTTTAAAAATTATAGAAAAATCACAAAAAATGTCACGTTTTAAGAAAAAACACAAAAATGATCATCTTTAGCTTTTAATCTTTAAAATTAGCATTTTTCTTTAGTTTTAAGTTAATTAGTTGTTTTAATGTCTACAAAATAATTTAGGATTTTGATTAATTAAAAAAAAAGAAAAAAGCAAATAAAGCAATATATTTTTGGTCTTGTTTCTTTTAAAATTGGGTCAATTTCTAAAAGGGATTTTTACCTATCTATACCATATAGCAAACCTTATAACCAAAAATGTTCATAATATTGTATTTACCTGCCTAGTCCATAGTTTTGCTATAAAATATGTACCAAACCAAAAATAGATAGATTCTACCCTAAAAATGCCCCAAATTTATAGGAATCAGATTTAAGGGTGATTCTATCACCGTTAATTTCGAAATTTAAAATGGAAGAAAATCCATTGCAGCGTAATTCTCTCCTTCTCCATATATTTTCCACCATTGATAGCCATTAAAAATCTTGAAAGCTTTGAATTCAAATTTAGATTTTCAAAAATCATTATTTGTTTGGATTGGGTGTTGTTATAAATAATTTGAAATATGTTTTAGGAGTTTATATCTCAATTTTGAGGGGTTTTGGTGAAGATTAGACTTGGTTTTGACTGAATTTCAGATTGAAACTCGTCGAAGAAGAAGAAGACATATTTCCCCGGAAATTGTAGTTAAATTGTAGAATTGTATATAAATTGTAGATAAAATAATGAGAAATTGTAGATAAGTTGTAGATAAATTGTAGATTGGGAAGACTAAAACTTCTACAAGTCTTCTACAATTATGTCAAAAATGTCAATTATGCTACAATTTGAAAATCCCTTGGATTGGGTGTTATTGTAAATAATTCGAAATATGTTTAGGAGTTTATATCTCAATTTTGAGGGGTTTTGGGGAAGATTAGACTTGGTTTTGACTGAATTTAGGATTGAAACTCGTCGAAGAAGAAGAAGATATATTTTTCCAGAAGTTATAGTTAAATTGTAGTTAAATTGTATAATTGTAGATAAAATGTAGATAATTTGTATATAAATTGTAGATTGGGAAGACTAAAACTTCTACAAGTCTTCTACAATTATGTCGAAAATGCCAATTATGCTACAATTGAAATGAGAATTGGAATATTAAAATTCAATGTATTCAGTTTGTAGATACAATTTCTACAAATAAATTACAAATCAGTTTAAGTATTGTATAAAGTTGTATTGTTGCATTTATACTACAATTAAACTACAATCTTGTGTCAAAAAAATTTAAGCATACCAAACTTAATCAATTCTTAATATTCAAAATTTCAATTTTGGGAGTGCCGCAAATTTGGAAAGGGCAAGAACGATTTATATGCATTGGCTGTTGTTGTGATAATTTATTTTATAACAGCCAATGCATATAAATCGTTTCATTTGAAGTCCCATGATTTGCAATACAACTTTGTCTATGCATGTAAATATCCTCCTGGCTTCAGGAATCATTGCGTATTTTCTGCTTTGGTATAATACTTAACATGGAAATGAAGAGAAAAAAAAATTAAATAGGTAACGAAGAAGCTATGACTTTGGTGAAAGATATGCAACCAAACAGAACACTAGGAAAGAGATGAGGAAAAAAAGAAAAAATGAATATATGCTCTTAAAATCATGCCTAAAATAAATGAAGCAATAATTATACCCTTAATTTGAATTATGGTACATAAATTAAAATTTGGTATGCTTAAATGTAATAAACACAAACCTTAAACATGAGAGGTAATAAGGTTTGCTATATGGTATATATATGTAAAAATCTCTTTCTAAAATGGTCCAACTAATTTTTAAGACCCAAATTCCCTCAAGCCTATTACCCCATCCTAAAACTCTAGACTCTAATGTATATAATAGAACTTCGACTTACAGAACGGCGAAAAGAAAGTTTTCTCCCAAAAACCACAGAAAATCGAACACCATATACTCACAAAAGGATCTGAGAATACCTAAGGGTGTTCAAATCCGATCCGAAACCGAAAACCGATCCAAACCGAAGCTTAACGACTTACTGATAACGGCTTAGCGGACGGGGAACATATTGAATTTTTTTTATTAACGGCTTATCGGTTTGGGGATGGATTATTCAATTTTTTTAACGGCTAATCCGTTAACCCGTTAAGAATATAAATATATATATATATATATATATATATATAAAATTTATTTTTATATATATATATTAAATATAAAAAACTAAAACCCTTAAAAATGATTAACAAAAGTTTGTTTCTACTTCTAAACATTTTTAATCTCGGGATCTAGAAATTTTTTTGGTTCTATTTTTAATTTATTTTTGGTTGTAATCCTCCTGTTTGGCAATATGCTGGAGATGGTAAAGCTAATTTCCTAATCACGGGAATCAAATTGAGTGACTCTGGCAAAGAAAATTGAATACATCATATTGCCTCTAAAATATTATTTTTTATGGCAATTCATTATTTCTAAGACGAGAAGAATAAGAGATATTTAATAAACATGTATGTTAGGCCGATAAGCTGCCAAATAACCGTCCTATAAGAGCTAACCCGATACCAATCCGCCCGATATTTTATCGGGTGGCTAACGAATTAATACATTTAAAAGCCGATAACCGTTAAGCCAAATCGTTAAGAGTAAAAAGCCACCTAATCCGCCCGATAAGCACCCTAAGAATACCAGCGCCGATAATCCCCACCCCCTGTAGGTCGTCTCCTTCACAACCACCCCATTAACGCTGTTCTGCTCCTTCTCATCGGCGTATCACCATTAACATCGAGCTATTCAAAAGCTCCACCATTAAACGTAAACACCTGCTGCTGCTTCTTTGTCCTCCAAAACGACCCTCCCTTGAAGCAGCACCACCTCGTTGCCTCGTCCCACCACCAGCTTGAACCAAACATCCCAGGTCCTAACTCACCGGAAACGTCATCGTCTGAGGTTGCTGTCTAATTTGTCCAAAGCTCCGTCTGTTGGTTCCGTTGAGGTTTGAGTCCAGTGCCGATTCGAAGTTACGGATCTGGGATCGTATTTGAGTTTTCTGTCAATTTGAGTTCCGACTGTAACGGGGTTCTGTTCGTGTCCGTGTAATTGTTAGACGACCTCATCAATTGAAAATTACAGCTTTCAGGTTCAATTCTTTCCCTCTTATTTTATCTAATGGCGTTGGTCTCTTGTTTTAGGATCTTTAAATACTAGTAATAAATTTTGATGTTGGTTTTCATTTCAAAAATATTATGTACTACTGAGTTTCCTCCACGACTTGTTTGCTTATTTTGTTTTGTTGGCTGCGAAGCTCGAACTGAGGGCATGATATTTTCTGGTTGTGAGTTCGAATAATTCTGTTGGGTTTTTGTTTAAGAGATATTGAATTGGTATTTGGTAAAATAATTTCCTAACCTGCTAAGGTTTCTTTAGTTACTTTTAATTATGTTGATTTTAATCATGTTGAATGTTTTTTTTACGGAATTTTAATGCTATAACTTGTTTGTCTGTTTAGTCAAATTAGTAAATGTCATTATCTTGTTTCATTGATTTCTTTTGTTAAAAAAAAAAAAAAAACAGTGACAAAAGAAGAGTTAACAATTCGTTTAAATAAGAAAGGCATGTCCATATGAAAGGAGAGGTTAGGTTTGATGATTTTGAATCTGGGCCAAAATGGCCGCTAGTCCCAACGTCAAAGAAATGCCAATTACTTCCACGTCTTGGCCAATTAGTTTAATGATCCAAGCCAGCTTTGCCACATTTGATTTTCATAGTTTTTCACGCTTCACCATAATCTCAAAATTATATTAGGAAATAGACAGCAAATCCTAGTTGCTTTAGGATTGATCTTTAAATAAAAATGACATGACGAGCCGAGCCGGATAAAAATGCAAGTAGTGGGGCCCTCAATAAAAGTTTAAAAAATATTTAGAAAATCGGGAAGAGCCGTTTAGCGAATTTCACGGCCCTCCAAAAGATAATAACGCGCTAGACTTTTTTAGGCGCGTATTTTAATAATTTTACCTTCTTCAATACGGGTGGCATTTTATGCGGCCCAAATCCAAATCCTAAAACGTTGAATAGAGTGTGTCTAGGGTTGCATGTTCATTTGATGTGGAGCAATTTGAAAACATACTTTAAACGACGTTCACTTTCTCTTAAATAAATACTTAATAAATAAAAACGGTTAAAGATAAAATTGGCACGTAGGCATTTCATGTATTAAAAGTTAGATTTTGGCCATTCATAGCAATTTAAGCGATCGTGCTAGAACCACGGGATCCGAGGGTGCCTAACACCTTCCTTCGGATCAACAGAATTCCTTATTCAGAATTTCTGGTTCGTAGACTCCAATTGGGAAGTCGAACATTTTCCTCGGATTGAGATTCAAGCTAAACCGGTGACTTGGGACACCAAAAGTCAAACCATTCCCAAGTGGCGACTCTGAACAAATAAATAATTTCGATCCGAATAATGTCACTTTAAATGAAAAAACTCCCTTATACATTTATCCTCCGGGGTAGGTGTGTAAAACATGAGGTGTGACAGCTTTTATTGATTATTTTTAATAGAATTGCAACGTCGTGAGAATGCATCTCGGACTGCGTCACATAAATGTATCCGCAATTTTTGATGTGTTCCGACTTCGTTGAGATTTGGATTTGGGTCACATAAATGTATACCCAAATTTAGGAATGTAATTTTATTAGAATCGCGTCTAAAAGAGACTAACACGTTATTATTTGGGGAGAGCCGTGAAATTCGCTACACAGCCCAACCCGAATTCTAAGTATTTTAATTCAAACAATTGTCGAGGGCCCCGCGATTTGTAATGTACTGTGGCGAGGTACGCCTCCTTTATTTTAGGGATATCCTAAAGTGACTATATTTTTCTATTAAATTTGTTTTTAAAATAAAAGAAAAACTCCAAATTAATTATAAGCTTGAAAAGGTCGTTAACTTATTAGTTACTAGCTTAAGCCAAATGCTAATGAAAAATTACAATTGCAATTGTTCAAAGGAATATTATTTTGTGCCTTATCCTATGAGTGAATATTACTAAAAACTGGAATTATAAATAAAATATGGCATACATGTTGATTCTACAAAATTAGTGGCCATTTTTATTCTGACTACTCACTAATCCCAATGGAATATGGTACTACTGATAGCGTCGTCTACATTTGTTGGTAATCAAAAACTCTGTGTATAAAGGGAACAACAAGGTGAGGATTAATTATATTAGGGAATTCCACCTTACATCCTATAATAACAAAAGAAATTAGAAGCAAAAAGCTCGCTCAAACAGAAATCTAAAAATCTATTGGTCCGGTTTTATTCAATTAATGATAACTGCTACTTCTACTTATGAGCTAACAAACAACAATCTGATACCTAATCAGATTGATACTTGCTAATACGCATTTGGATTTACACTAAATTAAGATGACACCACTGAATACAAAAAAAAACTCTTTTAAGAAAATCTCGAATTAGCTTTAGGGTCAATTAACACAATTCATAAAATATTTCAATTATTCCAAATCTCAATGATTGCTACATGTTCATTCTAATGCTAATAGCTTCTAATTCCAGTGTTGCAAATTACACTAAAAGTAATGTTACTATTAGGACAACTATACAGTTATAAAGTTTAGCAACCTATCACGAATTGGACGTCCAAAACAACACAGTCCAAATATGGTCTAGTATGAATCGAATGGTCTAAATAGTTCAGAAACGGTTCCAATTATACTGTCCTTAATACAACACAAATTAGATGAATAAGTATACTACTCAACAGAGGATCAAATACAGTTATATGTATTCCAAACGAGTATGGCTCTGAAAATATGGTTTCACTCAAATCTGCAGTTACATCAAGGTGAGTTCAAATTGTGTACCTGGAAATCAGAAATCAATAGGGAACAGAAGTAGTTAGCACAGCAGGGCAGTCAACAGCTGTTAGGAATTTCACACAACCACGACACGGCTATTTTTCAACCCAGGAATGATTCAATGACCCAAAATCTAAACAGAAACCAAAAGATTGACCCACAGCAGTGCCAAAACAAATCAAATGACCTACAAGAAATAACCAGAACCACTTGAACTTCCAATAGGCTAAAGTTCAATCAGAAACCATTTCAGCTGGACTCAAGGTCACTCAAGATCAGTCTAATGTGTTTGAATCAGGAAAATGAAATCACTGAAGCCGGAAAAGATTTTTAGTGACACAGTTAGACTTATCAATATTTATCTCTGTGTTCTCTTTTTCTCTCCGTATTTTTACTTAACAGCTTTTTTCCTCTCCAAATCTCTGAAATTCTGGTCAACCCCCCTCCCCCCGATCCTTCTCTAAGTGTCAAATGACTCTTATTTATATCTAAAACAAGACTCTCTTCCCTTCCCCTTTAATTATTATTACTATCCTTTTTTTATTATTACCCTTCACCTTTTTGTTACTTTCCAGCTTCTATATTCCCCCTCCTATTTATATTCTTTTAGCTTTTATCATTACTTATACTATTCTTAATTTCAATTAAGCAAACACTCTCATTACTTCGTGGTCCCCCTCTACCAATTAATTCAAATTAAAGCTATTAGGGGCCCTACTGAGTAGACTATTCAGTCAAACCAGATTTCCTTTTTCTTTTTATTCCTGAAACACTCCTGAAATTCTACTGCAATTATTCTCTGCCCTTAACCATTAATCAGCCTTAAACTAATTAAATCTATTTGAATCCTAACAAACTGAACAGATTAATCTTCTAACTATGCAGCTATACCCAATTCATAAACCTAAAATCACACAAGGATTCAGATAATCAGAAAATATGTTGAAATTATACTGGAATAAAACAAAATCAATGCCTCTGTAATTTTCAAACACATTTCAATGACGACACTTATTTAATCGACCATACAGGCCACAATGTACAACAATTATCGACAAACAATCAACAGGAGATCTACATGTGATTCGAGCAGTATTTGACAGAAATAATGGATTATAATACAATCAGCTATCGACGACACTAATCGAATCGACTACAAACATATAATCGATAACAACTAATCGACACAAAAATAGTGGGATTCATAGCATTCAGACAAAATAGGGGAATTATGAAACCAAATATTCGACAATATTAATCAAATTGAATATGTACTCTATAAAAACTACAACAAACAAAAACAACAAACGACCAAATAAAAGGTCTCATGGAGACGAACAGAACAGTTGGCCAAGAACAAACCAAAAAGATAAGAATATCTAAACTAAACTAAACATATATTAATAAATAAAAATAGAAGACAAAGAAGAAGGAATACCTCAGAAAAAATTCAGAAATCAAACGACTTGGGCCAATCGGACTTCGAACTTTTGAGGTCAAACGGACCTTAATCGAGTGTTCTCAATCAAGAACACTTCGACTAAGGTCCCTTGAACACCTAAGACATTTTAATTTGGACATCAAACCGGGCTCGAATTTTTTAGAGTTCTTGGGCTCGGATTTGGGGTTCGTGTGGTTTGGGTTTGATTCGAACCAAACCAGTTATGGATTGGTGACGATGGAGGCTAGTGAAGTGTTTGATGTGAGTTTGGGGTCGGTTGGGATTGTTTGGTATTTTAGTCGAATCTTCGATTTAAGATTCGAGAAGCTACATCATGATTCGAAGTTAACAGGCATGGATTCGTGGAGAGGGGAGTTAGGAGGTTCAGTGGTGTTGATTTGGTGGCAAAAGGGAACGGTGTCGCCGGGTTTTCAGGCGAGGGGAGGGGTGGCGGCCAGCTAGGGTTCTTGGGGTGTTTGGTTTTGGTGAGAGAGACGAATGAGGAAGGGATCGCTTGGGAATAAACGGGTGAAAGGGGGTTTGGGTAGGTTAGAATGTGATAATTGATTTGACCCGTTAGATCAGGTGATCTTAACAGCCCAGATTGATTAGTAAATGGGATGGGGTCATATGGTCTTGAAACGGGGTCGTTTGGTTTAATGACTGGGGCGGTCCGATGGGTTAACAGGTCAGGAGTCGTTTGGACGGGTAAAATATAGGATTGGGCCTGCATTTTTGGGGTTTAAAGTTAGCCTAGTCCGAATTTCTCTTGAATTTCAACTCTTTTTCCTTCTTTCCTTTAAATTAGACACATTACAAATTTCTTAATCAATTGTAAAAAATAAAACTTTACACATATTATTTAACACCTACAACAACTAAACACAAAAATTAAAAAAATAAAATCACACAATGACAAGAAAATACACATGCACATTTTTGTTTTTTGTGATTTTCTTTAACCATATCAATTTCTAAAAATGCACAATTATTTCCTAAATGCATGCAACAAGTATTTTTATACTTTTAAATTAACTATAACAAAGTGAGTATTTGCGGATAGAACAATTACCAAAATCGTTACGTAAATCTCAAAATTGTACCCTAAGGTAACTTGATTTATTTTTCGATTTCTTTTGGAGTAGTTGTCGTGAAAGCAAAATCACGTGCTCACAACGACTCCTAGTCTTCACGACTAGGTAAGCCTAACACATTGCGGAATCAATAACCTTTACGAAAATAATCGCTAGATGCTAAATAACATAAAAAAAATGTAACAAAGTGTTGCCTGGCACATACACTTCAACACAAGATTTCTGCAATAACTCCCCAAAACTCGGAATCCCATGGGCAACACAGGCTAAGAGAAACATAATATACGGCTCTAATATCCGGAAATGTCTACAACAATTGAATACATGAAATGGAATAGCGAACTACAAGGTAGAGTAGAAGGAGACTCTTCGGTCTGCGGCCACGGCAGATATACCTGAAGTCTCCTAATATAGCTCCTGGATCACTGATAGTGCGCCTGACCGGAAGTACCTGGATTTGTACATAAAAAAACATGCGCAGAAGAGGCGTGAGTACACCACAGCAGTACTCAGTAAGTGCCAAGCCTAACCTCGATCGGGTAGTGATGAGGAAAGGTCAAGGCCCTACTGAGATAAAAACATAATAATCAATAGAATAAGGAAAACCATATGGAAATAATCTACTGCGAGAAACTAGCAAAAATAATAATCAAGACAGTGACCAAGAACTAACACAGTAAGTAAATAGAAGTGCAAATCACCACCGGATATCTATCATCGGGGATCTCCTGGTATCCCGAGGATCTCCTGGTATCCTCATCATATACTCAAGGGATCTCCTAGTATCCCGAAGATCTCCTAGTATCCTCCATTTTCACATAAGGGATCTCTTGGTATTCCGAGGATCTCTTAGTATCCTTTATTTTACACAAGGGACCTCTAAGTATCCCGAGGATCTCCTGGTATCCTCCATTTTGTAATCATATTTGTGCCAGTGATCTCTTGGAATCCCACACTCTCAGTCATAGAACGAAACACATACAAAGAGAATTAGCGGGATGTCGTCCCGCAGTACCAATTCGTAATACCACACAATTCAAATAAGATAAGATTCCAAGTAAAAACAATTAATGAAATTTCTAGTCTAGCATGCTTCACGTAGGACAGGTAATACAGTTTAAGCAATTAAGCAAGTAAGTAAGTCAAACATGCTTATCTTAAGCCACACATGTTAAATTGCATTTAAAATAGGTAAATCTGCAAGAAACACAGTTAAGTGTTCTAAGTAAAATGGATTTTCAACAACCAGCACAAGTACACGCTCGTCACCTCGCGTACCGAGCATTTAAAATAACAGGTAATAGTTCCTAAGAGAAGAGGTCCCTCACACAAGGTTAGAAAAGCCATTTACCTCGAACCGGTGCAAAAATCAGTAAGGAACGATGCCCTTGCCACGAGTATCCGACTCCGAGTGGTCTAAATCTATTCAAACCAATTACATATTGTAAGTAACATCGCAAATAACAAATTCCACTATTAAAAATTTAAGCTAAGGTGCGAAATAGGTAAAACAACCAAAATGCCCATCAGGCCAACATCTCATAATCGGATAATTTTCACTTTTCAGAAACCTCGTACTCTCACGAGCCTAACCATACCAAAATCTCCCAAATCGGAGGTCATTCGAAACTCAATAATTAAATCAATGAACTTTCACCAAAATTCTCCCTTTTTGGTTCTTTATTTGAATCTAAATGATGGATTTCACTACTAAATGATGGGATATAACTAGAAAGGATCATAAAAACGTCACCCACTATACTCTTCAAAATCCTCTCAAAATCGCCTTTACCTGAGCTCCAAATTGAACTTTCCAACCTTTGAAATTAAGTCTCGCATAACCCTTATTTGAATAGTGATTTCCGCTTTTGCGGACAAGGGACCGCTTCTGCGGTCCCGCACATGCAACCAAGTATCCGCTTCTACGGATTTCATTAAGGGGCCAGAGTCCACTTCTGCAGACTTATAACTGCATCTACGGCTCCGCCTTTGCGGATAAATGTCCGCTTTTGCGATCTCTGCAGGCCTCGTCCAAATCGCTTCTGCGGTGAGCCAGGCAGCTAATGAGGCTTCGCTTATGCGGCTCACCAACCGCATAAGTGAAAATACCAGAAGGGAAAAACATCAGCTGCTGCAACACTTCCAAATCCGCCCCATCGACCATCCAAATTCATCCCGTGGTCCCAGGGACCCCAACCAAAAATACAATTACCATATAATTGTACCAATTATATCAAAGATTCAAGCCTAAGAACTTGTACCAATCCTTAAAACCTCCAAAACAACACCGGAAACCCGATTAAATCAAATAAGCCTAAGAACTTCAAGTTCATCCCAAAACACGCTTTCGATCCAAACCCTAACTAGCACTCGTCCGATTGACCTGAAATTTTGCACACACATCCCAAATGACATGAAGGTGCTACAACAACTTCCGGAATCCCGTTCCAACACTCGGATAAAAAATTTACTATCGGATCAGAAATCTCCAAATTCTACTTTCGGCATTTCTAGCCTAAATGAGCTACGGACATCCAAAATACATTTCGAACACTCTCCCAACCCCATAATTACCTAACGGAGCTAACAGAACCATCATATTTTCATTCCGATGTCGTCTTTATATTGTTCCGATTACGGACCACTTTCCAACACTTAAGCTCTCATTTAGGGACTAAGTGTCCCAAAACACTCCGAATTCTAACACCGAACGTCCCGGCAAATCAAAATAGCACTAATGAACTTAGGAGAAGCAGTTAATGGGGGAACGGGCATAAATTTCAAAGACGACCGGCCGGATCGTCACATCTTGTAATTGATTTTCCTGCACATGTATATTATTTGCATTATTAAGACAATATCTAACAATAACGTGCCATGATATGAGTGATAATGCACGAAGGATAATGTTGTGCCATGATTATGTGAGGTAAAAGCACGAAGAGTGATGCCGTGCCGAATATATTGATTCTTATGGTAAGGACGAGAGCAAAAGCACGAATAGTGACGTCGTACACTTATTACCGTCTTTCCTTATTCTTGCTCATAATTGATTTATGGTGTTCCTTATGCTTCTTTAGTGAAATTCTGTTTCCACATAATATTCCTCGCAGCATGTTTTCCCCTTCCCATCTTTAACTGCTAGTTTTTGTTATTATTATTTGCTGTATATGATATAAGTTCACATGTTTATTTGGTAGTCTTGTCCTAGCCTCGTCACTACTTCGCCGAGGTTAGGCTCGACACTTACCAGCATATGGAGTTGGTTGTACTTACTACATTTTACACTGTGTACAGATTCCGTTGCTGGAGCATTTAGACCGTATAGAGGTTGCTACCTTCAATCCATCAGGAGACCCGAGGTAGTCCTACAGGCGTCCGCAGACGTTGACGTCCCCTTCTGTCTTTCCATTCTATTTTTATGTACTTCAGAGACAGAATGTATTTATTTATTTATTTCATACCACTATTTGTAGTATTCGTACATAGTCTGTGACATTGTGCCACCAATTTTGGGTAGAGTTGTATGTTGGATTCTGTACTACTAATTGATTAAACTATTTGTACTCGTCTTCCGCATTTCTGTTTATTATAATCATTCTGTTGTTAATCACATGTAAATTCGTAAATGTTCAAAGGGTTAAGGAAAAAGGGTAATGAATCTATAATACTCGGCTTGCCTAACTTTCATAAGTAGGCGCCATCACAATTTCCGTACCTAGGAAATCTGGGGCGTAACATAAGCTAAAGGTGTCAAAAAGGTAATCTAAAAAAAATGAATTGAGTAATCACTGATTGATATTTAAGAATGATAACTATTCTACTTTTTGCTCCTTAGTGATTTTAAACTTTGATATCATTGATCTATAATGATTATTAGGCTCCGACTTGCTACCTCATTTGACCAGATAGTGATTCAACTCATTGAACCATAATCCCTTAACATAGTTTATTTAAGCGCCATTTGATTCGAACAACATTGGTGAATGTTTGGTTTATTCCATTAAAAATGAAATACATGATGTACAAAGTAAAGCTTTACAATCTTATCATAGTTTTTAAAAGTAAATAAATTATCAGGGCGGTAAAATTACTTTAACCTTTTAGGTATTTTATTTCGTAATGCTAATCGCAGTATAAGTTATGCCACATTGCATTTTGAAATAATAGTCAAAATTTCAGTATAAAATGTAACGATATTGATTGTATCAAAAATGAAATACTAACCAAAGGCGATTAAAAATAATACTGAACCTTACATCGATTATTATTATGCTGCAGTGCGTATCAAACATACATACCGTTGTCAGAAATATCAGAGCATATGGAATTGCTTCATTGAAATTACACAAGGAAACTAGCTAATAACACTAAAAACTCAAACCATGTGCAAGTAGCATAGTCAAGCCTCTACATATATGGTTAATAAGTTTGAAAATTATATTAATTTGTACTAAATATATACTCATGTCGCCATGATATAAATTGAAGTGATGGCCAGATGCGGATATAGAATTTAATGTTTATGGGTTCCTGCAACAACCTCGAATAAATTTTTAAGAGTAACTGGGTTCACATTAAAACATTCATAAATATTTAGTGAATTTTTGGAACACATACTGTTTGGACAAAAGCTATTGGGTTTACGGGAACATGTAGATCACAAGCTGGATCCTCCCGTGGTGATGGCACTACGTGTACGCTAATCAGAAATCTTGGTTCAACCTCTGACTTTAAAAAAAAAAAGTGTATGACGTCTCACGAACAGATTTATCATAAGATCAGTCTAAGATCAATTCTCTGTGATCGCCGAGTTAAAGAGATGTCGAAAGTATCGGGGGTCTATTTTGAAACAATCTCTCTACCTCAGGATAGGGGTAAAATCTGCGTACACACTACTCTCCCCAGACCTACTAAATGGAATTATACTGGATTGTTGTTGTATCTACTTCCTTTCGTGACCTCCTTGAAGCAGTAAGCAGGAGCTTGCCACTTTGAATCCTATAGCACTTTCCCCACCTCAAATGTCATTATATGTTCAACCAATCCTACATTGTTTCATATATTTCAAGCATTAATCAAACTTCATCATAGGGGAAAAATAACAAGAGAGAAAGACAGCTACATTACATTTCTTACATGAATGTTTGATTATTTTTTTCCGGTTCGAACCGTGAAAATAGCCATTAATAGAGACAGAGGTAGAATTTCAAGTTTATTGGTTTGGAATTCTACTTTTTTAAGTTACAGGTTCTAAATTAATAATATATTTATGACAAATACAGGGTTCGAATTAAAGTTATTGGGTCTGGCCGAACTCGCTCCCTGTAGCTCTACCCCTAGTCATTAATGCTTACAGTAGGGTTGGTTGTCTGCATCACACCCTTATGAGTGCAGCCTGGAAGCGGAGTTAGATGGGTGGAAGGTGGTTCCCCTCGTCCGAAAATTACACTGTGTATATAAAGTCAAATTTTTTTTTTAAATGTACAAATGTTAAATGTTGAATTCCCTTAGCTTCTTCGCGTTCTACTTTTAAATTTTTTTGAATCTCCTTTAGTAAAATTCTAAAATTTTTTGAATCTCCTTTAGTAAAATTCCTGCTTCTTTCACTGATGCAACTAACATTTCCCCAGACTATATGTGAATGCATGATACTTTGTAACTATCTTTTATCAAGGGGAATACAAGCGTCTATTCAAGAGAAACGGTTGGAGTGCTCTAATGGCAAAATTCCAGTTTAAAAACCTTATTTATCTCATTAGTAGTAAATATATGCATAAAATAGTGAATTTCATTCTTAATTCACTATCGAAAAGAACGGTCCTTTTTCTAATACAAGTAGCCTTAGCAGAAAATTTTATGACCCAAGTTTCAAGCATAAAAAAAACAATTCTTCCCTAAAATAGATGGCCTACGTAATTCAACAAACTAAAAGACAATTAAAAATAATAGTCATAAAATGCCAATAAACAGGAATCTTGGTAACAGCATCCTCGTAATACCTTAAGAAACCAACTTTTTCCCAAACATTACAAAAGAATCCATCCTAATACTTTTGTCCTATATAATTTGAACCTTCAAGCCAATTAGGTCTAAGAACTCCAACTGGAAAATGCCTAACAGTACACTGTTGAGTAGAATCCAAAGTGAAATAAAAGGAAGTGCCATTTTGCCATTCAACACCATACAAAGTCTTTCCTAATTGGTATTGGTTTATATGGATGTACCTTTTGTTTGGCCAGTCGTACCAAAGGTCCACTTTCCTAAGACCTTGAGTGTAGTTCATGATTGTAATGGCGTGGAATTGGTGCTGGAATTGGGTCTGTGGACTCTGATTCAAATGCAAATGAAAGAAACAAGAGAGTGTATGTAGTGACAAGGAAGATGAATTTGATTGTAGGAAACATTTTGTTCATGTTCTGTGTTTTTGGCTTTCTTTTAGGTATCTCGGCAAATAAGCAAATAAAATCAGAAGCAAACATGTGGAACATAAACTGCCAAGTAGATAAGGTCCATCTCACTTTATGATGCTTCATTTTTCAAGTGAAATTAAAATAAATTATTACAACAGCAACAATAACATATTTGGTGCGATCCCACAAATAGAATCTAAGGATGTTGACTTCTATCTTGTGTGAGATAGAAAGAGCATGGAATATACGCAAATCTTACTTTTACCTTGTGTGGGGTAGAAAGAATATTTCCGATTAACCCACGGCTGAGAAGCTAGGGTGTAAATTGAAAATTTTATTGGTGAAGAAAATTATTTTACCATGGTCAAAGTGTCGAATTCTACTTAGGAAAAAACGTGTGGTTTGATTTAGTGATTTTTTACACAGTCAAGAAATATCAATTTACCCGACAAGAATAAAAAAAAAAAAGGAGAAGAGATCTTTCTATTTCAAAATTGTCTACAACCATAATAGAAATGGGATGAGTTGATATTGAGATTATAAATATCTTTATATAAAAATCACTTCACATTAAAAACATAACTCATGATACAAGATAATGTTACCGTCCAAATTTTAAGCTTTTGGTTTGTGGGGCAGAAAAGAAAACGTATCGTACGATAGGACAAGGATATCAGACCAGGTAAATTTGCAAACGTGTAAATGTCTTAGAAATGGTTACCAGAAATTCTATTCAAGAATATCTCAATCCTGTTAGGATTATAATTCCAACTAAATATAACAACCTTCATATTGAATAATTCGGAATTAAACTACATGAGCGGAAGCTAACCTGAATCCATATCCGGAAAGTGTTGAACCTCCTTTGATAATTGTCATTGAGTCCTTTTGAACCTCTTGATCCTTTCTTCAAGAATGTCTTGAAGTTTGTATGTTACCACAAGAATGAATCCACAAGGTTTAACAATATATGAATTGTTACACAATAATAACAATATGACAATGATCAAATTTGGTATATGGCTTTCCACACTATTTGCAAGACAACAATGGAGTATTTTGGCTCTTGATTCAATGGGAGGAAGAAGAGTCTTGTCTTGCACTAATGTGGGAACCATAACCCCCACTTTATAATACAAGAGTTACATAACCCAAGAGTCACAAGAGTTACAAGAGTTACATAACTCAAGAGTCACAAGCATGTAACCATGGTTACATATATATAACCTTAGTTAGCCCATCATTAACTAAGGTTACCCTTTTGGGTATCTACACATTAGTCCTACACTTTATATGACAACACATTGGCCCCTTTAACATAATGTCCATAAGATCACAAAATTAGGCCAAACCAAAAGATAGCATATAACATATAATTTATCCATATATTGTTCATATGTGTGTAGATATAAGTCCATATATCTAGATATAAATCCATATATCTTACAATCTCCCACTTGGACGAGATACACATACATATGTACAAACCTTAGCATTATTTGTTACAAAATAACCTTAGGTGCGCAAAATTGCTATCACAATAAAATTGTCATGAACAATCCGGTCCATCAATCATACCAACATAGGAACTAAGTGCTCGTCGTTACTCATTCGTAACTAGAACCAATCATAGATCACGTATATCAATATAACCAACGACATGGATCAAGTGTAGGTATGTAGCATGGAAATAGCATAAAGTGTGGTCAATAGAATGTCTATTTCCAACTGGTTCTCTTTATTGAGATCAATCATAAACTGTAAGAGTACAAAAAAAACTTTAAAAACTGAATATCTGCAGATATAACTGAATTACCGAATTTCTGAATATAATGAACAATTACATAAATGTGCAATACAAACTCCCACTAAAATACATAATCCTTATCTGATTTGACACCCATACAAGCAATATGCTCATGAAATACTTTTGGTGTCAATCCCTTAGTGAGCGGATCCGCAAGCATGGAGTTTGTACTAATGTACTCAATGCACAATTGTCCATTTTGTACTCTTTCTTTAACAACCCGAAATTTGACGTCCATATGTTTTGCTTTCGTCAAACTACTATTGTTATTAGCATAAAGGACCGCCGATCTGTTATCGCATAATAGCCTAAGCGGCTTTTTGATTCTATCAACAATTCGCAGTCCACCAACAAAATTCCGCAGCCATAATGCCTCATTGGATGCTTCATAACATGCCATAAACTCCGCTTCCATGGTGGAAGTGGCTGTAAGAGTTTGCTTAATGCTTCTCCAAGAGATAGCACCACCTGCAAGCATGTAAATATAGCCTGAAGTAGACTTCAAACTATCCTGACATCCAGCAAAATCGGAATCGGTATACCCAATGATCTCAAGCTGGTCCGATTTCCGGTATGTAAGCATGTAATCCTTTGTTCTCTGTAAGTACCTCATGACCCGTTTGACTGCCTTCTAATGGTCCATTCCCGGATTGCTTAGATATCTGCCTAACATCCCAACAATGTATGCTATATCAGGTCGTGTACATACCTGAGCATACATCAGACTACCTACCGCCGAAGCATAAGGTGTCTTCTGCATTTTCGAAATTTCATAAGTATTGTTTGGGCACTGTTTGAGACTAAACTTGTCTCCCTTAGCAACAGGGGTGTTGCCTGGTTTACAATCCTGCATGCCAAATCTTTTCAGAACCTTATCGATATAGCCCTTTTGTGACAGACCAAGAACACCTTTAGAGCGATCTCGTTGTATCTGAATTCCTAATACAAAAGAAGCTTCACCAAGATCTTTCATTTCAAATTTCTTTGAAAGAAATTTCTTAGTTTCAAGTAATAATGCTATATCGTTACAGGCAAGCAGTATGTCATCGACATATAAAACCAGAAAAATATACTTACTCCTACTGAACTTATGGTATATACAGTCATCAGCAATATTCGGTTCAAAACCAAAAAATGTAACGACTTCATGAAACTTATAATACCATTGACGAGAAGCTTGCTTGAGCCCATAAATGGATTTCTTTAATTTGCAAACTTTCTTCTCTGATTCATCCGAAACAAAGTTTTCAGGTTGCACCATATAAATTGTTTCCTCAATGTCACCATTGAGAAAAGCTGTCTTAACATCCATTTGATGAAACTCAAGATCAAAATGTGCTACTAATGCCATTATAGTCCTGAAAGAGTCTTTCGATGAAACTGGAGAGAAAGTCTCTTTATAATCAATGCCTTCCTTCTGAGTGTAGCCTTTTGCGACAAGACGAGCTTTGTACTTAATAACATTGCCCCCTGAATCCCTTTTGGTTTTAAAAATCCATTTACAACCAATAGGTTTCGTACCTTCGGGCAATGTAACAAGCTCCCAAACGTCATTATCGCTCATAGACTTCATCTCATCATTCATGGCATCAATCCACTTTTGAGAGTTAGAACACTTAATGACTTGACGGAAGTTGATTGGATCATCTTCCTCAAGTCCAATATCACTTTCTTGTTCTTGGAGAAATACTACATAATCATCCGAAATTGCACTTCTCCTCTCTCTAGTGGATCCCCTTAATGGCATTTCAGTTTCTTGAGGTTGTTGAGTTTGATTTTCATTAGTTATATCAGGTTCCTGATGGGGAAGATTTTCGAGATTGTCTTGAACTGGAGTTGTGTGATCCGAGTCAGGAAGACCAAGATCAACAACTTGAGGGAAAGACACATGTTCTTCCTCAAAGACAAAATCTCTAACAACTTTATCTCCCCATCCCCCAAACTCAATATCCTCAAAGAACCTAGCATTACCCGTCTCAAAAAAAGTTGTAGAAGTGGGATCATAAAACTTAAAACCCCTGAATTTTTCACAGTATCCAACAAAATAGCTACTAACCGTCTTAGCGTCCAGTTTCTTTTCATTCGGCCTATAAGGCCTTGCCTCAGCTGGACAACCCCAAATGTGAAAATGCCGAATACTGGGTTTATGCCCAGTCCAAAGTTCATAAGGGGTTTTGATTGTAGCTTTAGTTGGAACTCTATTTAGAATATAAGTTGCAGTTTTAATGCTTCACCCCAGAGTGAGTCTGGCAAAGAAGTACGAGAATCATACTTCTTACCATATCCTTAAGGGTCCTATTTCGTCTCTCAGCTACACCATTCATCGTAGGACTGCCTGGCATAGTATATTGAGGGACGATCCCACACTCATCTAGGAATTTAGCAAAAGGCCCTGGACGTTATTCACCGGAACCATCATATCGACCATAGTATTCACCACCACGGTCAGATCTAACGGATTTAATTCGTTTGCTTAGTTGATTTTCAACTTCAGCCTTAAATGATTTGAACACGTCTATGGATTGGGACTTTTCGTGAATAAGATATAGGTACCCATAACGAGAGTAATCGTCTATGAATGTGATAAAGTATTGTTGACCATTCCGACAAGGAGTAGGAAATGGCCCACAAATATCCGTATGTATCAATTCTAAGACGTCCGAAGCTCTCTTAGCACCTAATCTAGTCTTGTTTGTTTGTTTTCCCTTGATACACTCAATACAAATTTTCGAATTTGAGGAATCAAGAATTTCATCTGACACGAGTTTCTGAATTCTTTGAATGGATATGTGACCCAAACGTTTATGCCAGAGTGAAATAGAATTCTCATTAGTTAATTTCCTTTTAGTACCACTTAAACTTGTATGCAAAGTTTCTTTATTTGAAGTTATTGTGTCAACCAAATATAAGCTATCAAATGTTGATAAAACACCAGTACCAATAAGATTTGAATTCTGAAAGAGACTAACTTTATTATCCCCAAATGTACATTTATAACCAGATATGTCCAATTGGGAACTGAAATTAAGTTCCGTCTAAAAGACGGTACAATAAAAGTCTCATCCAAATCTAAATGAAAACCGGTTTTAAACAACAGCCTAAATTTGCCAATAGCTTCAACTGGCACCTTCTTGCCGTCACCCACATAGATGTATCTTTCACCATCATTTGGTTTTCGGCAGTTCAGGCAACCCTGCATTGATATACTTATGTGAGTAGTAGCAGCACAATCTACCCACCAAGTATCCTTAGGTACCGAAATTAAATTAACTTCAGAACAAACAAGAGAAAGAAGTGTACCTTTTTTCGCACGCCAGGCATGGTACTTGGTACAATCCTTCTTCACATGATTAGTCCCCTTACAGAAAAAGCAACCTAATTCAGTGATTTCAACCTTAGGTTCCTTATGTTGCTTAATCTTGGGCTTTGCAACCGCAACTTCCTTACCCTTCCTCTTCTTAGTTTCCTTAGAAGATGATGCCAAATGAGCACTTTCTGTCTTATCTAGCTTTATCCTTTCCTCTTCTTGCACACAGTGTGAAATGAGCTCATTAAGAGACCATTTCTCCTTCAGTCAGTTGTAACTGACCTTAAACTGATTAAAGTGTGCAGGAAGAGATATCAAAACAAGGTACACAAGCAGTTCCTCAGGTAAATCCAGCTTGAGTGACTTAAGTTTCGAAGCAAGATGAGACATTTCCAAAATGTACTCCCGAATGTTTCCCTTGCCCTTATACCTCATGGAAACAAGTTTACTCAATAGTGTACTTGTTTCCGCCTTTTCGTTTTGAATAAAACGCTGTTCGAGGTTTTCAAGGAAAACTTTGGCATTAGGTTCATCATTCATAGCGCCCCTGAATGATTCTGGAATTGCACGCTTCATGATCATTAGACTCATGCGATTCGAGCGTTCCCACTTCTCCATCGCTCTCTTTTCATCAGGAGAGGATGTATCCTCAAGAGGAGTAGGTTGCTCAATCCGAAGAGCAAGGTCAAGATCCATGCAACCGAGAACGATCATGACATTCTCTTTCCATTCCTTAAAATTAGTGCCGTTAAGCATAGGGATGCTATTGATGTTGGCAGAGATCGTAGAAGCAGAAGAATTTACTGAAAATAGAACAAAAGGATTACTGAATACATGCTTACAAATACTTGAACTTTAACTTTATAGATTCAAAATTAGGCATTCCCATTACAAGATACCTAGCACAACATTGATTTTAGTCTTTGGACAGAAAAACAACTTGTAAGTGGTACTCTTGGTGTAGTGATCAAACATAGACAATAAACTCCTGTCAAATATTAAACCTTCCTTTGGGCCGATTTAATATTCACATGGAAAACCAAATAATCATCTCATATTTTCCACCAAGCATGTTCGAATTCCTGCCAAATAACACCTTCCTTTGGGCCGGTGTTAAACGCATGGAAGACTAACATCCACAGTCATCTTATATTTTAAAATTAATCAATCTACACAGTATAGGTTACTTTGGCAACATAATGCTTCAATTGAATGATTAAAATATTAGATGCTATAAACTTTAGTTCCTTAAGCCTTATTATGAATCCCAACTTAATATGTTACATATGTTGATATGTAACACTTGAATATTAATTGTTGTTTACTTTATAGGACAATTCCATATAATATTAGAATTGATGGAGTTTAAAACAATTAACATTCACTGAAACTTAAGAGAGTTGAAACGTTTATAACCTTACTGGACAAAAACAATCGATTGTATGCAATAGACAATCGATTATCTTTGAAAAAAAAAATTTCATCTACTGGACCAACACAATCGATTGTCAAAACCAGACAATCGATTGTTTTGGTTTTTAAGAAAATTTTTTAAGTTACTGGACCAACATAATCGATTGTCAAAACTAGACAATCGATTATTTTGGTTTGGATAAAAACTTTTAAGTTACTGGACCATGACAATCGATTGTCTACAATAGATAATCGATTGTATGGTATAATTTAAAAACGTTTCAACTCACTGGACCAGAACAATCGATTGTCTGGTTTTAACAATCGATTATTCTGGTGTTCCAAAAAACTGCCAGAATTTTAAACGTCAAAGACAATCGATTGTGTAAGGGAACAATCGATTGTCTTGAGGCAGTGACCAAAAAAATTTTCCAGAATAACACATGATTTTCAACATGGATCTTAAACATAAAAAACATGTTGTTAACCAACTAAAATCATGCTATTCATACAATGTTTGAACATCAAATACATTAAAACATAACAATCATAAGATCATGCTATTTCATGGTAGAATTTCATAAACAAAATTCTAATAAAATTTAAACATGAATCCAAACATAACATGAACCATATGATCTTCCAAATTATCCAAAAATGAATGGTGGCTCTGATACCAATTGTTAGGATTATGATTCCAACTAAATATAACAACCTTC
Source organism: Nicotiana benthamiana (assembly GCA_034376525.1). Lineage (NCBI taxonomy): Eukaryota > Viridiplantae > Streptophyta > Magnoliopsida > Solanales > Solanaceae > Nicotiana > Nicotiana benthamiana. The sequence continues at coordinate 109,171,699 of CM067325.1, forward strand.
ATATTGAATAATCCGGAATTAAACTACATGAGCGGAAGCTAACCTGAATCCATATCCGGAAAGTGTTGAACCTCCTTTGATAATTGTCATTGAGTCCTTTTGAACCTCTTGATCCTTTCTTCAAGAATGTCTTAAGTTTGTATGTTACCACAAGAATGAATCCACAAGGTTTAACAATATATGAATTGTTACACAATAATAACAATATGACAATGATCAAATTTGGTATATGGCTTTCCACACTATTTGCAAGACAACAATGGAATATTTTGGCTCTTGATTCAATGGGAGGAAGAAGAGTCTTGTCTTGCACTAATGTGGGAACCATGACCCCCACTTTATAACACAAGAGTTACATAACCCAAGAGTCACAAGAGTTACAAGAGTTACATAACTCAAGAGTCACAAGCATGTAACCATGGTTACATATATGTAACCTTAGTTAGCCCATCATTAACTAAGGTTACCCTTTTGGGTATCTACACATTAGTCCTACACTTTATATGACAACACATTGGCCCCCTTAACATAATGTCCATAAGACCACAAAATTAGGCCAAACCAAAAGATAGCATATAACATATAATTTATCCATATATTGTTCATATGTGTGTAGATATAAGTCCATATATCTAGATATAAATCCATATATCTTACAAATCCCATCATTTGACTCAAAATGATCAAATCATAATTCCTTCATGATAGAAGGACACCGCCACCACCACAACTAACATACCTAATATTATTCCACATCGTGGAATCGAGCAGGGCAATGTGTACGCAAACCTTACCCCTAAGAGGATAGAAAGGTTATTTCCAATAGACCTCAGGAAAGCATAAGCACCACATTAATAAAATATAGACAAGAAGGAACAATACCAAAAGCCATAGAAAAACAAAATAAAAACAACAAGATAGTAAGGTAATCAATAATGAAAAAAAACAACGGATAGTCATAAAAACCTACTACCCACAAAAAACGGGACTGCATGTCAATACTACTGTTATGAACACTTTTGACTACCTATTCTACTGCCCTAATACTCATGATATTAAAATATATAATTTAGAAGTCGAACGCCTCCGAACAATCAACAGAAATGGAAGTTGGACGAACTCATAGTTGCTTTGTCCATTCCCTTCATTTGCTAGCAAAGACCTCTACGAAATCTGCCTCTTTCTTCATCACTTTGCAAGATATAAAGAATATTTCAATTAATCAAAGCACGATCTCCTGCAAAGCAACAGAAAACTGGAGTACTAATTGTACCAGAATGCTACTCCTCTAATCTGTACTATCCGAAAGTTACAAATGGTACATGAAAACACAGATAATCTATCCCGAACTGGACTACTAGACACCAATTTAGATGCATCCTTCATAATTTGAGACTAGGTAGCCACTTTAACAATTTATACCGATAGCTATAGTTTCCCATAGGCAATATGTATTTTCAGTAGACGGTTGGGCAGTAAGCAAAGGCAGATCGTAACATAATTACCATGAAGCAGTATTCTTGCTTCAATCTGCACTCGATCACATTCTTTTTCCAAAGCAAAAGAAAGTGAGCTGATTCTGGAATTAGTCCTCAACGCCCACTTTTAGAAGTTTATCTCACGTCTCTCAGCAAAAAACTTACCACTCACAAACTGGTCAGGGAGAAGAGCAAGCCAGACTGCAGTATCAGCAGCGTCTGGTGGAGACGTATGCCCAGCCCACGCGGTCATGGCAGTCTTCACCCAACCTGGGCAATAGCAATTCATATATATCTTATGACCGTCTGGCCTGTCTGAAAGTATCTTCGCCATTAGTCTGGTGTAAGCATTAGCAGCAAGCTTAGACAATGAGTAGTCAGTGAACACTTGCGGCCATCCCCCAGATGCCCAAGTCCCATCTTTTACTTGTTCCAAAAACGTGTTCACGGTACTATCAATCAGTTCCTCTGATAAGGAATTTACATCCTCCAGTTGTTGTCTCAAGTTGACATTAGCAATTTTCTGGTGGGCATCAAGCAAAAGCAGATCATTTTTCAGATGTCAATGAAATAAAAGATGTTTGCATGTTAGAGACCTCAAGTATTTATTTTTTTTAACCGTGGTGTCCGGAGTAGCTTGCGTCACCTCGACTAATTTCACAGGGTACCTGCTATCTCCCACTAGCAACAGGTACTAGGTAACCTCAAGTAGTTATTGCTTGTGACGAATTGCAAAAATCTCATAAGAAGCACTCCAATGAGAGTGAAGTATTGATCAAACTTGATTTCGAAGTAAACAAATGAAAAGAAGTACTCTTCTGCCGCCCCAGGCCCCTTTAAAATAGGTGTAATAGGTGTATGAAACTCACAATCAATGATTCCATTTTGTTGAAAAAACCCATAACACACAGCATCTCTCTCTATACAAAAAAGGGAAACTATGTACCATATATAATATTTGCTGCACTCGATCTATGCCATGCCAGCATAGGAACCATAATAAAAATTCATCCTAAAGAAACAAATTCCACTTTGGGAACCTTGAGGTATTGCAAAAATAGTAAGCAAGATGGAAAAGGACAAATAGAGTGAAAAGAGTAAACAAGAGTCAAAAGGCATGGCACTTACATTCCGTCTGCCATTAAGTCTTCCCAATCGTGAGGTCACATTAATAATACGAGCACCAAAAGGAGAAGGCCTCATTAATGGAATCATAGCTTTAATCATCCTTTTGGTGCCAAAGTAGTTGGTCTGTATAACGGTTTCTGCAAATTCCACTGAATTATCTGAGCCGAAATTGAAGTTGACTCCTGCATTATTGATCTAAACACATCCATATCATTAACCGAAGGGCCAGACTCGCCAAAATCAGTGAACAAACAAAAATGATAACAAAATGAAAACAAAGCAACGGCAACTATAGCATAATGGCCCCCTCTTGCTTCTCTTTACCCTCCTTCTCCCACCCAAAAAAAAAAGGAAAATTGAAAAATAAAAACAGAGAGCACATTCAAACAAAGAAGTACCAGATACTGAAAACCAATCTGGTTGCATATGCTACCAGTGCTAGCCCATAATGAGAAAATAAAGTAGATGGAGTATCACCGTACCAGTATATCTAGACCACCATATTTTTCTTTTATCCAATCAGAAAATGTTTGAATTGATGCTGGGTCCACAATATCCAATTGATGAAATGCAACATTCAAACCTCCTTCTTGCATGACTTTCGCTGCTTCTTCACCAACACGGGTGTCTCTTGATGTAAGAACTACTGTTAGGCCATGTGATGCCAGTTGGTGAGCAATTTCAAATCCAATTCCTCTATTTGCACCAGTCACGACAGCAATAGTGTCAGTTGACCACCATCTGAAAATCATCCACCGTCTATAAGTGTAATGCTCATACATCCTAAAGCAAACCAATTTTGACTGGATGAACCATATTCCATCTTGACAATTATGCAGTTGAACTAGTGATTATCCTGATCCCATAACTAAAAGGATTAACTAGCCAAAGTTATCAAAACGACTTGGAGCATCATTTTAGTTCATGACCAAGGCTGATTGGAAAGTGAATCAAAGAACTGATTATTTTCCCGTGATACAGTCAGTTTATAGCTTTCCTTGAGCTGGGGTCTATCGGAAAAAGCCTCTCTACCTTCACATGGTAGGGGTAAGGTCTGCGTACACACTACCCTCCACCGAACTCACTTGTGGTATGTTGTTATTGTTGTTGATACAATCAGTTTATGTTATGGTTATAGTAGGTCTATTAATCTGTTGCATAGATGAAGTATAAAGCCAGATTGTAGAGAATGGAAGAAAACCAACTGTACACCAAATCAAATTATCTCCACTTTTTTTCTAAATATGTCATTAAGCTGATAAATGGTCTCATTGTTTCCCATCTAAAAATGCTAGAGCAAAATGCAGAATAAATGCACCAGGTTTAGCAGGTTTAGGTTTCTATTCTTTGAATGTGGTTCTTAAAATGCCTTACATCATTATAGTTCTAATCTCCTGGTAGCAAAAATACACATTAACAGAACAATATGGTCACTCTAGTAGATTCCAAAACAGCATCATTTGCAGTGCAAAGCTGTTTGTCTAATAATCATAAGAGCACACTAACAACAATCATCTAAAACATCTGACACGATACTTGCCAACTATATGCTGCAACGCGCTGCTTCGAGTTTGTCATCTTAACTTATTTTTGAATCTCATGTACCGATGCACGTCTATATGGAAAGCCTTCCTAAATAGTGAGCTCGTGGAAACACATCTCCCTTCGAAGTTTGAACAAACTACCGAGTAAAGCATATCACAGGTAGACTAATTACTATAAAGACATATATTGGAAGCTAAAGTGCTTCAGCATCTGCAGTTTTATGCTTCAGAGCAAGTATGCAATGCCATCAAATATAACCATCCCAAGAAAGCATAAGATGCTACAATTGAAAACGCTAGAGTTTGCTCCATCATCTACACATTGTTTCCTCTTCGTATGTTGTTTAATCTATAAGGTTCGTTTGGTAGGATGTATTAGAAAAAATAATACATGTATTAGATTTAGTATTATTAATCCCTTGTTTGGTAATATTTTTCAACTTATGTATAACTAAAACTTAAATTAATTATACACCCTATTCAGTACTATTTTTATACATAGCAAACCATGCCATTAGCAATAACATAATTTTTAATACACGGATATCACGTATAAAGACAAAACTGCCCTTTTAAAACCTTTAATACACTAAACCAAACAGTCGATAAGAAATTCAGTCAATCCTCTCTATAATAGTCTCGTTTGTTCCAATATTTTTTGGCTTTTATAGTGAATCGATATAACCCTTGAATTATCAAATATTCGTGTCTAATTTTTTAGCAAAAAGGTATCTAATAACTTTCCCTTGAAGACAATCTATGAACTTAACATTTAATTTTCTACCTAAATATTTTTTTTGGAATTTGTCCAATAAAAATGATATCATGCACAAATCTTCAAATCGTATATCTTATGCAAGGTAGAAACTTTGTTTATTGGATTGTGTGCATATTTTTAAAATTATTATTAGTAATCTTAATGATTCTATATGGCTGTTATAGAAGGGTAATTTTACAAAGAGCGTTCTGCTATAACTATGGTTATCAGAGGCGGCTGGAAGATTTGAATTTTATGGGTTCAACCACTTTTGCATTGAACCTATTATGTTGTCAAAATTATGGGTATCTACTATTTATTCCTATTTAAAATAATATTTACATATAAATTTATGTTACGCATTGAAAGTACTGGGTTCAATTGAACTCGGCACCGCTATGGTGGATCCGCCCCTGATGGTTATTGTTGTTATAGGTAAAAAGCTAGAGGTAAAATATAACTTAAAAAATCGATTCTGAGAAAAACTTAGCTTTCATAGTGATGAATGTTATATAGGCATGCTTATACAAAAAGGTCTGACTGCAATTCTAGCGTTACTAATCCCAACATTACTAATACACCTATTCTTATACGCACTGCCAAACGAGCCCTATAAGTACAAGGGACACCTACCATCATGAAGCTACAGGGCAAGATAGGCTCTTTTAAGCACTTAACAATTAAACACTAACAAAATGCAAAATTGCAAGAGAACTTTTTTATGAATTAAAAAGCAAAAGGAGAGTCCAATTAGACTGTAATTAAGACTGCCTTTAATAACAAAGTTAAAGAGGAGAAAATTGTGGAAACTTAAAAATAAAATTAAAAATCGGACCTTTGGTGATCAGAATAAGGAATGGTGCGGAGAAGAGAGATTTCTTGGCGTCGCTTCTCTCTTCTCTCTTGCGCTCTCTCCTTTTTACCCATTAATCCTTCGGTTATTTAGGGTTCAGAGCTCTAGCTATTTGTTTCGCTCAGTACTCATTTCCAGATTTTGCTTTGTCTTTAGACTTTTAGAGCAAACCCTCGCTTTCCTATGGTGCTACTTTTCTTTCAAAGTTTTTAAAGAAAGACAAAATTAAATTAAGAATAAGATTTACCAATATATTTAGTTTAAACCAGACCATATATTTTATATTATATTACCTCATATATCCTATTTTTAATTCAATAAACTAAACATATAACAATTGTATAGGGTCAAATTTGAGCTTAGACGTCTCTGTGTTGATGGGTACGCCTTGTGTACGTCGACTAAAGCAAAGATATGACCTGGACGTGGGGAGAAAGGCGACGTCGTTTAATACACAGTATCTTCACTAAGGAGACGTTGTACCTTTTTGATTATTTCAAGGAAGGTTCCCTATTATATAAAGGAGACCTTCACACTTTAACGGGCATCATGATTATTCTCGAATAATACAACTCTTTTTCTCTGTCTATCTATGTTTCTGTTTCTAACGATTACTTTTCTCTCAAGCTGATATCATCTTTTTATCTTTTAGATCGACAACAACAATATCGTTCTTTTCATCTTTAGATCATATTATATTTGATTGCGATTTACTCTCGTTTATTTTTTATTGTTTTTAAGCTTATAAAGTCTATCAATCACTTTTGAGCCAAACAATTTGTCACCGTCTGTGGAGATTTCGAGAATCAAAATCATAGTGCACCTAGAGAACAATCGACAACCACTCTCCACACCACACAAAAACAAAATATGACCGAAAATAACACAAGAATGAAAACAATAGTGGGTGTTACAACCAATCTCTTGGGTCCTCTCAACGAGGCCGATGACGAAGGAATCTTGAATACAACCCCTAGCACCACCTCAGGTGCATAGATCTCGCCTTCCCCATCCGAAGATCTAACGATCTTGCATGAAAAAGGAGTTTCAACATATGTTGCAAGGAAGCACCCTCGGCGGTCAAGAAGCTACTGGAAGAATGGCTAACAAGTACCCTAAGTGACTTGGTTGAGAAGTCACCACAAAGTAACCTTAGGTGTACACCAACGGTAGACATCACTGCTGCCATGGGTGAACCCGAGGTTGTACGAGCAAATAACGGGCCTGTTGATGTGCAAACCAACAATGGCACGCTCATAGCCATCCTTAAAAAAATAGAAGAAAAGGAAAATGAAAACAAAGCACTCCGCGACCAAATGAAGGAACATCAGAAGAGGGTAGACAAGATCCCCGGTGCTCCCAAGTTGCTACCAACCACGACGTGGGGAGGTTCGTTGAACAACCATATACCGAAGAAGCTGCCCCGCACTCCATCCCAAAAACCTTCAAAATGTCGCCCTACTTGATGGTATACCACGGAACCACATATCCCGAGGACCATCTGGTCCACTATGTCACCGTCGTGAAGGGCAACGACCTATCAAAAGAACAGGTACCATCGGTGTTGCTGAAGACGATTGGAGAGACGTTGATAGGAAGGGCCTTAACGAGGTACTCTCAGCTACCAACTAAGGCAATATCAACGTTCGAAGAAATGGCGGATAAGTTCGTCATTGCCCATGCAGGTGCAAAGAAAGCGGAAGATGATGATCTTAATGGGCCGACCCAACGGCTAACAACAATACACTCGGAAATAAGGAGAGATCGACGCAATGAGGGTCGGCGAGAACAACTCCCACGCTTCAATAAAGATCGACACCAGCTTACATCAAATCCTCTCATCCGCCTCCACCCAGGCATACAGACGTACTACAGTGACACATCGCCTCACTCTGAAACGAAAGAGGTACGCCTCCTTTATCATCCACCCATAACTTTTTTGTGTCTCCTTCAGAAATAGTGTACGCACTGGAGAAGCTGGGCACCAAAGTGCATTGGCCGCAGAAGATGAAATCAGACCCGATCACAAGGAAATCAAACGTCCTATGTGAGTTCAATTAGGAACGGGGACACGAGACCGAAGACAACATCGGCCTACGGCAAGAGGTAGTCAGAATGCTGATCCGGGGATACCCGAGGGAATTACTCAGTGACAAAGGGAAAACAAACTTTGCGCGCATACGGGAACAACCCCACGGGCCACCGAAGTCGCCTTCCCCAGCACGCACGATAAATATGATCGTCAGAGGCGGCGATGACTTGGCGATAAATCTTGTCAAGTTCACCTCCACGCACAAGCTAAAACGGACCATCGCCCCTGAGCGGTATGACGACTTCGAAGATAGTATCACCTTCGATAAGTCTGATGCCGACGGTTTATCTTTCCCTCATTATGATGCTTTAGTTATCACTTTACACATCGCTGATACGGATGTTAAAAGAATCATGGTTGACGATGGAAGTAGCACATGTATTATCGATCCGAGGGTCCTCGCACAAATGGGACTCGAGGATAAGATAATATCGTTGCATAACACTAACTGGTTTTAACAATGCAGTGGAACGGACATCCAGAGAAATACCATTGCCAGTTTTAGCAGGAGGAGTCACACTGGAAACAACTTTCCACGTGATGAACCAGGAAACAACGTACAACACCATCATAGGACACCCACAGATACATGCCATGCGAGCGATCCCCTCAAGCTTTTACCAAGTGATCAAATTCCCTACCCCATGGGGAGTATTCAACATTCGAGGCAACCCGCGCATCACACAGGAATGCTACAAAATAGCTCAAGACTGCGCCACACTAAACAGCTAAAGGGGGCGAGTGAAGAGGAATAGAAATCAGCCGTGTCGGGGACTAAGGTCAATCCGGCAACGGACGCCGTTAGAGATCCCGATGTCGGGGAGGCCTTTAGAGCAACATTCGAAGATCTCGACCCAATCCAATTGGACGACACCAACCTTACAAAGAAAGCCTATATCAGGCACGACCTTACCAACTCAAGTAAGTATCGTGAATTACTAACTAACCATGCAGATTTATTTGCTTTTTCCCATTCAGATATGTTGGGAATCCCGCGAGACATCACCACCCATATGTCGAATGTCGATCCATTACACCCGCCCCTGCGATAGACGAGAAAGAAGTTCAACGCCGTTATCAATGAAACAGTCAACGACGAAGTAGATAAGTTACCAGCCAACGGTTCCATCAAAGAATCGAAGTACCCCTAGTGGATTGTCAATGTTGTCATGGTCAAAAAGAAAAATGGGAAGTGGAGAATGTGTGTCGATTTACCGATCTGAACAGGGCATTCCCGAAGGATTCGTTCCCGATGCACCACATCGGCCAGTTGATCGACGCTACCGTGGGACATGAACTTTTGAGCTTCCTAGATGCCTACGACGGCTACAATCAAATCATGATGGCCGAGAAGGACCAGAAGAAAATGAATTTAATCGCGCACCAGGGAACATATTGCTACAAAATAATGCTATTTGGGCTAAAAAATGTAGGGGCTACATACCAAAGATTGGTCACTAAAATGTTCGAAGAACAGCTCGGTAAGACCATTGAAGTCTATATCGACGATATGTGCTGGTGAAGTCGACAAGGAAAGAGGACCACATCGACCATCTTAATGAAGCCTTCGGGATATTGAGAAGGTACGGGATGAAGTTGAACCCCAAAAAGTGAGCCTTCGGCGTAGCCTCAGGAAATTTTTTAGGATTTCTCGTATCACAAAAAGGCATCAAGTTCAACCCAGATCAGATCAAGGCGATAGACGCAATACTTGAGATTTTGAACGGCAAAAAATAGATCCAAAAGCTGATGGGGCGAATAGCCGCCCTATCCAGGTTCATCTCATGATCCTCCGACAGGCGCCATAAATTTTTCAATGTGTTGAAAAAGGAAAATGGGTTACAATGGAACTAAGAATGCGTTGAAGCCTTGAGAAATTGAAAGCATACCTATCTTCGCCACCACTGCTAGCCAAAGCAAATCCAGATGAGCACTTGCTGGTGTATCTGGCCATATCTGAGGTCGCCGTCAGCGCAGTCTTGGTTCGCGAAAACGAAGGTACGCATCTCCTATTTACTAGATTAGCAAAACCTTAGTGGACGTCAAAACACGGTATTCACACCTTGAAAAGTTAGCTTTGGATTTGGCCGTAGTTTCACGGAAGCTCCGACCCTTCTTTCAGTGCCCTCCCATAAAAGTAGTAACGACCTTCCCCCTGAGAAGCGTCCTGAATCAGCGCAGAGATACTACCAGAGGCGGAACTAGAGGCACGGCATGCCCCCTCCGACAACAACCTATGAGCTCTCTACACTAACGACGCCACTAATGCTTCGGATCGGGACTGGGACTTATAGTCCCCACGGGAGAAACTATTCGCCAGTCCACACGATGTCCCAAAATGACTAACAACGAGGCCGAGTACGAGGCTGTTATTGCAGGCATAAAGCTAGCCATCCAATATGGGGCTCGACGACTCGTTCTCCACTGCGACTCCCAACTCGTAGTGAACTAGGTCACTGGAACTTACCAAATCAAGTAGTAGAGATTGCAAAAATACCAGTCGAAAATCCACAGATCAATGGCTAAATTCGACGAGTACCGCTTCAAACGAATTCCGAGGGCACGGAATATCGAAGCAGACGGTTTACCAAAACTGGTCGCAACCACTAAAAACTTCAACAAAGAAAGCATGGTCACCCCTTCATTCAGCCATTGATCACACTGAGGAACTCTCTTTAAATTTGACTTGGGATTGGCGCAACAAATTTGTGTCCTATTTACAGGATTGGACACTCCCACTCGACAATAAAGAAGCAAAAAAGCTTCGAATATAGGCCTCCCGTCAACTAAAGCAAGGGTTTGACCCTAGACATCTCTATGTTGATGGGTACGCCTTTGAGCATACGTCGACTAAAGCAAGGGTATGACTTGGACGTGGGGAGAAAGGCGATGTCGTTTAATACACAGTGTCTTCACTAAGGAGACGCTACTTACTTTTGTACCTTTTTGATTATTTCGAGGAAGGCCCCCTATTATAAACAGGAGACCTTTACGCTGTAACAGGCATATTATTATTCTTGAATAATACAACTCTTCTTCTCTCTCTATCTGTGTCTCTATCTCTAACGATTACTTTTCTCTCAAGCTGATATCATCTTTTTATCTTTCAAATCGACAATAACAATATCGTTCTTTTCATTTCTAGGTCATATTATATTTTATTACAATTTACCCTCGTTTATTTCTTTTATTATTTTTAAGCTTACAAAGTCTATCAATCACTTTTGAGCCAAACAACAATATAATAAAAAGCATATTCAGCGAATAATTTTATTACTATTAATTAATCTTCATTATAATCGCACATTATTATAATCTTGAATAATTTATTTCCCAACTAAATGACCTTTCAAAATATTTTTTCTAATACGACAGAATCTTTGTGTTGATGATGCGTTAGTGTAAAATAAAACTGTAAAGTAACACATTTAAAAGATTGATAAATTATTTCACTTTCAAGCTGAATACATACTTAATTAATTTAGCTGCTTGCAAAACTATTTATATTCCTATTGTTTCATTTTATGTGAATTTATTTTTTTTATTCGTTCAAAAAAAATGATTTCTTTTTAATTAAAAATAATTTAGCTTAAATTTTTGATTTTATAATTAATAAAAAGTTTTTACAACCACACAAATACCCTGGCCCCTAATATATTTACTATCATAATTTTAAAAATTTTATTTTTTCTAAAATTATCGTGTCCGATCAAAACTTGTCCACCAAAATTATAGTGGTTTGTTGGTATTGTGGTGGAGCGACAATATATTGTACTGTAGTATTTATCTATATTTTGTTTTCTTCCTTTGCCGTTAAGACTTGGATACTGTCACTAGCCCAGGGCTGTTTGCAACTGACACGCGTCTTCCTATGAACACCTGTGTTGTTATAGTAGGAATGAAGTTCTGTTGTTGCGGTCTCAACTCTCCACATCTCCTTAAAACAATCGAAGTTCAACATTTCTAATTTCGACTTTCGATTGAGAAAGCTCGTCCGATTGGGATTCTTTACCCTAAACACCGTATCAGATTAGTTTCTCTTCCTCTCTTTTTGTATGCTTGGATAAAGAAATATGAGTATCATGCTAAACAAATTTATCTCTCATGTTGTTACCTTTCCCTTTTGATGCGCTTGGTATGGATGAAAAATACTTTATGTGGAAAAACTTTTATCTGAATAGATCATTTTATTACTACTACTATCATTTTCCAAGTTTTGAGTTGTAAGTGACACATAATATAAGCTAGAGGATAGGTATGATGATACTGTTTTGATACTACTCCTTCCGGTTCACAATAAATGACTATTTACTTTTTCATTTTGGTTCAAAATAAGTATCCAGTTATATAATAAAAAAACAATTCAATTTGTTTTTACAAAATAACCTCTATATACATATCCCTAAAAAATTTCTTAGTTTTCTTACTTGAATTAGGGGTAGTTTAGTTATTTTGCTCAAAAGATATACACACTTTGTAAGCTTTAAAACAATAAAAAGATATAAGGGTAAATCGTAATCAAATATAGTGAGTCCTAAAAGAGATTATTTCACAAGATCGTGGTAGATCTGAATGTATAAAAAATAATAGAGAGCTTTTTCTCTTAGAAAGATATAAAGAGATGTAGAGATGCTTGCTTGATAACAATAGAGAGAAAGTAGAGAAATGATATATTCAGAATAATCAATGTGCCCTATTACAGGGTGAATGTCCCCTTTATATATTAGGAGACCTTTTCTCGAAATACACAAAAAAAAAGAGTATGAAAGTTGTTGGCTTCCTCGTACGGAAGAAGCCAAGCCTAAAACGGTATCGTTCCTTTGCTTAGTCAATCAGGATGTCCTTGGTCGGGCCATCCTTATCTGGTCGACGAGGCTTCGAGGGCAGCCTCATTATGAGGGACTGCTGACTTAAGCACTGGCGTGGTGAACCGAATTTTACCTCATACAGTTAATCCCTCCGTCTGTTAGAGGCGTCTCGAGGGGCGTCTTCAATGGGCGGACATGTTCGCTTATGTGACAGTATGGAGTCGTTGACACTCAGATCCTTTTTAGGATGACGTCACTGATCACGTGAATCATCATTATTTTTACTCCGAGGCGGTTCAGATCCTGACCTGACCTTTGGGTTTCCCGCGCTAGCTTTTGAATGATGCCGCTTCGATTTTCGTGTACCTCACTCCTATAAACAACGGAGTGATTCAAAGCGGTTCTTCGTTTGGATCTTTGAAGGACATTTCTCTCTTCTTCTCATTCTATTTTCCGGCGATCATTGCTTTTCTTAAGAACCGTTGTTTTTACGGGTCGAGCTTTGCATCTACTTGAAACACTCCTTTTTGGTAAGCTTTAACCATGGTGAAACGATCTCAACGTAGCAAGAAGTCCAGAAATAATGCTCCTCCTAGGGTTTCACCTCCCTCCGACGGTGAGGCGGAAGTGGTCGGAGAGGTTCTCGTTCCTCTGTCGGTGGCGAATGTTCTTCCGAAGAACATGAGCAAAAGAAATGATTTTAGTAATAAGGGTTCATCTCCACCCTGGGAACGTAGCGAATTGATGCTTTCCCACTTGGATGCTCTTAGGATGGCATATGGGTTTCCAGACCACGTCGATATAGTGCCTGCCGGAGAAAGTTATGCCAACGTGCACAAGCCCGGGTTCTGCACATTCTATGAGTATGCATTCCGGATAGGCTACAGTTTCCCGCTCAACCCTCTGGCGGAGGAACTTTGCCGTTTCTTCAGGGCGTGCCCGGCTCAACTTACTCCTTATACGCTGAAAGTGTGCAGAATACTTACCACCCACGTGGAGAAAGCCGGGTGCGCAGTCACGATATACCATCTTCTGCAGATGTTCAATGCGAGTTACCTGCGGGGTTCGATGTTGCACCTGACGCGTCGCGGTAAGAAAAGCTTTATGGTGCAGTCTGATGACAAAGGCCAACCGTGACTATTGGAAGAAGTTTTTTTACGTCCGGACGGAGCATCTAGTGGCTAACCCGAAGGGTTTCCGGAGGTGTGGAACCAGGTGTGTCTTATTAGGCGCTTTTCGTTGTGACGACTTAACTCCTCATGGTTCTTTTATCCGCTATTTGCAGTGGCGGCTCGTATGCCTAAGGATTCCTCGTCTCTTTCCTGTGCGGACGATATTAGGTCGTGGGTGGAGAAGATGATTCCACATGTGGAGGAGAGCCATACATGGGCTCAATTTTGTAGCATGTACGGCCCGACTGGTAACGGTCTTTTCCTTATTCTTTTCTTTTTCCTTGTCCTGATTCGGGAGTCCTTTAGTTTGGCCGAGGTGTTTCTAAGAGGGCCAAGAGGAGGAGAACTGATGTCGGCCTGTCTAGGGCGGACCGGGCTCTGAGGAGGAGGACGTGCCCGTAAAGGGTTCGCCTGAAAGTAGTGCGCTCTCGGCCCCTCAGCACGAAGCTGCGCCAGGGGCGACATCTTATGCGACGGCCGAGATAGCGGTAGAAGAGGAGGCTCTGGTGGTTCCTAAGGCCGTGCCCGCGAGGGGGGCCGAAGTTGCGTCCGGCAATGAAGCGCTTCCTTTGGAGTCGTCTTCGCAGCGGATGGAGGCGGCTCCCGAAGATGATGAGTCCCACGCAAGTAGGAGGCACCGGCTGATCACCAGAAAAGGGGTGGTTGTTGAAGGGGAGAGGGTGCAATTGCCTCGTCGCAAGTCGGGGCGATCGTTTATGGCCGACGCAATCCGCTCGTAGAGGGCCGCTCCTCGAGGGAGGGCTGATGTAGAGGCCGGTCTGCCTCCTGCTAGGGAGGATGGCTCGTTGGCCGCAACAGCGGGAACAAGTGCGCATTTGGGGAGGATGGATGGAGGAAGGGACTCCCCGGCTCGTGTTGAGATGACGGCCGGTAGGTCCACACGCCGCATTGTGATCCCCAACGGCTATAACCTCTTGGAGAACTTCGAGGCGGCGGCTACGGACCTGACCCTTCTTTGTGCGGGTGCCGAGGGTGAAGCATTGGCGGAGGCCAGTGACAGGGGCCTGTCTCGAAGGGTAGTGGGCGCGGCCTTGCAGGTAACTTTGGCCCTCCTTCCCTTTAATGGCGTTGGTGTGATCGGCCTGTGTGCTAATTCACCCTTTTATATTTTTCATGTTCTTGTTTTGGAGGTGGAGAGGGGGCGACGCCTGGCGAAGAGGGCGGATGCCCACAAAAAATTATTGCAGATTTACAAGCGGGTCCGTGATGCGCATCAAACGTTGGCTGATGTGTACAAGCAGGACCCCGAGTTTAGGCTGTTCCGCGAGGGTCTTACCTAGTCGGAGGTGCAACTGAAGAAGCGGTTGGCCGAGTTGGAGAGGGCGGACGAGCAGCCTGTGGCCGTGGTCGCCCGGAACACTGAATTGGAGGCTTTCCTTCGAGCGAAGGATGATGAGTTGGAGCTTAGTCGTGCCGTAGCGGCGGAGGCTGCTGAGCTTCGGGCTCGGGTTGCGGCCTTAACCCCCGAGCTAAAAGCTAAGGAGGATGAGATCGAGGCCCTTGCTCGGGCCGCTCCACAGGAAGTTGAGCGCCGGGATGCTCATGACTGTGGGTGTACCATGATGCCTGGCTAGTCGTATTTGAAGAGCTCTTGGCAGCCGGTCTAGTTTTCGAGCAGGACGTGGATAGGCAGCGGAGTCTGACCCGGGTTGCTCGTGAGGCAGTCGGTTACCTCTCTGATTCGCCCGCTAGGGAAGGGTATAACTCAGAAGACATTTACCGCCTGGCGTTTGCTTCTTGGATTTCTAGGGACTACCTGCCGAGAGGTGGCGACGGCCCGAGTGCTGATTGTGCCGGCCAGGGTGACGGGGGTTCCTAGGGTTTGCTTTTGTACCCTTTTGTTGTAATTGTGACCTTTTCCTGAGGCCGCTCATGTATATACTTTTTTGGATATAATAGTACATACCTTTTTCCGTTGCTATTCTTTCTTTGTTCCTTGGAACTTTTGTCGTGTTTGCAACTCGTAGTTTGAGCTTAACTCGACCTGCGTCTGGTCTTCCGTTTTGCCGTAGTCATGTTGGGTCGACAGTTAATGGTGATGGCCTTAGCCATGTTGGACTGAATGGCCTTAGCCATGTAGTCGACTTCGACTGTCCTCAAGTCTCTCGTTCTGCCGTAGTCGACATTGGGTCGACTGTTAGCGGCGATGGCCTTAGCCATTTTAAATCGATGGCCTTAGCCATGTAGAATTGAATGACCTTAGCCATATGGTTGACTTCGACTGTCGTCGAGTCTTTCGTTCTGCTGTAGTCGACTGTTAGCGGCGATGGCCTTAGCCATGTAGAATTGAATGGCCTTAGCCATGTGGTTGACTTTGACTATCGTCGAGTCTTTTGTTCTGCCGTAGTCGATGTTGGGTCGACTGTTAGCGGCGATGGCCTTAGCCATTTTAAATCGATGGCCTTAGCCATGTAGAATTGAATGGTCTTGGCCATGTGGTTGACTTCGACTGTCGTCGATTCTTTCGTTCTGCCGTAGTCGACATTAGGTCGACTGTTAGCGGCGATGGCCTTAGCCATTTTAAATCGATGGCCTTAGCCATGTAATTTACTTCGACTGTCGTCGAGTTTCTCGTTTTGCTGTAGTCGACATTGGGTCAACTGTTAACGGCGATGGCCTTAGCCATGTTGAATCGAAATGGCCTTGGCCATGAAATTTACTTCGACTGTCGTCGAGCCTTTCATTTACTGGAGATGGTCGTAGCCTTTTCATTTAGTGGAGATGGTCATAGCCTTTTACACATTGGAGATGGCCATAGCCTTTTACACGTTGGAGATGGCCGTAGCCTTTTACACGTTGGAGATGGCCGTAGCCTTTTTACACATTGGAGATGACCGTAGCCTTTTCACACATTGGAGATGGCCGTAGACTTTTTACACATTGGAGATGGCCGTAGCCTTTTTACACATTGGAGATGGTCGTAGCCTTTTTACACATTGGAGATGGCGCTGGTCCAGATGGCCATAGCCTTTTACACGTTGGAGATGGCCGTAGCCTTTTTGCACATTGGAGATGGCCGTAACCCTTTTACACATTGGAGATGGCCGTAGCCTTTTTTACACATTGGAGATAGGCGTAGCCTTTTTACACATTGGAGATGTCGCTGGTCCAGTCCCTGTATCAGGTCGGGCTGGAGGGCGTATGGAGAGGCTGACGTGATACACTTGTTCCACAAACATCTCCAGGTGTTCCCTTCGTTGTCTCGTTAAAAACCTCCCTGAGAAAACCTAATTGGGACAAAACTCGGGTGAGGAAAGAAGAGTGCGACTTGGGGGGCGCCTTTTAGAAATGGAAATATTTGAGGTGGGCGACGTTCCAGTTGTTCTAGGGTGTTTTTCCTTCCATTGTTTCCAGTTGAAATGCCCCTTTGTTTGCTATTGCTGTGATTTTGTAGGGTCCGTCCCAGTTTGTGCCCAATTTTCCTTCACTTGGGTCTTTGGAGGCCAGTGTCTTGGCTTTGAGGACGTAGTCTCCTACTTTGGGTGGCCTTATTTTTGCCCTTTTATTGTAGTACCTTTCGACTTGCTGCTTTTGGACCACCATTCTTATGTGGGCCATTTCTCTTCTTTCCTCGGCTTTATCAAGGTCTTGGAGCCTATTCGCATTGTTTTCCGTTCCGCTGGTGTATGAATACCTCAGGCTTGGTTCGCCTACTTCGACGGGTATGACTGCGTCGGTTCCGTAGACCAACGAGTATGGAGTTTCCCCTGTGCTAGACTTGGGTGTGGTCCTGTGTGCCCATAACACTTTGGGTAACAGTTCAGGCCACAACCCTTTGGCATCTCCAAGCTTTTTCTTCAGTATGTTTAGTATGGTTTTGTTGGGGATTCTGCTTGACCGTTGGCGGCGGGGTGGTATGGCATGGAGAGGATTATCTTGATGTGCCATTTCTCGAAGAATTCGGTCGTTTTTTGGCCGACGAACTGTCGTCCGTTGTCGCAGCTGATTTCTTTGGGGATGCCGAAGCGGTATATAATGTTCTTCCATATAAAGGCGATGACCTCCTATTCGCGTATCTGTGCGTACCAACCTGCTTCCACCCACTTGGAAAAATAGTCGGTCAAAACAAACAAAAATCGTACCTTTCCCGGTCCTGCGGGTAGGGGACCGACTATGTCAATTCCCCATTTGATGAAGGGCCATGGAGAGGTAACTGAGTGCAGGGGTTCCCCTGGCTGGTGGATCATTGGGGCATATTTTTGGTATTGTTCGCATCGGCGGACGTATTCTGCTGCTTCTTTCTTCATGGTGGGCCAGTAGTAGCCAGCGCGGATAATGCACCGTACGAGGGCGCAGTTGCCTGTATGGGCGCCGCAGTGAATCTCGTGTACCTCTTCGAGTACTAGCCTTGTTTGGTGCGCACCTAGGCACTTGGCCAAGGGTCCGCCAAACGTTCTCTTGTAGAGGTCGTTATTGATCAGGCAGTATCGAGCGGTTTGCACGCGGAGTTTCTTTGCCTCTTTCTTGTCGCGCGGCAGCATTGTGTCCTATAGATAGGACATGAACTGGTTGCACCAGTCCAAGGTTAGATTTAATAAAAATACCTCGGTGTGGTCGATGGCTGAATGGAGGAGGGTGACCACGCTTTTCTTATTGATGTTTTTGGTGGCCGCGACCAATTTTGCCAGGCCGTCCGCTTCGATGTTCCGTGCTCTCGGTATTTGTTCGAAGCGGCTCTCGTCGAACTCAGCCATTAGCCTGCGGATTTCTGTCTGGTGTTTTTGTAATCTCTGTTCTTTGACCTGGTAAGTCCCAGCGATCTGGTTTACCACGAGTTGTGAATCGTAGTGGAGTAGGATAAGCCTGGCTCCGTATTTGATGGCTAATTTCATACCTGTAATAACGGCCTCATACTCGGCTTCGTTGTTAGTTACTTCGGGGCATCGTATGGACTGGCGAATTGTTTCACCCGTGGAGGGACCTCGAGGACGAGTCCCAGTCCCGATCCCGACGCATTGGCGGCACCATCAGTGTAGAGGACCCATAGGTCGTTGGTGAGGGAGGCGTGTCGGATCTCGAGCTTTGCCTTCGGCAGAATTTCCGCGCTGAAGTCGGCTGTGAAGTCGGATAGGACTTGAGACTTGATGGCGTTTCTTGGATGGTACGAGATATCGTGTTCGGTGAGCTCAATGGCCCATTTTGCGAGTCGGCCTGATAGCTCAGGCTTATGTAGGACATTCCTCAGTGGGAAGGTTGTTACCACTCTTATGGGATGGCATTTGAAAATAAGGTCATAGCTTTCGTGAAGCTACGACTAGTGCTAATGCCAGCTTTTCAAGGTGCGGGTATCGAGTTTCGGCGTCCACTAATGCTTTGGTAATGTAATAGATGAGAGATTGCATACCTTTGTTCTCGCGTACCAGGACAGCACTGACGCCGACCTCAGACACGGCAATATACACCAGAAGTGGTTCTCGTGGGCTTGCTTTGGATAGTAGGGGTGGCGAAGATAGGTACGCCTTCAGATTTTTTAGGGCTTCAACGCATTCTTCGTTTCACTGAATCCCCTGATATTTCTTCAACACACTGAAGAACTTATGGCACCTGTCGGCGGATCGCGAGATAAACCTGGAAAGGGCAGCTATCCGACCTGTCAGGTTCTGCACCTGTTTTTTGATGCTTAGCACTTCTTGGATTGCGTCTATTGCTTTCATCTGATCTGGATTGACTTCGATACTCCTCTGAGATACGAGGAATCCCAAGAACTTTCCCGAGGCCACGCCGAAGGCGCATTTTTCGGGATTCAATTTCATCCCGTATTTTCTCAATATTTCGATGGCCTCCTTTAGATGGTCGAGGTGATCCTCCTTTCCGGACGACTTTACAGCATATCGTCGATGTAGACTTCCATTGTTTTGCAAAGTTGTTCCTTGAACATCTCGGTCACCAATCTTTGGTACGTGGCCCCCGCGTTTTTGAATCCGAAGGGCATCACTTTGTAGCAGTATGTCCCTCGGTGAGTGATGAAGGTCGTCTTTTCCTGATCTTCTTCGGCCATCATGATTTGATTGTAGCCGGAATATGCGTCTAGGAAGCTTAAGAGTTCGTGTCCGGCCGTTGCGTCTATCAGCTGGTCGATGTGGGGGAGTGAAACGAATCTTTCGGGCATGTTTTGTTCAAGTCGGTGAAATCCACGCACATTCGCCACTTCCCATTTTTCTTCTTGACTATGACAACGTTGGCGACCCACTCAGGGTATTTGGATTCTTTGATGGAACCATTTGTTAATAGTTTGTTTACTTCTTCACTAACAGCTTCATTAATGGCGGCATTGAATTTTCTCCTCATTTACCTCACGGACGGGTGTAGTGGATCAACGTTCAATTTGTGGGTAGTGATGTCCCGTGGTATCCCTGGAAAAGAGCTCTTGCATTGTTAGCCGCTTTTCAGCATTTCCTGCCTGAGTTGTTGACCATCACCTGACCTCACACGGGAGGCCCCGCGCCGAGTGATTCTCCCCGAAAAAACTCTGGCATATCTGAATGGGAAAAAGAGAACAAGTCTACATGGTTAGATAAAAATTCACGATGCTTACTTGGATTTGAAAGGCCGTGCCCGATGTAGGCCCTTTTTGTGAGATCGTTGTCGGCTAGCTGTACGGGATCGAGGTCCTCGACCGTAGCTTTGTTGGCTTTTACGATATCCGAATCTTTGATGGCGTCCTCTGTAGGATGAACCTTAGTCCCCGACAGAGCTGATTGCTATGTGTTAGCGGAAGCGTAAAAGAAAGAACACAAGATTTAACGTGGTTCGGATCAAAATAATCCTATGTCCACCAGAGAACAATTGCCCTTTTAATAGTAACAAAGGAAGGGGAGATTTCCCAATTACACTTAAGAGAATTTCTCTCTTAACTCTCTACTCACTACAATGTATTGTATTGTTTTTGGGATGTTTTCTACAAGTGAAGAAGTGCATCTATTTATAAAGGTAAAGATCTCCTCTTGATGTCATTGGTGACATCAAACTACCTCCTCTTGATGTCATGGGTGACATCAAAGGAGGAAGCTTCCTCCTAGCATCCACACCAACTCTTTCCACCAACTCTTCCAATTGGCATGCCATTGTTGACTAAACATAAACCGACATTTTCAGCATGCCATTGTTGACTAAACATAAACCAACATTTTCAATCTCCACCTTGGTTTGTGTTTCGAGCGTGCGTGTGAACAACTCTGGCAAAAACTTCTAAGCTTACTGGGCAACCCCGTTGTAAGAAACAAGAAGAATCAAACCATTGTTGAACATACCACCTCCACCTAGCAACTGTTCTCTTTGGAGTTGCATCAGTTGATGCACACCCCCGCCAAGTCCTTGCAGTGTGCAAACTTAGCGAGCGGGACTATCTTGGTCAACATGTCTGCAGCGTTATCGTCTGTGATAACCTTCACGACCTTGATAGTTCCCTCATTAACAACATCTCGAATAAAATGAAATCTTACATCAATGTGTTTAGTGCGCTCATGAAATCTCTGATTTTTCATTAGATGAATAGCACTCTGACTATCACATCTATGAGTTGATTCCAGCTGAACCAAACTCAATTCCGCTACTATTCTTTTCAACCAGATAGCTTCCTTTACCGCCTCCGCTGCTGCCATGTATTCTGCTTCTGTCGTAGACAAAGCGACAATCGACTGCAGAGTCGACTTCCAACTGATGGCACTGCCAACGAGGGTAAATATGTATCCAGCTGTAGACCTTCTTCTGTCAATATCTCCTGCATAGTCAGAATCCACATAACCGAGAATTGAAATACCTCCACCACTTTTTCGAAAGGTAAGACTAACACCAGAAGCTCCTTTGAGATATCTCAATATCCACTTGACAGCTTCCCAATGCCTCTTTCTTGGGTTGGACATGTATACTTACCACACAATATCTGGACGTGCGCATACCATAGCATACATAATGTTACCAACTGCACTGGCATAAGTTCTTTGACATATGCTCCACCTCATCCTCGGACTGACACATTTGTGACTCTGAAAGTTTAAAATGAGGAGCTAATGGTGTACTTACAGGCTTGCACGTATGCATATTGAATCTCTCGAGAACCCTCTCAATATACCTTTTCTGAGAAAGATGTACAACACCGTCTTCTCTTGAAATCTCCATACCAAGGATTTTCCTTGCAGTTCCTGAATCCTTCATGTCAAATTCCTTACTCAACAGTTTCTTTAAAGCAATTATCTATGTAATTTTGTTAGCAGCAATAAGCATATCAACATACAACAGTAAATAAATCATTGAGTTACCAGACATCTTCTTGTGATACACACAACTATCAAATGCACTCCTTGAGAAATCATGTGTAGTCATGAATGCATCAAACCTTTTGTACCACTGTCTAGGGGATTGCTTCAAATCATACAAAGACTTCTTTAGTTGGCATACATGATCTTCTTTTCCCTCAGCTAGGAAATCTTCAGGCTGATCCATATAGATGGTCTCTTCTAGATCACCGTGTAAGAAAACAGTTTTGACATCAAGCTGTTGACGCTCCAAGTCAAATTGTGCAACCAATGCTAGCAACACGCAAATTGAGCTATGCTTCACGACTGGAGAGAAAATCTCATTGTAGTCAATTCCCTCCTTGTGACTGAAACCTTTCGCAACCAATCTCGCCTTGAACCTAGCATCTTCCACTTCGGGAATTTTCTATTTCTTTCGGTAGACCCACTTGCATCTAACTGTCCTCTTCCCCCTTTGTCTTTTCACTAAGACCCATGTCTTATTCTTGTGAAGAGACTCCATCTCTTCAGTCATGGCTAACCGCCACTGCGCAACATCCTTGCAAGAAGTTGCTTCAATATACGAGGAGGGCTCCAGATCCTTAATCTCTTCTTGTGCAGTTACGAATGCATATGCAATCAAGTTTGCTTGATTTATAAGGCGTTCTGATTCTCGTGTCTGTCTTTTCTCCCTCCCCTTCGCAATTGTGTATGGTTCATTGACAGCAAGTTCTTCGTGGCCTGCATCTTCTGACTCATCTTTAACCTGACTCTCTTGATCCTTTTCCTTGGCAAGCTCCATCGGAAGCTCTACCTGCTCGTCGTTCTTGTTTCCTGAAAACTCCACGGAAACTTTACGGGGATCAAGTATAGAGGATTCATCGAAGGTGACATCTCTACTAACTATAAATTTGAGTAAAGACAAACACCAAAGTTTGTACCCTTTTACTCCATCCACATACCCTACGAATATGGCCTTCTTAGCCCTTGGTTCAAGCTTTCCTTCATTAACGTGATAATAAGCTGGACACCCAAATACTCGTAAATATGAATAGTTAGAGGGTTCACCTGACCATACGCATTCGGAGTCTTAAAGTCAATTGTCGATGCTGGAGATCGATTGACAATATGAGCAGCAGTGTGGACTGCTTCAGCCGAAAATACTTTGGACATTTTGGCTTGTAGGAGCATACAACGAGCCTTTTCAAGAAGAGTTCTGTTCATTCTCTCGGCAACTCCATTTTGCTGTGGGGTATGCCTGACAGTCCTATTTCTTGAGATCCCGCGAACCTTACATAATTCATTAAACTCTTCATTGCAAAATTCCAAGCCATTGTCTATGCGAAGATACTTGATTTTCCGCTACATTTGATTTTCAACCAAAATCTTCCACTCTTTAAATGCTTCAAAAGCATCACTTTTTGCCTTCAAAAAATACACCTAAACCTTTCGTGAGAAATCATCAATAAAAGTGAAAAGATACCTCTTTCCGCCCTTCGATGGAAGTTTAGAAGGACCCCATAAATCTTAGTCTAGCACTCCTCTTGTCTTGTGTTTGCCGGTGCTGAAGCTGGCCTTCTTCTGCTTCCCTAGAACGCAGTGCTCACAGAAGTCAAGTGTGCTGATTTTCGGAAGGTTACGATTGCTCAACATCTCTAGTCCACGTGCACTCATATGACCCAGTCTCATGTGCCATAGTCTTGCCTTGTCATCATTAGATAACTGCACTGTAGATGCATTTGCATAGCCAACAATGGTGCTTCCGGCCAATGTGTAAAGGCCGTTCTCCAGCTTGCCTTTCAACATGATTAAAGAACCTTTAGTCACCTTCATAGTTCCTGCTTCGCTCATGTACCTGTAGCCTTGTTCATCCAGAGTACCCAAGGAGATCAAATTCTTCTTCAGATCAGGAACATGACGGACTTGTGTAATAGTCCTCACGACTCCATCATGGCAGTGAAATCGAACTGAGCCAATGCCAACTATTGCACAAGTTTCATTATTGCCCATTACTACGGTTCCTCCACTTTTCTCGTAGCTGCTAAACCAGTCTTTTTGGAACGTCATATGGAGAGTACAAGTAGAGTTTAACACCCATTTATTTTCATAACTACTATTATTATTATTATACGATGTTGTTAGTACATAATCATTATCAAAATCATGTACCTGTTCAACTGTAGATGCACTCGCCTTTTCCTTAGACTTTGACATAGGGCAATCTCGTTCAAAGTGCCCCTTCTTGCCACAACCCCAACACTCTGTATTTTTCTTGTTCACTCGAGACTTTGATCTGTGCTGTGATTTGCTCTTTCCCTGTTGGCTAGTCCGGCCTCTCACAAAGAGCCCACTTGCCTGGTCATCTCTATCTCCTTCAATGTGCCTTCGCACATCAGTAGAGTTAAGTGTCTGCCGCACTTGCTCAAACTTGATAGGCTCTTTGCTATACATCATTGAATTCTCAATATCACGATATCCAGAAGTCAATGAAAATAGCAAAGCACATGCAAGCGTCTCCTCCTCCCTTTTAATTCCTGTAATTTGTAAGTCCATGACAAGTCTATTAAACGCATCTAAATGATCTTGTAACAAAGTACCTGACCCCATCTTAAATGTGTGAAGACGCCGTTGTAACAACATTCTTGTTGTCATTGATCGGTCTTGGTATAGCCCTTCTAGCTTTTCCCATAACTGTTTGGCCGTCTATTCGGTACCCGTACTCACTTCACAAAGCACGTTAGGTGCAAGGGATAATTGGATTGCACTCAATGCATCCCCTTTAATCTTTTGCTTGTCGGGAACTGATATATCCGTAGAATACTTTCCGTCAATAGCATGGATTGAACCTTCCCTCCGCAGTAACACCATCATCTGGATCTTCCAGATATTGAAGTTGTTGCGTCCATTGAATCTATCAATTTCAAACTTCATTGAACTCATCTTTGCTTGTTCTTTCTCCTTGGATCATTAAAGAATCCTGTTGCTCTGATACCAATTGTTAGCAGAAACGTAAAAGAAAGAACACAAGATTTGATGTGGTTCGGATCAAAATAATCCTACGTCCACCAGAGAACAATTTGCCTTTTAATATTAACAAAGGAATGGGAGATTTCCCAATTACACTTAAGAGAATTTCTCTCTTAACTCTCTACTCACTACAATGTATTGTATTGTTTTTGGGATGATTTCTACAAGTGAAGGAGTGCATCTATTTATCGAGGTAAAGTTCTCCTCTTGATGTCATTGGTGACATCAAACTACCACCTCTTGATGTCATGGGTGACATCAAAGGAGGAAGCTTCCTTCTAACATCCACACCAACTCTTTCCACCAACTCTTCCAATTGGCATGCCATTGTTGACTAAACATAAACCAACATTTTCAGCATGCCATTGTTGACTAAACATAAACCAACATTCTCACTATGCTTTCGCGCTCGCCCCTTGGAGTTGTTTGGTGTGGGTATTGTCTTGAGCTATTTTGTAGCATTCTTGGGCAGTGTGGGGTTCACTCCGTATGCTGAATACCCCCCATGGGGTATGGAATTTGATCACCTGATAGAAGCTGGAGGGGACTGCTCTCGTGGCATGTATCCATGGTCGTCCAATGATGGTGTTGTACGTTGTTTCCTGGTTTATCACGCGGAAGCTAGTTTCTGGCGTGACTCCTCCCGCCAAGACGGGCAACGTTATTTCTCCGGAGGTTCTTTTCACTGCATTGTTAAAACCAGTCAGCGTTATACAGCGCGGAATTATCTTATCCTCGAGTCCCATAAGTGCAAGGACCCTTGGGTGGATAATACAAGCGCCGATACCGTCGTCAATCATAATTCTCCTAACGTCTGTATCCACAATGCGTAAAGTAATAACTAAAGCGTTGTAATGAGGAAAAGACAAACCGCCGGTATCAGACTTATCAAAGGTGATACTATCTTCGAAGTCGTCATACGGTTCGTGGGCGATAGTTCGCTTCAACTTTTGAGTGGTGGTAAATTTGACGTGATTTATTGTCGAGTCATTGTTGTCCCAGATGATCATATTGATCGTGCGTGTTGGCAAGGGCGGCCTTGGTGGCCCGTTGGGTTGATCCCGCCTCGTGCAAAGTTGAGTTTCCCTTTGTCGCTGAGCAGTTTTCTCAGGAACCCTTGGTTCAACATTCTGACAACTTCCTGCCGTAGGCCTATGCAGTCCTCGGTCTTATGCCCTCGCTCCTGGTGGAACTCGCACAGGGCGTTTGATTTTCGGGTGGTAGGGTCTCACTTTATATTGTACCTTGTTGCCCAGCTTTTCTAGTGTGTACACTACCTCTGAAAGAGAAACACAAAAGTTATGTACAGATAATAAAGGAGGCATGCCTCGTTCGTTTCATAGGGGGCAACGTGTCGCTGTAGTGCGTCCGCGTGCCTTGGCGGTAGCGGATGAGACGATCTCATGTATGGTTGATGCCTTTCCCTGTTGGGACGCGAGATTTGCTCTCGTCGCCCCTCATTGCGCCGGTCCCTCCTGATCTCTGGAAGTATTGTTGTTAGTCGCCGGGTAGGGCCGATAAGGTCGTCCTCATCCGCACGTACCTCGGCACAGTAGGCGTTGTGGATTTCTTCCCATGTGGTAGGGGGTACTTCATGAGGCGACTTAGTAGCTTCTTGGTTGCCCTCGAGCCGTCCCTGTTTAGCCCGTTCTGGAAAGCAGCAACTGCCATGCCCTCCGATACGTTTGGCAGGCTCATGCCTCCGCTTTCTTTGCTCCCGCATGTGCTGTGATGAATTTGTCCGCCATTTCCTCGAACGTGGAGATACCCTTATCCGGTAGCTGGGAGTACCATAACAGTGCCCTACCTGTCAGCGTCTCGCCGAACTTCTTTAGAAGTACTGACAATACCTGTTCCGTTGCCAAGTCGTTACCTTTCACAGCTGTGACGTAGTGGATTAGATGGTCATCGCGCTTTGGTAGTAGTTTAGGAGCGCCCGAGATCTTGTCCACTCTTTCTTGATGTTCCTTCATTTGGTCGCGGAGCGACTTGTTTTCGTGCTCCATTTCTTTCATCTTTCTGAGGATGGATGTGAGCGCATCGTTGTTGGTTTGAGTGTCGGCGAGCACATTGTTTGCTCGCGCGACCTCGGGTTCCTTCTATCACTGTGAGATCCATTACTGGCGTGCGTCTTACGCCACGTTGTGGTGGCTTTTCAACCAAGTCGTTTAGAGTGTTTGTGAGCCATTCTTTCAGTAGCTCCTTGACTTCTGGGGGTGCTTCCTTAGATATAGACGTAGAAGCTCCCCTTTCTCGTGGTTTCGTCGGGTCTTTGGGTGGAGGAGGTGGGGTTCCTCCACTCATCATGGTGGTGAGGGTTGTGTTCAAGAGATTATCTTCACCTGCCTCGTTGAGCGAATCCATGAGGTTAACCCCAATCCCATCTATCGCTTTCATTTTCGCACAGTTGTTACCCATACTTGTTTGTGTGATGTAGGGGATGGTTGTTAGTAGTTTTCTAGGCACAAACTGTAATTTTGATTCTCGAAATCCCCACAGACGGCGCCAAATTGTTTTGCTCAAAAGATATACACACTTTGTGAGCTTAAAAATAATAAAAAAGATATAAGGGTAAATCGTAATCAAATATAATGAGTCCTAGAAGAGATTATTTCACTAAGATCGTGATAGATCCGAAAGTATAAAAAATAATAGAGAGCTTTTTCTCTTAGAAAGAGATAGAGAGATGTAGAGATGCTTGCTTGATAACAGTAGAGAGAGAAAGTAGAGAGATGATATATTCAGAATAATCAATCTGCCCTATTACAGCGTGAATGTCCTATTTATATATTAGGAGACCTTTTCTCGAAATACACAAAAAGAAAAGTACAAAAGTTGGTGCTTCCTCGTATGGAAGAAGCCAGGCCTAAAGCGGTGTCGTTCCTCTGCTTAGTTGATCAGGACGTCCTTGGTCGGGCCGTCCTTACCTGGTCGACGAGGCTTCGAGGGCGGCCTCGTTACGAGGGACTGCTTACTTAAGCAGTGGCGAGGTGAACCGAATTTTACCTCATACATTAGTCATAGTAGGTATTTTTGTATAGAATTTAGTATTTTTTTAATGGGCGTGCTAAAAGCAAATTGGTCCCTCATTGTGAACCGGAGGGAGTATTATTCTAAAGTATTAAAAATGGATAATTATGCCTAGCAAGTGATATGGAGTAAGAGTGGAAATATTTGCAAAGGAAAATTACTACCCTTATGTTCAGAAGATGAATAGTAGCAGAAATGAGGATGCTGATGAATCTGTGGGCATATTAGTAAAGAGATGATTAGGAATGAAGACATTTGAGACAAGGTGGGAGTGGCTTCTGTGGTGGACAAGATGCGGGAAGCGAGTGTGAGATGATTCATGTATGTAAAGAGGAGATGCACATATGGCCATGAAGGAGGTGTCAGAGGTTAGCTATGATGGGGCCAAGGAGAGGTAGAGGTGGAACAAAGAAGTATCGAGCAGAGATGATTCGGCAGGAGATGATGCATCTTCATTTTGCCGAGGAGTGTGGAGATCGAGGACCAGGGTAGTAGGTTAGTAAATAATCGAGCATAATTTTTTTTTCGTACCTCTATTGTCTTTCTATACCTGCAGTACTAGTGTATTTTCGTATTTTCTATTCTTTGATTTCTAATACTACCTGTTGTTTCTTTTACTTCGGTTTTTTTTCCTTCTGGGTGGTGTAGTTACTACTTCTCTTTTCATGGATTCTCCTTTGTCTATTTCCTTAGCTAAACTGTTGCGATTATGCTTTTCTTGAGCCGAGTGTCTATTGTAACAACCTCTCTACCTTCACAAGATAGGGGTATGTAATATGTTGTTATTGAAAATGACTACCCTATCCCCCATATGTGGGAAGACATTTTTCCTATATTGGTGCAGAACAGTTTCCTTGTAGAAATATTTCCAGAATTCAGAGTATCAAAGATTGGATATATCTCATTGCAAGACACCCTTTGTCTATCCGTACCATCACCTGATGTCTTTTTGTCAGCAATAACGATATAACAGAACAAATGTCTGTGAATAAAGTAATCTGCGTAGGAACTACTATTGTTAGTTGACAAAGTTATAAGACTTTCTTAACTCACAAAACTTCTAGAACTTAAACCCATGGATTGTTAACAAGTTGAAATAGTGCAGTTGTCAGATCCTAACAAGAAGTGAATTGGGAAAGTGAAAAAGATGATGCGAAAATTAAAGTGTCTGCTGCTTGTGATGGCAGTCCTACTGCTAATAGCGTTTAGCTCAAGTTTACAGACTCGACTAAGAAATGAAAACAAGGTGAAAACTTCCATTTTCCGATCACCAAAATTCGTGCTGGAACCTGGATTAGTCTGTAACAAATTTTACTACAACATAGCTTTCCCGAAAGGCCATATTGCCATCAAAAGTTTTAATGCTGAAGTAGTTGATGAGGCACGGAATCCTGTCCCTCTTCATGAAACATATCTCCACCACTGGCTTGTTGTAAGATATTATCAACAAAAAGGTGTTAAGGTGTCAAAGTACCATGGCGATCTGAGGTTCCAAAACTCTGATTTTATTATAGCGAGTAACTCAGGGATGTGTAAAAGGGATCTTTATCAATATTTTGGCCTTGGATCTGAAATTCGTAGAACAGCAACATATGTTCCTGACCCTTATGGTATAGAAGTTGGTAATCCAGGAGAAGTACCTCCTGGATATGAGGAGAGATGGTTGCTTAATGTACATGTGATTGATACACGAGGTTCTGAAGATAGGCTAGGATGCACAGAATGCAGGTGTGATCTTTATAATGTTACAAAGGATGAGTATAACCGGGATATAGGATCAGATTACATTGGAGGCTTGAGATGTTGTTATGATGAAACAAGATGCAGAGTTGAAAAAGGGTTTCAAGGTCATAAGAGAAGCTTGTACCTGAAGTGCACGATCAAATATGTTGGTTGGGATGCCTCTGTTATTCCTGTTAAAATTTATATACTTGATGTTACTGATACATGGAAAAAGCCAGAATCAACAGGACTTATGTCAAGACATCACTGTCAGGTGATGAACATTTCCGATTCGTGTCATTCATTTTCAGTCAATCAATCAACTGTGTCTCAATCCCAAGATAGTTGGGGTCGATGATATGATCATCTTTATAATATCTGTGGAGCATTTCTGGTGGTTTCTGTTAGAAAGTGTCTTCAGCATGAAAGGAAAAACAGAGTTCTATCATTTGAACTTTGGTAGATAAGAATCGAAGGATACCAGGAAAGATTCATGTGGACCTTCGCATGTGTGCAATTATGTTCATGTATTATTGAGTTCTCGGGATTATCCAATATGAATGTAGAAATGCTGGTAATCTGAGTTATAAAGTTACATAGTTGCTTTTGTTCCGTGTTCCCCAAGTATTTGCGGCTGATAATTTTGTTGAACTTTTCTGATACAGATTGAGTATGATGTTGAGTCATGTGCTAGTGCTGTTGCTAATGCTGGATGCGTGCATAAGAAAAAGATAAGTGTAACTTTGCCGAATGGTGGAGATGTTATTTATGGAGTTGCTCATCAGCATTCCGGTGGGACTGGTTCAACTCTCCATGACGAGTTACTTTGAGATGTTAGAATTTGTTTCTTTGGTCCTGTCAGCTTAGGATCTAGTTTCTTGCACGACTCTCCGCATTTCTACTTGATTCACGTTAGATAAATTCTTTCTCAATGATGCATGTAAATTTGATGGACTCTATCTAAGCATGCTTCACAACATCAACAGTTCCTGCTTCAAATGTATTTAGGTGATAAAATAATTCAATAACCGTGCTTGTTTATGTTACAAAACAAGTTTGTCAAACTTCTGAGGTGATCATTTTGTTGATTCCAATTGTTATCTAGAACCTAAAGATGGTAAAATCATTGCGCACTTTCCTCTTAAATTGCTGGGGAAAGCTATATCACTGTTTCATTGATCTGTAGTAATTTTATTGGGAAATTATGCAGCACTGTTTCCTCCCTGCTTCCGCTAAGTATGGTATACATTCTTACTGATGTTTCACAATATTGTTTTAGTGCTACAGTTAGCGAAGAAGGCTAAAGATAATGATGCTTCACATATCTTTTTTGAGTTTGTCTTGATGTTCTTGTGATTGTTTCAGTACTGCAAAGGAAAGCATGTGCAAATGATAACTTCTTTTTTGTTCTCTGTTCTATTTGCTTAGGATGGACAGGTTATTTGCTCGTCACTTCCAATCTATGGGCAAGGAAAGGAACCAGGAAATGAAGCTGGTTATATTGTTGGGAATGTCCACTTGTTATCCGAAGCCTGGCTCTGTCAAGATATCTAATAGAGAAACTCTGACTTTAGTATCAAAGTATAGCAGTGCCCAAAGGCATACAGGAGTTATGGGCCTCTTCTATATTTTGGTTGCTGAACCGCCACATAAGCCGCGTTCTATTCTGCATTCTACAGACAGCGTAAGATCTTAGTTCATGTTAATTACATCCAAAAAGTATAATTATCTTTCTGACATCCATTTTATCATGTCAATAGTGTTTTCTCAAGTTTCATAAAAGATCCTAAACTTAACGTTCGTTTGTTTATGCCGACTGGTGAAATTGTAATATTACATGATGCTGTTTGGGCCATAACAGGGTTTGGAATTGCAGCAGTTGTTGCTGCTGCTGTAACTTTTCAACGTCAAAGCGGAAGAGAGGAAGGATATGAATCCTATCCTAATATAAGGTTCTTTCAGTCCGATGTCTAGTAACGGGTATATTATGTCAACTCAAGTTGGTTCTTGGTCCTGATGCAAACCTTTTAGGCAGTTTAACTGAAGGTGTTTTGGGTGTTTTTGTCTTGTTTGCTAGCTACCTGTAGCATAGCATATGTCTTTATATCTGATAGTGAATACTTTGTTTCCTTAAGAATATAATGTATTGAGTTTCACCATTTTCCAAAGCTAATTTAGTCGTATCTGCCTTTGAGAAAAAGCCTGAATCAGGCGTTTGATGGCTGTGTATGATAAGACACTATCCGGGGGAAGGATCAGATCAATAACTAAATGCAGATGGAGAGTTTCTCGTCCGTTTATACTGTGTAACTAGCCTATATGCAGGGGAAGATTTTTTTTTTTTTTTTTGGGGGGGGACCCTTTTCGCCCACGGTAGATATAAGGTAAAATTTGGTTTGTACCTCTATGTATTATATTTTGATTTCTCTTGATATAGTTCAAAATCATAGCTCCAGTGGTGAGATAGATCAAAATCTTTGTTAGGTTGATGGTTGAATTTTCATTGGCCATAATCTCTTTTAATTATTTTTTTTCTTTTTTGAATTCACTTAGCAAAAATCCTGCATCCGCTATGGTTGCATGTACATATGCTAATGACTGTTGCACCAAAGAAAGGTGTTTGTTAATTATTGTTCTCAACTGTATTTGGACATGGTCAACACAAATGAACATGATAATTTGACTCACATTTGCAGAATATAACAAGCCTCTAGTGAATAATAGAAGTGCAGTAGAAAGACTTTTTCAAAGGTGAAAACTTAACCAGGAATTAATATTGTTGCTCGTAGTCATACTGATAAAATATCTTTAATTACCGATGGTTAAATCTTAGAACCACTTTTTCTCTGTAGGCTAATATTGTATCGTATCATTAAATTCGTTGTTATATAACAGCGAAATGTATGATTTGGCATGGTCACGTCGTTTTTTTTTTCCTTCTCATTTTGCTCTTCTTTATAATTAAACAATCATATTAAATATTATTTTTTACCATACGTTTTTATGTAACAATTGTACCTCGTACTTTACTTTTTCTTTATAAATATTGTAAGTTTATTTTTATATTGTTGGTGTATGATATCGTGAAATAACGACAAACTGTAATGTTTAGAAGATAAGGAAAGGGAAAGTGTATTGTTTGGATGAAAAAAAGGGAAAGTGACGATAAAAACAAGGAAATAGGGTGTATGAGATGGGTTGAGCTTACTGGGTTGAGTTTGGGCCTTCAACAGAAAGAGTTTGGGCCTTTAGGGTCTTTATTCAATTGGCCCAATTAGTAGTTATATTAGTTAGTTAAATAACAGATTAGGGGGGGGGGGGGGGGGGAAGGAATAGCTTTTGGCATAATAGAATTCTAACTACTTTCTCTCTCTCTCTTTTTTCTTCTCCTCTCTATCTGTCATTTCTGTTCTTCTAAGCTCATGTGTATCAGTGAATTACAGATTGTAACCATTGGATTGTTGATCAATAAAGCTTACTTCATTTCTCAATTTCATTTCTCTGTTAACAACAACAAACAACAACAACAACTACCCAGTATACTCCCACCAGGTGGGGTCTGGGGAGGATAATATGTAGACGAGCCTTACCCCTACCCGAAAAGGCAGAGAGGCTGCTTCCAATCGACCCTTGGCGAGTAGAGTAAAAATGGGAAAGCTGCATTAAGAAACATAGATAAAATTAGAAACACAAGCAAGACAAAATCAAATAATAAAGCATAGGTACTCCCACAAAAGTAACGTAAATAGTTATGAAAACATAAGCAACATAAATACAGTCGCATGCAGTAATACCAAGTAGGAACTACCATACTAAAACACTAATCACCTATGAGTCCTTAACCTACAATCTTGATTCTAGACCTCCAGACTCCCCTATCAAGAGTCATGTCCTCGGTAACCTGCATTCTGGCCATGTCCTGCCTAATCACCTCTCCCCAATGCTTCTTAGGCCTCCCTCTCCCTCGCCGACCACCAACAATCTCCAACCACTCGCAGCTCCTCACCGGGGCATCGGAGCCCCTCCTCCGAACATGCCCGAACCACCTCAGCCTCGCTTCCCGCATCTTTTCGTCCACCGGGGCCACCCCTACCTTCTATCGAATAACTTCATTCTTGATCTTATCCAGCCTGGTATGCCCACACATCCACCTAAGCATCCTCATCTCCGCAACCTTCATTCTCTGAACATGCGAGTTCTTCACGGGCCGGCACTCCGCCCCATACAACATTGCAGGTCTAACCACGGCTCTGTAGAATTTCCCCTTTAGTTTGTGCGGGATTTTCTTGTCACACAGGACCCCTGAAGCAAGCCTCCACTTTGACCACCCCGTTCCTATCCGATAGGTGACGTCCCCGTCAATCTCTCCGTCCCCCTGGATCACAGACCCAAGATATCTCACACTGTCCCTCTTGGCGATGGCCTGAGAACCAAGCATCACTTCCCCGCTTACCCCACTCGGCTCCTCGCCAAACTTGCGCTCCAGATATTCTGTTTTAGATCTGCTAATCTTGAAACCCTTAGACTCAAGGGTCTGTCTCCATATCTCTAACCTTTCACTTACTCTCCATCTGAGTATGCATGTTTGTTCAATGGGACTAATATATGTTGAATGTTGATATTCACATGGCTTATATTAACAGTTTACTCTCCATCTGAGTATGACCTGTTTAAGTTTATGGAGTGAAAATCTGTTATTATATATGTATATTGCAAGAATAGCTTCTTTCCCATCGAAATTTGTTGTTCGAGGTGCATAGATTGTATATATATAACATGTTTTGAATTTTAATGTTCATAATACAAAATGATTTGATTTATTTAAATATTTAATGCCTCCCAGATTGACAATGACTGCTTTCAATCCCCTTACTGCCATTCTTACCCACTTGAGGGCCCAAATTATGTTGATTGGACACGAAATTTGGATATTGTTCTAATTGCTCAAGAGTACAAATTTGTGCTGATGAGGTGTGTCCAGAAAAACCTGGAGAAGATGCCATAGATGATGAATAAAAGGCTTACCATAAATGGATTAAGGCTAATGAGATGGCGCAGTGTTACATTTTTGCATCCATGTCGAATGTTCTGCAACATTAGTATCAGTCGATGAAGTCTACATATGACATTCTGGAAAATCTCAAAGAAATGTTCGGAGATCAGAATCGTGCTGCTAAGTAGACTGCCATGAAAGCCCTTTTGAATACCAAAATGATTGAAGTTTCATCGATTATGGACCATGTTCTGAAGATGATGAGTCTTCTGAATGAACTGGAGGTCCTAGAAGTTAACATTGATAAGGACACACGTGTTGAAATGATCCTGCAGACTTTGCCTGACAGTTTTTAGCAGTTTCGCCTGAACTATAACATGAACAAAATGGATTTGTCTCTTGCGAAATTGCTGAATGAGCTGCAATCGGCAGAGACTATTATCAAGTCCCAAGCTCCTCCCATGGCATTGAATTTTGAGGCAGGTTCTTCTTCTAAGCCGAGAGGCGGTTAGAAAAAGAAAAAGGTTAAAAATACCTCTGTTGGTGGCGCGACTGCTGGTGTGAAAAATGCTAAGGGCAAGTGTTATCACTGCAAGCAGCCCAGACATCATGAGAAGCAGTGTCCAACTTATCTGGCCAAGCTGAAAAATAAATCAGGTGATTTACATCTACTTGTCATTGAAACAATTTTAGCAGTTGTTTCTACCATGTCATGGTGTGTAGATTCGGGAGCCACTAATCATATCTGCACTTTTTTGCAGGGTTTCAGGTAACAAGACGGCTAAGTAGAGGAGAAATCAATGTTTATCAAGCAGACGGTTCAACAGCCCCAACTTTAACACTAGGAAACATTAGTATTTCGTTTGGTAGTGGTAGCTTTAAAAGACATATTATATGTACCTTCCGTTAGAAGGAATTTAATTTCGGTTTCTAGCGCTATGAGAGATGGTTATGATTTTAATTGTCATGATGTTGATAAATGTGCTATCACTCATAATAAGCGTTATCTCTCTTCGGCTACATTGATTAATGCTCTTTTTTTGTTGACTCTATTCCTATACCGTTACCACCTAAAGAACTGAATAATGTTGATTTACCAAGTAAGAGAAAACGTTCTTCTGAATTGAGTGAAACATATTTATGGCACTTGCGTTTGGGTCATATAAATCTAAATAGAATTTCCAGGTTGGTCAAGGATGGACCTTTAAGTTCATTGAAAGTGGAGGCACTACCAACTTGTAAATCTTGTTTAGAAGGAAAAATGACAAAACGAAATTTGCCCTCAAAAGGAAATCGGGCAAGTGATAAATTAGAGTTAATTCATTCTCATTTGTGTGGTCCAATGAATGTCCAAGCAAGAGGTGGTTTTGAGTATTTTGTGACCTTCACAGATGATTACTCAAAATATGGATATATTTATTTGCTGCGTCGAAAGTCTGAATGCTTTGAAAAGTTCAAATAATTCAAGACTGAGACTGAAAAGCGACATAATAAACATATCAAGACACTACGATTTGATCGTGGTAGGGAGTACCTATCTACGGACTTCATTGGTTATTTATCAGAATGTGGAATTACATCTCAATTATCTGCACGTGGAAATGGTTAGATCAATGATGAGTTATTCCGATTTGCCTTTGTCTTTTTGGGGACATGCCTTAGAAACGACAAATTATGTTCTAAACTTAGTTCCTTCAAAGGCTACTCCTTGACCCCTATAGAATTGTGGACTGGCGCAAGCCTAGTCAGCGGCATATTCGAGTTTGGGGTTGCCCGACACATGTTCTAAAGGGGAAAACGATAAATTGGAGGCAAGAACGGATGTATGTGTGTTTATAGGTTATCCAAAAGGGACGAAAGGTGGTTTATTCTATTGTCCTAAAGAGAAAAAGGTAATTGTTAGCACAAATGCCAAGTTTCTAGAAGAGGACTATTTGATGAACCATGTTCCTAGAAGTAAACTCGTTTTACAGGAACTTAGCAAAAGAATGGAAACTCAGTCATCTGAAAATCAAAAGAACCATATCCATACCCCAGAAGTTTATTTTGACATACTATTGCACTATAGTAGTGGGAGAAATGTCAATAGACTTAATGTCCCACAAGAACAAGTGCCCGAAGTCATACTACCACAAAGTAGTGGGAGTCATGTTGAGCAGACTGCACAACAAGAAGAAGTCGTTGATATCCCTGTGGATAGAATGGAGACTCATGTTCCTGATGATGTTGTGGTTCAACCACAAAATCAAAGTGATGTAGTTGTAACTGATGTAATGCGTAGTCGTAGTGGAAGAGAAATAAGACAACCAGTTCATTATACGTTTTTGGGAGAATCATATGAATTCCCTGAGGAGCCCACCTCTAAACCTGTCAATTACGACCAAGCGCTACATGATAAGGATGCCGATAAGTGGGTTGCTGCTATGAAATCAGAGATGGAGTCTATGTACTCTAATCAGGTATGGGATCTTGTAGAACCAGCTGATAGGGTTAAACCCATTGGATGCAAGTGGATCTATAAGAAAAAGATAGGTGTAGACGGAAAAGTACAAACTTTTAAAGC
The DNA here is from genome assembly GCA_034376525.1 of Nicotiana benthamiana. Classification (NCBI taxonomy): domain Eukaryota; kingdom Viridiplantae; phylum Streptophyta; class Magnoliopsida; order Solanales; family Solanaceae; genus Nicotiana; species Nicotiana benthamiana. The sequence continues at coordinate 109,209,121 of CM067325.1, forward strand.
AAGGCTTGTAGCGAAAGGGTTTACTCAGAAAGATGGGATTGACTATGAGGAAACCTTCTCGCCGGTAGCCATGCTTAAGTCTATAAGGATTCTATTATCCATTGCTGCTCATTATGATTATGAGATTTGGAAAATGGATGTCAAGACAGCTTTCCTTAATGGAAGTCTTGATGAGTGCATCTATATGATGCAACTAGACGGTTTTGTGGAAAGTGGCAAAGAACACATGGTGTGTAAGCTTAAAAGATCCATTTATGGACTAAAACAGGCATCTAGGGCATGGAACACTTATTTTGATAAGGCGATTAAATTTTTTGGTTTTGATTAGTGTCTTAAAGAATCTTTTGTATACAAAAAGTGGGAAAGGGACAAAGTGGCGTTTTTGATCTTATATGTAGATGACATACTGCTCATAGGAAATAATGTAAACATGTTGAATTCAGTTAAGCACTGGTTGTCCACACATTTTGATATGAAAGATTTGGGAGAATCGGCTCATATCCTTGGGATCAAACTCTTGCGAGATCGCAAGAAAAGGATATTAGGCTTGTCCCAAGGTCTTTATATTGATACGATACTCTCCAGGTTTAGCATGCATGATTCCAAGAAAGGATTTCTTCCTTTCAGGCATGGAATTTCTCTATCTAAAGATCAGTCTCCTAAGACCGATGAAGAGATAGAAAAGATGAAGGTGGTCCCTTATGCATCAGCTGTGGGGAGCCTCATGTATGCTATGTTATGCACTAGGCCTGATATCTGCTTTGTCGTTGGCGTTGTTAGTAGATTTCAGTCTAATCCTGGGAAAGAGCATTGGACAACGGTTAAACATATAATCAAGTACCTAAAAAGGACTAGGGATTACATGTTGATCTACCATTCGAATGACATGGTACATATTGGATATACTGATTCGGATTTCCAATCAGACAAAGATTCTAGAAAGTCTACGTCATGTAATGTGTTTACTCTTGGAGGTGGAGACATAAGTTGGAGGGTATCAAGCAAACTTGTGTTGCTGATTCCGCCATGGAAGCCGAATATGTGGCAGCCTCTGAGGCAGCCAAAGAGGCAATTTGGCTCGGTAACTTACTGAGACAGTTGGGTGTGGTTCCCTCAATTCAAGCGCCAATTACGCTTTAATGTGATAATAGTGGTACGGTTGCAAATTCAAAGGAGCCACGAAGCCATAAGAGGGCAAAGCACATTGAGCGTAATTATCATTTAATTCATGATATAGTGCAGAGGGGGGATGTAGTGGTCACTAAGATTGCGTCAGAGAACAACTTGGAAGATCCGTTTACTAAGAGCTTACTACAGAAGACTTTTTATAAGCATGTAGAAGGAATGGGTGTCAAAATTGTAGACGCATGATTATTAGTCTAAGTGGGATATTGTTAGAATATACTATAAGTCATGCGTATTGTTATAGCATTCTTTATGAACAATTATTTATTTACTTGTTTAAATTCAAAAAAGTTTTATTTAAAATAGATCATGTGTTTGTTTGTTCGTCCATTGCTTACATATTATATAATTTAGTGTATAAAGTTTAGCTTATATACGAAAGATTAAATCATCGGTTCTTGTAAGACGTAATCTAATGATGGAATTGGACAAATTATCGGAATGATTGTAGCACAAGATTAAATATAATTTATCTTGATTATGAGAATGGTTTAATTCCAACTTCTTGTGCTATTACATTTTGTATGTATTGAACGGATAAGTAGAGATCAGTATTTTATACTGACATTATAAAATAATTTCTCTAGTCCATTTAATGTACTTATACTCTTAATCCTGATATAATTATTATTAGCTTTGTATGTTACTTGTTATTTTGATTTATTAAAAGGAGAGATCCTTTCCAGAGTCAATAAGCATGGTATATTGGATATTAATGATATACATTGGCGAAGTAATAATTAGTTGACGGAATCCATGTCTCGATTTGAGATTGATGATACTCCTTTATGAAAGCTTATAATTTTTCATGTATAAACCCGGATGGTGGATTTTGTATCCGACACATGAAATAATTTAAGTGTAAGTCTAAATGAAGTAATCAATAAATTAAATAGTCAGTAATTTAATTTGATTGATTAGTATCTAAATCTTAACATGCGGAGTTAAATAAGGTTTATGGAAGAATTTCGAAATTGAACTAAGGAGTGCAATTACAAATTTTTTGTGGAATAATTCGTAATTTATTATGATGGAAATTAATTTCAAAATTTCAAAATTAATATCATAATATGAAGCCTCGTTAATTAAATTCTATGGTCCTACTGTTCCTAAATAATAGAAAATAGTGGAAACTCTTACTTAGTGGGAAAGAAAACGTGGATACCGTCCCTTAGTGGGAGAAGGAAACCTAACAGGTTTTGAAAACGGTTTTGACCTAAAAATGCAGCTATATATATGGATATAGGGGCTGGACGTTTGACACACGATTCTGACTGCAGTTTCTACTAGAATTTTGCCCACCCAAAATTTTCTTTTTTCGGTTATTGTTTGGGTAACACAGTAGAAGACTGTGAAAATCTGCTGGTGCGTTTTCAACTGAGGAACTGGAGAATGACATAGATTTGTTGTGTTTACGCTTCAAGAGGTAATCCTAAAATTTCCATACGTGCTAGTTGTTTAGATTACACGTGAATAAGATTCTGTTATTGCTTCTACTGTGGTGTATATTCCATCACACCTGACAGGGGTAAGATTTTCCACTGATTCTTCACACAATGATGGATTTTCTTGGATCGGGACAAAAAAGATAAAAAAGAGGTGTATAGGTAAACTTTGTATGTACTCAATAAAGAGAGAATTTTCACATATAATGTCAATGTTGTGCTTTACAAAATATTCCATCCCCTTTCTAGAACAATATTTCATCCCATTTATAAAGGTACATATGCCTCAAAACCCTAGATAGTACCACAGAGAAGAATATTCGCTAGGATATTCTCTAGGGAATCTAAATCTTTAAACTATCAATTTGTAATGACTCAATCGATTGTTTTGAGCGTTTGCACTTTGCTTGCCAGATCTAGGGTATGACTAGCCTTGTATGATGTATTATGACTTATGTGAATCGTCAGTTTTGATTTTCAGGTTAATCAGAATAGATATGGAAGAATGATTCTAAGCTTGAAGCTTTAAATTTGAAAGGTTTGACCTAGTCTTGATTATTTAGTATTCGATCTCGGATTCGGATGATATGATTTGGTTAGCTCCGTTGGGCAATTTTGGACTTAAGAGCGTGTCCGGAATGTGTTTTGGAGGTCCGTAGTAGAATTAGGATTGAATTGGCAAAATTAGAAATTTGGCATTTTTTATCGATGTGACTTGTTCGCATTTTTGGTTGAGGTCTTGAGGACCTCAGGTTGATTTCGGGAGGTTGTTGGATCAAGGATAGGAATTGAGGAAGTGTTGAAGAATTTCCTTCGGCAGTCATAACCGCACGTGAGGAGTAGGGACCATAGGTGTGAGGCCCACGTAAATGCATAAGCAGTCGTAGATGCGGCTATAGGTGAGAATGCACGAGCCGTACATGCGTGCACGGGCGGCACGTGTGAGATTTTAACTGCATAAGCATTTTTCGAGGTTTAAGTGAAAACCGCACCTGCGATGGATTTTCCGCAGGTGCGGCGTCGCAGAAGGGACTTATGGACCGTAGATGCTAAAGTTCTAGGCTGAAAGTATATAAGATCTCCTTCATGAATTTCAGTCCATTCTTTACCATTTTTGGACGAGTTTGGAGCTTAAAGCTATGATTTAGAGAGGAAATCAAGGGGTATCAGTAAGGTAAGATACTTGGGCTTTATTAATTGTGTTTGTGATGATTTTTTCATTTTTTAATCATGGAATTTAGTGGGAATTTGAAGAGAAGTGAAAGGGTTAGTATTTGAGTTTTGGAGAGCGTTGATTGGGGATTTGAGGGGCCTTTTGAGGTCCGATTATGATTATTTTGGTATGTACAGACTCGGGAGTGAAAGGAGTTTCTAGTTTTGCGATTTTTATGGGATTCAAAGACGTGGTCTCGGTTTTGAGTCGAATTCAAGATTATTGTTCTAATTTGATTATTTTTGTTTGGAATTTATTCCTTTAGCGTATATTGATGATAATATACTGATTTGGTTAGATTCGAAGCATTTGGAGGCCGAATAGAGAGGCAAAGGCATCGCTGGTTAGAGTTTTGTCCGATTTGATATAAGTAACGATTATAAATCTTGTTCTGAGGTATGAATCCCCGAATATCATATTGTTTTTACTATTTTGAGGTGATGCACTTGTTAGATGACGGGCATGTGGGCGTTCACCGTTGGGGATTATAACTTGGTTCGTCTCGTAGCAACTAAATAGTTGTGTATTTGACCGAAACTATATGGTACTTTTATGTTTTAGAACAAATTTCTATAATTTGGGCCGAATGCCATATTTGGGACTCGGTCCAAGCTGTTTGGACCCTTAGGGGACTTTCCTTATTATTTCCTCACTTTTTTGACTTAGGATCTGTACTCAGTGATGTTATGTTTTATTGATTTCATAACTCAGTATCTATTACTTCTTTTGATACATAAAATGATATTTTGGAATGAGCACCATGTTTTACTAATAGCCTGAGCGGGTTGAGAGGTTTCTGACTGAGTGAAGCTGATGGCCTGTATTGTGAGGATATTTATGGAATCGGGCTGCACGCAGCAGCATGTTTTTATTGATTTATGTTTTGTCTGAGGTTGAGGGACCGATTGATTTATGCCACGAGGTGACTTGTTATAGCACTTGCGCTGTAGGAACCCCTCCAGGAATCTACACTTAACCCAATGAGCATAGGTATATGATAGCACGTGAGTTGTCCGTGCAGATTTTAGCCCTTGGAATGTAGAAGTCACTCACGAGTCTATATACCACCAGGGTGCGCAGGTACCCCAAGTGAGTGATATGATGTTTTTCCCGAGGGGCTGTTCTTGATTCATGTTATGCCGAGGGGCCGTTTACGAGTGATTATGAGGTACGCTCGAAAGGTTGTATATGAGTGACAATAATGATTGCCCGAGGGACTTTTTATGATTTATGTTACCCGAGGGGCTGTGTACGAGTGAGTTTTGCAGGCCGACTATATTTTCATCATTTTTACTCACTCTTCATCACTTTATTTGAAAACTGCTGAAAGATGTTTTAAATGGTTTTTTACACAACTTCAAATAATTTTTACCAAAAAGTGGACTTGTAAACGAGATGATTTGATTCATACACTAATTTAAAATCCTGTTGCATTCTATTGAGATTTCGTGATATGAACTGTATATGTTTTAATGCTCATCACCACTGCTTAGTCTTTAGTTACTTTTATTACTTACTGAGTTGGCGTACTCACATTACTCCTTGCACCTTGTGTGGAGATCCAGGGATTGCTGGACGTGCTAGTGAGTGTTGTTTCCATCCGTCGCGGATTTGTTGGAGTTGGTAAGGTAGTTGCACGGTGATCGCAACCCTGATTTTCTCCCTCCTATCCTCCTATAGATGGTTATTAGTTATTTTCCAGTCTGTATATGTCATAGTATTATTGGACAGTCCTTTGTAGATGCTCATGACTAATGACACCTTGATGTCATGCTTTCTTTCCACATTTTTGTTTTGATTTAAACTTCTAATGAAGGTTTATTGTCAAATTGCTTTGGTTTTATCTTAAAAATAAAAATATTGATTGATTTTAGTAGTGTGTCGGCTTGCCTAGTACCACGATAGGCGACATCACGACCAAGTTAGTTTTGGGTAATGACACCATTACTGCGTGTCGATGACGTATGCTCGTTTTCATCCTCGTCTTCTATTAATCTATCTCGACCTCGACGATGACCTAACTTCGTTGTATGACCTTTACCTTTTGATATTTTATAGTGTCAATGTATAGAAGCCTTTTAAGGTTTTTATATCTGTTTACCAGGTCAAATACGGTAAAGTTTTTTGCCCGTATAATTGGTCCCTCTGCTTATCGATGACATCCTTGCAACGGGCTTGGTAAGTGGATAATAATGGTCATGGTCGTTGTAGAAGACGGACGATATGGAACTTCAAGAGTCACATATTTCAAACCGTTAATCTTCTGAGGTAACTTCTGGAACAAACCTGTCATGGAAGTGATGTGACGTCATGATGATGCATGTTCCCGATACGTTGCGTCAGTATATCCGCGGCCTTTTTATTAGTTTTGTTTTTTTATTTTGATTATAATCATGACGGGACATTTCAAATTCAATGTTTCTCCCCATGATTTCCTTTATTCAAGTTTTACCTTTATTGCTTCTACTCGAATTGCCTTTGCTTTCCTTTGCTTCTCTTGCTTTGACTTTTCTTGCCATTTTCATAGCTCTTCTCCTCTAACATTCCTCAAATTTTATAATCATGTCAAACCTATGTTATTATACCAACAAGGAGATTCATGTCGTTCCACTGGTTGTTATGTCTTTTGCAAGTGGAGGAAACATCATATTCGCCGCTGAAGTGGAGGTTCTCCTTTCTGTGGAAGAGATTATGCCTCGCAATCTCAACGTATTAGTATATTTCCATCGGCTGTCGGAGGTAGTGGTTGAGGCTTTCCATCCTCTTTGATCGCTAAACTCTTGGCGGAGTTCAGGGCCAAGTATGGCCTTCCTGATCGAGTGGAACTTGTACCCGCCAACTATGATGAAGTGGATGCTCATCGTCCTGGGTACTGTGCTATTTTTGTTTGTCCTTTCACCATTAGTTAGATGTTCCCTCTTCCCTCTTTGGTGGAAAAAGTTTGCTGCTTCTATCGAGTTTGTCCTGCTCAGCTCGCTCCCTTCATCTACAAGGTGATTAAGATGCTGTCGAAATTTGTCGAGCTGGCTAGTGTCGAGGTTATCATGTGATATTTAGTGCACTTTTTTATCCCCAGCTTCTACCAGGACATGATGTTGAACCTTCGGTATCGTGTAAGCAAGTCCTTGGTCGTCAAGATGGATGAAAAAGGCAATCGATAATTTTGGCTCGACTTCTTTTCTATCGTAACATTTCACTTAAATGATTTTGTAGCTATCAAAGTTTAAGTTATTAAGTATAAAGCCTGTAATTCTCTCAATTTCTTTTGGTGAATAGCATCTATTTTGATAAAATATATTTATTAATACTTTAAATAGAAAATGTATTCATCAAATTAGTGGTTGGTTGGTGAATATATCAATATGATTTTGTGATGATTATAAAATTTCATGAAATTGATATTATATTGTGTTATTTTGCTTGAGACACTTGCAAAGTAGGCCACCAATATAATCTTTTAGAATAGACATAAGGCACACAACTTAACATTTGGATAAAATTTTGAATGAACTTAAAATAGAGTTTTGAAGTTGTGTTGAAAAATAATTTTTGAAAGTTGAAATTGTATTTGGAGATGCATTTTACTTGAAAAATATTAAAGTTTTGCGAGTGAAAGCATTTATTTTATCCGAAAACTAGTAGAACCTAAAAATTTATCTTGAAATTTATCAAGTTCCATGAACAAATAATATTTTTAGTTTTTTTAAAAAAATAGCCAATACCTAGGTCCAAGAGGAAATGTAATATCTTAGTATCTCGTGAATGTTGTTGATACTCAACTTTGCCCTACCAACGAAACCCGACTACCCAGAACCAAATACCACCGCAAAATCAAAATCCACCACCAAATCCTCCCGTACCATACCAGTATCCCGCACCTCTCGTAACCTTAACCCGCCGCCAGTACCGATCCCTCGACAACACTACCATCATCCAACTCAATACCCACAAACCACTACTTATCACACTCCCAAAAATGGGCCACAACCTACTCTTGATCCCAAAACTCGAACAATGACCACCCTTATACCCAAGTTCCAGGAATCCACCAAAAGAATCCAATATATGTGGGAACTTTACCCTACACCCTGCAACAAACCCCATACATACCCGAATTGACTCAGAAGGAGTTGTTCATTAAAAATATGGTATAGGAACTGAAGAAGCTCATTGGTAGAGTTCAGAGTATTGAGGGTGGTAAAGGTGTCGAAGGTCTAAACTATGAAGGCCTGTGTATTCAGCCGAATGTGGAACTACTGGAGGGTTACAAACCTCCTAAGTTTGAAATGTTTAATGGAACTGGTGATCCAAAATTGCATCTAAAAACGTATTGTGACAAGTTTTTAGGAGTAGGCAAGAATGAACAAATTCGCATGAAACTATTCAGACGAAGCCTCAAATGAGATGCCTTATCTTGGTATATCAATCAAAACCCAAAGAAGTGGGTTATATGGGTGATTATGTCATCAGACTTCATGGATAGATTTAGGTTCAACAAAGAAAATGCACCATAAATTTTATACATTCAAAACCTCAAGAAGAAGCCTAAAGAAACCTTCCATGAATATGCTACTTGTTGAAGATCAGAAGCCGCAAAAGTAAGGCCAGCACTTGAAGAAGAACAAATGAACAAGTTCTTTGTTAGGTCTTAAGACCTATAGTATTATGAAAGGTTAATGGTTATTGAAAATCACAAATTCCCCGACATCATCAATCTAGGAGAAAGAATAGAAGAAGGAATTAAGAATGGGATGGTGACCAATTTCGAGGCACAACAAGCCACGAATTAAGCTTTGCAATAACTAGGTATTTTGAAGAAGAAAGAAATAGGTGCAGTGATGGTAGCCTAGGGTCCTAAGTCTCCTCTTACATACCAAACACCCCCACCCACATACCGACCCTCACCCCCCAGATACCAACAATCTGCTACCACCTACCAGGCCTATAATACTCACCTGCATATTATCATTCGTCACCACCTGCCCGCCAAAACTACTAGAAGTCACGACCAAATTTTGACTACGGACCGCCTAGAAAATATACCCCAATTGCTAAACCCATAGACCAACTGTACGGGAGACTAAAGGTCACTGGTTATGTTACTCTCATCCCTATTGTTGTTATTGAAAATTCCTCCCTATGGATTAACCCCAACAAAACATGTGCTTATCATTCATGCATGAAGGGTCATACCATTGATGAGTGTCACACATTGAAAGACAAGATTCAAACGCTAATCGACACTAAGATCATACAGGCGAAGGAATTTGCACAAAATATTCGTAATAATCCTCTCCAGGATCATAGAGGTGAGGGAGTAAATGTGATAGAAACTAATGAAGAATGGGATCAAGAAGTTTCCATCGGATTCATCCGAGAGGGAGACATTCCTAAAATATCTCCGGTCACCCTCATGCCAGTTGTGGTACAAACCCATCCGCCCTTTGAAGTTGAGGTATCCACACCCTTCATTGTGATGGTGGCTCCCACACCATCTTACAAGTATGATGCCATCCTATTGTACTATATTGCGTAAGCAAGGAGAAAGGGAGTAGCAAAAATGGAGGAAACAGGTGCGAAACAAAGTACGACTAGAACCGACAAAGTTTATTCACCTGAGAACCTGGGAGGAACAAGCAAGGAAGCTGCACCTAAGCCGCCTGTTCACGAGGTTGGCACTAAGGATCTTTGGAGAAAGGTACAAGCAAGAGAGTGCTCTGTTGTTGACCACTTGAACAAATCTCCCGCTCAGATATCCATCTTGGCACTGTTGCAAAGCTCAGATGCGCACATGAATGCTTTGATAAATATGTTAAGTAAGGCTTATGTACCCACTAACTTATGGCCGAAAAAGTATTGGAGAGCCACAAAATTACGTGTTGTGAAGATAAATTACCACTAGAAGGATTGAGTCACAACAGGGTGCTATACATCACGGTGGAATTTGAGAATAAGTTTATCACCAAGGTCTTGATAGATGGGAATTCAAGTATCAACAATTCCCATTGACTACTCTGAAGAGACTGGGTAAGGGCCTGCACGAGATACGGGCGGGAAGCATGAATGTGAAGACGTTTGATGGTTCTTAGAGAGCCACTATTGGAGAAATCAACCTCAGTCTACATATGGGACCGGCTTGGTTTGATGTCGAGTTCCAAGTGCTAGATATATCTACTACATACAACCTATTGTTGGGGCAACCATGGATACATGCCACCGACGCAGTGGCTTCAACCTTGCATCAGGCTGTGAAGTTTGAGTGAAATCATCAGGAGGTGATCATTCATGGAGATGGAAATAACCCTATCTACACCAATCAGACTGTTATAGTCATCGAAAATAGAAAGAAGCTGCATGGAGAAACATACCATCATATTGAACGAGTCAATGCAATTGAAAGGGACCGATGGTGGAGAAACAAGATATAAAGAATATTACTTTGGATGGGGTATGAACTTGGCAAGGACCTCACTAAAAACCTTCAGTGGATTACCAGGCCCGTACTACCATAGTATCATGGCATGATTTTTGGACTCGGATATGAATACACATGGTAGGAATACCAGGATTTGTCACCACCATGGTGTGTTCCTTGTTACTCCACTGGAACAACTGGTACCACATCTGCACTACACATTTTATCAAGCTGACATGATGTGGGGATCTGAGGAAGATGAGGTTTTAGCTGGAATGAGGAAGTTGTTTCTAGATGAAGAAGACATGGACTACAATGCAATAGATGAGGAGGAGGACCTTAAGAACTGGACCCGCTGCGTCGTGTCGGACCCATCGAGTTCCTAGGTAGCCTGGAAAATTAGCATAAATTATTTTAAAAAAGAGTTTTGAGCATTTGATACATTTTTAGTATTTTGTTTTGAAATAATTGCTCTAGCCATCGAGCCACACTTTTTTTAAACCCCACCTAAATTAGGAGGATCTATAGTGTGTTCCCCTCCACGGTGACTCGAACCCATGACCTATCGAGCTACACTTGTTGACATTTTTGAAATTTTATTAATGCATTACTGCCTTTTGTATTTATTATTTTTACATTTTATTTTTAGTATTATTATTACCTACCCCGATGAACCTACAACTGTGACTTGTAATGAGTAACGCAATCCAAGGATAAATGATTCAGAGGATCTGAAAGATGAATAATACCTGAGAAAATCGTATGAGAAGTAGAAAACTTTGAAAATAACCCAAGGTCTAATTTGGAGGAAATTGAGGTCGTTAACTTAGGGGATTCTGAAACGCTCAAGGAAACACGTAGAAGCATTCCTCTATCTTGTTAGAGAAGAAAGAGAACATCAAATTGCTAAAATATTATGAAGATATATTTGCATGGTCCTACTACAATATGACTGGTTTGAGCACATCTATAGTGGCTCACAAGCTACTCACTAAACCAATGTGTCCACTGGTAAAGCAAAAGCTCGAAAAATTCAAGCCGAATATGAATTTGAAGATAAAAGAGGAGGTCACCAAGCAAATCAAAGCTAAGGTTCTCTGAGTTGTCGAATAACCGACTTGGTTGGCCAATATTGTGCCACTTTCTAAGAAAGATGGGAAAGTTAGAGCATATGTCGATTACCGAGATATGAACAGAGCAAGTCCCAAAGATGATTTCTCGTTGCCCAACATACACATACTGATTGATAACTGTGCCAAGCATGAGCTACAATCCTTTGTGGATTTCTTTGTACGATACCATCAGATCTTGATGGATGAAGAGGATGCAGAAAAGACAACCTTCATCACACTTTGGGGGATATACTGTTACAAAATGATGCTGTTTGGTCTGAAAAACAACCACATACATGAGAGCCATGACAACTATATTCCACGACATTATACACAAGGAAATATAGGTATACGTGGATGACGTTTTCATCAAATCTAAAAGCTGTTTAAATCACATAGCAGACTTGAAGAAAATTTTCAACTGGCTTCGAAAATACAATTTGAAGTTGAATCCTCCAATGTATGTCTTCGGAGACCCTGCTGGAAAGTTGTTAGGATTCATTGTCAGTTGCCGAGGGATTGAGTTAAGCCCATCACAAGTAAAAGCTATCCAAGACGTGCCACTTCCAAAGAATAAGAAAGATGTAATGAGTTTTTTAGGACGCCTCAATTACATCAGCCGCTTCATAGCACGATCAACCATGATATGTGAGCCAATCTTCAGAATGCTGAGGAAAGATACTGCAACAAGCTGTACTAAAGAAGGCCAGAAAGCCTTCGACAAAATCAAGGAGTATTTATCTATGCCGTCCGTTCTGGTCCACCAGAACTAGGAAGACATCTGCTGCTTTATTTGTCCGTATTAGATAGGGTTTTTGGTTGCATTTTGGGACAACATGATAAAACTGCAAGAAAGGATCAGGCATTATATTATCTAAGCAAGACATTCATGCCTTATGAAGCCCAACACTATTTGCTGGAACGCACATGTTAGGCTTTAACATGGATATCTCAGAAGTTGAGGAATTATTTCCGTGCATTCATTATGTATCTTATATCAAGGATGGATCCGCTAAGATATATCTTTCAGAAACCCATGCCTACAGGTAAGTTTAGCAAAGTGGCAAATATTGCTGAGTGAGGAGGTGTCATTTGTAGAAAATCTCGTAGACGGAGAATAGGAACCATTAAAAACGTATTTTTCCAATAAGGAGGTGTCATTTATAGGAGAAGATGTTACCAAGGCATATGATGGTTGAAGGATGTTCTTCGACGAAGCAGCAAACTTTAAAGGAGTAGGTATCAGAGCTGTCTTAGTATCAGAAACTGGCCAACACTATCCGGTATTCGCAAGACTCAAGTGTCCATGCACCAACAATTTAGCTGAGTATGAGGCATGCATCTTGAGACTCATTTTGGCTATTAAAATGAACGTTCAGGAGCTGCTGGTAATAGGAGATTCAGATCTTTTGATGCATCTGGTTCTAGAGGAATGGACTACAAAGAACACTAAAATATTGCCATAAAAACATGAGCTGATAAAATAGTTCATAAAGATAGAATTCAAACATGTTCAAAGGATCCAGAATGAGTTTACAGATGCGTTTGCCAATTCGTATTCCATGATACAACACCCAGATAAGAATTTCATCGATTTTATCCCAATAGGAATCATAAGCAGCTAGATTATTATGCTCATGTTGAAGAAGATATTGACGGAAATCAGTGGTTCCATGACATCAAGGAATACTTGGCAAAGAGAGAGTATCCATAGCACGCTATCTATACTCAGAAGTGCACGCTTCGAAGATTAGCCAATCATTTTAAAGCGAAGAAATCGTATAGAAGGACTCATGACCTAGGACTACTGCGGTGTGTTGATGCCAAGGAATCATCTAGATTACTTAAGGAAATACATGCCGGAACATGTAGACCACACATGAATGGTAGACAAGAAGATACTAAGAGAAGGGTATTTTTGGATGACAATGGAAACAGAAAGCATCAAGTATGTTCAGAAGTGTCATCGATGCCAGATACATGCTGACATAATACAATTACCACCCAATAAACTCAATACAACAAGTTCACCATGGCCTTTCTCCGCTTGGGATATGGATGTCATCGGCCCAATCGAACCCGTTGCTTCAAATGGGCATAGGTTCATTCTGGTAGCCATAGACTACTTCACAAAATGGATGGAAGATGCATCTTATACAGCTGTAACTAAGAAGGTTGTAGCGGATTTTGTTTGGGACCGCATAGTATGTTGATTTGGAGTACCGGAGTCAATCATTACTGATAATGCTGCCAATCTTAACAAGGGATTTGACGAAAGGCATGTGTGAAAAATTCAAGATCAAGCATAGTAACTCCACAGCAAACATGCCGCAAATAAATGGAGCCATAGAAGCAGCCAACAAGAACATCAAGAAAATATTGAGTAAAATGGTGGACACTTAAAAAAAATGGCACGAGAAGCTGCGATTTTCTTTACTTGGATATCGTACCATAGTTTGTAGATCAACTAGGGAAACTCCCTACCTACTGATTTATGGTATTGGAGCCGTTATTCTTGCGGAAGTGGAAATTCCTTCTTTAAGACTTATACAAAAGCTGAGCTCAGCGATGCAGAACGGGTATGAAACCGGTATGAACAACTAGCTCTTATTGATGAAAAGAATAAATGTGGTATATCACAGTCATCTCTGCCAGAATAAAATGGAAAGAGCTTTCAACAAATCTTTCTGCATCAGAATGAACAAGGCAATTTGCAGTAGGGCAATTGGAGCTAAAGCAAATCTTCCTACATCAAGATGAACAAGGGAATTTCTCGCCCAACTAGCGGGGCCCTTACATGGTTCACCAAGTATTTATAGGAGTAGCACTTATACTTGGACGGAGAAATTTTTCTGAAAACTATCAATTCATTCATAATCAAGAGATGCTATGTTTAAGATTGTTTGCATTTTTCTATTTGATGTAACTGAATTATGCTTAACCCAATTCCCATTTAAGAGAGGGATACATAGGCAGCCTTGTGGGTTCGGTCACATCATAATAAAATCTTCATTTCCCTATAGTCATAAACTGGGGCAAGATCTCGAGTTTGCATGATTTCATCACGTTTAGAACAGCCAAGGAATGTGTTGCCAGAAGTATGCATTTAAACTGGGGTAGAATTTTGAGGAGGACTCCAAAATTCTAAAGCAAGGAGGTTGCGATGTTTCAAAATGCGTCACAGTCATCGATTCATCTAAATTATTTAATTTTGTGCATTATCACATATTTCAAACAACTGTTTTTTTTAAAATAATAATTTGTCGAATACATGCATTTTTCTCAAAAAAAATTATTTCTATGGCATCCAGACGTTACCTAGGGCAACTCAAGAAAGGCAAAGCAAGGAAATCGAGAGCGTGAATCAACCATTCCTAGAAAAAATCACGATTTTTCTTTGAATGCTGGAACAACGAACGTAATAGAAATATTCATAAAATACATACACGCAGCAAAATCACTATCTTCATAACAACAAATTTTCCAAACGCAAACACGTCAAGCTAAGAAGCACTTTACTCTCTAGCAGCTATTCATTGCTTTTCTTGCATAGGGCTAAGAACTACCCTCATCATCGCACAAGACTAAACATTGACTTTTTTGCAAGGGACTAAGCATTTTCTCCATTTCTTGCATGAGGCTAAGAATTTCCCTCATGATCGCGCAAGGCTAAACACTATCTTCTTTGTATGAGACTAAGCACGGTCTCCATTTCTAACATTGCCTTATTTGCATGAGACTAAGCACTGTTTTCATTTCTTGCATGAGGCTAAACATTGAATCCATTATCGCATAAGGCTAAACACTTCCTTCTTTGCGTGAGACTAAGAACTATTTCCATTCCTTGCATGAGGCTAAACATTGCCTCCATTATCGCATAAAGCTAAAAACTGCTTTCTTTGCATGAGACTAAGCATTGTCTCAATTCCTGGAATGACGCTAAGAACTACCTCCATCATTGCATAAGGATAAGCATTGCTTTTTCTGCATAAGACTAAGCATCATCTCCACGACTTGCATAGGGCTAGGTACTGCCCTCACCTTGCATAAGGCTAAAACACTGCCTTTCTTTGAGACTAAGCTTTGTCTCCATTCCTTACATATGTCTAAACATTGCTTATATTATTGCATAAGGCTAAATATTACCTATCTTTACATGAGACTAAACACTATCTCCACTATACTTCATAAGGCTAAGAACTGTCTCTTTTCTTTGTATAGGGCTAAACACTACCCTCATCTCATACAAGACTAAGCCTTGTCTTGTCTTATCCTTGAATATGGATCAACATTACCTATTTCCTCTATCAAATGATTGATATCACCATATCTTTGCATTTCATGGGCTGAAACATCGCCACATTATCCGAAGGCGTCACAGTACGAAGGAACCATCATCACAGCCTGAAGACACCATTCTGAGGCCTAAGGATCTCTCAAAACTGCACATCATTATTTAAAGGCGTCATAGTCTTGAGGCACCATCCTCATGGCCTAAGGACACCACTCCATGTACTACGAATCCCTTACCATACTCTTTATGGCCCGGGATGTCATGGTCTAAGGACATCATACTCATCGCCTGCTAAGTTAGGAATTTAACGTCTTTTATGCCCCTACTTGCCTATACTTTGGATATAAATTACTACAAAATGTTAGAATATATGCTTAACGCTAGAGGGGGGGGGGTGAATAGCGTTATAATAAAAAACAGCGTAAACTTGTGGAATTTAAAAATTGCAGGAATGAAATAAGTGCAATAAGTAAATAATAAGGAACGAAGGCACCGATGTTATCCTGGTTCACCACAACCCGTGGCTAGTCCAGTCCCCGAGAGAATCTCTCGAGATTTCCACTAACTTCTTTAAGCTTACGGGTGCTTAACAAACCGTTACTAACTGAGAACTTGAGTCGCACAAGCCTCAACAACCTTTGCTCGAAGATACAACACTTCAAGACTTCAACCAAAGGAATCACAACATTCCTTCTTACAATACAAGGGATTAACACTTCCCTTCAAGTGTATAAAAACACTTTGCACTCAAAACAAGACTCTCCTTAAGAGTAGATATGAGTAAAATAAATACGCTCAAGAACGCAACAACTTTCGTCAAGAATTTGGCTCTCAAAAACTTATGTAATGAATAGAAAATGATGAATAAGAGAGTATGCAAGCTTTAGCAATAATATGATCAGTTGTTGTGTTTAGAAGACTGATTTGAAGACGTATTTATAGTGTCAAAAACATGCATAACCGTTGCCTAATTGCCAATTAAGAATTGCTGATTTTGTGCTACGACAATCGATTGTCTAATTGGCACAATCAATTGTTTTCCAATCGTTCCAAAAATCATTCCCAGATTTTACGCAGCATAGTCGATTATCTAAGACGTATAATCGATTACTGGCAACGTTCAAAAAATCATTTCTGGATTTTACTTAAAACAATCGATTATCAGAAATATACAATCGATTACTTGGCAACGTTCAAAAAATCTTTTTCAAATTTTACTTCAAACAATCGATTATTAAAATCCTATAATCGATTATCTGACGGAATATGAAAATATTTTGGCAACGGTCATTTACATAATCGATTATGCTCTATGGACAATCGATTATTTTTCAGTCTTGAAAAATCTAATAGACATTGCCTCAACACAATCGATTGTCATAAGGTTCACAATCGATTATTTTGTAGCTTTGAAAAATCTTATGGACACTATCTCAACACAATCGATTGCATAAGGTACACAATTGATTGTCATGCAGATTTCAAACATCTGATGGACACTGCCTCAACACAATCGATTGTCATAAGGTACACAATCGATAGTCTTGCAGCTGCCTTAACATAATCGATTATCATAAGTACATAATCGATTATCTTTGTCCAGATTTTAGAGGCATGTTTAAAAATCATTTTGCTAAAATAAATATGCATGATTTAAAATCATTTTGCTCTAAATTAAATATGCATGATTTGATAAAAATGTTTTTACGAGAGAAGCCAAGTCTTGAGTGAAATTGTCGGATCAAGATCACAATTAAAGAGCGACTCATGTATAACTTAGTTTAATCTTGATCTTTGTTTGTCTTGTGCTTGAACTTCGTTACGTGACATTTGCGCGCTTGTGCTTGGACCTCGTCATATGTCAATTGCGTATTGTTTGTCATTTATCAAAACCTACAAATATGAACACACGTTTAGTTTAGTGCCTTGAGAACGTGTTTCAACAATTTCCCCCTTTTTGATAATGGCAAACCTTATTTGGGATATGCATATTAGGTAATTCATAATGACGATCCAAGACAAGTATATATATATATGCGATTAGTTCCCCCTCAACATATGAATTCCCCCTCAATTTGTGCCAATAAGTATTAAGTGCATAGCCTTATTCTTCCCCCTTTTGACATTAGCAAAAAAAATTGGTAAATAACTTGTTTATTGATTAATCAAAAATTTCAACTTCATAAAAGGGATAATTAAGCAAATAATGTCAACATAATCGATTATTGATACTTGATAATCGATTATATACTAAAGAGAAATCGATTATTCTGCACCAATCTTTATAATTCCCCCTGCTTTTAGGGCGATACCTGCAAAAATACGTTAGACGCCTCCGACGCTCAAGTTAGTATTCATGTGAAAGGGAAAATGCAATACATGACTTAGATCAATGTGAAGTCAAGAATCCCGAGTTTACTACGAATTCGGAAGAAGGACTCTTTCTCTAAAGGTTTTGTGAAGATGTCGGCCAATTGATCTTTGGTTTCAACAAATTCAATTTCGACATCACCTTTGAGAACGTGATCTCTTATAAAATGATGCCTAAATTCAATGTGTTTTGTTCTTGAATGAAGAACGGGGTTCTTCGTCAAGCATATGGCGCTAGTATTATCACATCTAAGAGGGATATGATCGATACTTAGGCCATAGTCCAAGAGTTGCTGTTTCATCCAAAGGATTTGAGCGCAACAACTCCCCGCGGCTACATATTCAGCCTCGGTTGTGGACAACGCAACACTTACTTGTTTCTTGCTAAACCAAGAAACTAGAGAGCTACCGAGCAAATGGCAAGTGCCACTAGTGCTCTTGCGGTCCACTTTTGCATCCAGCGAAATCGGAATCGGAATAGCCAACAAGTTGGCATGAAGAACCTTTGGGGTACCATAGACCCACATTTACAGTACCAACAAGATACTTCAATATCCGTTTTGCCGCAGTTAGGTGAGACTCCTTAGGACATGATTGATAACGAGCGCATAAGCACACGCTAAACATGATGTCCGGTCTACTAGCAGTAAGATAAAGGAGAGATCCAATCATACCTCGATACTTCTTGGTGTCGACTTCCTTACATTTCTCATCTTTGTATAGATGGTCGGATGTGCTCATGGGAGTGGCCATTGCTTTTGCGTTGCTCATTTCAAATCGTTTTAGCAATTCTTTGCAATATTTAGCTTGACAAATGAAGGTTCCTTCTTTCATTTGCTTTACTTGCAGCCCCAAAAAGAAGGTTAGCTCACCCATCATAGACATTTCAAATTCGCTTGTCATTAAATCAGAAGATCCCTTGCACAAAGCATTGTTAGTAGCACCAAAAATAATATCATCCACATAGATTTGAACTAATAAAATATCTTTATTTTTATGCTTAACAAATAGAGTGGTGTCAACTTTCCCCCTAATGAATTCATTTTCCAAAAAAAATTTGCTCAATCGTTCATACCAAGCTCGGGGAGCTTGTTTGAGACCATAAAGCGCCTTTTTAAGTTTGAAAACATGATTGGGAGATTTAAAATCTTCAAAGCCCGGGGGTTGTTCTACATAAACTTCTTCTTGAATAACACCATTTAGAAAAGCACTTTTTGCATCCATTTGATATAAATTGAAATTCATAGAAGAGGCAAAAGCAAGCAATAAACGAATAGCTTCTAACCTTGCTACGGGTGCATATGTTTCTTCATAGTCAATTCCCTCTTCTTGATTATAGCCTTTTGCTACAAGCCTAGCTTTGTTTCTAGTGATTACGCCATTTTCATCTAGTTTGTTTCGAAAAACCCATTTCGTACCAATTATGGTATGATTTTCGGGTCTTGGCACCAAATCCCAAACGTCATTTCGTTTGAATTGGTTAAGCTCCTCTTGCATTGCCAAGGTCCAAAATTCATCCCCAATTGCTTCGGAGATGGTTGAAGATTCAATTTGAGAAACGAAAGCAGTATGTCCTAAGGTGTTCTTAAGAGTGTTT
Source organism: Nicotiana benthamiana (assembly GCA_034376525.1). Lineage (NCBI taxonomy): Eukaryota > Viridiplantae > Streptophyta > Magnoliopsida > Solanales > Solanaceae > Nicotiana > Nicotiana benthamiana. The sequence goes on from CM067325.1 coordinate 109,228,752, forward strand.
CGAGTACTTACCTGTTGTTCAATGTCGCCAATTACCTGTTCGAGAGGATGGTCTTTGATTGTCCTCCACGCGTTAGGCAGTTTCATTTCTTTTTCCAGTTGTGGCGCTTCCTCCGATAATTGTTCCAAGATTTCATCTTGAATTTCCTTAGGAGTTTCCTCTTGTACTTTGTCTTGAGGACTCATTGAGTTTAAACTACCTGCAAGTTCAAAACCAGAATCCTTTTTCGCCAAGCGAGCATTACTTTCGGAAAACACAATATGAGGGGATTCCTTCACAGTTTCGGTTCTATTATTGAATACTCTATATGCTTTCCTACGTGAAGAATAACCAATGAAAATTCCTTCATAGGATTTGGCATCAAACTTTCCCAAATTATCTTTACCATTGTTATGAATAAAACATTTACAACCGAATACTCTAAGATGGGAGATATTTGGTTTCCTTCCCTTGTAGAGTTCATAGGGAGTTTTCATGAGTATTGGCCTTATGACTACTCTGTTTAAAACGTAGCATGCGGTACTCACGGCATCCGCCCAAAAATGTTTGGGAATCTTAGCCTCATCGAGCATGGTTCTAGCCATCTCTTCGAGACACCTATTTGTCCTTTCCACCACTCCTTTTTGTTATGGTGTGCGTGGAGCAGAGAAGGTGTGCTCGATACCGAGTTCGTCACAAAAATCCGCGAAGAGATTGTGATCGAACTCTCCCCCATGATCACTTCTTATTGAAGTGACGGTTGTGTCCTTTTCATTAAGAAAACATTTAAAATTATGAAAAGCTTCACTTTTATGAGCAAGAAATAGTGTCCATGTAAATCTAGAATAATCATCAACAATAACAAAAGCATAACGATTTCTATCAAAACTTTCAATGCGAGATGGTCCAAAAAGGTCCATGTGAAGAAGTTGCAATGGTCTAGTAGTTGAAACAATATTTTTCGATTTAAAAGATGCTTTTGTTTGCTTCCCTTTTTGACAAGAATCGCAAATGGAGTCTTTTTCAATTTCAAATTTGGAAGACCAATAACTAAATTTTGTGAAACCAATTTGTTTAAAAGATGCATGTTGATGTGAGCTACTCTACGATGCCATAACCACATATCATCTTCTTTGCTCATAAGACAATTCACATACTTAGATGAAGAATTTTCGAGATCAGCCATATAGATGTTATCCAATCTAAAACCACGAAGGATAATTTTAAAATCGCTACGGCGTGAAACTAAGCATTCATCCGAACCAAATAAAACAAGATTTCCCTTGTCACATAATTGACTTATGTTCAAGAAATTATGTTTTAGACCTTTAACTAGCAATATATGCTTAATGGAAGAAGGTTCATCCTTACCGACCGATCCAATGCCGATAATTTTTCCCTTGTTGTTATCTGCAAAAATAACGCTTCCTCCTTCCTTGTGTTCTAGTTGAAGGATCTTGGATTCGTCTCCGGTCATGTGTTTGGAGCATCCACTATCAAGGTACCAAAGTACACTTGATCCCTTCAAACATACCTACAAGACAAATTAATGAGTCTTTGATACCCAAGCTGTTTTGGGTCCTTGAGAGTTAGGTGTAACATGCTGTTGTGCTTGACATGCAGTTAAGTGTCTATGTCTAGTGAAGCAAGAAGGAGCAATATGTCCAATTCGATTGCAATAGTGACAAATGACATTAAGATTATGCATTCGTCTAGGTTGATAGTAGTTGGATGGACGAAATTTGTTTAATCTATTTTCGACAATATGACTATTGCGCATTTCATGAAAATCATTTCTCCTACTATTTGTTCTAGGATATGCACCATTTCTAGAATAGTTATTTCTAGGTTGAAAGCCATTTCTAGGTGTCCTAAAATGTTCAAGGTTTCTTCTAGTGTTTGGTCTAGGATATGCATCATTTCTAGAATAGTTATTTCTAGGTTGAAGGCCATTTCTAGGTGTCCTAAAATGTTCAAAGTTTCTTCTAGTGTTTGGTCTAGCATGCATGTTGATTCTAGGATTGTTATCTCTAGGATGAACATTTGTTTTATTTGTCCTAGGTTGAGCCTTATGTGGTTGGGGTTTGGCTTCAACTTTTTCTTTAGGCTCGTTTTTAAAACCTATCCCATGTTTGGTCGATTTCAAATTAACAAGAACTTCATTCAAATTTTTATGAGAAGAATTGAACTTATCTAAGGTGCCCTTAAGTCTTTCTACCTCATCTTTTAGATGCATGCAAGAAGTACAATTTTTACTAGAACTCTCGGGTTTGTCGGCGCTTCTTTTGCCGAAAAAATTGTTTTCTTCTTTCAACTTCTCATTTTCCAAAATCAGTTTTTCCAATTCCTTTTCTTTCAAAGAGAGTTGTTTTTCAAAATCTTTTTCTTTCAAAGAAGCATTTTCCTTAATGTTTTTAACAGTTTTGGAAGCTTTAATGAATTCACTATACAACTCATCAAAGGCATTTTGCATTTCCTCAAGAGAATAGAAGTTTTTGGAAGAAATTTGACATACCTCTTCTTGATTGTTTTCGTGAGCCATGAGACAGAGATTTGCGGTTTCGTCTTCTTCATCCTCACTCGACTCGTCTCCGGAGTCGCCTCCCCAAGATATGTATGCTCGTTGTTTCTTGAAGGGTTTCTTCTCCTTTTTGACATTTGGGCAATTTGATTTAATGTGCCCTATTTCTTTGCACCCATAGCACTTTACTTGATCTCCTTGTTGTTTGCCCTTTCGTTCATACTCTTTTCGCATGAACTTTTGAAATCTCTTAATAACGAGTCCGAACTCGTTATCTCCGTCCTCGTTATTTTGAGGTTGGCTTGTGCTTGCCTTGAGGGCGATTCTTTGTTTCCTTTGATCATTAACAAGAGGGTTAAGTATAGCAGATTCATAAGTTTTAAGGTTACCTCTTAATCCATCGATGGTGACATTTAAAATGCCAATAGACTCTTGAATCGCGTCGGCCTTGGAGCGCCATTCCGGAGTGAGACTTTGGAGAATTTTTCGGACAAGTTCCTTATCCATGAAGGTCTTCTTAAGAGCATGTAAGTCATTAACGATTTTTGAAAATCGTTCGAACATGTCATCGACCCTTTCGCCTTCCTTCATGTGAAACAATTCATATGCATGGGTTAGAAAAACAACTTTAGCCTCTCTTACCTGGTCCGTACTTTCATACGTGATTTCCAGCTTATCCCACATTTGCTTCGCCATTGTGAAACATGATATTTTTCTGTAATCATCAGCGTTTACAGCACAATATAATAAGTTGATGGCTTTAGCATTGTTCTGCACTTTTCGGATATCATCCGCATCGTATTCATCTTCGGATTTTGGAACCCATTCATTTTCAACCTTTTTTGTTGGAATTTGTTCTCCCTTCATTATAACCTTCCACAGATGAAAATTATTCGATTGAATGAATATTCTCATCCTCTCCTTCTAGTACGTATAGTTTGTGCCATCGAATAGTGGTGGTCGGGTGGAGCATTGTCCTTCACCTATTCCTGCAAAAGAATCACGAGTAGAAGCCATGGATTGTTTCTCTCAAACGGTTAAGTTTTTCAGAGAGTTGGGCTCTGATACCAATTGTTAGAATATACGCTTAACGCTAGAGGGGGGGGGGTGAATAGCGTTATAATAAAAAACAGCGTAAACTTGCGGAATTTAAAAATTGCAGGAATGAAATAAGTGCAATAAGTAAATAATAAGGAACGAACGCACCGATGTTATCCTGGTTCACCACAACCCGTGGCTAGTCCAGTCCCCGAGAGAATCTCTCGAGATTTCCACTAACTTCTTTAAGCTTACGGGTGCTTAACAAACCGTTACTAACTGAGAACTTGAGTCGCACAAGTCTCAACAACCTTTGCTCGAAGATACAACACTTCAAGACTTCAACCAAAGGAATCACAACGTTCCTTCTTACACTACAAGGGATTAACACTTCCCTTCAAGTGTATAAAAACACTTTGCACTCAAAACAAGACTCTCCTTAAGAGTAGATATGAGTAAAATAAATACGCTCAAGAACGCAACAACTTTCGTCAAGAATTTGGCTCTCAAAAACTTATGTAATGAATAGAAAATGATGAATAAGAGAGTATGCAAGCTTTAGCAATAATATGATCAGTTGTTGTGTTTAGAAGACTTATTTGAAGATGTATTTATAGTGTCAAAAACATGCATAACCGTTGCCTAATTGCCAATTAAGAATTGCTGATTTTGTGCTACGACAATCGATTGTCTAATTGGCACAATCGATTGTTTTCCAATCGTTCCAAAAATCATTTCCAGATTTTACGCAGCATAATCGATTATCTAAGACGTATAATCGATTACTGGCAACGTTCAAAAAATCATTTCCAGATTTTACTTAAAACAATCGATTATCAGAAATATACAATCGATTACTTGGCAACGTTCAAAAAATCTTTTTCAGATTTTACTTCAAACAATCGATTATTAAAATCCTATAATCGATTATCTGACGGAATTTGAAAATATTTTGGCAACGGTCATTTACATAATCGATTATGCTATATGGACAATCAATTATTTTTCAGTCTTGAAAAATCTAATAGACACTGCCTCAACACAATCGATTGTCATAAGGTTCACAATCGATTATTTTGTAGCTTTGAAAAATCTGATGGACACTGTCTCAACACAATCGATTGTCATAAGGTACACAATCGATTGTCATGCAGATTTCAAACATCTGATGGACACTGCCTCAACACAATCGATTGTCATAAGGTACACAATCGATTGTCTTGTAGCTGCCTTAACATAATCGATTATCATAAGTACATAATCGATTATCTTTGTCCAGATTTTAGAGGCATGTTTAAAAATCATTTTGCTAAAATAAATATGCATGATTTAAAATCATTTTGCTCTAAATTAAATATGCATGATTTGATAAAAATGTTTTTACGAGAGAAGCCAAGTCTTGAGTGAAATTGTCGGATCAAGATCACAATTAAAGAGCGACTCATGTATAACTTTGTTTAATCTTGATCTTTGTTTGTCTTGTGCTTGAACTTCGTTACGTGACATTTGCGCACTTGTGCTTGGACCTCGTCATATGTCAATTGCGCATCGTTTGTCATTTATCAAAACCTACAAATATGAACACACGTTTAGTTTAGTGCCTTGAGAACGTGTTTCAACACAAAATAGTCCCAAAATGCTCAAAAGTTGTGCTTGATTGCAGGTTTGATCGACAAAGTGACAAAATGTCAAATATTGGCTCAAAAGAAGTGAAACCTTCTCAAGTGTCAAAGATTAAGTAAATTGAGGAAAAGAGGGCCTAGTGCGGACCGCGCAAAAGTGACTGTAGCCGCCCTAGGAGGTTTACAGACATGGCCAGTTGAAGCTTAGGGCTACGTGGCCGCAATGCTCATTACGCGATCCATAGTGAGGCTTCACGGCCGCACTACCTTTTTGTACGGTCCATGGAGCAGAGGTTCAGAGAGGTGTAGACTTCCCAAGATTCCAACCATGCAGTCCGCAGTCATCACCGTGTGGACCGCGCTAGATTTCCTCGCGAAGTGGTACACTTCCATGCAGTCCGCGTTCCTCAAGATCAGGGAGCTGAAAGTGGAAGTTGAAGAGCCAGTGCGGCCGCGGTCTATTTTGTGTGGCCCGCACTGACCTTGCAGGGGTATTTTTGTCTAGTTTTTTTTAGCCTAGTATAAATAGAATATTTTACCATTTTAGGTTATATTTTGTACTTTAGACACGAGCTGCGCTCCTGGGAATGATATTGTAGTTATTTTTGGCACTTTGGCTATAATTTCATGATAGATTCTTGTAGTTTCTTCTTGGTAATTAATTGATATGCTTAGTTTTTCATATATTTCTTTAATTTTTATATCTAGCATGAGTAGCTAAACCCATTAGCTAGGGTTGTGGCTCCACCCCAGTGTGGGTAATTGATGGGTGTTGCCATCTAGGGTTAGATTGACTATCGGTATTTGCTGTTTGGGTTGATTTTATGTTTTAATTGATAATTGGTAGTTGCAAACATTGATTCAAGCTTTGTGGTTTAAATCTTCTTGAGAAAGAGAGTCTATGACCCCAAAATTTACCCAACAAGGAATTGGGATGGACTCATGATAAATGATAGTCCCAATTAACGGGTTAAATCTCGAGAGAGTAATCACCTTACTTGAACCCTAGTTGTTTGGTCTAATATTCCTACCCATTTGGTCTCGAGAGAGTCCATTGGGAAAAATCACTCTCTACCAAGAGGTGTGTGAGTGGGTAAAATTATGCAGCATTTATAGCATCCCAGATATGTCAATCGAATCCTAGTAACATCTACTAGTCAATTAGCCACCTAGGTGATGTCACGACCCTAGTGCCCTTCTTCCCATTAGATATAACTTAGCAATATTCTCGTAGCATAGCTTAGTGGTAATCATTAGTTTTATAAAAGTAGGTATAAAATCAAAAACCAAAAATGTTTGAAGTGACATTAGAAGTAAAAACCCATCTCTAGACTATACAGAAAATGCAATTCCACTACTAGCTCTCCGAGAAAATCGATCACGACCTCTATTCGGGTAAAAGCTATTGCAACCCTCTCTTCCTACCATAGTGTAGCGTCGACTTGGAAGCGATCACTTTTTGGCGTTGTTGCCGGGGAACTTATGGTGTTGATTATCTGTTTAGCTAGTTTTGTGTTTTGCTTCTCTTTCCTTCTTGTTTACTAATTGTGTGTGTGTCGATCAATCAGGTAAAAATGGCAAATGAACCTCTTTTAAATATGATAGCGGAGGAGGAGGTAGAGGATCTAGACCAAGATGAGGCCCTACCTCAAGTTCCATGAAGAGGCCGAAATTCTAATGCAAATAAGAACAACAACATTCCAGTTCCTCCTCTGCCACCATTGAGAGTGCCTCCCAGAGTTCTACCCAATTAAAGATACTCCAGTGCTATTGTTCCTCCCCGAATCCGGGCGGGAAACTTTCAAATCACAAATGTTATGTTAACCTTGCTCGAGCTACGGGGGTATTTCATGGGCGCCTATGATCAAAATGCCTACAAGCACTTGAAGGGAATCGTAGATACATGCTGGGGTAGAAATCAGACAAACGTGTTCGAGGATACGTTGAGGTTGAGGATTTTCCCGTTCTCTCTTCGGGGTAAAGCATTGGATTTGTTAGAAAGGCTCCCCAATCATTCTATCACCACATGGGATGAATTGGCGGACAAATTTATTGCCAAGTTCTTTTCTCTAAGTCATATGATGGCTCTTCAGGATGAGATTCTTGTTAGAAAATACGCTTAACGCTAGAGGGGGGATGAATAGCGTTATAATAAAAATTAGCGTAAACTTGCGGAATTTAAAAAATTGCAGGAAAGAAATAAGTGCGATAAGTAAATAAATAAGAACGAACGCACCGATGTATCCTGGTTCACCACAACCCGTGGCTAGTCCAGTCCCCGAGAGACTCTCTCGAGATTTCCACTAACACTGTTAAGCTTACGGGTGCTCAACAAACCTTTACAAACTGAGGACACAAGCCTCAACAACCTTTGCTCGAAGATACAACACTCCAAGACTTCAACCAAAGGAAACACAAGTTCCTTCTTACAATACAAGGGACTAACACTTCCCTTCAAGTGTATAAAACACTTAGCACTCACTTAAACAAGACTCTCTTAATAGAGTAGATATGAGTAAACAGATACGCTCAAGAACGCAACAACTTTCGTCAAGAATTTTGGCTCTCAAAACTTATGTAATGAATAGAAAGTGATGAACAATAGAGTATGCAAGCTATAGCAATAATATGATCAGTTGTTGTGTTTAGAAGACTGATTTAAAGCTGTATTTATAGTTGCAAAACCATGCATTACCATTGCCTAATTGCCTATTAAGAATTTCTGATTTTACTCAGTAACAATCGATTGTCAAAATGCCACAATCGATTGTTTGCCAATCGTTCCAAAAATCATTCCCAGATTTTACGCTTAACAATCGATTATCTAAGATCAATAATCGATTACTGGCAACGTTCAAAAAATCATTTCCAGATTTTACTTAAAACAATCTATTGTCAGAAATCTACAATCGATTACTTGGCAACGTTCAAAAAGTCATTTCCAGATTTTACTTAAAACAATCGATTGTCAGAAATCTACAATCGATTACTTGGCAATGTTCAAAATATCTTTTTCAGATTTTATTTAAAACAATCGATTATTAGAAATCTATAATTGATTACCAAACGGGTTTTGAAAATATTTTGGCAACGGTCAATTACACAATCGATTATGCTATGAGAGCAATCGATTATATATCAATCTTTGAAAAGTCAATTAGACACTGCCTTAATGCACTCGATTGTCAAAGGTACACAATCGATTATTTTATGACTTTGAAAATGTCTGATAGACACTGCCTCAACACAATCGATTGTCATAAGTTCACAATCGATTATTTTGTAGCTTTGAAAAACTTTGATGTACACTGCCTCAACACAATCGATTGTCATAAGTTCACAATCGATTATTTTGTAGCTTTGGAAAAAACTTTGATGTACACTGCCTCAACACAATCGATTGTCATAAGGTTCACAATCGATTGTCATGCAGATTTGAAAAATCTGATGCACACTGCCTTAACACAATCGATTGTCATAAGTTCACAATCAATTGTCATGCAGCTGACTTAACATAATCGATTATCATAAGTACATAATCGATTATCTTAGTCCAGATTTTAGAGTCATGTTTAAAAATCATTTTGACTAAAGTAAATATGCATGATTTAATATCATTTTGCTTTAAATTAAATATGCATGATTTGATAAAAATGTTTTTACGAGAGGAGCCAAGTCTTGAGTCAAGTTATCGGATCAAGATCACAATTAAAGAACGACTCATGTATAACTTTATATCTTTGCTTGATCTTGGTCTTGTGCTTGAATCTCGTTATATATCAATTGCACGCTTGTGCTTGGACCTCGTCATATGTCCATTCCGCATAGTTTGTCATTCATCAAAACCTACAAATATGAACACACGTTTTAGTATAGTGCCTTGAGAACGTGTTTCAACAATTTCCCCCTTTTTGATAATGGCAAACTTTAGTCGGGATATGCATATTTGATAATTCATAATGACGATTCAAGACAAGTAAAGATATGCAACAATATGCAACAAGTCTCTAGATGTGCAATTAGTTCCCCTCAACATATGAATTCCCCCTCAATTTATGCCAATAAAAAAATTAGTGCATATCCCTTATTCTTCCCCCTTTTGACATTAGCAAAAATGGAAAAGGTGAGTAACTTTTTTATTGATTAAGCAAAAGTTGCATAAGAAGACATAATAAAGCAAATAATACCAACATAATCGATTATTGATACTTGATAATCGATTATATACTAACGAGAAATCGGTTATCCTTAGGATAAATTGATTATTCTGCATCAATCTTTATAATTCCCCCTGCCTTTAGGGCGATACCTGCAAAAATTCGTTAGACGTCTCCGACGCTCAAGTTAGAAATCATGAGAAAGGGAAAATGCAATGCATGACTTAGATCAACGTGGAGTCAAGAATCCCGAGTTCACTACGAATTCGGAAGAAGGACTCTTTCTCTAAGGGTTTTGTAAAGATGTCGGCCAATTGATCTTTGGTTTCAACAAATTCAATTTCGACATCACACTTGAGAACGTGATCTCTTATAAAATGATGCCTAATTTCAATGTGTTTTGTTCTTGAATGAAGAACGGGGTTCTTCGTCAAGCATATGGTGCTAGTATTATCACATCTAAGAGGGATATGATCAAGACTTAGGCCATAGTCCAAGAGTTGTTGTTTCATCCAAAGGATTTGAGCGCAACAACTCCCCGCGGCTACATATTCAGCCTCGGTTGTGGACAACGCAACACTTACTTGTTTCTTGCTAAACCAAGAAACGAGAGAGCTACCGAGCAAATGGCAAGTGCCACTAGTGCTCTTGCGGTCCAATTTGCATCCAGCAAAATCGGAATCGGAATAGCCAACAAGTTGGCATGAAGAACCTTTGGGGTACCATAGACCCACATTTACAGTACCAACAAGATACTTCAATATCCGTTTCACCGCAGTTAGGTGAGACTCCTTCGGACATGATTGATAACGAGCGCATAAGCACACGCTAAACATGATGTCCGGTCTACTAGCAGTAAGATAAAGGAGAGATCCAATCATACCTCGATACTTCTTGGTGTCGACTTCCTTACCTTTCTCATCTTTGTCTACATGGTCGGATGTGCTCATCGGGGTGGCCATTGCTTTTGCATTGCTCATTTCAAATCGTTTTAGCAATTCTTTGCAATATTTAGCTTGACAAATGAAGGTTCCTTCTTTCATTTGCTTTACTTGCAGCCCCAAAAAGAAGGTCAGCTCACCCATCATAGACATCTCAAATTCGCTTGTCATTAAATCAGAAAATTCCTTGATATCATCCACATAGATTTGAACTAATAGAATATCATTGTTTCTATGCTTAATAAAAAGAGTGGTGTCAACTTTCCCCCTAATGAAATCATTTTCCAAAAGAAATTTGCTCAATCTTTCATACTAAGCTCGGGGAGCTTGTTTAAGGCCATAAAGGGCTTTCTTGAGTTTGAAAACATGATCGGGAAATTTAAAATCTTCAAAACCCGGGGGTTGAGCAACATAAACTTCTTCTTGAATAAAACCATTTAAAAAAGCACTTTTTACATCCATCTGATATAAATTGAAATTCATAGAAGAGGCAAAAGCAAGCAATAAACGAATAGCTTCTAACCTTGCTACGGGGGCATATGTTTCTTCATAGTCAATACCCTCTTCTTGATTATAGCTTTTCGCTACAAGCCTAGCTTTGTTTCTATTGATTACACCATTTTCATCTAATTTGATTCGAAAAACCCATTTCGTACCAATTATGATATGATTTTCGGGTCTTGGCACCAAATTTCAAACGTCATTCCGTTTGAATTGGTTAAGCTCCTGTTGCATTGCCAAGGTCCAAAATTCATCCCCAATTGCTTCGGAGATGGTAGTGGGTTCGATTTGAGAAACAAAAGCAGTATGTCCTAAGGTGTTCTTAAGAGAGTTTCGGGTACTTACCTGTTATTCAATGTCGCCAATTACTTGTTTGAGAGGATGGTCTTTGATTGTCCTCCATTCGTTAGGCATTTTCGTTTCTTTCTCCAATTGTGGCGCTTCCTCCGATAATTGTTTCAAGATTTCATCTTGAATTTCCTTAGAAGTTTCCTCTTGTACTTTGTCTTGAGGACTTATTGAGTTTAAGATACCTGCAGGATCAGAACCAGAATCCTTTCTCGCCAAGCGAGCATTATTTTCGGAAAACACAATATGAGGGGATTCCTCCACAGTTCCGGTTCTATTATTGAATACTCTATGTGCTTTGCTACGTGAAGAATAACCAATAGAAATTCCTTCATCGGATTTGGCATCAAATTTTCCCAATTGATCTTTTCCATTGTTATGAATAAAGCATTTGCAACCGAATACTCTAAAATGGGAGATATTTGGTTTCCTTCCCTTATAGAGTTCATAGGGGGTTTTTATGAGTATTGGCCTTATGACTACTCTATTTAGAACGTAGCATGCGGTACTCACGGCATCCGCCCAAAAATGTTTGGGAATGTTAGCCTCATCGAGCATGGTTCTAGCAATCTCTTCGAGACACCTATTTTTCCTTTCCACCACCCCATTTTGTTGTGGTGTTCATGGAGCGGAGAAGGTGTGCTCGATACCGAGTTCGTGACAAAAGTCCGCAAAGAGATTGTGATCATACTCTCCCCCATGATCACTTCTTATTGAAGTGACGGTTGTGTCCTTTTCGTTTTGAACACGTTTAAGAAGATATTTGAAATTATGAAAAGCTTCACTTTTATGAGCAAGAAATAGAGTCCATGTAAATCTAGAATAATCATCAACAATAACAAAAGCATAACGATTTCTACCAAGACTTTCAATGCAAGATGGTCCAAATAAGTCCATGTGAAGTAATTGCAAAGGTCTAGTAGTTGAAACAATATTTTTCGATTTAAAAGATGCTTTTGTTTGCTTCCCTTTTTGACAAGAATCACAAATAGAGTCTTTTTCAAATTTCAAGTTTGGAAGACCAATAACTAAATTTTGTGAAACCAATTTGTTCAAAAGATGCATGTTGATGTGAGCTACTCTACGGTGCTATAACCACGTATCATCTTCTTTGCTCATAAGACAATCTACATATTCAGACGAAGAATTTTTGAGATCAACCATATAGATATTATCCATTCTAAATCCACGAAGAATAATTATAAAATCGCTACGGTGAAAAACTAAGCATTCATTTGAATCAAATAAAACAAGATTTCCCTTGTCACATAATTGACTTATGCTCAAGAGATTATGTTTTAGACCCTTAACTAGCAATATATGCTTAATGGAAGAGGAGTCATCCTTACCAACCGATCCAATGCCGATAATTTTTCCTTTGTTGTTATCACAAAAAATAACGCTTCCTCCTTCCTTGTGTTCTAGTTGAAGGAACTTGGATTCGTCTCCAGTCATGTGCTTGGAGCATCCACTATCAAGGTACCAAAGTACACTTGACCCCTTCAAACACACCTACAAAACAGATTAATGAGTTTTAGGTACCCATGCCATTTTGGGTCCTTGGGGGTTAGGCAAGTCATAGTGATGTGATTGAGTGTTATGTCTATGTCGTGTAAAATAAGCAGGAGTAATATGTCCAATTCGTCTGCAATAATGACAAACAACATTAGGATTATGCATTCGTCTAGGTTGATAGTAATTGGATGGACGAAATTCATTTACTCTATTCTTGACAATATGACTATTGCGCAATTCATGAAAATCATTTCTCCTACTATTTGTTCTAGGATATACAGCATTTCTAGGATAGTTGTTTCTAGGTTGAAAGCCATTTCTAGGTGTTCTACAAGGTTCAAAATTCCTTCTAGTGTTTGGCCTAGAGTATGCATTATTTCTAGAATGATTATTTCTAGGTTGCGATTGTTGAAAGCCATTTCTAGGTTTGTTATATCTAGGATGAGCGTTTGTTTTATTAATCCTAGGTTGAGCCTTAGGTTGTTAGGGGTTGGCTTCAACCTTTTCTTTAGGCTCATTCTCAAAGCCTATGCCATGCTTGGTCGACTTCAAATTAACAAGAACTTCATTCAAATTTTTATGAGAAGAATTAAACTTATCTAGGGTGCCCTTAAGTCTTTCTACCTCATTTTTGAGATGCATGCAAGAAGTACAATTTTTACTAGAGCTCTCGGGTTTGTCGGTGCTTCTCTTGCCGAAAAATTTGTTTTCTTCTTTCAACTTCTCATTTTCCAAAATCAGTTTTTCAAAATCCTTTTCTTTCAAAGAGAGTTGTTTTTCAAAATCTTTTTCTTTTAAAGAAGCATTTTCTTTTATGCTTTTAACAGTTTTGGAAGCTTTAATAAATTCACTATACAACTCATCAAAAGCATTTTGCATTTCCTCAAGAGAATAGAAATTTTTGGAAGAAATTTGACATACCTCTTCTTGATTGTTTTCGTGAGCCATGAGACAAAGATTTGCGGCTTCGTCTTCTTCTTCCTCACTCGACTCGTCACCGGAGTCGCCTCCCCAAGATATGTATGCTCGTTGTTTCTTGAAGGGTTTCTTCTCCTTTTTGGCATTTGGGCAATTTGATTTAATGTGCCCTGTTTCTCCGCACTCATAGCACTTTATTTGATATCCTTGCTTTTTGCCCTTTCGTTCATACTCTTTTCGCATTAACTTTTGAAATCTCTTAATAACGAGTCCGAACTCGTTGTCTCCGTCCTCATCATTTTGAGGTTGGCTTGTGCTTGCCTTGAGAGCGATCTTTTGTTTCCTTTGATCATCAACAAGAGGGTTAAGTATAGTAGATTCATAAGTTTTAAGATTACCTTTTAATTCGTCGATGGTGACATTTGAAACGCCAATAGATTCTTGAATCGCGTCGGCCTTGGATCGCCATGCTAGAGTGAGACTTCGGAGAATTTTTCGGACAAGCTCCTTATCCGTGAAGGTCTTCTTAAGAGCATGTAAATCATTAACGATTTTTGAAAATCGTTCGAACATCTCATCGACCTTTTCGCGTTCCTTCATGTGAAACTATTCATATGCATGGGTTAGGAAATCAATTTTAGCTTCCCTTACCTGGTCCGTACCTTCGTACGTAATTTCCAGCTTGTCCCACATTTGCTTCGCCGTTGTGCAATATGATATTTTCCTGTAATCATCAGCATTTACAGCACAATATAATAAATTAATGGCTTTAGCGTTGTTTTGCACCTTTCAGATATCATCCGCATCGTATTCATCTTCGGACTTTGGAACATCTTTATTTTCAACCTTTTTGGTTGGAATTTGTTCTCCCTTCATTATAACCTTCCAAATATGAAAACTATTTGATTGAACAAATATTCTCATCCTCTCCTTCCAGTACGTATAGTTTGTACCGTCGAATAGTGGTGGTCGGATGGAGCATTGTCCTTCACCTATTCCTGCAAAAGAATCACGGTAGAAGCCATGGATTGTTTCTCTCAAACGGTTAAGTCTTCAGAGAGTTGGGCTCTGATACCAATTGTTAGAAAATACGCTTAACGCTAGGGGGGGGGGGTGGGTGAATAGCGTTATAATAAAAATTAGCGTAAACTTGCGGAATTTAATAAATTGCAGGAAAGAAATAAGTGCGATAAGTAAATAAATAAGAATGAACGCACCGATGTATCCTGGTTCACCACAACCCGTGGCTAGTCCAGTCCCCGAGAGACTCTCTCGAGATTTCCACTAACACTGTTAAGCTTACGGGTGCTCAACAAACCTTTACAAACTGAGGACACAAGCCTCAACAACCTTTGCTCGAAGATACAACACTCCAAGACTTCAACCAAAGGAAACACAAGTTCCTTCTTACAATACAAGGGACTAACACTTCCCTTCAAGTGTATAAAACACTTAGCACTCACTTAAACAAGACTCTCTTAATAGAGTAGATATGAGTAAACAGATACGCTCAAGAACGCAACAACTTTCGTCAAGAATTTTGGCTCTCAAAACTTATGTAATGAATAGAAAGTGACGAACAATAAAGTATGCAAGCTATAGCAATAATATGATCAGTTGTTGTGTTTAGAAGACTGATTTGAAGCTGTATTTATAGTTGCAAAACCATGCATTACCGTTGCCTAATTGCCAATTAAGAATTTCTGATTTTACTTAGTGACAATCGATTGTCAAAATGCCACAATCGATTGTTTGCCAATCGTTCCAAAAATCATTCCTAGATTTTACGCTTAACAATCGATTATCTAAGATCAATAATCGATTACTGGCAATGTTCAAAAAATCATTTCCAGATTTTATCGATTGTCATAAATCTACAATCGATTACTTGGCAATGTTCAAAAAATCATTTCCAGATTTTACTTAAAACAATCGATTGTCAGAAATCTACAATCGATTACTTGGCAACGTTCAAAAAATCTTTTTCAGATTTTATTTAAAACAATCGATTATTAGAAATCTATAATCGATTACCTGACGGGTTTTGAAAATATTTTGGCAACGGTCAATTACACAATCGATTATGCTATGAGAACAATCGATTATATATCAGTCTTTGAAAAATCAATTAGACACTGCCTTAATGCACTCGATTGTCAAAGGTACAGAATCAATTATTTTATGACTTTGAAAATGTCTGATAGACACTGCCTCAACACAATCGATTGTCATAAGTTCACAATCGATTATTTTGTAGCTTTGAAAAACTTTGATGTACACTGCCTCAACACAATCGATTGTCATAAGTTCACAATCGATTATTTTGTAGCTTTGAAAAAAACTTTGATGTACACTGCCTCAACACAATCGATTGTCATGCAGATTTGAAAAATCTGATGCACACTGCCTTAACACAATCGATTGTCATAAGTTCACAATCGATTGTCATGCAGCTGACTTAACATAATCGATTATCATAAGTACATAATCGATTATCTTAGTCCAGATTTTAGAGGCATGTTTAAAAATCATTTTGACTAAAGTAAATATGCATGATTTAAAATCATTTTGCTTTAAATTAAATATGCATGATTTGATAAAAATGTTTTTACGAGAGAAGCCAAGTCTTGAGTCAAGTTATCGGATCAAGATCACAATTAAAGAACGACTCATGTATAACTGTATATCTTTGCTTGATCTTGGTCTTGTGCTTGAATCTCGTTATATATCAATTGCGCGCTTGTGCTTGGACCTCGTCATATGTCCATTGCGCATAGTTTGTCATTCATCAATACCTACAAATATGAACACACGTTTTAGTATAGTGCCTTGAGAACGTGTTTCAACAATTCTAGCTTTCAATCAAGAGCCAATGGAATCTTTTCACGAGATATGGGAAAGATATAGAACAACGGTGAAAGAGTGCCCCAATAATGACATGATCGAGGCGATGATACAAAAAACTTTTTATCAGGGCATTAACACCATAAATCAATGATTGTGAACCAATTGGCCAGAGGGAACTTTATGAAACTTTCATACCAAGAGTCATGTGATTTACTTGATGAAATGGCAGACACCTCTTCGGCATGGCAAAGCCGAGCAAATGTGTCCAATGTGACCACACGATCATCCATTTTCACAAGGAATTGCACGATCATGGCCAAGCTATTGCAGAGCTTACAACAAATATGAATCAATTAGCGAAGCAGCAATTGCAACAAATCCAAAACCCGCGACAAATCAATGCAATGGAAGCTTTTTCTATGTTGAAAAGGAGGCAACAAGGGCAACAACAACTTCAAGGTAATTGTGAAAAATTTGACAACAATGATGATGGTGGTGGTTATTCGAATGAGTGCTAATATGATTAAAGCGAAGAAGTTCAATATGTCAATAACTACCAAGTGAATAGAGGAAATCAAGGGAATCAACAATGGCATCCCCAAGGAAATTGGGGCAATCAACAAGGCGGTGGCAATTGGAATAATAACAACCAACAGCAAGGTGGTGGAAATTGGAACAACAATCAAAACAAAAATTAGGGTAACCAAGGTAACAATCAAGGTAACTGGAATGAGAATAATAATAATAATTGGAGCAACAACAAAAATAAAAGAGGGTGGAATAATAATGGGAGCCAAGGCAACCGGGGGCAAGGCTTTCAAAGGCCCCCATATACCATCAACCGAACAATCCAGCTCCCTTTCCTTCTCAAGGTCTGAGTTCTTCCGGTAGTGATATGGGGAGAGTTGAGAACATGTTCGAGCAAATGATGAAAAAGAACCATGATTCTGAGGCACAATTGTCTTCTCATAAGACTTCTATCCGGAACTTGGAGGTGCAACTAGAGCAAATTTCTCAAGCTTTGAATACTCGTCCCAAGGGTGATCTACCAAGTGATATGGTAGTAAACCCAAAGGGTGGGAATAACAACCATGTGATGGCAGTTATAACTAGGAGTGAAAGAGGCGGTGATGTGCATGATGCGAGAGAAAAAAGAATTGTAGAGGATGATGTTGGGTTGCATGATGATAATGTGCCTTTGAATGTTGGTGTTGTGGTTGAACAAAATATGAACAATGATATACTGATTGATATTGATGATGAGATCGAGGTGAAAAAACAAAATGTCGTGAACCAATCTAGGGAATATGTGACTGTTATGCCCGAGCTGGTGGTGCCAAAATCCAAGGAACCTTTGCTTTGGCCACCTCCGCCGTATCCTTAATGGTGAGCAACACACAAGAGTGACCACCAATTTAAAAAGTTCATAGACATGTTGAAGAGTCTTACAATCAATGTGCCTTTGGTAGAGGCACTTGAGCAAATGCCGGGGTATGCCAAGTTTATGAAGGAGTTGGTGATGAATAAGAGATCGATGGAGTGTGAAACAACACCAACGACGCATCAAGTGAGTTCTATCATTCATTCTATAGCCCTAAAGCTTGAGGATCCCAGAGCTTTTACTATCCCGTGTACTATCGAAATCGCGGATTTTGCTAAGGCCCTTTGTGACTAAGGGGCTAGCATTAATTTGATGCCTTACTCGATCTTCAAGACTTTGGGAACTGGGAAACCTTGACCTACCTCAATAAGACTTCAACGTCGGACCAATCAATGAAGCGATCCTTGGGCATAATTGATGATGTTCTTATCCAGGTTGATAAATTCATATTGTCGACCAGCTTTGTCATAATAGATTGTGAGGTGGATTTTGAAGTGCTGATTAATCTTGGGAGACCTTTCCTAGCTACGGGAAAGGCATTGATTGATGTTGAAGCGGGTGAGTTGACATTCCGAGTGGGAGATGAGAAGGTGGTATACCATGTTTGCAAATCAATGAGACAACCCAATAGCACGGAGTTGTTTTCATTTATGGACATTGTCGCAACTGTGATAGCGGATGTCACAAGTTCTATGATTAACGTTGAAGATCCCCTTGTGGCCGCACCTCTAGATCGTGATGCAAGTAGAGTGATGTGCATAGATGCTTTACATGTCATGGAATCATATGAGCCAAGTAAATTTTCAGTGGACCTTGATCATCGAGAACCTCCACTAAAAAATCCAACAATTGAGGTGCCTCCGGTGTTTGAATTGTAACAAGTTGCGCCAAACCTCTTCCTCACAATCTTTGAGCCCGATATTATCTTGAAGGATGATGAAACACCTCTCTTGAGCTTCAAGGGGGACTACCTGCAGTAGAGCATGAAATGATGCCTAATCTTCATAATGTGTGGCTTCCTACGAGGCCAAACACATGTTGGCGGTTTTGCATGAACCATGGTAAATTAAACAAAGTGCCCCATAGTGACAATTATCCCTTACCATTCATTGATCGGATGGTTAACAAACTTGCTGGGCGTGATTTTTATTTCTTCTTGGAGAATTTGATGAGGGCCACATGGTGGCGCTTCTTGATTTGAAGTGATATAATGGTAATATGCATCGTGCCGCGACGTTAAATCATGCACTTCTTGGGAGGCAACCCATGTTTTTTCTTTCTATTTGATTTTTTTGTAGTTTAGGATTTTTGAGATAATTGGTTGTGAGATATTGCAGGAATTGTGTTGATGCAGTGCAAAATAATTTGGAAAAAAATTGCACAGTCTCTGAAGTTTGCCAGTGCGGACACGGTACACATTGTGTGGTCCCCACTGACATGAGTTAAAAATAATGCTCTCTGAAGTTTCCCACCAAGACCGCGGTCCAGTTAGTGCGATCCGCGATGGACCTCCGCGGCCGCGGTACATTTCCACGTGGTCCGCGGAGGTTTCCTACTGAAGCTTCAACGGATAAAACCCAGTACGGTCTGCAGACGCTTCTGTGTGGCCGCGCTAGTAGGTAAGTATGGGGCCCACATCAATATCTATAAATAGATCCCAAGGGATTCAGGTTACACTTTTCTAACTTTGAATCCCCAAAGCCCTAAAACTACTGTTCACCCTCTTTCTGAGACCATAACTCTTGCTTGCTTGGACTGATTGCATACAATCTTCACAAAACCTGGTAACATTTCATGCATTTGTGATTGATTAATTTCTTGTTTTCATTTTACTCGCTTGCCCTGTAGTTTGTAACTTCTCTTTTTTCCCATCTGATCATGCCCTGTTTTGCATCTGATCGTGCAATTTGTTTTTCCGCTTTCTGCAATTCAACTTATATGCATGTCACTGCATGTTCTGAAACTAACAATGTTAGACATGTTTATTTGCAGACAATGATAAAACAACGAGGTAGAGATTCCAAACAACCTGGGCGATTGATTCCTCTTGTGGAGGAAAAGGAAAATGAGTTAAACTCACTCCCCAACCTAGACTGAAAAGAAGCAAACAAGTTGATACAATTGATGAACAATCGGGGAGTGAGTTTGTGTCTTCTCAAGACCTATCCTCCGACTCAATGCCAGCTCCCTCAAATCATGTTTCACCTACTGCCCAAGCTCCACAACGTATATATTTTGAGTCATTTCATGGCTCAGTAGCCGATAGTGGTGAGTACTCCACCTTCCCCATAGCTTCAGTATCTAGGAAGAGTGCAAGTGGGGGTGCTGAGGGTGGAAACAACATCGATGAGGAGGTGCCCGAGAGTGGTGTACCTCAGGTTGGAGGGGTTGAACGAATAAGAAAACCTGCAGCTTGGGAAAATCGATTTATCACCCAAGTTGCTTTCCACAAGTTTAGGGAATGGTGGACAATATGAAAATTGATTCCGGAGGGGAGCTTTACAACAAGTGACATGTTTCCCCTTCACCCAGCTATACATAGTTAGTTTCACACTAGAGTGGGTTGGGAGAATTCCCGAGATGAGTGTGTAAATGCCAATAAGCACATAGTTAAGGAGTTCTACTGTAATGTGGCCCACGTCAAAAAGGGATCAATAGTGACCAAAGTGTGAAACAAGAATGTGGTGTTCTCCGGGAAAGCTTTCAATGATTACTTGGGATTTGATGATGAATATGAGACCCAGTACAATGAGAAGTTGGCAATAGGCGAAGAGGTTTGCCCGTTGGTAGCTGGATACTTGGCTTACCCAGGTACTATTCCGGAGTAATTAGAAGCGGGGATGAAGATTTTTCGGAGGACTTTAAACTTTCAAGCTAGGGGGTGGTTAACCTTTGTATGCAACCAACTTGACCCTACTTCCCATTATCAATATCCCACTTCCCCGTGTTGTTCTAATATCCTCTATCATGGCGGGCTTCCCTATCAATGTGGTGGAATGCGATGCACCGGGTTATTACTTCAATGGTGGCTCAGAGTGACCCTTTTCCTAACACCCTCACCATGTACTTCCGAGATCTCAAAGTGAAGAAGAAGTCATTTGATGTGAAGTAAGGGCCCCATTCTCACGGTATATATTACAGGGGTCCGACAATCCAAAGGATAATAAGTACAAGCCACCTGCTTCTTCCCCAACTGGCTAGTCTAAGGAGCCAATTACGGTAGACCCTTCTACCAAGCCTTCCACCATGCCTGCTGCCACTATAGCCACTGACTTGCCTCCAGGACCTTCCTCTATTGCTGGTCTCAGTACTTTAGCTGGCTCGGGGGTTCCATCTTCTCGGACTCATCCTTTCACTGCTCATCAGTTGAGCCATACACTAGCCAGTGTGAATAACTGGATGTCAGCTGCGATATCCAAGTTGTTTACACTATCTTCCACCATTGAGGTCCATTCAGCACCACGGGTAGCTCTTATTCCTTAGTCCACTGAGGACACACTGAAGAAGCTCCTGAAAAACTAGGATAAGATGATGAAGACACAGGATGCCTTGTCTAAGGTAGTGAATTCACAACGTAAGGCTTTGAAGGAGCTTTTCCGGGAGCACAAAAAGATGAGGAAATCACGGGGTTCCAAGGAGTCTGTGAAGAATCTAAGGACAAGTATGGACAAGCTATTGGTAGATCAGATGCCTCTAGACTTGTTATTCGGGGATCCAGCCCCACTAGCAGCACCAGTAACAGAGCCATAGCAGGAGCATACACCCAGGCTTCCAAGGAAGAAGAGGAAGCTCCCTAGTACAGTTGATGCGGTTATTTAGTTGGCAGACCCACAAGAGGTCTCCTCCAGTTTGCCACATAATGCACCTGACATCCAGCCGGTCCAGGAACAGGACCCAGTCCCAGCAGCTGAGTAGTAGGAGATCGGGAACCAGTCTAATGTTCCCGCACATATAGAGGACATGGGGACCACTGATGATCCTATGCAGACAGATCAGTCTTAGGGAGCTCCTATATCCTTTATTCTTGAGTTTTTTATGCTTATCTGTTTAGTTGGCATTTGGGGCAATGCCAGCTTTTATTCGTGGGGGTGCGCTCTACTTTTATCTGGATGACTGTATATATAGATTCTTAGTTTATGATTTTGTTGATTTTTTATTTGGTCTATATATAACTTTACATTTTGTTAAATTAATCATACTTTTTATTCTCTTTTTGGTATGTATATATAGTTACATTTTTGTAAATATTCATCATCCCCCGTTGTATATTCAACTCCCCTATTGTACATATTCATTCTATTTTATATTTTCGTATAAATTTTTTGTTTTCCTGCGTTTTTGGCGCTTCCAATAAGCCCTTGGTTTTATTAATGCCACGGTTCTTTCCAAGGGGGGAGTATTGCATGAACCGGGTAGCTCTTCCCGATGATGGATGGCGTGACAACCTTCTTAAGGGTTTGAGTCCGTTTTTTATTTTTCTTTTGTTTTTAGCATTTTATAGTTAAGGGTACCTCAAGCAAAGCTTCATTTGGTCCTAACACATTTGCCTTTGATCCCATGGTCAAAGACAAGTGGTTGTGTTTAAGATGGTGAAAGTAGTAGCCTTGAGACTCTTGTGTTGACCAAACAAACATCATATGGTCTTCCGGGACTATTGTGTGCTCAATCGTGTCTAAGGTTGTTGTGGGCCCCCGAATCTATGTCTTTTGTGATCCTTGAGTGTGTGTGTGCTGAGAAATCGAATCTTGAGTCCAAGTCCCAAGCTAATGGTCTAGAAATTGCCCCGAATGTTTGTTGAGGAGAAATTTGAGTGAATTACGACTTGAGAACTGATTATAGGTTCTCATTGACCCAAATTACAAGTTGAACAATTCCATAGCCTAACAGTGAGATAATCCCTAGTTCACCCTTTTGAGCCTTAAACCTTTTTCTTTCAAGAACCAATGCTACAAGCCTATACCCGTTCTAAATAATACCCTTTCTTGGCACCCAAATCTTCCAGTGAGTAAAAGGAAAATGTCTTAGTTTGAGGGGAGAGACAAGAAGGAAAATAAAGTGGTAAAAATGTACAAAAGCAAAAGAAATGAAAGGTAATGAAAATGAAGGAAAAGAAAAAGACAAAAAAGAAAGTCCACAAAATAAAAAGGGATCCAGGGAAAACAAACGTGAAAAAGGTATGGAAAAAGTAGAAAAAGGAGAAATATTTTGAATTGCGTCAGAAAGAGTGACAATGTGTCTCTATAGCCCCTTGAAAAGAAGTGAAACACTCAAAAGAGTCAAGAGAATTATGCCAAAATGAATCAAAAGAAGTACTTAATGGAAGATTGAGCCCACTTGAATGAAAACATGTCCTACCGTTACCCAAAAAGCCTTCACAATGACTCCACAAAATCCATATACGATCTTGAGTTGGATGAAGCTCGCATTGGTGGATACTTACTATGGGTCAAGCATATGGTACTTAGAGCCAGACTTGTGACCTTTCCTTGAGAGAGATGAGTGAAATTCCATTGTGTGTCAATACCCTAAAAGGTGAGGTTCGCTTAGGGAGAGTTGAGGATGTGTGAGTTTGGGTTCCACAATGATCAAAGTAATTAATGAAAGTTCCTCGATGTAATGAGTCAACTCTTGATGCTCACGTGTCACACTTGATCCATGGCTTTTCAAAGTTTAAATGTGTTGATGATGCATTCGTATTGGGGGAAATTTTTAGTCCCAATTGATGCTTGTTGAGGATGCTTTACGATAGGTGGAATTACTTGGATTTTTCTTTAAGGGGTGGATCTTATTTTTATTTCTTAAGAACAAGAAAAATGTTTAAGTTTGGGGAGTTGATAAGTTAGGATTTTAACGTGATTTATGCCCCTACTTGCCTATGCTTTGGATCTAAATTGCTAGAAAATAGTCCCAAAATGCTCACAAGTTATGCTTGATTATAAGTTTGATCGACAAAGTGATGAAATATCAAAGATCGTCTCAAAAGGAGTAAAACCTGCTCAAGTGTCAAAGATTATACGAATTGAGGAAAATAAGGCCTAGTGCGGACCGCGCAAAAGTGACCGCGACCACACTAGGAGATTCAGAAACATGGCCAATTGGAGCTTAAGGCTATGTAGCCTCGGTGCTCATTATGTGATCCGTGGAGTAGAGGTTTAGATAGGTGCACACTACCCAGGATTCCAACCATGCGGTCTGCGGTCGTCATTGCACTGACCGCGCCAGATTCCCTCGCGGCCGCGATACACTTCCACGCGGTCTGCATTCCTCAAGATCAGAGAGCTGAAAGTGGAAGTTGAAATGCCAGTGGGGCTGCTATCCATTTTGTGCGGCCGGCACTAACCCCACAGGGGTATTTTTGTCTAGTTTTTCTAGCCTAGTATAGATAGAATATTTTACTATTTTTAGGTTATCTTTTGTACATCAGACACGAGCTGCGCTTCTGGGAACAAATTTGTAGCAATTTTTGGCAGTCTGACTTTAATTTCATGATAGTTCTTGTAGTTTCTTTTTAGTAATTAATTAATATGCTTAGTTCTTCATCTATTTTTTTAATTTTGTATCTAGCATGAGTAGCTAAGCCCATTAACTAGGGTTGTAGCTCAACCCTAGTGTGGGTTATTGATGGGTGTTGCCATCTAAGGTTAGATTGACTATGGGTATTTGCTATTTGGTTTGATTTTATGTTTAAATTGAGAACTGGTGGTTGCAAACACTCATTCAAGCTTTGTAGGTTTAACTCTTCTTGAGAAAGAGAGTCTATGACCATAAAATTGACCCAACATGGAATTGAGATGGACTCATGAGAAATGATAGTCTTAATTAACGGGTTAAATCTCGAGAGAGTAATCACCCTACTTGAACCCTAGTTGCCCGGCCTAATTTGCCTTCCCATTTGATCCCAAGAAAGTCAATTGGGCAAAATTACTCTCTCTACCGAGAGGTGTGAGAGTGGGTAAAATTGTGCAACAGTTATAGCATAAGTCCCAAATATGTCAATCGAATCCTAGTAACATCCACCCATCCATTAGCCACTTAGGTGATGTCACGACCCTAGTGCCCTTCAAACGCATATCTAGACTAGACAGAAAATCTAATTCCACTACTAGCTCTTTGAGGAAATCGATCCCGGCCTCTATTCGGGTAAAAGCTATTGCGACCCGCTCTTCCTACCATAGTGTAGTGTCGAGTTGGCAGCGATCATCGCCCAAAGACAACCTTAATGGTCCAAAGGGAGTTTGTATCATGTTTAAATTTTTGCAATAACCTATATATATTCACGTGCATCATGTTTTAAGTTTTGCAGGTAACTAGGAAAGTAATCGTTCTAAAACAGGAGCAATTCTTGCTCCGATTTTTATTCTCAACATTTGCTTCCCTAACTATCTCAAACATAACCGACGACCAGTAATTGGTTACCTTTTGTTCTATAACTGTTCAAATATATGCCTTATGATATACTCGTAACGTTCAAATTCGCGTTCATGAATCGACCTAAATTTATCGGACCTACGACACTATCCTAGCCAAATGAACTTTTTTGAAACATACGACCACTCTTATAACAACTCCATCGATTTCATTCGCCGTTGGATCCAGAACTACACACGACCTAT
The DNA here is from genome assembly GCA_034376525.1 of Nicotiana benthamiana. Lineage (NCBI taxonomy): Eukaryota > Viridiplantae > Streptophyta > Magnoliopsida > Solanales > Solanaceae > Nicotiana > Nicotiana benthamiana. The sequence goes on from CM067325.1 coordinate 109,254,133, forward strand.
TTCTTGTAAAACCAGAGATATGTAGGCAACATAAGATCCAGGGTTCCACCCCCACTTTTTTTAATATATCACTCCTTATTCAATTCAGACAAATTGGTCCTTATTTTCTTTACCCGACAACATTTTTATTATTCTCCGGTATAGTGGGGCAACCGTAAAACCAATTTTGCCCTCATATTTTTTCAAATAGTATATATTCTGTCAAAATATCATGTTTGCATCATTACTTAGTTTACAAGAGTCATACAAGTATTTTCTATAAGTTTTTATAATTCTTATTTCTTTAAAATTGATTTCCTTGCATTTAAATTACTTGATTATTTATTAATTGTCCTTTCAAATTATTTTGGGATGACTTAGTCATCTAAACTTATTATTTGTATCCAGATATAGGTTTCGTAATATTTTTACCTCATTTTATATAGTTATATTTATATTTTTAGGCTATTTGCATAATATTATAATAACAAACTATGTGATATGCATAACTATAATTTTTCACATTATTTGTGCCAAATAGAATTTTTATATTTTTATAATGCTAAGTTATTATTCTCAATCACTTTTTTGCGCAAGTAATATTTTGTTATCTATTAAATAGTTTTATAAATTATTTTATTTACAATATTTGTGTATTTAATTTATAGCCAAGTTCAAAGCTAATTTAGGACCAAAAACAGGCCCAAGACGTTTGGTCCATTTCATTTCACCCTTCAGCAATCTTACCAAATAATCCCTTTGAAAATCCGATAGCGACCTGTTATATTTAACCCACATGTTTCCTATTCGATCTTGGCCGTTGATCTTAAATGATCAATGGCCCATAATAACCAACCGCTTCTCCTTATAGCCCCTCACCCGAAACCTAGAGACTACTTTTGTTAGCTAGCTGCCTTTATACTCTTTCGAACCTTCTCCCCTCTTCTGCAAACCCTAGCGTTAGTTGCCTGATTTCTCTTCGACCCGACCTAAAAATGAAATCCACCTATGATTTACTTACCTTATTAATATTTTCCCGTTATTGGTCGTCCATTGATGGTATCACATATGTACTTGCTTAACTTTGTCAAGTACCACTTCCAGGACCCGACTGGAATGACTTGAATCTTTGGATTTTAGGCAATATTCCGTCTATATACGCTCAATAAGGAGTGATTTTTACCTTTGATTCGATTTTCAAGTGATTGGACCCAACTAGGGTTTGAGATTCTTCATCTCCTCTACTGATTCTGACTTGCATATGATATTTTCTTTCTTTATTTGTACTTAATTAATTTTTTTCCATATTGTCCGTTCAATTCCTACTACTATATAAATCCCTCTTCCCGTTCCCATTAGAAGGGCTAACACTTATTGACCGTAATCACTGTTATACTCTCACTCTTATTCATTGTACTACTATGAAATTTGAGATCTTGGCTGGCTGGAAGCCAAGACCACCAGAATTCAATTGTCGCTCCTTTCTCAATATGAGTATTGCCGGGGGTTTATTCGAGACCCTTAAGAACTCTAACGCACTGAGATTCTGGGAATCTTGATGTTTATTAAGTTGATTTGCTTTTGGAACTTAATTTACTTGTTCATTTAATTTGCACTTGGTGAATACCTTGACTCTTGCAATTCTATTCTTAGGTGTGGTATTATGCTTGTTGGACTTTTCTAAATCTATGTGATTATAATATGCTATTACCTTTGTTTGCAATCCTATCTATCTCGAATTTAGCCCATAGTCCTATATTCTTTAACACCTAAACTTGCCTCAATCCTGCACTTGAATATTTGTCCACTATGTATATTTGACTATATTGAACCTACTCTGTCAACTATGTTTATGCACACATAAGTTTCATATGTGTGTTTCTTGCCCATATTCATGCACTGTTCATTATTATGTTAAGACTCTTGCAATACTTATTCATGCCCAGAATTTGCTCGACTGTATTTCTCCATGCTAAGCCATTCGGGAACAACTTGCTACTTGATCATGTATGTATTTTGAACTCTTCCGACAAGCATGATACATTACCATTTGTAAACCCCAATCCGCATTACAATTGTTTGCCTTACTGCCATCTTGTTCTGTAGACTCATGCTTGCTAATGCTAGGATTGCTAACGTTTAATGCCTAGGGAATCTTTGATGTGCATAACTAAACTTGTTATATGTGATAAATTTGTATTAACTACTTGTGGTGTTGCATTTGTGGTATTGTTGACCCTAAGCTCCTATATTAGGTTTCCTTAGTAGCACTTCTACTTTTCCTGAATTAGTCTACAACTCTTAGTTATACCCTGCCTTGAATCCTTATGTTCTCCTTGGGAGGACTATTGTGGTATCTACCCAAAAGGGGAGTCTCTCGAGCATGTCATTATCATATGTTATTCTTTCTTAGAACTAATCCATATCCTTAACTCTCATGCTCAGTTTCTTGCTTTGTGGATTCATGTTTTCCTATAACTATTCTGGTGCATCGTGAGAACTTCATGATTTGAAATTGGTTGGTAGTGTGAAAGCCTCACATATGTGCTCATTGTAAGGTCTTTGTACATGTGTGTCCTCTTACCTGTTAAATGTCACCCCTATAGTGACACTTAGAAAACCTTTCTACTGATGATTGTAATAATGGAAATCCACGTGTCTTCACCTGAACTCTGAGCTATTTGAATGACATATTTTATGTCCCCATGTTTCCGTTATTCGTTAATGGATAAGCAAAATAATTATTTTCATATTTGGAGACTGGCTTATTGGGCCGCAGGTATTATTAGATCTGATAATTGGTCAGACAAGTTTTCAAGCCTAGATACTGGGCCTGTAAGATATGCAAGAGTAGGGTTGGTGAAGGCCTAGAAGGGCACTGATGGGTTACTTTGTAATTGTGGTGGACCTATAATTGTTGTATTTGGGCATGTTAACCCTATTAAGTTTGTATTTGTTTTATTGTTCAATTGGGCCTGTAATAATTTATAAACAAACAATCCGGGTATTAATGAATAGGCTGTTGGGCATTCCAATACTTTCATGAATGGGTAGAAAATATACTTATAGGGTCTATGTAAATTTGTTATTTTGTTCAACATGCCATATGTGCTATTTAGTTTCATGTGTTGAACACTAATAGAAAGCATGTCTATCGGAACCACACACACATTTTACTTTATTTGTCAAATATGCTACACTTGTTTCCATGTGTACTATTCGACACTTTCATATAACATGCATATAGGATATAACAATGCAATACCTTTTCTCATCCAGATACCATGACCATAGGGTATTAACTAATTAATCAACTATTGTTTTGTACTGTGTCACTTAGATATCATGCTTATAGGGATAAAGTATTATAAAATCGAGTGCATTTGTCAATTTGTTAGAAATCCTGCCCATAGGATGTTAACTGACTTTGCTAATTATATGTTCTCAAGTGACTTCAGCCTAATTATGTGACTGTTAGAGATCATGCCTATAAGGACTCTCACATGCCTAGGATGCATGTCTATAAAACCAGCATTAGTAATTCAGAATTATGAGATTGCTTTTGTTACCTTATCATGCAAACAATTAGAAATTATGCCTATAGGACTTATAGCTGTCTAATCTGCCCGTATGTTAGTCTATAAACTGCAGCATTACCTGTTAATACTGGAATCATATAAAGATCATGTCTATAGGACTCAAGGACCATAAGTCTTAATTTTGAAATGTTCTACTGTATAATACTAGAAATCATTTTGCGTGCTTCCTTGTTTATGTGTAGAGGTTTTTTGGGCCTTTTATTGCAATTATATGCAGTCCTATCTGTTTTGATTGTTGTCTAGTTTTATCATTTCGAGCACCTGAGTTGAGTTTAGAACTACCAAAATAGTAGGTCCAAAGCCTCCTGGATGATAGGCATGAGACAGCTAGTGCATGTATAGGGTACGACTTAGAAATGTATTAGAATGCCTTTGAGTAAAATACTTCAACATAGTAATCGGGTAGCAGGAGATGATAGACTGTGCCGAATAAATAATATGAGCAACCCCTACCTAAAGGAATTTGCGAAGTATTATTTATATTACACGTGGTGATCCTTTAGGATAAAAAACTTAGGACCCCCCTTTTATTTGTGTGCATACTTAACATAGATCAAAGTGGTTTGTACCTACATAGTTATTAAGACTTGCATCGACTCTCATATGTTTTAATAAGACTCTTCGACTTCTAGATTTCCCTTTATTTATTTGATCATCTAGCCTAATTACATATCCATATAGTTTTAAGTTTAGTCGGGACCCATAGATATGGACCTCGAAGAGTGCCTAACACATTCTCTCCGAGGCAATAGGGTGCGACAAATGCCACCTACTTTGATTTGCATATGCATCTTGTAGATTATTCATGTCCTTTTTATACGTGTATTTATGTGCATATTGTTAAGCTCTTAGGGGTTGTTTGGTACGGTGCATAAGAGTAATACTAAATATAGTATATTAGTAATGCTGATGTTAGTTATGCTTGCATTAGTTATAGTGACATTAGAGATGCTGACATATTTTTTATCCATTGTTTGGTTTGATATTCAATCGCGGAAGCTATACACCTTGTTTGGCGGTTGGTGGAACTGTACAGAGAGAGAAAGAAAGATCTGCACAAGGTGTCTATCGACATAGAGAAAGCATATGTTAAGGTTGCTAGAGAAGTTCTTTGGAGATTCTTGGAGGCAAAAGGTATGCTGGTCCCTTACATTATGGTGATTAAGGACATGTATGATGGGACAAAGACTCGAGTTAGGACAATAGGAGGTGATTCTGATAATTTTTCGGTGGAAATGAGATTACACCAAGTTTTTGCCCTTAGTCCGTCTTTGTTCTCCCTCGTACTAGACACGTTAACACACCATATTCAAAGGGAGGTGCCATGGTTCATGCTATTCGGCGATGGTATAGTTCTAATTGATGAGTCGCGAGCCAGTGTTAATGATAGGCTAGAGGTTTGGAGATAGGCTCTTGAGTCTAAGGGTTTCAAGTTGAGCAGGACGAAGACAGAAAACTTGGAGTGTAAGTTCAGCTTTGAGTCGGGGGAAGCAGACGTGGATGTGAGGCTTGAATCACAAATCATCTTAAGTAAAGGCATCGTTAAGTACCTTGGGTCGGTTATTCGGGGGATGGGGGAGGGAGATTGATGAGGATGTTACACATCGTATTGATGTAGGATGGATGAAGTGGAGGTTATCATCTGGAGTCTTGTGTGATAAAAGAGTGCCACCGTTAGTCAAAGGTAAGTTCTATAAAGCGGTTGTTAAATCGGCCATGATGTATAAAGCTGAGTGTTGGCCTGCAAAGAACTCACATCCACAAGATGAAAGTAGCGGAAATAAAGATGCTGAGGTGGATGTGCGGGCACAATAGAATGGATAAGATTAGGAATGATAATATTTGAGAGAAGGTGCATGTAGCTCCCATTGATGATAAGATTCGGGAAGCGAGACTAAGATGGTCCGGGCATGTTCAGAGGAGAAGCCCAGATACACCGGTAAGGAGATGTCAGTAGTTGGTTGTGGAGGGGATGAGAAGAGGTATAGGACGAGCCAAGAAGTATTGGCGAGAGATCATCAGGCAGGATATGGTGAGGCTTCAGATTTCTGAGGGCATGACACTATATAGGAAGATGTGGAGATCGAGTATTAGGGTTGTAGGTTAGGAAATAGTTTGAGTCTTTCCTTACTTTATACCATTGCGAGACTAGTCTATTAGGGTTTTTGTCTATGATAGTTAGTGGCAATGTGTCATGATACCAACCCCGGCCGTGATGGCGCCCAACACACCGCTAGGAAAGCCCGACCATTCAATAACCTTAGCCCGTTTCTTATACAATTTATAATTAGTTAACACAGGAAATTTACTAAGTCAACAAATTAGAAGTCTGAAATAAAAGATAAAACATGTGAATTCTCAAGTAAAATCCTACTACACAACCAAAGAATCCGGTGTCACGAGTCTGAGCCTCTAATACAGATTTATCAACCTAATACATATTCGTCTAGGGAATACAAAAAAAAAGACAAGGATAGAAGGGAGAGATCAAGGTTGAAAACTCCATACAGCTACCTCGGCGCTCCCGGATACCGCGCTGGTCAGCTGAAATAATCCTCACTCAGCCTCAGATGCACATGGATCTGTACGTAAGGTGCAGGGAGAAATGTGAGTACTCCAACCCAGTGAGTAATAAACATAAATAAAGGATGAGAATAAGAAACCTTGGAAAGACACATTGTAATCTATAATACAACAGTTTAAACTAAATGTTATGAAATCGGTAAACCAACGAAATCAAAATATAGAAATGCTACAACAGATAAATAGATAAATGACAAATGAAAAAGGAAAATGCAACACATAGAACGGTACTCTTTAGTACCCGTTGCGGCGTGCACCCAGATCCATTTATTTATCGTCGACAACGCTCACTAGGGGTGTGCAGACTCCGGGAGGGACCCCTTACGACCCAAGCGCAATAGCAAGCCATCTCGTGGTATCAACTAGGCCCTCGGCCTCAATATCAATATAATACTACTACGACGCGCAACCCTATCCCATACTCAGTCCAGAAATCATATAAGCCCATTGGGCAGTAACAGAATAGTAGATTTCAGCCCAAAAAATCATTAGAAATATCATTTGAGTTTCAAATCGTAGTAAAAATGATTGAGTTTGTAAACCAATACTAAACAATAGGACTGAGTTCAAGTAATATGTAATAATAGTGAGGAAACATTGATAACAATCCCGGAAGAGTTCACATTGTTGGCACGAAGCCCAAATAGGACAATTAACCCAAATCATGATGATATCAAATAAATCAGATATGCGGTAAAATCATCACTCGGGACGGACCAAGTAACAATCCCCAATAATAAACGACCCCACACCCATCATCGAGCGCATGTCTCACCTCAATATAGCACTACAATATGCAAATTCGGGGTTTCAAACCCTCAGGACATCATTTACATTCATTACTCACCTCAAACCGTCCAAAACTCTAGCTCTCTATGCCCTTGCCTCTCAAATCAGCCTCCTTGCGTGTCGAATCTGACCAAACCACAATGAATGCGTCACAATATGCTAAGGGAACAAAACGCAATCGAAAATAATCAAAAAATATCAAAAATCCCTAAATTAGCAAAACCCGAGCCCAGGTTCACTTCTCGAAACTTAGAAATTTTTACATCAACAGGTTCCTTATCTCGCCATGAGTCCATACATATCAAGACTCCCAAACCGAGCTCAAATGACCCATCAAATCCCAATTTGAAATATCAAAAACTCAAGCCCTGGTTCTTCCCCTTTTAGCTAAGATTCCATGAATTTCTAGGTTAATTCCACAATTAAATCATGTTTTTAGCTCATAGGACTCACCTCCAATCAATCACGGTCGAAGCCCTCTTCAATTTCTCCCAAATAGCTCTCAAGATGCTAAAAATGGTGGAAAATAAGACTTAGCTCGTGGAGGAAATATTATTAAAAACCCTTCTACCTAGCACCATTTTCCTCTATGCGATCGCGGCCTAAAGCTCACGATCGCGATGAACAATTTCTCCAGGACTCAAATATGGTTTATACGAACATGACCCTCTTGATGTGAACGCGATGCTTTAAGTCTCAGAGCTTCGCGAACGCGATCCCAATGAAACGAACGAGAAGGACAAAACTACTGAACCTCCAATTTCTTATACGCGTACGCAAACTACCTTATGCGAACGCGATGCACCAGCTACTCATCCTCCGTGAACGCGAGCCCTCGGATGGGATCGTGAAGGCCAATCCCAGGCCAATCCAAATTCCTTCTATACGATCGTGTGGCATCTCCCGCGATCGCGAAGCATTAAAGACCTGCAACTGCTGAGATGAAATTATTCAAATCCAAAACGCCAAACTTGGTCGAATTGACCATCCAAATCCCCCTCGAGGCCCCTGGGACCTCAATAAAAAATGCCAACCCATCCTAAAACATCACCCAAACTCGTTCCAATAATCAAAACGCATCAAACAACCCTAAAATCATCAATTCTCATCGAATCCCAGCCTAAGTTCTTATGAAACTTCCGAAAAACTCATTCGATAAAACACCCAACCAATTACCTCTGAATAACCTGAAATTTTACACACACATCCCAAATGACCTAACAAAGCTAATGCAACTTTCGGAATTCCGTTCCAATCCTCGGAACAAAATCTCACCTATCAACTAGAGTCGCCAAAATACTAACTTTGCCAATTCAAGTCTATTCCTACACCGGACCTCAAAATCACTTCCGATCACACTCCTAAGCCACAAATCATCCCCCAAAGCTAACCAAACCATTAGAAATCACATCCCAGTCCTCTAACTCATAACTCAACATCCGGCTAACATTTCTAAATCAAACCTTCCTTAAAGAGACTAAGTGTCTCATTTCATACCAAAACCAATCCAAATCAACTCTATCACACCAAACACCGATAATGAAGAATAAAGAAGCAAAAAATGGAGGAAACGGAGCGCTAACTCATGCGACGACGGGCCGGGTTGTCACATCCTCCCCAACTTAAACAGATGCTCGTCCTCGAGCGAGTCAAGAAACATAGCAGAAGCCTCAAACAGGTGAAGATATCTGCTTCGCATCTCTCACTCGGTCTCCCAGGTAGCCTCCTCTACGGGCCAACCTCTCCACTGCACCTTCACTGAAGCTATATCTTTTGATCTCAACTTTCGAACCTGAAGACCCAAAATAGCCACTGGCTCCACATCATAGGTCAAATAATCATTCAACTGAACCATGCTGAAGTCCAAAACATGATACGGGTCTCCAACATACTTCTGATGCATAGAAACATGAAATATCGGATGCATGCTCGACAAGATAGGTGGCAACGCAAGCATATAAGCCAAATCCCCAATCCTCCTAAGTACCTCAAAAGGCCAAATGAACTGTGGACTCAACTTCCCTTTCTTCCCAAACCTCATAACACCCTTTATGGGTGAAACCTTTAGCAAGAGATTCTCACCAACCATATAGGACACATCCCAGACCTTCAGTCCGCATAACCCTTCTAACGCAACTGCGGTGTACAAAGTCTCTCCTGAATCAACTTCACCTTCTCTAAGGCATCCCGAACCAAATCTGTCCCCAATAACCTAGCCTTGCTGGGCTCGAACCAACCAACTGGAGACCTACACCGACTCCCATATCAAGCCTCATACGGTGCCATCTGAATACTACACTGATAGGTGTTGTTGTAGGAAAACTCTACAAGCAGCAAAAACTTATCCTAAGAACCTCCAAAATCAACAACACATGCACACAACATGTCCTCCAATATCTGAATAGTATGCTCGGACTACTGGTCCGTCTGAGGATGAAATGATGTGCTCAACTCCACCTGAGTACCCAACTCTCGCTGCACTGCTCTCCCTGTGAAATAAACTGAGTACCTCTATCTGAGATGATGGAAACTGGAACACCATGCAACCGAACAATCTCCCGGATATAAATACCTACCAGCCACTCTGAAGAATAGGTAGTACACACCATAATGAAGTGCGCAGACTTGGTCAGCCGATCCACAATCACCCAAATTGAATCGAATTTCTTCAACATCCAAGGAACACCACTCACAAAATCAATAGTGACTCTCTCCCACTTCCACTCAGGAATAATCATCTGCCGAAGCAAACCACTCGGTCTCTGATGCTTATATTTCACCTGCTGACAATTGAGACACTGAGCTACAAACCCCGCAATATCCTTATTCATTATTCTCTACCAATAGTGCTGCCTCAAGTCAAGATACATCTTTGCGACACCCGGATGAATAGAATACCGCGAGCTATGGGCCTCCTCCATAATCAACTCCCTAAGCCCATCCACATTGGGCACACAAATCCGACCCTGTATCCTTAATACACCATTATCACCGATAGTCATATCCCTGGCATCATCAAGCTAAACTTAGTACTTAAGGAAAAGCAAGTGAGAATTATCATACTGGCTCTCTCTGACGCAATCATATAAAGAAGACCAAGAAACCACGCAAGCCAATACTCGGCTGGGCTCCACAATATATAATCTCACAAACCGATTGGCCAGAGCTTGAACATATACTGCAAGGGGTCTCTCCCTAACTAGAATGTACGCCAAGCTCCCCATACTCAAAGCCTTCCAGTTGATAGCATCGGCCACTACATTAGCCTTTCCCGGATGATACAGAATGGTAATATCATAGTCTTTAAGAAACTCTAGCCAGCTCTGCTGCCTCAAGTTAAGATTCATTTGCTTGAACAAATGATGAAGACTGCGATGATCGGTGAATACCTCACAGGATATACCATACAAGTAGTGCCTCCAAATATTCAATGCATGAACAATAGCAGCCAACTCCAAATCATGAACAGGGTAGTTCTTCTCATGGGGCTTCAACTGACGATAAACATAAGCAATAACTCTACCATCCTGCATCAACACACAACCAATCCCAACTCTCAAAGTGTCACAATATACTATATATAAACCTAAAGATGATGGCAACACCAATACTGTAGTTGTGGTCAAATCTATCTTGAGCTTCTAAAAGCTCTCCTCGCACTCGTCCGACCATAATAATGGGGGACCCTTTTGAGTACTTGGTCAAGGGTGATGCAATGGATGAAAATCCCTAAGCAAAACACCGATAATAGCGTGCCAATCTAAGAAAACAATGAATCTCTGTGGCTGAGGACAATCTAGGCCAACTCTGAACCACCTTTATCTTATTTGGATCAACTATAATACCCTCGCTGGACACCACGTGTCCCAAGAAAGCCACTGAGCTGAGCCAAAACTCATACTTTGAAAACTTTACATAAAGATTCTCCTTCTTCAATCTCTGCAATACTACTCGCAAATGCTCTGCGTGCTGCTATTGACTACGTGAGTACACCATAATATCATCAATGAATATGATAATAAACGAATCTAGATAAGGCCAAAACACACTATTCATCAAATGCATGAACGATGTTGGGGCATTGGTCAGCCCGAAAACATGACAAGAAACTCATAATGGCCATATCTAGTCCTGAAAGAAGTCTTAGGAATATCTGAATCCTTGATCTTCAAGTGGTGATAGCCCGAACGGAGATCAATATTAGAGAATGCCCTCGCTCACTGAAGATGGTCGAATAATTAATCAATACAAGGTAGGGGATACTTGTTCTTCACTGTTACTCTGTTTAGTTGCCTGTAGTAAATGCACATTCTAATTGTGCCATCCTTCTTCTTCACAAAAAAGAACCAACACACCCCACGGTGACACACTAGGCCAAATAAACCCCTTATCTAGCAGCTCTTGAAGTTGTTCCTTTAATTCTTTCAACTCCTCTTGTTCCATACGATACAGCGAAATGGAAATGTGCTGAGTGCCAGGCACTAGGTCAATACTAATATCAATATCCTTGTCCGGTCGCGTTCTCGGCAGGTCTGCGGGAAATAATTCGGGAAACTCCCTCAAAACTAGAACAGAATTAATGCTAGGAGCCTCAGCTCCAACATCCCGCACAAAGGCTAAATATGACAGGCAACCCTTCCCAATCATACACTGGGCCTTCAAGAAAGCAATAAATCTACTAGGGACTTAATCAGTCATACCTTGCCACTCGATCCACAGTACACCTGGCATAGCCAAAGTGACTGTCTTGGCATGATAATATAGAATAGCATGACACGTAGATGACCAATCCATGCCCAAAATAACATCAAAGTCCACCATGCTCAATAGCAATAGATCAACTCGGGTCTACAGACCCCCAATAGTCATAATACATGACCGATACACACGATCCACAACTAAAGTATCGCCCACCGAGGTAGACAAATGAACAGGTAATGAAAGAGACTCACGAGACATACCCAAATAATGAGCAAAATACGAAGACACATACGAATAGGTGGAACCGGTATCAAATAATACAGAGATATCCCTGTGGCAGACTAAAACAATACCTGTGATTATGGCATCTAAACAATGGCATCTGCCTTGCCTGGAATAGCATAAAAAAGAGCCTGGCCATCGCTTGATCGACCTTCACTTCTGGGGAGACCCCTAATTGCCTGACCTCCACGCCTGGCTGACTAGTCGGATGATAAAATAACTGGAGCACAAGTCGAAGGCTGATCCCTCTGCTGAGACTGACCACCATGAATTCGAGGGCACTACTTCCTCATATGCTCAAACTCTCCACACTCACAACAACTGCTCGGTGCTGGAGAAGGGGATTGAATAGAACCCCTCACACCGGAGTGACTAGCTGATGCACTCAGCGTAGAAGAACCCTGAGTTGGAGGGGAATGAGATGAACTCTGAACTGGGAGGGCACTGAGTGAAGACCGGCCCTGCTAAAACCCATGATTACCATGGCCTGAGGATGCCCCACTATACTCTGGACGGGCCGACTAAGAAATCCTGAAGGAATGATCTCTACCATGCTGGAGGTGGCCCCTAAACGGAGCATTACTTAAACTGCCCGATTCTCGAGGCCTCTTGGCCTCCCTCTCCTCTCGCTCTCTATGACGAACCGTCTCAATCTCAGTAACGATATCAACCACCTCCTCGAACTTAGCACCCAATACTCTCTCTCTAGTCATAAAAATGAGAAGATGGTGGTTAAGGCCATCCACAAATCTTCTGATCCTCTCATGATCTATCGGAATCATCCATATAACATGTCGGGCCTACTGCGAAAACCTCATATCATATTGGGTCACTGTCATATCCCCCTAAGTCAACCATTCAAACAGTCTACGCAACTCCTCTCTGCGGGACTGTGGTACATACTTCTCCAGAAAGTGAGCGAAGAACTGCTGCCAAGTAAGAGGCGTTTCCCGATAGGCCTACGCCTCTCAAAGTCCTCCCACCAAGTAAAAGTATCCCCCGAGAACTGAAAGGTAGTAAAAGCCACACCACTCGACTCCAGAATCCTTGTTGTACGAAGCATACGCTGACACTTGTCAAGAAAACCCGTGGCATCCTCGCCCTCAGCACCACTAAATGATGGAGGTTGGAGCCTACGAAACCTCTTGACACAACAATGCTCGTCATCTGGCATAGCTACCACAAAATCCTGAACTAGTGCAACCGGTTGAGCTGGATGTGCTCCCGGTGTTTGCAATCCCTGCACTACCTTCTTAGGTGTGCGAGTAGTGGGGGTCTGATTGCCTCCCCCAGTCTGTGATGTAGCTGTAGAAGTAGTGGATGAAACTACCTGAGCCAGGCTAGTGCAAACTAATAAGATCCGAGCCAAGGCCTCCTGAAGGCTCGGAATCACGATGGGCACAGCTGGTGTTGAACAGGTGCTGCAGGAGTATCCACAGTTGGAGCATGATCCTGGGATGGGTCAGCTGGTGGATCGATAGGTGCTGCCCTCGCCACTCTGCCTCTGCCACGACCGCATCCATAACCTTTGGTGGCCTCAGTGGGTGGTACTAGTGGTCACTCGCCACATCCAGTAGCGCGAGTCCTCGCCATCTACGAGAGAACACAATTAGAAGTTTAGTTCTTGGATCAACAAGGTCGCACGACAAGGATTTCAAGAATTTGAAGTTTCCCTAAAGGTTCTGTAGCCTCTCCAAGATAAATACAGACATCTCCGTACCGATCTCCGAGACTCTACTAAATCGATTCATGACTTGCGAGACCAAGTAACCTAGGCTCTATACTAACTGGTCACGACACCAACCCCGATCGTGATGGCGTCCAAAACACGGCTAGGCAAGACCGACCATTCAACAACCTTAGCCTATTTCTTGCACAATTCATGAATAATTATCATAGGAAATTTACTAAGTCAACATATTAGAAGTATGAAATAAAAGAGAAAACATGTGTAATCTCAAGTAAAATCCTACTACACAGCCCAAAGAATCCGGTGTCACAAGTCTGAGCCTCTAATACAGATTTATCAACATAATGCATGTCTGTCTAGCGAAGACGAAATAAAAGACAAGGATAGAAGGGAGAGATCAAGGTATTAAACGCCATGCAGCTACCTTGATGCTCCCGGATATTGCGTTGCTCAGTTGAAATAATCCTCACTCAGCCTCAGATGCACCTGGGTTTGTACACAAGGTGCAGTAAGTAATGTGAGTACTCCGACCCAGTGAGTAATAAACATAAATAAAGGATGAGAATAAGAAACCTTAAAAAACACATTGTAATCTATAATAAAACAGTTGATATTAAATATTATGAAATCAGTAAACCAATGAAATCAAAATATAGAAATGCTATAACAGATAAATAGATAAATGACAGACGAATAAGGAAAATGCAACACATAGAATGGTACTCTCTAGTACCCGATGTGGCGTGCAACCCGATCTATTTATTTATCATAGACGGCGCTCACTAGGAGTGTGCAAAACTCCGGGAGGGGCCCCTTACATCCCAAGCGCAATAACAAGCCATCTCGTGGCATCAACTAGGTCCTCAGCTTCAATATCAATATAATACTTCTACGGCACGCAGCCTAATCTCATACTCAGTCCAAAAATCATAAAAGACCCTCGAGCAATAACAGAATAGTAGTTTTTAGCCCAAAAAATCATTAGAGTTTCAAATCGAATTAAAAGTGGTTGAGTTTGTAAAATAGTATTAAACAATAGGACCGAGTTCAAGTAATATGTACAAACTTTGAGAAAACAGTGATTGTGAGCATGTGATTTTTGCCATATCTGAATTCAAAAAAATTCAAACAAGATGATTTCTTTCATTATTTTATAATTTTGTGGATTTTTGTGACCTTTTGTGCTAATTGTCTGCATTTTGTTTGTGCATTTTAATTTATGAAAAATAACAAAATACTTGGCGTTTGCATTTAGGTTTAATTTTGCATTTTAGGATTAATTAGTAATTATGTTACTTTACGAAGTAGAAAATAACAAAAGTAGTTCATTTTGCATTTTAGCTATTAATTTTTAAATTTTTCATGAGTTTCCTTTTAAAAATTAGGACTTAATCAATTTTGAGGAGATAACTAGTTTAATTTAGGGAATAAATTAGGTCTTTATTTTAATTTTACATTTTTACAAAATATGAAAAAACATATTGATAAAAAGAAAAAAGAAAAGAAAAGGAAAAGGTGGTGTTTAACTTAGTCTTGGGCCAGTTTTGAATTTAAAACTAAGCCCGAATTGATATTTTCCCAAATCAGTAGTCTAGGCCCAAATACCCCAATACCCGGACCGTCCTAGTGGAACCAAAATGACGTCGTTTGGTCATCCTCTAATCTTTGTCGTCGAGGTTTATATGATCAATGGTCTTGAAGTGGGGTGTTCTTGATATTTATATGTCCGAACAAGACCCCCCCCCCCTCAATCCGCGTCCCTCACTCACCCTCATCAGAGACCCAATCCCAAACCCTAGCGCCGCCCTAAAAATCCTCGTCTCATCTGGTGACGGCTCCGACTCTGTTCAACCCCAAATGAACACCCTAGTATCTCCTCCACCCCACATCCCAAAATCGTCAAACCTTTTACCTCAAATCTGTCCATAACCCGTCAAATTGTCAATCAAAAGAATTCGGACAAAACCCTAATTGACCCAATCCCATCTAAATTAACACCCTGGAACCGCCTCGCTCTCCTCTTTCAAAACCCCCAAACCCCGTCCCTCGAATCCCCGCCGAACTCCTCAAATCTCCGATGTAAGATTCCGAAAATATCCTACCTCTTTCAAATCTCACCAAATTCACAAAGTGGACCTCCTCACTTCCCTCATGATGAATCCATCACCAGTAGCACTAATCTCGCCATAGTTGGTCGAATATTAAATCTAAGAAGCGGTAGAGCATGTGAGTTTGCATCGGCGAGTTTTCTTAAATTTTTTTGTTTTTATTTGAATTAGTTTATTCCTCTTGACTATTTTGCTTCATGGTTGATTGGTTTGGGTTTGTGTTTTTTATTTGTTCGTTTCATTTGGTGTTAAGTTTCTAATAATCAGTAATAAGAATTTGTTCTTTTTAAATCTTGTTATGTTTCTCTGTTAGTAGAATTAGTTTAAGCATGTTTTCTTATGTTAATATATAATTAGTGTTCGAGGTTTATAATTTTGATTAGTTTTAGTTTGATTAAATACTTCTGCTTGTTTGGATTTTCTTGTGTTTGCCAATGGTGTAATTTTGGTTTCATACTGATATTTTGTTGTTAATTGATTAGTTTGTTTGATTATTAATGATAGTTGGTAATCTGAAATTCAGTAGTTAGTTTAGATTTAGGAGTTGGTTTGAACCTAGTTCTAGCTGATTAAAATTGCATAACGATTGTTTAACCGCAGTTGGTTAGTATGATTAGTTAAATTTGGTTATAGCTGATAGTTTTTAACTAGGGTAGAAAGGGTTGGGGTGTAGTTAGATTAGTTTGGTAATTTCAAAATGAAAGTAAGGGTAGTGTAGGTATTCCATATATAAAAAATATGCTAGAATTTTCTAGAATAAGGCTTTAGTTTAAAATTCAGTAATTTTAGTGTAGTAACTTGAGCAACAAGTCAGAAAATAGAGGCCTAAGTGAGTAAAACTAAAATTTAAAAGAAGGACCAAAATATAAAGTTGAAAATCTGATATTTCCTTAGATTTGCCTATAAAAGGCAGTCACTATTGCCTTCATTGAGAAGATTTTTCCAATATGGAAAATTCCCCCAAAAAATCTCTACAAGTTTCCAGATCTGGAATTTGAATTTCTAAGTTCAAAAATTAAATCTGAAGTTCTGAAGCTCCTTAGAGTTTAGTTTCTTCAGAAAAACGAAAATATAATAGAAAAAACCCAAAAATACTGTTCCATTGACAATTGATAGATCAGTTTCGATTTTTATTGCTAATTCAAGTTTCTAGCTAGGAGAAGATAAGAATGAATTGAGTATTTTTGGTGATTCTAGCTGCTGAAATTTTCCTAGGTTTCATTTTGAGTCAGTTTTGGGGTTATTCAAGTCTGTTTGGTTGATTGTTGGTTCTATGCTTCCATAATTAAATTCTGGACTCATTTTTGATACTGTTTGCTGGGTTGTGAGCTTAAATTCGAGTTGTGTTTATCTCACACTGTTGCTGACCTCTCCTTTTCCTTGTTGTATTTCAAATTCCAGGTACACATCTTTGGATTCACCTCGATGTAGCTCTGAATTGGAGTTGAAATACAAAATATTCATCATATCTATGTGGTTGGGATGTTTTATGTTGTTTGTAGTTATTTGGCTTGCTCTTGTTTGTATTACATGAACAACAGACATATGGACTGTATAATTAGGACTGCTTTTAAGTTGATTTGGACTGTTTTGGACTGCCAGTTTGTATTGGACTGTTTATTAGCTTAGGGTAATTGTGTTCAACGATTAGTTTAATTGTTGATACTGGCGACATCATAAATATTGAAGCTAATTGTAGATCTTCACTTGTAGTTAATAGTTCAACATTCAAATGGCATGATTGTAAAATCAGATTTTAGACTTGGATTGCATGTTCGTAATTGTAAAAGGTGTTGCAATAAAGTTTGTACTTAAATGTATTGTGGTTCGCTGGTTTTTTTGCTTGAAACTCAAATAAGATATAAGTAAAGGTCAGTTCAGGAGTGGAAATGGTTAGAGATCATCAATTTCCCCTTTATTTTGGCATACAAAAATATATAGTTCCTCATGGATTTAACAGATGATCTATTACTTCTATATGTTAATGACTATGATCCTACTATTTTGTTAGTCCATGCACTGACTAGTGGTCTTATGTATTAGATCACCATTTAGTTAACACAAAGAATTCCAATAATCAGGTCTTAGTTCATAATATACATAGGAATTGGGCTTTGGATTTAAATTGGTTGGGCCAAGACTGAAATTTATTTTTAGCACAACTCCTTAATAGAAAAGCCCAGATTATTTCTTATAATACTGAACTCTATTGTAGCACAACTGGCAGGCCGCTACATGTTACAAGGATTGGGCCAAGTTTTGAGGCCCAACATGTTGAAGGTCCATGTTACTTGTTTAAATTTTGGACTTAAAGCTTGAGCCTCTTTTAATACTCCTATTAAAAATTAACTCGCACAAATTAATTAATTAGGTTGTTTAGTGAAAAAGTCAATAAAAAATTATAGTTTACTCTATGATGGCTTTTAAATAATAAAATGAGGTGCGCCCCTCCAAACGAAAATGTATAAATTGCGAGGCCATTTTTAAATGTTCCTATTAAAATACTTAGAATTCGGGACGCTCCATTTAGCGAATTTCATGGTCCTCCGCAAAGTTAACAATGAGTTAGTTGCTTTAGGCGCGTCTTTTAATAATATTACCTTCTTATAATCGGGTGTGCATTTCGTGTGACCCAAATCCAAATCATAAAAAATTTTATAAGAATGTGTAGAGGATCTGGGTGCATTTCATGTGACATGGTCCAAAAATACGTTTTTAAACGACGTTCACTTTCCGAAAAATCTTTAACTAAAAGCGGTAGATAATTCTAAAATTGCAGCATAGGATAACATGTATAAAAATCAGATTTTAGCCATTTATAACAATTTAAGCAACCGTGCTAGAACCACGGGATCCGGGGGTGCCTAATTCCTTCCATCAGGTCAATAGAATTCCTTATTCAGAATTTCTGGTTCGCAGACTCCAATTAGGAAGTCGAGAATTTTCATCGATTCGGGATTCAAAAAAAACGATGACTTGAGACACCAAAACCAAACCTATCCCTTGTGGCGACTCTAATTGAATAAATAATCCTAATTCGAATAGTGTCACTTAAAATGGAAAAACTCCCTTTATGCATTTATCCTTCGGGGTAGGTGTGTAAAAAGGAGGTGTGACATCTCTGGCGACTCTGCCGGGGATACAAACCCAGAACTTCGGTTCAGGGTTTAAGAATTCGAGCATAGTATAATTGTTATATTTGGCTTTATCTGATGTTCCTACATGTTCCATACTATACGTGCTAAATATTTTACCGCTTTGACATTTGTTGAATTGTATATATAAACTGCTACGAATCCCTTCCTCTCTGAGTCTTCTACATCATGGAGAAGGGTCCACTTTGTGTAGCTTCTCTTCTATTTAGAGTCTTTTCCCATTTAGAAGGAGGTTCGAATAAGTTGCTAAGCCGGCAGAGCTTCTGTATCCCGGTACGCTGCCCCCCTCGACTCGAGTTGTCTGCTCGGGTAAGCCAGGTCTAGAACAATAAACCTAAGGCTTAAATCTAGTATAACAAAGCCTCATGTCGAATCCCTAGTAGGAACGTTTGTTTGCATCATGTGCATTTTGACTTAGGGGACTAAACACAGAGGCTGGTTCCGTCTAGGACAGGCAACCTAAAATGAAAAACCATCCTGATGCATGTTACGTGCTACTTGTGCATCTATTTGCTCCGCTTTGCATGTTGACCGGCTTGTGTATAATTAGAGAAAATTGAGAAAAATAGTAGTGTTAGGGCTATGTGACGGTAACCATTTGTTTTGAAAAACCAATGCTCAAATAGTACCGAAATGCTGCCGGATTTTTTGAAAAATTAATAAAAAAGGAAAATATTTGAAAAAAAAGGAAAGATTGTTGTTCAAAAATTATATATTTGATTTTGGCAAATTGTCCAAACTACGCTGGTTTGATTCTCATCGGATGTGAGATACGTAGGTAACCCTCATCGAGTCCAACCTCCCTTTTGCAAAAATAGCCAAAGAGTGTCAAAATTTGAATTTTCGTCATAAATAAGTCGGGTGATGCAATTCTTGTCAGAATAAGCCGAATGTCCCCAAAAGGTCGTCAGAAGGTTGTTTTTGCTAGAACAGCTACCCTGAGTCATTTTAAAATAGTTTGCGGGCACAAGCTTAAAATCTTCCTCCTAAAAGTGCTGAAAGGTCGTATCTGCAAAACTAAGTCCTTGTTTTCCTAAATGAAGAATTTTTTTGCAAAAATAGCCATTTTTCTCTTTTAGGACAAAATAAATTATTAAATCCCCTTTAAATAAATGTGTAGGATATATACCACCAACATTGAACCCTTCTCAGTCCTGAGTGAGATACCTTTGAAGCTCCACATGTGGTGGAATGATTTGGAAAAAGGTAGCAGAGAAACTGCGGTCAAGAGTTTGGGTGGTCTCGTTGGATTGTTGGACATCAAACCAAGAACGGATATAATTGAAGAAATGATACCATTCTGGGACACAAATTGTAATGTATTTCGGTTCTTGGATTTTGAACTTACACCTACACTAAAGGAGATTGCGGGCCTTAACGGGAACTTCAGGGGTAGATATCTATTGGCACCGAGATCGCTAATCGTCCATAGATTCTTGGACCTGTTGAGCATTCATCGGGACATTCAAGATAAGCATCTATCAGAAGGGTGTTGCACACTTCATTTCTTATACCACCGACATGGCAACCCGAAAGGTTTTGAGGAACCCAACACCGGTTTGACACATGCTAGGAACAATGATAAATGGGAGGATCAGCGAGGATTGGCATGCATGGTAGCTTTATCGTTGTCTGTCCAAGAAAAGACAGTCACATAGACATGGTCCTTGTGGGAATGTTGGATGTCGCCGTAAAGAAGCCTACTATCACAGTGGTTCTCTTAATTATGGCGGAACTATATCGAGCCTTAACCATGTGCCAAGAGGGTATGAAATTCTTCCAGGGTTGCAATCTGTTACTCTAACTATGGATATATGAGCACCTTTGTCATCGCACGGGGTATATGAACTATGGTCTAACCGGGCTAAGTTGTATTACGAAGTTTGGAACCAGGGTAACAGGTATTGAGTTCCCCGAGGGCACTGAGGCTTGGTTGTCTTGCTTGAGATCTTTGACTACGGATAAAGTCGAATGAGCTTTCGGATGGCTTCCCGCTACTAAGGTTGTGTACACATCGGCAAAGCTCCCTTATATTCTTTTGATGGGTGTTCGAAGCATCCAACCTTACGCTCCCTACCAAGTCTTGAGGCAACTAGGAAGATTCCAAACTGTCCACGGTGACGAAGACCTGAGCGGGCAAATCATTGAGTTAGGACCAAAAGCCGCATTCCCGGAAGATAAAGTCCGACAAATATGGAATGAGTGCAGATACCTTGAGCCTAAGACTATAGTACAAGATTTGGCTAGAGGCGAAGTGGATCCCAAATACTTGACCTGGTTTGGCAAAAGATCTCAAACCCTTGAGAGACCCGCCAAAAGGCCACATGTGCAACAATTCACAGACGGGGCCCAGGTGCAGTGAGAGTCACTAGCCAAAGAAAAGGAATACCGAGTGAAAATAGGGAAGTTAGAGCAACAGGTCCAAGATCTTCAATTTGAAAAAATGTGCAAGTCGCGGCTGATGAAGGCGATAAAAGAAACTGGACCAAGAGAATGAAGCTCTCATGGCTCAAATTTAACAAATGAAAATAGCCGCCAAAAATCAAGAAAGAAGTCGGTTTGACGAGAGGTTGATAAAAAGGCTGAAGAAACATATCATAAAATGCCAGGAAGAATTGGAGAAATATGAAGGGAACATGGCAAAATTTCGAGCACAGTGGGCAAAGAAGACAGATGAAAGAGCCCAGTTTGTACAACAAATGAAAATAAATTATGAGAGAACCATTGCTGATATGAAGAAAAAAATGAACGCCTTTGAAAATGAGGCAGCCCGACAGGACAAAGATTTCAGGCTAAAAGGGAACAATTATGGGCTAATCACCGAAATGGAGAAGGAAATAAAACTGTTCAAGACCTGCACTTCCATGACTCCCAGGTGTTAAAGGCTCATAACCAGCAGATAAGCCGACTACTCCAAGAAAAGGGCCGGATCAGGAAAAGAATCATAGGCGTTGTAAATTATATTGTCATGAAATGTCGAGCCAGTGAACGAATAGATAATACCACTTTTTTTGCTACGGTGATGATATTTTTTCGTCAGATAATGAATGATTTGGAGCAGTTACAAAGGGGTCTTGCACGTAGGCTCGCGGCGATGCCGAATGATGCCACGCGGGCCCCACGATTGGAAGCTTTAATGTACTTCTCATCTAGCTTTAGCCATTGAGTCTGTATTTTGGTTATTTTGAGTCTGTTTTGTAATTTTCCTCTTTTGGAAAAACTAATAGTCTAGTATCTGTGTAATCAGAGTTTTATTAATGAAAAATTTAAAAATCCCAAAAATTGTTTCTTTATTTTTGCATTTTTGTACGTGAAGTACGCCTGGTCTGATTCATATGGGGTCATGATATGTAGGCAATCTCCATAGGATTCGACTAACCAAATAAAAAAGGAAAAAGAAAATAAGAAGAAAAACAAGAGAGAAGAAAAAAACGGAAAAACAAGAAAGAAAAGAGAGAAATAAAGAAATCAAGGGAATGAGAAAACCGAAACAAAGAAAAAAAACAAAGGCAAGAATTGAGAAAGAAACAGAGAAGGAAAGTAAAAACAAGAAGTAGAAAGAAAGAAAGAAAAGAAAAAGGAAGTTTCCGCTGGAAATAAAAGTCGGGATGACCCAAGCAGCCCAGCAAATGCATAATAGAATTCGTTAACTGCTTAGATGAATTCATTCCCCAAATGTGCGGTCATCGAACCTGTTAATGCCCTAACCATTAACCAAGTCGTTTTTTATGTTGAGTCCGTGCAGGTGGTTAGTTGATTGGCATTCTGTCAACCCGTTCATACAACACCGGATCAAAATACAAGCTGAAAATGGCAGGCCAAGAATCAAACACCAGTATTGTGGACCCGGCAAAAGAGGTAGACGTGATGGATGTTAATACAATAAGGGAAGAAATGTATAAGTTGAGGCATCAAAATGGTCGAAATGCATCAAGCCTGGGCTAAGGGTCAGCCGGCGCCAGTTTATCCCGCTAATCCAGCATATATCCCACATTTGGCTCAGTCTCAGGAGCCTCCTATAGTGAATTCATCTCCATTTTTCCCTATCTACCAACAGTGCTATGACACAACCTCATACCCTCCCCAAGCTCCACCACCCAAACAAAATCCTCCTCCATCAATAACCCATGTCTTTGTTATGCCTCTACTTACCACACTGTAAAGGTCTTCTAGTGAGACATTGTTTTTGGTTCAAGACAGCCAGTACTATCGTCTTGAGCCTACCTTTAAAGCTCCTGAGCCATTTTCCTACACCCCTCACTTTGAGCTCCCGATGGAAACTGAGAAGTCGCTTAAGAACCCGAAGTAGGAAGATATGTTTCGAAAAGTAAAAAGCCGGGAGCAATCCTTCAGGAACATGCAAGTGTTGGGTGGCCAAGTCAGTGTGGCCTATAAGGATTTGTGTCTGTTCCCGAATGTTCAGTTACTAGCAGGATTCAAAATGCCTAAGTTCGATTTGTATGACAGATATGTGACCCAATAGCCCACCTGAGGGGATTCTCCAGCAAAATGAGCGGGGCCAGTGGAAAAGATGAGCTACCGATGGCGTACTTCAGCCAAAGTCTGAGTGGGTCTGCTTTGGAGTGGTATACACGATAGGACCACGGTAGGTGGTTTACCTGGGATGATTTGGCACAAGCATTCGCATGCTATTTTCATTACAATCTAGAAATTGTTACAGATCACCTGTCACTGATAAAACTTGAGAAGAAGCCCGGGGAAAGCTTCAGGAAGTGTGGGTTCTGCTGGAGAGAACATGTTGCAAGGGTTGACCCTCCGATAAAATAAAGCGAGATGGTCGATTACTTTTTGCAGGCTTTGGAGCCGACTTACTTTGATCACTTGGTAACAGCAATTGGCAAATATTTTAATTAAGTTTTGAAGATGGGAGGAATGGTGGATGAAGAACTGAAAACCAATAAAATCTTGAGCTATTCAGCGATCAAAGCAACCACTCAGGCCATCCAATGCGGCACTGGGGGCGTGCTTGGGAAAAAGAAGAAAGAAGAGATTGCAACAGTGGAGTCCGGAGCATGGTCCATATCTACAGGCCCTTCACCCTACTACAACCAACCCCGAACTCACCACCATAATTACCATTACACTCCATATAGCCCTCCACAACACAACTACCCACCGCCCATACCTATAGCTAGGCTCCGGCTCATGCGTAGTGGCGTGTACCGGCTCCCCAAAACTCATACCCAGCTCCAAAAAACACATATCTACCCTCAAGAGCCTATAGAAACCCCCATGGAACGAGTCACCGACCAAACCCAGCCTTAAAAAATGAGAGACTACAGAAGCAACAACCTTTCACTCTACTGGGAGAATGGTATACTAGTCTTTATTACAAATTGAGGCAGTTAGGCCTGTTGAATCCGATTGAGCCCAAAATGCCAAATCCCTTTCATAGAATTTTGGACCACTCAGTAAGTTGTGAATACTGTTTGGGAGCCCCCGGACATGATACAGAGAAGTGTTGGAAGCTGTAGACCACTGTGCAAGAGCTCATTGAGAATCACTGGATCGAGGGTCAGGCCCTAGAGGCACCAAACATTAATCAGAACCCATTATCGGCTCACCATGAAGCACATATGAATAAATTGATACACAAGGGAGGGCATCCCAAGAAACCCTCACAAATAGTAATGATGATCCGTGCTAGTGAAACCAGTCCCAAGAAAAAGTTGACCAGTGGGAAAGAGCTGGTCCAATTGAAAGGGGTGGATAGCAGGCCCGTTGCGGTAGCCAAGAAAGGGTCAACGAGCACTACTTTCGTAAAACCAGAGCCGATCAAAGTGGTGGTGCAAGGGGTAGCAAACACACCCGTGGTGGTCATGAAAGGACCTCACATAGAGCATGTTCTCATAAAGCCAATAACTCAGTTGCCAGTGACCAACAACAAAGCTATTACTTGGAGTTATGAACATGCGGTGGTGACATACAAGGGGAAAGAAACCAAATAAGAAGTTTGTGAGGCGTAAGGTCTGACTCGTTCAGGAAGGTACTTTGTCCCCAAGGAGTTAAGAAAAGCCAAGGTCCCTAAAGACAACCCGATATTGGTTACAAGCCGTTAAAGAAGATGAGGCAGAAGAGTTCTTGAATATGATGAAAGTGCAGGATTACTCTATTTTCGAATAGTTAAGGAAGACACCGGCCTAGATATCATTGCTTTCACTACTGATCCACTCATATGAGCACCACAAGGCGTTGATGAAAATACTGATAAGGCCCATATACTTGATAAGATCTCGGTGAATCATTTATAGAAGATAGCAAACAAGATCTTTTAGGTGAATAGAGTGACCTTCTTCGATAATGAGTTGCTCGTGGAGGGCACAGAACATAACAGAGCTCTTTATCTGACAGTGAAGTGTGAAGATTCAATAGTCACCCGAGTGCTGGTTGACAATGGGTCCAGTGCAAACATCTGTCTTTTTGCCACGTTGAACTAGTTGAAGGTTGCGACAGAGTTCATAGGAACATCATATGTGTTCGAGGGTTTGATGGTGGGGGTAAAAACACAGTGGGTGACATAATACTAGAATTGACAGTCGGGCTAGTGGAGTTCACGGTGGAATTCCAGGTACTAGATATAGCGGTCTCTTATATCCTCTTGTTGGGGCGACCATGGATCCACACCGCCAGGTGGTGCCTTCTACATTGCATCAAATGGTCAAGTTCGAATGGGACAGACAGGAGATTGTAGTGCATAGTGAAGACAATATGTGCGCTTTAGGTGATGCCATTGTGCCTTTCATAGAAGCTGATGATAACAAGGGGCCGTGGGTTTACCAATTCTTTGACACAATCTCAGTGGAAAAGGTCTTGAAAGGGAAAAGCATCCCATTTCCAAGAATAATAGCCGCAAATGTCATGGTGGCCTTAGAAATGTTCTAAAATGGTTTCATGCCGGGCAAAGGGTTGGGTGATGATCTTCAGGGCATTGTATAGTCAGTCTCTCTTCCCAAGAATCTGGATACTTTTGGATTGGTGTTCATTCCCACTGCCGTGGATGTAAGGCGGGCCCGCAAAATGAAGAAGAGGGCATGGGTCCTTCCCAATCCAATCCCGCGTCTGTCCAGATCATTTGTCATGCTGGGTATTGAAAAGCATTTGTTGTCAAAGGTTATGGGGTCATTGATTGGTGCTGATGGAGATTTGGATAAAGGGTTTGAAAGGTTGTTCGCTGAGCTTATCACGGTTGAAGTAGGGGAAGGGTCAAGCAAGGCAAATGTGTTGTTCATCGGACCACATGCAAAAGTCAACAAGTGGGAAGCTACTCTTCTTCCTACTCAGAGGGAGTCTTGGTAGTGAGCTTTGATTTTCTTGTTGTCTGGATTATTCCAGGGTTTTTAATTTAGTTATTATGTTCCGTCCAGTTGGATGTGTTAAGCCATGTTATCTTTATATTCAATGAAATGCAATTGTCTTTCTTTCTTCATTCCTAATTTTGTTTCCATTTTCTTTTCTTCTCTGTACAGTTCTTTTTATGCTGATATCAATGATACGACATGCATGAGGAATCCTCGGCCCAGTTTTAGATGCCAATCTAACTCGAAAATAATAATACAAGAAATTGAGTGTGACGATGAGTTGGAATATGATAATGACGAGGTCTATGGAAAAATTGGTAAGGAATTAAATCTCTTTGAGAAAAAACCCAAACCTAACCTAAATGACGCAGAAGTAGTTAATCTAGGGGACTAAGATAATGTCCGTGAAATTAAAATAAGTGTTCATCTGGAACCACAACTCAAAGAGGAGATAATCAAAGTACTGTTCGGGTACAAATATATTTTTGCATGGTCGTACGATAATATGCCGGGTCTGAGCACTGATTTAGTGGTTCACAAATTTCCAACTGACTCAGCACTCCCTCCTGTCAAGCAGAATCTGAGAAAGTTTAGAACAGATATAAGTGCAAAGATCAAGGAAGAGATCACCAAGCAGTTTAATGCGAAAGTCATTTGGTTTACACGGTATCCCACCTGGTTAGATAATATTGTGACGGTGGCAAAAAAGGATGGCAAGACCAGGGTGTGTGTTGATTATCGGGATCTTAACAAGGCGAGTCCAAAAGACAATTTCCCACTGCCGAATATTCACATATTGATTGACAATTGTGCCAAACATGAGATTGGTTCTTTTGTGAATTGTTACGCGGGTTATCATCAGATATTAATGGACGAGAAAGATGCAAAAAATACGGCATTTATCATGCCATAGGGAACATACTGTTATCGGGTCGTGCCGTTTGGTTTGAAAAATGCTGGGGCAACTTATATGAGGGCAATGACGACAATATTTCATGATATGATACACAAGGAAATTGAAGTGTATGCGGATGATGTGATCGTGAAGCTTAGAAGGCAGTCTAACCATGTCAGGGATCTGAGGTTGTTTTTCCAAAGGCTTCGCAGGTACAATCTCAATCCAGCAAAGTGCACTTTTGGAGTGCCGTCTAGAAAGTTGTTGGGATTTATAGTTATCCTCCGAGGTATTGAACTAGACCCATCAAAAATCAAGGCTACTCAGGAACTGCCGCCTCTGAGAAACAACACAGAGATGATGAGTTTGTTGGGGAGATTGAATTACATCAGCAACTTCATTGCTCAGCTCACAACAACTTGTGAGCCGATCTTCCAACTATTAAAGAAAGATGCTGCAGTCAAGTGGATGGATGAGTGGTAGGAAGCTTTCAATAAGATAAAGGGGTATCTGTCAAACCCACCCGTGTTGGTCCCGCTAGAACCAGGAAGGCCTTTGATTCTATATTTGACGGTTTTGGATAATTCATTTGGTTGTGTACTAGGGCAACATGATATCACTAGCAGAAAGGAGTAGGCTATCTATTATCTCAGCAAGAAAGTCACATCTTACGAGATTAAGTATACTCATCTTGAGAGGAATATCGCGCCCTAACTTGGGTGGCGCAGAAGTTGAAACATTATTTGTCATCTTATACTACTTACCTCATATCTCGCTTAGACCCATTGAAGTATATTTTTCAGAAGCCTTTGCCCACAGGGAGGCTTTCAAAGTGGCACATCCTTGATGAGTGGTGATTTTACCACTCATTCTAGCCTCTTTTCCTTAGCTTTTATATCATTTTAATTATACAATGAGGTTGTTTATGGTGGTTATTGTTAGATTTTTCGGTAAATAATGATACGAAGTGGTTTGAATTGAATTGAAGTAGAATTCAGCAAAAAGAAGGTGAAACCATGAAAAAACCTCCAGTGAATTCCACTTCTGCAGAACAAAGGTCGTAGAAGTGACGACCGCTTATGTGATTGAAGAACCGCTTCTGCGGATCGAGTTGAATGGACAGAAACCACTTATGAGGTTAAAATTATGCTTTTACGGAAGCGCAGAAGTGCCTTATTTTCCGCTTCTAGGGTCACTGCGTTATTGAGGAACTCCGCTTATGCATTCAAATTTTCGCCTTTGCGAAACAGCATCTGCGGTTACCTTTCCGCATATGCGAAAGCAGTGCATCAGGCCTGAGGAAAAGTGGACATTTCATAATCTCTCACCCCAAATTATTTTTATACCCGTCCAAGCATATCTTATAGATATATTTGGCTTATTTTAAGTCCTTAAAGACTAGAGAGAACAAGGTGAAAGCTAGGGTTTTGCACAAACACACTTAGGTCTTGAAGATTAATGCTTGTGGCTAAGATCTTCTTACCCATTTATGTTTGTTTCTTTATTTCCTTACTTTGTATTGAATATTTAATTGTGTAGTTTTTATTTTCAATACTTAAATCTTGTTTATGGGAATATTCATATTTAAAGCATGGATTAAATACCTTGTTGTGCTTATATATTGAATGAATTTTATATATTTATGAAGTGAGTTATTGTTACTTTAATTATTCTTATTTTTTAATGTTTCCAAAGGGATTAGCTATACCTAGGACTCGCCCATTAACTCCGAATTGATTTTGGGAAAAATAGTTTGGGGTTTGGAAAGATTAATCAACAAGAACTTGAGGCGTTAACCCTAATATTATAGATTCTACCTAGGGATAGGATTGAACTACTTGTAGCCTTTCGGGTGTGCTTAATCTTCTACTTGTGATTAGGGATAATTCAATTAGAAAGTCTTGTTAGTTTTCGGAAGAAGCTAATTAAGAATTATTATCCGTGGCTAATTAACATAAACTCGCTCATATTTCCAAAATCGTGAAATACATTGGATCGTTACTTGAGTATAATTCCCGATGCATTCATACTTGTTGCCATTGATCATTTTACTTGCGTTTTAGGTTAGTTTACATTTTCCGCATTTTAGATATAAAAACAATTTTCAATCAAAATTCTTAATGTTTGACCTTGTGCGACTAGCGATAATTTTCGCCTACACATTGTTCTTTGTGGGATTCGATCCCGACTCATAGTTGGGTAAATTATATTGTATGCGTCTGTGTCTATTGCTTTTTAGCGGTGTATTTGGGCGTCATCAAAATTGTCGTTGTTGTTGGGGAACAATTTGGCGTAATTTAGGTTGTTTTAGAAGTAAGCGGAAGTGCTTTGGTCCAAGCTTTTGAATATTTGTGTAATTACTTTTTCTTACCGTGGGTCTATTTTTTTTATTTTTTTCTTCTTTATTTTCTTGTTCTTGAAAAGTGGCATCATATAATGATAATTGGTCGGATGGTAGTTGTTCATACTTTGATGACCCTTGTCCTAATTTTGAAGGACCACACTCATGGCAAAATTGTTTAAATTCTCCCAGGGGTGGATTGTGCGCACAATCTCAACCCCATTGTTGGAGTATTTGTGATAATTGTAGTTTCTAAAATGGTCATTGGGATGATTGTGCATATTTGTTATTCCCTTCCCCAAGCCCCTACTATGATGATTCTACTTGTTTTGATGAGAATAATAGGGCTATGGAAGAAGTTGAGCATGGAAAAAATGGAGAGTTCAAGCTCATGTTGGAGTGTCTACTTGAAGAAGGAAACAAGGAGCAAAATGCCTTGGAACATCTTCTGGAGACTAGTCTTAAAATGATTTAGCACTTCAATGGTTGCACGCACAAATGGATGAAATGATCGAAGCCTCAAGGGCTCAAAAAGCCTCTAAAGTGAATGAAAACCAAGAATCTTCCTTGGATATTGAGTGAAAATCCTTCCTTGGCACATGATCAAAACCAAGAAGAACTCTCAAATGCTCAAAAATGAGAAAATAATGCTCATGTTGGAGACCATTCTTGAAAACTAGGAGAAGCACAACTTGGCACTCGAGGACTTGAAACAAATCTTGGCTCACAATGATGAACACATTCGCACTTTGGATGATCAAATGCAAATATTGGTTGAGGCTCACTATGCCCAACAACTTGAGTGTCAGGAAGAAAGCCAAGAAGAGTCCAATTCGGAGGAAGAAACTGAGCTTTACTATGAGGATTCAAGAATTGAACATCCGCCAACCGACTCAATGAGTGTTAGTGATGCCAATAAAAATATGGAATTAGAGTCAACCGGTGTAAATGCAAATTTGGTTGAGATTGACTCTAGTTCGGGGGAAGAAGAGGATGTATAAATCCAAGAAAAATTACAAGTTAGAGGTTTGAAGTCACATTCCAAGCATTTTACAACATTGGAATTGTGAGGTGACACGAAAGTTGAACTACATGAATCAATGAAGGACTGCGAGGAGGAAAAACTCATGCCATACATATTACAATTTGAGGAAGCAAGAAAGCAAAATGACATTCCTCACTTGAGAGCCAAGAAGTACAAAATGAAGAATTTAAGCATTGGCTCGATCATCAACTTACCACCGCCCATCGCTCGTGGTCTCAAGCTTGATTCCAAGCTAGGTGCATAGTTCATATCATACAAGTGGTGAGAAAAGTGGTAATGTTGTTTTGCATCGTGCCACAAAGTTAAATGTGGAGCTTGGTGGGAGGCAACCCATCGTTCTTCAAAAATATTGGTTATTTTTGAAATTTTTTTTTAGAATATCTTAGGATATTATTTTTGACATATCTGCCAAGTTTTAGATTTTTTTGGAGTTGATTTGAGGTCCGGAGGGTCAAAACCAGTAGCTGGAGCAAACTGTGCAAAAAATCTCTGCAAAAACCGCTTCTGCGACTTTCTGACCACATTTGCGGTCACGCAGAAGTGGAAAAGTAAACTCAAAGGCGACATGCTTCATAGAATCGGTCCACTAGTCACTTACACGGAACCTCAGAAGCGGGTCTAAACTCGCAGATGCAAAAGCGGTCAGGTTTTAATTCTTACTAGAATTTTAAATGATTCATTTATTCAAAAACAAGAACTTACTATTCCCCCCTGCCTTAACTTCCCAAAACGAAAAATTATCCAAAAATTCAAAAAGCTTGCTTGTAAATCCATTTCTCTTGCACGAGTTCAGGTATTGTCTTCTAAACCCTCTTCTCAATATTCTACTCTCCCCTCACATGCTCTGTGATCTAGTTACAACAGAAATTCTTTTTTTATATCTTTTATTTTGTATGATGTGCTCTCCCTTTTCTTCTTTTTGTTTTGGATTCTTGTTGTTAGCTTTAGGAAGTGAGGATTTGGTTGAGTGTAGACTTGTATGTGCTGATTAGACTGTACAAAATTGGGGGAAGTCTTGAGTACCCCATTTTTGTGAAGAAGGGTTCATCCTAACTCGCTCGCAAAAGGTTCGACACAATGCTTAAGTGAGAATCTTGTGTGAAGAGGCACAAGTTTTGTCTCATTGGAATCGTGTTCTTATGAAATGCATTAATTTTGTATTTTGGTGCCAAAAATTTGGTTGAAAAAGAAAAAAATAAAATAACTTGACAGTGCAATATCTTTGAAGAAGCAGTGAAAACCGCCTAAGCAGACATCCTTCCACAGGAGCGAAACCGCTTCTGCGGTAGAAAATCCGCAGAAGTGAAAAAAAATCCAAAATTAATAGAACTGCAGAGGCGACCGGAAAACCGCAAAAGCGGAGCCGTTTCTGCGGCTCAAGGTCCGCAGAAGCAAAAACTGCCCAGAATTCCCAAAAATAGTATGTTTGCAAAAATGGTTTCCCGGGCCCGTTCAACCTAATATTTTAGCTAAATTGCAGTGTTTAAATTTCTTAACATGATTCTATTGTTCAACAAATCTTGTGTTGATTCTTTGTAGGTGTTTCAATTTAAAAATGGACCCAACCCCAAGCAAATCACACCAGAAAATTCAAGAAGAGATTGATGAGCTTTTGGATGATTCGCGCTTCATGTTTGCTTCATGTGAGTGCCGATATTTGGATGACCTCGTCCATAAAATGATCATTCTTGAAAAGGGAATCCTTGAGGACAAATTGGCCGAAAATCTCCACGACTTCCATGCCAGGCTCTATTTATCCGAATGGCCCTGCTTCTTCGCCACTCCTTGCGAAGCCAATGAGATGTGGGTTCACGACCAATCTTAGGCGTATGAACTTTTGACGATCCACAAATCATAATCAGAGGAAAAATGGTAAGGTTTAGGATTGAGCACATCAATGACACTCTTGGAATCCCAAACTATCCATTGGAGTCGGCGCAAGAGAAAAATCACTGTGAAAATGGAGAGTGGCTTGTATCCAAACTCTTCCCTCCACACTTGAGAGAGAAATGGGGCAACAAAAGAAAAGGGCAGAAATTAACTGACTTCACTGTCGAGGCCAAAAGGTGGTTGCATATCATTAGCAACAGAGTGTGTCCGTGTGGAAATGTCTCCGATGTCTCCTACACCTAGGCATTAATCATATCATGCATTCTGGATGGCATTCAGGTGAATGTGGGATACTTCATTCTGTAGGAGATGAGGCAGTACTTGATAGAGAACTCGAGAGAGAAGGATGTGGGGTTGATGTTCCCCTTATTAATTACGAAGCTATGCACCAGAGCAGAGGTTGCCATCCGTCCCACCGATCGTTGGATACCAGCTGACAAACCTCTCCATCATTTGATAGTGATAGGAGAGGGAACTGTGGTCAAGAGCAAAAAGAGGAAAGTCACTTCCCCAGCCACCGGTTCAGAATCAGCCTCTCAGGGGCCATTCGGGATACTTAACTCCGATCTTCAATCAATTAAGGAGTTAGTGTCGCAACTTCCCAGTGTGCCCTCTTCCTTCCATATTGGGCTTTCTTACTTCTCCCGGGAAGATATGCAGATTTACTTGGATGCTCAGAAACGCCAGCATGATAATTTGAAGAAAATGGCAGCATCAGTGACCAAACTGGAGGAAGCCTACGTCAACTTGGCCAAGGCTCATGCTGACCTTCAGTCAGACTTTCAAAAGGAGAAGAAGAAGAAGAAGAAGAAGAAGAAGAAGACGAAAAAGAGAAAATTGAAGAAGAAGAAGAAGAAGAAGAAGAAGAAAAAGAGAAAATTCATGGTCAAGATGTGGAGAGGCATCAAATCCATCATCAAGTATGGAAAGCTAGATGCAAAGATTCTAGTGGCGGCCGAAGATTATACTGAGGAATACTCCTTCATTTAAGAGTCTGCTAGTGATGGTGGCAATGATGATGATGATGAGGAGACCGAGGATAATCGAGCCCATGAGCACAATTCAGCATTGATTAGCCGTCCTCCCATAGTCTTCTAGTCTTATGCAGGCCTCAAGGAGACCCTCAAACTAGTTATTCTGTATATTTGATATTGTGTAGTGGGGACACTGCAATGTTTTAGTTGGGAGATGGCATTGTAATGTATTCATATTTTGAGATTATATGCCCTTGTCGGGCTTATGTCTATATGGTGGATACTGTATGCCCTTTTCGGGCTTGTGATTATGTTATTTTGTACATTGTGTGCCCTTGTCGGGCTATTATATGTTGCAGGTGCCCTTGCCGGGCTTAGTTTGATTAGTCGTGTTTGTGTTTGTATTTTTCTTTCGTTATTTATTTTTCTTCTTATTAGCTTATATTTTTTTTCTTTGTAGTAGTATTAGCTTCTTTTATTTTAGTATACTTTATAGTAGTTTTCTTTTCTTTTATTTCGTTTCTTTAAATAAAATTTCCTTGGGTTTTCTTCATGCTACAATTCTTTCCCAAGAATACTTTTGAAGTGAACCGGGTGACTATTCCCGATGATGGATAGATTGACTACTTTCTTAAGGGAATTAGTCTTGTTTTGCTAGGATGAGGCTTTTGGATTATTTGGTACTAATAATATTAGTCTCTTGTATGCAAATTGTAAATTAAGAATACCCCTCCAAAAATTTGATTTCGAACTTAAACAAGTAAGTGCTTGGTGCAAAATAATTCTTGTGATAAAGTTTTGGCTCTTTTAGTGATTCTTTACCTACTAGTTCAAATATTGCACTAAATACCATTATAAGAAAATACAATTGATCCATTTTGATTAGTTCATGTGCCATGTATGTTAGTGTTTGTTCAAATAAATTTTGTGCTTACTTCTATCATCTACAACTTGCCTGGTTGGTTTTTCAACGCTAATGATAGTATGATTGGTTGGAGGAATGACCTTAGGAATTCTTTGTTTTTATTTGCAAAACCTCTTTAGCCTTTCAAGCCTATCTTTGCATAAATGATATCACTAGTACCCAATTTGAGCCTTTAAACCTTTTCTTTTGGCCAACTCATTACAAACAATTCCCTTTTTGAAAACAATTCCCTCTCTTGAACCTTTTCCTCTTTGAACATTAAGAATGAGGCTAAAAGCCTAAGTTGGTGGTGGTGTCGAGGTGGAGATTGGTAAGGTTGTACGGTGAGTTTAGGACCCATGCCTCAAAAGTGTTTGTTTAAAGTATTCAAGCTCCAAAAGAAAAAAAAGAGATGAAAAATATGTGAATATAAACAAAAGAGAAAAGATGTGTCTGCATATAAATTATGGAGTCTTGAATAAAAATTAGAAGAGGTAGCTGAGGTGGTCTATATTGGGAACTAAATGAAAGTGAGGCTATGGGGGTTTGAAAAGGAGCAAAGTGCAAAAGAATGGAAAATTGTGAGTAGTGTTCAAAGAGGGTGAAGTCACTTGTACCCAAATGTTTATCCAACCCTTCCCTAAACCTACATTACAAGTTAAAAAGTTCTTATGGGACCTCCAACCTAGCATTCTTGAATAAGCGATGAATTAAAATAAGGGAAATGTTGTAACACTTGAAGTTCCTTGTGAGAGTGAGTGTTTTTGAAAAATTTGTCCCTTATGTTGAATTGTAAATACTGTGATTTTGGGACATTCTTTCTTATGGGAGCACATGAATTAGGAAAGATAGGTGAAATTGAGTAAAGTAAGCAATTTTAGTAAACTAGTACTTTTGAGTCACTTCTTGAGGCTTATGTTGATCACTTGATTAGTTTTGAAATTCTTTGCACATTCTTGAAGTTGTTTTTCTTTATGAGGGAGTCATTCGGGAAAGATGTGCATACTCGAGCCTAATTGTTAGTACCAACCAAATCCATTAGTATGGTGTTTAAATTGGAGAATGTGTTATGTAAATAATAGCAATACACTTGTGTTTTCAATGGTGAACCCTCATTGAAGTTTTGGCTTTGATTTGCTTGAGGACAATCAAAAGCTTTAAGTTGGGGGTGTTGATGAGTGTGATTTTACCACTCATTCTAGCCTTTTTTACTTAGCTTTTATGTCCTTTTAATTATATAATGAGGTTGTTTATGGTGGTTATTAGTAGATTTTCTTGTAAATGATGCTACAAAGTGGTTTGAATTGAGTTGAGCAAAAAGAAGGTGAAACCAAGCAAAAACCTCCAGTGAATTCCGCTTCTGTGGAAGAAAGGTCACAAAAGCGACGAACGCTTATGCGATTGAAGAACGCTTCTGCGGATCGAGTTGAATGGGAAGAAACCGCTTATACGATTAAAATTCCACTTTTGCGGAAGCACAAACGTGCCTTATTTTCCGCTTTTGCAGTCACTAGCACTATTGATGAACTTTGCTTATGCGCTCAAATTTCCGCCTTTGCAGAACCGCATATGCGGTTACCTTTCCGCAGATGCTAAAGCAATGCATCAGGCCTGGGGCAAAATAGACATTTCATAATTTCTCACCCCAAGTCATTTTTATACTTCTCCAATTAGATCTTTTGGACATATTTGGCTTATTTTCAGTCCTTAGAGACTAGAGAGAACAAGGTGAAAGCTAGGGTTTTGCACAAACACACTTGGGTCTTGAAAATTAAAGCTTGTGGTTAAGATTTTCTTACCTATTTATGTTTTTTTCTTTATTTCCTCGCTTTGTATTGGATATTTAAGTATGTAGTATTTATTTTCAACACTTGAATCTTGTTTATGGGAATATTCTTATTTAAAGTGTGGATTAAATACCTTGGTGTGCTTATGTATTGAATGTTTTTATATATTTATGAAGTGAGTTATTGTTACTTTAATTATTCTTATATGTTAATGTTTCCAAAGGGATTAGCTAACCCTAGGACTCACCCATTAACTCTGAATTTATTTTGAGAAAAATAGTTTGGGGTTGGGAAAGATTAATCAACAAGAACTTGAGGCGTTAACCCTCATCTTATAGATTCTACCTAGGGATAGGATCGAACTACTTGTAGCCTTCCGGGTGTGCTTAATCTTCTAATTGTGATTAGGGATAATTCAATTAGGAAGTCTTGTTAGTCTTTAGAACAAGCTAATTAATAATTATTATCTGTGGCTAATAAGCATAAACTCGCCCAAATTTGCAAAATCGTGAAATATATTGGATCGTTGCTTGAGTGTAATTCCCGATGCATTCATACTTGTAGCCATTGATCATTTTACTTGCTTTCTAGGTTAGTTTACATTTCCGCATTTTAGATATAAAAACAATTTTCAAAAATTCTTAGTGTTTGGCATTGTGCGACTAGCGATAACTTTCTTACATTCCTAATCGCCTACACATTGTTCTCTGTGGGATTCAACCCCGACTCATAGTTGGGTAAATTATACTCTATGCGACTGTGTCTATTGCTTTTTAGCGGTGGATTTGGACGTCATCAATCCTGCTTATGGAGTTTGACATTGTCTATGTGACATGGACTGCGATGAAAGAACATGAATTAGCTGATCATTTAGCTGAGAATCCAATTGATGAAGATTATGAATGTTTGAAAACTTATTTCCCTGATGAATAGATGATGCACATTGATAAGTTGGAACAAGTTGAGAAGCCAGGATGGAAATTTTTCTTCGATGGAGCTGCAAACATGAACGGCATGGGGATAGGAGCGGTACTTATTTCTAAAATAGGGCAGCACTACCTGTTACAGCTCAGCTTCGTTTCTGTTGTACTAACAACATGGCAAAATATGAGGCATGTATCTTGGATATGAGGTTAGCTATAGACATGGTGTACAAGAAGTCTTGTTCATGGGTGATTCGGACCTACTGGTACACCAAATTCAAGGAGAATGAGAAACATGGGACTTAAAGCTTATACCGTATCAATAATGTTCGCATGAGCTTTGTCAACAGTTTCAATCAATAGAGTTCAGGAACATTCCAAGGACTTATAATGAGGTTGCTGATGCATTGGATACTTTGGCGTCATGCATTATTCAAGGCTTATGTGGACCCTTTGCAGATTCAAGTACGCGATCATTATGCGTATTGTAATATGGTGGAAGAGGAACTTAACAGTGAGCCTTGGTTCATGATATCAAGGAATATATCAGGATGGGGGTGTATCCGGTACCGGCCACAAGTGATCAAAAATGAACAATTCGGCGGTTGGCAAGCGTGTTTTTCTTTAGTGGAGGAGTGTTTGTACAAAAGAACTCCAAATCTCGGGCTATTAAGATGCATTGATGCGAGGCAGGCCACAGCTATCATGACTGAGGTACATTCCGGATTTTGTGGACCATATATGAGTGGGTCTGTTCTGGAAAACAAGATTCTCCGAGCGGGTTATTATTGACTAACTATGGAGCGGGACTACATCAGTTACGTATGCAAATGTCATTAGTGCCAAATGCATGGAGATTTGATTCATTCTCCACCATCAGAATTACATACAATGTTCGCACCGTGGCTTTTTGTTGTATGGGCATGGATGTCATTGGGCCAATTGAACCAGTAGCGTAAAATGGGCACAAGTTCATTCTGGTTGCCATAGATTATTTTACCAAGTAGGTAAAGGCTAGAACGTTCAAGTCTGTAACCAAGAAAGTTGTGGTATATTTTGTGCATTCAAACATTATCTGTCAGTTTGGGATACCAAAGGTGATCATTACAGACAATACAGCTAATAGCAATAGTCATTTGATGAAAGAGATATATGAGCAGTTCAAGAATACCCAACGCAATTCTACTCCATATCGCCCTAAGGCAAATGCTGGGGTTGAAGCGGCCAACAAGAATATAAAGAAAATAAATCAGAAAATGGTAGAGGGTTCTAGACAGTGACGTGAAAAGTTGTCGTTTGCATTGTTGGGGACCGCACCACTGTTCATACTTCAGTTTGGGTGACTCCTTATTTGTTGGTGTATGGCACCGAGGCAGTGATACCCCCAGAGGTGGAAATCCCATCCCTTCAAATTATCGCAGAGGTTGAGATTGACGATGATGAATGGGTGAAAAACTGTCTGGAATAGTTGAGTTTGATCGATGAGAAAAGATTGGCATTAGTGTGTCATGGCCAATTGTATCAACAAATAATGGCAAGAGTGTACAACAAGAAAGTATGTCCGAGAAGGTTTGAAGTGGGACAGTTAGTGCTGAGACGTATTTTGCCTCACTGGGCTGAAGGAAAAGGAACGTTCACCCCAAACTACCAGGGGCCATTTTTTGTAACCAGAGTGTTGTCTAATGGTGCGCTATATCTAATAGATGTGGAAGGAAAATGTGTAGAAACGGCTATCAATTCTGAAGAGATACTATGTATGATTTCTTTGTTTGATTGTACTTGTTTTTATTTGGCATATTTTGAAGATTAAAATGACGAAGTCAATTTGTTCTGCTATCTAAACACTTTATCCCTTGTCACCCCTTTGAACCTTATTTATTTTCTTTCATAACCCTATTTTGGAATCAATGGCATAAGTTCAGAAACGCAAGTGCAGAGGATAAGTAAGTGAAGAATAAGGAAGGAAGAAAAGAAAGAAGCAAGAAAAGAAAAGAAAAAGAAAAGAAAAGAAAAAGAAGAAAGAAGAGAGAAAGAAAAATAAAAGAAAAGAAAAGAAAAATGAAAAGAAAAGAAAAGAAAAAAAAGAACAGGAAAACATAAAAGAAAAAAAGAGATAAAAATCACAACAACAAAGTAGTTCTTATGACGTGAACTACGTTTGACTTGATCCCGAAAAGGTACGTAGGCAGCCTCTCTCCGAGGTTCAGTCACACCAAAATAAAAATCCAAAAGACCCCAAGCAAGAAAGTGGGCAGAAGTTGTGGCTGTTGTGAAATATCTGATTCCGAAAGTTGTTATTTTAACTCATTCTGAATAGTTCTTGATCCTTTTATGCCCTTTCTTTCTAACACATCCAAAATCCCACGTTACGATCCAAAGAAAGATCTTCCGATCGATCTTTGAGAAGTGCCAAGTCAAGCAGACAAAGGTAATTCATTTCAGGGGCAACACTCTGGTTCAAGCAGGAAAAATTTAAAAATAAGAGTCTTATTGGTGAAAACCCTCATGGGCACCGTAACCGACTGGAGTTAAGAGAAATAAAAATGAGAGTCTTATTGGTGAATACCTTCACAGGCACCGTAAGGCGATGTGAGTTGAGAAAATTTGAAATGAGAGAGTTTTATTGGTGAAAACCCTCATGGGAACCTTGAGGAGAAAGTGAGTTAAAGCAAACAAATGAAAGAGGTATTTTGGTGGAAAATTATTTCGAGGCACCAAAAGGCGAATAAGGTCAAGGTTTGGGTAAAA
The DNA here is from genome assembly GCA_034376525.1 of Nicotiana benthamiana. Taxonomy (NCBI): domain Eukaryota; kingdom Viridiplantae; phylum Streptophyta; class Magnoliopsida; order Solanales; family Solanaceae; genus Nicotiana; species Nicotiana benthamiana. Next base: position 109,293,845 of record CM067325.1, read on the forward strand.
TGATCAAGTTATGGAAATTCTGAGAAGATGAGGTATGGAAAGGGGAAGTTGATTGGTTGAACTGATTGGGCCGATTAGTCCAAAATTCATGTCATGATCATTGGTACCAACTATTTCGGTCAGATAAGTTTCTTTTCCTTCTCTTTTTAGAAGTCGTCCAGTTTTGGATTCTTCGTATCCTTAACTCGTAAAATTATTGCTTTTCATTTTCTTTTGGGGTTTATCTGTCTAAAGATGTTTCAATGATAGTGTTATTCAAAGCAAGTGAAAAGGGAATTCAAAGCTCACAACCAGTTTCCGAAATAGCAAAGCACGGCGTGGTCCGAACATATTAAAGACGACATGATGTAAGGTGTAATACAGGGGATCACTGGAGGTTTCATCTGTGGAACGATTGGGAGATGTCATGGGAAATGCAAAAGTCAGATAAAGGGATAAGAGATTTGAAACAACAGCATGGGTATAGAACACTTGGGATGTCAAGTGGTTCAGGCCCAGTTCCGGGAAGCCAGTCAAAACAAAACAATGAAGTGGAAGGATTTTCAGCAAGAATGCCATCAACTAACCATCGTTTTAAACTGTCAAAATTTTCTTCGATTGAAACAGGGGCAGAAAAATTTGTTTGTTTCGGAGAAACTTTCCGTAAGGAAAAAACAAGCTTTAATTAGGTTTGACCGTAAAGTGGGGATTGATCAAAATACAAGATAATCACGTATAGCATAGGGGAATATAAGTTGGTGTTAAAAGATTGCATGTTTAAGATAAGGTTCAACTAGGAGCTGTCAGGACCTATCTGGATAATAGGACTTAGTTTTCAAACTCTTAGTAATAGTTGGCATAATGATTAGGTTAAAACTCACCCATGTACCCAGTTTCCATACTGGGGCAGAACACTTTCTTTGTTTTGTCTATTTTGTTGAAATAAAAAGCCCGTCTGAAGAACAGAGGCATACAATTCATGTCTGAGTAGTAAGGAGCCCGCCTGGAGAACAGAGGCATTTATTTTTCAAGTATTGAAGTCGGGAGCCTGCCCGTAGAACAGAGGCATATATTTTCAACTTTTGAAGTCGGGGGCCCGCCCGTAGAGCAGAGGCATACATATATTTTCTAGTATTGAAGTCGGGAGCCCACCCGTAAAACAGAGGAGGCATATATTTTCAAGTTTTGAAGTCGTGAGCCCGCCCTTAGAACAGAGGCATACATTTTCAAGTGTTGAAGTCGGGAGCCCGCTTGTAGAATAGAGGCATATATTTTCAAGTTTTGAAGTCGGGAGCCAGCCTGTAGAACAGAGGCATATATTTTCAAGTTTTGAAGTCAGGAGCCCACCCGTAGAACAGAGGCATACACATATTTTTAAGTTTTGAATTCGGGAGCTCGCCCGTAGAACAGAGGCATATATTTTCAAGTTTTGAAGTCGGGAGCCTGCCCGTATAAAAGAGGCATATATTTTCAAGTTTTGAAGTCGGGAGCTTTCCCGTAGAACGGAGGCATATATTTTCAAGTGATAAAGTCGAGAGCCCTCCCGTATAACAGAGGCATTTATTTTCAAAGTGATGAAGTCGGGAGCCCACCATATAACGGAGGCATATATTTTCAAGGGATGAAGTCGGGAGCCTGCCCGTATAATAAAGGAATATATTCAAGTTCAGCAGTTTGAAGAAAATGAAAAACATTTCAGTTCATAATTCGAAGCGACAACAATGGGTTTCACCGAGCCGATGCAAGACAACAAGGCAACAAGAAGTACAAGGGCAAGTTTGAAGAATCTAGATAGGATTTTGTAATTCGAAGATATAGTCTTCTTTTTATTTTGACATGGTGTAAGGGAGTTCAGTAAGCAGTAGAAGTAGCAGCAAAAGCAACAATAGTGAAATCACAGCTTCCCAGTAGTCCCAGCTACCAGACATTCCCGAACTACACTGACCTAATTCCCTTTAGCCAAGGATATGTAGGCAGCCTCCGAAGCAGGGTGCGGTCAACTCTTTCAAAAATGCTTCACACGGAGTATTAAAACGGGCAAAGTTCGATCGTATTCGCTAACTTATCTTTGCCCACAAACTCTTTGTGTTCTCGAGCAAAGAGGAGCAACTGTGAGCATGTGATTTTTCCCCTATATGAATTTTATTCCCAGAAATTCAAACAAAATGATTTCTTTCATTATTTTATAATTTAGTGGATTTTTGTGACCTTTTGTGGTAATTGTCTGCATTTTGTTTATACATTTTAATTAATAATAAAATACAAAAATACTTAGCATTTGCATTTAGGGTTTAATTTCGTATTTTAGGATTAATTAGTAATTAAGTTGTTTTACAAAGAAGAAAATAACTAAAGTAGTTCATTTTGCATTTTAGCTATTAATTTTTAAATTTGTCATGAGTTTCCTTTTCCTTTTAAAAAATAGGACTTAATCAATTTTGAGGAGATAACTAGTTTACTTATTGGAATAAATTAGGTCTTTATTTTAATTTTGCATTTTTACAAATTCTGAAGAAAAAAATAACGATAAAAAGAAAAAGGAAAAGAGAAGGAAAATGTGGTGTTTAACTTAGTCTTGGGCTACTTTTAAATTAAAAACTCTGATCCCAAATTGATATCTTCCCAAATCAGTGGTCCAAGCCCAAATAACCTAATACATCATCCGTCCCCAATTGAACCAAAATGACGTTGTTTGGTCATCCTCTAATATGGGCCGTCGAGGTTGATATGATTAACGGTCATGAAGTGGGGTGTTCTTGATAATATGTCCGAAAAGGACCCCCCCCTCAAACCCGTCTCCCTACATCACCCCTCATCACAGACACAATCCCAAACCCTAGCGCCGCCCTATAAATCCTCGTCTCCTCCAGTGATGGCGTCGGCTCCGTTCAACCCCAAAATGAACACCCTAGTATCTCCTCCACCCCCATATCCCAAATCTTCAAACCTTTTACCTCAAATTCGTGCAGAACCGTCGAATCTTCAATCAAAAGAATCCGGCCAAAACACTAATTCATCCAATCCCGTCAAAATTAAAATCCTAGAACCACCTCGTTCTCCTCTTTTAAAAGCCCCAAACCCCGTCCCTCGAAACCCTGCCGAACTCCTCGAATCTCCGATCTAAGATTCCGGTAAAATCCTACCTCTTCCAAATCTCACCAAATTCACACCGTGGGACCTTATCACTTCCCTTATTGTCACGATCCATTTCCAAAACAGGTCATGATAGCACCAAACAACCTTGCCGGGCTAGCCGAGTGCGGAATATTACTAACAATCATATAAGATTTTACTCAATTTTTACTGAAATACCCATTTAGCTTGGATTTAAAAACTAAAACAGTAAATTTGACGAGTAATATGATATTACAAACCCAAAAGATTAGTCTACTAAAGTGTACGTGCAAAGACCTTATGTCACAGTGTAAGGGCAACTAGTAGAATATACACATCTCTACCCTATTGTTTGAAATAAGGGAAAGATAGCAAAAAATACAAAATGAGACTTCATCCGGCTGCCGGGCGATATGGAAGGGAAGCACCTCACCATAGAAGTCTCAACAGCTAGTCACCGGCACGCACCCTGATGGTATCCAGATGAATCAGCCTCAGACCCTGTACATTTAAGTATAGAAGCGTAGCATGAGTACATAAACAATATGAACCCAGTAAGTATCCTGTCTAATCTCGTTGAAGTAGAGACAAGAGGTCGACTTGATACCTTCTAGGTCCAGATAATATCATAATGATGATGTATAGTATACTACATGAATAATGTAATTAGTTAATAGTTGCCACGGATGTCATAGCATGCTTTTAGTTATATTTACTTTTATCACATTTACTCTCTTTTTATTCATTTAGCAATAAATCGTGAAAAGCCTAAACTTCTAGCACAAATACATAAATCATGCGCAACAAATGCCGAGGTCGACGGCCCGCTCCAACGGAATATAAATTTTTGTGCATTGTCGAGGGTCGAACGGCACATACCATAGGTGCATCTATTTCACCGAGGCAATCGGCCCGATCCATAAATAACAAGACAATATCAAGAATGCGCAATAGGGCAACAAGTATATATAAGGAAAAATCCTTCCAAGTTCATAAATAAGCATACGTTCGTTTTTCATCCTCCTCTAACCTCTAGCAAGTCATATAAGACCATTCACTTAGTTCAAACAAGGAAAAGTTCACAGTAGGCATGATGTGGGTCCTAAACAACCCAAACATAACATTATGGTAGCTACGCACGGACTCTCGTCACCTAGTGCGTACGCAGCCCCCGCATTTAACAACAAATTTATCATTTATTAACCTTAGAGGGACAATTCCCTCTCACGTTGTTAGAAAGGAGACTGACCTTGCTCCGAAGCGCTCTTTCAATAACGAGAAAAGTCTCCAAGCTCAATTCGAAGCCAAACAACCACCAACTAGTTAAATAAGGTAAGAACTAATCAATAAGTGCTCACAAAGTTGAATTCTAACTAATATAAGTGATTTTACAACCTTTCCCGCAAGTTTCCTAAATTCCGACCTCACGTACCCGGATTCCGAGATTTTTCGAAGGAAGTTATTCCCCATGACCTAAGGATAACTAAAATGTAATTTTTTGTTCATTACATAGCTAATTGGGTGGTTAAATCATAATTTTTACTAAAACCCTAGGTCTAGCTCTAAACCTTGATTTTAATTGATTATTAGTGTTAAATCTATGTGATAATCATGTATTTAGACTAAGAGTGAGTGGAGATTACTTACCTTGTGATGTTATATTGAAACCCTCTCTTTGGAAGTTAAAGAATCGCCCAAGTGTGAAGGAAATGGGAGATAAATGCACTTGAGCTCGTAATAAGTAAGCTTCACTGCCCTATGATTTCCGCTTAAGCGGTCCCGCATCTACGAACGATTAGCCACTTCAGCGGTTTAGGGGTCGCATCAGCGGTTTCCGCTTCTGCGGTTCCTTGGCCGCTGTTGCGGCTGCCCCTAGGTTGGCCTTGGCCACTTCTGCGATGAAAGGACCGCTTCTGCGGTCCAAGAGCCGTAGAAGCGGTTTTGACAGAAGCAATAGGTTTTGTCCTTCTTAAAATTCTAACTTCGCTCGAACCTCGACCATTTGACGCTCGGGGCTCCCGAGCCCCGCCCCAACATACCGATAAGTCTGAAATCGCGAGGCGGACCTATTCGCAACCTCGAAACTCCCAAAACAACACTAAATCAAGGAATCAGACCCCAAAACCATTTGATCAAACTTAGTGAACTTCAAGTTCTAAATTTCCCTCCAACGGGTCAAAACGCACTTAGATTAATCGAATCGACACCAAATTTTATAGGTATGTCTTAACAGATATTTTGGACTTGTACCAAGTTTAGAAATCGGAATCTGAACCCGATACCCAAGTTTTTAATAATTAATTAGATTCTTTACTTCCTTAAAACTTCGATTTAACAATTTTACATAAAAATTTTGTATTCAGGCTAGGGACCTCGGAATTCAATTCCGAGCATATGCCCAGGTCTCATATTTTTCCACAGACCTCCCGGGACTGTCAAATCACAAATTCAGGTCCGTTTCTTAAGAAATTTGACCGAGTCAAACTTGACTTTTTAAGGAAACCATAAGGGAATATTTGGTTCTTATTTCCACTCAAACTCTTCTACTTCCGAACCGATCGCTCCCGCAAATCATTGATTAGCTATGAAGGCATGGAAAGTGTTTATTTAAGGGAACCACGTTCCTAATAGTAAAACGACCAGGCGGGTCGTTACATTCTCCGCCTCTTAAACAAACTTTCGTCCTCAAACGGACATAAAAGAAAAGTATTTGGACTGCTGAATAGGTGGGGACACCGGCTCCGCATGTCCTCCTCGGACTCCTAGGCCGTCTCCTCGACCGGCTGGCCCCTCCACTGGACCTTTTACCTCATAGACTCTCTTGAACCTCAATTAACGGTCCTGCCCATCAACAATTGCAACTAGCTCCTCTTCATAGCCCAAGCTCTTATCTAGCTGAATGGTACTGAAGTCAATACATGAGAATAAGTCGGTATGGTACTTCCGAAGCATCGATACATGGAAAACTGGATGGACTCCTGATAAACTGGGAGGCAAAGCAAACTCATAAGCAACCTCACCAACTCGCCTCAACACCTCGAAGGGGCAAATAAACCTTGGGCTCAACTTGCCCTTCTTCCCGAACCTCATAATACCCTTCATTTGCGAGACTTTCAAGAGAACCTTCTCGCTGATCGTGAATGATACATCACGTGCCTTCTGGTTCGCGTAACTCTTCTTCCTAGACTGAGTTGTGCGTAGCCTCTCCTGAATTAACTTTACCTTATCCAAAGCATCTTGTACCAAATCTGCACCTAATAACTTAGCCTCACCAGGCTCAAACCACCCTATAGGAGAATGACAACGCTGGCCATACAATGCCTCATGCGGGGCCGTCTCTATGCTGGACTGGTAGCTATTATTATATGAAAACTCTGCCAAGGGAAAAACCTGATCCCATTGACCTCCAAAGTCATTCACACATGCTCTAAGCATATCCTCTAGAATCTAAATTGTCATCTACGATTGCCCATCAGTCAGAGGGTGAAATGTTGTGCTGAGATTTACGATGGAACCCAAACCCTTATGGACGGCTCTCCAAAAGTGAGATATGAACTGAGGGCCCCTATCTGATATGATGGAAACCGGTACACCATAAAACCTAACTATCTCTCGAATGTAAATCTGAGCATACCTCTCCGCTGTATAAGTAGTCGCCACTGGAATGGAGTGGGCTGACTTTGTCAACCTATCCACAATAACCCACACCGAATCAACCTTCTGCAAAGTCTATAGCGACCCAACCACGAGGTTCATAGTGATGCGCTCCCATTTCCATTACGGAATGGGCATCTGCTGGAGTAGACCACCTAGCATCTGGTGCTCATACTTGACTTGCTGGCAATTCAAACATCTATCCACATACTCAACAATGTCTTTCTTCATCCTCTGCCACTAGTAATGCTGTATCAAATCACGATACATCTTAGTGGCACCCGGATGAATAGAGTACCTTGAACTGTGGGCCTCCTCTAGAATCCTCCTCCGCAAGCCATCCACATCAGGAACACATACACGGCCATGAAGCCGTAACACTCCATCCTCGCTGATAGTAACCTCCTTGGAACCTTCCTGAAGCATCGTCTCTCTGAGGGCCATCAAATGCGGATCATCGAACTGTCGGGCCTTAATCTGCCCTAACAATGAAGATAGAGCCACCACGCATGCTAGAACTCGGATGGGCTCCAAAATATCCAACCTCATAAGCCTGTTAGCAAAGGAATGAATGTCCAAAGCCAAAGGTCTCTCCGTAGTAGGAATAAATGCCAAACTGCCCATGCTCTCCGCTTTACTGGTCAATGCATCCGTGACTAATTTTGCCTTACCCGGGTGATAAAGAATGATAATATCATAATCCTTTAGTAACTCAAGCCACCTGCGCTGCCTCAAATTAAGATCCCTCTACTTGAGCATGTGCTGCAAACTGCGATTGTCGGTGTAAACCTCATATGATACCCCATATAAATAATGCCTCCATATCTTCAGAGCATGAACGACCGCTGCTAACTCTAGATCCTGCACTGGGTAGTTCTTCTCATGAATTTTCAGTTGACGTGAAGCATATGCAATAACTCGTCCCTCCTACATCAATACATATCACAAGCCAATGCAAGAGGCATCGAAATAAATAGTAAACATCCCCGAACCGAAAGGCAAAACAAGAATCGGTGCGGTAGTCAATGCCGTCTTGAGCTTCAGGAAGCTCTCTTCACACTCATCGGACAAACGAAATGGGACACCCTTCTGGGTAAATCTAGTCAAGGGTGAAGCAATAGAAGAAAATCCATGCATGAACCGCAAGTAGTAACCGGCTAACCCCAGGAAGCTCCTGATCTTGGTCACTGAAGTAGGTCAGGTCCAAATCTGAACTGCCTCAACCTTTCTAGGATCCACCTTAATACCCTCTCCAGCCACAATATGCCCCAAGAATGTCACTGACTCTAGACAGAAATCATACTTGGAGAACTTGGCATTTAGTCACTGCTCTCGCAAGGTCTGAAGTACTACTCTCTAATGTTGCTCATGCTCCCCCAAACTGCGGGAGTATATCAAGATGTCGTCAATGAAGACGATGACAAAAGAATCAATAAAAGGTCGGAACACCCTATTCATCAAGTCCATGAACGCCGGTGGAGCATTCGTCAACCTGAAGGACATCACCAGAAACTCGTAGTGGCCAAATCTAGTCCTGAATGCAGTCTTCGAAACATCAAAATCCTGAATCTTCGGCTGATGATACCCTGATCTCAAGTCAATCTTAGAGAACACCCTAGCCCTCTACAACTGGTCAATCAAATCATCAATGCGCGGCAATGGGTATCTATTCTTGATGGTGACTTAGTTCAACTGGCGATAATCAATGCACATCCGCATAGTCCCATCCTTCTTCCTGAAAAATAGCACTGGCGCACCCCAAGGCGAGACACTGGGCCTAATAAACCCCTTTGCTAATAACTCCTCCAACTGCTCCTTCAGCTCTTGAGGAGCCATGCAGTACGGTGGGATAACAATAGGCTGAGTTCCTGGACCCAAATCAATGCAGAAATCAATATCACGATCCGGAGGCATGCCAGGAAGATCAGACGGAAAAACATCGGCAAACTCTCTGACCACTAGAACTGAATCAATCATCGGAGACTCTGCTGCGATGTCTCGAACATAAGCTAGATAAGCGAAACACCCTTTCTCGACCATACGCCGAGCCTTCAAAAAGGAAATAACCATGCTAGGGGTATCAACTGTGGAACCCTTCTACTCTAGTCTCGGCAATCCTGGCATCATTAGCGAAATATTTTTGGCATGACAATCAAGGGCGGCGTGATAAGGGGATAGCTAGTCCACGCCCAAGATGATCTCAAAATCTACCATATCAAGCAACAGGAGATCCGCTCTAGCATCGTAACCACATAAAGTAACCAAACAGACCGGTAGATTCGATCCACACCCACATAATCGCCCACTGGAGTAGACACATGAGCAGGAACACACAACGGCTCAATAAAAATAACCAGAAAATGTGCAAATAGAGAGGATACATATGAATAAGTAGATCCTGGATCAAAAAATACCGAAGCAACCCTACCGCTGACTAAAATGATATTTTGTGATGACGACATCTGAGGCCAACGCATATGGTCTGGAAGGGAGAGCATAAAATATAGCTGGAGCATCGGTTGCCTAGCCTCCGCTCGACTGAGAAGCATCCGACGGACTTCTCCCTACCTTGCCTTCACCTCTATGACGACCTCTACCGGTCTTCCCCCCACCTCTAGGTGGATAGGTTGCTAGTGGCGGAGTCACTGGCTGTTGTCCCTGCTGTATAGCCTTGGCCCGGAACCTGGGACAGTACCTCCTCATATGGCCTGGGTCCCCGCACTTAAAGCAACATGGTGCAGTGGACTATTGTCCAGATGGGTGACTCTGAAAATCAAAAGAACAACTAGAAGAAGCCTGAATAGCCGGCAGACGGTATGGACTCTCCGGCGTAGCACTAAGATAAGAACCGAAAGAATCTGGAGGAACTGGATACCCACTAGAAGAATCCTGAACAGCCGGTGGGCGATAAGACTCTCTGGCATGGCACTGTAATATGAACGTGTTGGAGCACCCGAGCAGGTGGTGGTGCTGGAGCTGGGGGCCTACTAGGCTGACACCTCCCGGTGTGGCCTCTACCCTAACTGGGGCGCCTCTAAACTCTTCGGAGATTCTGGCCCTCTTCTCATACTACAGCTACTCAAACCCTCGCTGATGGTAACCCTCGATTCTATGAGAAATCTCAAGTGTGGGATGATAACGTATACCCATCTTCACCTCCCTAGCCACAGTGTTCCGCATAGTGGGATGTAACCCTGCCATAAAACGTCGCACCCTCTCTGCCTCTGTGGGGAGTATCATAAGTGCATGGCGAGACAACTCAGAGATCTCGCCTTATAGTCGGTCACTAACATCTGGCCCTATTGTAGCTGCTCAAACTGATGATGCAGCCCCTCTCTCTCAGAGGGTGGAATAACCCGATCAAGAAATAGCTGGATGAACTGATCCCAAGCGAGGGGAGGAGAACCAACTAGCCTGCTAAGAACATAGGACTACCACCATATGCGAGCCTTTCCCTCTAACTGAAATGTGGTAAAGTCAACTCCATGCGACTCCAATATCCTCATGTTGTGTAGTCTGTCCCTGCAGCTCTCAATAAAGTCTTGTGCATCCTCATGACTCATAACACTTATATATATATATATATATATATATATATATATATATATATATATATCCCCCACTTGGGTCGAAGCCATATATCAAACCCTCAATAACTCATAACACTTTTACTCTATTGATGCCACAATACCTAGTGAGATCAAACTCAAGAAATTTGTAAGCTTGTGAAAACACAAATCATCTAGTACTGTAAATATTCAGCAAACCTCGCATTTATCCCCACAACAATTAAGCCCACTCTCTTAAGCGACCAGAAATGTCAAATGTCAACATATACTTTTCACTTACACGTGAGATCTTCTAACATAAACATAAGGATCACACCATTTCAAAACACCCTGTAGGAGATAACCCGCCTGCTTCGCTTTCTGTTAACATTTCTATATACCTTCATTCGTCATACACCTTACACAATCACTTAGTTTTCCTGAATGTCAACTCATACCGCAACATGAAATTTACTTCACTCCAACTAGGAGACATGCAAAGATTCTTCACTCACCCATAACTCGGGGCTACACATGCAATCACAATGGAAATCAAACATTTAATAGTTCATCTATCATTAGCATACATTTCTCATCACTTCCAAGTCATATAGATACATCTCGCGGTACTAACATACTCATCACGTTGCTGTCCAGCCAGCATTCCCACTAGTAGGGACAATACCAAACATATGAGTTCAAAACACATGCTCACAAAATCAACACCTATATGCTCAAGCCATAGGCAAAGATACAGCTTTAATTCCTTCAAACTAGCCAACCATCAACTCACAAATAGCACATCTCGCCCCTCGATCGGGGAATAATAAGCCATCAAGGCACATCTGATACTGAGCGCTCATGTACGCATATGACGTGGAAGGAATTTAAAGAGTTACTTCCCAAGCTAAATCAAGGACGCACGATAAGAATTTCAAGAATGTGAATTTTTCCTAATGGTTCTGTAGCCTTTTGAGGATTAATACAGACGTCTCTGTACCGATCCTTGAGACTCTACTAAACCTGCCCATGACTCGTGAGATCTATGTAACCTAGGCTCTGATATCAACTTGTCACGACCTCAAACCGGCCTAGTCGTAATGGCGCATCTCGTGAAGACAAGGCCATCCGACACAACACTCAAATTAACCTTTTAAGTATTTAAGAGTCATATTTAAGTCTTTAAATTAAACAATGTTTCATAATAAAATCCTGGAATAACAGTGCGGAATAAAATACTAGCCCGACATCGGGGTGTCACTAGTACAAGCATCTATCAAGGTATGACTACAACAAAAGTCTAAAAGAAATGTATTAAATGTAGTTGTAGCAATGAGAGGAAGGAAGTCGTTTTGCGAATGTCGTGCAGCCACCTTGCTAACTCTGATGACTCCGCGTTTGAGCAACTAACACCCGCTACCAGATTCTGAAACACCTGAATCTGCACACAAGGTGAAGGGAGTAATATGAGTACTCTAACCCAGTAAGTAATAAGAGTAAATAAAGACTGATTAGTAGGAAACAATGAATCCATACTTCACGTTAGACTCAATAAACACAACAGGCTCTCAGAGCAAAATACGAGTCAATCTTCCCTTTTAAAATCTAGCTTTTAGTAAAAAATCATTTGAAATACATTCGATTAATTTCATAATAATAGAGATTAAAGTCATAATAGGCCCTTTGGGCACAATATAGATCGTAAAACACCAAATCGGGCAAAACAGTAACCATAAATACTTTGTACCTTGAAAATTTCAATGGAAATAACCAATGCCAAATCAAAGATTAATTTGTGAACATCTCATAAACCCCAGTTTAAATAAAAAATTTTTTAAAACATTTGTGCAACTTTCAGACAGAGGCTCAATATAAAGATGAGTGAAAACAGTCAATAAATCAACATTTTTGATAGAAACTCATTTTAAAGAGTAGTAAAATTAAGTCCATAAATATGCCTCTCAGGCAAAACAACTCAAATGTATGTATATCTATGTCGCCCTCACGTTAGCCTTTCTACACCTCGTAACTCAACTCTTACCAATTAGTGCACACACTCAGTACTCACGCTCAATAGGTACCATATAGTAACCGTTGTAGGGTGCAACCCGATCCATATAGTTCTCATAAAAACTGAAGCCAAAATAACCGCTGCCGCGTGCAACCCGATCCGAACATCGCCGTGGCACACAACCCGATCCATATAAATAGTCGATTGCGCTCACTGGGGGTGTGCAGATTCTGGAGGGGCTCTTACAACACAAGCGCTATATTGTTGCGGCGCGCAGCCTGATCCATATATATATATATGTATAAAATTGTTGTGGCGTGCAACCCAACCCATACAAGTAATTGTTGCGGCGTGCAGCCCGATCCAATATATGTATTAATACATTTGTTGTGGCGCGCAACCCGATCCATATCATATAAAATATCCTCACTATTGGATCCTCGATCCCTCTGAGTCATTTAAATATCACAGCCTCGTGGGCATAATGTACAGTAGGGATCTCAGCCCTCATATTTCTTTCTATTTATGATTAACGTTTCAAAAATCTGGTTCATATCATTTTGAAACAATTGGAAACATGACTGAGGATATAAATTCTTTAGCAAATAAGTGAGGAATACCAATCAAAAATCCCCTAAGGGTTCTACAGGTCGGCACAAGGCCCCAAACATGGCAACAAGCCCAGTTCACAATAATAAAGTATATGTCTCAATCAAAATGTAGTAAAAATATCATTCGGGATGGACCAAGTCACAATTCCCAACGGTGCTCTACACCACGCTTATTATCTAGCATGCAAGTCACCTTTAAGTAATACAACGATGTGAAATCCGGGGTTTTAATCCCTCAGGATAGTATTAACCATCATTACTTAACTCGAACCGACTAATTCTCTAGCTCGCGACGCCTTTTCCTCTCGAATCTGCCTCTGAATGCTCCAAATCTACCTGAAATCAGTACCAAACCATCAAAATATGATAAGGGAGCAAAACCCACTTGAAAATAATCAAATTACCATGAAATTCTCGACATTGGTCAAACCCGACCCCGGTCCCACTTTTCGAGATTTGACAGAAATTCAAAACACTAGAATCCTTATACTCTCACGAATCAAACCATACGAAAATTATCCACATTTCGACACCATTTGGTCCTTCAAATCATCATTTTATATTTTTGAAAGATTTCACTATTTTCTTCAAAAATTCCATCTCAATCACAAATTAAATGATGAATTCAATGATAGATTCATGTACCCTAGCCAAATCTAAGTTAGAATCACTTACCCCGATGAATTTCTTGAACAACCTTCAAAAAATTGCCAAAATCCAAGATCTCGGGGTTAAAATATCAAATAAAACACAAAACCTCGTATTTATAGAGTAATCCCCATATTTGCTCTTACGCGGGCCTCACAAATCGACCGCGGCCTAGCAAAACTAATGTGGTCCGTGCAACAACGATCGCGGCCGCGTAGGTTTTGTCTGGAGTGACAGACTTTAGTCTTTTGGCCATAACTTTTGCTTCAAATGTCCAAATTGTGATATCTTTACATTCTGGAAAATAGATACGAAGTGCTACATCTTTCTTTTTTGATTCATATTATACTTCCTAGTAGATCAAAAGATATGAGCTTCTGAATTAAGACCAGCAGGCAGGTTCTTCACCGCGGCCGCATCACTTTTTGTGCGGTTTGCGTGACACCTACCGTGGCCGCGCCCATTTTGGTGCGGTGCGCACTGCACTCACCGTGGGCTCACATATTTTGTGTGGACCGCGTGGGTGAGTTCTGGGGTCTGCAACCCTTCGGAACCTACTACAGCTATGATTTTCGCACTAAAACATCCTGGAACCTACCCGGAACATCTGGAACTTCAAACCAATTGTACCAACACATCCCATGACATCGTTCAAACTTGCTCAAAACTTCGAAACGCTAACAAAAACATCAAATCACCAATTTAACATAGGATTCAAGCCTAATAACTCCAAGAACTGTTAAATTCAGCTTTCTATCAAAAAGTCTATAAAATCTCGTTCGAATGACCTGATATTTTGCAATCACATCATATTCGACGCTACGGAGCTACTCCAACTTTCGGAAGTCCATTCCAACCCTTAGATAAAAATCTCACCATCAGACCGGAAACTTTAACCATTCGACTTTCGTCATTTCAAACCTAAATTAGCTACGGACTCCAAAACACAATCCGATCACGCTCCTAAGTCATAAATCACCTAATAGAGCTAACCAAATTATAACAAATTTGATCCGAGCTCATATACATATAAGTAAACTCTTGGTAAAACCTATCAAATTTTAAATCTTTCAACTGAGACTGTTCTTCCAAATCCATTCTTATTAACCTGAACCTAACACCAATGATATACATAAGTCATAATACACCATACGATGCAAGTCATGCCCAAAAGTTGACGATCAAAGTGCAAAAGTTCAAAACGACCGGTCGGATCATTACATCATCCCACACTTAAACACACGTTCGTCCTCGAATGTACTCAGAGTTCTAAAAGCCAACCAATATCTAAATAACTTTACCATGCATAACTCAGGGGGATCCCAATTTACCCTATCTCATATATGTGTGACAACACTGAAAGGCCATGAATCATAGAACCCCATTTTCATTTCTGAAACCATAAATACGACTAAAACCTCACCCTCATACACTGAATAGGCCCAAGCCAGCTGTAATAGCACGTGCCTGCAACCTCAGGTGCAATTATATGATATACCACATAACTCAAATACGTGAAGTGATAACTTCCATTCACAGCAGCTGCCCACAACAACCAAATATCGATAAAAATCTCTTATCGGCTAAAGTCTCATTCCAACACTTTCATATCCTGCCAACGATAAATAAAATACACAATAAACCATAGCCATTTCTCATATCAGCTATCATGAAGCCATTTCTCCTTTGGCAATTACAAAAGCAAATTTTAGAGCCGAAACTCGATGTCATCCTTCCAACATGCTGAAATCTAATTTGTTCGTATTCATTAATCATCAATATGATCTCTTCTGACCCAACACACTACCCTGGTGACATGACACATCAATACAGGCCTAAGCCACAACTTTTATAAATACGCGCACCAATAAGAAGCAGCCCGAACATACTCAAATTTTGAAAATGATTCAATCGAAAGTGTTGTACCTCAAGCTCACCAATACCATCACAATGCAAGGCTGAGAACCCGTCTCATATCATAGAATAGAACACATGAATCTAACATGTAAGGTCGTATCTCCACATAGCTTTACTTCTAAGTATGATCCTACCCAAACACTACTCAACATGAAACACATCAAGTCACTATGCTCAAAATTGACAACCACACACAATTTTGTTATTTGGAACCAAAGCAAATAATCATACCCACAATAAAGCAAATAACCTAAACCACACAAGCCTGAAAGGATATAATCGGTACGCCATTCACCGAGCAATACCCAATTCCTCTTCCCGATCAACTTCCACTATGAAACCCCAATGGAACCGCACCATAGGTGCCTATAACCAACAAATCATATCATCTCACAACACAAAAAGGTAACTCATAGATCCCCCAATTTCTAATAGTTCAAACAACTGAATCAACACATCCTTCGCCAACAGCAACTTGAAATATACAAAACCATCTTAATGCCGGACTCATACCCATATAGGTCTACCAATGGACCATACATCAACTTCGGATACACACAACCGATAAATAATCCTACGAAGGTCCACACTGATAGGATCATGGAACATACTAATATTTGACTAATTTACTCATATTTGCCTCTTTCTAAAAAAAATATACCCTCGTCAAATCACCTCAATTAGCGCTACCCATTCCTTAATCATCTGAAGATCATTTCTTAAATCATCTTAAGCTCATTTCTCTAATTATCTGAAACACCCTGTGCCACCTAAGAATTTGTGACCTTCCATTCCAATTTGAATTGTGCCCTTACACATGCAAATCTCTATCTAACACAACATACTGCATAACTGTACCACTCTAGGAATAACCATGAGAACTTCATATCCCTTCCGAGCCACAAACATCTATGTACTCACTAATCAAGAACATTCCATTGGTCCCATCTTGAAGAAAAATCAGTATGCATCCCATGCTTCATATGCCTATAAAAAATATACATCTCCAAACCGAAGTAGAAATCCTCAAAAACTCTCTGAATTCCATTTTCAAAGATTCAACTGTCAGGGTTGAATCCTTCTACTAGACCAAGCTAAGCAAGCCATCAAAACCTAAGAGCATCATCGTAAAATACATGAAGGAACTCATTGCCTCGAACACACACAAGGGATTAGTCATATCCTTACCATACCGACTCGATCTACTACCAAGCTACTCCATCTATCAAAATTTTCTTCTGATTCATCTTCAACTTGAATGCCCTCGAGCACAAGACCACTCTGTCTAAGACCCATAAGCCACTGAGTACTCTCATATATTCCCAAAAACACCACATTGCACTATGTTTTACTCTGAAGAACTTCCTGCGAATCTAAATCTGTTACCTTTACCTTCGTGATACTAATACACAGATCCCATAATTAACATAGAATTACTACAAGCCTTGAACTCTTCCAATGAAAACTCAGTTTCTAACCACATAAACGACTTTGAGATGCCCCCTTGTTACATGTAGCATATTAAACACATTAGAACCATTCTCTAGACTCATTCAATCTATTCAGATTGCAATTAACCCGATTAACAGAACCGAACAACATGTTCCTCATTGGCACTTCTGACACTGCATCACATAACCTTTTCTTAGTCAAAAATTTCATTTACTCGAGCCATCCTCGGGCTCAATCTCCACAACCACAACTGATTTACCACACGCCTCAAATCGGAACCAATATAGCACATAATCGAGCAATCAACTACTCAGAGCACACTCCCTCACTTGGCTCGAAGCCATAGATCAAAACACCCTCAATAACTCATAACACTTTTACTCTATTGATGCCACAATACCAAAGTGAGATCAAACTCAAGTCATTTATAAACTTGTGAAAATACAGATCATCTAGTACTGTAAATATTCTGCAAACCTCGCGTTCATCCCCACAACAATTAAGCTCACTCTCTTAAATGACCCAAAATTTCAAATTTCAACATGTACTTTTCACTTACACATGAGATCTTCTAAAATTAACATAAGGATCACACGACTTAAGGACACCCTGCAGGAGATAACCCGCCTGCTTTGCCTTCAGTTAATATTTATATATATCTTCGACCGTCATACAACATACACAGTCACTTAGTTTTCCAGAGTCTGAACTCATACCGCAACATGAAATTTACTTCACTCCAACTAGGAGACATGAAAAGATTCTTTATATGCCCATAACTCGGGGCTACACATCCAATCACATTGGAAATCAAATATTTAATAGTTCATCTATCATCAGCAGACCTTTCTAGTCACTTCCAATTCATATAGATACATCTCGTGGTACTAACATACTCATCACGTAGTTTTCGAGCCACCATTCCAACTAATAGGGATAATACCAAAAATATAAGTTCAAAACACTTTCTCACACAATCAGCACTTCGGTGCTCAAGCCATAGGCAAATATCCAGACTTAAGTCCTTCAAACTAGCCCAACATCAACTCACTAAGATCATATCTCGCCCCTCGATAGGGGAATCACAAGCCATTAAGGAACATCTGATACTAAGCGCTCATGCATGCATATGAACACGTTGAAGGAATTTAAAGAGATACTTCCCAAGCTAAATCAAGAACGCACGATAAGAATTCCAAGAATGTGAAGTTGTCCTAAAGGTTCTGCAGCTTCTCGAGGATAACTACAGACGTCTTTGTACCGATCCGCGAGACGCTACTAAACCAGCCCATGACTCGTGAGACCTATGTAACCTAGGCTCTAATACCAACTTGTCACGACCCCAAACTGGCCTAGTCGTGATGGCGCCTCTCGTGAAGACAAGGCCAGCTGACACAACACTCACCTTAACCCTTTAAGAATTTAAGATTCATATTTAAGTCTTTAAATTAAACAATGTTTCATAATAAAGTCCCAGTGTAGAATAAAATACTGCCCCGACATCGAGGTGTCACTAGTCATAAGCATCTATACAAGGTCTAAGTACAACAAAAGTCTAAAAGAATAAAATTAAATATAGTAGTAGCAATGAGAGGAAGGAAGGAGAGCGAATGTCGTGCAACCACCTTGCTAACTCTGATGACTCCGCGTCTGAGCAACTAACACCGCTATCGGGTTTAAAAATACCTGAATATGCACACGAGGTGTAGGGAGTAATGTGATTACTCCGACCCAGTAAGTAATAAGAGTAAATAAAGACTGAGTAGTAGGAAATAATAGATCCACACTTCACGTTAGGCTCAATAAACACAACAGGATCTCAAATCAAAATACGAGTCAATCTTCCCTTTTAAAATCCAGCTTTGAGTAAAAAATCAATTGAAATACTTTCGAGCAATTTCATAATAATAGAGATTAAAGTCATAATCGGTCCCTCGGGCATAGCATAGATCGTAAAACTACACATTAGGAAAAACACTAAACATAAATACTTCGTATCTTAAAACCTCAGTGGACCAATGCTAGATTAAAGATTAATTTCTGAATATCTCATAAACCCCAATTTAAATAAAAGTTATATTTAAAACATTTGTGCAATTTTTGGAAGGTTGACCCATCACAAGTAATGGAGTCACCTGAGTTGGTGAAGTTGGCTGGCAGGCCCAAGATAAAGAGATATAGGCAGAAGGATGAGGCAATTAAAAGGAAATAATCATGGTTACAATTTAGAAAAGAAAGAGTCGTGACTTGCAACAAATATGGAGAGACAACCTACAATATTAAGACTTGTGGACATGTAAGGTATAATTTGAATATTTATTTACTGAAATTTGAACTTTTTCCTATTTTTCTAATTGATTTTGCTTTTCAACCATTAAAGGAAAAGGAAAACAACAAAGAAAGATGCCAAAAACTTTGATAGGTGAAGAAATTGAAAAAGAAAATTAACTATTCAGCACCTCCAATCAGTCAACCAAATCAATAATGAGGCTTAAAGTTCATGCCTACACATGGAGTTAGGAGTATTGACCATTCAAGAAAAGATTATGACATTGAATTTTTAGATATTGGACATGACAAAGATGTTGTGTTAAGACCAAGAGTGATACCAGAAGTCAATATAAGACTTAAGATGAGACAGAAGGTGCTAATACCCACCGACACGAGGTCAATCAACTTCACTAGTGATCACACTAGTATTAGTAATCTGAAAAACCTTCCATACTCACCACCATCCTTAAGCTGGAAGGGAAAACCTGCTACAATCGCAAATCAATTAGAAACACAAAGGCAAGAGAGAATTGAGAAGCTCAGACCAAGGAAATGAAAATGATGACCAAGTTGGACTTTTTTATGTGTTTTGTTAGGATGCATTTACTGCAAACTTGCTGATATTTTAACTCATATATAAAATACTATTAATATTGGTATTGAATTTGGATGTCATATTAGGACTAAGGTTGTGTAAGTTTTTGTTATTATAGTATGACATCCATGATTTCATTTCACCTTTTCTAAGTAATCTTCGGTGATGTAACTACTATGATGACAATAATAAAATACTTTACAATAGTTAATGTTTTCAAGTTATAAATTCTGCTGGAGATATAGTAATGGAGTGCGCTAAAGTTGTGTCTTAACAATGTTGTGGTTTTGAAATGATACAGTTTTGGGTGTAGTATTGCAATGTTGAATCTGTATTGAGTTATAAATATATGTATTTACATCTTCTATTTGGAGTAACCAAAGAACTGGCAAACAGAGAAAATCATTTCTTCCCTATGCTCATCTCTATTTAAAGATTTACAATAACTTGCTACTAAGAATTACATTATTTTGGTATTCTTTTTCTCCCCATTCGATTGTGTTCACCATCTCTCTTTTACTCGTGCGCCTAAATTGTTTTGTCTAGGCATTGCACTAAAAATGTGTTGAAATGGTATGGTTTTAAGTAATAAGAGAATATGCAATAACATTGCAAATCAGTAGGCACTACACAAATTTCAAACTAGAAATATTTCGTAACATTACAAACCAGTTGATCAATACAAAATATTCATGGCGTTTTGATTACAAAAGTATGTTTCATCAAAAATATTTAACTTCATCAAAGATAATAGGCATTTCTGGTGCATTACTTCATCATCATTGCCACAAGCAAGCCAACAAACACTACAAATAATATCAAAATAAATATCTTCATCTTTAACACTTTCTTTTCCATCTTCCTTGCTTACTTCACTTAAATATTTTTTACAGCCTCCAGTACATTAATTTTTTTCAGCAATTTTTCCTTTTCAAGCTTGCACGTATCCAATAACTAATTCAACATATTGGTTGTCACATTAGCAACATCTAATTTATAATGCAACTTGTTGATTTCTATCAACGCTCTATTCGGGAAAGTTTCGTCTTGTCATTCCCAATATTCGCACGACTCATTCGAACAAAAACCAATAATTATATTACTGAAAAAGGAAAAAAAATTTGTATAATAGGTTCAAACGACAAATCACAAATAAAATTAAAACTTACTTCAGGTTGAGCACACTTATAGAATCCCATTTCATAATTTTGAAGTGTGGTTAACTAGAAGTTGTTGGAGATCTCCCCACAATGGCACCTCCTCCTTGATTTTGGTAGTTTGATCGGATATTGAATCTATCTTTAGCACTTCTATATAATATTTAACTAAGAAGCACAAAAGGTGACTGAATTTTGAGTTCTAGAATTTTGAATATATTGGCAATAGAGAGTATAGAACTTTTTACAGATTAGGGGAACGAAATACTTTGAAAAGTTAGGGTTCTCAACTTCAAATTAGTTAGAAAAATGTGAGTCGAGTTTATGGGTCGGGAGCGGATTCAGGTCAGTTGGATAAAAAAAGAACCAGATGACCCTGAACCTTAAATCCTTACCACGTGTCGATCCCATCAGTGTGGACTATTTTTAATAGTGTAATGGCAAGAAGTCTTTTGACCCTTCGTTTGCAAAAGCATTTGCCAAGGATGTTTTCATTAATCAAGAAGTCTTTTGACCTGATAGTATTACTTTTATTGTTTTACACAATGCATCCTGCCAAATGATACTTAAGGAGTTTTTCTTCTACATATAGGTAGTAGGTATACGCAGATTCTACACATCATTAGGAAAACAAAAGAATATAAGGAAAGATTAATTTCTGAACATCTCATAAACCCCAATTTAAATAAAAGTTAATTTTATATCATTTGTGCAACTTTTAGACAAAGGCTCAATATAAAGATGAGTGAAAACAGTCAATAAATCAACATTTTTGATAGAAACTTCTTTTAAAGAGGAGTAATATAAATTAGTCCATAAACAGGCCTCTCGGACAAAAAATCACTCATATGCATGTATATATATGCCGCCCTCGGGCTAGCCTGTCTGTCCCACGTAACTTAACTCTTACCAATCAGTGCATACACTCACCACTCACGCCCAATAGGTACCATATAGTAACCGCTGCGGCATGCAGCCCGATCCATATATCTCTCACAATAACTGAAATCAAAATAACCGCTGCGGGATGTAGTCCGATCCGTACATTACTGTGGCACACAGTTCGATCCATATAAATATTCGACTACGCTCACTGGGGTGTGCAGACTCTGGAGGGCTCCAATAGCCCAAGCGCTATATTGTTGCGGCACGCAACTCGACCCATATATATGTGTGTATACTTGCTACGGCGTGCAACCCGATCCATACAAGTAATTATTGCGGTGTGGAACCCGATCCAATATATGTATTTATACATTTATTGTTGCGCGCAACCCGATCCATATGATATAAAATATCCTCACTATTGGGTCCTCGACCCCTCTTAGTCATTTAAAAATCACAGCCTCTCTAGCATAATGTACGATAGGGATCCCAGCCCTCATATTTATTTCTATACATGATTAACATTTCAAAAATCTGTTCAAATCATTTTTAAATAATTGGAAACATGACTAAGGATATAAATTCTTTAGCAAATAAGTGAGGAAAACCAGTCAATAATCCCCTAAGGGTTCTACAGGTCGGTACAATGCCCCAAACATGGCAACAAGCCCAATTCGCAATAATAAAGTATATGTATCAATCAAAATGTAGTAAAAATATCATTCAGGATGGACCAAGTCACAATTACCAACGGTGCTATATCCCACGCTTGTCATCTAGCGTGCAAGTCACCAAAAAGTAACACAACGATGTGAAATCCAGGGTTTCAAACCCTCAGGACAGTATTTACTAACATTACTTACCTCGAACCGATTAATTCTCTAGCTCGCGACGTCTTTGCCTCTCGAATCGGCCTCTGAATGCTCCAAATCTATCCGAAATCAGTACCAACCATCAAATATGTTAAAGGAACAAAGCCCACTTGAAAATAATCAAATTACCACGAAATTTTCAAATTTGGTCAAACCCGACCCTGGGCCCACTTTTCGAGATTTGATAAAAATTCACAAAACTAGAATCCTTATACTCTCACGAGTCTAACCATACAAAAATTATCCAATGCTGATACCATTTAGTCCTTCAAATCATCATTTTATATTTTTGAAAGATTCCACTATTTTATTCCCAAATTCCATCTCAAATCACGAATTAAATGATGAATTAAATGATGAATTCAATGATAAATTCATGTACTCTAACCAAATCTAAGTCAGAATCACTTACCCCGATGAATTGCTGGAACCTTAGAAAATCTCCAAAATACGAGCTCTCACGGGTAAGATATCAAATAAAATCCAAAACCTCATAATAATATAGAGTAACCCCCAGATTTTCTCTTACGCGGACCTCACAAAATCAACCTCGGCCGCGCAAAACTAGTGCAGTCCGCGCAATAACGACCACGGCTGTGTAGGTTTTCTCTATAGTGACAGACTTTAGTATTTTGGCCATAACGTTTGCTAGAGATGTCCAAATTATGATATGTTTACATTTCTGGAAACTCGACACAAACGGCTACAACTCTTATTTCCAAATCATCTCAAAATTTCTTGTATATCAAAAGATATGAGCTTCCGTATTAGGACTAGCGGGAAGGTTCTTCACCGCGGTCGCGTCCCTTTTTGAGCAGTCCGTGCGACACCTACCGCGGCCGCGGCCGCGGTCGTTTTGGTGCAGTCATCACTACACTCACCGCGGGTGCACTTATTTTTGTGCAGACCGCATGGGTGAGTTCTGGAGCCTGCAACCCTTCTGAACCTGCTACGGCTATGATTTTCGCACTAATACATCCCGGAACTCCCGGAACTTCAAACCAATTATACTAACACATCCCATGACATCCTTCAAAACACTCACAAAAATATTAAATCACCAATTTAACATAGGATTCAAGCCTAAGAACTTCAAGAACTCTTAAAATCTACTTTCGATCAAAAAGCCTATCATATCTCGTCCGGATGACCTGAAAATTTGCAATCATGTCATATTCGGCACTATGGAGCTTCTCCAACTTTCGAAATTCTATTCCAACTCTTAGATAAAAATTTCACTATCGGACCAGAAACTCAAACATTCGACTTTCGGCGTTTCATGCCTAAATTAGCTACGGACCTCCAGAACACAATCCGATCATGCTCTAAAGTGATAAATCACCTAACGGAGCTAACCAAATCATAGCAAATTCGATTCGAGCTCAAATATAAATAAGTCAACTCTTAGCCAAACCTTTCAAATTTTAAATCTTTCAAATGAGACTATTCTTCCAAATCCATTATGATTAACCTAAAACCAAACACCAACGATTTACATAAGTCATAATACACCATACGGGGCAAGTCATGCCCAAACGTTGACAATCAAGGTACAAAAATTCAAAACGACCGGCCGAGTTGTTACATTTTTCACTTTCTTGAATTATTTCAAACTTATATTAGTATAACAACATATTCTAATCAAATATGAATTTTGAAGGATAATTTTATCTTTAAATAAGACAATTCAGGTATTAAAATCTATTACATTGTTAATTTCATGGTTTACTATGCATTAAGCATGCATAGGATGATATAAAAGAGAATATGTAACTAATGCATGCATAACTAGTACATATGTTTAAAAGGTGTAACAAACAAGGTATTATTGCTACACAAAGCTAATGCATATATTATTTTATATACGGTGAAAGGTTAGGTATGTCCCTCTACTATTAACTATTATTTAACATTATCGTTTGTTATACTATAGGTCAAAAGATTCCTTACTGTTACACTATTAAACAAAAATACCCCCACATTGACTGAATCGACAAATGGCAATAATTTAAGGCTCAAGGCTATCTGGTTCTTTTTTACCCAGTAATTCGAACCTCCCGACCCAATAACTTGACCTACCCTTCAGCAATTACAACACCAAAACCTAAATTATTGGACTACTTTAATTTTTTTCACTCACTCTAAAAGGCTTCGCTCGAACCATAGAAGAAAATTGCCAATTTTCGCTACAAATGCTCTAAAAGTAACATTTTTCTCCATTAAAAGTCTTCGTTTTTTCTTTTCTTAGCTATTTTTACTCAGTATTTTGTGTGTTGCAGATATTTTGCTTTTCTAGATTTTTCGTTTAGGGTTTCGATTTCTCGGCTTCAATCGGCATCCATACATTTTTTCTGCACTTTCAGTTATATATTTATATTTTTTGTGTGCTTCAAGTGTTTTCATGATTTAGTATTGACGTAGTCCCAATGTGAAGTTATTTTTTGGCCCCGAATAATTTTTGTTTTGATAAGTAGTTTAAGGTTTCTTTTGGTCCTAATATTCTGAGTTCTTTTTGTTGTTTAATAGGTAAAGTTTTCTCCAATTGTGTTACCCTCTGAGTATAGTATTATGCGAGTAAGAACACCTTCAATGATTTTGTGGATAATTTATTAAGGGGTGGGCCTGAAAACGAACTTTTAGGTGGTCTAGTCCAAATTCTAAACTTCTTCTATATTTGTTAAGTGAAGTTGTTCCCAATTGTGTGACTTTTTAATATTAAAATATTTATGAGTATGACCACTTTCAATGGTGGTATGATAGAAATGAATATGGTCTTTTAGGTGGTGAAGGGAGACCCTAGTCTTAAATGATATTTTACTTAAATTATTTCCCTTTTACTTATGCTTTTTTACTAGGTTTTTTATCATTTTCTAACTGGACTTATTTGCTATGTTTGAAGGTTATTGAAGATGGTGTTAATTGATATAATATTCAATTATGGTGGTGAATGAGTTGCAGAGCCTGAAGTATTGTATACAAAGAAATCGATACACACTAGAAAGGTTATGATTCAGACCTAAGTTCATATACTTATATTTTTTGCATATTTTCTATATAAAAAGGTAAACTAATTAATCTAGTCCGGAATTTATTCAAGAAAAATTACTAGAACTTAAAACTTATTATTGCTAGTCTTTCTAGTTAATATACAAATGAGATAGGGTTTGTAAGAGTTCAACATCTTATTATTGCCGGTCCAACTAGTTAATTCTATGAGATTTGAAGGGGATGTTGGTATTGGACATTTACTGCACTTTGTATGTGATGAATACAATAATGTTAACCTATATGTTGTGGATGAATGTGAGCCCCCTATGCATAGTATCCATGATATTTTACACCATAAAGAATTATACCCCTATAAGGATGAGGCTGGTACTGACTATAGCTTAAGTGATTTAGAGCCTGACTCTAGTTCTGAACCAGAAGGATATGATTTTGAAGAATTAGAAACATTAACAATACAAAAAGGGAGATAACTGAAAAAAGTACAAAGAGTTGTATAAGGATATGACTTTTAAGGACATATCAGAAGTTAGGAAGTGTATAAAGTTGTATGATTTAGCAAGCAAGAAAAAATTAAAATTGTTGAAGAGTGACAAAATAGGTTTAGGTATAAATGTGATATTTTTTGTTGTCCCTTTTTGTATTTGATATCCAAATAGAAGAATAATGGGGTTAAAAATGAATACCTTAAGTATAGAACATGATTATGGTGTTTCTTATGATAATAACACAATTGATTTCAATACCATTGCACAGTATTTCAAGAAAAAATAGTACAATAATCTAGATATAAGGTAATGGAGATGATGACTGATTAGAAAAGGATTTTTGAACTAAATATTCGCCATAGAAAGTGCAAAAGAGTAAAGAGAATGGTCTTGGAATCCTTGGATGGTAGTTTTAGTGATGTGAATAATAAAATTGAGACTTATACAATTGAACTGAGAGATAATGATCCGGGTAGTAACCATTCAAAAATGCACTTGAAGAAGGGAGAAGAAGATTCTTGAGGATGTATATTACTTTAAAATTTTAAAGATGAGTTTCAAATTTGTGACGACCCAAATGGTCATCACCATAGATTCTCCATTTATTTGTGCTTCTGAGGCCTTGAAAACCTATTATTTGGTTGTCTCGATTTGTGTGCATAATCCGGGCGCGAAGCAGTAAAATTTTTATGTGAAAATATTTGAATTCTTTGTTAAAAACTATAAATTTTGATAATAATATTGCTATAGTTGACTTTGGTCAATATTTGGGGTAAACAGACTCGGACCCGTGATGTGACGGTCCCAGAGGGTCCGTAAGGAAATTTGGGACCCATGCGTATTCCCGGAATCGAAACCCGAGGTCCCAGGCCGAGTACAGAATTTTTCTGTGAAATTGTTTTCTGAAATTGCTTAAGGAAAAATAAAAAAGATAATTGATCAAAAGTAGTGGTATCGGGCTCGTCTTGTTGTTCCGACGCCAGGTACAAGTCATAAATAGGCATTAAGCACTATCTGTAAAGTTTGGTTGAAATCGGATGTCATTTGACGTGTTTCAGACTAAAATGGAAAATTTGAAAGTTTTGAACTTTGAAATGAAAATTATGAGTTTTGGAGGTTGATTCTTTGATTTTGATGTTATTTTGGCAATTTGATCGCTCGAGCAAGTTCGTAGGATGATATTGAGTTAGTGTGTGTGGTTGGTTAGGAGCCCGAGGGCTCGAAAATGTTTTCGGGGGTGGTTCAAGGTGTTTTTGGCTCTTTAGACTTAGCAGTTTTTCTGCAATTTTTGCACATATCTCTTCTTCTATGCGATCGCATAGGCTCCCCTACGATCGCATAGAGTCCTTTGCCAGCCCTCTAAGTTTCTTCTATGTGTCACACCTCCTTTTGGTGCGGTTACCCCGAGGGATAGTGACAAGGGAGTTTTTTTAATTTAAGTGACAATATTCGAAATGAGATTATTTATTTATTTCAGAGTCGCCACTTGGGAAATGGTTGACTTTTGGTATCCCGAATCACCGATTTATCTTGAATCCCAATTCGAGGAAAATATTCGACTTTCCAAATGAAGTCTGCGAACCAGAAATTCTACGTAAGGAATTCTGTTGACCCGAGGGAAGGTTTTAGGCACCCCCGAATCTCGTCGTTCTTGCACGGTCGCTTAAATTATTGTAATGGCTAAATATCTGATTTTAATATATGTTATACCTATATTTAAACTAAAGCTAAAGCCAAGAGCGAAAGTTAAAGCTAAAGCTTAAAGGAAAAGCAAAAGCCAATGTTAAAGTAGAAGTTAAAGTTAAAGTAAAAGTTAAAGCAAAAGCAAATGTTAAAGCAAAAGTTAAATCAAAAGTTAAAGCAAAAATTAAAACAAAAGCAAAAGCTAAAGTTAAAGCAAAAGTTAAAATTAAAGCAAAAGGGTGTTATTTTTTAATAGTTTTTTATATTTCGAGAAAAATTCAAGGTTATTTAAAACGTATTGCAAGCCACCTACATAAAATGCACCCGCGGTTCACAATAAGTTTTATTTAACCTTGTTCAAAAGTGGAATAGGGTGACATAAAATGCACCCCGATTCATTTAATCTAATTGCGTATTAACAACAATATTCCAACAAATTACTAATTTGACGCTATTTACAAACTATCAATCTTTTTCTTCTTAATCAAGTTTAATGAAGTATAAGCTAATAATCTAAAAATCTAGCAATAACCGGCAAAACAACTAACAATCGGTGATAAACAAAAATATGGAATTAACAACCGAACATAACATTAACAATCAGCGATAAACTAACACGACAATATAAACTTTAAAATATAACAAATATATTACTACTACTCAAATTTACCGGGGCAAGACGTGTACTAGAGTAAAGCTGCCAACATATGTATCCATTCAAAAGTAACAAATATATATATTAGAGGTGTCAACCGGGCCGGGTTGACCCGGGACCGGCACGGACCGGCCCGGTCAAACTCGGCCCAGACCGGACCGGTTTATAGCGGGGGGGCCGGGCTGGGTTAGGGGGAGGAAAGGGGTTAGGACGTTAGGCGATTCCGTCCAATTGACCCGGACCGGACCGGCCCGGGAAGGAAAATTCCGGGCGAACCGGTCAACCCGGACCGGCCCGGACCGGTCCCCAACGGTAAAATTTTTTTTTTTTTTTTAAAAAAAAAATTTCTGAAAACATGGGGCCCACTTGACCGTTGGCAACGGTCCAGCACCGTTGCCCAACGGGACTTTTTGCATTTTTGGCCAATTTTGAGTTTTTTTTTGTTTTTTTTAAATTACATTATTAACCCTTCTTAAAATCTATAAATACCCTCCCCTCTTCTTCATTTCCTCACTCAAAATTATCTATCTCTCTCTCAATTCTCAAATTAGCAAATATCAATCACTCTCTTCTCTTCAATTTTCAAGAATTCATATTCTACTTTCATAATTTTATTGTCTTTATTTTCCCGAATTTAATTTATCGTAATTTCTTATTTGGAAATCGGCATTCGAAGCTTGATTCTTGAAGTTCAAGTGTTCAACATTGAAATACTTGCTTGACGTTTGTTCGTGGTAACACCGGATTTGCGTAATCAAGTGCTCAATTTATTGTCGAATTCGGTGCACTCTCTCCAACTCTTTCTCTTATTTAATATTTTAATTGCATATTTGATTTTAGCTTATATATTAATTTTTCCAATATGTTGAATGCTGCTAAAAGAGCGTGTAGAAAAGTTACTGGTAGGAGTGGAAGTGGAAGTGGAAGTAGTAAAAAAAGTCCTATAGCTTCTGGTAGTAATAGTAATAATGAACCAATAACACATGTTTCTGAATCATCGCCCAATTTGCAAGATGTAAATATTGATTATGAACAATTACACCAAGATTTCGAAATAGAAGATAACGAAATTGGAATAGAAGATGAGATACCACCTACACCTACTAGTGGAAATGTTGGTAGTATTGGAGTTGGAGTTGCTAGTCCAACAAGGGGTAGAAGACCACCAGTCGCTCCAACTTCTAAATCTAATCGTAGAAAAAGAAGTCTTGTTTGGCAATTTTTTGATGAGATAGAAGATAGTGATAGAGTTAAGTGTAGACTTTGTAATGAAACGTTTAAACATTTGACCGGAGGTAATTTAGGGGGGACTGGCACACTTATTAGACATATGCAAAAGTATCATCCTATAGAATGGGGAAATAATGGGGATGGAAGTGCAACAACACTTAACCCTACTACTGCAGGTCTCCTAAAATATGATAAAATGAGGGATCGAGAGGAATTAGCGAAAATGATTGCTTTGGGTTGTCTACCTTTTTCATTTGCTTCTTCCTCTTATCTTGTTACGTATATTCAAAGGATATACAATCCTATGTTTAAAGGTATCCCTAGAAGTACCTGTAGATCAGACATCTTTAGACTTCACAGCCAATATCAAACATACATACGTTATTTGTTTAGTCACCTTCCTTCTAGAGTATGTCTAACTTCTGATATTGGCCATGCTGTAAATGGAAATGATTATTTAACAATTACATGTCATTGGATAGATGACAATACTTGTATGCAAAAACGTATTATTGCTTTTAAATATGATGAAGATCAGAGTCATACTGCTGCATTTATTAGTAGTACAATTGTTGAAGTTGTCGAATTTTATAATCTAAACCAAAAAGTTTTGTGTATGTCTTTTGATAATGCTTCAAACAACAATGCTGCAGTTTCAATTTTAAAATTGAATTTACATCCACCTCTTGATGATATTTTTCATGTTAGATGTGCATGTCATGTTTACAATTTAATTGTTAAAAGTGGGCTCGATTTATTTTTACATGAGATTACTCTAGTTAGAAGAGCAGTTGGAGTAATTCAGGGAAATAATAGACAATCTAGAATAAGAGAATTTAAGAACAAGTGTATGCAATATAACCTTACACCTAGATTCATGCCCGACGAAGTAGTTACTAGATGGAATTATACGTATATATTTTTAAAATGTTGCTACAAATATAGATTTCCAATAACAGAAGTTGCTAATGCACATTGTACTGATCCTAGGCGTATGTTAACAACTGATACCTGGGAGGTCATTAGTGATGTGATTAAATTTTTACATAAATTTTATACTGCTACTGTTGTGTTTTCTGGGGCATATTACCCAACTATTACTTTGGCTTTAGTACATATAGCTGAAATTTCTTTGCTACTATATGAATTTAAGAAGAAAGATAGATATACGGATGCTGTTGCAAGTATGCAAGCAAAATTCAAAAAATATTTCTTTCCAATTCCTCCTGTTTACTTAATTGGTGCAGTTTTAAATCCTTCAATTAAAATGTCTGATTGTCAACAATTAATGAATGCTTTATACACTTATATGGAGATTGGGCCCACTGAAAGCCCAAATTTGTATGAATCTATGAACCAACTAAATGAACATTTACAATATCTATATACTTATTATGCAACTCAATGTGATAATGCTCGTGCTTCAACTGCTGCAAATCCCACTATGCAATGTAGCACTTCTAATGTAGTCGAAGATGATAATGAAGGCATTGATAGTTTTAATATTTTTTCAACTTTTTCTAACACTCAAAGTAGTAGCAGGAATATAGATGAACTTCAATTTTACTTGCAGAAGCAAAAGGAGCCTCGCACCAAGGAATTTTCACCGTTAGGCTGGTGGCATGAAAATTCAAAGCAATTTCCGTTCTTTTCGCTATGGCGCGGGATGTGCTGAATGTCCCAATTTCTACTGTTGCATCCGAGATGCATTTAGCCAAGCAAGACAACAACTTGGAGACACACGGCACTCATTGGGAAGCAATGCTTTGGAAGTCTTAGTGTGTCTAAGAGATTGGATAAGATCTGAACGAAGAAATCAAGGAAAGGAAGATCTTGATAGCCCGGAAGACGAAGAAATTGGAGATATATTAACGCACGGAAACCCATCCGAATTTAACTCTCCAGAAGAAGGTCATTCGGTTCATATTAATTTTGAAGAACTTTCTATTGCAATGCAAACCATTTGATGTAAATTGTAAACTAATTATGATACATTTTAGTTTTGAAATTTTGAATTTAAGAAATAAAGTAGCACTTGCAATAAGTACAATTTTTTCCCCATCTTTTGTTGTGTTCATTCAATTATTACAAAGTATTAATATAACTTAATATTTATACTATACGTAATTCCAAAAAAAAAAAAAAAAAAAAAACCGGCACGGCCCGGCCCGACCCGGATCAACCCAGCCCGTTAACAACCCACCTCTAATTGAACCCGGACCGGACCGGCCCGGACCCGGACGGGTCAGAAAAATTGGACCCGGACCCGGCCCGGCCCACCAGTTGGTCACCTATAATATATATATGGTAAAAAAATAGAAAACCGCACAAGTTTACCTCACGCATCGCATTCAACCTCATAAAAACTAAATGTACATCAACCTTATGGAAATTTTCAAACAAATACACGATTAGACATATCAGCAATCAAATTTTAACAAAAATATTGTCTAACTTCATTAGGCAAATAACATTGTAGGAAATCCCATGGAACTTAGAAGCATGTTAAAGAAGGAAAGAAAAAAAAAAAGCCTTGTATTAGCGGAAAACTCCAAGCCAACGTACAGAGAAAAGGATTCCAACCAACAGAGACAGAAATCCAACCGTCGACATCAAACAGGACCTCGCCGGCGAGTTCGAAAATGGACAGAACCTCGACTGGGCAGAAGCGGGCAGCAGCTGGTTCGTTTTTCCGCTGGTTGACTGGAGAAGATAGACGACGCAGCAGGTGGACGTTTGGAAGGGTGACGACGACGCAGGAACTGTTTTTGGTGGTCTGCTCGCTGCTGTCGCGTCGTGGAGGAAGCTGGTCGACGACTGCCGTGGGGGCGTGAGCAGCTGGTGAGGTTGTTTGGACGCGAGAATGGTTGGTTTGGTTCGCTGCTCGCTGGTTTCAGGCAGTAGGCGTTAGGGTGTTTTGGTTTTTTGGACGTGAGGGTGAAGCAGCAGCAGCGCTGCTTGTGCAGTTGTTCGTCGTTGACGACGAGGAGAGGCTGGCGCTGCTGGTCGACGGAAAATGGGAGGCGGACTGGTTGGGGCTGGTAGTTATGGCGGAGGAAGGGTTTTTTTCTTCTGTTGTTCTCTTTGTTAAACAGTATTTAAAATGAAGAAGATGAAATGGAAATCCAGTCCCCCTTTAGCTCTGTGTCCCTTTTAAAATGAAGAAGAAGATAGCTTCTTTTTTCAGGTCGGTCCCCTCTCCAACAAAAATGTATAATTGTTTAAAAAAATGAGAGGCTCCATCGGTGTATTCCTCCCATTTTTGAAAAGATTTCCCCATTATCTGGGAGTGAGTGTAAGGTATGTGGTGAGTTTGGATTGATATGAATTATGTTCGAATTTTAGGCCTAAAAATAGGTCTTTTAAATTTGAATGTTATCTTTTTCCGCAACCGAAAAATAAACACACGGTCTTATTTAATTAATCTTACATAAGAAAATAACTAGTAAAATGGGGCTGACAATTAAAACAAAGATATTTTTTATATTTTCAAGATAAAAATTACTACAAAATATTAATGAAACTATTTTTATAATTTTCATTTTTATATAAAGATAAAATATAAGTATTTTTTTTTGTATTTTTGAAGATTTAAAATGACTTCAAAATATTAATGAAATTGTTTTTTTCTGTACTTTCGAAATTATATAGAAATAAAGATAAGGTACTATTTTTGTATTTTTTTCAAGTTTATGAGAAATACATGAACTAAAATTTATATATATTTTTTGTAATTTTTCTTTTTATGACGAAATAAAGTAAAAGAGTCAAAAATAGTTAAAATAGCTATATTAGGCCTAAATTAAATATTTACGCTAAACTATGAAAAATCATGGGATGGTAAAAAATCACATGTCAACACTATGTGATCGCATAGTCTGACATGCGATCGCATAGCTTGACCAGTTACTTCAGTGCGATCGCATACCCTCTACGCGTCGCATAGTGTTTAGACCCCATCCAGGCCAGACCACGTCTTTCTTCTATGCGAACGCGTCCCCCTCCCCCCCCCCCCCCTTGCAATCGCATTAGCCAGCTTTCCCCTATCTCTATGCGATCGCAATACTGTCCATGCGATCGCATAGGCCAAATTCTTTCAGCGATTTAATTTAGTCCAGAACAGTGTTTTCTTCTCATTTCTTCAAAAATTTCCACACGAGCTCTCCTCCTACACTCTCCATTGACAAACTCCAAGCCCCTACTTCATCATAACTCTTTGGGTAAGTGATTCCAACTTCATTCTTCCATTCTTTTTCATCTAATCATCAATTTTTTAGCCCTAAATCATAGAATTATGGTAGAAATTAGGGCTTTTGGGTAGAGTTAGGTTTTGAGAATTTTGGGCGATTCAACCTCAATCTGGGGTTGAATCTTGAAACAAAACATATATATGGACTCGTGGAGTTATGAGTAAACAGAATTTGGTCCGAGCATCGAGTTTGGACCATGTGGGCCCAGTGTCGGATTTTGGTATTTTTGGAAGAAAAATTAGAAATGAATTTCTAAGCTAGGAAGTTGTGTCCTTGTGCTATTATTGATAATATTGAATCAATTTATGTTAGATATCGTTGGTTAAGGGTCGAATTCTAGGGGAAAGGCGATTGTTGAGCTTTGAGTTGCCATTTTCGGATTCGAGGTAAGTGTTTGATCTAACTTTGGCTTGAGAGAATAGGATTAGGATAATATTTGCTATGTGCTATGTGGAATCGATGTATAGGTATGGTGACGGTTATCTATGCGCCCGAGTCTAGCATGACCGTGAGCCATAATTGCTACTAAAATGTCGAAAGAAGTGAACAATTGTGATAATTACTTGTTAAATGAACTAAAGAAGAATTTTTGGGTACTTTTTCCCTTGTCGAGACTTGTTGTTGAAATGGTCTCCCTTGCCGGGATGATTAATTATGTTGTCTATACCTATGCTATTGTTTGGGTGAGGATGAGTGATAAAGCACGATGGTTGATGTCGTGTAACTACTTTATGCTATTGTTTGGGTAAAGATGAGCGATAAAGCACGATGGGTGATGTTGTGTAACTACTTTATGCTATTGATTGGGTGAGGAAGAGTGATAAAGCACGATGTGTGATGCCGTGTAACCACTTTATGCTATTGATTGGGTAAGTAAGAGTGATAAAGTACGATGGGTGATACCGTACACTTTAATTGATTATCTTGGAGAGAACGAGAGTAAAAGCACAATGGGTGGTGCCGTACAACATTTCATTTACTGGTTTCCTTTTTATTGATGATAATAATATGGTTTCCATTTCTTTGTTTGTTGATTATATAATTGAACCGTTATTCGCCCAGCAAGTCCCTCCCCATTATCTGTTTAAATTTTGTTATCTTTCTGTTATTGCCCATATATATGTACAGGTTGATTGTGGTAGGTCCGATTTAGCCTCATCACTACCTCGCCGAGGTTAGGCCGGGCACTTACCAGCACATGGGATCGGTTGTGCTGATATTACACTTCTGTGTCTTTTGCGCATTGGTCAGGATACAGCTTACGGACTGCAGCAGTAGCTAGAGAGCGAGCTTTCAATCCAGAGACTCCGAGGTAGTTCGCTAGCGTTCGCGGGCTCTAAGTCTCCTTTATTTCCTTCGTTTGTTTCCATTGTATCGAAACAGACTCTTTATGCATTATTCTTTCAGACTGATGTTTGTAGAATTCAGTTAGTAGTCCGTAAGTAGTGACACCACATGCTGGGTTGTAACGACCCGACTGGTTATTTTGAGCTCCGGCGTGTTATTCAGCAGTTTGAGGCCATGAGCAGCTTCATCTCAGGTATGTATCGTCAGAATTAAAATTCAGAAAGTTTGGAGTCAATCAAAATGGAAATTCTCATTTTGAAAGCTTAAAATTGAAGAAATGAACTAGGACTAGAATTGAGTAAACAACCTCAGAATTGGGATCCGAAGGTTCCAGCAAGTTTGTATAATGATTTCAGACTTGGTTGTATGCCCTAATCTGGTTTTGGATAACCCGGGAGCGTTTTGGCACATATTGTGGAAGATAGCATTTTAGAAGAAATTGCATCAGTTTGGCTTAAAATGCATTTCAGTGTTATTGATGTCCGTTTGGAATTTCAATACTGGGAGTAGCTTCGTATGGTTATTCTGGATTTGGGAGCGCGATCGGAAGTGAATTCGGAGGACCGTATGTCATTTTGGAGCCGCTTGGCTAAATATAGAAATTTGAAGGTTTTTGAGAAAATTCAATCGGAAGTGGAAATTTTGATATCAGGGTCGAAATGCGATTTCTAAAGTTGGGAAAGTCTGTAATGTCGAATGTGACTTGTGTGCAAAATTTGTAGTCATTCCGAAATGATTTTGGTAAGGTTTGAAACACTTAGTCTCTTTTAAGGAAGCTTAAGTTGGAAAAGTCAACCGGATATTGACTTATGTATTAGAGAATATGGTTCGGATAGCTTCGTTAGATGATTTAAAACTTAGGAGTGTGTCCGGAATATTTTTGTGATGACCGGTGTAGAATTAAGCTTGAATTGGCAAAATTAGTATTTTGAATAATTCCGGTTGATAGGTGAGATTTTGATCCGAGAGTTGGAATGAAAATCCGAGAGTTTTTTTAGATTTTTTATATCATTTTGGACTTGTCTGCAAAATTTGGGGTCATTCGGACTAGTTTTGACGTGTTTCGGCATCGGTTGTGGAATTTGGAAGTTCTTGAAATTCTTAGGCTTGAATCCGATGATGATTTGATGTTTTGATGTTATTTTGGATGTTTTGAAGGTTGGAACAAGTTTGAACAATATTGTGGGACATGTTGATATAATTGGTTAAGGTCCCAAGGGCCTCGGGTGGATTTCGGAAGGTTAACGAAATGAAATTCGAACCAAAAAGAAGAGAAAAAGTTGCAGAAAATTCTGCTGTAATTTTCTGCATAAATGTTTTGGACAGAATCGTGGAGTTTACTTTGGAGGCCTATCTCTTTTTATCTACAAGGAATTTTGAGATGATTGAAAAATAACAGTTGTAGCCCTTTGTCTCTAGTTTCCAATAATCTAAAGAAATCATAATTTGGACACGTGTAGTTAAAGTTATGATGGATCCAAAAGGGCTGCTGAAGCAATTTCGGCAGAATTTGCGATGCACTTTAGAAGCTCGTATCTCGGGATATATAAATATTTATATGGTGTACAACCTATCAAATTAAAGATATTTGAGTCTCGTTTCTAAATATTTAAACGGTTTGTCATTTGAATATTCATACAAGATGTTATGGGCGTTTAAATAGAAGGTGTCCGACAAGAAACAATTTTAATAGGATGTACAACTTGTATAGCACAAGTGCAAGGTACAATTTCACGAGCAAATTCTTTTATACACGCATTTGGTTCATTTTTTCATTTATTTCATTTGGTTTGGATGATTTTGGAGAGAATTTCAAGGGAGGTTTCATCAAGCATCAAAGGTAAGTTGTTTCTAGTTATTTTCAAGTTAAATATATGGATTTGAGCATGAAAATTGTAGAAAAATTGAGGATTTAGGCCCAGGGATTTGAAATAAGATTTGGTGGTTTGAGGGGTCAAATAAACTCCAATTTTGATAAATTTTAAATGTATGGACTCGTGGCAAGACGAGGAATCCGCTGATGTGACTTTCGTATTTTTTCGAGAAGTGGGCCCGGGGCTCGGGTTTTGCAAATTTCGTAGATTTTAATATTTTTCGAGTCTTTTCGATCCGGTTATGTCCCTTAGCCTATTGTAATGTATTCGTTGTGGTTTAGTCCAGTTTCAATGCACGTGGAGATCGATACAAAAGGAAAGGGCATCTTAGAGTAGTATTTTACCGGTTTGAGGTGAGTTAATAGATGTAAATATTGTTCTGAGGGTTTGAAACCCCGGACTTTCACATCGTGACACTATATTGAGGCATGACACGCATTCCACGACGAGTGCGGGGTCGGATATTATTGGAGATTGTGACTTTGTCCATCCCGTATGATGTTTATACTACATTGGTGATTGATACACATACTTTATTAATATTGCTGGGCTTGATGCCATGTTTGAGGCTTTGTGCCGACTTGTAAAAATTCTTCGAGGATTGATATTACTGCTTAGCATGATTTATATATCATCTAACTTCAGTCCAAGGTTAAAAATGTTGTTTTGCAAACCCAGCCGTATTTCTAAGTTTTGAAAACTTAAATAACATTTAAATGCATTTCAAGCTGGAAACTTCTATTTTGTAAATGCCCAAGGGGCTTAGTATTTTATTTTCTGGACTGATAATAAGGTGACTTGAAACAGTGGTAACAATGACACTGTAATATATATATATATATATATATATATATATATATATATATATATATATATATATATATATATATATATATATATATATATATATATATATATATATATATATACTTGAAATAGTGGTAACAATGACATTGTATGGTATACTTGGAACAATGGTAACAATGGCACTATATGATATAAATTGGTCAGGTAACATTGGCTGACCGGTCAGGTAACATTGACTGGCCAATATATTGCGCTTGGGCTGTAGGAGCCCCTCCGGAGTCAGTACACACCCCCAATGAGCGTCATCGACGATAAATAATTATGGATGGCTCGGGTTGCACGCCGCAGTGGGTACTGGAATGTACTTTCATTTGCATGCATTCATGTATTTGTATTTATATTGTTGTTCAGCTGCTCAGTTCCATATGTCGCGGTGTATTGGATTTTTAGCTTACTTTGTGTATTTACTGTGATTTCTTATCTTCAGTATTTTATTGTATTACTCACTGGGTCGGAGTACTCACTTTACTCCCTGCACCTTGTGTGCAGATCCAGGGCAGTCTTAGGCACAATAGATCTAGTTGATCGGCGGATCCAGCATTTCGGGAGTATCAAGGTAGTTGCACAGCGTTCGCAACATTGATTTCTTCCCTCATATCCTATCCTTTTTATTTCCATATTTCCATACTTTGGATACACTATGTATCAAGGTGATAATCTGTATTCTAGAGGCTCATATTCGTGACACCAGGTCCTAGTGAGATTGTGTTGTGTATTTTGTTAAACTCTTCAGTACTTGATTTTGAATTCATTGATATTTCTATCAGCTTTTGACAAATTGGGTTAAGTGTGAATAATGGTTGGGCTTGCCTAATAGTGTGTTGGGCGCTATCATGACCGGGATTTTGGGTCGTGACATGGGTAGTGTTATGTTATAGTCTTCCGCACTTTGTTGATATTTCTGTTAAAAGTCTTCCACGCATTTTTTCTTTTATTATCCCGGTTATAATATTGTTTAGATTAAAGTTTTATGGAATATTTTAAAAGGGTTGGCTTGCCTAGCTCCTACAGTAGGCGCCATCACGACTCCCGATGGTGGAAAAAATCCGGGTCATGACAAGTTGGTATTAGAGCACTAGGTTACTTGGGTCTCACAACTCATGCACAAACTCAGAGTCTGAGGGATTGGTACGGAGACGTCGTCTGTATTTATCCCCAAGAGGCTACAGGGTTAGGAAAAATTTCACTTTGTTCTTTCTTGTCGTGTGTTTCCTCTCCTGAAACACCTATTGAATTTCTACTTTATTTTTTCGCAGATGGCGAATACACGTGCTTCTGTTTTGCCGCACAGCAGTCCGAGTCTCTAACAGCAGCTCCTATCAGAGGTAGAGGGTGAGGTCGAGCCTAGGCAGAGCTCAGCCCCGAGCAGCAGCCCTAGAGGTGGAGCCACATGTTGACTACGATGAGGAGGTTCCAGCTCCAGCCATTCCGGTGGGCCCAGCTCAGGTCCCAGAGGGGCTTATAGCCACCCCAGCTCTTCAGGACGCTTTGGTCCGATTAGCGAATCTATTGAAGGTTGGTATTCGAGCGGGTTTGCCTCCATGGTCTCAGCCAGTGGTAGTAGGTCATCCGGGTGCAGCGGCTCAGACTAGGAGTGGGTCCCTTTTCAGGAGACGGCCAATGAGGGTCGTGGAGTTAAGGTGGTACTGCCACAAAGAGGTGGTCATCGATCGGTTAAGAGGCCCCGACATGCGGGCATATTCAGTGGTACCTCTTCTGGAGGTAGAGATTCTTATGGTAGTGTCACGACCCCAAACTCGGTCCTAATGGTGCCCGACCGCGAGTCTGGTCAAGCCCGACCAAACCACAACCAAGAACGGCATTTCAGACAAAAAGAAACAGTTTATGATAATACAACGAATTTAATATGAAACTCCCAACCAGGGATAGACAATACCACTTGAAACATAGCTGAGCAAGAACAATAATTCTCCCAAAAATCGAGTAGTCACGAGTACAGAGCCTCTAATAAAACAAAATACGTGTCTGAATGGGAGTAGTACAAAAATTCTGACAAAATAGCAAAAAAACATCTGATGGATACAGAGTAGGTGAACTTGCGAACGCTGGACAGCTACCTCAATACTTTGAATAGCTCCGGAAAATCAACAGCTGCAGCACTAGGTCTCTGGAGCACCTGAATCTGCACACAAGGTGCACGGAGTATGGGTGAGTCTACCAACTCATCGAGTAATAAGCATGTATAAATACCCGAAGATAAGAAATCACGAAATAACACAAAATGAAATTTTCTAGCAGTTCTATATAGTACAACCCTCAGAGATGTGCATGTAAGGCAACAGTAATTAAATGCATGAGATGCAATGCAATGCATGACTAATGCGGAACGTGCAGTCCGATCCATTTGGGTACCCGCGCTCACTGTTGGGGTTCAGACTCCGGAGGGGCTCCTACGCAATATCATAGAACATACGCTGCAGCGCGCAGCCCGATCCACTATCAGTCCAGCTATATGCATGCAAGCCTCACATGCACATATATTTTACCATTTTTAGTTCCGTTTATCAGAAAATATAGAATTAGGTGTCAAACTTCAATATTTGCCAAATCATGTTTAAACACTGTTCTAGTGCAGGACTGATGTCATGAAAACATGCTAAAATTCATAGAAACTGTGATATCGATCCTCACGGGATCCAAATAACCGGCACACAGTCCAAATATGTTCATAACCATCCAAGTAGGAGGTTTATCGGCTCATTTATAGCCAATAACACAGTACAATGCCACACGGTAGGACTAAGTCGTAGTCCCCAATCATAATCGACCCCGCACTCACAGTAGAGTACGTGTCTTGCCTCGATACATCGTCACTATGTGATATACTGGGGTTTCGAACCCTCGGGTCATCATCTACACTCATTACTCACCTCAAGCCGGCCGCAAACTAGCTCGCAATGCCTTTCCCTCAAGAATCAACCTCCGCGGATGCCAAATCTGATCAAAACAAATAGGAATACGTCATAATAGGCTAATGGAATATAACCCAATCGAAATAACTCCAAATACACCCAAAAATACGAAGTTGGCAAAACTCGAGCCCCGGTCTCACTTCTCAAAAAATTACGAAATTTGTATTTTCAGAATCCTCTTCTTGCCACGAGTCCATGCATATAAAATTCATCAAAATCGGAGTCCAATTGCTCCTCCAAATCCCAAATTTTCATTCAAACTTCCAAGACCTAGTTCTTTAACTTTTACACCCAATTTCAGAGAATTAATGGTTGATTCTTCAATAAGATGACTTATTAAGGCCACGACACTTACCTCCAATTACTTCCCGTTGAAATCCCCTTCAAAATCCGTCAATGAGCTCTCAAGGTATTATAAAAATGGAGGAAATAATATGAAGCTCGCGGATGAAATAACCCTTAAAACTTAACTGCCCAGAAAACTCCTTCATCGCGTTCGCGACCCTGACCACGCGAACGTGATGCTTTACCTGACCACGCTACCACGCCCTCTAACGCGAATGCAACCCTCTCAAAGCGAACGCGATGGCCCCCTGGCTTACGCGAATGCGTCACCTTATCACACGAATCCGATCAAGAAAACCTCCTCTATTACGCGATCGCGGCCTCCCCTTCGCGAATGCGAAGGCAAAATTCCAGGCTTCCAGATTCCTTCTACGTGTTCACGTCCAACCCCACGTGAACACGATTCTTTGAGGTCTACAACACCAACAGCTGAAAATCTGCCATCTTTCAAAACCAAAAATTCTTCCATTAACCATCCGAGATCACCCCGAAGCCCCCGGGACCTCAACCAAAAGCACCAAATCGACTTAATACCTCATTCAAACTTGCTCGGGACATAAAACACCAACATTAACATCAAAGATCTCCAAATTCCTCGAATTCAATCCTAAGTCAAACTAGAACTTTTCCAAATTGGCATTCGGTCCAAAACCCAACCAAACGACGTCCGAATGACCTGAAAATTTGAAAACATATCCAAAATCACCTAACGAAGCTATTTCAACTCTCAAAATTCCATTCCTACCCTCGGATCAAAATATCACCTATCAGCCGGAATTTGCCAAAATTCGAACTTAGCCAATTCAAGCCTAATTCTACACCGGACCTCCAAATTAAATTTTGATTTTGCTCCCAAGTCATAAATCACCATCCGAAACTATACGAAGCATCGGAAATCCATTCTGATCCCTGTAACTCACAAGTCAATGTCCGATTGACTTTTCCAACTAAAGCTTTCCTTAAAGAGACTATTGGTCTCATTTCTAACCAAATTCAATCCAAAGCATCTCAAACTTACCAAACACATATATCGACACATGGGGAAGCATTATACGGGGATAATAGGACTGAAATACAAAAGATGACGGGTCGGGTCGTCACAGATAGAGGCCATCTTTCCAGGCCCTTTCAGTCGATTTCCCCTGCCACTCATGGTACTTCAGGTGATGTTTGGGTCAATAGGGCCAGCCTCAGTTTCCTCAATTGCAGCGTGTTTGTAGGTGTTATGAGTGTAGCGAGAATGGTCACCTCAGAAGGGCCTGCCCGAGGCTAAGAAGTGCTCGTCCGCAGCTGTCAAGGTTTTACCATGCTTGTGGCGATCCGAGGCACATGGTCAGATCTTGCCTAGAGCTCTGAGTAGCTCTCAGTATCAGAGTTATCGTGCTTGGCTCCAGGCATCACAGGTTCCACAACCTACCCAGCCGGCTAGAGGCAGGGGTAGAGGTCTTAGAGGTGGAGTTCAGACCGCCAGTTTGGAGGGATCAGCCAGCAGCCAGTTTGGAGGTTAAGACATTAATTGCAGACATTACAAGTATTGTTCCGATTTATATCAGATATGCTTCAGCACTATTTGACCCTGAATCTACGTATTCATATGTTTCGTCCTATTTTGCACCCTATTTGATTATGCCTAATGAGGCCTTGGGTTTCTGTATATGTGTCTATAACGGTGAGTGATTCTATAATGGCCGACCGAGTGCATCGTTCATTGGAGGTAGTATTTGAGGGTTTGGAGACCCGTGTCAACTTATTGCTCTTAGATATGGTGGACTTTGATGTTATATTAGGTATGGAATAGTTGTCGACGTGCCATGCTATTTTTGGGATTGTCGAACCAATATCGTGACTTTGGCTTTACCCGATTTGCTTCATTTAGAGTTGGGGGGATTTTAGATCATCCGACCCGCAGTGCAAAATTGTATGCGAAGGCTCGACGCATGGTTAAGAAGAGGTGTTTAGCTCAATTGGCTTATGATCACGACTCCAGCGCAGAGGTTCCTCCCATTGGTTCTGTTCCTATTGTTCGGGAGCTTCCCCGACGTGTTCCCATCAGACTTGGCGGGTATGCCGCCTGGTAGGGAAATCGATTTCTATATTGATCTGGCGCCGTCCACTCAGCCTATTCCCATTTCATCGTATCGCATGGCCCCGCCAGAGCCGAGAGAGTTAAAGAAAGAGCTTCAGGATTTGCTTGATAAAGGTTTCATTAGGCCCATAGTTTCGCCTTGGGGCGCACCAACGTCATTGCGAAGAAGAAGGACGGTTCAATGAGGATATATTTCGATCAGCTTCAGAGCACCAAGGTGTTTTCAAGGATAGATTGGGAATCTGGTTACCATCAATTAAGGATTAGGGCAATCGGCGCTCTTAAGATAGTTTTCCGCACTCGATTTGGGCATTATGAGTTCTTGGGGATGTCATTTGGGTTTACAAATGTCCCCACAGCATTCGTAGAGTTGACGAACCGAGTGTTCAGGCCCTATTTGGATTTGTTTGAGATCGTATTCAATGACGACATCGTGATACACTCCCGCAGTCGGGAGGAGCATGAGCAGCACCACAGAGTGGTTCTTCAGACCCTGAAGGATAGTCAGTTGTACGCCAAGTTCTCAAAGTGTGAGTTTTGGTTGAGTTCATTCGCATTCCTCGGTCATGTCGTATCAGCATAGGTATTCAGGTGGACCCGAAGAAGATAGATGCAGTCAAGAACTGGCCTCAACCAGCATCAACTACAGAGATTCAAAGCTTCTTGGTGTTAACTGATTACTACAAATGTTTTGTGGAGGGACTTTCATCCATCGCATCCCCGATGTCTAGATTGACCCAGAAGGGGGCCCAGTTCAGATGGTCAGATGAGTGCGAAGCAGGCTTCAAGAAGCTCAAGACAACTCTGACTACGACACCGATATTGGTTTTTCCAAC
Source organism: Nicotiana benthamiana (assembly GCA_034376525.1). Classification (NCBI taxonomy): domain Eukaryota; kingdom Viridiplantae; phylum Streptophyta; class Magnoliopsida; order Solanales; family Solanaceae; genus Nicotiana; species Nicotiana benthamiana. The sequence goes on from CM067325.1 coordinate 109,338,159, forward strand.
TAGATTTGGGCCTTATACGGTGTATTCTGATGCTTCCCGCATTGGGCTTGGCTCAGTGTTGATGCAGAACGGCAAGGTTATAGCATATGCTTCGAGGTAGTTGAAGATCCAAGAGAAGAATTATCCAATTCATGACCTATAGTTGGCAGCCATTGTTCATTCCTTGAAGATCTTGAGACATTATTTGTATGGTGTGACGTGTGAGGTGTACACGGATCACAAGAGCCTTAAGTACTTGTTCAAGCAGAAAGATTTGAATTTGAGACAGCGGAGGTAGTTGGAGTTGCTGAAAGATTATGATGTTTCTATTTTATGCCACCCGGGAAAGGCCAATGTGGTAGCCGATGCATTGAGTAGGAAGTCTGCCAGCACGGGTAGTCTTGCCTATATTCTGTTCAACCAAAGAGCGCTTGCCTTGAATGTTCAGGCCTTGGCCAATCGATTTCTGAGATTTGATATTTCTAAGCCCAGCAGGGTGTCAGCTTGCGCGGTTGCTCACTTGTCATTGATGGAGCGTATCCGGGAGCGGTAGTTTGATGATCCTCATTTGTGTGTCCTGAGAGACACGGTGCAGCGAGGAGGTGCCAGAGAGATGAAGTGGGAGATGACGGCGTATTGAGGGAAGGCCATGAATTTTTCTAAATGGCCCATCCCAAATTCTAAGTATTTTAATACAATATTTATTGAAGGCCCCGTAATTTATGCATTTTGTTTGGAGAGGCTCGTGTAATCTTATTTTAAAAGGCAAATCTAAAGTGACTATGATTTTCTATTTTTATTTGTTTCTAATAATAAAGGAAAAGTCATAATTAATTAGTATGTCAATGTATCACTACTAATATATTCAAAACAGGTATTGAATTTAAACGAAACAATCTCAATAGATCTCCAGTGTTTGGGCCTGTGATGATGGGTCCAGGCCCAGAGCATGCTGGGGCGGGGTCTCAGCTGAGAGCTGAAGGTAGTCATTTGGTCCTGTTGTTCGAGCCCATAACTGAAGTTTGAATTGAGACATGATTAATGCTAATCATTGAACCAAATTGAATTTTTAGCACATCAACATGTTGCATCCATTTCAGATTAATTAATTAACACCTTTATTCCGTTATTGTTAACACTCGGAACGGTTAGATAGGACAATTACACTACTCGACTTTTAGAGGCAAGTAATGTAAAGCTTAATGACCAATTCAGAATCCTACTTGGCTAGAATGTGATTTTATCACTTGTGAATGAATGTACTAAAATTCAAGTTTAACTCCCAACATCCATATTACAAATATAATGCACAGGTTACCTTTTACCTAATCAATATGGAAACTTAAGTGGCTAACTATCATTAAACACAATACTTTCATTCTACCAATCCTATTTAATTACTGATTGAGAGTGAAAATAAGTACTTAAGGTTTTATCTCATATCTATGTCATTTTAAACAGATTGACAAAGGCAGCTAACAGGAAATTAACTATAACTAACGTGAAATACTCTATTAATCTAACATGAAGTTAGTTACAACTAGTACTTAACATATATATGAATCAGCTAATAGAGAACTAACTACATCTACTACTTCACTTGCAAAACAAACTCATTGAATACGAGACATCCCAATTCACAGTTCAGTTAGTACAAAACCAACAAAAACTTTAAACAATATTCATGAACTAAATTCCGAATACACAGATTTAGAAATAAACAAAATCGGGACTCAATTCCTCAAGTGAATTTATTCTTCACATAAATTCATCTCTGCAAATTTTTAGCTTACAGTCATCAGGGATACAATTGTGTACCTGGAATTTATAATGGAAGAAGAAGTAAAAGAAGTCAGCAACAATAATAGCAGAGGTCGAACAATCAACCCAGAAATGAATTCAGCAATCCATGAAAAATTCAAAATTAAACAGAACCAGAAACTTAACCGCAAACAACTTGAATAAACCCAAATAGACTCGAAATTGAACTCAAAATACTTCTGAAACTTCAGCAGAGTAAAACTCAAACAAAAACAAACTAAATTAGACCGAAAATCACTCGAAATGAACCTCTCAACTTCAGCAACCAAAGATCAAAATAGAAAAGGTGAATCCATAACTAAAACTTGAAACTAACCTAAGGTTCAACAACCGAACAATATTTTTATTTTTTTGGATTTTTGAAGGTTTTCTAGTATTTTCGATTTTTTGAATGTTGAACTTCAAATTCAGATCTGAAAACTAGAGAGAACTTTTGGTAGGGACTCTTTGAAGCTCCCAACTTGTGACTCAAGGCATTAGTGATGCCTTTTTATAGGCAAAAATGATGGCTCTATCAGAATTTAGACTTTACATATCAGTCCCTTTTTAGTTTTCAGTTTTTCCCACATAAACCTTCATTTTATGACTTGTTACTCAAGTCACTTCATTAAAATTACTTGAATCTAAACTAAGGCCCTATTCTATAAATATCTAGGGAGTTTTAGTATAACCTATAACATTCTTATTCATTTCAATGTATCAATCTACCCTGAATTCAACCTGGATCTACCCACTTCAGTTAACTGATCCAAACCCCATTTTAGCGTAGTTACAACAGCCACCCAAGGATCAACTTTAACCACACCAAGTTATACTAAACTAATTAGAACTAGCCACACTACTAATCAAACTGAAATCAAAAATCAACATGAACTAAAATCTATGTGGACGAACAATTAAGCACACATTAGAACATAGTCACAAAAATGAAAATTAACCTAGACATGAAACACTACGAGAACAGAATTGGTTGAAATAAGAAAAGAATAATCAAAGTTATACCTAAGCATTTATTCTAATAGAAATAAAACAACAATTAGTAGACTAACAACTAAAATCATGCAAAAATTAAAACAACATTTAATTATCAGCAAAATCACGAATCATAATAAAAACCAAACCAAAAGAAAAACAAGAATAATAAAAATGAGAACAAAAACTCACTGATTTCAGACTTCATATGATTGATTTTCGAAATTAATTTCCAGATAATGTTACCTGCCTATTTCGTCAAAAATCGGCATATAATATTAACCAAAAATCACTCGATTAACCTAAACCACCCAAACCAATTGGACCTTGAATCCTAGATTTGAAATTCGTCGAGTTCAACTTGAGTTTGAAGGTCTTTGGTTTGGTATTTGGGATGAGGGTGCCGAGGAGATTTTGGGGTATGATTTTGGGGGTTTTTTGGAAGAACTAGGTATTTGGACCAGACTTTCAATCTAAGATTCGAGGGAATCTGGAATGATCTAAGGGAAATGGAGTTGATATTTGGGATGAGGGGGTTAAGGAGAGGCCAGGGTGTTAATTTGGAGTCGTTTAGAGCCAGCGCCGCCACCAGAGAAGATGAGAATTGGGTGGCAGCTGGCTAAGATTTTGGGGGTCGGTTTTAGAAAGATGAGATGAGGGAGACGACGAGGGGGGGAGGGTCAGTCTTCAGACAGTCATATAATAAGGCACCCTAGTTCCTGACCGTTTGATTAGCTGACCTTGACGGCCTGGATTAAGATGAGAGGATATGGCACCAGTTTGATTGGGGGTGGGGTAGGGGCGCATGTCGGGTTAATGGACATTGGGCTGGCTTGGAGGGGTGTATTTGGATTGGGTTATGCACAATTACTTCAAAAATAGGCCTGTTTTGAATCCCTATTTAGAACTGCCCTTTTTCCTTTTATTTGTTTTCTTTATTTCTTTTTTTATTGTTTCATTATGTATTTTATATTTTTCTGATTTTATAAAAATATAAAATTAAAATAAATACCTAATATATTTTCAAAATTAAGCTAATTAATTCCTAAAAATTGATTATGTCGTTTCAAAAGTAAACTCATGACAAATTCAACAATTACAAATAAAAGTGTAAAAATGAATTATTTTTGTTATTTTCCTCTTTGTAAAATAACCTAGCCACTAATTAATCCTTAAAGGTGAAATAGAACCGTAAATGCAAAGGCCAAGTATTTTTGTATTTTTCACTAATTAAAATTCACAAATAAAATGCAAACAAATGACAAAAAATAACAAAAAAATGACAAAATCGCAAAATACTGAAAGAAATCATTTTGTTTGAATTTTTTGGAATAATTCACATAGGGAAAAAATTACGTGCTCACAACTACTATCCAGATATTCCTTCTTCGCGAACGCGACCCTTCAGTCGTGTTCGTGTAGCACAAATGATATTGCCACCAAAAACCCTCTTCGCGAACACGTCCAACCAACTGTGAACACAATGATTCACTAAACCCTCACTTCTCGAACACGACTACACTTCCTCAAATGCCTAGACCAAATGGCTGGGTCCCCAGCTACCTCACTTCTCTTTGCGAACGTGTTACCCTTCTCGCGTTCATGATGCCTCTAATGACCACACCTTCACGTTCTATTTGTTCGCGAAAACCAAAATCTTCTAAGCTCGTAGATACCCTTGGCGAACGCAAGACTCCTCTCATGAACGCATAAGAGAAAACCAAACGAACACACCAGCGGTTATCAGCCAACCAACCCAAGTCCAAAAATCATCCGTTAACTATTCGAAATCAACTCGAGGCCCATGGAACCTCAACCAAACATACAATCAAGTCCCAAAATATTTAAAAAAAAACTTATTGGAACACTTAATTCACCTCAAACAACATAAAAAATGAATTACACTTGGATTCAAGCCTAATGAACTTTGAAATTTAAAAATTCTATAAACGACATCGAAACCTATCTAATCATGTTCGATTAAACTCAAAATTTGCACACAAGTTATCGGTGACACCCTGAACCTACTCCAACTTCCATAAATCCAATCCATGTCACACCCCAAACCTGGGCCTGGACTTAACACGACACTCGGTTCCAGACTACATGTGACCGAACGAACCAGATGGCTGGCTGAATCAGCATGTGATATCATAGCATACTAAATACGGAAGATAAACTAACAAATTCTGATTTACTAAAAGTATGGATGATATAAATCAAAGTGCGGAAACACTAATACAATTCTGAAACATATTTGCAGCCAATATAGCTTAACATGAAAAGCCTGAGACTCTGTCTAACAGATACTCTAGTCTATGAATCCTCTAATGAAGTACTGAAAACACTAACTATTTGAAAAATACGGAAGACTGTAAGGTAATGATAATTCTCCGAAAGAAATGGGATCAACAAATAGCTGGTACGAGAATTCTATTGCTTTGAATCATCAACCTGTAAATCATCACCTGCATCGTGAGATGCATGACTCGGGAAAATGGGACGTCAGCGCATTTAAGTTGCATTGGTATGTAAAGCATCTGAAGGAAAGAATTATTAATGTTGAAACTGAAACTAAGCTGATAACTCATAATTGATAATTGATAACTGAAATGATAACTATTGAAAGTGAAACTGAAATAATAATGGATAACTGATAATTGAGCTGATAACTAGTAAATGAAATGATAACAGATAACTGAAATGATAACTGATAACTAAATTGAACAAATGAAGAAAGGATATGAATGTTCCCTCATCTGAATGATGAACAACATGTTTATCTGAATAAGCTACGGCCTCAGGACCAATATATATGTGCACATGCTACGGCCTCAGGCCCAAGTATATGTATACATAACTATGGCCTCAGGCCCAAAAATGGATAAAGCATAAACTACGGCCATAGGACCAAACATGCATAAATCATAAACTATGGCCACGGTACCAAGTACAGGTGTTCAACATTTAGGAATTTAAAATAAGGAACTGAGAATCATACTGTAAGACATGATAGTGAAATTCTGAATCACACTGAATTACATGATAATGGAATACTGGATCACACTGAGTTAAATAATACTGGAATAGAGAATAGGACTAGACAGGGACATGTATTCTTGAACTGATTATGAACACTTAAATTTTAACTATTTATGGCACATTGAGTAAGACTTGGGGGCATCAAACTCAAGTCTATATTGAAAACTCACCGAGCTCACAACATTCAGAATGAAAGTCATGAACGAGTTATGAAGCTAGAGAATAACGGTTCTACAACTATTCGAGGAACTAGGCTAAGCTCTATTTTATGAGGCAATTAGTAACGTCATAAAAGAAACGTAGTGTATGGTGAATCATTAACGTTCCCAAACATAGAGAGTTAGCCTTACATATCTTAACTCCCTGTCCTTGATCATAATAAAATGTTTCCCAACCCTTTCAACTTTACTATATATCAATACAAGTAAAAGGGATTCCAAGTTAGCAACAATAGTCATGTTTTGGTCACTTAGGAATTTTATCAAACATTTGGTGAGAATAAAGCTTCATAGTCCTTATTAATGGTGTCTCTACACCCAATAACTCATTCTCTTGCTCCTTGATAAATTCAAAAGACTCAAATGGTTACAATTAACATTATTCTTTATCACCCATAAGGTAAACAACACCCTTAATCAATAATCAACAATCAACAACCCAAACTATAACCGTTAATGCTTTTCTATCAAACCCATCAAATCATATCTCATGAACTAGAGTCTATAATCATTAATTCAGTAATATAATCAATTAGAGGGTAAAGATATTACCATTTTTACATTCAATCTTCTTAATTCGAGTTCTAAGGTTTCTTCTCTCAATAATAATGTCCCAATTGAATATCTAATGATATATAGGGTTTACCCATGTCTCACGACCCAAGTTCGCCCTCCGTGAACTGTCATAATGACAACTAGTATGTATGACTAGGTAAGCCTAACAAGTGCGGAAAATAATCGAAACTTGCAAAAATATAAATTTAAAGCCAAGAATAACCAAAAGCAAACAAAATGTAAAATGCAACATGGCATATACAACTCAACATCTCAAAAATCTTATAACACTATCCCAAAACCCGGAAACTCATGGGAACATAAGCTAAAAGAAATACAGTAAAGTGTTCTAATCTCCAGAATGTCTACATCAAAAGTATGGTAGAAAATCTAACACTACAGGATAGAATAAAGATAGAGACTCCTTGGTCTGCGGACACGGCAGATGTACCTAGAAGTCTCCAAAGGATCTCCCTACCTTATGATAAGCGTAGGTAGAGGTACCTAGATTTGCACATGAAAAACATGCGCAGAAAGGGGGAACACAGTAAGTGCTAAGCCAAACCTCTATTGGGCAGTGACGAGGAAGGTCAGGGCCCTACTAAGGTTAAATAAATTATAATGGCAAACGATATGAAATAAAGTAGTATAATTAAGTGCAACAGTAAAAAATAGCATAAAATGGAATGAACACCAACAACTAGCACAAAAATCACAAATCACGGAAGAAATATAGCTGAATATAGTAAATAACAACCAGGGTACCTTCCAGGATACCGTCCTGTAGTCCTAATCACAACTATCCAGTGGCTCTTCCGGGATACCGTCCCGCAGTACATCATTTATATATGTCTACTATAATAAAAAAGGAAAAGAAACATACTAATGAATACATTAAGAAAAATCGGATTTCCAACAATTTGCATTGGTAAACGCTCGTCACCTCACACACAAGGCAATTCAATTACCAAATATACCAAATCCTAAGGGGGAGGTCCCCACACAAGGTTAGACAAGCTACTTACCTCGAACCGGCTCAAAATCAACTTGAAACCAGGCTTTTGCCTCGAGTATCCGACTTGAAATGGCCCAAATATATTCTATTCAATTGCATATTATAAATAATACCTCAAGTAATTGATTCTATGATTTAATTCAAAGCTAATACGCAAAATTAGGTAAAATGACCAAAACACTCCTCAAGCCCACATCTGAGAATTGGGTAAAATACATATTTTCAAAAACCTCGTACATTCACGAGTCCATCCATACTAAAAATATCCAAATCCGATGCAAAACACCCAAGCTCTTGCTCTAAGAACTTTTCCCTAAATTTCTACAAAAATTCCGAAATTAAAGGATGAATTTAAGTAAATATTTATGGAAATTAGTCTAAACCGAGTAAGAATCACTTAAAAAAGTCGCCCAGGTGAAAATCCTCTCAAAAATCATGATCTCCCGAGCTCCTAAGTCCAAAATATGAATACCCTTGATTTTCAGTGTTAAATTCTGCCCAGGTATATTGTACATCGCGATCGCGAGAAAGCATTTGTGATCTCGAAGAGTAAAAGTGAAGGGCTCCGGAAATGTCCTATGCGAACGTGTGATGAATCACGAGATCGCAGAAGATGAAAAAGGTGGCTTACGCATTTGCGGTTGATACCATGCGAATGCAAAGGGGAAAAATGGCCACTGAGCAGCCACCGACTTAGTTTTTACTATGTGAACGCTAAGGCCGGGATGCTAACGCGAAGAGTGAAGGAACAGACATCCGCGATCACGAAGAAAAAATTGATCACCCTCTGAAATTACACCACGGAACGCTGAGGAAGGTCTGCGATCGCAGAGAAGGAAACCAGATACCAGCAGTTAAGCAATTCGACAAGTTTTAAAAGCGATCCGTTGATCATCCAAAACACACCCAAGGCCCCTGGGACCTCAACAAAAAGAACAAATATAGCCTAAAATATCATTCAAACTTGTTCCAACCTTTGGAATGCTACAAACAACACCAAAACACCTACTTTTCATCAAATTCAAGCTTAAAATTTCGAAAACTCTATCAAACACACCTTCAATCAAAAAGTCTATCAAACCTCGTCCGAATGACCCAAAATTTTGCACACATATCCCAAATGACATGACAAAACTACTGCAACTCTCAGAATTCCATTCTGACCCTCGGATCAAAATTTTACTACCGAACCGGAAACTTCCAAAGTTCAATCTTTGGTATTTCAAGCCTAAATTGGTTACGGACTTCCAAAACACTATCTGAACACGCTCCTAACCCCAAAATCAGCCAACGGAGCTTACAGAACCATCAAATTTCCATTCTGAGGCTGTCTTCAGACTTTTCTGACTACGATTAATTTTCTAACTCTTACGCTATTATTTAGTGACTAAGTTTCCCAAAACTCTGTGAAACTCAAAATCAAAAATCCGGGCAATTCAAATTAGTATAATTAAACTTGGGTAAAGTAGTTAATAGGGGATCAGGGCGTTAATTATTAAGACGACACCGGGTCGTCAAATCTTACACCTAAATAGTTGTTGGTCCTCGAACGAGCATAAAGACATACTTGAAGTAGTGAAACGATGAGGGTATCGGCTGCGTGTATCATGCTCTATCTCCTACGTTGCCTCCTCGACCCATTGACCCCTCCTTTTAAACTTTACTAATGCAACGTTCTTTGACCTCAACTTTCTGACTACTTGTCGAATATAGCCACCGGCTCCTCAACATAGGATAGATCCCTGCCCAACTGGACTGAATTGAAATCCAACACGTGCAACTGATCACTAAGATACCTCCGGAGCATCGAAACATGAAATATTGAATGAACTCCTTCCAAGGTAGAGGTAAGTCAAGCTCATAAGCAACATCCCCAACATGCCTCAATATCTCAAAATGGCTAATAAAACTCAGACTCAACTTCCCTTTCTTCCCAAGCCTCATAACGCCCTTCATAGGCGAAACCCGAAGTAGAACTCGCTCTCCAACCATATAGGAAACATCATGAACCTTCTGTTCCGCATAGCTCTTTTGTATAGAATGGGTTGTACGGAGTCTACCCTAAATCACCTTAACCTTATCCAATGCATCCTGAACCTTGTGCACAATAGTTTGGCCTCACCCGGCTCAAGCCATCTCACCAGAGATATACACTGCCTACCATATAGAACCTCATACGGTGCCATCTGAATGCCGGACTGATAGATGTTGTTGCAAGAAAACTCTACCAATGACAATAACCGATCCTAAGACTTTCCAATCTCAATCACACATGCATGGAGCATATCCTCAATAATTTGAATAGTGCGCTCGGACTATCTTTGTCTGGGGGTGAAATGTTGTACTCAACTCTACCCGAGTGCCCAACTCACACTGAAATGCCTTCCAAAAAGGTGATGTAAATTATGTACCTCTATTTGAAATAATGGAAACTGGTATACCATGCAGACAAACAATCTCTCGGAGATAAATCTCTGCCAACCACTCCAAAGAATTAGTAGTACACATAAGAATGAAATATGCGGACTTGGTCAGCCGATCCACAATCACCCAAATATCATCAAACTTATTCAAAGTACGTGGGAGTCCAACTGCAATCTCCATGATGATCCGCTAAACTTCCTCTCCGAAATCTATATCTGCTGAAGTAACCGACCCGGTCTCTGGTGCTCATACTTCATCTACTAAAAGTTGCACCTAGATACAAATCCAACTATATCTTTCTTCATCCGCCTCCACTAATAGAGCTGCCTCAAATCCTAATACATCTTCGCGGCACCCGGATGAATGGAATACCATAAACTATGGACGTCATCTAGAATCAACTCTCGAAGCCCATCAACGTTGGGTACACAAATTAGACCCTGCATCCTCCATACCACATCATCTCCAATAGTCACTTCTCTAGCATCACCTTCCTGAACCTTGTCCTTGAGGACAAGCAAATGAGGGTCATTATACTGCCGCTCCCTGATACGACAAAATAGGGAAGATCGAGATACCATGGAAGCTAGAACCCGGTTGGGCTCCGAAATATCCAATTTCACAAACAGGTTAGCTAAACTTCAATATCCATTGCCGTAGGCCTCTCTGATGCTGGTAAATATGCCAATCTCCCCAAACTCTGTGCCCAACGACTCAAGGAATTAGCCACCCCATTTGCCTTGCGCAGGTGATACAAAATAGTGATGTCATGATCCTTCAGAAACTCCAACCACCTCCTCTGGTGAAAATGTTGATATTTTTTCTTGAACAATTACTGTAATCTCCGATGGTCAGTATAAATCTCACAAGGAACCCATTATAAATAATGGCGCCAAATCTTCAAGGCGTGAACAATGGCAGCTAACTCAAGGTCGTGAACATTGTAGTCTTTCTAATGTGTTTTCAAATGTCTGGATGCGTAGGCAATCATCCTACCATCCCGCATGAACACCGCTCCGAGGCCAACACTCTAGGAATTATAATAATTGTATAAGACCCCAAATCAGTAGGCAATATCAAAACTGAGGTTGTAGTCAAAGTTGTCATGAGCTTCTGAAAGCTCGCCTAACACTCTGCTTTCCAATAAAATGGAGCACCCTTATGGGTAAACCTAGTTATAGGGGTTTTAATGGATGAAAACCCTCCACAAAAAGACGGTAGAAACCTACCAAGCCAAGGAAACTGCGGATTTATGTAGCTGAGGATGGTCAAGGCCAACTCTGCACGACCTCTACCTTCTTCAAATCCACCCGAATACCCTCACACGATACCACGTGGCCTAAGAGTTCCACCGAATCAAACTAAAATTTTACATTTCGAGAACTTAGCATATAACTTATTCTCTCTCAGAATTTGAAGCACAGTCCTTAGGTGCTACTCATGATCTTCCGGACTCCGGAAATACACCAGAATATCATCAATAAAAATAATGACGAACGAGTTAAGATACGGTCGGAACATACTGTGCATCAAATGTATAAAGGCTACGGGGTCATTGGTCAGCCTAAATAACATAAGAAGGAACTCATAATGACAGTACCGAGTCTTGAAAGCAGTGTACGGGATGTCTAGCTCCCAAACCTTCAACAGATGGTAACATGAGTGAAAATCAATCTGAGAAAACACATGTGCACCCTAAACCTGGTCAAACATGTCATTAATACGAGATAACGGATAATGATTCTTCGTTGTAACATTGTTCAGCTAGCGATAATCAATACACATATGCATAGAACCATCTTTTTTTTCACAAACAAGATAGGAGCACCCCAAGGTGAAACACTGGGTCGAATAAAAACCTTATCAAGAAATTCCTGTAACTGATCATTCAACTCAATAAGAGACATACGATACGGAAGGATAGAAATGGGCTGAGTGCCCGGCAATAGATCAATGCCAAAACCAATATCTCTATCAAGCGGCATGCCCGGAAGATAAGCTGGAAAAACATCGGGAAAATCTTGTACTACTGGGACCGAAATAACTGAAGGGGTATCAACACTGACATCTCTTACATAAGCTAAATACGTGGCACACCCCTTCTCAACCATACGTGAGCCTTAAGGAAATAGATAACTCTACTGGGAGTGTGATCTAAAGTATACCTGCAAAGCCAGCGTCACGGTTTTGACGTGACAATCAAGAATAGCATAATGGAGCGACAACCAGTCCATGCCCAAAATAATATCAAATCTACCAGGCTGAGTAGCAATAAATCCGCTCTGGTCTCAAAACTATGAACAATAATCAAACACGATCGATAAATGCGGTCCACAACAAAAGAATCTCCCATAGGAGTAGAAACATAAAAAGGGGAACTCAAAGAATCTCGGAGTACACCCAAATATGGAGCAAAATAAGAAGACACATAATAGTAAGTGGAGCCTGGATCGAATAGAATCAGTGCATCTCTGTGACAAACCAGTATAATACATAAGATGACAAAATCGGAGGCAACAACCTTGCTATGGGCAGGAATGCATAGTATCTAGCATGGCCTCCCCCTCTAGGGTGACCTCTACCTCCACGACCTCTACCCTTAGCTGGCTGGGTAGATTCGGGAGCAGCTGGAGCTATGATCATGGCCTGAGAACTCTGTGGAGTACGTTATGGCTGGGAAGTCTGTGGAGGTGCACCCCTCCCAAGTCTGGGGCAATCCTTTACCGTGTGGCATGTATCACCACACTCAAAACAAGCTTTGGGAGGATGTGGTGGCTGTAACTGGCTAGGGTCAGGTTCGCTAAATTGACCTCTGAAAGTACCCTCAGGCGGGCTAGATACCGATGGTGCATAATAAGGCTCCTCAGATATCAGAGGAGCTGGAGCACTACTAGCTGGTGGAAGAGATAAATGAACAGGGCGACTCGTATAACCCTTACCATGACGACCTGCAACTGGAGTACGGGCACCATAATAATGGCCCGACTCACGACACCTCTTGGCCTCCCTCTCCTCTCGTTCCCTAACATACATACCCTCAATCCTCCGAGCAATGCTCACCACCTGCTGATAAGAGATGTCAATATCCAACTCACAAGCCATGTTAGATCTGATGCTGGAAATCCACTCAATAAACCGGAGAACCCTCTCGCAAACAGTAGAAAGCAAGGCTAGTGCCTGCCTAGCCAATCTGGTGTAATAGATAGCATACTCTAAAATAGTGATAGCACCCTAGCGCAAATGCTCAAACTCTACATGCCATGCGTCCTTGAGGATATATGAAACAAAATCTCTCAGGAAAAGCTCTGAGAACTGGGTCTGAGTCTGTGAAGCAGCCTCGTCTAGACTGTCTAACTCATATGTGCGCCACCACTCCTACGCGGCTCCCCAAAGCTGGAAAGTAGTGAAGGAAACCCTGCTCGATCTTGATATATCCATAGTGAGAAGAATACGGTGGCACTACCCAAGAAATCCCAAGGCATCATCTGATGCTAGTCCACTGAAATATTGTAGGATCATACTTCTTGAACCTCTTAAGTCTCTGCTGCTCATCATCTGAAGTAGCTGCCCCATCCTCGGGTTGAACTGGCACTACAGGCAGTGCTGGAATGATCTCTTAGGCCTGATCAACATGCACTCGCTGCTCGGGAGTGCGGGCAACGGGAGTCTATGGTCCTCCCCTGTCTTGGGATGTGGTTGCAGCAAGGGGAAGCAACCCTGCCTGAGCCAAGGTGGTGTACATACTCATGAACTGTTCTAGAGCCTCCTGAAGGGCTGGAGTAGTAGTGGCAGTAGGTGTATCAGGTGCTCACACTCTAGCAGGATCTGCTGATGCTACCTCGGCGGTAGCTCGCTCAGGTTCTCTAGATGCACCACGTGCGCGTCCTCGGCCTCTACCCCGGCCCCGACCTCTAACGACTACAGCAGGGGGCGCGGGTGCCTGATCATCTCAAGTAGCATGTGTCCTCACAATCTGTGAGACAATAGAAGACAGAAGATTAGAATAATGATGTCAAAATATCACATGACAAGGAAATCAAATGCAATGAAAATTTTCCTAACTATTACGTAGCCTCTCATAGATAAGTACAGACGTCTCCGTAACGATCAGCAAGACTCTAATAAACCGGCTTGTGTTTTGTGACTCATATTAAGCTAGAGCTCTGATACCAACTTGTCATGACCATAGTTCACCATCCGTGAAACTTCGTGACGGCACCTAGTCTATACAACTAGGTAAGCCTAACAAGTGTAGCAAACAATCGAAACTTGCGGAAATATAAATTTAAAGCCAATAATAACCAAAAGAAAACAAAATGCAAAAAGCCACTCGGCATATAAAGCTCAACATCTCAAAAATCTTACAACACTATCCCAAAACCCGGAAACTCACAGGAACATAAGCTAGAAGAAATACAGTAAAGTGCTCTAATCTCGAGAATATCTACATCAACAGTATGATAGAAAAGCTAACACTACAAGATAGAACAAAAATAAAGACACCTTGGTCTGCAAACACGGCAGATGTATTTCAAAGTCTCCAAAGGATCTCCCTGCCTCAAATGTGATAAGCATGGGTAGAGGTACCTGGATCTGCAGATAAAAAACACATGTAGAAAAGGCATGAGTACACACAACGGTACTTAGTAAGTGCCAAGCCTAACATCGGGCGGGTAGTGACGAGGAAGGTCAGTCCTACTGAGGTTAAATAAATTATAAAGGTTAACAATATGAAATACAACACTATAATTAAGTGCAACAGTAAGAAATATCATATAATTGAAGGAACAACAACAGCTAGAACAAAGATCACAAATCACGGAAGAAATACAACTCAATTTAGTAAATAACAACCGGATACCTTCCATGATACCGTCCTGTAGTCCCAATTACATGTTGAAACACGTTCTCAAGTCGCTAAACTAAACATGTGTTCATATTTGTAGGTTTTGATAAATGACAAACCGACGTGAACGGAACATTGACAAATACTGAAGTTCAAGCACAAGAGAAACAAAGATCAAGATTTAGTAAAGCAACAAATTTATACATGAGTCGTTCTATAATTGTGATCTTGATCCGACAATTGATTCAAGACTTGTCTTCTCTCGTAAAATCATTTTTATCAAACCATGCATCTTAAATTTAAAGCAAAATGATTTTCAAACATTTCATTTTAACCAAAATGACTTCTACATGTCTTTCAAATCTGGGCAAACAAAATCGATTATGCACTTTATGATAATCGATTATGTTAAAGCAGTGTACACCAGATTCTACAAAGCTGTAAGATAATCGATTATGTACCTTATGATAATCGATTATGTTAAGGCAGTGTGCACCAGATTTTACAAAGCTGAAAAATAATCGATTATGTACCTTATGATAATCGATTATATTAAGGCAGTGTTCACCAGATTTTTCAAAGCTACAAGATAATCGATTATGTACCTTATGATAATCGATTGTGTTAAGGCAGTGTTCACCAGATTTTTCAAAGCTACAAGATAATCGATTATGCACCTTATGATAATCGATTATGTTAAGGCAGTGTTCACCAGATTTTTCAAAGCTACAAGATAATCGATTATGTGCCTTAGACTAATCGATTATGTTGAGACAGTGAGCATCAGATTTTTCAAAGTAGCAAAATAATCGATTATAGCTTTCTGGTAATCGATTATATTAAAGACCGTTGCCAAAGTATTTTCAAACACTGAAAGATAATCGATTATGTACAATCAGACAATCGATTATGTTAAGCATAAAATCGGGGATTGATTTTTGAACGTTGTCAGGTAATCGATTATACGATTTGGATAATCGATTATTCTGCTTAAAATCTGGGATTGATTTTTGAACTTTGGCAGATAATCGATTATGCAGAATCAGATAATCGATTATCCTAGCACAAAATAAGCAATTTGTGATTGGCAATTAAGCAACGGTCTTGGGTGTTTTGAGCACTATAAATACAACTCAAAATCACTCTTCTAAGCACAACAACTGAATACATTCTTGCTAAAGCTTACTTACTCTCTTTGCAATCATTTTATATTCATTTCATAAGTTTTTGAGAGCCAAACTCTTGATGAATTTTTTGTGTTCTTGAGCGTATTGTTTTTACTCATATCTACTCTATAAAGAGAGTCTTGTCTTGAGTGCTAAGTGTTTGTACACACTTGAAGGGATATTCTAATCCCTTGTTGTAAGAAGGAAAAGTAGTTCCTTGGTTTGAAGTCTTGAGGTGCGGAATCCTCGAGCAGGTTGAAGTCTTGTAGAGCGTATATCTACGAGCAAGTGTAACGGTTTGTTAGGCACCCGTAAGCTTAACGAAGTTAGTGTAAAACTCGAGAGAGTCTCTCGGGGACTGGACTAACCACGTGTTGTGGTGAACCAGGATAAAATTCGGTGTGTTCTCTCCTTATCTTTTTAATTACTGCACTTACGTTATTCCTGCAATTTTTAATTCCGCAAATTTACATTGTTTTTTATTATAACGCTATTCACCCCCCCCCCCTCTAGCGTTAAGCGTATATTCTAACAATTGGTATCAAAGCCATACTCTCTGAAAGACTTAACAGTTTGAGAGAAACTTTCTATGGCTTCTACTCGTAGTGTTTATGCAGGACTAGGTGAAGGACAATGCTTCACAAGGCCACCACTTTTCGATGGCACCAACTACACTTACTGGAAGGAGAGAATGAGGATTTTTATACAATCAAACAACTTCCAATTGTGAAAAATTATCAAAAATGGAGAACTACAACCTACCAAAAAGGTTGGAGAAGAACTCGTTCCAAAAAGGGAAGACGAATACGACGCTGATGATATCAGAAAAGTGGAGAACAACGCAAAGGCAATCAACATGATGTATTGTGAATCGAAAAATATCATGTTGCACCACTGCCAAGCAAATGTGGGACAAATTAGAAATCACCTACGAAGGTACGGACCAGGTAAGGGAAGCTAAAATTGATTTCCTAACCCACGAATATGAACTGTTTCGCATGAAGGAAAATGAGAAGATAGATGACATGTTCGAACGATTTTCAAAAATCGTCAATGACCTACACGCCCTCAAAAAGACATTCACGGATAAGGAGCTTGTCCGAAAAATTCTACGAAGCCTCACTCCGGAATGGCGTTCCAAAGCCGACGCTATCCAAGAATCAATCGGCATCACAAACGTCACCATTGACGAACTACGAGGTCATCTTAAAACTTATGAATCAACTATTCTTAACTCTCCTTTGGATGATCGAAGGAAAAGAAAGATTGCGCTCAAAGCATCAACTACTCAACCTCAAAACGATGAGGAGTCAAGTGATGAAGATGTCGAGCTTGGACTCGTTATTAAGAAATTTCACAAGTTCATGCAAAAGAAGTATGAACGAAAAGGTAAGCAACAAGGCGACCAATTGAAGTGCTATGGATGCGGAGAAATCGGGCATATCAAATCAAATTGTCCAAACATCAAAAAGGAGAAGAAATCATTCAAGAAACAAAGAGCATGCATCTCTTGGGGAGGCGACTCCGGAGACGAATCAAGTGATGGAGAAGGAAACGAGACCGCAAACTTGTGTCTTATGGCACACGAAGAAACGCAAAATGAGGTATGTACTACTTCTAAGAACTACTTCACTTTAGAAGAAATGCAAGATGCATTTGATGAGTTGTATAAAGAGTTTATTAGCACTTCTAAATCTATAAAAGATTTAAGAAAACAATTTTCTTCAAAAGAAAAGGATTTTGAAAAACTTACTCTTGAAAATGAGAAATTAAAAGAGGAAAACAAGTTTTATGGCAAAAGAAGCGCCGATAAACCCGAAAGCTCTAATAAGGATTGCACTTCTTGCAAATCTCTAAAGGAAGAAGTAGAAAGTCTTAGAAGCACTTTGCACAAATTCAATTCTTCACACAAAAATCTCAATGAAGTGCTTGTAAATTTGAAATCCACTAAGCACGATATAGGCTTCAAGCACGAGCCAAAAGAAAAAGTTGAGTCCATTCCTAAACCACCTAAGACTCAACTTAGGCCAAACAAAGTAAATGTCATCGCTCAACCTAGAATTCTTAATCCTAGAATTGCAACTCATCCTAGAACAAATGCTAGAAGAAATATTGGAATGTATAGACCACCTAGACAAGATTTTCGAAAACCAAATCAAAACTATTTTCCTAAAAATAGAGTGGATGCTAGAAGAAATGTTGGCATGTATAGACCACCTAGACAAGATTTTCGAAAACTACATCAAAACTATGTTCCTAAAAATAGAGTGAATAAATTTAGACCCCCAAATTACTATCATCCTAGAAGAATGCACAATCCGAATGTCATTTGTCATTATTGCAATAAAATTGGACATATTGCTCCCGCATGCTTCACCAGACATAGACATTTCACTGCAGGACAATCACACCAATATGTTGCACCTAACACACAAGGACCCAAAATGGCTTGGGTACCAAAATCTCATTAATTTGTTTTGTAGGTGTGTTTTAAGGGATCAAGTGCACTTTGGTATCTTGATAGTGGATGCTCCAAACATATGACCGGGGATGCATCAAAATTCCTTCAACTAAAACCCAAGGAAGGAGGAAATGTCATTTTTGGAGACAATAACAAAGGAAAGATTATCGGCATTGGATCGGTCGGTAAGGACGAATCCTCCTCCATTAAGCATATTTTGCTTGTTAAAGGTCTTAAACATAATCTCTTGAGCATAAGCCAATTATGTGACAAGGGAAATCTTGTATTGTTTGACTCCGAAGAATGCTTAGTTATCCGTCGTAGTGATTTTAAAATTATTCTTCGTGGTATTAGAATGGATATATCTATATGGTTGATCTTGAAAATTCTTCATCAAGTTATGTGAATTGTCTTTTGAGTAAAGAAGACGACATGTGGTTATGGCATCGTAGAGTAGCTCATGTAAATATGAATCTTTTAAACAAACTAGTTTCACAAGAATTAGTAATTGGTCTTCCAAACATGAAATTTGAAAAAGATTCTACTTGTGATTCATGTCAAAAAGGGAAACAAACAAAAGCCTATTTTAAACCCAAAAATGTTGTTTCAACCACTAGACCCTTACAACTTCTTCACATGGATCTTTTTGGACCATCTCGTGTTGAAAGTCTTGGTGAAAATCTTTATGCTTTTGTAATTGTTGATGACTACTCTAGATTCACATGGACGTTATTTCTTGCTCATAAAAGTGATGCCTTTCATGCTTTCAAAAGTTTTCTTAAACGTGTTCAAAATGAAAAGAACACAACCATCACTTCCATAAGAAGTGATCATGGGGGGGAGTTCGATCACAATCTCTTCGTGGATTTTTGTGACGAACTCGGTATTAAACATACCTTTTCGGCTCCACGTACACCACAACAAAATGGAGTGGTAGAACGTAAAAATCGATGTCTCGAAGAGATGGCTAGAACCATGCTCAATGAGGCCGAAATTCCCAAATATTTTTGGGCGGATGCCGTGAGTACCGCAAGCTAAGTTTTAAACAGAGCTATCATTAGACCGATGCTCATGAAAACTCCCTATGAACTCTATAAGGGAAGGAAACCAAATCTTTCCCATCTTAGAGTCTTCGGTTGTAAATGTTTTATTCACAACAACGGAAAAGATAACTTGGGAAAATTTGATGCGAAATCTGATGAAGGAATTTTTCTTGGTTACTCATCACGTAGAAAAGCATATAGAGTGTTTAATAATCGAACCAAAACTGTTGAGGAATCTCCTCATGTAGTATTTTGTGAAAATAATGCTCGCTTGGCGAGAAAGGATTCTTGTGTTGATCATGCAGATGCTTTAAAGAAAATCAATCTTCAAGACGAGGTACAAAAGAAGGATCCAAAGGAAGTTCAAGATGAAGTCATGGAACAACCTTCGGAAGAACTACCACCACAAGAAGAAGAATCGATGATGCCTAAGGCTTGGATGACGTCTAAAGACCATCCTCTTGACAAGGTAATTGGCAACATCGAGAAAGGGGTAAGTACACGAAACCTTCTTAAAGATACTTTAGGACATATGGCTTTTGTTTCACAAATAGAACCTAAAACCATTTCTGAAGCAATTGGGGATGAGCATTGGACCTTGGCAATGCAAGAGGAGCTTAACCAATTCAAACGTAATGATATTTGGGAATTGGTGCCAAGACCCGATAATCACACCATAATTGGTACAAAATGGGTTTTTCGGAATTAATTAGATGAAAATGGTATAATCACTAGAAACAAAGCTAGGCTAGTTGCTAAGGGATATAATCAAGAAGAAGGCATTGACTATGAAGAAACCTATGCACCCGTTGCACGCCTAGAAGCCATTCGTTTATTACTTGCTTTTTCATCATCTATGAATTTCAAATTATTTCAAATGGATGTCAAAAGTGCCTTCCTCAATGGGTTTATTCAAGAGGAAGTTTATGTTGAACAACCCCCGGGTTTTGAAGATTTTACATCTCCCGACCATGTCTTCAAGCTTAAGAAAGCTTTATATGGTCTTAAACAAGCTCCTCGAGCTTGGTATGAACGTCTAAGTAAATTTCTCTTAGACAATGAGTTTGAAAGGGGGAAAGTTGACACCACACTTTTTATCAAAAATAAAAACAATGACATTCTATTAGTTCAAATTTATGTCGATCATATTATTTTTGGTGCTACTAATGATTTTCTATGCGAGGAATTCTCTAAGTTAATGACTAGCGAATTTGAAATGTCAATGATGGGTGAGCTAAACTTCTTCTTGGGGCTACAAGTGAAACAAATGAAAGAGGGAACTTTCATTTGCCAATCCAAATATTGCAAGGAGTTGCTAAATCGTTTTGAAATGAGCAACGCCAAAGCAATGGCCACCCCAATGAGTACATCCGACCATCTTGACAAAGATGAGAAAGGTAAGGAAGTAGACACCAAAAATTATCGAGGTATGATCGGATCTCTTCTCTATCTTACTGCTAGTAGACCGGACATCATGTTTAGCGTGTGTTTCTGCGCTCGATATCAATCATGTCCGAAGGAGTCACATTTAACTGCGGTAAAACGGATTAAGAAGTATCTTGTTGGAACAATAAATGTGGGACTATGGTATCCCAAAGATTTTTCATGCCAACTTGTTGGCTATTCCAATTCCGGTTTTGCAGGTTGCAAATTGGACCGCAAGAGCACTAGTGGCACTTGCCATTTGCTCGGCAGCTCCTTAGTTTCTTGGTTTAGCAAGAAGCAAGTTAGTGTTGCATTGTCCACAACCGAGGCTGAATATGTAGCCGCGGGGAGTTGTTGCGCTCAAATCCTTTGGATGAAACAACAACTCTCGGACTATGGCCTTAGTATCGATCATGTTCCTCTTCGATGTGACAATACTAGCGCCATAAGCTTGACGAAGAATCCTATTCTTCACTCAAGAACGAAACACATAGAAATTAGACATCACTTTATAAGAGATCATGTTCTCAAGGGCGATGTCGAAATTGAATTTGTTGAAACCAAAAATCAATTGGCCGACATCTTCACAAAGCCTTTAGAGAAAGAGTCCTTCTTCCGAATTCGTAGTGAACTCGGGATTCTTGACTCCACGTTGATCTAATTCATGCATTGCATTTTTATGTTTTAACGATTTCTAACTTGAGCGTCGGAGGCGCCTAATTCTTTTTTGCAGGTATCGCCCCAAAGATAGGGGGAATTATCAGACACTGGTGCAGAATAATCGATTTCTCTAAAGTCAATAATCGATTATTCCCCATTTACGTTTTATGTTTATTGCTGGAAAATTGACATAATCGATTATACAACACTACAATCGATTATCTAACAGTTTTGGCTTTGCAGGATTTTAGCTGTTAAATATAAAATCGATTATCACATATCCCTAATCGATTACGCTGACATTTATTTTCAGGTGTTAAGTCACTGTGTGATAATAATCGATTATTTAAAACAGTGTAATCGATTTTTCTATTCCGTCTCGGATGTTCGTTACTATATTTCCTGAAATAATCGATTATCTCAAAAGCACAATCGATTATTCCCCAAGTCAGAAAATCACTGGGCACACTGTGTCAGAATAATCGATTATCATATTTCCATAATCGATTATTTTGATAATGAATAATGTCTTGTCTCTTTGTTTTTCTAGTTTGCATAATATTCTATCTTTTATTTTCATGTACTTGCAATATTGTTTAATCAATAAAGAGTCAGTTATTTTTTTTTTCCTAATGTCAAAAGGGGGAAGATATGGGCTATGCACATTGGCATAAATTGAGGGGGAATTCATAACTTGAGGGGGAACTTGTTGCATATCTATATACTTGTCTTGGATCGTCATTATGAATTAATTAATATGCATATCCCGATATTGGTTTGCCATTATCAAAAAGGGGGAAATTGTTGAAACACGTTCTCAAGTCGCTAAACTAAACGTGTGTTCATATTTGTAGGTTTTGATAAATAACAAATCGACGTGAACGGAACATTGACAAATGCCGAAGTTCAATCACAAGAGAAACAAAGATCAAGATTTAGTAAAGCAACAAAGTTATACATGAGTCGTTCTATAATTGTGATCTTGATCCGACAATTGATTCAAGACTTGACTTCTCTCGTAAAATCATTTTTATCAAACCATGCATCTTTAATTTAAAGCAAAATGATTTTCAAACATTTCATTTTAACCAAAATGACTTCTAAACATGTCTTTCAAATCTGGGCAAACAAAATCGATTATGCATTTTATGATAATCGATTATGTTAAAGCAGTGTACACCAGATTTTACAAAGCTGTAAGATAATCGATTATGTACTTAATGATAATCGATTATGTTAAGGCAGTGTACACCAGATTTTACAAAGCTGAAAATAATCGATTATGTATCTTATGATAATCGATTATATTAAGGCAGTGTTCACCAGATTTTTCAAAGCTACAAGATAATCGATTATGTACCTTATTATAATCGATTATGTTAAGGCAGTGTTCACCAAATTTTTCAAAGCTACAAGATAATCGATTATGTACCTTATGATAATCGATTTTGTTAAGGCAGTGTTCACCAGATTTTTCAAAGCTACAGGATAATCGATTATGTGCCTTAGACTAATCGATTATGTTGAGACAGTGAGCATCAGATTTTTCAAAGTAGCAAAATAATCGATTATAGCTTTCTGGTAATCGATTATATTAAAGACCGTTGCCAAAGTATTTTCAAACACTGAAAGATAATCGATTATGTACAATCAGACAATCGATTATGTTAAGCATAAAATCGGGGATTGATTTTTGAACGTTGTCAGGTAATCGATTATACGATTTGGATAATCGATTATTCTGCTTAAAATCTGGGATTGATTTTTGAACGTTGGCAGATAATCGATTATGCAGAATCAGATAATCGATTATCCTAGCACAAAATCAGCAATTTGTGATTGGCAATTAAGCAACGGTCTTGGGTGTTTTGAGCACTATAAATACAACTCAAAATCACTCTTCTAAGCACAACAACTGAATACATTCTTGCTAAAGCTTACTTACTCTCTTTGCAATCATTTTATATTCATTTCATAAGTTTTTGAGAGCCAAACTCTTGACGAATTTGTTGTGTTCTTGAGCGTATTGTTTTTACTCATATCTACTCTATAAAGAGAGTCTTGTCTTGAGTGCTAAGTGTTTGTACACACTTGAAGGGATATTCTAATCCCTTGTTGTAAGAAGGAAAAGTAGTTCTTTGGTTTGAAGTCTTGAGGTGCGGTATCCTCGAGCAGGTTGAAGTCTTGTAGAGTGTGTATCTACGAGCAAGTGTAACGGTTTGTTAGGCACCTGTAAGCTTAACGAAGTTAGTGTAAAACTCGAGAGAGTCTCTCGGGGACTGGACTAACCACGTGTTGTGGTGAACCAGGATAAAATTCGGTGTGTTCTCTCCTTATCTTTTTAATTACTGCACTTACGTTATTCCTGCAATTTTTAATTCCGCAAATTTACATTATTTTTTATTATAACGCTATTCACCCCCCCTCTAGCGTTAAGCGTATATTCTAACATTACAACTATCCAGTGGATCTCCTAGGGTACCTTCCATTGTCCATCATTTATATATGTCAGAAAGATCTCCCAGGATCTCGTCTCGTAGTCCAATTATCAATGCACGGGGATCTACCGGAATTCGATCCGTAGTCCCAAATGTAAATACCCAATACTAGGGGAATCTATCGGGTGCATTCTCGTAGTTCCATATAACTGTATAAGGGGATGTAGCGGGAATCTAACCCGTAGTCCCGAAGAAAACAGAAAAGGGGGAGTTATCAGATTCCCACATCGTAGTCCCAATGTAAATACACAAACAATAGCAAGAGGATATTCAGAAATGGAATTTCATATCAAAACAACAAGTAATCTAGCCTACCATGCTTCACATAATGCAATCAAGGTAATCTAAGCAAATAGGAAGTTTAAGTCAACTACACATGCTTTTCTAACTAACAACATGCTAAATTTGCAAGTATAATAAAGCAGGAAAAGAAAAATGATAGTGAAAACTATAAGACAAACTGGATTTCCAACAATTTGCACAGGCACTCGCTCATGACCTCCCACACAAGGCAATTCGATTACCAAATATACCAAATCCTAAAGGGAAGGTCCCCAACACAAGGTTAGACAAGTCACTTACCTCAAACCGGCTCAAAATCTATGAAACCACACTTTTGTCACGATTATCCTACTCCAAATGTCCCAAATATATTCAATTCAATTGCATATTGTACATAACACCTGAAGTAATTGATCCTATGATTTAATTCAAAGCTAATACGCAAAATTATTTATATGACCAAAACACCCCTAGGGCCACGTCTCCAAATCTCGTAAAATTTATATTTTTAGAAACACCGTACTCTCACGACTCCAATAATACTAATATTATCCAAATCTGATGTCAAACACCCGATCTCTTGGTCTAAGAACTTTTGCCTCAATTTCAACCAAAATTCCAAAATTAAAGGATAAGTTTAAGTAAAGATTCATGGAAGTTAGGCTAAACACCGAGTAAGAATCACTTACCTAAGTCACTCAAGTTAAAATCCTCTCAAAATCGTGATCTCCTGAGCTCTCTAGTCAAAAATATGAACTATGGTCTAAACCCTTGATTATGGGTTTTAAATCCTCCCAAGGTATATTGTACATCACGATCGCGACAAAGCATTTGCGATCGCAAAGAGTAAAAGTGAAGGGCTCCATTAATGTCCTATGCAAACGCAACATGAAGCACGCGATTGCAGAGGAAAAAGGTAGCTTACGCGTTCGCGGATGACACCATGCGAACGCATAGGGGAAAAATTGCAACTAAGCCACTGGCTCAGTTTCTACTATGCGAACGCGAAGGTTGAGATGCGAGCACGGAGAATGAAGAAACAAACTTTCGCGATCGCGAATCAACTAATGCGATTGTGAAAATCAAATTGATACCCTCCAGAATTAATCTACACAAACGCGGAGGAAGGTCTGCGATCGCAAGAAGGAAACCAGATACCAGCAGTTTAGCAATTCAATAAATTACATAAGTGATACGTTGAGCATCCGAAACACACCCGTGGTCCCTGGGACCTCAACCTAAAGCAGCAACATCACCTAAAACATCATTCAAACTTGTTCCAACCTTCGGAACTCTACAAAAAAATATCCAAACACCTGCTTTTCATCGAATTCAAGCCTAAAATTTCAAAAACTCTATAAAATACACTTTCAATCAAAAAGTCTATCAAAACTCGTCCGAATAACCTAAAATTTTGCACACACATCCCAAATGACATGACAATGCTATTGCAACTCTCAAAATTCCATTCTGACCCTCAAATCAAAATCTCACTACAGAACCAGAAACTTCCAAAATTCAATCTTTAACATTTCAAGCCCAAATTAGTTATGGACCTCTGAAACACTATCCGAACATGCTCCTAAACCCAAAATAGCCCAACGGAGCTAACGGAATAATAGAATTTCCATACCGAGTCCGTCTTCACACTATTTCGACTACGATCAATTTTCCAACATTTACACTATCATTTAGGAGCTAAGTGTCCGAATACTCTCTGAAACTCAAAACCAAACATTCTAGAAATTCAAATTAGCAGAATTAAATTTGGGGAAAGTAGTTAATAGGGGATCGGGGCGTTAATTCGTAAGACGACCGGCCGGGTCATCACATCCTCCTACACTTAAATATTCATTCGTCCTCTAATGAGCATATAGACATACCTAAAGTAGTAAAAAGATGAGGGTATCGGCTGCGCATATCATGCTCGATCTCCAAGGTCACCACCTTGACCGGCTGACCCCACCACTAAACCTTTACTGATGTAATATTCTTTGACCTAAACTTTCTGACCTGCCTCTCCAATATAGCCACTGGCTCCTCAACATAGGATAGATCCTTGTCAAATTGGACTGAATTGAAATCCAACACGTGCGACTGATCACCGTGATACCTTCGGGGCATCGAAGCATGAAATACCGAGTAAACTCCTTCCAAGATACGAGGTAAGGCAATCTCATAAGTAACCTCCCCAACATGCATCAATATCTCAAAAGGGTAAATAAAACTCGAACTCAACTTCCCTTTCTTCTCAAACCTTATAACGCCCTTCATAGGCGAAACCCAAAGTTGAACCTGCTCTCCGACCATATAGAAAACATCATGAACCTTCTGGTCCACATAGCTCTTCTGTTTGGACTGGGCTGTACGGAGTCTATCCTGAATCACCTTAACCTTCTCCAAAGCATCATGAACAAAATATGTGCCCAATAGTCTGGCCTCACCTGGCTCAAACCATCCTACTGGAGATCTACACCGCCTACCATAAAAGCCTTATACGGTGCCATCGGAATGTAAAACTGATAGTTGTTGTAAGAAAACTCCACCAATGGAAAGAACTGATCCCAATACTTTCCAAACTCAATCACATATGCACGGAGCATATCCTCAAGAATCTGAATAGTGCGCTCGGATTGTCACCGTATGAGGGTGAAATGTTGTACTCAACTCTACCCGAGTTCCCGACTCACACTGAACTGCCTTCCAAAATCGTGATATAAAATGGATTCCTCTATTTGAAATAATAGAAACTAGAATAACACGCAGATGAATAATCTCCCGGATATAAATCTTCACCAACCGCTCCGAAGAAAAAGTAGTACACGTAGGAATGAAATGAGCGAACTTGGTCAGCCGATCCACAATCACCCAAATAGCATCAAACTTCTTCAAAGTCTATGAGAGTCCAACTACAAACTCCTTGGTGATCCGCTCTACTTCCTCTCCGGAATCTCTAGTGCTCATACTTTACCTGTTGACAATTGAGGCACCTAGCTACAGATCTAAGTATTTCTTTCTTCATCTGCCTCCACTAATAGTGCTGCCTAAATCCTGATACATCTTCGTGGTGCCCAGATGAATGGAATACCATGACCTATGGGTGTCTTCTAGAATCAACTCTCGAAGCCCATCAATATTGGGTACACAAATCAGACCTTGCTCCTCAATACCGCATCATCTCCAATAGTCACATCTCTAGCATCACCATGTTGAACCTTGTCCTTGAGGACAACAAATGAGGGTCCTCATATTGGGCTCCCTGATACAGGAGTGAGTTTGTGTGCCCAATGTTGATGGTATTCGTGAGTCGATCTTAGCGGAGGTCCACAGTTCTCGATATTTAATTCACTTGAGCGTCGCAAAGATGTATCAGGATTTATGACAGCATTATTGGTGGTGCAGAATGAAGAAAGAAATTGTTGCATATGTGGCTTGTTGTCTGAATTATTAGTAGGTTAAGTACGAGCATCAAAGGCCCGGTGGGTTATTTTAGAGGATTGAGCTTCCCGGGTGGAAGTGGGAGAGGATCACCATGGATTTTCTTACTGGCCTTCCGATGACTCGGAAGAAGTTTGATGCTATATGGGTTATCTTTGATAGGGAGACCAAGTCAGCACATTTTATTCCAGTTGCCACCACCTATTCATCCGATAGGTATGCTGAGATTTATATTAGAGAGATTGTTTGCCTTCATGGGGTGCCCATATCTATTATCTTGGACTGGGGTCCGAAGTTTACCTCGCATTTCTGGAGAGCGGTGCAACATTAGTTGGGCACCCAGGTCCAGTTGAGTACATAATTTCACCCTAGACGGACGGTCAATCCGAGAGGACTATTCAGATTCTTGAAGATATGCTCTGAGCCTGCGTTATTGATTTTGGAGGCTCGTGGGACTAGTTCTTGCCTTTAGCAGAGTTTGCCTACAATAACAGCTACCAGTCCAGTATCCAGATGGCTCTGTATGAGGCGTTGTATGGTAGGCAGTGTCGGTCCCCAGTTGGATGGTTTGAGCCGAGAGAGGCTCGGTTATTGGGTACACATTTGATACAGGCAGCCTTGGATAAGGTCAAGATCATTCAGGACAGACTTCGGTCAGCTTAGTATGTGCAGAAGAGTTATGTAGATTCTAAGTTCAGGGATGTTGCTTTCATGGTTTGTGAGCGAGTATTGCTTCGTGTATCGCCTATGAAGGGCGTGATGAGATTTGGGAAGAAGGTCAAGCTTAGCCCTATATATATTGGCCCATTTGAGATTCTTGACTATGTGGGGAAGGTGGCTTATATGCTTACATTGCCTCCTATCTTGTCAGCTGTGCACATGAGTTTTCATGTATCCATGCTTCGGAAGTATCACACAAATCCCGCCCACGTGTTAGATTTCAGTACTGTCCAATTGGACAAGGATTTGTCATATGAGGAGGAGCTGGTGGCTATTTTAGACCAGTAGGTTCGACAATTGAGGTCTCAGAATTTTCCTTCAGTGCATGTTCAGTGGAGAGGTCAGCCTCCTGAAGCATCGAACTGGGAGTCAAAGTCTGATATGCGGAGCCTCTATCCCCATCTACTCCCCAACTCAGGTACTTCTTTCTTTTGTCTGTTCGAGGACAAATGGTTGTTTTAGAGGTGGAGAATGTGACGACCCAAAGGGTCATCAGCAAAAATTCTCCCTTTATTTGTACTTCTGAGTCCTTGAAAACCTCTTATTTGGTTGCTTCGATTTGTGTGCATAGTCCGGATGCGATGCCGGAAAATATTTATGTGAAAATATTTGAATTCTGTGTTAAAAACTATGAATTTCGATAATAATATTGCTATAGTTAACTTTGGTCAACATTTTGGGAAAACGGACCCGGACCCGTGATGTGACGATCCCGGACGGTTCGTAAGGAAATTTTGGACCCGTGCATATTCTCGAAATCGAAATTCGAGGTCCCAGGCCCTGGTACGGAAATTTTATGCGAAATTGTTTTTTAAAATTGCTTAAGGAAAACTGAAAACGAAAATTGATCAAAAGTAGTGGTATCAGGCTCGTATTTTGGTTCTGACGCCGGGTACATGTCTTAAATTGGTGTTAAGCACTATCTGTAAAGTTTGGTTGAAATTGGACGTCATTTGACATTTTTCGGATTAAAAATGGAAAATTTGAAAGTTTTGAACTTTGAAATGAAAATCATGAGTTTTGCTTGATTTTGATATTATTTTGGCGATTTGATCGCTCGAGCAATTTCGTAGGATGATATTGAGTTAGTGTGTGTGGTTGGTTGGAGCCCTCGGTTCGGGGTATTTTTGGCTCTTAAGTTATCAGTTTTTCTACAAATTTTGCACAGATCTCTTCTTCTGTGCGATCGCATAGGCTCCCCTGCGATCGCATAGAGTCCTTTGCCAGCCCTCTAATTTTCTTCTATGTGATCGCATTGCTTGATCAGTTACTTCAGTGCGATCGCATACCCTCTATCGCGATCGCATAGTGTTTAGACCCCACCCAGGCCAGACCCCGTCTTTCTTCTATGCGAATGCGTCCCCCCCCCCCTCCTTTGCGATCGCATTAGCCAGCTTTCCCCTATCTCTATGCGATCATAATACTGTCCCTGCAATCGCATAGGCCAAATTCTTTCAACGATTTAGTTTAGTCCAGAACAATGTTTTCTTCGCATTTCTTCAAAAATTCCCACACGAGCTCTCCTCCTACACTCTCCATTGACGAACTCCAAGCCCCTGCTTCACCATATCTCTTTGGGTAAGTGATTCCAATTTCATTCTTCCATTATTTCTTTATCTAATCAACAATTTTCTAGCCCTAAATCATAGAATCATGGTAGAAATTAGGGCTTTTTGGTAGAGTTAGGTTTTGAGAATTTTGGGCGATTCAACCTCAATTTGGGGTCGAATCTTGAAACAAATCATATATTTTGACTCGTGGGGTTATGGGTAATTATAATTTGGTCCGAGTCTTGAGTTTGGACCATGTGGGCCCGGTGTCGGATTTCGGTATTTTTGGAAGAAAAATTAGAAATAAATTTCTAAGCTAGGAAGTTATGTCCTTGTGCTATTATTGATAATTTTGAATCGATTTATGTTAGATATGGTTGGTTCGGAGTCGAATTCTAGAGGAAAGGAGATTATTGAGCTTTGAGTTGCTATTTTCGGATTCGAGGCAAGTGTTTGATCTAACTTTGGCTTGAGGGAATAAGATTAGGATAATATTTGCTATGTGCTATGTGGATTCGTTGTATAGGTATGGTGACGGTTACCTATGTGCCCGAGTCTAGCATGACTGTGAGTCATAATTGCTATTAAAATATCAAAAGAAGTGAAAAATTATGATAATTACTTATTAAATAAACTAAAGAGGAATTTTTGGGTACTTTTTCCCTTGCTAGAACTTGTTGTTGAAATGTTCTCCCTTGCCGGGATGATTAATCATGTTGTCTATACTCTCGCCCTATTATTATGCTATTGTTTGGGTGAGGATGAGCGATAAAGCACGATGGGTATAGCCGTGTAACTACTTTAAGCTATTGTTTGGGTGAGGATGAGCGATAAAGCACAATGGGTGATGTCGTGTAACTACTTTATGCTATTGATTGGGTGAGGAAGAGCGATAAAGCACAATGGGTGATGCCGTGTAACCACTTTATGCTATTGATTGGGTGAGAAAGAGTGATAAAGTATGATGGGTGATGTTGTACACTTTAATTTATTATCTTGGTGAGGATGAGAGTAAAATCACGATGGGTGGTGCCGTACAACGTTTGATTTACTAGTTTCCTTTTTATTGATGTTAATTATATAGTTTCCATTTCTTTGTTTGTTGATTATATAATTGAACCGTTATACCACTAGCATGCGCCCTCCCAATTATCTGTTTAAATTTTGTTATCTTTCTGTTATTGCCCATATATATGTACAGGTTGATTGTGGTAGGTCCGGTTTAGCCTTGTCACTATCTCGCCGAGGTTAGGCCGGGCATTTACCAGCACATGGGGTCGGTTGTGCTGATATTACGCTTCTATGCCTTTATTGTACATGTTAGGATACAGCTTTCGGACCGCAGCAGTAGCTAGGGAGCGAGCTTTCAGTCCAGAGATTCCGAGGTAGTTCGCTGGCGTTCGCGGGCCCTGAGTCTTCTCTATTTCCTCCGTCTGTTTTTATTGTATCGAAACAAACTTTTTATGCATTCTTCTTTCAGATTGATGTTTGTAGAATTGTGTAAGTAGTTCGTGAGTAGTGATACCAGATGCTGGGTAGTGCTATGTTATAGTCTTCCACACTTTGTTGATATTTCTGTTAAAAGTCTTCCACGCATTTTTTCTTTATTTATCCCGGTTATTATATTGTTTAGATTAAAAATTTTTGGAATATTTTAAAAGGGTTGGCTTGCCTAGATCCTGCAGTAGGCGTCATCACGACTCCCAATGATGAAAAAATTTGGATCGTGACAAAATTAGTGCTTAGACATTTTATTAGTATAGATGACAGTTTCATAAAGGGTAAAGCTAAGGGCCGACTGCTAGTGGCGGATAGACAAGATTGGACAGTTGTTGAGAAAGAGACAAAGAATACATGGAACTGGTTCCTGCAGTTGCTTCAATATTCTCTGGACCTCAAGGATGGGAAAGGAATTACCTTCATATCATACATGCAAAAGGTATTTTTATTATTGTCCATTTATGTCTTGTTTATTTATATTTCTGTTATTTTACTTCTGTTCATTATGTCTGTCTTTTTCTGTTCTTGCCTACATATATTTTTGTTTTTCCTATTTATGTTCACAATATCTGTCATTTCTATTTATGTCGACGTATATTTCTCTTTTTCCTATTTCTGCTAATTATACTTGTCATGTTCTATTCCTGTCTATGTATATTTTTGTTTTTCTTATTTCTGTCCATTTTAATTCTATAATTTTCTATTTCTTTTCCTAATTCTGTCCATTTTAATTTTGTCTATTTGTTGTTCATGAAAATGTCGAAGTGATTGTATGTTTGTGTAACTATTATATGGGTTTATTGATATTGTTAGAACTATCATTTCTCAAGCACACTGATATTGTGCTAAACATGTTTAGGCTAACTAGTGCAAGATATACAATACTGGAAAAAAGCAAAAAATTACTTTAATAGTGTTCATGATATACCTTTGAGGAGGACTTCAGGACCAACTGAAGAATTTAGGGAGTTGAACAAGGATACAACTACTGGTTTGTTGAAGTACCCACCTCAAGTTTGGTGTAGAGCATATCAGGACACATTGTACAAAAATCAGTCACTTGATAACAATTTGACTGAATCTCCTAACAAATGAATTTTGGAAGCAAGGCATAAGCCAATAATAAATATGTCGTAGGACATTAGAATCAAATTAAAGTCATGAACATTTTAAGAGAACATGAAGATGAGGTGAGGAGTAGTAGTCATGAATTTAATCTAAAAGGCATGGATATGTACAATGAGTACATGCAAATTGTTCAAACAAGTGTAAAGTTAATTCCAATGGAGAAAATGACTATGAAGCATCAGAAGGTTCTTATAAGCATTGTGTGAATTTGGCTACGAAGAAGTGCACTTACAGGCAATGAGACCATACAAAAATCACATGTCCATATATTATTTAAGTTGTACTTCATAATAGAATGACCTTATGGGAGAGATAAACTGGTGGTATAGCAATAAGATATTTCTACTCACTTATAAATACAAAGTGCAACCTGTGAAAGGAGATTTTTTTTTGGAAGATTAATCACAAGTAAAGGAGTCACCTGAGTTGGTCAAGTTGGGTGGCTGGCCCAAGGTAAAGAGATATAGGCAGAAGGATGAGGCAACTATAAAGGCAATAATTATGGTTACAATCCAGAAAAGAAAGAGCCATGACTTGCAACAAATGTGGAGAGCTAGGGAGCGAGCTTTCAGACCAGAGATTCCGAGGTAGTTCGCTGGCGTTCGCGGGCCCCGAGTCTTCTCTATTTCCCCCGTCTGTTTTTATTGTATCGAAACAAACTTTTTATGCATTCTTCTTTCAGATTGATGTTTGTAGAATTGAGTTAGTAGCTCGTGAGTAGTGACACCAGATGCTGGGTAGTGCTATGTTATAGTCTTCCACACTTTGTTGATATTTCTGTTAAAAGTCTTCCACGCATTTTTTCTTTATTTATCCTGGTTATCATATTGTTTAGATTAATATTTTTTGGAATATTTTAAAAGGGTTGGCTTGCCTAGATCCTGCAGTAGGCGTCATCACGACTCCCAATGATGAAAAAATCCGGGTCGTGACAAAGTTAGTGTTTAGACATTTTACTAGTATAGATGACAGTTTCTTAAATGGTAAAGCTAAGGGCCAACTGTTAGTGGCGGATAGACAAGATTGGACAGTTGTTGAGAAAGAGACAAAGAATACATGGAACTGGTTCCTGCAGTTGCTTCAATATTCTCTGGACCTCAAGGATGGGAAAGGAATTACCTTCATATCATACATGCAAAAGGTATTTTTATTATTGTCCATTTATGTCTTGTTTATTTATATTTCTGTTATTTTACTTCTGTTCATTATTTCTGTCTTTTTCTGTTCTTGCCTACATATATTTTTGTTTTTCCTATTTATGTTCACTATATCTGTCATTTCTATTTATGTCGACGTATATTTCTCTTTTTCCTATTTCTGCTAATTATACTTGTCATGTTCTATTCATGTCTATGTATATTTTTGTTTTTCTTATTTCTGTCCATTTTAATTCTGTAATTTTCTATTTCTTTTCCTAATTCTGTCCATTTTAATTTTGTCTATTTGTCGTTCATGAAAATGTCGAAGTGATTGTATGTTTGTGTAACTATTATAGGGGTTTATTGATATTGTTAGAGCTATCATTCCTCAAGCACACTGATATTGTGCTAAACATGTTTAGGCTAACTAGTGCAAGATATACAATACTGGAAAAAAGCAAAAAATTACTTTAATAGTGTTCATGATCTACCTTTGAGGAGGACTTCAGGACCAACTAAAGAATTTAGGGAGTTGAACAAGGATACAACTGCTGGTTTGTTGAAGTACCCACCTCAAGTTTGGTGTGGAGCATATCAGGACACATTGTACAAAAATCAGTCACTTGATAACAATTTGACTGAATCTTATAACAAATGAATTTGGAAGCAAGGCATAAGCCAATAATAAATATGTCGTAGGACATTAGAATCAAATTAAAGTCATGAACATTTTAAGAGAACATGAAGATGAGGTGAGGAGTAGGAGTCATGAATTTAGTCTAAAAGGCATGGATATGTACAATGAGTACATGCAAATTGTTCAAACAAGTGTAAAGTTAATTCCAATGGAGAAAATGACTATGAAGCATCAGAAGGTTCTTATAAGCATTGTGTGAATTTGGCTACGAAGAAGTGCACTTGCAGGCAATGAGACCATACAAAAATCACATGTTCATATATTATTAAAGTTGTACTTCACAATAGAATGACCTTATGGGTGAGATAAACTGGTGGTATAGCAATAAGATATTTCTGCTCACTTATAAACACAAAGTGCAATCTGTGAAAGGAGATTTGTTTTTGGAAGATTAATCACAAGTAATGGAGTCACCTGAGTTAGTCAAGTTGGCTGGCTGGCCCAAGGTAAAGAGATATAGGCAGAATGATGAGGCAATTAAAAAGGCAATAATTATGGTTACAATCCAGAAAAGAAAGAGCCATGACTTGCAACAAATATGGAAAGACAACCCACAATATTAAGACTTGTGGACATATAAGGTATAATTTGAATATTTATTTACCGAAATGTGAACTTGTTATTATTTTTCTAATTTATTTTTCTTTTTAGCAATTAAAGGAAAAGGAAAACAACAATAAAAGATGCCAAGAACTTTGATAGATGAAGAAATTGAAAACGAAATCAACTGTTCAGCATCTCCAATCAGTCAACCAAGTCAAGTATGTGGCTTAAAGTTCATGCCTACACATGGAGTTAGGAATATTGACAATTCAAGCAAAGATTATAAAATTAAATTTTTAGATATTGGACATGATGAAGATATTGTGTTGAGTCGAAGAGTGCTATCAGAAGTCAATATAAGACTTACGATGAGACAGAAGATACTAATGCCCACCGGCACGAGGTCAATCAACTCCACTGGTGATCACACTAGTGTTAGTAATTTGAAAAACCTTCCATACTCACCATCATCCTTAAGTTGGAAGAGAAAACCTGCTACAATCGCAAATTAATTAGAAACACAAAGGCAAGAGAGAATTGAGAAGCTTAGACCAAGGAAAGGAAAATATTGACCAAGTTGGACTTTTTTTTATGTGTTTTGTTAGGATGCATTTACTGCAAACTTTCTAATATTTTAATTCATATCTAAAATACTGTTAATATTGGCATTGAATTTGGATGTCATATTAGGACTTAGGTTGTATAAGTTTTTGTTATTATAATATGACATCCATTCTTTCATTTGACCTTGTCTAAGTAATCTTCGATAATGTAACTACTGTGATGAAAATAATAAAATGCTTGATATTATTTAATGTTTTCAAGTTATACTCAGTTAATTCTGCTGGAGATATAGTAATGGAAGTGCACTAAAGTTGTGTCTTAACAGTGTTGCAGTTTTAAAATAATACAGTTTTGGGTGTAGTATTGCAATGTTGAATCTGTATTAAGTTATAAATATATGTATCTACGTCTTCAATTTGGGGTAACCAAAGAAGTGGCAAACAGAGAAAACCATTTCTTCCCTATGCTCATCTCTATTTAAAAATTTATAATAACTTGTTACTAAGAAATACACTGTTTTGGTAATTTGTTTCTCCCCATTCGATTGTGTTCACCATCCCTCTTTTGCTCGTGTGCCTAAATTGTTTTGTCTAGATATTGCTCTAAAATTGTGTTGAAATGATACAGTTTTAAGTAATAATGCAATATGGAATAACATTGCAAACTAGCAGGCACTACACAAATTTCAAACTAGAAATATTTTGTAACATTACAAACCAGTTGATCAATACAAAATATTCATGTGCATTTTGATTACAAAAGTAAGTTTCATTAAAAATAGTTAACTTCGTCAAAGATAATAGGTATTACTGGTGCATTACTTTATCATCATTGCCACAAGCAAGCAACAAACAATACAAATAATATCAAAATAAACATCTTCATCTTTAACGCTATCTTTTCCATCTCACTTCCTTTCTATACTTCAATATTTTTTACAGCCTCCCGTACATTAATTTTTTCCAGCAATTTGTTCTTTTTCAAGCTTGCACGTATCGAGATTCACCATATTTGTTGTCACATTAGCAACATCTAATTTATACCGCAACTTGTTGATTTCTATCAATGTTCTATTCGGGAAAGATTCGTCTTGCCATTCCCAATATTCGTACGACTCGTTCTAACAAAAACCAATAATTATATTACTGAAAAAGGAGACAAAATTTGTATAATAGGTTCAAACAACAAATCACAAATGAAATTAAAAATTACTTCAGGTTGAGCACACTTATAGAATCCCCTTTTGAAATTTTGAAGTGTGGTTAACTAGAAGTTGTTGGCAATCTCCCCACAATGCACCTTCTCGATTTTGTTAGTTGAATCGAATATTGATTTTATCTTTAGCATTTCCTTATAATATTTAACTAAGAAGCACAAATAGTGATTGATATTTAAGTTCTAGAATTTTAAATTTTGAGCATGAGTAGAGAACTTTTCTCAGATTAGGGGGACGAGGAACGAAATACGTTGAAAAATTAGGGTTCTTAACTTTAAATTAGTTGGAAAAAGGTGAGTCAAGTTTATGGGTCGGGAACAGATTCAAATTAATTGGGTAAAAAAGGAACCAGATGACCTTGAACCTTGAATCCTTACCACCACGTGGCAATCCCATCAGTATGCGGTATTTTTAATAGTGTAATGGCAAGAAGTCTTTTGACCCTTCGTACAAAGTATTTGCCAAAGATGTTTTTATTAATCAAGAAATCTTTTGACCCCAAGTATTACTTTTGCTGTTTTACGCAATGCATCCTGCCAAACGATGCTTAAGGAGTTTTTCTTCTACATATAGGTAGTAGGCATACGCAGATTCTACACGTCATTACGAAAATAAAAGAATGCAAGGAAAGCGAAACAGCGGTCATTGAAAGGGACGCCCGAATTTTGTCCATTATTCTCTCTCACTAGCAGAAGCATTGCTCCCTACTCGCCGGTATGCACTCTCTCGCCCGAATTTACATCTTCATCACTACTAATATACACGGAATGACTGTTTACATTCTGACTGAGCTATCAACTAACATTCGTCCTTTAGTCGCCCAGTAATTAGCTAATTTTTGGGTCGAATGTAACTAGGTTTTTTATGCATGTGCATTTGACTATGTAGAGTTGCTCGGAATTTTCGTTGTGGACTATAACTTTCTTATTAGGGGTTCTTGGCTTCTTCGCGGTAGTCTTTTAAGTCTAGCTGAGTTCGGAATTTAAAGAGGGTTTTTATGTTTTTGGGTATGCTGATGCATGAACATTTGCTTTTTTCTGTTTTCTTTTTAGGGAAAGAATTATTCCGATTTTACCTTGACATTGGTTGTTCCAATTTCTTTATGAGGCACTTTATGATGGGACTGATTTTGTAGTAAAATGGTAATGCAAATTTATGTATATATCGGCTGTATGTACACTAATAAAAAACAAGGCTTTTCTAATTAACGATGGTATTTGGGTCAACTTGTATGCACATTGTGTATTTCTAGCGGTATCCTCATATATCCGCTGAATCAACGTGATAAATGAGAAGAAATCACCTACATTTAAAGAAGAAAAAAAACTCTACCGGGGATTTGTACTCTGGTTCTCATGGTCTTTTTTACAGCTTGGCTGGAAGGTCACTCCCTTGGGTGCACTAATGAACTTATTAACTGTTAATTGATAAACAAAAATAAATCTTTAAGCTTCTTATTGCTCATTTTCTCTGTTTTGCCTCTTTTGAGTTGGCTAATGTTCATAATCGTGAAGATAGCGGCAATGAATTGGGGATCTATTTTTATATCTTATTGGCGGATTTAGGTTGTCCTCTTTCTTAGCGACGTGTTATGTTATGAATCAGCCCCAACCCAATATTGGGCTGAGAAGAATTATTAGGCCAAGAAGGAGCCAGGGGAACAGAAGGCCTTTAAAAAGGTTAAATTGGGATCCAGGCCCATAGATGCAACCAGGAAGGTTAAAAGGATTAGGGATTAACAAGGATAGCTTATGCGAATTGTGATTATGCTTAGGCGAAGTCTATGCTCCTCATCTCTATCCTTCTACTATCTGAAGCTTCTCATCTCTTTCTGTTTGTCCTTTTCTAGTTCCTTCAATTCCCAACTAATTGTTGTTGTTCATTCTAGTAGTATTTCCTACTTGAGTGTAATTTCGTTCGGCGATTAGAATATACAAGTCTGTGTTTGTGTTTTGAACTGAATCCATTACATTGGTGCTTTCATCGATTCAAACTCCATGGATGTCTACCCATCTACCATTATAACCTATCACTTCAGCATCATCCAAGATTTAATAGTGAAGATGATGGACAACAATTCTCGTATGCTCATAGACCTCGACAACATTGAGAACAAGTTTTCTCCCTCTTCCAAGACGATTTCCCTCGCTCCGGAGCATTCAGGTGTGGTTCTGTATTTGGAAAAAACACGAGAATCAGAGGAGTTTTCAACAC
The DNA here is from genome assembly GCA_034376525.1 of Nicotiana benthamiana. Classification (NCBI taxonomy): domain Eukaryota; kingdom Viridiplantae; phylum Streptophyta; class Magnoliopsida; order Solanales; family Solanaceae; genus Nicotiana; species Nicotiana benthamiana. The sequence continues at coordinate 109,377,275 of CM067325.1, forward strand.
CTCTTGTTATCGAAGAATCCGTGTTGGATTTTAATTTGGATAAAGGGCTCTCTAGTCCCGTAGACAAGCCTGAGGTACTTCATGAGCTACTAAACCCGTTGGGTAATTCTTCAAACTCGCTGCATTTTCCTTCCTTAGTGGTTTCATTTGGTTGCACTGGGACTTCAAATACTTCACTGGGAACTAAAAATGTTAAGGAAGAACATTTGCGGAACTATGCCTGCAAGGTGTTTGCTGAAATAACTGATAAAAAGATTGACATGAATGTTGAAGAGTCCGCGCAAAATGATTCAGTGAAGCCTGAAACCCAGGTGTTCCACAAAGTGTTTCAAACAGTTGCTGCAGTTACGTGTAATTATAGTGACATTGTCATGCTGGATAATCCACTAGCATTGGCTTGTATTCTTTCAGCTTGCGGTCACGATCAACTTATCGGCAGAGGTGCATTTGATTACTTAAGTGTTCTTAGTTATGCTAAACTTATATTATTCTTGCATCGATGTCCACCCGATCAATTTAAATTATGTTTTCCATTTGATCCTGGTTCTAGTTTGTTTGTCGTATTCCTGGGAACTACAAGAAACAATGTATATTGTGGTGCTTTGAGCATATTGAACTATGATAAGTTTACGACATTAACCTTGTGGAACTCTTGCATTTCACCTTTGGAGCTTCAGTTCAAACGTACAAACAGAGTGTGCACATATGTTTTCTTAGCACTGGTCTAGTTAGTCTAGGGAGACATGTGGATGGGATGATCGCTCCACTTAAAGAAATTGATCTAGAACGTGTCTATATGTTTGACCTTGAGAAAGCTACGCAATGGAAGGGTCTTGAGTTTTTCCTCATTGGGGAAGAGGATTACGGACTTGGTTCGATCTTCTATAGGCCAAGGATGATTGCTGTAGCAAATAGTGAACTCCTCATGCTTATGAGTAACATTGTAGCACATTTTGGGAAGCTTGAGATCACGGATAAAACTATGCCCATGGCTGAGGCTACCAACAAGGCCAACTACCCCAATGCTCAGGAAAAAATATGGCGGAGAAGGTATTTGCAGAAAATTCTAATTCACTTTCACCTTCTGATCTTGACAACATTGCCAATGGTGCTTTTAGAACCGAAAGCTCCTTTGGATTTTATATGCCTAGAGCTATCATTGGAAGGGGCAAGATGACATTATCTAGTGGAAAAGTTAGTGGAAATGTTTTTCTGAATTATTATGCCTCTGGTGGCTTGCAAGAAGGAAATAATATTTTCTTGTCTTGTGCCATATCTGATATGTTTAGCATGCGGGTGCTTGGTTAATTTTTATCAAAATGACAGGGAAATTCCTACTAAGGTGGAATGTAACTGATGCTTATACTCCCTATGGTTGTCCTGGTCACTCCCTATGGTTGTACTGAAAGAGCTGTTGAATCGTTGGAGTTCATGGGCAACAAAACAAAGATACCTAATTATGACCTTCGTATATCCGGAGCAATTGTTTCACTAGGCAGCCTAATGCATCTACTGATAATGTTGCAGGAATTTGTAAAGAGAACCTATTGTGTTGCAAAGATTGAGAACCATATTTCATTACGTAGTTGGGTAATGCTTTTTGTTGATGCTGGTAGCGGCATATTATCCTTAATTGTAGTTCAGGCTGGTGCAAAGCATGTCTCCGCCGTAGAGGCATCTCAAATGGTGGCATACGCAAATTCAATTGTGAACCAACATTTAACCATACTCAAAGGAAAGTTAGATGTTGGGTCCCAGATGTCGTTGTTCATTGCACCTAAGGCTTGCTTGTCTTGGGTGCTCTTTAGTTGGCAAAGCTCTAAAAGAAAGGCAGAGAGTCAAAACTCCCTTTCTTCAAGCAGTAAAAGCAGTACCAGTACCAGCCATCTTTCCTCATCAATGTCGCCTTACTTGAACCTTGGGGACAAGGTTCTTATTGAGGATGGGAGTATTGTTATGAATCAGCGCCAACCCAATATTGGATGAGAAGAATTATTGGGCCAAGAAGGAACCAGGGGACCAGAAGGCCTTTAAAAAGGTTAAATTGGGATCTAGGCCCATAGATGCAACCAGGAAGGTTAAAAGGATTAGGGATTAACAAGGATAGATTATGCGAATTGTGATTATGCTTAGGCAAAGTCTATGCTCCTCATCTCTATCCTTCTACTGTCTGAAGCTTCTCATCTCTTTCTGTTTGTCCTTTTCTAGTTCCTTCAATTCCCAACTAATTATTGTTGTTCATTCTAATAGTATTTCCTACTTGAGTGTAATTTTATTCAGCGATTAGAATATACAAGTCTGTGTTTGTGTTGTGAACTTGTGTTTGTGTTGTGAACTGAATCCATTACATGTTACCAGTGCAACTTCTTGTGTTTGCAATTTCTTTTAAGAAAACTATGGGAAAGTGGGAATAGAATGGGACAAGATGGAACTATCTATTAATACGACATTTAATCTCCTATTCTTGCTAGTACGGTACCTTGACTAGTATTATTGGTAAAATATTATGACAAGCTTCATAACTGAGTTACACCAAATGCCTCACTCTCCTTAATTTTAGTGTTGGTACTTGGGTTCTTCAAATGTTGGCGAATAGACTGATGACATTTTCCAATTTCAGAGAACAAATGCACACAAGATATTCTTGGTCTATTATAACTTTCCAAGGACCTTAGATGATTTGTATTTGGTCAATAAGAACTGTCTTTCCTACATCAACTGTTAGAATAAGATCTTCAAGTCATAGATATGGTCGTTTTTGTCACTGATCCAAAAGAAAGAAAAAGTCAGAGAATTTGTTCCTATAGCAGATAACAGAAAAGTGATCTAGGATGTACTTGCTTTCTTAAGCAGCCATATGTCTTTTCAAGATTGCAGGTTTTATTTTTGTCAGTTCATTGGTACCAGTATATGATTCCCCATTACTGTTGTTCGCAAACTCATTGGTTCTCTGTATACATTGCTGCTTCTTGAATATGACCCTCTGTTTTTCTCATTGTGGTACACATGCATTTTAGGAGTGCTTTTTCCTTTGCAGACCAACTTCACTCATGGTTGGGATGGAAGGCAAGAAGTGGAAAAAGAAAGGGAAAATTTTCAGTCAATCAAATACAAAGAAACTTATGATGAAGAAAAAGAAGAAGGTCGCTGCAAATGTTAAGCCAAGTATTGGGATAAATCAAGCTTTTCTTCCTATTAATTACTCAGCAGGAGTCTCTGCTCCTGCTGCTTCTCCAGCTCCTGCTTCTAGTCTTGGTAGAGTTTCCTCACAAGAGAAAAACGAGGAAGCTTTCGAGGAGCTTTCTGGTTTTATATTTTTGTGCAGTGGAGATACAAAACTCGATTGTTTCAGATTTCGAGTTTTTGGGCTTCGTTCAAATAAAAAGGAAATTGTAGAAAAGATTAAACCTGGAACAAAGCTCTTCCTGTTTGATGTTGAGTTGAAGCTCTTATATGGTGTGTATGAGGCAACATCTACTGGAAGAACAGACTTGGAACCAAGTGCTTTTGGAGGCAAATTTCCAGCACAGGTAAATCGTTGTTTGCTGTCAGTTGTTTAGTATTCTGGCCCAATTGTTTGTCAGGCTTGTTCTTGATATAAAAGGTTTATGATATCTTAAGAAATTGGATTGGGACCCTCTGGTTCGATGTGATTCGTATTGATCCTGCTTGCATTTATGATTTGCTTGTGTTAGCACTCAACCTTGGCATGTATGTGTATTTTTCAAGAATTCTCTTCAACAATCTTTCCAAGTGATTAGAACAAGTGCTTAGGCCTTGATGAGAAGATTATCTTGTCCTGGTAGGAGGAAGTTCTGAGGGATAAATATCTTCCTTTACTTGGCTTTAGGCTAGTGATGCATTTATTTCAGTTAAGTTGTCACTATCTCATGGAATTATCCACTGTAGAAAGCCATTGCTAATTTTTGGTACATTCTTATGTCTGCTTTTATGTTTTGCCAGTGTGTGTTTGTAACATATTGTGGTTGTAGTCACAGGGACAGGTAGTTATTTCAGATGCTTACGGGCTTTTATTAGATTGTTACATCTCAAACCAATTAGTTATTTGAGATGTTTTCAGGCTTTATTTTTTAATTAACGGTAGTGTCTGGGCCAGCTTGTGCGCACGGCGATACTCCACCAATTGGTGTGGTGTAAAGGTTCTTCGGATTGACGAACTTCACTTTCTCCACCTTCTTGGTTCGCGTGAGTAGATACTAGCTTCATACTTCTGTTGCTCTCTTTTCATTCAGGTGAAATTCAAACTCTTTAAGGAATGTCTTCCGCTGCAAGAATCTTCTTTCAGACACGCTATAAAGGACAATTATCATGGCAGAAAGTTCGAACCCGAACTAAATGGTCGTCAAGTAAGGGGTTTTCTTTCTTGGATATGGGGTGCCAACTTATTTCACACAAGCAGTTGTCTTTCAAATGCTTTACCACTCTCTGTTCTTTAAAGAGAATCTGAAATATACAGGTGAGGAATCTATTATCCTTATTTCATCCCCTGGCTGCATCTGCAACCGCAGCAGCTGTGCCCCATCCACTGGCTGGCGTGCCAAAGATTTTACCCGTCTTGGCTATGGAAGATCAGGCTAAGTTGTTGTCGTATCCTCATGAAATGGGTCCATCAATGGGCAATGTTGGCCCACCAAATACTAATACTGCTTTTGCTAAGGAACAGCAGGTTAAGTATATGTCAGTACCCATTTCTTTGTAAGATCCATATATTACCAGAATGCAGCACTTTCATGCTCCACCCATCGTAGAGCCTCATGTACTGATCCCTCACTGCAGGATGAATCTGAGCGACCTCCTTTGTCTACTGCTTATATAGATGAGCAAAATACTGGTAATGATGTAGAAACCGGTCCATCTGAGGACACCCAGGTACTCTTTTTTGCTCTTCCTTTTATCATCGTTTAAAGCATTATCCATCTGTCACAAACTAAGCATGCTATATATTTTTTGGCATCAGTGTGGCAATCAAAAGCATACACTAAGTCACTCTGTTATATTTCTTAGTTTTTGAAATGTGTAGTTTTTGGTCTTGCAGGATGAGTCTGTCCTTTCTGGTTTCATATTTTTGTGCGGTGCAAATACAAAACCTGATTGTTATAGATTCCGTGTTTTTGGGCTTCGATCAAACAAAAAGGAAACGGTAGAAAAGATTAAGCCAGGAACAAAGCTCTTCCTCTTTGATTTTGAGTTGAAGCTTCTATATGGCGTGTATGAGGCAACAGCCACTGGAAAAATAAACTTGGAACCACTTGCTTTTGGAGGCAAATTTCCAGCACAGGTAAATCATTTTGCTCTCAGTTATGTAAAATTGTGGTCACTTCTTTGTTGGTCTTGATTAAAAATATGCATGATGATAGTGAGAATGGGTTTGGAAATCTCTGGTTCAATGGGTTTGGCTCTATTCCACGTGATGCATTTCTTTTGGTTTGCAGTGTTGTCACTTGTCACTATCAGTAGAAAGTCATTGCTAATTAATTCTACATCCTTCTGTCTTCTGTTACCTGTCTTCAGTGTAAGTTTGTAGCATATTATTGTTAGTCACATGGAAGAATAGTTCCTGCAATGTTGGGTGTTGTTCGGCTAAGATGCTAATTTATCTAGATTTTGCCAGAGTAAAATTCACTGGGTTGTTATGTTGTTTGTTTGTTTTACAGAGTAAAATTCAGAAGTAGACCAGAACATAGAACGTGTAATCATGTACAAGCACAATTTAGCCCAACAAACATCTGAGATTGTAATTTACTGAACTTAGGGTCGTTTTTGTGAACATACTAGTTATATTGGGAATTTGGGATTATAGCTGAGGGATTGTTTATCCGATGAATAATAGTGAAGAGACTTATTATGCGGTGATTAATAATGAAGGAATTGCTATGCAAGGATTACTTACTTAAAAAGGCATTTTTGTCTACCCCAAAACCCCTAACAGAGCAGCAATGTTCCTTTCGCACTTTGCTCCCTTGGTGACTCAAACCACTAATCTTATATTTATGGAGGTAGAGGGTCTTTATCACTTGGCTATTCTTCCCTTGTTATCTATTCCTTTATTGCAGCAGTAGGTTGCAAGTAAAGGTGACAAACAGGTCTACCGGGCCGGTCCTGGTCGTGATTTTTTCGACCCGTCCGGGTTCTGGGCCGGTCCGGGTCGAACAGTGACGAGTTTGTAGCAGGCTGGGTTAGTTCGGGCTAAAATTGAACCATACGGTTTACGGGTTGAAGGGGCCGGGCCGGGCCGGGTTTAGTATATTTTCAATTTTTTTTTTTGGAATTAAGTATAACTATTAAGTTATAATTATATTAATACTTTGTAATAATTGAATGAATACAAGTAAGATGAGAAAAAATTGCACTTATTGCAAGTGTTACTTTATTTCTCAATTTCAAATTGAAAAAGTAGAAAATGAAATGTTTACATTTTTTCTAACAAGTAAACTAGTAAAGTAGTAATTTCAAATGTTTTGCATCGCCCTAGCAAGTTCATCATAATCAATATGAACCGATTGACCTTCTTCTGGGGAGTTAAATTCGGATGGGTTTCCATGGGTTAATATATCTCCAAGTTCCTCGTCTTCTGGGCTATCAACATCTTCCTTTCCTTGATTTCTTCGTTTCGATCTAATCCAATCTCTGAAACATACTAAAACTTCCAAAGCATTGCTTCCCAATGAGTGGCGGGTGTCTCCAAGTTGTTGTCTTGCTTGGCTAAATGCACTCTCTGATGCAACAGTAGAAATTGACACATTCAGCACGTCCCGAGCCATATCGAAAAGAACAGGAAATTGCTTTTCATTTTCATGCCACCATCCCAATGGTGAAAAGTCCTTTGTGCGAGGCTCCTTTTGCTTCTGCAAGTAGAATTGAAGCTCATCAATATTCCTGCTACTGGTTTGAGTGTTAGAAAATGTAGAAAAAATATTAAAACTATCAAGGCCTTCGTCATCCACATTAGCAGAACTGCTACATTGCATAGCGGGATTAACATTGCCAGAAGCACGAGCAGTATTTCACATTCATTTGCATAATAATTATATAGTTGTTGTAAATATTCATTTAGCTTGTTCATAGAATCATATAAATTTGGGGTTTCAGTTTCTCCAATCTCCATATAAGTATATAAAGCATTCATTTAGCTTAAATTCTTTTATTCTAGATTGTCTATTATTTCCTTGAATAACACCAACTGCTCTTCTAACATGAGTAATCTCAACTGAAAATAAATCAAGGCCACTTTTAACAATTAAATTATAAACATGACATGCATACCTAACATGAAAAATATCATCAAGAGGTGGTTGCAAATGCAATTTTAAAATTGAAACTGCATCATTATTGTTTGAAGCATTATCAAAAGACATACACAAAAATTTTTGGTTTAGATTATAAAATTCAACAACTTCAACAATTGTATTACTTATAAACGTAGCAGTATGACACTGATCTTCATCATATTTAAAAGCGATAATACGTTTTTGCATACAAGTATTATCATCTATCCAATGGCATGCAATTGTCAAATAATCATTTCCATTAACAGCATGACCAATATCAGAAGTTAGACATACTCTAGAAGGAAGGTGACTAAACAAATAACGTATGTATGTTTGATATTGTCCATGAAGTCTAAAGATATCTGCTCTACAAGTACTTCTAGGGATACCTTTAAATAAATGATTGAAGGGAAGAGAGAGATTGATAATTTGAGAATTGAGATTGAGATAAGAATTTTGAGTGAAGAAATGAAGAAGAGATGAGGGTATTTATAGATTTTAAGAAGGTTAATATTGTAAATTAATAAATACAAAAAAATAATGAAAAATGGCCATTTTTGCAAAATTGTCCGTTGGCCAACGGATCTGTACCGTTGCCAACGGTAATGTGGGCCCCACAAATTCAACAAACGAAAAAAAAAAATTACCGTTGAACCGGGCCGGTCCTACCGGTTCACGGTACTGTTTACACAAACCGGGCCAGTCCGGTCCGGTTCCAACCCCAAAAAATTTAAACGGACCAACCCCCTACCCCCCTCAAACCCAGCCCACCCGGACCGGTAGTAACCGAGCCGGGGCGGTCCCGGGTTATACCGGTCCGGTCCCGGTTCAACCCGGCCCGGTTGACACCCTTAGTTGTAAGCTGTCAAGGTAGTAATTTAGCTACTGGGTTTTCATAATGGTATCCTTATTAAAAAAAATAAAAAAAATAATGGTATTCTTGACGTATTTGATGTCTAGGTTATTTGAATTTACAAGAATCACTTCCTCCACCTAATTGATTTGTGCCACTAGTTACCAGATTCATGTTACTATTGCTCTCATTCAGGTGAAATTTCGAATTTTTAAGGAATGTCTTCCCCTGCCAGAAGCTTCTTTCAGATATGCTATCAAGGACAATTATCATGGCAGAAAGTTTGAACCTGAACTAAATGGTCGTCAAGTAAGGGGGTTTCTTTCTTAGATATGGTGGTACCAACCTATTTCACACAAGTAGTTGTCTTACAAATGCTTTACCACTTTCTGCTCTTTAAAGAGAACTTTAAACATACAGGTGAGGACTCTATTGTCCTTATTTCGTCCACTGACTGCATCAGCAACAGCAGCAGCAGCTGTGCCCCATCCATTGGCAAAAGTGGACCAGTCTTTGGCTAATGTTGGCATGCCAAAGATTATGCCCACATTGGCTATGGAAGATCAGGTTAAGGTGCTGTCCTATCCCCAGGCAAAAGTGGGTTCATCAATGGCCAACGTCCCACCTCCAAATAGAATTTCTACTTGGAATATGGAACATCAGGTTAGGTACCCCCCGATGTCTGTTTCTGCAGATGATCCATGTATGACCAAAATGCAGCACAGTCATCCTCCACCTGTTATGGAGTCTCAACCAGTCTCTGAACTGCAAAGTGCTCAGCATGGATGGCTTAGAATCAGGGATTTTGTGGATAATCATCAGAAATTGACTGCTCCCAGTCATGCATATTCTCATCAAACATATGTCACCGATATACAGGACCCACATATCAGGTTCTTTGCCCTTTGTTTCTTGTCTTTTTTCTAAATTCTGTGAGGATTTATTGTTCTATTCAGTTTTGGAAGATGGGCGCGGAAGAGGTGAGGTTTTCAATTGCTTGCTTGCTTAATATTGAGATTGTAGTACTTCGTGCTGTTTGCAATTGGACGCATTTATATTTACCATTCAGCACAGTGACCTTTTTCTCTTCAATTATCTTTTTGTGTTTGAATCTTTTGGTATTGTTAAGGCAACTATTTTAGCATGTATTAAGTTGAACTCTGGACTATTAGCCCTATGTTTAAGAGTTTGTCTCAAGTATTCTATGTGAATAAAAATTGCTTCCCAGTTCAACGGTTTTTCTTTTTCCAGTCCATTTTCAAACATAATAAATATAGAAGGGTGATCTTAAATTGTCACTTTGACAGGTATAGATCAATGCAAGACGTGGTCCCTTCGCAGCAACAATTCATGGGGCTAAATGACAGGAATTACCAATGGTACTCGCGGGTAGAACAAGCAATGCTGCCACCTCAAGAGAGTACGGTTATACACAACTACTACTCTGGCCCTTCAGCTCCTTATGTTCCTCAAGTTTTTCAACAAAATGTTTCAGAAGCTATAATACAACAGACTTCTTCCATTTCATTCCAGTATTCCTTTGCAAGGCAATTCGGGTAAACTTTTTGATGATTGGGTTTTTAACATTATAACATAATTGTAGGAATGTAAAAGACTTCTTCAATAGGCCTAACTTTCTTGCCGAAGATATCTGTAGTGCCATAGAGGAACATGTAAATTTGTTTTAGGAAGCAAGCTGTGTCTAAATGTAATATGATCAATTGTGGTTAGTGGTAAACTTAGGATCTGCTTTCGTGATCTTGTGGTGTCGTATGAGTTTGGTTTTGTCAAACGTCTGATTCACATCATATGTGGGAATCTGCTTCTGCTCCACCGTCCGTCCGATTGTACGAATCTCTAGTGGTTGACCTCTTGCCTGCCATATTGGTGACCACATAGTAAGGACTGGTGCCAACAAGAAGTGTTAGAATATGTGGTCATGCTATTCTGTTAACACAGAAGAAGCACAGCTAGGTGCTGATTTTGGTTGCGTAAGTGAACATTGGTTCAATAACTAGGGGTGACAAATGAGTTGTTTGGGCTGTATTTGGGCTGACTCAGTCGTTGCCCAACTTTGCCCAAAGTTTATTTGGGTTTAGATGGGCTAAACAATGGGTTGTAACCTAACCCGTCCAAATTGACCCAAATATTTGTAATATTCTCAATTTTGAACAAATATAAAAATTATCTTATATTTTGGAATAAATGTCCATTCATGCCAAATAATTTCATTCCTCAATTTGGATTTAGAATTTATTTGATAGTTCTTCATCTTATAATACTAACCAATAATAAAATTAGAACTCACACTCACCCCAGCTCACCTCCCACCACCCCCACCCTTAGAAATATTATTTAGAGTACTTTTTTTAATGTTGTAGATAGAGTATTTTCTTTTATGTTTCAATGAAATGAATATTTTTTATACAACAACAAGAAGAAGCCCACTATTTTTCCACAAGTGGGATCTGGAGAGGATGAGATGTGTAGCCTTATCCCGACCCTAAAAGGACAGAGACGTTTTCGATATACTCTCAGCTAGATAACAGATGACAAAAGTAATGTCAACAAGAAGGAATAACAATGAAATAAAAATACTGAAGTCAAGAAAGCAGTTAAACTCTAGGCAATAATAACAATATATGAATAAAAGTATATCATGCTAACACTAATGCTAGTGAACACCGAAAGACAGAGAAATACGCTCGACTACTTACTAGCCTTCTACGCTAATCCTCGACCTCCACGTCCTCCTATCTTGGGCTATGTCGTCAGTCAACTTCACCTGCTCCAGGTCCCGACTAATAACCTCTCCCCAAGACTACTTAGGCCTACCTCTTCCCCTACTAATATCCATTGAGGCTAACCTCTTGCACCTTCTAATAGTGGCTTATGTACTCCCACTTTAACATGCCTGAACGATCTCATCCTCGTCTCTTGCATTTTTTCCTCCATAGAAGCCACTCTCATCTTATCCAATAACTTCATTCCTATTCTTATCGAACTTGGTATGCCAATTCATTTACCTTAACATCCTCATTTTAGCTACTTTTATCTTCTGTACATGGGTGTTCTTGACCGGCCAATACTCTACGCCATACAATATAGTTGGTCTAACTACAACCTTGTAGAACTTACCTTTAAGTCTCAGCAGCATATTTTTATCACACAAGGCACCAGAAGTGTGCCTCCACTTCATCCATCCAGCTCCAATACTGTTGGCGCAAGTGAAGTTTGTTTTGATGATTGACAAAGGAACTCAAGCATGAACGAGGTCCATATACAGTGCACACAAACACAGGCAAATTCGAGTATAAGGTATGCACATGAAGGAGATAAGCTTAAGCCGGTATATCTGATATCTCCTGATCGAAAAGGTTGCATAAATGATAAGGAGAAGGACTCCTTACTCAAAGAGAACTTTATTCAAGATAAGGGAGGAGCTAGAAGTTGAAGATACATAGAACTCTTCCACCAAGGAAGAGTATATTATTGAAACTCTAGTTATTTCCTATTCTACTAACTCTATATATTTCAGGATGTTCTCACTTTACAAGTACGTACAAAAGCTGAAGTTAAATGTAAGTTGAGAGAAAAATAGCAAGGAATTTTGCAAGCAATTCTTGTGTGATTCAAGTGTTCGAACCTGAAGCTACATGAACCAGATAGAAGAACTAATTCCTAGTATCTGTCTTTTATTCTAGTTCCATTTTAGTAGGGATTTTCAAATTGTACCTTTCAGCTTTATCTAGAAGCAATTGTATTAGGTACTCTGAATATTCAAGTTAGAGTTTCTTTGAAGTTGTCACAACAATTAGAGGCTGGTTGACACAACAGGATTAGAGGTAATCCTTAGGTTTATAATGAGTTTTGTAAATGTTGTTTTGGCTAAGTGATTTAGTGAAGTGTTGGGGAAAATCCTACTGAGTAGTAGGCTGTGCTTTTTTCACCTTTTGATTCGGGTATTTTTCACGTAAAAATACTTGTGTTTTTTTTCTTTTTGCATTTATTATTTTTGCAATAGTAATATAAGGAACCTATAGAAGAACCATGACCTTATATAATTTGTGCACACGAAATCTGGACACCACACAATCTTGTATGACATTGAAGTATAAAGCATCAATTGGTATTAGAGCAGGTTATCCTTGAAGATGCTTACACCTTAGGAAAAGATCAACATGAGTGCACCACCTGAAAACTAGAAAGGGCAATCCACTGCTAGGCCACCACTCTTTAATGGCCAGTACTACTCTTGGTGGAAAAACAAGATAAAAGATTATATTATAGGAGAAGACTATAAGCTATGGGACATTGTCACTAATGGTCCACTAGCTACCTTGAAGAAAAATACTAATGGAGTAGATATGTCAAAAACAAGAGTTGATTGCACTGCTGAGGACATAAGGAAATGGGAGAAGAATGCTAAAGCCAAAACACGTCTTATTTGTGAACTTGGTCCTGATGAGTACAACATAATCCAATGTTGTGCCACTACTAAGCAAATTTGGGATACACTGCAAGTGACTTGCGAAGTAACACCTCAGGTGAATAGATCCAGAAGAACTCTACTATACTCTCAATATGAGAGTTTTGCTGTGAAGGAAGGAGAAACCATTCAAGAAATGTACACAAGTTCCACTACACAAAAATGAACTAAAATTTTTTGGAAGGATTATTCCTGAAGAAGAAAGAGTCGAAAAGATATTGACTATAGTTTTGCCTATCACTTGGGAGAGTAAAATCATTGCAATCCAGAAAGAAATTATAGAATATTGTCACTCTCTCACTGGATAAATTGATTGGAAATCTTACTACCTATGAATTTAAGAGACATACCGTGAAGATGGATGTACCTTAGAAGGAAAGGAGTTTGGCTCTCAGAATCACTAAAGATGATGAAATGACTATGATTACCAAAGACTTCAAGAAGTACCTAAGGAGAGGAAAGGGTTCTTCAAGAAGTGGAAGCTACAACAAATCAAAAGCTCGTGAGAAGCAAACCAATGATGGCTACTACAAGTGTGGAAATATTGATCACCACATCAAGAACTATCCTTTGTGGGAAATTGAATGCAAGAAGGAAAGATCTGAACGAAGGAACAAGTTCAATCCAAGAAAAGTAACAAAGGATCAACAAAGGCTATGGTTGCTGCTTGGGGAGATAACTCAGATGAAAGCTAAAATAATGATGATGATGATGGACGATCACTTATGGCCATTGGAAAATCTGATGAAGAAGCTGAGGTAAAGGTCTCTCATTTCAAAGACAAGATTAAATTTTTATCTAAGGAAAGATTATCTAAGTTGATCCTAGAGCTAATATGAATATAAGGATGTAAATAAGGAAAAGGAACAACTGTAAAAAGAGTGTGTAGTTTTAAAGGCTAAGTGCAAAAATCTAGAACTTAGGGCTAATGAAACTGAAAGTGAAAATTATGTGTTAAAGAACCATGTTCATGACTTGACACAACTGTCCTAGAACTTAGATCTGAAAATCTAAAATTGAAATTAGGAATAGGTAAAAAGACAGCTTGATCACACACAACTCACTTTAGAAGAAAATATAGGAAAAATGAAAAAAGATTAGTACAAAAGAGATGAGCAAATAAGAAGCCTAAATGAGGATCAAAGAAAAGTCAAGCACGATCTAGACACAACTCGTAAATGGAATAGGTCCTCTGATGCACTTTCATGGCTACAAGAACACCATAGTAGCAATAGAAGAGAATTTGGCTTTGGGAACCCTGCACCTAAATGGGATCCCAAAACAAGTAAATTACACTTTCTAAGAATAAGATTTGCACATACTGTGGTAAAACAGGTCACTATAAAAATGTATGTATTGCAAAAAAAAAGGCAAGTCAAAAGAGCAAATAATTTCTTCAAAGGAAAAATAGGCTACCAACTTAGGCTAAAAAGAATTTGATTCACCCTTTTGCCTATGGAAAAAGACCCAAACTAGTTTGAATTCCTAAGACTAACCCCTGATTTTCTTTTGCAGCTCCAAGTGAAGGGGAGAAGCCAAATATAGTACATGGATAGTGGCTTCTCAAAGCATATGACAGGAAGCAAGAACCAATTCCTTTCACCTAAGGGCCTTAAAGGAGGCAATATCTCCTTTGGAAAGAAATGTGAGATCATTTGGGGTTGTGTCACGATCCAAATTTCTACCTTCGGGACTATGATGGAACCTAACATTTCACTTGCTAGGCAAGCCAACGTTGGAATAATATTATCCATTTTAACAAATTTTAATTTAATTAATAACAAGAAACAATGAGAAATAAAGTAAATAATCCATAATAATATCGAAGTCTAAATACCATCCCAGAACTGGTGTCACAAGTGTACGACCTACTTGAATAATACAAATAAAGGTCTGAATGAAAATAAAGCTGTCTGAAAGAAATACACAACGATGATAAAGTGGAAGGGGACTTCAGAACTGCGAGTGCCATGTAACTATACCTTAAGTCTCCTGTGAATAGTTGAATCTGAGCAAGTCTATTGTGCGCTATTAGGATCAACTCCAGTATGTGCACAAGAAGTGCAGAGTGTAGTATGAGTACAATCGACCCTATGTACCCAGTAAGTGTCGAGCCTAACCTCGGCGAAGTAGTGACAAGGCTAAGACAAGTCACTTACATTAACCTGTACGTATAAATAGTAACAACAATAATAACAGGAAGACGGGAAGATAAATAAAACAGGTAACTCATATCAACCATCAATGCCAACTCAGCAGTCATGATCAATTATTACTTCAATCAACTTCCCATTGCGGCGTGAAACTCGATCCTTTATTATAATTATTTTTTATTTAATTCCGTTACGACGTGCAATCCCATCAAACTATATATTTACATTCAATTTTCGTTGCGGCGTACAACCTGATTTACCTATATAATTAATTTTTATTTAATTCTATTGCGGCGAGCAACCCTATCCACAAATATATCATTCATTTTCAATTCTGTTGCGGCATGCAACCCGCTTATCCAATATATTCATTTCAATCAATTTTGTTACGGCGTGCAACCTGCTCCTCCAATAATATAATTTACCAATTCATATAAAAGAAATTACTCCAACAAATGCAACAGTTAATATGAAATTATAAGACAACAGACACATAATAATTATGATTTACTTAGAAAACAAGTGATGACAAGTAACAATTAATTGTAAAAATTAAGGAGGAAATAAGCAATTTAATATTTAGTATGCTAAATGTCACGTAGTAGTTAAGTCACATAAATCAATTAAGCATGTAACAATCAAAACATGGATTCAAGGCATAATATTGAGCAACGAATATGAGAGAAATAATTAATATAAAATTAATTCATGATTTAAAACAATTTATGATTTTCAGACAATTATGCAAATAATTAATTTGACGACGTATAGGCACTCATCACCTCTCCTATACACCATACACATGGAATTCACTTAACAAATAATTCAATAGTTCTATTACCTCAAGTCAAGGTTAACCATGACACTTACCTTATTTCACAATTTCAAGTGATTACTCGATCATGGCTTTTCCTTTTGAATTAGTCTCCAATCCAACCAAACCTATCAAATCATTGACCAAGAATTCAATTGGAGCTTTAGAAATTATTCACAATTCTAAAAACACTTAATTTAAGTCGTTTTCGAAAATTTCAACCAAAAGTCAACGTGGGGACCACTTTTTGGAACCCGACGAAAAATCACGAAATTCGATACCCATTCCGATACGAGTGCAACCATACACAAAATTATCGAATTCCAACATCGGATTTACATTCGGATCCTAAGTTATAATTTATGAAGTTTCTATAATTTTCCCCAAATTTCCATCTCAAAATACTAATTGAATGATGAAAACAATGACATATTCATGTATATTGACCAAATTTGAGTTAGAATCACTTACCCCGATAAATTTCTTGAAAAACTCACAAAACATCGTCACAAACCGAGCTCCCAAAGTCTAAATGTGAAATAATACGCCAACCCATAGTTATATAGCACATAATCTGACCTCTCAATATGCGGTCCGCACATTTCCAAGTACGGTCGCACATTTCCAGCTTCTGCAGCCGCAATCCAAATCGTGTGCCGCACTTCACAACCTCCCCACAACCAGGCTTCAGTAACTTGACCATAACATTCTATAGAAATGTCCAAATTATTAATGCTATACCTTTCTGGAAATTAGATTCAATGGGCTACAACTTTCGTTTTTGAATCATCTCCAAATTCTTTGTAGATTAAATGATATAAGCTTCTGAAGTCAGACTATCAAATTTGCGAAAATCCCCAAAGTGCAGCCGTGAGAAGAATTGTGTAGTCCACACTTTTCCTCTGCGGTCTGCATTTTTTTCTGCCTCAACACTCAAAAATGTGCGTTTCGCACTTTCGAAGGTTGCAGAACAACATCAAAGTGACGAAATGCCCGGATTTGCTTAAAACTCACCCCGAAATCCATCCGAGCCAACCAGGATCTCGTTCAAAATACCAAAAAGTCCATAATATAATACAGACTTATTTGGGGTTTCAAATCACATCAAAGAACATCGAAATTATAATTCACCTCGATTCAGACTTACAATTTTCAAACTTTTCAATTTACAAAACTCGTATCGAAATATATCAAATGAATCCGGAAGCCACGATTCAGACTTACGAGTTTCAAACTTTTCAATTTACAAAACTCGTATCGAAACATATCAAATGAATCCGGAATGACTTAAAATTTGGCACACAAGTTTAAAAAAATTTTTAAAAAAATCAATCCGAGTCCTATATCAATAAAGTAAACTCCGCAGTCAAACTTTGAAAACCTTTAGCCTTTAGATTTCTAGTTTTCGTTCAATGGCGATAATTTGAGTTACGGACCTCCGAATTCGATTCCGAGCATACGACCAAGTCCCAAATCATGATAGGGACCTATTGAAACCGTCAAAATACTGATTTGGGCCCGTTTGCTCAAAATGTTGACCGATGTCAACTCAGTTGTGTTTTAAAGCTCTATTTCATATTTTAATCTATTTTTCACATGAAAACTTTCTAAAAATAATAAGGACTGCGGACGCAAGTAGAGAAATTATAAGTAGTCCATTTTGAGGTTGAGAACACATGAATTAATTTTAAATTTAAAGATGACATTTTGGGCCATCACAGGTTGGCAAGGTATGTAAGACTGACTCTCACTCTATTAAGAATGTGTATATTATTGATGGACTGAAGTACAGTCTAATAAGTATATCACAATTGTGTGATAGATGAAATATTATTGCATTCACCTCTATAAAATACTTTGTGATTAACCTTATTACTGACAAGATAGTCCTGCAGGAAAAAAGAGTGAACAACATATACATTGTAGATATGTCTACATTGTTATTGATACCTAACTTTTTTCTCATATATTTATATCCATATATATATTTTTAAAATAGTGCACAATCATTTTTATTAGATTTACAATCATCTACAAGTATTTATACAATTTTTCTATAAATTTTTAAATGGCTTAAATCAATTGATCCCTGCATTTCTAGTATACAAATACAAAATAATTACACCTCATGTTACTTTATGATGATTTAATCATCTAAATTCATTATTTATACCCATAAAATGTTTAATATTTTTGGTGCATTTTTTTAATAATTACATTTGCATTTTTAAGCTAGAATTGTATATTTCGCAATAATAGCCTATATACGTGCATAATTACATTATTTACATGAAAAATAACTTTTTATATTTTTATAATATTAAGTAAGTATTTTAAATAATTTTCATTCAGAAATAATATTTTTATCATTTACAAATTATTTTACTAAATTAAATGGGTATTTAACTAATAACACTAAAATTCCTAGTTTTTTTTCGAACCTAACCCAATTACCCCAACCCAATTACTTAAAACCAATTAGCCAAGTCCCTTACCTACTTAAGTAACCCGACCCTGAACCCCGACCAATCTTGATCGTTGGTCTCTGAGATCGACGGCTCACAGTATTCCTATCCCTTTAATTAACCTAGTCATAAACCCTACCCCATCCCGCCAAAACCTGTCGTCTTTAAGCGCTCTCAATGCCCTCTCTGTCTCTATCAAAGCCTACGGTTTTCACCTTCAAATATCTCATATTCTGGCTTAAACGTAGAATCTATCCATGATTTACTTACCTATTTTGTGTTACTCTATCATTATACGCTCGTCTATGGTATTACTTAGATTCTTTCCCTATTTTTTGCAAGAACTACCTCAATAATTGATAGATTCACCCTGATTCTATGAAGATCTGGACGATCATCCATCCATATACATGTTTTATTGAATGATTCATGCATCTTTGGTCCGATCCAAAGCATCAGGCTCAACTAGGGTATGAGACATTTCCTTGTTTTTACTGATGTCTGATTGATACTCTTTTCTTTCTTGTATTTGACTAATATTTTCCTTATTTCTATTTAATCTAACATGTTTTCATTTATTTTTAACTTATTTTGCCCTAAATTAGGATTTCAGATCTTTCTTGTTCGATTCTGTGTTTCCTTTTGAATATTCTCCCATCTTTGTTTGTTTTATGCAAATATGTAATTATTTGCGTTATTTTTGGCCGATTTTATGGCTTACCTAAATTTAGGGTTCCAAACCCCTTTACTTGAACCAAATCTGGTTCAATCTTGCTCTTCTTTTGAATAATCCATGTCTACGTTTATTTTTGTGCTAGTATGTAATTCTTTGCCATTATTCTCTGCTGATTTTGGGATTTACCTAAATTAGGGTTTCATACCCTTTTTACTTGAACCAAATCTAGTATCCCTTTTTTGTTATATGCCTTATGTGATTTTTCACCTTTTTCATACTAATTTTATGTATCTTCACCTAAAGTTTAGGGTTCAATTTTACTGATTTAAACGCTTACCTTTCTAGTGTCTAACTAATTGCTTTTCCATCTTTTTGTTTTAACTACTACATTATTTAAACCCTTTCCCATTCCCCTTTGAACACACTCACGCTCAAACTCAGGCATTTATACTTACAAGAACACACTTACACAATTTCAGTTTCTTTGATTTGTTGCACTGTCTAGTCGGTTGAAAGCCAAGGCTAGACTCTTGGATTTTATTCGGGTTCAACTTCTTGTTTGCTATCTCCTTAATTGGTATGCCTCCATTTCTGTTATCATGTTCTCTTCTATATGCTATGTAGTTAGACTTCAATATGATTATGTTTGCCATTTTGTCTCCTATTTACTGCTCGCTTAACTAATATGTCTTAATTCCAATTACCATGTTCTATTCTACATGTTATGTAGCCAGTCTATTATAGACCTCAACGTGTTCCTGTTTGATACATGATTCCTGGTCATCTTGTTGTCACATGTTATGCCTCAGTTATTGTTGTTCCATGTGATTATATGATTAATGTACTTCCAACTGCGATATGTTTCTGTTTGCCATATGTTACCTGCTTGTATTCTCCCTGACTAGTATGACTAGTATGCCTCAAATCCTGTTAATTTGCTTTGTTCTATGTGGTTATGTAATGGGCTTACCTTAGCACATCTGGCCCTTGATTTCTGTTTACTTCTTTCTAGACTAGAGAGCTTTAGTTCCTGCTATCATGTGCTATATGATTGTTTGGTTAGTTATTTCAAACTCCAGCATTCTTCTGTTCAATATAAGTCTATATGATTCCACCTAGTGATAGTTAATAAACTAAGTTATGTGAAACCCTATCTAAATCAGTTGTAT
Source organism: Nicotiana benthamiana (assembly GCA_034376525.1). Lineage (NCBI taxonomy): Eukaryota > Viridiplantae > Streptophyta > Magnoliopsida > Solanales > Solanaceae > Nicotiana > Nicotiana benthamiana. Next base: position 109,397,183 of record CM067325.1, read on the forward strand.
GTTCCATGTTCTGAACATGGCTAGATACTGCAAGCATGTAACGTTGCTAACTCTGTCTGTTAACTCAAGTGTCCTTGATTTTATGATCACTAATATAAGTATCCAGTCTAAAAAAATACCAATCTTCCTGAATCATGTGATGAGTATGGATCCTGTTTGTACGACTCTATTAGCAACCCCTGTAGCCTAAATCTATTTGCTTCTAAAATTAAACTATTTTCTAAAATTGTCCCCCTTACCTTCTATGTAGTGGTTTTCAAATTGTCCTTTAGGTTCCTACTACCCTAGTGTAGCATTGATTAGGGTCCTCGAGACTCCTTTGAACTCTAACATATTAAGGCTGGTTTTCGAACCCTTTATGAATTCTATGTTGAATACATGGCTCTAGTATGAGCATTGCCCGGGATCCCCAAGGCTCTTTGAAAACTTTGACACAATGGAAGTTTGGTTTAATGTGCTATGAATGGATCCCTGCTACTATTTCAAGACTGTTGTGCTGAAGGCCCGACTTTCAGGTTTATATTGGCCCCGCTAAGGCTCCCTATAGTATAATGATTCCTATTGTGTAACTTATTCATATTGGCCCGTAATAATCTTTGTAATAAACAGATATGGGGTTATTAGTAAAAGTTGGGGGGTTTATTCTTATATCTTTTGTTGAAATTGGATAGAAATCCTGCCTATAGGACTTAACTATACTGATTGCATTATGTGGATATTGTACTGTGATCATACCGGTGGGATTCTTCTAATCGTTTGATCCTGTGCTGCATATTTACATGTTAGAAATTCTGCTTATAGGACATTATGTTTAATTCTTTGCACTAGGAATCCTGTCCATAGGATCCATGGGCATTTTTGCATGCATTAGTAACCATGTTAATATGACCCTATCCATTCGATTAGTAATTTTCCTAGGAATGTATTTAAAGAATTCTGCCCACGTATGATTAATAGATATCATGTCTGTAGGTTTATAATTGTAGATACCATGCCTATAGAATTTTAAAATCAGTTTATACATTTAGAAATCATGCCTATAGGATTTCAAAATTAGTTTCTGCATTTAGAAGTCATGCCTATAGGGTTTCAAATCAGTTTCTGCACTTAGAAATCATGCATGTAGGAGATTAAGGAATCAAAATTTGTAATTTAGATATCACGCCTATAAGATTTTAAAATCAGTTTCTGCATTTAGAAATCATACCTATAGGATCTAAAAACCCGTTTCAGCACTTAGAAAGCATGCCTATTGGATTTAAAGATAAAATTTCCCGGTTATCACTTAGGCAATCCTATAGGTTAATTAAATTCTAGGTCTAAAAATTGTGATTGTTTGCTTGACATCTGCCCGGATTCAGAGTATTAACAAAGTCAGTAAGTAAACTGATAGGTATTCGTCTGCTTACTTTAATAAAATTGCTGTATATTCTATTTGTGCTTATTTAGATATCCTAACTATATGACCCTAAAATTACTTAGAATTGTTTGAACAACGCGCATTTTTTAATCTATTTGTGGAGGTTAACATGAGCCCACTTAATTGTTTCTTGTGTGACAGTCGTACTTGAATTTTGTTTATCGCTTAGTTTTATCCTTTCAAACAACATAAGTGAGTCCAGAACTGTCTTAAATAGAGGCCCTAAACACCTCCAACGCTAAAGATAAGGGACGGGTAGTGCACACATAAGGTACATACTGGATATTATTAGAACGCTTAGGTAATAATTGGGTAGTAAAAGGAAATGATTACCTGTGCGCCAATGTTATGTGTAGCACCCCAACTTGGGAACGACTACCAAGTATTGCACAGAAGTGATACTATTATCTGTTTGTTTAAATTGATTCATTTCCTTATAAGACTAATTCACTTAAATTTAGTTTGACCAGGATATACCGTTGTGGACCTCGAGGGGTGCCTTACACCGTCCCCTCAAGGTAATTTCGAGATCTTACCCAATCTTTGGTGATGTAAACTAGTTCATGAGTTATTTTCTCTAAGTGTCCTAATGCACCTTAATCCTTTAGGTGGTGACTCTTCAAATCTCATACCCAATTTCCAAAAGGAAAGGAGTTGTCCCAAAATGTCGAAACTCAGACTCCGCAAGGAAAAAGGGGGCACGACAACTGTCACATAATGGACTTAGTTTCTTAAGCTTGTTAGACAATGATCCCCTCTTTTGGCATAAAAGACTTGGACATGCTAGTCTAAGTCAACTCAACAAATTAGTCTCCAAGGACTTGGTGAAAGGACTGCCTAATATTACATTCAAGAAGATAAAATTTGTGATTCTTGTGCAATAGGAAGCAAGTAAGATTCTCTCTTAAAAGCAGGAAAATGGTAAGCACCACTAGAACGATGGAACTGGTCCATATGGATCTTTGTGGACCAATGAGAACATTGAGCAGAGATGGTAAGAGATACATTATCGTGCTTGTAAATGATTACTCTAGGTTTACTTGAACACTGTTTCTAACATCTAAAGATGACGCATTTGAAATGTTCACTTCTTTTGTTAGAAAAACTCAGGAACAACTAGTTAATTAGCTTGCATCAATTAGGTCTGATCATGGTACTGAATTTGAAAATGCTAAATTTGCTGAATTTTGTAATAAGCATGGCATAGATCATAATTTTTCTGCTCTTAAAACTCTATAACAGAATAGAGTAATTGAAAGAAAGAATATGATATTAGAAGAAATGGCTAGGACTATCCTTCTAGTAAACTGCCCTATAATTTCTAGGCAAAAGCTATGAACACCGCATGCTACATCATAAATAGGTGCATGACTAGAACTCTTGTTGAGAAGATTCACTATGAGTTGCTTAAAGGGAGAAAGACAAATATATCCAATCTTAAGGCATTTGGATGCAAGTGCTTTGTGCTCAATAATGTTAAAGACTCCCAAGGTAAGTTTGATTCCAGAAGTGATGAGAGAGTATTCTTGGAATATTTTAACATAGTAAAGCTTAAAAGATTTAAAACAAAAGAACTATGTGTGTAGAAGAAAGTGCACATGTAATTTTTGAAGAAACTAACATTTTTTATGAGATGCAGGAACATGAAGATGAAGCAATTGGGCTGGTAAGAAACTCAAATGAAACCACAGCCCAGAGTAAAGCTGCACCAAAGGAAGGAACATGTGATGGAACATGTCTTTCTACCCAGGGCAACCTGACAAGAAGAAATGATCAAAGAGTAATTGATTCTCAAACCTTGCGGGAACCTGTGCATGAACCTGTTCCTCGGCAACGAAACATTGAAGAAACATCTAGAGGAAATCAGCTGGTTGTAAAACCTTACAAGTATCAAAGTTCTTATCCCACTAAGAACATAATTATTGATCCAACCTCTGGAATCAAAACCAAATCTTCTTTGAAGAACCTTTGTGCTTTTGATGATTTTTTATTTCTTATTGAACCTAAAAATATTGATGAGGATTTGCAGGAAGCATACCGGGTGAATGCTATGCAAAATGAACTCAACCAATTTTAGGGAAGTCAAGTTTGGTATATTGTACCAAGACCCATGGCAGATCAATAATTGGCACAGAATGCGTCTTCAGAAACAAACTTGATAAATATTGAACAATTACAAGGAACAAGGCAAGATTAGTGGTTCAAGGATATAGTCAAGAGAAGGGTGTAGACTATGATGAGACCTTTGCTCCAGTTTGAAAATTCGTTAGACTCCTTATAACCTTTGATGCTTACTTGCAATTCACTCTCCATCAGATGGATGTCAATAGTGCCTTCCTCAATGGATCTAAAGGAAGAAGTGTTTGTCAAGCAACCTCCCGGCGTTAAAAGCAAAGAATGTCCTGATTATGTGTACAAGCTTGACAAGGCACTTTATGGGCTCAACAGGCTCTAAGAGCATAGTATGAAAATAATCTAAATTCTTGATTGTGAATGGATACAAGAGAAGTAAAATTGATAATACTTTGTTCTTGAATGAAAAAGGTAAAGATCTCTTGGTAGTTCAGATATATGTTGATGAAATAATCTTTGGAGCAACTATAGATGAGCTCAGTGAAGAATTTGCTAAGCTAATGGGAAGAAAATTTGAAATGAGTATGATGAGTGATATTAATTTCTTCTTAGGATTACAAATTAAACAAAATTCAAATAGAACTATGATCCATCAGCAGAAGTATGTAAAAGAGTTACTTAAAAGGTTTAAACAAGAAGATTCCAAAGAAATAGAAACTTCTATAATAACAGCCACAAAATTAGATATAGATGAACCTGGTTCATCCGTTGATTAGAAGTTGTATAGGGGAATGATTGACTCTTTGTTAGAGCCTGGTTGCCACAATAGGATTAGAGGTAATCCAGGTTAACAAAGAGATTTTATAAATGCTGTTTTGGCTCAGTAATTAGTGAAGTGTTGAGGAAAATCCTACTGAGTAGTAGGTCGTAATTTTTTCACCTTTTGAGCCGTGTGTTTTTCACATAAAAATACTTGTATGATTATTTCTGCATTTATTATTTCTGCAATAATAGTATAAGGAACACATAGAATAACCAGGTCCTCCATAATCTGTGCATGCAAAAATTGGACACCACACAAATCACCTCTTCTTATGTGGCATTGAAATATAAAATATCAAATACGGCGCATGACATCCTCATCAATATCCCTGTTACCTTATATTATATATCCAAGTACTTGAAACTACCTCTCTTGGGGACAAGTTGTGTATCAAGCGTCACCTCCAAGTTCTCTTCCTGGATAACGTTGTTCAACTTTCACTCCAAATATTTCGTCATGGACCTGCTAACTTGAAACCTTTAGACTCTAGGGTCTGCCTCCAAACCTCCAGTCTCTCATTAATACCACCTCGCATCTCGTCAATCTGAACTATGTCGTCAACAAATAACATACACAATGGAACCTCTACTTGAATGTGTCGCGTCAATACGTCAATGCCAATGAAAATAGAAATGGGCTAAGAGCTCATCCCTGGTGCAAAACCAACACAACCAAAAAGTGTTTTGAATATCCTCCCGGTGTCGTAACCAGAGTTTTAGCTCCATCATACATGTCCTTAATCACCCTAATATAGGTTACTAGGACCCCTTTAGCTTCCAAGCATCTCCAAAGCATCTCTATCGGGACCTTGTCATAATTTTTTTTCTTGGTCAATGAATACTATATGCAAGTCCTTCTTCATCTCCCTATACCATTCCACTAATCTTCTCACTAGATAAATAGCTTCCATAGTCGAACGCCGTAGCATGAAATCAAATCAATTCTCTTAACATTTCTCCTCACCGTCACTTCAACCACCCTCTCCCAAACTTTCATCGTATAGTTAAGCAGCTTAACAACAAGAACAACAACAACCACCTAACAAAATCCTACTAGTTGTGATGACCTAAAAGGTCATATTTTATTTTAGAATCCATTTTCGTTTTCTAAGACCTTGAAAACCTCTTTTTATCTATTCTCGATTTGTGTGCACAGTTTGGGCGCGATATTGGAAAGCTTTTGTATGAAAAGTTTTAAAAAATAATAATTTCTGGCTTAAAAACACAATTTTAGTTGACTTTGGTCAAAATTGGGTAAACGGACCCAGACCCGTGTTCCGATGGTCCTGGAGGGTCCCCGTAGTAAAATATGGGACTTGGACGTATGCCCAGAATCAAATTCCAAGGTCCCTAGCCCGAGAAATGAACTTTTTAAAGAAAAAACTATTTTTTGGACAATATAAAGATTTTAGAAATTGAATAATGGTTGAACTCATTGGTATCGGACCCGTATTTTGGTTTCAGAGCCCGGTATGGGTTCACTATGATATTTAGACCCTATATGTGAAATTTGGTGAAACATGGAAGTAATTTGACATGAATCAGACCTTTGTTTGAAAGGTTAGATATTTTGAACTACTTTGAGAATTTCATGAGTTTTGGTGTTGAATTCATAGTTCTAGATGTTATATTGGCGATTTGATCGCACGAAAAAAGTCCGTATGATGTGTTTAGACTTGTATACATGTTTGGTTTAGAGCCTCGAGGGCTCAGATGAATTTTGGATAGGCTACAAAGTGTTTTGGACTTGGGAAAAAAATATTGAAGGTTTCAGTTCTGGTGTTGGCCTTTGATCTCGCAATTGCGAGATTAGAGTTCGCAATTACGAGGTCTGTCAGTGTGGCAATTATAGGCCTTCACCAAAAGTGCGATCCAAAGGCTATGCCAACATGTTCGCATTTTCGAAGCTAACATGGCAGGGGAACTTTGAAATTGTGACTAAAAGGTCGCATTTTCAATAGCAGCAAAAATGCATAAGGTTCACAATTGCAAGCTTAGCAAATGCGAAGCTCAAGTGACAATTGCTACATCTACAGCTGATATGTTTGGACTTAGACGTGATTTTCATCTATTTTTCAATTCTCTCAAACCATAAACCTCCCTAGGAAATCAAAGACCCGAACTTCTCCAAAGCATAAGTAAGTTATTTATAAGTGAACTCTTTTAATCTATCTCATCTTTTTGCAAGATTTCATCACAAAATCTAGGGATTTTCATGGGAAATTGGGTGTTTTTGGGTGAAATTTGGAGAACTAGACCTCAAATTAAGGTTGGATTCCAAAATCAATTGCATATCTGGGCTCGGGATGAATGGATAATCAGGTTTTGGTCCGAACTTCGAGTTTTGACCAAGCAGGCCCGGGGTCGATTTGTGGCTTTTTGGAAAAAAATGTTGGGAAATCTTTGATTATGCATTGGAATTGGTTTCTTTAGCATTTATTGATGTTATTAATCTAATTATGGTTAGATACGAGTGAATTGGTGGTGGAATCGAGAGGTAAAGCGGTGATTAAGCGTTGAATTACCCGTTTGCTTGAGGTAAGTATTTGGTCTAACCTTGACTTGAGGGAATAGGAATCCCCGACTTATTTGCTATGTGAAAATCCATATGTGTGACGTATAGGTGTGGTGACAGGTACCTATGCGCCACCAAATTACCATTTTTAGCTTGTTCTCTTCTCCGTTTCCTATTATACTATTTCTTTCGTAATTGCTGCTTGTTCATAATTGTTTCCATGTCTTAATTACTTCGTATTAACTGTTGCTCTCTTTATTGAAGTATTCAATTTTCCATGGTTTCGTTTTATTACTCTGTTGGGTTTTATTGGTTAATTGGTGCCTTATGGTACACTTGGTTGGTCTCGCTGAGTAGTTTGCACGGGTGAAGTTTCATAATTGTAGTGATATTTCATTGTGTGGATTGATGTATACTTATTGTGGAGGGTTTGAACTAATTGGTGAAACACTTGTCTTTAATTTTTGTATTTGGTGCTGATATATATGTTAGGATCGAGTTGCACGCTGCAACATGAGGAATAAAGGTGAATGTGATTGTCTAGTAGAACCGGGTTGCACGTAACAACAAGGACTAATAGGCGTGGACATGCGGGATCAGGTTGTGCGCCGCAACATGAGGAATAACGGAGATATGTGTTGAGGAGTAACAAAGGTGGACTAGTGGAATCAAGTTGCACGCTGCAACAAGGAGGAATAAGGGTGGATATTGATACTGTTGTTGTTTATGTGTTAGGATCGAGATGCGTGCCGCATCGATTGTTGTTATGTGTTCATATCCCTTGAAGTCCATTATTATGATGTTGAAACACCCTTAAGGATTGGTTATAGCTGAATATTAGTAGAACAGTTGGGTTCCTGATTTATTCAATGCCAGATATTGATTTATTACATTAAGTATTTTTCTTTCTCTTTAGTATAAACTATTGCAGGTTGTATATATTATATGTCCCGCATAGCCTCGTCACTACTTCGCCGAGGTTCACTTACCAGTACATGGGGTCGGTTGTACTGATACCGCACTCTACACTTTCTGTGTAGATTTTGGAGCTAGTGGTTGATCGTGAGGTTGGTTGCTATCACTGTGCACCGGAGACCCAAGGCAGTCCTGCATGCATCCGTAGGCCCTGGCTTCCCCTTCTATCATGTTTTATTTTTTGTTTTATCTACTTTTGAGACAGATGTAAACATTTCATTCTGATCATTATTTGTAGTATTCATAGTCAGTTCGTGAGTTGTGACACCAGTTCTGGGTAAATTTTATTTTGGCATTCGTTATTGCATAAAATTATGCTTTTAAACTGTTTTCTTCCGCATTTATTTTTGCTGGTTTATTGTGTTAAATCTTAAATATATGAAAGATAAAGGAAAATGGTAAGATATTCTGAAACGGTGGCTTGCCTAGTAAGTACAATATTTTTTGCGGTCTCGACGGCAGAAAATTCGGGTCGTAACACTAGTGGGGCTTGCAAAGGGTAGTGTGTACCCAGACCTTATCACTATCCCGAAGGGTAGAGAGGATATTTCCGAAAGATCCTCAGCTCTAGAAAACAAAAGATCAAAAGGAGACAATGTTAGTACCACCATAGAAGTCATAGGAAAAATAAAAACAACGTGAAATCCAGAAGAAAGATGCAAGGCAAAGCAACAACGATAGTTAGTAAATAGGTCATGCACTGAAAAGCGAAATAGTAAGACATAAAATTGCTACTAGCTGTCTTAGACAAAAACCCTACCATATTAGTCTTATAAAGGTACGAAGTAAGGCAAGACTCAACTACCTCCTAATCTACAACCTAATACTCGACCTCCACATCTTTCTATCAAGTGTCATGTCCTCGGAAATCTGAAGTCTCGCCATATCCTGCCTGATCACCTCTTCCCAATACTTCTTAGACTGCCCTCTACCTCTTCTCATGCGTCCATAACCAGTCGTTCACACTTCGAATTTACGAGTAAATTCACATGGTTTAATTTGAAGTGATAGAATTATCATCGTATGACTTTCTCTATATCCATAAGGTGGAGATATGGTTTGCATATACTTTATCATCCCTTAATTATTGCAGTGAATTTTTGTGCATCTGTAATGTACCTAACACGATATAATATACTATAACAATTATACTCTGCTGTTTCTTCACAGAGCATAGAGCTTTATTTTCCTAAAGAAATTTCATTTATAGAGTATATATAAACCTTACCATACGAGCTTTATGGAAGACTCATAAGCGGGCGCTACTATTACTTTCGAGGTAATTACTTTAGAATACTATTATTTCATTACTTCGTGATAATAAATTCGAACATGTATTTATATAAATGGAACTGAAAATGATGAGCACGTTGTTATCTATCATTGGTATAGTAGCATTATTTCCGAACAGGTAGAATAAAAGTGTCGACAACTCGACATTATGAACTACTGCGCATATATATATATATATATATGAGCGAAGCTATGTTGGTCCAATGGTAGTAGTTGACCATTCTTAGCCGAATTATACAACGTATAAGGTAAAATATTATATTTGTTTTAAAAATAGTTTTTGAACAATTTTGTATAGTCCACTAGCAAAGGGTGTTCAAAGTTTGAATATCCTTATTAAATTTTCTGACTTCGTCACTGGGACCTACCCTTAAGGCGGGAGTTACCGGCATAGGCGGAATCAAGATTTGAAATTTATGGGTTTGAAAATTTAACATGTTTAAATTACTGGGTTCCAAGTTAATAAATTTTTATATTCAATAAATATTTTAAGACAAATACTTTGGATTTGGTCAAATTCATAAGTTGTACTCTAATTCCTCCCCTGATTACCGTCCCCCAATAATTTCAGAAATAACAATATATATTTATATACGTGTACCTATCTCAAATAACATGTATATATATTTTGCTTGATACCCAAAGATTCAAAGCTTATACGGTAGCATTGGTTAATTTTGGCTTCTTTTGGTTGTAAATGTTATATGCCATTTTCACTTACCGGCCAGTGATTCGGAATTGGAGTCTTTTGGCACAATAAATAACCAAAGCCAAGTTGACATTCGTAAATGCTCCCTCAGATCTATAATAAATAAATAATTAATTTTTTTATTTTAGTCCAAAATAAATATTTATTTATATAATTAAAAAAATTAATTTGTTTTTTTCAAAATTACCCTTATATACCTAAAAAATTATTTATTCCTCATATTTGAGAAGAGAAGCAAGTGCTACTATAATTATGGTGCAATATTTAATGAAGGATAGTTTAGTCACACTAATTATTTTTGTCTAGAATTTAGTATTTTTTGGGAGAAATTCAAAAATAGCCGGATTTACAATTGGTCGTTCAAAAATAGCTTAGTTTCAAAATTAATAGAAATTTAGCCACTTTGTAAAGATAAATCTGCACGAAAACGCTGTTCAAATTCCGAAAAATACGCCAGTATATTGTGCTGGAGTTCCACGATAAGTATGTTGGAACTCTATCATAATATGATGGAGTTCCAACATAAGTACACTAGAACTCCAGCATAATATATTGGAGTTATAATAAATATACTAGTCTAGCATAATATACTGAAGTTTCGAGCACCATTGCTCCGGTCTCCAATATATTATATTGGGGACAACAAAATATACACATCCAGCATAATATGCTGGAATTCATACACATGTGCATCGAACTCCAGTATATTATGCTAGACCGATTTTTAATGCATTAAAATAATAGTTATTTTTTATTGACTTGGTAAATATTATATATTTTTAAATAACTAATTTGAAAATTGGCTATATCATACTATATTTACGTATTTTTTTTTAACGGGCGTACCCAAAACATTTTGGTTGCATATTGTGGATACGAGAGATTAGTTGGAATAATGTGCTTTTTTATTGGACTAACGCGCAGTAGGTGGCCCACAAAGGTGGGTCAATCTCAATTTCTGCTGTCCCTTCTTCCATTTCTCTTTCTCTATTCCAAATTTCCATATTCAACGCCCATTACACTACACATATAGTAAGCTAGCAGCTGAAGTTTCCGCGCGCGCACACACATACAGAGTAGATATTCGGATTTGTTGCTTCCTGAAATTGTAGCTGCCATGGGAAATTGCTGCTCCAACGAGAGCGGTGGACATTCGTCAGTTGGCGGTACCGGCGCTTACGTGGTCAATCCAAACAACGGTCATAACGAAGCCGTTGATGCTCTCCTCAAGTCTCGCGGTTACGACGGCGTCTATTCGCATGTCGAGGTTCTTCACTCTCTCTGTGTTTTCACATTTTCCTATACTATCTGTTATCAGATGACAAGTTTCTATTTTTTGTTTTCTTTTTCCTACTAATGGTGCGGATTTATGTATCGTTGACTTGGCTTTGACTATGAGAAGAATTCGAATCTACCGTATTATGCCCTTTCTGAACTGGCAGCCTGCTTAGATCTGTCCTCAGCATTTTACTGTCATATTTTTAGAGTTTAGTTGGATGATTGTGGTTGATTAAGATCCTTGATGGGGAATTCGTGTTAGGTGAGGATATAGTACTGTTTCTTGTCATTTATCAGATTGGACTTGCAAGTTGAATTGTCATTGACTTTGGGTAGAAGATTCTAGAAACTGCCGTATTGTGTGATTGCTGAACCGCCAGCTCGATAGACGTTTCTCTCAACATTTTGACTTTGCTAGTTCAGTTTGTTCTATATCTATGTTAAGGGATTGTATGCTTGTCCACAACAGAGAAACAAACTGTATTATGTTATTAAACTGAAGTATATTGGTTGGAGAGGATACTATAGGTGAATCACAGCAAAGATTGGAAAGTAATTTGTTCATTTCCAAGCAGATGGTGTTTGGTGTGTGTGAGCAATGAATGTGGAAGGATGAGAGCAGAAGAGTACTTAATTAAAAAATTTGCTCTTGTAGTTTGCCGTAGCTTTCAATTAGGCAGTATCTTATAGAGGATTTGTTTTCTTTTTTTGATAAGGTAAATTGTATTAATCAAAAAGGGAGAAACTCTCGTATACAAGAAGTACCTATAGAGGATTTGTATAGCCGATTTCAACTAGTTTCGGGTTGAGGTGTAGTTGATTGATATTGATTGATCAGCGTATATTACCATAGATTTGTTGGATAAGAAAAGAATTATCTAAGTTGCTCTGACACGGGCTTCTGATTGCGAACTCGACATTTCAGGAGAGGGAGGAGCATTTGGTCACCTTCAAGAGTTCGGCGGCGAGGACTCAGATTGATTACCCTCTCCTCAGAAGGAGCGATAGGGGTATGTGCAAGGATTGCAAGGTTATTCCGGGAGAGTCCCTTTCGACTCTTCATAGACTCCTAGTGATGGATGTCGGTCTCTGGGTGAAGAGGAAGAGGAGGGGTGCTCGGGGACAACCGCGGATTAGATGGGGTGTTTTGACTAAAGAGAAAGCACAGGAGTTGGAGAGGAGGTTAGCAGAGGGCGGAGCTTGGAGAAGTTCTGGGGAAGCGGACGCTATGTGGTCAGAGACGGCGAAATGGGTTAGGGAGGTAGCACAGGATGTGCTTGGGGTAGCCAAGGGCTATTCAGGCAGACATCAGGGTGACTGGTGGTGGAACGATGTAGTCGAAGGAAAAGTGGAGTTGAAGAAGGCGGCGTTTGCTAAGTTGGCAGGGAGCACAAACGAGGAAGAACGGAGAGCGAACAGGGAGATCTACAAGGTGGCGAGGAAAGAAGCAAAGATGGCGGTTACGAAAGCTAAAAACGCGGCGTTTGGTCGAATGTACGAGGAACTAGGGGAGAAAGGCGGGGACAGGAAGTTATTCCGGTTAGCTAAAGCAAGGGAAAGCAAAGCGCGTGATCTTGACAAAGTTAGGTGCATCAAGGGCGAGGATGGTAGAGTTCTGATGGGGGAGTCTCAAGTCAAGCAGAGGTGACAGGCGTACTTTTGAGACTTACTTAACGAGGAGGGGGATCGTAACATAGAGCTAGGGGAGTTGGGGAATTCAGAGCAACATAGAGACCTTGGGTACTGCAGGCGCATTAGGGCGGAGGAGGTCATGGGGGCTTTGCGTAGGATGAGTAGGGGTCGAGCGACCGGGCCTGACGAGATCCCGGTGGAGTTCTGGAAGTGCATGGGTAGGTCAGGAGTGGAGTGGCTCTCGAGGTTTTTCAATGTGATCTTCAGGACCAAAAGGATGCCGGAGGAGTGGAGGTGGAGTACGCTGGTGCCCTTGTACAAGAACAAAGGGCACATCCAGTGCTGCAACAACTATAGGGGTATCAAATTAATAAGTCACACCATGAAGGTCTGGGAGCGGGTGATCGAGGCGAGGGTGAGGGAGATGACATCTATATCTGTGACCAGTTCGGTTTCATGCCGGGTCGCTCCTCTACAGAAGCTATCCACCTTTTCAGGAGGCTGGCGGACCAATTCAGGGATAAGAAGAAGGACCTGCACATGGTGCTTATCGACTTGGAGAAGGTGTATGACAAGGTCCCAAAGGAGGTGCTATGGAGGTGCTTGGAGGCGAAGAGCGTGCCGGAAGCCTACATCAGAGTAATCAAGGACATGTACGATGGAGCTAAGATTAGGGTTAGGACGGTTGGCGGCGACTCAGACCATTTTCCAGTGGTTATGGGGCTCCATCAAGGATCGGCACTTAGCCCTCTCTTGTTTGCCTTGGTGATGGATGCTCTAACCCGACATATTCAAAGGGATGTGCCTTGGTGTATGTTATTTGCTGATGACATAGTCTTGATAGACGAGATGAGGGTCGGTGTTATTGAGAGGTTAGAGGTATGGAGACAGACTCTCGAGTCTAAGGATTTCAAAATAAGCAGATCTAAGAGAATACCTGGAGTGTAAGTTTAGCGCCGATCCGGGCGAAGTAGGCAGGGACGTGATGATTGGATATCAGGTCATCGCCAAGAGGGACAATGTAAGATATCTTGGGTCGGTGATTCAGGGGGACGGAGAGATTGACGGGGACGTCACTCATCGTGTAGGAGCGGGGTGGTCAAAGTGGAGGCTTGCATCAGGAGTCCTGTGTGACAAGAAAGTTCCACAGAAACTCAAGGGAAAATTTTATAGAGCTGTGGTTAGACCTGCCATGTTGTATGGGGCGGAGTGCCGGCCAGTGAAGAACTCTCATGTTCAGAGAATGAAGGTTGCGAAGATGAGGATGCTCAGGTGGATGTGCGGGCTCACCAGGTTGGATAAGATTAAAAATGAAGTTATTTGATAGAAGGTGGGGGTGGCCCCGGTGGATGAGAAGATGCGAGAAGCGAGGCTGAGGTGGTTCGGGCATGTGTGGAGGAGAAGTCCTGATGCCCCGGTGAGGAGTTGTGAGCGGCTGGCGATGGTCGGCGTCCGGCGAGGCAGAGGGAGGCCTAAGAGGTATTGGGGAGAGGTGATTAGGCATGACATGGCTAGAATGCGGGTTTCCGAGGACATGGCCCTTGATAGGAAAGTCTGGAGGTCTAGTATCAGGATTGTAGGATAGGAGCTCCTAGAGTTTTTCGTACTCCTCAACTCGGCGTTGGGTGAGGCTTGGCAGGGCTATCCATAGATGATTTGTGTATTGGATTGTGTCTCCCTTATAGTAGTTATTTATGGTAGTTACTGTCTGATATTATTGCATGCTAGTTTATTTATGGTTCTTATGTTTAGATAATTATTTCTGCTGGGGTTACTAATGCTTCTTTGTTTTTGTTTTTGTTTTTCCTTTCCTTCACCGAGCCGAGGGCGATTGGAAACAGCCTTTCTGCCCTTTCGGGTAGGGGTAAGGCCCGTCTACATATTACCCTCCCCAGACCCCACTTTGTGGGACTATACTGGGTAGTTGTTGTTGTTGCTCTAACACGGGTACGGGCGTCCGACACGGGTGCGAATCTAGAGGTCGGATCCTTTGAGATAGAAATTTTAAGATTCGGGGATAAGGATCCTAGAACCGACACGAGTGCGGGGATCCGGCTAAAAATAATTTAAAATAAAGAATTCGTGTATCATGCTTTGCTTTTTCCAATTAGCATATGATTAGGCATTTGTAGACCAATGGTAATTTAAAATTCCAAGTGGTCCATGTTTGTCCATAACATTTTGTGGATGCCCATGTTCTGCAGATTCCCATTTCAAAAGTTGTTGACTGGACATTGTAGAAATCAAAAGGCATGCGTTACCATTTAATTTCTAGTACATCGTCCAAGAATATGTGCAAATTAAAGTAATGGAAAGCTGAGACAAAGCTTCCACATTTTGAGGTCCAATACGCATGTTTACCAATGCATATTCACATGGAATCCAAAGAAGGCAATGTGGAATCCCAATGTGTGATACTACATCGCGCTCCAGTAGAAGCAATGTCCCAAAGATCAGCTGCATTAAAAAATTAGGCGTGCTTGGTCTCCCAATAAATAATTAAACTATTGTATATACATTATTTTATATAATTAATTTTCTGAAAAATATACTTGCCATTAAAGTGTAGTCTATTCTTTTAATTATAATATCTTTAATGTTAATATCTTTAATATTTAGAGATTTAAACCAACTAAAATATTATTTATTGATTATAATTGTAAAATATATTCCGAATGAGTAAAATTTCCTTGGAGTTTGCAAATACTTAAAATGTATTTTATTTTATAATTTAGATACATTCTTCAATACTTATCTTATCTTTTAACCTATTTACTCACTGACATGGAAAAGTCTATATAGACGTTGTTTTTTCAACGGTAGGGGAAAAAGCTGGTGAAACATTGAAGCACAATTTTGAAAATTCTCATAAATCAGCTGGATCAGATGGACGAAATGGGAGAATGTCCATAATGAACCTGGAAATGTTGGAAAAAAAGAAAAGAAAAATGTTGGCCAGGATCGTGCAAGTCAAATAAAAGATCCTACTTTTGCTATTGATGTGGGATCTACTAAGAAAAAAGATGACAAAAGTGCGGGCCATGTACATGGGCCACTTCATGTTAAAGCTCCTGTTGATGACAATTTGAAAAAAGATGACCGTGTTTGTCATTTTTCAACAACAAAAATAATTGATGGCAAATTGGAAAAAGAGGACAATGCAGCGGGTCCTCTTGATCTTTTGACTAAGCATCATGATGAAATGCACATGGAAAACTAAGTGGGCCAGTTTGTAGTATTTCTCTTTTCTATTTTTTGCCAAAAAAAAAAAAACCAACGTGGCAGCAAAATATTAGAAATTATATCAATTAACCTAAATCCTAATTAGAGTCTTAGTCGTCTTCTTCAGTCATTCTTCTTTGCGCCCTGTTCTTCATCATCTTCCTCAACAAAACCTTCTCCATGTCTCTGGTTTTTTCCAGTACGACACACCCATTCGATCCCTTCCCAATATCCCTCGGCCCAGTAGTCCACCACCCATCAACAACTTCTCTGCCCTAAAAAAAACACAGATCTTGATTTCAGAAACTTGCAGCATGGAAACTCAAAGATTGAAGACAAAAGCTTCAAAGGAGACAAAAGAACTAGTATAAATTACTACATAGCAACAAAATTGAAGGTATTTCGTTTCCCATATCTTCAAATCTTTACTTAGGAAAATCAATTTTCCAAATTTTTGGTCAACGCACCCGATCTATTTTGACCGGATCCGACGCAGATCCCACACCCTTACGTCAGTGTTGTGTCGACACGGGTACGGCACCGAAAGTGCCATGTCCGAGCAACTTAGAGAATTATAAGGAGAAAGCAAACAAAAAATAGAGCAAAAGAGATGAAAAGCTACTGCAATTCTTGTATTTCTGATTGTACGAAGTGTAAAAAAACTGCCTATAAATAGGCTTACACAGAAACAGAAAATTCTAATATCTAGCTCCACTAATCCACTTACCCACTAAAGCTAATCAATATCTAAACTTGCTTAAATAAAGGAAACCAACTAACAAACTCCTAAAGACTTGGTCAAACATTTTTGAATCACTTCTCAACACTCTCTCTTGATTCAAAAGTGCAAACTCCAAGTTGACCTCTCAAGAATTCATGCTTTGCTTGCGGAAGTGACTTTGTGAAGATATCTTCCGCTTGCTCATTCGTACCACAAGTGTTCAAAGTAATTTCTCCAGTAGAAACAAGTCGGAATATAGTGATAGCGAATATCAATGTGCTTTGTTCTACCATGAAATGCTGGCTTTTTCGACATCGCAATAGCAGATGTGTTGTCACAGAATATTTCAGTTGCATCAGTTTGGTTTTGATTGAAATCTGAAACAAGTCTCCTTAACCAAACTGCTTGACATGCGGCTGAAGTTGCTGCAATATATTCAGCCTCTGAAGTTGATAATGCCACCACGTTCTGCTTCTTTGAACCCCATGAAATTGCTCCAGATCCGAGATTAAACAAGAAACCAGACGTGCTCTTTCTATCATCAATATTACCTGCCCAATCGCTATCAGTAAGCCGGTTAATGTGAAATTTGTTACATTAGAATACCAAATTCCATGATCTATTGTCCCCGCGATATATCTCAGTATTCTCTCTGCAGCTCCAAGGTGAAGTTTGCTTGGACTATGCATAAATCTTGACACTACAACAGAGAAAGCAACATCTGGCCTAGTATGAGACAAATAATTTAAACCGCCAACAAGACTTCTAAAATAAGTTTCATTTGCCATTTCAGTACCATCATCTTCATTAATATTCATTGGCGTAGCAGTAACTTTACAATTCACCATATTAATCCTTTTCAAAAGATCTGTTGCATATTTTCTTTGTGAAAGAAATATGCCATCAATTCAAAATAATGCAGTAGACCTAAATCAGACATCTCAATATTCTTCATCATGCAATCTTTAAATTCAGCCACAATGGACTCTCGTGAATCCATATATATTATATCATCAATGTAAAGACATACCGCCAAAAAATCATTTTTACCTTCTCGTTTGATATAAAGAGTAGGCTCATTGTTACTCCTTTTGAAACCACTCTTCTGAAAATAAGAATCAATTTTGAAGTACCATGCCCGCGGTGTTTGTTTTAAGCCATAAAGTGCCTTTTTTAACCTGTAAACCTTATCTTCTTTGCCATTAACTACAAACCCTTCAGGCTTTGAGACATAAACTTCTTCCAAATCACCGTTTAAAAAAGGCAGATTTAACATCAAATTGGTACACTGGCCAATTTAATGTTGCAGCCAAAGCTAAGAAAGTTCTAACAGTTTCAAAGCGAGCAACAGGAGAAAAGGTTTCATCGAAATCGATACCTTGTCGTTGGGAATAGCCCTTTGCGACAAGCCTTGCCTTGTGTTCTTGAATGCTTCCATCTGCATGATACTTGGTTCTAAACACCCATTTGAGCCCAATAGCTTTCTTTCCTTCTGGCAAATTAACCAAGTCCCAGGTCTGATTTTTTTTAATGGCTAACAACTCCTCTTCCATAGCTTTGCACCATTTATCCTCTTTTTCAGCATCTTCAAAGCAAATAGGATCTGAAACAAGCAAAGCAAAAGTAGATGATGTACTGTCAGCATATTTGGGATTTGGTATTCTATTCCTTGTGGATCTTCTTAATGGAATTGGCTCAGCTGAAGGTTTTTTCAATGTTGGAGAAGTTGATGGTTCCATTGATGAGATAATTGATGGATCTGATGAAGAAGGATCTGCTACATGCTCTTGATCAACAACATCATTAGTAGGCAACAATTGAATATCTGAACTTTCATTTCCAGAATTAAAGTTCCAGCTTGCATCTTCATTAAACACAACACTTCTACTGACTATAATTTTTCCACTCACTGGATTATATAGCTTATAAGCTTTAGATTGTGTACTATAACCAACAAAGACACATTTTTCAGATTTTTCATCAAGCTTGCGTCAAGCCTGTGAATTCACCAAAGCATAAGCTACACATCCAAAGACACGTAAGTGGCTTACCTTGGGCTTGTTACCTCTCCATGCTTCATATGGTGTTCGATTAAGAACTGCCTTGGTGGGTGAAATATTCAGCACATAGACAGCAGTGGCAACGGCTTCAGCCCAAAAAGACTTTGAAACACCTCTAGCTTGCATCATGCTTCTGCCCATCTCGAAAATTGTGCGATTCTTACGTTCGGCTACACCATTTTGCTCTGGTGTATAAGGTGCTGTGAGCTCTCTATGTATTCCCTTTTCTTCACAGAAGGAACTGAATTCATGTGACATAAACTCACCACCTCTATCTGTCCGAAGAGTTTTGATTCTACATCCACTTTGCTTCTCAACAAAAGATTTAAATTTCTTGAAATTCTCAAAAGTTTCAGATTTAAATTTCAAGAAATATATCCAATTCATACGACTATAATCATCAATAAAAAGCAAAAAGTATCGACTTCCCCCTAAGGACTCAATACTCATAGGACCGCACAAGTCAGCATGTACTAACTCGAGACAAATAGAAGCTCTCCAATAGGAAAAATAACTTGCCTATAGGAAAAATAGTTTTACTTTGTTATCCATAAACACAACTTTCACAAAAATCAAGATACTCAACTTTTGGCAATCCAAAAACCAATTTCCTTTTGGCTCAATAACTTCAGTCCATTAACATTTAAATGTCCATAACGCAAATGCCATAGCCTAGTATCATTATCACTACTAGCAACCATAGCACATTTCTCGACCATTGAAACTTCTAAAGGAAACATTTTGTTGTTAGTCATTGGAACTGTAACAATGGTTTGTCCAGATTTCTTACTTTTAGTAGTGCAAAAACCATCATCAAAAGAAATCGAGTATCCGCTAACCATTAGCTGTCCAATGCTAAGCAAATTATGAGACAGACTAGGAACAAACATCAGATCTTCTAATATTTTAGCATTACCTTGGCTGGTTCTAATGCTAACAGTACCTCTGCCTTCAACTTGGATCTTCTTGTTGTCTCCTAGCCTCATGTTTGATTTTTTTGGACTCATCAAGTTCTTTGAACAATGATCTTGTTCCAGACATATGATTGGAACATCCACTGTCCAAAATCCAAACATCGTTAGGAATTTCTTTTTCACAATAAAAGGCCATAAACAACTTACTCTCATCGTCATTTTTTTCTGCAAAACTTGCTTGGTTATTTTCATCCTTCCGCTTTTGCCAACAATAAGCTTCCTTATGACCTGGCTTTCTGCAGTAGTTGCACAAAAGTGTCCTATTTTGCTTCTCTTCATTTGATCCTCCTCTATCTCGACCTCTTCCTTGGCCTCTTCCACGACCTTTTCCACGAAAACCACCTCTGCCACGACCACGATTTGGAAAATTTTCTGACTTATCTTTCTGATGGGTGGACTCTCCCTTCACTTGAAATGCCTTTTCTTCATTTTTTTCATGTAACCTTAGGAGCCTTTCTTCATGAGCTTGCAAAGAACTCATTAGTTCATCAAAAGAATAATTAGATAAGTCATGAGATTCCTCAATCGCAACAACAACATGTTCAAACTTTGGAGTGAGACTCCTTAAAACTTTTGCAACAACAATTTCTTCAGTTATGTCTTCACCATAAGACTTCATTTGATTAACAAGAGAAGAAACTCTAGACAAATAAGTTTGAACAGATTCATTACTTCTCATAGAAAGAGTTTCAAATTCACGACGGTAAGTCTGCAATTTTACCGTAATTACTTTAGCCGAACCTTGGAATTCCTTCTTCAAAATCTTCCATGCCTGCGAAGACGCAGTTGCTGCTGCAATTCTTGAAAAGATTGTGTCATGGACTGCTTGTTGAATGAAACACAGTGTTTTGGCATCCTTCTTTGTGATCTCTTTCAATTTTTCCACCTCTTCGTTAGAGCTTGCTTGATCCACAAACCCTTCTTCCACCAGCTCCCAAACGCCTTGTAATTTGAAAAGAGTTTTCATTTTGATACTCCAAAACTCATACTTTTCACCAGTAAAAATTGGAATGAGTGGTTGTGAAGATGATGAAATAGTATTTACTGCCATTTTTCTTTTGCTCTCTCACTTTCTCTCTAGTTTCAGTCAAATACTCACCCAATTTTGAAAAGAAGCGGGCTCTGATACCAGATTTGTTGGATAAGAAAAGAATTATAAGGAGAAAGTAAACAAAAAATAGAGCAAAAGAGATGAAAAGCTACTGCAATTCTTGTATTTCTGATTGTACGAAGTGTAAAAGAACTGCCTATAAATAGGCTTACACAGAAACTGAAAATATTAAAATCTAGCTCCACTAATCCACTTACCCACTAAAGCTAATCAATATCTAAACTTGCTTAAATAAAGGAAACCAACTAACAAACTCCTAAAGACTTGGTCAAACATTTTTGAATCACTTCTCAACAAGTTTGCCTACCTACTGATGCATGTAATCTTTGATATGGCTATACCTCCCCTTGCCTATTTTCATGTTTTGTCACCCATTGGTCTTACAAGTTTTCGGAGAATGTAATGCAAATAACATAAGTGTACCTTATCCATGTTTCAATATCTCAGTCAGTGTAGAAAAGAGAAAAATATATGAGAGAGAAGTCAAAAGAGGAAACGTTAGTTGACTTTAGGGTGCATGATATATGCTGCATCTAAATAAGGGTTCTCAGTCTATGTATGTGATTAAAGTACAGTATGAACGTGCTTTGATTAACAGGATTGAGATTCCAGCTTTTGAAAAGGTGCTTCTTTTGTTCTGTTTTACTCGGCCACTTTCCACTTATCAAGACTTTTAAATCAATTAAGTTTTACTGCAGAGTAAAGTTGACCTATTTAGTTTTGGTTCGTAAGTTAGGATGTAGATGTGACCTTAAAAGTGATATAAACTACAAATGCAGTCATCTCAAAACATTTAACTTGTGCTTCTATAAACTAAAAGGTCACCTATTTCGAGTATGGGAATAGTTATTCATTCAAATCCAAAAGATCAGACTTCTAGCTAAAGGTGTTTTTAAGGATTCGAGCTGTTGCTACATCAATTTTTGTAGTTGGATATCTTTTTGCATCCTCACAATTCTCTAAAGATGGCCCAGGGGACGATAGGCCAAATACAAATTTGAAGGCTGCCAAGTTGCATAAGAGGATTACTGACCTACTGTTGGCTTAATAATATTTTACTGTGCTATGAAGAAGGAAGATAAAGTCTGTGATGTGTTTCAGATTGATGATACATTCTCTAACTTTTGGTTTTCTTATGACGTAAATATACTGATGCTGTTACTTTGAAGTAATCTATATCGTTTGAATTTTTCCACATTGTATGAGCTTCTTATTGTTCTTTTTGCTGCATAATATCATTTTGCAACTTCATCACTGTTGGTAAACTACTTAACCATTCTAGTTCATGGCTATTAGCCCATGACAAAATTAAGCATTGACGATTTACCTGTGCTATGAATATTGAAATATTCCTTTTTCAGTACTTTCTGGTTTAAACTATTCTATTCACGTGCAGTTGTCTCTATCTGCTACCAGTTTGCGTGATCGCGATGTGCTTTCCAAGGTTTGTTCCTTATTGATTAGAGTTTAGTAATGTGAATGACAAACAATGACTTTCATGTGATGTGATTCATGGTAACACTGCTTCACGATATTTACTATTTTCAAATTTTCTGCAATTTTATGTAACTTCATTTCCATAATTGGAGTACAACAACAACAACAACAACATACCCAGTAAAAATCCCACTAGTGGGGTCTGGGGACATTTCCATAATTGAAGTAATACACTGAATATTTGCAGTCAGAATGTTTTTCATTTTAGTTAGCAAAATCATTATCAGGGATCAGTATTAATACTTAGATATTCTCCTAGAAGATCATTCATTTATTTTGCATATGATATCCTCCAAAGTCCAGCACTAGGTTCTAGAGGCAAACTAGTTTGGTGAAAGGTTGATGGAACTACACTTCAGAACTGTGGTACCAATCATACATATTGATGAATGAATAGTATATGCTGCTCCTTGCTATTATCTTATATCTTCCATTTATTTCTATGGCTAGCTTTTGAAATATGGGTTAGTGGAAAATGCCACATTTGTCAGACTCACTCCAGAATTAATGATGGAAAGCTATAGTCTTCCGCAATACCACAGATATCGCAACTTTTTTTAATGGACTTCCCTTTCTAAATTGGAATTTTAGAAACTTATTGACTTTGCGGGATGTTGAATGAACTAGTGTCCACCTAACCAAGAAGTATCCTATTTCATTATACTATATAATTAAGGGACACATTTCGTGTATTTTTCTTCTAAAACTCTTAGGAGTCTAATCTTTCGTATGTTGGTTGTTGTCTCCCCTCCCTATCTGTCCCTTTTTCTCTAATAGATTGTCATTGTCTTAGTTCTATGGATGGTCTCCTTGTTGATTTACAATCCATGCTAGCATCGTAACGTGTAAAGTTGCTGCCATGTGACCATCATTCTCCATTTCTTGATGTAAAGATGTTAGTCATCATGCTCTCCTCTGAATCTTGTATTGTTTACAGAGTGACCCTATGGTAGTCATATATTCAAAAGGACGAGATGGTTCATTGCAAGAGCTTGCCCGTACTGAAGTAGTTCTGAACTCATTGAATCCCAAGTGGATTACAAAGTATACTATTGCCTATCATTTTGAGACAGTGCAGAATTTGGTGTGAGTCTTTGACACTTCAGATCCTGTTTTTTGTCAATTAGATACTGC
This sequence comes from Nicotiana benthamiana, assembly GCA_034376525.1. NCBI lineage: Eukaryota > Viridiplantae > Streptophyta > Magnoliopsida > Solanales > Solanaceae > Nicotiana > Nicotiana benthamiana. Next base: position 109,420,619 of record CM067325.1, read on the forward strand.
TTTTCTGTCTTACAAGATTCCCTTTATCTCAGGTTTCGTGTCTGTGATGTTGATACTCAATTTCACAATCAAGATGTCAAGGTATATATGTGTTATTTTTTAGGATTTCTAAGTATGATACTTAGAGTTTCTGATTGCTCCCATGGCAATTAATCAAATGGTCTTATGCCCGTCATATAGGATTAAACTTTAGTTCTGAAGCATTTATAACTATTTGATTTTCACCTAACCTTGGGACGGATTATGAGAAGACTCGAGAATGATGAAATTGATGATCAGAGGGACTGCTGGTTTACTAATTTTGACTATGTAATGTGATACCTGCTCTATCACGTTGTATCTATACTATTTTTATATTTTTTCCTCATGGATTACCCAGGGTGATTCTTTTAATATCTACCACCAATGCGCTAGATTTTGAATTCAACATATCAACTGTGTGGCCTGCATATATGTCTCAATAGTGCTCTTTCAAGAACTTTTATTCTTAAAGTATTGCCAGAATTTGTAGTTAAGACCATTCAACTGAAAGCATCAGGTAAAAATTGGTAGTCATCGTTGTCATGGGTATGTTACCAAACTTCCTAGAAACTCTAGTGAGGATATGCTGCTGTTGTGGATGGATCTAAACTTTTGGTCTGTTTCACCAAGCTTCTAGGAATCTTACGCTTTAATTTTTTAAATTTGAAAAGTTCTTACTAGGAGAATTAAGGTGTTAGGCCAAACTTCTGGAAATAAATAAGTGCTTTTGAGAAGTAATAATACTTGATCTGCAGTACCATTCTGGTGCTGTTTGCTTAATAAAATTTACCTTATCGAAAAAGAAAGAACAAGTAATAGAAGCGGTTTTTCTACCATGGGAAGGAAGCTGTCTTTCTGCTGCTCAAAAGTGCCTTTGAAAAGATTAGACGCAAACTGCTTCTATAATACTAACAAAAGAGCTTCTCGGATGATTTGCCAACGCAAACTGATACGATATGAAAGTACGTTTTTCCGGAACTCCACTTGACAGAAAATGCTTTTGAAAATAAGGGATTTTGGAAGTTTGGCCAAACGGGCACTTCTCTGGATCTTAAGGTCTTCTAGATAAGATTTGTAAGACAACTTCAAGTTCATACAGTCACTTCGTTAGGTATATCTTTTAACTTATAGACTGCTACTATTTTAGCATCCCAGGTACTATGGTTTGGAATATTCGTTAATTTTCTTGTACATCTAAATGTGCTCTTCTTTTCTCATTTGGTTTCAAAGTCATGCATATGGTATATTACATTATCCTTTGTATCGGCAGAACCTAAAATTAGCGATGAACTTCTCCCGATTCACTTGGACTTGCAGTAGATCAGTAGTAAGATAAACATGACCGTTTCTACTTCCATTTTCTTCATGCTGCTTCATTGTCATCTGTGCAGGCTGTTGGATAGTGACTTTCATATATTACTTGATAGTACCTTGCAATTCACTTATTTGATCCATCATTTCCTGACTGTGGCCAAAGATTAAACCATTTAAATTTTTCAAACAATATTAAAGGATACAAACATATATAATCACGGCTCAGGGTTAACACATCGAAATTTGCATAACTTGTACAGATGATTAAACTGGAGGAGCAGCACTTTCTTGGCGAGGCTAGTTGCACATTAGCTGAGGTGCGGATCACTTCCCAATACAATTTTGCTTTTGAATTTATAATGTGAGCATAGTTCTCTTACTTATGGTGTAAGAGACAAGGGCATGGCTCAATATTGGGGGTGTAATTTTTATGTGAACTGAAGTGCAAAGAGAAGATATATTTCACATTTAAGGCTCTATACTGTGTGTAACTCAGTTTTGCATAACCCACCGCTGGGTGCTTGAGAATATATTGTTCAGAGTTCAATTTTATCATATCTGTTACTCAGGGTTATAAAAATGTTGCTACACTAGTCCTATTTTTATCGTCTCGTGTGTTGGTCAATAGTTAAAAACATTGTGGATTTGCGTGATGGTCAACGTATTCTGCTTGATTTTTTTCTAAGTTTATAAATGTTAACAGCAAGATAATAACCACATTTTATGCCTGCTTTAAACCTGTTTGATCTGTTTCTCCTGCTTATGTTCTTGCATGCAGCTATTCTTCTTTCCATTTAACGATTTCAGGATCAGTATAGCTTTTTGTATGAAGCTAGTTTTTTTTCCAATTAATCCAATGATATTGGATTTGCTTGTAGATTGTCACAAAGTCAAACAAGTCCCTGACCTTAGACCTGATACGTGGAGAACAATCTTCTGGTCCAGCGGAGACCCAAAATTCTGGGAAGCTTACTGTTTGTGCAGAAGAAAGTATTGCCTCAAAGACTACTGTGGAGTTGAGACTGAGATGTTCAGAATTAGTGTCCAAGGATTTGTTTTCAAAAAGTGTAAGACCTCATTAGAGTAGTTTTATCTTTTGTCATTTTGAATTGTGTAATGGATATAAATACAAAATCTTACTGCTTGTGGCAGGATCCATTTTTGGTGATATCCAAATTTACTGAGGGTGGAATGGTGGTTCCAATTTGCAAAACAGAAGTTATAAAAGATGATCATAATCCAAATTGGAAACCAGTTTCAGTGAATATTGAACAAGTTGGAAGTATGGTAAAAGAAATGTTCTTCCATATGCTTCCTTGGCAAATTTCTATGAGTTAGTGTGCCCTAAAACGTAGAACCTTGAAAGGGAGGAACAGGAAAACCTCTGAATCAGATTTTTCTATGAGCTAGTGTGTCTCTTTTTGGGAGCATGTGCTATTCCATGTGAATTAGATGTCGGTATGAGCAAGTGTGAAATTGCTAGAATTTTCTGTATGAATTTTGAAATTTGTGAAAAAGAAATACTTTTGATGTAGCCTTTAGCCATATTTTCTTTGGATTGCTAATTCAATGGTAGATAACTCGGCTTCTATGTGTAGCTAGTTATCATTTACACACCAATGAGTTGAGGGATGCCCATGCAGTTGGTGGTACTAAATTTTGGCAGATTTTGTGCCTACACTGAGAATTTCCATGTATTTGTTCTTTAATTTAACATGGGATTTGCTAATTCTATTTGTTACTGCTTCCTTGTGCTTCTTTCCTTGAGCAGAGGGTCTATCAGAAACAACCTCTCTACCTTCCCGAAGGTAGGGGTAAGGTTTGCATAAACACTATCCTCCCAGACCCCACTTATGGGATTATACTGGGTTTGTTGTTGTATTTTCTGATTCTATTAGCATATTTAGGTTGATGGGATTCTTCGGAGTACAACCAACCATTTCTTGTCTAATAGTAATCCTGTCTAGCTTTAAAATTGAGGGCCTGTACAACCAGTAATTTTAGTAAATTGATGGGGATATATCTTCTGAACAATAGTCATTTTTCGAAGTATGCTTGAAAACTGGATTATGATATCAATAACATTTGGACAAATGCAGGACAGCCCACTGATTATTGAGTGTTATGACTTCAACACAAACGGAAAACATGATTTAATTGGGTAAATGATCTTTCCTTCATCTTTCCATCAGTTCTGAGCTCTACAGACTGGAAACTGACAGTCTTTCTCCTATGCCAATTGTCAGAAAGGTTCAGAAATCACTAGCAGATTTGGAAATGTTGCACTCGGCTGGTTCGGCTGCAAATCTTTTCATACCAGCTGCCATGGGACCAAATTCACAAAACAAGGTAAAAAATATATATTGTCAGGAAAAGATACTTTTTAATCATATGAAAAGCCACCAGAGTGGTGGTGTGTTGGGCCTTGATCCCTATGTCATATATTAGCATCCAAAAAGTAAATACATGAAGGAAGGGCATACGTAACCATATCTCCTCAAATGAAACATGAAGATTGGACATGCCCAATCTTGTCCAACAACATATTCTACTAAAAAACATCATAACCAAAAGTAAAATGTCCAAGTAGTGCAGGAAATGATACTTCTACTTTAAACTTTCTGCCTTTGGTAATCAAGATCACTGATTTTGCCAGGTCCGAAAGAGTCAGCTTTTTGTGGATATCTTCTTCGAGAAAACCCAGCATACATTTCTCGATTACTTGGCATGCGGCTATGAACTTAACTTCATGGTGGCCATCGACTTTACTGGTATGTGTTGGTGTTCCTATGCATATGATTTTTACTCTTTTCTCTTTCACGATATCAGGTTTGAGCAAGAGTTATGTTTCTGTAGCTATGCATGGGGATATTGCCTTCACCAATCTGATGATTATCAGGGAGGATCTCTGAGATACGTCTTTCTTTTTGGTATTGGGGTTGGGGGGTCTCTAGATTGAGCCGCCTTAGAGTTTGAAGTTCCTTTTCTTTTCTCTTAATGATGGTAGTGTCCTGGCCAACTTGCACGCACTTCAACTATTCCACTGGGTCCTGCTACCTTATACTGGGTTTGAAATTTGTACTCTCGGAATGCTCATAATTCTGTAGACTGTGATTGTCTGTGTGAATGTACAATATCACCTTGAATTTAGCTAACTTGTTGCATTTTAACTCCACCTTCACAAGCAAGCTTTAATGTCATTACAGTTAGAACTGCTTTGATAAATTGAAAGATGTAATAGTTGACAAAGTTTGATTGCCACCTACAAATGATATGCATCTATTATGTCAATTCTGTTAATTGGCTTACATTTATTTGTTTCTCTCGGCTATCTTGTGCTGTGGGTTTTGGATTTTTTTGTTTGGCAGCTCGGCATGCATTTGTTTCTCACATAACTTCTGTATTTCAGCTTCTAATGGGAATCCACGCTTACCTGATTCATTGCATTATATCGATCCTTCAGGAAGGCCAAATGCTTATCAGAAAGTGAGAAAATGGTCTTGTGCATAATGATCTTATATGTATCCTTCATATGAATGACTTCATTGAATCAGATTTCAAATTTCAGGCAATCTTGGAAGTTGGAGAGGTCTTGCATTTTTACGATAAAGACCAACAGTATCCTGCTTGGGGGTTCGGAGCACGGCCAATTGATGGCTCTGTATCTCATTGCTTCAATCTAAATGGCAGCAGTGGCTACTGTGAGGTACACAGAAGATCATTACATGTGCCAAATTTATTATATCTTAATGTTGTGAATTCCCTTATTTCTGTTTATTTCATCGCATTTTATTAATCAGTATTTTCTTATTCTAGGTGCAAGGAATCCAGGGTATCATGACGGCATACATGAGTGCCCTTTTTAATGTTTCATTTGCAGGACCAACTATATTCGGACCAGTGATTACATCAGCTGCAGATATAGCAAATAAGTCTTTGATGAAGGGCGAGCGAAAGTATTTCACTTTGTTAATAATCACGGTACATCTCAGTTTGTAAGCGTAAACTATCTCTTTTTCAATTCGGATGACCACTGTATTCTCATCTTATTTCCTGATGATCGTGGTTTTTAGATAAAGTTAAATGTTAACCATTATGTGCTGTCTTGTTGGCTTTCACTGATTAGAGTTATAGCCAACTGATCTCTTCTCAAACATCTGAAGTATGAACTTTGCTTGGTAACATTAACCTGATTTACCATCAAGCCTAGCTATGCTAGGCAAATGGTACTGGTATCTAGACATATATATGTATTTACACGGAAAAATTTCACTGAAATGCATTACAATGGTGTGGAAAACCTGAAACTTGAATTTCACTTAGAGTGAAGCTCTTCTATCTGATTTCTGTCGAGGCTGAATTTTATCATGGACATTTGTGACTGAATTTCATATGTTCATGTTGATGCTGAACTATATTATTACAAAAATTCCAGGATGGAGTGATAACAGATCTGCAAGAAACAATGGATGCCCTTGTTCATGCTGCGGATTTGCCATTGTCAATTCTTATTGTTGGGGTAGGAGGAGCAGATTACAAGGAAATGGAGGTGTGTATTTAATATTTCTCCACATGTAGCATATCATGGTATTAAATCGACTAATGGTCCCATATTGTATGTTCACAGATATTAGATGCTGATAAAGAGAGGCTTGAATCAACACGTGGACGTGTTGCAGTGCGTGACATAGTCCAATTTGTTCCATTCCGGGATGTACAAAGTAAGTCATTGTAATACTTAACAACGAGCTCTCTGATTGAAGAGGATAAATCAAAACGTCCTCTTCCAAGAATGACACTCTTGTGAGTAGGCTTTCTGTATGTGATCTGATTCCTTTGCATTCATTTGCAGGTGGAGATCCCTCTATCCTTCAATCACTTTTAGCTGAATTACCTTCCCAGTTTTTGGAATACATGCGGCTCAAAAGGATCCAACCAACTTTATGATCAAACAAGAATTGTACATACAAATGCTGATTCGTGCATTGCTCCGCTATAATTGCCATTTTGAGCTTGTTTCCCACGTTGCCAATTGTTTTACTTTTAGGATGTCTGATTACGTCTTTTCTTTCATATTGCCCAGAAGCTTGTATAATTTATTATGTTTCTTTGTAATCATGTATTTGTTGATTTTGTCGGTAAAATTTTCACATGGAAGTTCAATACTTTTGTACTGATCGAGTAAATTCAATCTACACATTACTTTGCTATTTAAGGGTTCGCGGGAAACGCCGCACCTTAAGGGTGGCTAGCCCCTTAAATGCCAGCATCAGTGACCAGCTCCTTAAATATTTGGTATTAAATAGCAAAGTAATGTGTAGCTACTCACAAAATTGTCATTGAAACAGGATAGAATCAGAGCGTTTTGCATCATATATCATATATAAGGGATTCCTTGATCTGACCGAAGAATCAACTTCAGTTTGATATATAGGAGTAACATTATTTCTTCCGTTTGACTATATGTTATGTCCAAGCTATATTAGTCTTTGCTTTGACACAATCAACGTTCTATTTTAGCTTTGTCGTATTCTCAAATTCAAAGTCAAATTGTTGAACAATGTAATCATGTCACGTCAACCTTCAACTTTTTCTTTATTTGTATTCTCTTTTAAATGTTATCCATGAACTCGTCAATAAGGTTCTCATGTTAAAACTTTAACCACCAAATGTAGTTTTATTTGAACAAGAGGTACTAGATAGCAACTTGTTTTTCTATACAGCAATTTCAGGTTCTCCTTAGCACACATAAGCGTAGGCGCGTGCGTGCACACACCAAAAAATTGCCAGTGGAGTTAAGTATATCCGGGTATATATAAAAGCTCGAAAATTTTGAAGAAAAAAAATATGGGAAGTTATATTGTCTTATCATGCTTATATCTATGTTAATTTTCCATAAAAAAAAAATTGATGGGCAGCAGATTTACAAAATTTAATAAGATAAGCCACAATACATGGATGGATGGATGTATGTTTGAATTTTTTTTTTTGGTGGTAATTATTTGAGTAGAGTTTCGTAATCACATTTATTTCAAATAAAAGAAGAGAATAAAATTAAAATAAGGAGGGGATATGACGTTCAGTTCCTCCGGGGTTGATGGTGACAATAACAAAAAATCTATAAGATGAGGTATTTATGTCTACTGACCAAGTCGTCCACCTTTTATTATTTCTTTCACCATCTAATTTTCCCGTATGATTTGTTAGAACAAGCTAAGTATTGACTTGACCTGCAGCTGCAGCATCAATAATAGAGCTATCACTGCTTCACTATTATACTCAATTTTCACTGTTTACCCTCAACTTTCTTCTTGAAATCATTCAGTCGGAAACGCCCACCCCGACTACACCCCACACAAACAAAAACAAAAAAAAAAAATCAAGGAGAAAATGCGTTTTCTGGTACGCATATTGAAGTATGAGGATGAATATTTAACGAATAAATTTCTAAACAATCATAAATTTTTTATCGGCTATTATATTACTTCGGGAATCTAGGAGTTTTTAGATCGCCTATCTAATTTTTTATGGCAATAAAAAAGGTAAAGAACTTCTAGTACTTTCTATTTTTATTTTTAGATTTACATAGTGTTAGTCTGAGTTTACTTCAAATAAAATATATGGTCAATAATGATTCATACAATCGACCTAAACTTGTGTGTACATAATTGATGTATTGCTATTGTTTGGAGAATGAAATACATTTACCAACTATATAGCAAGTGAAATTAGAATTTACATTGTGAATTCAACAATAAGTAAATAATATTAGTGTTATGTCATTTAGGAATTTCTCTTTTTCTTATTCTCCTCCTTTGCGCAACAGATAAGGAGAAAGCAGTACTTTATAGAAATTAGTTTTTCATCTCTCTTTTCTTCTCCTCTTTTTTTTTTCCTTTTTTTTTTGGGGGTGGGGGGAGGGGGAGGGGGAGGGGAGGATGCAATTTTATCTTCTTGTATTAAAGAAGAGTATGATAGATGAAGCATATTGAATTTCGAATAACTAAATTACTCCTTCCGCTTCAATTTATGAGAATTTATTTGATTGCATACAAAGTTTAAGAAATTGAGAAAATTTTTGAACTTGTGATGTATAATGAGGCATATGTATCTGTGGCTATAAATTATTGCATAAAAGCAAATTATATCCAAATAAAGAATTCTTTTTTGTACATACTAAAAAGGACATAAGTTCACATAAACTAAAAGTAAAGTGGGAAGTTCGACCCGAAAGATTTCACGATTTTGTTCCACGTCTTACAAGTTAATGTTTTTCTTAATTCTTGTTTCATGAATTCCTTGTTTATATCGATGAGAAACAAGTATCACCATTCTTAACTAGCTAGCTAGGACTCATATTTGCATGTACTTCCCGCGGTCCATTTTAATTGTCTTATTTCTCTTTTACACGTAATAACAAGTTTTTTACTAGCATTTTGCAGTAAATATTCTCTCTATTAATCAATATTTTTTACTTTTAAGGACAATTAATGATATGGGCACAATGAAAAATAACAATAAATTATATCTTAATTTTCTAAAAATACAACCAAATATATAATTAGTAACCACGGCAACAAATTAATATGGACCCAAAGGAGTAATCCAAATTTTTTCTTACCATAAAAAACTAAAAGTATATACTCCTTCCGTTCTCTTTTACTTGTCCACTTTGAACTTTTTACGCCTTTTAAAAAATAATAATTATAGTGTGTATTTTATCATATAACCTCTAATAATGATAGCATTTCAAAAAGTCTTGAGAAATAATTTTGAAAATGAGTAATTAATAATAAGAGTAAAACAAGAAAAGAAAAGATTGTCATTCTTTTGATTTAGTCTAGTAGACAAATAAAAGTAAAAATACATTTTTAGTATAGTGGACAAGTAAAACTGAACGGACGGAGTAGTAGTTAAATAAGCAGTAACGACAATTTTATTAGGGTTCGCACCGCATAAGGCCCCATTCGAAGGGAAATGCTCCCTACCAAGGATTTTTTCATACATAAGGCTCGAACCCGAGACATCTGATTAAGGGAGGAGCAGTCTCATCCACTGCACCACATACTTTGGTGGTAGTAACGACAAATTAGTATGACCAATAAATATTCTAAAATGTCATTCTAGATACATAGTTCACATAGTCCATAAAGCTATAGTTGTAAACCCTAGCATTTCCTTCCTCTTTATTCTCTTACTCCTATATATGCGCATTCTTCGATCTTCGCTCTTACTCCTAATTAACTACTGTGTGTGAATATAATCATAGCTTTTCTTGAAGATTTTTTTTAAAAAAAAAAGGTAGCAAAAGTGGATCAAATTAGAAATGGCAAGAGGCCCTTTTCATCCAATGAATCGAAGGAAAAAAAAGATGAGATATTTCCTAATATGTACTCAGCAGCTCGATCTCAGCAAGATATGTCTACTATGGTTTCTGTCCTCTCTCAAGTTATTGGCAACACTTCTTCTACTATTACTACTGCTGCAGGAAATACCCTAAATCATCTCTCTCTGCAAAACCAACCTCAGCCCAATCTACAACAAGGTATATATACCGTCAGACTTCTTTATAACCGTCATCCTTTTTAATTAATAACGCTTTACTCTAACGTACGTTATGTTTCAAGCTTTTTTTGAAATTATTTTTCATGTTATAATACATGTTTTCTATAACAACAATTTATTATAGTAAAATAAAAAATCAGAACAGACGAGGATTTTATAGAGTGGTTTAACTGTATGTCATTTAGTTAATGAGTTGGTAATGAACATCAGATTAGTATATCATGCAAAACTATGAAAAAGCTTCTCTTAATTTTAGCCCCTTTTTGTTAAAGACAGAAAAAATAATGTGTATTAATTTGCAACTTCTTGTTGATGATTTTCATTATCAACCAAATTTTATTAAGGTTTTTCCAGAAGATGACTAATTAATTTATAAGATGATAGGTATATACACTAACGATGTAGAGTTTTTACACCATAATTAATTTAACTTGTTGTAGTTGCAGATTCTCACTCTATTTTGTGGATTACCGTATCAGGCTTGATATATAGCTGTCGAGTCAATTACCTATTGTATAAGGTTCATTTTTTATGATTTGTGAGATAATTTTGTTGCAAAATTAGTGACATATCAAAAGGTTATGTTTATCTTGATTTGGAAAAATTTTCTCTTTGAAATATTGTTTACATTTACTTATTATTTAGTATAAGTTATTAACAACTAATAGAGTTAAACTAGCCGTTAACTAGTCGTTATCTTGCCGTTGGAGCAACACGTATATATACATGGTCTTTGGAGAGCTAAATACGCTTTCTAATGCATCTTTCTGAATCATCTTGTCCTCCTATATGCTGGGTTTCTTTCTTGAGTTTTCTGCTACCTAATTATGTTCCCAGTTTAATTTTTTTCTTGAGTTTTCTACTAATTCTCTTTCCAGTTTAATAACTTGAAAAACTTATTGAATCCTGAGGAATACGGCTTATTTTATTTATCACTTGAGGCCGAAATATCCTTAAGTACAATATAAACCTCTCAAGCTAATTTTTATCCTCCGTAACCAATTTTTCCAACAACTTATATATCTTTTGTAAAAAAAAAAAGAAGAAGATAGTTCGGTGCACAATGCATTTCGCATTTATGCAGGATCTAGGAAAGGGTTGTACCCAAAGGGGTGTGATGTAAACAATCTACCTTAATTCAACCATTAATGGCTGCTTCAACGACTCGAACCATGATATATATACAGTGGCGAAGCCACATAGTCACAAGGGTGGTCATGACTACCCTTCATCGAAAAACAACACTGTCTATATAGGTAAAGTATTACATTTTATAGGTATATAATACATATTTAACATCCTTTGTTGGAAGGGGGGGGGGGGGGGGTGGGAGGTTCTAATTTTTTCAAATTTGAATACCCTGGAAAAAATTTCTACCATATAAATATTCTTTGTACTTCCACAAATAGCTTAATTTGTCCTTGTTTTCTTGGTTAAAATTTAAACCTTTTTGTTATATGTGAAGGGAATATTGAAAGAAGAAGACATTATAGAGGAGTAAGGCAAAGACCATGGGGAAAATACGCGGCCGAAATCCGTGACCCAAAAAAAGCTACGCGTGTTTGGCTTGGCACTTTTGAAACTGCTGAAGCAGCTGCTATTGCTTATGATGAAGCTGCTCTTAATTTTAAAGGAAATAAAGCTAAGCTTAATTTCCCTGAAAGGGTTTTAGCCAAAACTGAATTTGGTTACCTTACTACTAATACTCAACAGCAATTAATTAATGTTTCAGATGCTAATTCTCAATTACAGCATTACCCTCAGCTGCTTCGATCTGGCAATAATAATGCTGATTCATCAATATTTAAGATATATTAGTGACGGATCCAAAATTTAAAAGTCGTGAATTCTGAAATATATATATTTAATTATGTACTTTGTTTTTCATACTTATGCAGGATTCGGTCCTGACATATTGAATACTGCTGAACTAGCAAACTCATGGTTAGATCCACCACTGTCAAGTACTACTTCCATTTCGGTATCTTTGTCGATGACATCTTTGGTACAACAAGCATTTCATGATGTACAACAAACACCAAGTAATTACCAGCAAGTCGATGAAAATATTGTGAGGTTTTCATCTCATTTTGGGAGTTCATCGAGCTCAAGACCTAGTGAAAGTAGTAATAATTGGGAGGAATTTTACTATCCGAAGTAATAATTCTTCTTGGGTATGCCTTTTACTATCGGCGTAAGTTTTTTTCTTACTTAATTAGTTCCAAGTTTTTGGTTTTTGAAAGTGGATTTTAAAAGTATAAAATAATTGGTAGTTATGTTCTTATGAAAATAAATTTCACGTGGATTAACGTGCTTAACTCTTCATTCCTCTTTCTCATCCCTAAATTCAAAATTATAGATAACAATAACAACAAGGAAAACAATAATAATAATATGAAGTATTATCAACGAAGGATGTAAAACAGTTCAAAGGTCAAAAGGTCACAATTTGACTAAAGTGTGCAACACTTAAAACTTGTTTGGAATATGGTTGTTACATGTATTATATCGTATTATTATTTTAATTATAATATTTATTTTTATTGTTATTTAAATTTTATTGTATTGTATTGTTAAATTCATCGTTACGTAATAATTAAAAGTGTCACGGAATGGCAGGTTTTTTAGGTGGCGTCGTTTTTTTGGTTGCTTTTTTTCCTCTCATCTTGCCATTCCTTATTATTGAATAATCATATTTTATTTTTTATCCTACTTTTTATGTAATAATTCTACTCCGTATCCTTTTTTTTTGGCAATGTTGCAAGTTTGTTTTTCTTCGTAATGACGGTAAACGATACAATCTATTCAAATGTTAAATTCATAAAACATTACACTACAATATAATACGATACATTTTATGAAACGAAATGTAATAATAATCCAATATATTGCTTAGTAGTGCAATTGGATGTTACATTTAAACTTCATAATTGCCTAAACTAGATGCATTAAAGCTTGTGGGCACAAGCTTTATATACTATATAGTGGGGGATTAAGCTATCGCTTCCTTTCTTTTATTTCTTTTGTAGTTTTATCATCTTCTTACACAATTAAACAGCGTTTGTTCACTGCAGAAATTGGGTCATTGATGGAGATGGACAGTGAGTATTAGAAAATCAATGAGCTAAGTCTAGAATGTTATATTACCAATTAGGTTAAGCCGTTAATTCATTAGCCTAAATGCTGCTTAGGCATCTAGTACATACTATGACCATCATTAACTATTCATATAGTAAGATGAAAGTTACACATACATTTGCAGTGTAATTTTTTTTATTCGATTGGTGAATTTTAACAATTCAGTTCATTAGGGATATTATTCGCTTTGTCTATGCCATTCAGTTAACGGCAGTGGGGCAAATTTCAGTGATGACAGTGAGTCCCTAAGGGAGTGTATGTGACACCCTAGGCAAATCCTACATCAACAAAATACGGGAGAGATGCTGGGTATTTAATGAAACATACTTTAGATTCTAATGACACATTTTAAAGCCATACAGGCCTAGGCCCAAAACGGGCAATATACCACTAGAAGAATTAATCCAAATAGCCGCCTGCCTAACTTCTTAAACTAAAAATAGTTGTGGATGTATAATATATGTAAAATTTATGTATAACTGTGTATAATAATATATAATCTATGTATACCGACTACAAAAGAGTAAACAACAAATCTGACCGCCTATTTGTGTAACAATCCTATATCACTAATAGGCTGGACTGGTACGTATAGCATGTTAATTTTTATACTAACTCACAAGCTAGTACTTAACACAGAGATATATATACTGTTAATTATATGATGGAATATGATTGTGTAAATATTTTGTATCTACCTTAATATTCATCTATACTTGTCCTTAAAATTTCAAATCTTCTGTTTTTGTAATAGAAGAAGAGAAGATATAGTTGGACTCACCTTTTTGACACTTCCAACGTTTGATGCTGGTGATCGATCTGATGATCAGCTTCTCCATTTTTGCATGTAAACGTGCATGCATGATCAAAACCTAGCTTTAATTACTAGAAAACGCAGCGAACCATGTTATATTTTAGTGCAAAAAAACTTACGTTGGAATGAGTATATGGCGTGTGCTTTTGCTTGCTTATATTTATACAGTTATACTTTTGGACATTAAAATCTTTAAGTTCTGTATTCTCTAAATAATTGCTGTATATTATTGTATGAACAAAGAGAAGGGAATGTGAAAGGAATGAATTTATAAGTCATGGAATTCGGCTTTTATTGACGATGTCAACTTGCAAAATACAAACAGATACAGTCATCTATTTTCAAATGGGCAAAACACGTACTACCACGATTAGGTTTGACCGTTCATGAATGGTTGACTTTTCCTCTTCCAAATCGGCCGGATTCACGTTGCAAACTAAACTACTCTCTAACAAAAGCAACTCCATAAAAATAATTTGAAATCAAGATCTTTAGTTAAAAATAAAGGAATATTTAACTCTAGTCAAAGAATTAAAATCCTAGATCCGCCTCTGATCTGTAACGACCCGGCCGATCGTTTTGAGGGTATTAGCCTCGATCCCTTATTTGCAGCTTTTCCCGTATCTTTTCTGCTTATGTGACTTGCCGGGAGGTTTTACTTTTGGTTTCGGAGTGATTTGGGACACTTAGTCCCTAAACGAAAGCTTAAGTTCTAGGAATTTGACTATAGTTTGAACTGTGTGAAGATGACTCCAAACTGGAGTTTCTTCGGTTCCGTTAGCTCCGTCGGCTGATTTTGGACTTAGTAGCGTGTCCGAATTATGATTTGGAGGTTCGTAGCTGAATTAGGCTTGAAATGGCAAAAGTTAAATTTTTTGAAAGTTTGACTGATAGTGGACTTTTTGATGTCGAGGTCGAATTCCAATTTCGAAAGTTGAAGTAGGTCCGTAATATCAATTATGACTTCTATGCAAAATTTAAGGTCAATCGGACATGATTTGATAGGTCTTGACATCGATTTAGAAGTTTGAAGTTTCTAAGTTCATTAAGCTTGAATTAGGTGTGATTCGCGTTGTTCTTATTGTTTGATGTTATTTGAAGGATCGACTAAGTTTGTATGGTCTTTTAAAACTTGTTAGTGTATTTGGTTAAGGCCCCGAAGGCCTCGGACGTGTTTCAGATAATTTTCGGATTCATTTTGGACTTGTGAGCATTGATGAAGTTTTCCAACTATTGGTGTCATAACACGTGTGGTGAGTTTGGTCGCAGGTGCGGGCATGCACGTGCAGAAGCAAGTTCGTAGATGCGGCCTTGGTCTGTAAGGGTGTTCATAAAAAATCGAAAGTCGAACCAAACCCACCCAAAAATCAATACTTTTTAGGTTTAGTTAGGTTTTGGTTTTAAATTTTAAAATCTAATCAAATTTGTTTTTTTTATTTTAATAAAAGATAACCGAAAAAATTGAACCAAACTGATATACAAGTAGCTAGTTAAATTTATTATCACACCTATGTATATGTGTATTTTTATATAAAGTTTCTAAAATGTTATGGTACATATTAGTCATTTGTAGTTTAAGTCTAGTTCTTTGCTATTACAATAATCTAATTCCTTGCCTTTACATTCTAGTTTGATTGGTAGGTTGCTTTTGCTAAGTACAAGAATTATTTCTTGTTAAAAATAATCTATTTTTAATTGAGTACTTAAATCATTCATTACTATTTGATTCAATTATCATCAATAAATGATAGATTTCTCAAAGAGAAATTGGTTTGATAGTGTTACATTGAAAATTAGTCGCCGCAATATATGTTTGGTAGTGTATATCTCATATTTAATAAAAATTTCGATAAATAACCAAAAAAAGCAAAAAACCAAAAACAGATAAAACCGATAAAAAATCAAATCACAGAAAAATTAACTTAATTGGTTTAGTTTGGTTCCAAAATTTCAAGAGCCGACTTATTTGGTTTTTTTTAAGGAAAAACTTATCCAAACTGAACCATAATCATACCTATTATTCTGGGTAGCTAGTGGTCGCAGGCGCAACAAAAGGATCGCCAATGCAGAGCCGCTCTTGCGGAGAAGTGATCGCAGAAGCGGAGTTCGAGGTGGGTGAGGAGTCCACTGAAGCAGGCTAGACCTGCAGGTGCGCACTCGTAGGTGCGGTTATCTGATCACAGAAGCGGGCCCTAGTGTTTTAAGTTAATTTTGCACTTGCGACAGAAATTTCGCAGGTTCAGCGTCACAGGTGCGACTGGGGTCTGCAGTGCGAGATCATTGGGCAAAAAAGGGGAAATTATGAGGGTTTGATCTCATTTTCACTTTGGGACTCTGAGAGCTCGGATTTGGACGATATTTTGAAGGATTTTTATAGAAAACTATTGGGTAGCGATTCTTAATTTGTTTTTGGTTATATTTCACTAATGTATAGTTAATTTCATTATTTAATTAAATATTTGGGTTAAGAAAATTGAGGAAAAAGTTGAAAAGTTCTTCAACCAAAATTTTGGATTTTGATTGAGATTTTAATATCGGATTTGAGTAATTTTGGTATGAGTGAACTCGTGTTTGAATGAGTGTTCGTATTTATTGACTTTTACCTAATTCCGAGACATGGTCCCGGGTCAAATTTTTAGGGCAAATTTCTAATTTCTTTCTAAAGTCTTGATTTTATTAATTAGATTAGTTCTTATAGTTATATTTATGGTATGTAATTGCTTTTGGCTAGATTTGGGACATTCAGAGTTGGAAAATTGAAGAAAAGGCATTCTTATTGATTGATTAAGCTTGGTTCGAGGTAAGTGGCTTGCCTAATCTTGTGTAGATGGAAATTCCCTTAGGATTTGGTACTATTATCATACTTCTGTGATATGTGAGCGTCATGTACACGAGGAGACGAGTGCGTACACAAGCTAATTATTGAAAAATTTTATTTTTACTGAGTAGTAACATGTTACATCTTAATTGAGTTATACCAGCATGTGTAGTTATCATGTTAGCCTAATATCACATGTCTACGTATCTTAAATGCTTACTTGAAATCTGTGCAACATGCTTAGTTGAATTCCTATTTTTCCTTGATTAGTATCAGCTTTAACCGTAGAGTTCTTCATTTGTTGTTTTCCATCTATTTCGAGTTGTGTGTTTACTTTTGGGACTACGAGATGGTACTTCAGGAGATTCCCCTGCATATTTACTTTTGGGACTACGAGGCAGTACCTCAGGAGACCCCCTTGGACATTTACTTTTGGAACTACGAGGCGGTACCTCGGGAGATCCCCCTACACATTTACTGTTGGGACTAGGAGATAGTATCTTGGGAGCACTGTTGTTTATCCCTATGTGATGTGCTGTTAATTTTTTTGTAGTTTCACCTTTTTTTAATTTTCCAATATACAGTGCTATATTTTTATGCCTCAAATTATTATATTCCAATAGGGCCCTGACTTGACCTCGTCATTACTCTACCAAGGTTAGGCTTGGCACTTATTGGGTACCGTTGTGGTGTACTCATGCTACTCTTATGTACATATTTAGTAGATCCAGGTACCTCCTACCAGCCCGGCTATTAGTTGTGTACTTGCTGCTTCCCGGAAGACTTCATGGTATATCTGTCCGCATCCACAGACCTTGGAGCCCCCCTCTATCCCTGTTATGTTGTTTCTCCTTTATTTCTTCTAGTTGCTAATGTATATAAATAGTTAGATAAATTCTTAGAGCTTGTGACTTGTGACTATCGGGTTTCGGGAACATTATTATACCCCTAGTGCTAGTGTACTTGTACATGGCATTTTATTTGTTATATAGTTATCTGTGCAGCTTAGTTGTTAAATTCTACTTTTATTTTCTGTTATTCCGCAAGTTGTTAGGCTTACCTAGTCATAGAGACTAGGTGTCATCACATCATCTTACACAGGGAGATTTGGGTCGTAACACATTTGTATCAGAGCTCTAGGTTCATAGGTGTTATGAGTCACAAGCAAAATTAGTAGAGTCGTGGATCGATACGGAGACGTGTGTACTTATATTTGGGAGGCTATGAAATTGCTAGGAAAATTTCACTTCTTTGATTCCTTGTTGTGCAAAATTATTGACATCGGAATTCTAAACTTCTGTATTCTATTCTCTCACAGATAATGAGGACATGTATAGCCAGATTAAATGACCAGGCACTCGCACCCTTGCTAGATCCACGAGAGGTCGGGGCCGGGGTAGAGGCTGAGGATGTCTACATGGTCTATCCAGAGCACCGACACAAGCTGCTACAGAGGAGCCACCAGTAGCTCCAGTTGGAGAACAGGCACCTGAGATGCCTGCTACTGAACTAGCTGTTCAGGAGACCCTTGCACTATTCCTAAGCATGTTGAGTACTCTAGCTCAGGCAGGGTTGATTCCACTTATTCTTGCCACATAGGCTAGAGAAGGAGCACAAACTCTCACGACCTGTACCCCAGAGCAGTGAGTTCTGGTCGACCGGGTTCTAGAGGTCATACTAGTGCAGCCGGTACCCCCAATTTGGCCCGATCTAGCCACAACACCATGCCCTTTAAGAGCTTGTTTTATGTGTGGCAACACTTAACATATGGATACGGATTGCCCCAGACTTAGGAGGGGTGCATCTCTGCAGACTTCTTAGGCACCGCGTGCTCCACCGAGTCACCAGGCTATTATTACAGCACCAACTACCACTCCACCTACTCAGCCAGCTCGAGGTGGAGGTTGGGCAGGTAGAGGTCGCCCTAGAGGAGGAGGTCAGGCCATATATTATTTCCTTCCTGCTCGTACAGAGGCAGTTGCTTCTAACTTTGTCATTACTGTTATTGTTTCGGTCTATCATAAAGATGCGTCAGTCTTATTTGACCCAGGCTCCACTTATTCCTATGTGTGATCTTAATTTGCTCCATATTTGGGCGTATCTCGTGATTCTTGAGTTCTCATGTTTATGTGTCTACACATATGTGAGATTCTATTATTGTGTGCTGGTCATTTTTTGTTGTTCTTAGTGGTTTTGAAACCATAGCTGATTTATTATTGCTCAGTAGGGTAGATTTTGATATTATTTTGGGCATGGACTGACTGTCTCCCTATTATGCTATTCTTTATTGTCACACAAAGACTGTAACTTTGGCTATTCCAGAATTATCGTGGTTAGAGTAGAGAGTTACATTAGAGTATAATCACAGTAGAGTTATTTCATTTCCCAAAGCTCAACGAATGGTTGAGAAGGGGTATGACGCGTATCTAGATTATGTAAGAAATGTCAATATTGATACTCTTACGGTTTAGTCCATTCCAGCAGTGAGGGATTATCCCGATGTATTTCCAGCTGATCTTCCAGTCATGCCACCCGATAGAGATATCGACTTTGCTATTGATTTATTGCTGGGCACTCAGCCCATCTCTATTCCTCCATATGGTATGGCTCCTCCTGAGTTGAAGAACAGTTACAGGAATTGCTTGATAAGGTCTTCATTCAGCTTAGTGTGTCACCTTATGGTGCCCCGGTCTTATTTCGGAAGAAGGATGGTTTTGTGCATATGTGCACGGATTATTATCGCCAGTTGAACAAAGTAATAGTAAAGAATAGGTATACATTGCCTTGTATTGATGACCTATTTGATCAGTTACAGGGTGCCAAAATGTTTTCCAAGATTGACTTGTGTTAGGGCTATAATCAATTGAGGATTCAGAAGCCAAATATCCTGAAGACTACTTTCAGGACTCGATACGGTCACTACGAATTCCTTGAGATGTCATTTGGGCTGACCAACACCCCAGTAACATTCATGTATTTAATGCACAACGTATTTCAACCCTATCTTGACTCATTCATCATTGTGTTTATTGACAATATTCTTTATTGACAACATTCTAGTGTACTCTCGGAGTTGGGAGGATCATGACCAGCACCTGAGGACTATGCTTCAGACCTTTATTGAAAAGAAGTTTTGTGCAAATTCTCAAAGTGTCAATTCTGTTATATTTAGTGGCATATTTGGGTCATGTAGTGTCAAGTAAGGGGATCAAGGTGGATTCGAAGAAGGTGTAAGTAGTGTAGAGTTGTCCCAGACCATCTTTAGCTACAGAAATCCAGAGTTTTCTTATTTTGGCGGGGTATTATATTTATTTGTAAAGGGTTTCGCATCTATTATAGCACCTATGACCAGGCTGACCCAGAAGGGTTCTTTGTTCAGGTGGATAGAGGAAGGAGAGGTGATCTTTCAAAAGCTCAAGATAGCTTTTACTACAACCCCAATATTGGTATTACCTATAGGTTTGGGGTCTTATACTGTATATTCTGATGTGCCACAGATTGGTCTCAATGTGGTGTTGATGTAGGATGGTAGGGTGATTGCCTACGCATATAGATAGTTGAATGTGGATGAGAAGAACTATCATCTCCAAGGCCTTGAGTTAACAACTATTATTCATGCCTTGAAGATTTGGCGGCACTATTTGTATGGTGTCCCTTGTAAGATCTACACTGATCACCAGAGTCTGCAACATCTGTTCAAATAGAAGGATCTTAACTTGCGTTAGCGAAGATGGTTAGAGCTACTTAAGGATTATGACATCACTTTTCTATACCATCCCGAGAAGGCTAATGTGGTGGCTGATTATAAAGATCCGACCTATCGTTTTGGGAGTAAAATAACCTATCCCCTATTAACTGCTCCCGTGTATCTTTTTCTGCTTATGTGACTTGTTGGGAGGTTTTGTTTTGGTTTTTGGAGTGTTTTGGAACAATTAGTCCCTAAATAGAGGCTTAAGTTTGAGGATTTGGACTGTAGTTGGAACTGTGTGAATACGACTTCGAAATGGAATTTCTTTAGTTTTGTTAGCTCTGTTGGGTGATTTTGGACTTAGGTGCGTGTCTGTATTGTGTTTCAGAGGTCTATAGCTAATTTAGGATTGAAATGGCGAAAGTCAAATGTCTAGAGATTTTGATCGGTAGTGGACTTTTTGATATCAGGGTCAAAACACGATTCTAGAAGTTGAAGTAGGTTAGTAATATTGAATATGACTTGTGTGCAAAATTTGAGGTCAATTTGACGTAGTTTGATAGGTTTCGGCAACAGTTGTGGAAATTTAAAGTTTCAAGTTCTTTAAGTTTTAATTTGTCAGGTAATTCATGATTTTGGTATTGTTTGATGTGATTTGAGGTCTCGACTAAGTTTGTATGATATTTTAGGATTGGTTTGTATGTTTGGTCGGTGAGAATTTGTGAGAGACTGGCGGTGCTGGGAACGAGGAAAGGTAGAGGGAGACCAAAGAAGTATTGGAGAGAGGTGATCAAACAGGACATGACGCGACTTAGGATTACGGAGGACATGGCCCTTGACAGGGGATTGTGGAGGTCGAGCATTAAGGTTTTAGGTTAGGGGAAAGTTGGAAATATTTCTGCTGCGCGCTAGAGTGAGACTAGACAGTTAGCAGTTAAGCTTAGGATGGCTACAGATCAGCTACTAATGCAGGACTTTATATTCTAGATATTAGCACACTATCCTTTTTCTCGTATTTCTTATATTCCCTTATATTATTATTATTGTATTATTTATGTTATTTTATGTTGTGGTATGTATTTTATGTTATTTGTTATGATTCTATTGCTAGTACTAATATATCGCCACTTGTTTCTGTCACCTGTTTCCTTCTTGAGCCGAGGGTCCCCTGGAAACAGCCTTTCTGCCCCTCGGGGTAGGGGTAAGTCTGCGTACATATTAACCTCCCAAGACCCCACTTGTGGGAATACACTGGGTTGTTGTTGTTGTTGTTGTTGTTGTTGTTTGTATGTTTGGTTAAGGTCATGGGGGCCTCGGGTAAGATCGGAACGAAGACATTTGTACTTATCTTTGAGAGGCTATGGAACTGTTAGGAAAATTTTACTTTTTTAATTCCTTGTCATGTGAAGTTTGTGATTTCAAAATTCTAAAATCTTTCTTCTATTCTCTCATAGATTGTGAGGAGAAGTGCAGTCAGAGATGACCAGGCACAGGCACCCCTGTTAGAGCCTCCAGAGAATGAGGTCGGGGTGAGGCGGAGGATGACCACGTGGTGTATCCAAAGTACCCAAGCGAGCTTCCATAGATGAGCCATTTGTAGCTCCAATCCGAGCGCATGCACCTGATACTCATACTACTACTACTACACGAGCTCTTCAGGAGACCCTTGCACGGTTCCTGAGTATGTTGGGTACGCTAGCTCAAGCAGGGTTGATTGCCCTTGCTCCAGCCACATCTCAAGCCGGGAGAGGAGCATAGACTATGCACCGTAGAGTAGTGGCTTCAGGTTGATTAGATTCAAGAGGTTACACCGGTGCCATTTGTAGCCCTAGCTCAGCACTAGGGTAGGGCAACAGTTTTAGAGGAGGACCAGCGTAGGATTAAAAGGTACAAGAAGTACGACTCTCATGCATTCAGCGGCCTAGTGTCAGCGGTTGCTCAGGGATTTTTGAACGAGTGCCACCGCATCCTTCGTACTATGGTCATAGTAGAGTTGAGTGGGCTTTCTTTCATTGCGTTTCAGCTCAAAGGAGTAGCCAATCAGTGGTGGTGTTCTTATGAGTTGGACAGTCCAACTGAAACAGACATGGACTCAGTTCTCGGACATTTATTTGAGAGAGTATGACCCTCTGAGCCTCAGTAACACATGGCGTGCGTTGTTTGAGTAGTTGCACCAGGGTGTTATGACTGTGTCAGAGTATGTAGTACATTTATGTGACTTGGCTAGACATGCACCGAACTTGGTTTCCAAAGATCAAGAGAGGGTCTACTGGTTTATTGAGAGCCTCCACCCCAAAATCAGGACTACCATTGCCCGGGAGTTAGAGACGGATATCTTGTAGCAACAGGTTATGAGTATTGCTAAGAAAGTGGAGGGCATGCTTACTCGGGAGAGAGGAAAGAGAGAGAGATGCCAAGAGGTATCGAGAGTCTGGACATTATTCTAGTTCATGTGCCCCAGCTGCAATTTGACATGGTAGGGGCTTTGTGAGTCACCCTGTTCATTGAGCTCTTCCAGCCACCACCGGTATTCCAGCTCCTCCTAGAATCTAGGAGTCTTATTATGCACCGCCAGTATCTAGTGTGCCTTCTACACGGGGTGCTTTCAACGGTTAGTCTAGTGGACCTTGCCTAGGTTAGCCACAACATCCACACCCTCCCAGAGCTTGTTTTGAGTGTGGCGACACTCACCATATGATGAGGGATTGCCCTAGACTTAGGAGGCGTATACCTCCACAGACTTCTCAGCCACAACATGCTCCACAAGGTTCCTAAGCTATGCTTACAACACCAACTACCACTCCATCTGTTCAGCCAGTTCGAGGTGGAAGTCGGGGGAGGTAGAGGATGCCCTAGAGAGAGAGGCCAGGCCAGATTCTATGCTCTTTCTGCTCATACTGAAGCAGTTGCTTCCGATTCTGTCATTATAGGTATTGTTACAGCTTGTCATAGAGATGCATCAGTTTTATTCGATCCAGGCTCCATTTATTCCTAAGTGTCATCTTATTTTTTCCCTCATTTGGGTGTATGTTGGGATTATTTGAGTTCTCTTGTTTATGTGTCTACTCATGTGGGGTATTCTCTTGCTATGGACTATGTGTATCGGTTGTGTTTGATTACTCTTAGTGGTTTTGAGACTAGAGCCAATTTATTATTGCTTAGCATGGTAGAGTTTGATGTTATCTTGGGCATGGACTGGTTGTAGTCCCATTATTCTATTCTTGATTGTCACGCAAGGACCGTGATAATCAATTAGAGTAAAGGGGTACCTTAGATTACACTCCCAGCTGAGCTATTTCATTTCTTAAAGCTCAACACGAATAGTTGAGAAGGGTGTGATGCTTATCTATCCCATGTGAGAGATGTCAGTATTGAAACCCCTTCAGTTTAGTTAGTCTCGGTAGTGAGGGATTCCTTGATGTGTTTCTAGCAGATTTTTCGGCATGCCGCCCGATAGAGATATCGACTTTGGTATTGATTTGTTGTCGGGAACTCACCCATCTCTATTCCTCCATATCATATGGCCCCTCCTGAGTTGAAGGAGTTGAAGGAACATGAATTGCATGATAAGTGCTTCATTCGGCCTAGTGTGTCACTGTTTGGTACTCCTATCATTTTTTGAAAAAAATTGATGGTTCTATGCGTATGTGAATTGGTTATCGCTAATTAAACAAATTAGCAGTGAAGAATAGGTATCCTACGCATTGTATTGATGACCTATTTGATCAGTTACGGGATGCCAAAGTGTTTTTCAAGTTTAACTTGCATTCATGTTATCATCAGTTGAAGATTCAGGAGCAAGATATCCCAAAGGTTGCCTTTAGGACTCGGTATGGTCATTACGAGTTCCTTCTGTTGTCATTTGGGTTGACCAAAGCCCCAGTAGCATTTATGCATTTGATGAACAGTGTATTTAGGCCTTATCTTAACTAGTATCTTTATTGATGATATTTTGGTGTACTCCCAGAGTCGGGACGATCATGAGCATCACCTAAGGACTGTGCTTCAGACCTTGAGAATAAAGAAGTTATATGCAAAGTTTTCAAAATGTGAGTTCTGGTTATATTCAGTGGCATTTTTAGGTCACGTAATATCGAGTGAAGGGATCAAGGTGAATCCGAACAAAGTGGATGCGGTGTAGATTTCTCCCAAACCATCCTCATCTACAAATATCCGGAGCTTTCTTCGCTTGTCGGGCCGATTTGTTAAGGGATTCTCATCTATTATCGCACATATGACCATACCAAACTAGAAGGGTGCTCCATTCAGGTGGACACAGGAGTGATAGGAGAGCTTTCAAAAGCTCAAGACAACTTTGACTATAGCCCTAGTATTGGTATTGCCTAGCGGTTTGGGATCTTATATTGTTCATTGTGATGCGTCGCGAGTGGGCCTCAGTGCGGTGTTGATGTAGGACCGTAGGGTTATTGCCTACACATCCAGACAACTTAAGGTACATGAAAAGAACTATAATGTCCATGACCTTAAGTTAGCGGCTATCGCTCATGCCTTGATGATTTGGAGACACTATTTGTATGGTGTCTCTTGTGAGATCTACACTGATCAACGAAGTTTGCAACATTTGTTCAAGTACAAGTATCTCAATCTGCATCAGCGGAGGTGGTTAGAACTACTTAATATTTGTGATATCACCATTTTGTACCATCCCAGGAAGGCCAATATTGTGGTTTATGCCTTGAGTCGTATGGCGGGGAGCTTGGGGAGATTATCATATTTGCCAGCAGCAGAGGGGTCATTGGCACTGGATGTTCAAGCCTTAGCCAACAAGTTTGTTAGATTCGATATTTCATAGCCAAGTCGAGTTTTGGATTTTGTGGTCTCCCGGACTTCTATTTATGATCATATCAGGGAGCGTAAGTATGGTAACCCCCATCTTCTTGTCCTTAAGGACACGGTTCAGCTCGGTGATGCTAAAGAGGTCACTATAGGGGATTATGGTACATTGAGGATACATGGCCGACTATGTGTGCCCAATGTAGATGAACTATGTGTTTTGATTCTTCAGAAGAATCACAATTCGCGGTAGTTCATTCATCCAGGTGCCACAAAGATGTATCAGGACTTGAGGCAATATTATTAGTTGCGTAGAATGAAGAAGGACATAGTGGAATATGTAGCACGACATCTGAATTGCCAGTAGGTAAAGTAGGAGCCTCGGCGACCGGGTGGATTGCTTCAAAAGTTGGAGATTCTGGAGTGGAAATGGGAGCAGAGCACTATGGATTTAATTGTTGGACTCCCACAGACTTAGCGAAAGTTTGATGTAGTATGGGCTATTGTGGATGGGCTGACCAAGTTAGCTCATTTCCTTTCTGTGATGGTTACTTATTCTTCCGAGCAACTAGCTTAAGCTTAGGCTTCATGGCGTGCCGGTAACTATCATCTCAGACTGGAGTACGTAGTTTACATCACGATTTTGGAGGGTCGTGCAACATGAGTTAGGTACCCTAGTGGAGTTGAGAATGACATTTCACCTTCAGATGGAAGGACAGTCCGAGTGCACTATTCAGATTCTGGAGGATATGCTCCATGCATTTATGATGGAGTTTGGAGGTTCTTCATAATAGTTTTTGCCACTTGCGGAGTTTTCCTACAATAAAAGTTATCAGTCTAGCATTAAAATGGCACAATATGAGGCTCTATATTGTAGACAGTGTCGGTCCCAGCGGGTTGGTTCAAGCTTGGCAAGGATAGATTATTGGGCTTGGACTTGGTTCAGGATGCTTTGGAGAAAGTTAAGGTGATTCGGGATAGACTTCTCACAACCCTGTAAAGATATAAGAGTTATGCATATCAGAAAGTTCACGACATTGCATTCATGGTTGGAGAGTGGGTCTTGCTCTGGGCATCGCCTATGAAAGAAGTTATGAGGTTCAAAAAGAAGGGCAAGCTAAGCCTAAGGTTTATTGGTCCATTTGAGGTATTACGGAGAGTTGGGGAGGTTACTTTTGATCTTGCCTTGCCTCCCCATCTAGCAGGAAATCATCCAGTATTCCATGTTTCTATTGTCCGGAAGTATCACGGTGATCCGTCTCACATGTTGGATTACAGCTTAAACCAGTTGGATAAGGATCTATCTTACGTTGAGGAGCTAGTGGCTATTATGGATAGGCAGGTTCAAAAGTTGAGGTCAAAGAGCATTGTTTCAGTGAAGGTTTAGTGGAGTGGTTAGCCGGTCAAGGAGGCTACTTGGGAGAACGAGAAGGATATGTGCAGCCGTTATCCTCATCCTTTCACCACTTCAGGTATGTATCTATGCTTGTTCGAGGACGAACGATTATTTTAAGAGGGGAGAAAGTAACAAACCATCCACTTATTTTAAGAGTTATAGCCTCGATCTCCTATTAATTGATTTCCCAATATCTTTTTCTTCTTACATGACATGCTGAGAGGTTTTGTTTTGGTTTCTGGAGTGTTTTGGGACACTTAGTCCCTAAACGGAGGTTTAAGTCTTAGGATTTAGACTGTAGTCAGAACTGTGTGAAGATGAATCTGAAATGTAGTTTTATTAGTTCCATTAGCTCCGTTGGTGATTTTGGACTTAGAAGCATGTCTGGATTGTGTTTTGGAGTTCCATAGCTGAATTAGGCTTGAAATGGCAAAAGTTAAATTTTTGGAGATTTGTATTGGTAGTGGACTTTTTGATATCGGGTGGGAATCCAATTTTGTAAGTTGAATAGGTCTGTAATGTTGAATATGACTTGTATGCAAAATTTGAGGTCAATCAGACTTGGTTTAGTAGGTTTCAGGATCAGTTGTGGAAATTTGAAGTTTCAAGTTAATTTGAAGTTTTAAGTTCTTTAAGTTCGAATTGGAAGGTAATTTATAATTTAGTCATTGTTCGATGTGATTTGAGGTCTCTGCTAAGTCATATGGTGTTTTAGGAATGGTTGGCATGTTTGGTTGAGGTCTCAAGGGCCTTGGGTGAGTTTCAGGTGCTTAACATATCATTTTTTGACTTAGGAAAGTAGCAAAGATTTTCTGGTACTTGTTTCAAACATCTCTTCATCGCATTTATGAGAGAGGTCTCGCGTTCCCGTAAGGCATCTGGGATGCCAGATGGGTTAGTTATTCACATTCGTGATGTTACTCCCGCATTCGCGAAGATATGGAACATTAAGGCTACGCGTTCGTGATATGGACCTCGCATTCGCGTAGAGTCAACGGTCAAATGGGTTCCAGGCTAAATAGCCTAGCGTTCCGATGAGTGTCCTGCGTTCGCATAGGGTCAGGCAATGTGGGATTCACGTTCATGACCAGTGCATCACATTCACGATGAGTGTTTTTAGAACTAAAGCATATTGTACTTCGCGGACGTAGGCTTTGACCGCGTTCGGGAAGAAGGAATTAGCTGGGCGAATATAAAGTTTCAAAAATGAGGGTTTGGCCATTTTTGTCAAACCTTGTGTGGGGAAACTCCCCTTAGGGTTTGGTACTATTTTTGATATGTGAGAACTGTGTACGTGAGGTGACGAGTGCGTACACGGTCTATTTATTATAAACTCAGATTTCATTCACTAATAACATGCTTTCACTTTAATTAGCTACACTAGCATATGTAATTATCCTATTTAGCTTAGAACATCATGTCGACGTGTCTTAATTGCTTATCTGAACTCTCTTGTGACAAACCGGCCGATCGTCTTAAGAATTTATGCCCTGATCCCCTATTAACTGCTTTCCCCAAGTTTATTTCTGCTATTTTGATTTGCCGGGATGTTCGATTTTGACTTTTAGAGAGTTTTTGACACTTAGTCCCTTAATAAGAACTGAAGTGTTGAAAAGTTGTCCGTAGTCAAAACAGTGTGAAAACGACCTCAGAATGAATATTCGATGGTTTTTTTAGCTCCGTTAGGTGATTTTGGGTTGGGGCGTGTTCAGAATGTATGTTGGAGGTCCGTAGCCATTTTAGCCAATTTGGAGTCCGATATTCATATTTTGATCCATGGGTCGGAATGGAATTCCGAAAGTTGTAGTAGTTCTGTCATGTCATTTGGGATGATGTGGGTGTAAAATTTCAGGTCATTCAGACGAGATTTAATAGACTTTTTGTTCGAAAATGTGTTTTTTAGAGTTTCAAAAATTTTTAAGCTTGAATTCGATTAAATGTAGGTTTTTTGATGTTGTGAATGTCGTTCTGAAGGTTGGAACAAGTTTGAATGATGTTATGGGATATGTTCGTAGGTTTGGTCGAGGTCCCGGGGGCCTCGGGTGTGTTTCAGATGCTCAACGGGTCATTTTTTGAACTTAAAAAAATTGCAGAAAATCTGTCAACTGATATCCTTTTTCACGTTCGCGGTCACGAAGATTAATCTTGTAGGAGGACATGTTACCGTTCGCGTTCGCGCTAAACCTCTCGCGTTCGCAAAGCTTTTCCTTTTTCTTTCTTTGTGTTTGAATCCAAGCCCTTGCGTTCGTGTGGTATTATTTGGCGCTGAGGGCTGTGTCTATTTTTCCACATCGCGTTCGCGTAGCCCTTTGCATTCCCGTATTGGGTCACGCATTTGTGAAGAGCAATTTCTGGCCACAATATTTTTCTCTTCAGCGTTCGCGGGTTTGCTTCCGCATTCGCGAAGTACATTTGAGCAGCCTTCATTTTTTTCTTCTTTGCGAATGTGTGACTTCCTCCTTGTTCGAGATGCATTAAATACCTGGGCAGATATAATATTTCAAATTGAGGGTTTAGCCATTTTTACCAAACATAAGCTTGAGAGCTCGGACTTGAGTGAATTTCAAGGGAGTTTCAGAGATATCAATAGGGTAACGATTCTAAGCTCCTTTTTGCTTGTAACCTACTAATATAAGCATGAATTCCTAGTTTAATTTCGGATTTTGAATGAAAAAAATGATAAAACTTCATAGACCGAATTATTGAGTTTTGAGTGAATTTTTTACATCCAATTTGGGAGATTTTTATATGGTTAGAATCGTGAGTACAAGGATTCTGAAAAAGTTAATTTCACTCAATTCCGAGATGTTGGTGTAAGGCCCCGTGAAAATTTGTGCCAAAAGCCTAGTACTGATTTTGAACTTAAAAATGAAGAGTCAAAATTTTCCAGAAAATTGTCATTTTTGCGGTCCAGAATGCGGTTGCAGATCAAGTATGCGGACCGCATTTCTGCCGCGGAGTTAATTAGAAAGTTGGTCGAAATTGATGTTAGAAGTGCGGTATAGTATGTGATCGCACAATCAATATGCAGACCGCATAGTCGCCGCATAATTACCTCAAGGATTTGTGAAGGTCAGTTTTACGGTGCATTATGCGACCGCAAAACATGAATACAGACCGCATTCCTGTTGCATACCCAGGCAGAGATGTTCAGTTATTGGGACACTTCTGCGGTCCAATCTGCGGACCGCATTTCAACTCTGTGATCGCATAGTGCGATCGTAGATCCTGCTCGGGCTTCTAATTTTCTAAAACTTTAAACCCGGCCCCTTTTTATTAAAATAGCCCAAACCCCTTATTTTTAACGATATGAGCAAAATAGAGAGAGGAAAAAGAGGGTTCTTGAGAGAGAAGGGAAGCTTCATCAATTTGATTCTTCAAATACTATCCGGGGCGGGAAAATTCTAGTTGATTGTCTTCATCCCCATTCTTAAAGGAAAAATCCCTAGCCCTTTTTTCCTTGATTTTTCGATTTAGTCTAGGGGAGTCTCATGCATTGATTATTGAACACAATGGTTAAAACAACACATGCATGCTTTATTAAACTCAAAACCTAGCAAAGGGAAATATGGGTAACATTAGAGATTTGCAAAAGGAGAGTGAATAACCTAAATAAATTTGAGTAGAAATCGTGAACCTAATTCTAAGTCATATGTCTTGACGTTGCTAGATTATTTGGTGAATCAAAACTAGAGGTTAAAAAGGGAATTTGGCTCCAGGTATGTATGGGTAACCCTGATCCTTGTAGAATCACCTTGCTGGTGTACGAATGTTTGATGTGTAATATCTACGTGGCTTAATCATGAAATTGTTGTGATTGGTATGATTTTGATTGTGCTTGTGGTAAGAAGTGGGGAACAAATGACGGAAGAAAATTGCAAATGATGCAACTAAAATAACTGTGATAATCCCATCTATGGCTTATTGTGGGAAATTTTTGTTGTGATGTAAAACACATGTGAGTTGCTGGATATGATGGAAAATAGTATTGATAGTTATGGAAATATTTGTAAATTGTTGTTGTTACTCCTTAAAGAAGAGTTGTTGTTGATCCTTGTGAATTGCATTGTCGTTGTGTTGTTTGTGAATTGTAACTGTATGGTGGGATCGGGTTGCGCGCTGCAACACGGAGTTATAAGGTGAGGGTTGTGGTGATAAGGGTGGACGAGGTAATAAGAGCGGAATGTGATCGAAATCATCATTGAGACAAAATATGACAAAATTGTTAAATTATTGATGTGGAATTGTGGAAGGGGAAACATGAGAGATTGTAAACTTGTTTGGCTTAATTGTTCCTTTTCTTGTGCATTTGATTGTTGTTTCCATTAGTGTTACCTACTTGGCTATGGATTGAGTTTACTTGGAGCAAGTTTTTTCATACGTACCAGTACAATTAAGGTGTATTGACGTACCGTTTTGCCGGGGGCGCTACATTCATTTTAAGATTGTAGGTGGATCCATAGTAGGTGCTCCAGTCCACAGATCGTAGTTCATCATCACTCCCGTCAGCTGAATTGGTGAGCCCCTTTCCTTTTGGGGCCCTGCATGGATCATGTCGCTTCTATTTTGGGATCTCATTTTGATATTTGCATTAGGTATAGTCGGATCCTGGTTACCGGCAAGTACTACAACATTCCTTTTCATGCTTAGAGGCTCAGTATATAGGAAATGTGGGTTATGAAGTTATGTAAATATATATTTTGTAAGTTGGGCGATGTAAGTTGTAAACCATTCTAAAGATTATTGTGTTTTATGTATGTTTTGTAAAAGTTTTTCATATATAAATGGCTATTTCGCTTGATTAATAGGTAATGAAAATATGGGGTAACACGTGGGATAGAAAAGTGCACCCAGGTCCGATTGAGTGGGGATACCCAATCGAGCGCCTGTCATGTCCCTCGAATTTGGGGCGTGACAGTTGGCCTGAGAGGCATTTTGGTTATTTTACCTAATATTACGCCTTAGCTTTTAATTAAGTCATAGAATCAGTTGCTTGAGATATTATTTACGGTATGTAATTAAATTTAATAGATTTGGACCATTTGGAGTCGGATACTCGTGGAAAGAACGTCGTTTCTAGTTGATTTTGAGCCGGTTCGAGGTCAGTGGCTTGTCTAATCTTGTGTGGAGGTCCTTCCCCTTACGATATGATATTTGATAATTGAATGCCTTGTACGCGAGGTGACGAGCGCAAACTTGAGCTAAATGTTGAAAATTCAATTTTGCTTTAAGTATTTAAAATTGAGTTCCTTTCTTAGTTGCTTTATTATACTTGGAAATTTAATATGTTGTTAGTTAGAAAAGCATGCTCAGTTGACTTAAAATTTCCTATTTGCTAAATTGCCTTGTTTCCATTACGTGAAGCATGTTAGGAAAGAACTACTTGTTGCCTTGTTAGGAAATTTCATATCTGAACATATTCTTGTTGTTGTTTTGTATTTACATTGGGACTACGTATGTGGGATTCCGGTAGCTCCCCCTTATCTATTTACTTAGGGACTACGGGTTCAATTCCCGATAAATTCCCTTACATATTTTCTTAAGGACTACGGGTTAGATTCCTGATACATTTCCCTACACATTTACGGGATGGTATCCCAGGAGATCCTTCTGATATATACATATTATGGACTACGGGACGGTGTTCTCAGAGAATCTCTGGACATTTGATGAAAGGGACTACAGGACGGTATCCTGGGAGAGCCTCGTTGTTGCTATTGGAAATAAGGTATCATAATTTCGTGTTACTCTGTTCCTTTTATATTTTTTGTTGCCTTGTATAACCTGTCTTATTTCACTATTGTTCTCATTTATATTGTCTATTTCACACTATTAAAACTTTATATTATGCTTAGCCTCAATAGAGTCCTAACCTTCCTCATCACTACCCGACCGAGATTAGGCGTGGCACTTACATGGTACCGTTGTGGTGTACTTATTCCTCTTCTGCGCATGTTTTTCATGTGCAGATCCACGTACTTCTACTCAGGCATATCATCCTTGAGGGAGGCGACTATTTAGAGACTTTGAGGTACACCTGCTGCGTCTACAGGCCGGGGAGTCCCTTTCCATTCCTACTTTTAGTATTTTAGCCCTTCTTTACTTCTGTTCTTAATAGACAAATTCCGGAGTTAGATCTATGTAGTATTTCTTGTCTTAGCATGTGATTCGTGGGTTTTTGAATCTTGGGTTAGATATTGGTTTGATATTTATATATAGTGTATGTTGAGCGACATATTTAAAAAATATTAATGCTTTAATTCTGCTTTTAAACTGTATTACTTCCCCAAATTTTATTTTATTTTGTAAATTAGCCTTATAGGTGCCATCACGAAATTCACCGTGGGAGAACTAGGGTCGTGACATCTGTGCAGCATGCTTAGTGAATTCCATGTTTATTCCTTGACTTGTACTTAGTCTAAATTTTAGGATTCCATGTTGTAGTTTTATTTCTATTGTTTGATATATGTATGTACTTTTGGGAATAAGGAGAAGTATTTCAGGAGATCCACTTGCATATTTACTTTTGGGGATACGAAAATATTTCGGGATATCCCCCTGCATATTTACTTTAGAACTATGGATCGGTATCTTGGGTGATCCCACCTGCTTTGCATTTTACTTTTGAACTACGGAACAATATTATGGGAGATACCCCTGTACACTTATGTTTGGGACTACGATATGGTATCTCGGGAGATCCCCTTGTTATATCTATGTACTGTACCATTACATTTCTATGTTTATTTTCGGTTAAACTTTAATCTTTATTATTTTATGATATTATGTTCTGTTTTATTATTTTATATATATACCAGTATGCCCTAGCCTGGCCTCGTCACTACTCGATTGAGGTTAGGCTTGGCACTTACTGGGTACCGTTGTGGTGTACTCATGCCCTTTCCTACACATGTTTTTCGCGTGCAGATCCAGATACCTACTACCAGCCTCAGTTTTTGTGAGCCAAGACAGCTTTCGAGACTTCAAGGTATATCTGTCCTGTTCCTAGACCTCGGAGCCCCTTTCTACTCTTTCCCATGTCAAACAATTCTTGTATTTTTCTTTTGTTAGACTCTAGAGTATGTAGACACTATTTATCTTTCTGTAGTTTATGACTCATGATGTTCCAGGTTTTGGAAAAACTGTGTAGGTCCAGTGTTGTTTATCGTATATACCGAGTGACATTAATATTGGTTATTGTGATGACCCAAAGGGTCATCACTTGTTTCCTCATTAGTTCTATGTCTCCAAGGCCTTTAAAACCTTATATAGGGTTTCCTCGATTTTTGTGCATAGTTCGAACGCGTAGCCGGAAAGCTTAAATATGAATTCAATGAAAAAAATGATAAATTTAGATATTAATATAATTGAATTTTACTTCTGTCAATATTTTGGGTAAACAGACCTAGACTTGTGATTTGACAGTCTCGGAAGGTCCGTAGGAAAATATGGGACTTGGGTGTATGATCGAAATCGAATTCTGAGACCACAAACCCGAGAAATGAATTTTTGTGTGAAATTATTTTCTGGAATTAATTAAGGATAATGGAAAGGAAATGTCATTAGAAGAAAATGGTATCGTGACCGTATTTTGGTTCGGGTGTCTGGTACAAGTCTTATATATGATTTAAGCACTTTCTGTAAAGTTTGGTTGAAAACGGACGTCATTTGATGCATTTCGGGCTTAAAAAGGAAATTTGGTTTTCATTGAAAATTTAGAAGAAATTATGGATTTTCAGGTTAATTTGATGTATATGATTTTGTTTGGACAATTCGATCGCACATGTAAGTCCGTATGATATTTTTGAGGTTGTGTGTATGTTTGGTTTGGCGCCCTGAGGGCTCGGGTGAGTTTTGGATAGATGTTTGAGTGCATTTCTGAATTTAGGAAAAATCTTATGCATCGTACCTGCAATCTTCGCATTTGCAAAGTAGGCCTGGCAAATGCAAGCTCGCAAATGCGAGCCTGGCATCGCAAATGCGAGAGAAGGAATACTAGGCTGTGATCGCAAATGCGACTAGTGGCTCGCTTTTGCAAAGGGGGGATTTTCGCAAAAGAGACCAAATATTCGCAAATGCAAAGCTTCCCCAGTTGGACTGAGTTCGCAAATGCCAACAAAAGTCTCGCATTTCCCAAACCATTGCGAACCCAATTTCGCATTTCACATTCTTTCAAACTCAAACACCCATAGGAGATTTTCCAAGAAATATTTCTTCTCCAAATCATTTGTATGTCAATTTTTACTTAATTCCTTCAATCTTTAACATCATTAAACATGTTTTCATCTTAAAATCAAGGATTTTCATGGGTGAAAATGAAAATTTTGGGTAGAACTTAGGTTTTCTTAAAATTGGGGATTTAGACCTCAATTTGAGGTTCGATTTCAAAATTAATAGTAGATATTGGCTTGTGGGGGGAATGGGTAACGGGGTTTTGGTTTGAACCTCGGGTTTTGACCACGTGGGCCTGGGGCTTTTTGGGTAAAACCTTGGGAAATTTATTTTATGCATTCAAATTGATTCAATTAGCATTTGTTGATGTATTTAAGTAATTTGTGACTAGATTCAAGCGGTTTTGTGGTGGAATCGAGGGGTAAAGCTATACTTGAGGTTTGAGTTGAGTTTGAAGCATTAAGGTAAGTATCCGGTCTAACTCTATCTTGAGGGATTAGGAGTTGAGTCATATTTGCTACTTGTTTTATATCGAGTACTACGTATAGACATGGTGACGAGTATCTATACGTTGGTGTCTAGCATGACTGTGAGTCGATGAATTGTGAATATTTGAGTCATGATGTATATTTCTTTCCTTAGAGATGAATTCTATTTGTTGTGCAACATTTGTGGAAAGGATTATAAATTTGAACGTAGAAGAGCATTGGCTCAAGCTATTTGATGAATTGAGAAGTTTATGAATTATTGTACTCGTTGGAGCATTTGATAAAATGGTAATGAAAGTGATGAGTAGAAAATGAAAGAAAGAGGAAAGATCATTAATTGTACCCTTACCGGGTTGTTGTCGTGTATTGATTATCTCCCTTACCGGGATGCGAAATTTATTGTTGTTATTCCCTTGTCGGGATTTAATTGTTTACTTGTATTTCCCTTGTTAGGATTTCTATTATTGATTGTCTATTCCCTCGCCCCATTGTTTGTGATTATTATTTGGGTGACGAAGGGTGATGTCGTGCACGATTTTGATGAGAATATGTTAATGCACGAAGGAACATTGCGTGCCATGATATGAATACTAATGCACGAAGGATCATATCGTACCATGATATGAGTGCTAATGCACGAAGGATCATTATGTGCTATCATTATGTGAGATAAAGCCTAAAGGGTGATGCCGAGTACTTTATATGATTGATTTGGTGAGAACGAGAGTAAAAGCACGAAGGATGGTATCGTACATTTGTTGATTTCTTACTGTCATTGATATTGAGCTGCACAATTTCATTCCTTATTAGTTGATTCTATATCTGAACTATTACAGCCCCTACAGCATGCTCCCCCCCCCCCCCCTTGATTAGTTAACTTTGTGTTACTATTCTATTGCATATATATATTGAACTTGACATGTTTGATCGGTAGTCCGGTCCTAGCCTCATCAATACTTCACTGGGGTTAGGCTAGGCACTTACCAACACATGGGGTCGGTTGTGGTGATCCTATATTCTCTGCTTTTTGCACAAATCCAGGCTTTGGTCAGCAGTAGCGGTAGATCGGGATCAAGCCTTTAGTCCAGAGAGAGATATCGAGGTAGCCTTTTAGGCGTCCGCGGGCACGGCATCTCCCTTATCTTTTTTTCAGTTGGTTTTCCCTTGTATTTCGGCACAAACACTTTATAACTTCTTTCAAAACATTGTATTTAGTAAACTCTTAGAATCCAGTGAGTTATGGGACACCGGGTTTTGGGGTAGCGTATTGTGTTGAACTTTCACAGTTTTATTTAGTTTTCTTTTCTATGAAGTCTTCCGCTTAATCATTCAATATTAGATGTTTTATGTTATTATTATAAATTGCGAAAAAGGTATTTTACGTTGGCTTGCCTAGCTCTTGTTAGTAGGTGACATCACGACCCCCGAGGGGGGAAAATCTGGGTTGTGATAAGTTGGTATTAGAGCATTAGGTTATATAGGACTCACAACTCACGGACAAACTTGGTAAAGTATGAGGGATCTGTACGGAGACGTTTGTATTTATTCCCCAGAGGCTGTAGAGTTAGAAAAAGACTTCGCATTTGTTCTTTCTTGTCATGCGGTGTTGTTTCGCAAATAAGGATCATCTTTCTACTATATTCTTTCGCACATGGCAAGAACACGCGTTTTCTCTTCTACCGTGCAGCAGCCCGAGCCCCTAGCAGTAGCCCTACGAGGGGTAGAGGGTGAGGCTGTGCCAGAGGCCGAAGTAGGGGCAGAGCTCAACCCTGAGCAACAGCCCCAGTGGCGGAGCCACAGATTGATTATGACGAGGAGGTTCCAACCCCAGCAGCAACGGTAGCCCAGCTCAAGTCCCAGAGTGGTTCATAGCCACCCCAGTTCTTCAATATGTTTAGGTCAGATTGATAGGCCTCATGGAGAGCTTCACCCAAGAGGGATTGCTTCCAATAGCACCAACCATTTCTCAGGAAGGAGGAAGGGTTCAGACTCCTGCTACACGTACTCCAGAGCAGGTAGCTCCCCAAGTTCAAGTTCCTACAGTTAGCCAGCCATGGCAGTTTAGCCAGGTACAGTGGCTCAGACCGGCGATGGAGCGGCTATGTTCGTAGATGCTTTGTGGAGGCTGGATAGATTCACCAAGATCTTCACCACCACATTCAGCGGTGCTTCTTCTGAGAACCCCCGGGATTTCTTACACAGCTGCCACGAGGTTCTCTAGAACATGGGTATTGTTGAGATCCGCCAAGACTTGGTGGAGAGACTATTACTTAGCTAGACCAGCAGGATTGCTGTCTTTGACATGGGACCAGTTTTCTGAGTTGTTTCTGAATAATTTTAGAGAAAAGCTCTTTGGAGGCATTTCGAGTGCCTCCGGCAGGGTTCTATGACGGTCACTCAGTATAAGGCTAGTTTCATTGATCTAGCTCGACATGCTCTTGTTATACTCAGCACCGAGAGAGAGAGAGAGAGAGAGAGAGAGAGAGATGAGGAGGTTTATTGATGGTTTGATCCAGTCGATTCGTCTCCAGATGGCTAGGGAGACCGGGAGTGAGATTACTTTTCAGGAGGCGGCCAATATGGCTCGTAGAGTTGAGTTGGTTCTATCACAAGGAGGTGATCACGTTTCGAATAAAAGGCCTCATCATTCAGGTAAATTTAGTGGTACCTCGTCTGGAGGTAGAGATTCTGATGGTAGAGGCCATCCTCCTAGACCCTTTCAGTCAGCTATCCAGGTCTCCCATGGTACTTCAGGTGGTAGAGGTTCTTAGCCGCATTATTTCGATAACCGGCCCTATAGTGCACCACCAGCTCCAATTAGTGCACTACCGCTTTAGAGTTTTTGGGATGGACATTCAGGTCGGCAGGGTCAGCAGTCTCATCAGCCAAGGGCTTGTTACGTTTTTGGTGACCCGAGTCACATTGTTAGATTTTTCCCTCGAGCTTTGAGCAGTTCCCAACAGCAGGGTCCTCGTCCATGATTCAGGCACCTGGTGTTCCACAGCCTGCCCAGCAAACTAGAGCCGGGGGTAGAGGTCATAGAGGTGGAGGTAGAGGTCATAGAGGTAGAGCTCAGACCACCAAGGGTAAAGGCTAACGAGCAGCCGATCGTCTCATAGATATGGTTCAAGGAGGTGGGACCCTCCCCCGGTGTTATGATCTTCCAGCCAGGCCAGAGGCTGAGTCATTATGTGCTATCATTATAGGTATTATTCTAGTCTATGATAGAAGTGGCTCGGTGCTATTTGACCCAGGGTCATGTATTTATATGTGTCATTTTATTTTGCACCATACCTGGTTATGCCTAGTGATGCATTGAGTATTCCTATCTATGTGTCCACACTGGTAGGTGATTCCATTATGGTCGACCGAGTTCATCATTCTTGTATGGCAGTGTTCAAGGGTCTTTACACCCGTGTTGATTTGTTGCTCTTACACATGCTGGATTTTGACATTATATTAGGGATGGATTAATTGTCCCTGTATCATGCTATCTTGGATTGCCATGCCAAAACCGTGACCTTAGCTTTACCAGATTTTCTCCATTTGGAGTGGAGAGGGACCCCAGGTCACACCACTCGCAGTGTTATATCATATGTGAAGGCTCGACGCATGGTCGAGAAGGGGTGTTTAGCTTATTTGGCGTATATTCGCGACTCCAGCACAGAGGTCCCCTCTAGTGATTCTGTTCCAATTGTTTGAGAGTTCCCTGATGTTTTCCCATTAGATTTTTCAGGTATGCTTCCCGACAGGGATATTGACTTTTGCATTGATCTGGCTCCGGGCCCAGCCAATTTCTATCTGGCCCTACAAGAGTTGAAATAGTTGAAGGATCAGTTGTAGGATTTTCTTGAGAAGGGTTTCATTAGACCCATCGTTACGCCTTGGGGTGCGCCTGTGTTATTTGTGAAAAAAAAGGATGGTTCGATGAGTATGTGCATTGATTACCAGTAATTGAACAAGGTGATTATCAAGAATAAGTATTTATTGCCGAGGATTGACGAGTGTTCGACATGCTTTAGGGTGCCAGTGTTTTTTCAAAGATAGACTTGAGATCTAGCTACCACCAGTTGAGGATTAGGGCATCTGATGTCCCAAAGACAACATTCCGCACTCGGTACGGGCATTATGAGTTCCTGGTCATATCATTTGGGTTTATCAATGCCCCAACAACACTTATAGAGTTGATGAACCGAGTGTTCAGAACTTATTTATACCCCCGCAGCCAAGAGGAGAACGAGCAGTACCTCAAAGTATTTTATTCATACTCTGAAAGATAGTCAGTTATATGCTAAATTCTCTAAGTGTGAGTTCTTGTTGAGTTCGGTCGCATTTCTTGGTCACGTTGTATCAGCAGAGTGTATTTAGGTGTATCTGAAGAAGATTGAGGCAGTCAAGAACTGGCATCGACCAGCATCAGCTACAAAGATTCGGAGTTTCTTGGGGTTGACAGGCTACTATCGTTGGTTCGTAAAGAGGTTTTCATCTATTGCAGCACCAATGACTAGTTTGACCCAGAAGGGTGCTCAGTTCAGATGGTCAGACGAATGTGAGGCAAGCTTTCAAAAGCTCAAGATAGCTCTGACTACGGCACCGGTGTTGGTTTTGCCCACAAGTTCAGGGCCTTATACAGTCAATTGTGATGCTTCCCGTATTGGGCTTGGTGCAGTATTGATGCAGAGGGAAGATTCACTGCCCATCGAGACAGTTGAAGATCCACGAAAAAAATTATCCAATTCATGATCCAGAGTTGACATCCATTGTTCATGCATTGAAGATTTGGAGGCATTATCTATATGGTGTGACGTGTGAGATGTACACTGATCACAAGAGTCTTCCGTGTCTGTTCAAGCAAAAGAAGTTGAATTTGAGTCATATGAGATAGTTGGCGTTGCTGAAAGATCATGATGTTACTATCCAGCATGGGCAGTCATGCTTATATTCCGGTCAGCCAGAGATCGCTTGTTTTAGATGTTCAGGCCTTGGCCAATCGACTTGTGAGGTTGGATATTTCTTAGAGTAGCCGAGTGTTATCTTGCACGGTCGCTCGTTCTTCATTATTAGAGTGTATCTGTTATCGGCAATTCGATGATCCCCATTTGTTTTTCCTGAGAGACACGGTGCAGTGTGGAGGTGCCAAGAAGGTGACCTTAGATAGTTATGGTGTTTTGAGATTGTAGAGGAAATTTAGTGGGTCCAATGTTGGTGGGATTAGAGAGTAGATCTTAGCAGAGGCCCATAGTTCCTGGTATTCTATTCACTTGGGCGCCGCAAAGATGTATCAGGATCTGAGGCAGCATTATTGGTGGTGTAGAATGAAGAAAGATATAGTTTCATACGTGAATCGATGTTTGAACTGTCAACAGGCTAAGTATGAGCATCAGAGGCCTAGTGTATTGTTTTCGAGGATTGAGCTTCCCGAGTGCAAGTGGGAAAGGATTACCATAGATTTGTTACTGGACTTCCGATGACCCGGAAGAAGTTTGATGCAATTTGCTTCAATATTGATAGGCTGACCAAGTCAGTGCATTTCATTCCTGTTGCAGCCACCTATTCATTCGAGAGGTTAGCCAAGATCTACATCAGGAAGATTCTTCACCTTCATGTTGTGCCGATTATCATTCGGACTGGGGTACGCAATTTACCTCATGCTTTTAAAGAGTAGTACAGCGAGAGTTGGGCACTTAGGTAGAGTGGAGTACAACGTTCCATCCCCATACGGACAGTCAGGCCGAGCAAACCACTCAGATTTTAGAGGATATGCTAAGAGCATGTGTCATTGATTTTAGAGGCTCGTGGGACAAGTTTTTGCCCTTAGCGGATTTTACCTACAACAACATCTACCATTCCAGCATTCATATGGCTTCTTATGAGATATTGTATGGTAGGCAATGTCGGTCCCCGGTTGGGTGGTTTGAGCCGGGAGAGGCTCGATTATTAGTTATATATCTGGTTCAAGAGGCCTTGGATAAGGTCCGGATTATTTAGGATAGGCTTCGTACAGCTAAGTCCAGGCAGAAGAGTTATGCAGACCGCAAGGTTCAAGATGTGGCTTTTATGGTTGGTGAGACGGTATTGTTTCGAGTGTCTCCTATGAAGGGCGTGATGAGATTCTGGAAGAAGGGCAAGCTTAGCCCTAGGTTCCAATCGAGATTCTCGATCGTGTGGGAGAGGTGTCTTATAGACTTGCTTTGCTGCCTCGCTTATCAGCCGTGTATCCAGTGTTTCATGTGTGTATGCTCTGGAAGTATCACGGCGATCCATCCCGCGTGTTAGATTTCATCATTGTCCAGTTGGACAAGGATATATCTTATGACTAAGAGCTGGTGGCTATTTTAGACCACCAGGTTTGATATTTGACGTTTAATAGTTTTTCTTATGTGCGAATTTAGTGGAGAGGTCAGCTTCCTGAGTAATCGACCAGGGAGTCTGAGTCACATATGCAGAGCCATTATCCTCATCTATTTCCTGACACATGTACTTTTTTCCTTTGTTCATTCGAGGACGAACGGTTGTATTAGAGGTGGAGAATGTGACGACCCAAATTTCCTCATGCATTCTGTGTCTCCTAGGCCTTGAAAACCTCATTTGCGATTTCCTTGATTTGTTGGCACAGTCCGGGCTCGTATATGAATTCTGTGAAAAAATGATAAATTTTGATATTAATATGATTAGATTTGACTTCGGTCAATATTTTGGGTAAACGGACCCGAACTAATGATTTGATACTCCTGGAGGGTCCGTAGGAAAATATGGGACTTGGGCGTATGCTCGGAATCGACTTCCGAGGCCCCAAGCACGAGAAATGAATTTTTGTGTGCAATTGTTTTCTGGAATCAATTAAGGAAAATGAAAAGGAAATGTGATTAGAAGACTATGGTATCGGGCCCATATTTTTGTTCCGGTGCCCGGTACAAGTCTTATATAAGATTTAAGCACTTTCTGTAAAGTTTGGTTGAAAACGGACGTCGTTTGACGCATTTCGGACTTAAAATAGAAATTTGGTGTTCTATGAAAAGTTTGAAGAAATTATGGATTTTGAGGCTTAATTTGATATATATGGTGTTTTCTTTGGCGATTTGATCGCACGAGTAAGTCCATTGGATGTTTTGAGGTTTTTTGTATGTTTCGTTTAGAGCCTCGAGGGCTCGAGTGAGTTTTGGATAGCTGTGGAAGTGCATTTTTGAACTTAGGAAAAATCTGATGCATCAGACCTGCAATCTTCGTATTTGCAAAGCAGGCCTCGCAAATGCGAGCCTGGCATCGCAAATGCGAGGGAAAGGATACTGGGCTGTGATTGCAAATGCGACCAGTGGCTCGTAAATGCGAAGGGAGAATTTTCGCAAAAGCGACCAAAAGTTCACAAATGCAAAGCTTCCTCAATTGGCCTAAGTTCGCAAATGCGAACAAAAGTCTCAGATTTCCCATTGCGAATTCAAGTTCACATTTCCCATACCAGAGACCTACATTTTTCATACATAGACGATTTTAAGCTTCATTTTTCACATTCTTTTAAACTCAAACACTCATAGGCGATTTTTCAAGAAATCTTTCCTCTCCAAATCATTTGTAAGTCAATGTTTACTTCCTTCAATCTTTAACATTATTAAACATGTTTTCATCTTAAAATCAAGGATTTCCATGGGTGAAAATGGGGATTTGGGTAGACTATGGTTTTCTTAAAATTGGGGATTTCGATCTCAATTTGCGGTTCGATTTCAAAACTAATCATACATATGGATTCATGGGGGAATGGGTAACCGGGTTTTGGTTCGAACCTCGGATTTTGACCACGTGGGCCCGGGGGCATTTTTGGACTTTTTGGGTAAAACTTTGGAAAATTAATTTTTATGCATTCAATTGATTCAATTAGTATTTGTTGATGTATTTAAGTAATTTATGGCTAGATTCAAGAGGTTTTATGGTGAAGTTGAGGGGTAAAGCTATACTTGAGGTTTGAGTTGAGTTTGAATCATCGAGGTAAGTGTCCGATCTAACTCTAGCTTGAGGGATTAGGAGTTGAGTCCTATTTGCTACTTGTTTTATGTGGAGTAAGACGTATAGGCATGGTGATGAGTATCCATACGTTGGTGTCTAGCATGACCGTGAGTCGATGAATTGTAAATATTTGAGTCATGGTGTATAGTTCTTTCCTTATAGATGAATTCTATTTGTTGTGCAACATTTGTGGAAAGGATTATGAATCTGAACGTAGAAGAGCATTGGCTCAAGTTATTTGATGAATTGAGAAGTTTATGAATTATTGTACTCATTTGAGCATTTGCTCAAGTGGTAATGAAAGCGATGAGTATAAAATGAAATAAAGAGGAAAGATCATTAATTGTACCATTGTCGGGTTGTTGTTGTATATTGATTATCTCCCTTAGAGGGATGCGAAAGTTATTGTTGTTATTCCCTTGCCGGGATTTAATTGTTTACTTGTGTTTTTCCTTGCCGGTATTTCTATTATTGATTGTCTATTCCCTCGCCCCATTGTTTGTGATTGTTGTTTGGGTGACGAAGAGTGATAAAGAACGAAGGGTGATGCCATGCACGATGGGGATGAGAATATGTTAATGCATGAAGATACATTCTATGCCATGATATGAATACTAATGCACGAAGGATCATACTGTGCCATGATATGAGTGTTAATGCACGAAGGATCATTTTGTGCCATCATTATGTGAGGTAAGGCACGAAGGGTGATGTTGTATACTTTATATGATTGATTTGGTGAGAACGAGAGAAAAAGAACGAAGGATGGTGTTGTGCAATTGTTGATTTTTTACTCTCGTTGATATTGTAGTTGTACAATATCCTTACTTATTTGTTGACTCTATATCTGAACTGTTACAGCCCCTACAACTTGCTCCCCTCCCTCTTTGACTGGTTAATTTTTGTGTTTCTATTCTATTGCATATATATATATATATATATATATATATATATATATATATATATATATATATATATATATA
Organism: Nicotiana benthamiana; assembly: GCA_034376525.1. Taxonomy (NCBI): domain Eukaryota; kingdom Viridiplantae; phylum Streptophyta; class Magnoliopsida; order Solanales; family Solanaceae; genus Nicotiana; species Nicotiana benthamiana. The sequence continues at coordinate 109,464,808 of CM067325.1, forward strand.
TATATATATATATATATATATATATATATATATATATATATTGAACTGCACAGGTTTGATTGGTATTTCGGTCCTAGCCTCGTCATTACTTCACTGGGGTTAGGCCAGGCACTTACCAGCACATGGGGTCGGTTGTTCTTATTCTACACTCTGTGCTTTTTGTACGGATCTAGGCTTTGGTCAGTAGCAGTAGTAGATCAGGAGCAGGCCTTCAGTCCAGAGAGAGATATTGAGGTAGCCTTGCAGGCGTCTGCGGGCCCAGTGTCTCCCTTATATTTGTTTCAGTTGGTTTTCCCTTGTATTTCGAGACAAACATTTTATAATTTCTTTCAAATCATTGTATTTAGTAAACACTTAGAAATCGGAGAGTTATGTGACACCAGGTTTTGGGGTAGCGTATTGTGTTAAACTTTCGCAGTTTTATTCAGTTTTCTTTTCTACGAAATCTTTCGCTTTTTTAGATGTTTCATGTTGTTATTATTATAAATTGTGAAAAAGGTAATTAATTTGGCTTTCCTAGCTTCTATTAGTAGGCGCCATCACGACCCCCGAGGGTAGGAAATCTGGGTCGTGACAGTTATTCAGTATCTAATGTAGTTAGCTATTTAGATTAATTCAATTATTGATATTTGTGAATGTGTTACACTTATCTAGTCGTAGAGAGATGTTTGGGTCGTGACATCGATGCCTTGATTCGCAGGGCGGAGAGTTTGGGGATCTTAGCATATCCACCAGCAGTAGAGCGGCCGTTGGCGTTGGATGTTCAGGCCTTGGCCAACCAATTTGTTATATTGGATATTTCTTAGCTGTGTTGAGTTTTGGTTTATGGGGTCACTCAGTCTTCTATTTATGACCGCATCAGGGAGTAATAGTACGATGATCCCAATATTTTTGTCCTTAAGGACATAGTTCAGTACGGTGATGCTAAGGAGGTCACAATAGTGATGATGTTGCATTGAGGTTGCAGGGCAGGCTATGCATGCCCAATAGAGACAGATTGCATCAAATGATTCTCCGGGAGGCTTACAATTTGCGGTTCTCCACTCATTCGTGTGCCACGAAGATGTATCAGGACTTGAAGCAGCATTATTAGTGGAGGAGAATGAATAAGTACATAGTGGAATATGTATCTCGATGTCTGAATTGCTAATAGGCAAAATATGAGCATCATTGACTGGTTGGATTACTTCAGAAGCTAGATTTTCTGGAGTGGAAATGGGAGCGGATCACTATGGATTTTGTTGTTGGGATTCCAAGAACTCATCGGAAGAGTGATATTGTTTAGGTTATTGTGGATAGGTTGACAATGTCATTTCATATCATTCTAGTGATGACTACTTATTCTTCTTAACAGCTGTCAAATTTATATCCGCGAGATTGATAGACTTCATGGTGTGCCGGTATCTATCATTTCTAAACGGGGTACGCAATTTCCATCGTGGTTATGGAAGATCGTACAACATTACTGAGGTACTCGAGTTGAGTTGAGCACAATATTTCACACTCAGACGGATGGACAATCCGATTGCGCTATTCAGATACTTGCGGATATGCTCTATTCTTGTATGATGGAGTTTGGTGGTTCTTGGGATCGATTCTTTCTGCTTGGGAAGTTTACCTACAACAACATTTATTAGTTGAGCATTCATAGGGCAGCGTATGAGGCTTTGTATAGTAGACGGGTTCGGTCTCCAGTGGATTGGTTTGAGCTGGGTGAGGCTAGGCTATTGGGTAAAGGCTTGGTTCATGATGCTTTGGAAAAGATTAAGGTGATTCAGGATCAACTTCGTACAATCCAGTCCAGACGGGAAGAGTTATGCGAATCAAAAGGTTTGCAATGTTGCATTAATGGTTGGGGTGTGGGTCTTGCTTCAGGTTTCACCTATGAAGGGTCTCATGAAGTTCGAGAAGAAGGGAAAGCTGAGACCAAGGTTTATTGGCCTATTCTAGGTGTTGTGGTGAGTTGGGGAGGTTGCTTATGAGCTCGCCTTGCCTCCCAGTCTAGCAAGAGTTCATCCAACATTCCATGTTTCTATGCTCTGGAAGTACTGCGGTAGTCTGTCTCATGTGTTGAATTTTAACTCATTCCAGTTAGACATGGATTTATCTTATGTTGAGGAGCCGGTGGCCATTTTGGATATGCAAGTTAAAAAGTTGAGTTGAAAGAATATTGCTTCAGTGGAGGGATCAGCTGGCCAAGGAGGTGACTTGGGAGAACGAACATGATATGCGCAGTCGTTATCTCATCTTTTCACCATATCATGTATGTCTCTACACTCGTTTAAGGATGAACAATTACTTTAAAAGAGGGAGGATGTAATGACCCGGACGGTCTTTTTGAGAGTATTAACCCCCATCCCTTATTTATAGCTTTTCCTGTATCTATTTCGGGGAGTTTTATTTTTGGTTTCAGAGTGATTTGGGATACTTAATCCCTAAAATGGAAGCTTAAGTTGTAAGAATTTAAGTGTAGTTGGAACTATGCGAAGACGGATCCAGAATGGAGTTTCATCATCTTCGTTAGCTCTGTTGGATGATTTTGGATTTAGGAGCGTGTCTGAATTGTAATTTGGAGGTCCGTAGCTGAATTAGACTTAAAATGGCGAAAGTTAATTTTTTGAGAAGTTTTATCGGTAGTGGAATTTTTGAGATCATGGTCGGATTCCGGTTCCAAAAGTTGGAGTAGGTTAGTAATGTAAATTATGGGTTGTGTGCAAAATTTGAGGTCAATCGGACGTGCTTTGATAGGTTTCGGCATCGATTGTAGAAGTTTGATGTTTCAAAGTTCATTAAGATTGAATTAGGGTGTGACTCATCTTTTTGTTGTTGTGTGATGTGATAAGTCCGTCTGGTGATTTAGGACTTGTTGGTATCTTTGGTTGAGGTCCTGGGGCCTCAAGCGTGTTTCGGATCATTTTCGGATTCATTTTAGACTTGTGAGAATAGCTAAAGTTTTCCAACTTTTGGTGTCATCACACCTGCGGTGGGTTTGGCCGTAGGTGCGGATACGCACGTGCAGAAGGAAGCTTGTAGATGTGGCCCTGGTCTGGGTAGCCAGCGGTCACAAGTGCGACAAAAGTACCGCAGAAGTGGAGCCACTCCTGCTGAGACATGATCGCAGAAACAAAGTTCGAGCTGGGTGTGGAGTTCGCAGAAGCGGGCTAGACCTACAGGCGCGAACTCGTAGGTGCAGTTATCTGATCATAGAAGCGGGCCCTGGTGTTTTAAGTCAATTCCGCACCTGCGATGGAAATTTATGGCGTCACAGGTGGGAGATCACAGGGCAAAAAGGGGAAATTACGAGGGTTTAATCTCATTTTCACTTTGGGATTTTGAGAGCTCGGATTTAGGCGATAATTAGAAGGATTTTCAAAGGAAGCTATTGAGCAACGATTCTTAACTCATTTTTGGTTATTCCACTAATTTAAAGTTAATTTTATCATTTAATTAAGGATTTGGGCTGAGAAAATGGGGGAAAGTTGGAAAGTTCTTCAATCAAATTTTTGGGTTTTAATTGAGATTTTGATATCGGATTTGAGTAATTTAAGTATAAGTGAATTCGTGATTGAATGGGTGTTTGTATTTAGTGACTTTTATATGTTCCGAGACGTGGGCCGAGGTTGACTTTTTGAGGCAAATTTTAATTTCTTACTAAAGTCTTGAATTCATTAATTAGATTGGTTTCTAATAGTTATATTTATGGTATGCAATTTCTTTTGGCTAGATTTGGGCCATTTGGAGTCGAAAAATCGAGGAAAAGGCATTCTTACTGATTGATTGAGCTTGGTTCGAGGTAAGTGTCTTGCCTAAACTTATGTAGGAGAAACTCCATTATAATTTGGTATTATTGTGATACTTCTGTGATATGTGAGCATCGTGTATGCGAGGCAGCAAGTGCATAGACGGGCTAATTATTATAAAATTCTATTTTTACTGAGTACTAACATGTTACACCTTAGTTGAGTTATACCAGCAAATGTAGTTATCATGTTTAGCTTAATATCGCATGTTCGTGTCTTAAATACTTATTTGAAATATGTGCAGCATGCTTAGTTGAATTCCTATTTTTTTCTTGATTAATATTACTCTTGACTGTATAGTTCTTACTGTTAATTGTTGTTTTCCATCGATTTCGAGTTGTGTGTTTACTTTTGGGACTATGAGATGGCACCTCGGGAGATCCCCCTGCATATTTACTTTTGGAACTACGAGGCGGCACCTTGAGAGATCTCCCTGCATATTTACTTTAGGGACTACGAGGCGGTACCTCGGGAGATTCCCCTACATATTTATTTTTGAAATTATAAGGAGGTATCTTGGGAGATCCCCTGTTGAGCATTTACTTTTGGGAATACGAGACGGTATCTCGAGAGCGCCCATATTGTTTATCCCTATGTGATGTGTTGTTATTTTTCTGTAGTTTCTCCTCGTTTAATTTTTCTATCTCTTATTACACTGATATATTTTTCTAGCTCAAATTATTATATTCTAGTTGGGTCCTGACCTGACCTCGTTACTACTCTACTGAGGTTAGGCTTGACACTTACTGGGTACCATTGTGGTACACTCATGCTACTCTTTTGTACATGTTTTGTATGCAGATCCAGGTATCTCTTACCAGTCTCGCTATTAGTTGCATACTTGCTGCTGCTCCGGAGACTTCAAGGTATATCTGCCAGCGTCTGCAGAACTCGGAGTCCCCCTCTATCCCTTTTATGTTATTCCTCCTTTATCTCTTCTATTCGCTGATGTATAAAAATAGTTAGACAAATTCTTAGAGCTTCTAACTTGTGACTACCGGATTTTGGGAACATCGTTTATACCCGAGTGTTGGTTTACTTGTACATACCGAGTAGAATTTTATCAGTTATATAGTTATCGGTGAAGTTTAATTGTTAAATTTTGCTTTTGTTTCCGTTATTCCGCAAGTTGTTAGGCTTACCTAGTCGTAGAGACTAGATGCCATCACGACATTTAACGAATGGAGATTTGGATCGTGACATGATCCTTTTCGAGTCTCACCTCTTACCAGATATTTTTCTAGTCATTCATATATATTTAATTAAACAAAAAATAACCCTGGTAAGATATTATGCTAACATATTTAGAAATGATAAAATTATAATTCTTAATTAAAATAGAAACTATAGAAAATATGGACCGTGGTATTTCATTTATTATATGAATGAGGTTTGCATTAATTTATTTAGAAGCGATGTTCAGTAATTTGTGACTCAATTCACTAGTAAGTCTTTTTTGAGATTATCCAATTCCGAACGGTTAGAATCTAGAAAAAATATTTTTATACCATAAGTACAAATCATAGGAAATTATTTCAAATAATAAAGTTGAAAATTTTAATAATTTGTAATTATGGTATAGAAATATTTTGTTTAGATTCTAGCCGTTCGAAATTATTTCAAATAATAAAGTTGAAAATTTTGAAGAAAATAAAAAAAATCCTGAACCCGTTTCTATAACTCCACCACACTTACAAAATTCGAGATCATAAAAAAATATTTAAATGTATCGAAAATAAATTTTAACTACTAGTAACCATTCGTATAGTAAAAAGAACAACTTATGCATGTATAAACACATTCCTAGCTGATAAACAACAAAAGGAATACAAACAGAAGCTTTGACCATGTACTTTTGCATTTCTCTATTGTAGTGCTGGTTGATTTTCTCTGCAAAATTTATACACTTTCCGTGTCAAGCTTGGTCTGATACATGGGTCTATTTGGTAAAAATAATACGGGCTAGTCAGTTTTCAAAATGGTTATTTAAAAATAGTCAGTATTTGTAAAGTAATTGAAAAATAGCTACTATTTTGCTGCAACACGAAAAGTTCCAGCATAATATACTGGAGATCGGTCAACCTGTGTATGAACTTCCAGCATATTATGCTGGAACTTCAATAGGCAGAAAGTTTCAATATATTATGTTGTACTATACTGGAACTCCAGTATACTTATGCTGGAACTCCAGTATAATATACTGGAATTCCAATATATTATATTGGAGTATTTTTTAAATTTTGAACAGTATTTTCGTTCATATTTATCTTTACATAAAAGGTGGCTTATTTTGATTACTTTTGAAACTGTGGCTATTTTTGAATGACTACTTGTAAATCTGACTATTTTTTACTTTCGGGCTGCTAGTTTTTGATGGGTTATGTTGGGCATAACCCAAATCAGCGTAAAAATTGTACGGGGCGCCATATATGGTCACCCCCATTTAACCTACTGTTTAAAAAAAATTTAACTTGTACCCACTTTTAAACAACTTCATACCTCTTTCTCCTCCTTCGGTTTCTTCTTCTTCTTCTTCTTCTTCTTCTTCTTCTTCTTCTTCTTCTTCTTCTTCTTCTTCGGGTGACAATAATTTTATATGGTGGTTGTGAATATATTTTAATATTGTTTATGATATTTTACAATGGTGAGATGTTATGATGCTTTATTTTTTTACTATTGCTTAGGGTTTCTTCTTCTTATTATTTTTTTTAATTGCAAAATGGGTTCATTAAATTTATTGTTGTTTTGACAAATTGATGATTGGGGTTTGTTCCTGATGATATTTGGAGGTTATTTTTCAATTTGAGTTCATTTGGAGTAGATTTAGGTATTAAATCGTATATGAATTGTTATAATTCGAAGAACAAATTTGTGTTTGTGGGAAATATTCACTTTAGAATTATTGGTCTTAAGTTAATGAAAATGTTTGTTGCACTTTAGACTTTTTTGCCTCAAAATGCATTTGAAGTGCAATTTTTCATTTCAGACTTATTAGCCTTAAGTGTAGCAAAAACATTTGTTAAGTACATCTGAAGTACAATTTTGTACTTCAGACTTATTGGCCTTAAATGTAGCAAAACTTTTGTTGCACTTCAGACCTTTTGGCCTTATGTGTATCTGAAGTACAATTTTCTATTTCAGACTTATTGGCCTTAAGTGCATGAAACCATTAGTTGCACTTCAGACCTATTTGTCCTTAAGTGTATCTAAAGTGCAAATTTTCACTTCAGACTTATTGGCCTTAAGTGAATGAAAACGTTTATTGCACTTCAAACTTTTTGGCCTTAAGTACATATGAAGTGCAATTTTTCACTTCAAATTTATTGACCTCAAGTGTACCTGAAGTGCAATTTTTTACTTCAGACTTATTAGCCTTTAGTGAATGAAACCATTTGTTGCACTTCGGACCTATTTGGCCTTAAGTACATTTGAAGTGCATTTTTTTAAACTTCAGACCCGATAAATTTGAAATTGATCGTAAAGTAGGTACACTAGCAAACATTTTTGTAAAGTGTGTATCAGCTCAATTATCACCCCAAAATCGGGTACAAATGCAAAAGCCCATCACCAAAATTACTCTTTGTCCAAATCCATTAAAACTTGGGCGGGTTCCGCAGCTTAATTCACCATGTATCAACAACAAGTTACTAGTAGATAAATGAGACTTTTTCCTAGTAATACTATAATAAAGACTTATTACTAATTTTCTTTAGGTTTAGTAGTTTTTTTTCAAATACCGTACTTTCTTTAAAATATTGTACAATTTGTTATAAACAAAAGAAAAAGACAAGAACAATAGAGCAAGAACAATAGCAATAGAGAGAAGAGTAGAGAGAGTTCTTCTTATTGTGTTGAGAGGGGTGAATTACAATGGTAGAGAGCACCTCTATTTATAGGGAGGAGGAAGATCTTGCTACCAATAATAGGACTCTAAAATCTCTCTAATTAAGTACATTAAAGACATTCACCTTAAATAGAAGTGTAAGAATCTTCTATTTCATAACACTCCCCCTTGAATGTCTATTCAATGATGTGCCTCATAAAACCTTAAAACCAAAACCCAAAGGGAAAAATTAAAGTAAGGAAAAAGAGTACACATGTTTGAATATGCGCCTATTGGTTGCCTCGTTAAAAACCTTGCAAGGAAAACCCAGTGGGACAAAACCTTGTAAGGGAAAAAGAGTGCAACGCGCATTGACTCCCCCTAATGAGTACATCAATTTATATCCTTGAGCATTTGCATTCCAATCTTGTGCATCATCTTCAAAACGATCTTTGGTAGATATTTGATAAATAAATCAACTATGTTGACTTGAATAAATATTCCGCACCTTGAAATCATCACTCTTGATAGATATGAACATCTTCATATAATGTCGTGGAATAGCTCTTCAATATCTCCATAGATGCATTCTCAATGCCATCATGCTTATAGTTATAGCAAGATATATATGTACACAAATTGTACTTAGGATGTGGTACTTCAGGACCAAGAATTGCATATGCTTCAAGCAACTTAAATCTTTCAAATTAAGTCATATAAGTCGCATAATAGACTTTAGCTGCATATCAAGTTTTCATGTCATGCTAAACAAATAAGATATCGAAAATTGACTATACATACCTTTGCCTTTATACTTTCAAGCATATGAACTACAGGTTCAAAGCTACATGTCTTTCATATGGAATCAATTCTTCTTGAATTGTATCTCTTCCATTTAGTTACTTTCTTTGTGTCAGTAAATGCGTATAGTATGCTTTGCAATATGTTGCAATTGAATTATCCCTTTTATGAACTTCAGGTTCATATCATGATATTCGGGGATATACATATACAAATGAAAATTCATCCCATGTAACACTTTCTCAAGTGTTTATCATGTCTCCCCCTCATGTTAGTAAAGCTAACATGTTTCCTCAACTTTGGAAAATCATCTTTATGCATTATGTCAATATACACAGCACCTTAATAATAAGATGAAATTATTTGGTTCCTGACCCTGAACCACTTGTGAGGGGAGAATATACTCTCGTATACAACTTATATCAAATTGATATATATATAACTTAGTTCTCATAAGAAACAGTTTAAGTGGCAGCACTCAATAATTATCTTGCTAAACCAACTTTAATATAAACCAACTTGTCAAGATGAACTGTCTTGAGTAGAGAATCTGGAAACTATGCTCGAAGTTAGATTACTGAGCGCTTTACCTCGCAAGCACTGCCAGGCTGCGGGTTAATAACAATGGCGCATGTAACCATATCATAGATGCATCATATGTGGTATACATGGCAGGTGAATGGGCCCATATTCACCTTTGATATTTCCAGAATTTAGGGGCTTCAACCCGAACTCTTTAGTTGGTCAGTTCATTAATGAGAACAAGTGATACAAGAGTATTCGTAAAGAACTTTCTAGTTCTTTAATATTCACCTATGTGAATTTGCACATCATACTTAAAATGAGATGGCTAACATGAATGCCAACTGAATAAATTATCAATATTGGTAAACTTCAAATTTACACCATGACATGTGCACTTATCAATAAACTTCGGGTTTATTATGACATGGGTTTTATACCAATAGATATCCACTTTATTGTGGCATTCTTTCGTTTGTGTAGTACAAACTGGAGAACAAAACGGGTAGCTTTTCATATACAAATTACCCCGCTACAAGTTGTAGTAATAGGAGAATCAAAGCCTTCCTTTATTATAGTCTCAATATAATCAATCGCTTTCGCGTGTACTTTGGAAACTGAATAAGTTTCTTTGAGACTTACTACAGCACAATACTCAATTGTGTTTCTCCAACATAGTAATAATTGGCTCTTCGAGAGCTCTCAATTAATTTTGTACTACCACAGACTGAGGTTCGAGATCCTCACATTCTTGCATTCCGTATTTTCAAGAGTCTCAGGCTCAATAGATTCTTCGTGAATCTCGGAATTAATCAAATCATGAGCGTCCTCATGTGATTCTTTCATAGTGTCATTTAGATCGTTCTTTTTCCTCTTTCTAGGATTTCGATCTTTGGAACCTAATGGTCTGCCACGCTTCTGGCGTGCATTTGACTCATTGGATATGACACTAGATATTTGTCCAATAGGGACTTCAATACGGATCGGAACATTTTCCGCGTGAATGTGGGATTTCGTTATTCTCTTCAAGTCCGTAAATGCGTCAGGCATTTGGTTTGCTATTCTTTGCAAATGGATAATCTTTTGTACCTCTTTCTTTCAAATAGAGGTATGTGGATCAAGATGAGATAATGATACATTTTTCCACAAAATTTCCCATTTGGTTTCACCGACTTCTCCCCCTAATTTTGGGAAAAGTGTCTCATCAAATTGACAGTCTGCAAATAGTGCAGTGAACAAATCTCCTGTCAATGTTTCGAGGTAGCGAATAATGGAGGACGATTCATACTCAACATATATTCCTAACCTTCTTTGCAAACCCATTTTGGTGCGGGATGGCGGTGCTACAGGCACCTATACTGCGCATCCAAAGCTTCTTAAATGGGATATATTGGGTTCATGACCCAAAACCAATTGCAATAGGGAATATTTGTGATAATTCGTCAGTCAGAGACGAACTAGCATTGCTGCATGCGAAATGGCGTGACCCTAAGCCGAAGCGGGCAGCCGACAAAGTAGCATTGCTGCATGCAAAATGGCGTGAACCCAAACCGAAATGGGCAGCCTCGTTTTCATGAAGAATTCAAGATTATTCTCATCTATTATCCATTAACTTTGCAAACGCAAGGTTGCGTGATGGCAACAAGCACACATTAGACCATCTACAGGATGCGTCTATCAAGACCATGAAATACCTAAACTACCCACTAGGTGGGTGAATAGGTCCACAAATGTCCCCTTGTATACGTTCCAGAAACTGGGGTGACTCAGTCCCAACCTTTGTTGGGGATGGTCTGATAATCAGCTTGCCTTGATAACACGAAGTGCAAGGATATTCATTACTTGAAAGAATTTTGAAATTCTTTAATGGATGCCCATATGAGCTTTCTATAATCCGTCTCATCATGGTTGATCCTGGGTGACCCAGTCGATCATGCCAAAGTACAAATGTATTGGACTCAGTATTCTTTAGATTTACTGTTGAATGTGCCTCAATTGCACTAATTCTTGTCCAATACAGGCCACAAGATAAAGACGGGAATTTCTCAATAACCCTCTTTTGGCCGGAGACATTCTTTGAAGTGAGGACGAGATATTCAAGATTATCTTCATCCATTGTCTCAATATTGTAGCCATTCCGGCGTACATCTTTAAAGCTCAACAAGTTTCTCATAGACTTGGAGGAGAACATTGCATTCTCTATGATTAACATCGTGCCCTTGGGCAGAGTTACAATAGCTCTTCCGGAGCCTTCAATCAATTTACTTTCCATGGTATGACATACAAAAGAAATACAGGAACATAAGAATAAGCAAGTTCAATTCTTTTTGTGTCACATAATATTTTCAAAATCTGCTACTAACAGTTGACTAACAAAATCAGATATGTTGTCCATAATCAATTACTTTGCAGTTTGAAAATTTCAGCGTTTTTCATAAGACAATCGATTATTAAACACACACAATCGATTGTTGGAACATAGACAATCGATTGTTAAACACACACAATCGATTATTTGTTATTTTTGAAAAACTTTCAGATTACACTGCCTAAAGACAATCGATTGCTAGATATAGACAATCGATTGTGGGTGATTTTTGAAAAATTCCAGACCTCACTGTTTCAAGACAATCGATTGTTAGACAAAGACAATCGATTGTTGGCTATTTTTGAAAAATTCCAGAACACACTGTTTCAAGACAATCGATTGTTAGCCAAAGACAATCGATTGTTGATCAATTGTTTTTTCAACTTTAATGCGAAAATAGTTGATAATCGACTAGTTTTTCAGGCTAGTCGATTACCCCCACTGGAAAATAAAAGTTTTATTGATATTTGAACATATTGAAGATATTCTACAGAACTACTGCTAACATTGCTTTATGAACTAACTAATACGAGCTAATGCTAATGACTATTAGTTTATTCACTAACTAATACAAATAAGTAGAACGAAATCAAATAACTCAATCTTCTTTCATCACGGATCCATCGCCGATTAGGTGGTCCTTTTTTCCATCGGGTTGCTCAAAGAAGTCTGCCACATCCAGGTGGGTGATATCCTCATTGTCGTCATAGACAAAATTTGTTTCAGGGCCTTTTCTCTTTCGAGATACTTGATAAAGGTCAACCAAGTGTCTTGGTATACGGCAAGTCCTAGACCAGTGCCCATTTCCACCGCAACGATAACATATAGTTTCTGAACTATTTACCTTAGGATCTTCTGGACCCCGTTTCTGCTTTCGGTGGTTATCTCTCTTTGGGGGGTGACAGACTTCTTTGGAATTTCTTCCTTGTCCACGTCCTTGGCTTTGACCCCGTTTATGACCGTGATCATGGTCCCTTTTATGTTTGGCATAATGCGAGTGCACCATATCTGCTTCAGGCAGTGGTGTAGACCCAGTTGGTCTATTTTCGTGATTTCTCATGAGCAGATCATTATTTCGCTCAGCCACTAGTAAGAGAGAAATCAGTTCAGAGTACTTCGTAAAGCCTTTCTCTCGGTACTGTTGCTGCAGTACCATATTGGAGGCATGAAACGTTGTAAACGTTTTCTCAAGCATATCGTAATCGGAGATGTTATCTCCACATAGCTTCAGTTTAGAAGTAATTCTGAACATAGCAGAATTATATTCAGAAACGGACTTAAAGTCCTGTAGCCTCAGATGGGCCCAATCATATCGTGCTTGTGGCAGAGTGACCAACTTCAGGTTGTCATATCTCTCCTTTAAGCTGTTCCACAAAACGAGTGGATCCTTGACGGTGAGATATTCAATCTTCAAACCTTCGTCAAGGTGGTGGCGCAAGAAAATCAAGGCCTTCGCACAATCTTGGGTTGATGCTTTTTCTTTATCTTTGATGGTGTCTCCGAGACCCATAGCATCTAAGTGGATTTCAGTATCCAACACCCATGTCATATAGTTCTTGCCCGAAATTTCAAGGGCAACGAACTTTCTTTTCATAATGTCAGACATACTCGAAAATTAAATTAGGAAGAGGGAAAATACCTTGAATTTTCGAGAATGGTACTTGAGACGATAGAGTCTCGTGCTGATAACGTGTTATAAACAAAAGCAAAAGACAAGAACAATAGACCAAGAACAATAGCAATAGAGAGAAGAGTAGAGAGAGTTCTTCTTATTGTGTTGAGAGGGGTGAATTACAATGGTAGAGAGCACCTCTATTTATAGGGAGGAGGAAGATCTTGCTACCAATAATAGGACTCTAAAATCTCTCTAATTAAGTACATTAAAGACATTCACCTTAAATAGAAGTGTAAGAATCTTCTATTTCATAACACAATTAGAATATTAACTTTTCAAGCTCGTACATTTTTAATACTACCATAACAAACGTGTTCAGTTACAAGCGAGGTATCTGGGATTCATCAACTTTAAAATCTCTCAATCTCTGTCCATAATCTCCATTTCTTCTTTTTCCTAGCATAAATGGAGCTGCGTAAAATCTAAATAGAATAGATTAAATATGTATTCTGCTGCAATGATGAACAAAATTAGTCTGGAGAAGAAAAATCTCTATCACTGGGATACAATTTTGAAGTATTATGTCGAATCTAATTCAAAGCCTCATAGAGATTCAAATGACGACTATGGAAATCATGCTTCACAACTCAGGCCGATGGGATGTTACTGGCAGATATATAAATTTCAATGTCGACAGAATTGTAATCAACATAGAGTCAAGCTATGATGAGTTAATTTTAGTCATTGCTGGGCAATTATTTATAGATACGTCTGTTAAATAATGGAGATCAAATATATCGTCAATAACATGTGCCCTCCATGAAAATTCACAATGATATAGGGCTACGAGTGTATATCGAGACGAAAAGGAATCACAAGGAGTTCGGAATGTATCCATTATGTATACCACTGAAGGAATTCGCGCTGGACTTGAATACGACAGATAATAATACCATTGCAGAGTCCTTCAAAAATGCACAGAATAGCCTAATACAATTACCATACAATAGTAATACATTTAGTAGTGTTTCTGAGAGAGTAAATTTTCTTGAGGTGGATCCATGCGATGATAATGGTAATTGTGAGTGTTTAATAATAGCAGACTCACTACCTAAAAGTATTGAGGTCAATCAGATTTACCTAGACAAATATATGATTGTCTGTGATGAAGCGTTGTGCAGTTATGAAAAAATTTCAAGTCAGGGTGAAAAGATCATGTGAAAACAGGTAATTAATTTTGACAAATATACAAATATAATATTAACATTCAAAGAATTGTATGTATTCCTAGTTATTGTATTTAATTTTTGAATGGTAAGCGGGTTAATTTCTCTTGATGCTTTATGTAAATGGGTTTATGTCAATTATTCAGTGAGATAAAAGGATTTAAATTTGTACTACAATTATATAACTTTTGTCAGTTAATTGTATTTATCATTTTTTACTTCCCAGTTACTGTCTCGAGTGTCTTAGCAAGCATTTTTCATGAAATTTTAGGTCTACAAGCCTTAAAATCAACCATGGGAATTCAATAGTATACACACATGCTCGTTGATGGATAATACTTATATATGTCGGCAAGCAACTACCAAGGTCGTTGGGAGTCTTATCATGACCAAATATGCAAATCCTAAAACTATATACACACGGAAGGACATAAAATTTGGCATGCTGAAGGAATTTGGTGTGAACTTAGCATACATGCAGGCTTCGAGAGCACAACAAAATACTTTTCAAATAATGAGAGGTGATCCAAGTGAATCCTACAACTAACTGCCTAGCTATTTATATATGTTAGAGAAGACTTACCCCGGATAAGTTGTGAGGCTAGAAAAATAGAAGATGTGTCTTTTTGTATGCATTTGTAGCATTATACACATCAATAAGGGGTTATAAGTATTGTAGGCCAACTGTAGTTGTGGGTGCTTGTCAAGACCCAAAATCCACTAAGGGTCGTTGTGGTGCCGGACATCGCTGTTAAGCTATTCATCTCAAATACTAAAATTTAGTCTCGTTTTAACATTTTTGAAAATACAGGATTTTTCCTACCTTTTTATTTAGAAATTTTAAAGGATATATATATCCAAATCAATTTTAAAAGTTAAGCAATGAATAAAATACATCAAACCATCCAAGAATCCGGTGTCACACGTGCATGAGCATCTACTAATAAGAGAAATAAAATATAATGTCCGCCCGAGATACAGTGGATGAATAGTAAATACAGTACAAAGTAAGGGACCACTCTAGTTGCTCCTGTATCGAATGATGCAGCTTACCTAGTCCCAAAATCATCTGTACTGCTATGCCTAATAAGCCAGTGGAGTCACATATACTTGTGCAATAAAATACACAGCAAGTGTAGTATGAGTACAAAAATAATGTGAAACAAATGGGTATCCTGCCTAATCCCGAAGGGATAGAGATGAGGTGGTCAACTTTGACACTCTCTAGTGGTACAATAAATATTCATCCTTAATAAATATATTAAACAATGAATTTATTTTATAAATATGATTTTAAACCAGACAGAGAAAACAAGTAAACGCATAATTCTTTCATAGGAATTTTCTAGAAGTCCTCTTTATTATTAACAAATAAATCTCGAGCCAGGGTGAGGCAGTGACAACTTAAATAAGTTCAAGACAACAGCACAAACATGCGCAAATCATGCCGAGCTCGACGTCCCGCTCCAACAGAAAAGTAAATTATGCACTATCGAGGGTCGAGCGGCCTATACTAAAGGTGTCAACCGGGCCGAGCCGGGACCGGACCGGTATAACCCGGGACCGGACCGGACCGGTTACTAAGGGGCCTGGTGGGCTGAGTTCGAGGGGGGAGGGGGTTGGTCCATTTGGGATTTTTGGGGTTGGAACGGGACTGGAATGGACCGGTTTAAGTAAACAGTACCGTGAACCGGTTGGGTCGTCCCGGACCGGCCCGGTTCAACGGTAAAAAAAAATTGAATTTGTGGGGCCCACATAACCGTTGGCAACGGTCCAGATCCGTTGGCCAATGGATAATTTTGAAAAAATGGCCATTTTTTCATTATTTTGTTGTATTTATTAAATTATAATATTAACCCTTCTTAAAATATATAAAATACCCTCATCTCTTCTTCATTTCTTCACTCAAAATTCTAATCTCAATCTCAATTCTCAAATTATCAATCTCTCTCTTCCCTATTTGCAAGATTTCATATTCTAAATTTATAATTTTATTTGTCTCTCTTTTCCCAAATTTAATTTATCGCAATTTGTCATTCGGAATTTGAAGCTTGTAGTTCAAAATTGAAATACTTGCTTGACGTTTGTTCGTGGTAACACCGGATTTGCGTAATCAAGTGCTCAATTTATTGTCGAATTCGGTTCACTCCCTCCAACTCTTTCTCTTATTTAATATTTTAATTGCATATTTAGTTTTAGCTTATACTTTCATTTTTACAATATGTTTAATGCTGCTAAAAGAGCGTGTAGAAAAGTTACTGGTAGGGGTGGAAATAAAAAAAGAGGTAGTCCTGTAGCTTCCGGTAGTAATAGTAATGACCCAATAACACATGTTTCTGAATCATCGCCTAATTTGCAAGATGTAGAGATTGATTATAAACAATTACAAGAAGATTTTGGATAGAAGATAATGAAATTGGAATAGAAGATGAGATACCACCTACACTTAGTAGTGGAAATGTTGGTAGTATTGGAGTTGGAGTTGCTAGTGCTACAAGGGGTAGTAGACCACCAGTGGCTCCAACTTCTAATCGTAAAAGAAGAAGTCTGGTATGGAATTTTTTTGAAATAATAGAAGGTACTAATAGAGTTAAGTGCAAACTTTGTAACGAAATTTTTAAACATTTGACCGGAAGAAATTTAGGGGGGACTGGGACACTTACTAGACGTATGATATCCATCCATCCCATAGAATGGGACAATAATGGGGATGGAAGTCAAACAACTATTAACCCTACTACTGGAGGTCTACTAAAATATGATAAAATGACGAATCGTGAGGAATTAGCAAAAATGATTACTTTGGGTTGTTTACCTTTTTCTTTTGTTTCTTCATCGTATCTTATTATGTATATTCAAAGGATTTACAATCCTTTATTTAAAGGTATCCCTAGAAGTACTTGTAGAGCAGATATCTTTAGACTTCATGGACAATATCAAATATACATACGTTATTTGTTTAGTCACCTTCCTTCTAGAGTATGTCTAACTTCTGATATTGGTCATATTGTTAATGGAATGATTATTTGACAATTACATGCCATTGGATAGATGATAAAACTTGTATGCAAAAACGTATTATCGCTTTTAAATATGATGAAGATCAAAGTCATACTGCTATGTTTATAAGTAGTACAATTGTTGAAGCTGTTGAATTTTATAATCTTAACCAAAAAGTTTTGTGCATGTCTTTTGATAATGCTTCAAACAATAATGCCGCAGTTTCAATTTTAAAATTGCATTTGCAACCACATCTTGATGATATTTTTCATGTTAGGTGTGCATGTCATGTTTATAATTTAATTGCTAAAAGTGGCCTTGATTAATTTTCAGTTGAGATTACTCATGTTAGAAGAGCAGTTGGTGTTATTCAATAAAATAATAGACAATCTAGAATAAAAGAATTTAAGACTAAGTGTATCCAGTATAACCTTAAACCTAGATTCATGCCAGACGAAATTGTTACTACATGGAATTATACATATATACTTTAAAAATATTGCTACAAATATAGATTTCCTATAACTGAAGTTGCTAATGCACATTGTACTGATCCTAGGCGTATGTTAACAAGTGATACTTGGGAGGTCATTAATGATGTTGTTAAATTTTTACATAAATTTTATACTGCTACTGTTGTGTTTTCTGGCGCATATTATCCCACGGTTACTATAGCTTTAGTACATATAGCTGAAATTTCTTTGCTACTATCTGGATTTAAGAAAAAAGAAAAATATATGGATGTTGTTGAAAAAATGCAAGCAAAATTCAAAAAATATTTCTTTCCAATTCCTCCGATTTACTTAAGTGGTGCAGTTTTAAATCCTTCTATTAAAATGTCTGATTGTCACCAATTAATGAATGCTTTATATACTTATATGGAGATTGGAGAAACTAAAATCCCCAATTTATATGATTCTATGAACAAGCTAAATGAATATTTACAACAACTATATAATTATTATGCAAATGAATGTGATAATACTGCTCGTGCTTCTGGCAATGTTAATCCCGCTATGCAATGTAACAGTTCTGCTAATGTGGATGGTGAAAGCCTTGATAGTTTTAATATTTTTTCTACATTTTCTAACACTCAAACCAGTCGCAGGAATATTGATGAGCTTCAATTCTACTTGCATAAGCAAAAGGAACCTCGCACAAAAGATTTTTCAACGTTGGGATGGTGGCATGAAAATGAAAAGCAATTTCCTGTTCTTTTCGCTATGGCTCGGGACGTGTTGAGTTGCCAATTTCTACTGTTGCATCAGAGAGTGCATTTAGCCAAGCAAGACAACAACTTGGAGACACCCGCCACTCATTGGGAAGCAATGCTTTAGAAGTTTTAGTATGTTTCAGAGATTGGATTAGATCGGAATGAATAAATCAAGGAAAGGAAGATGTTGATAGCCCAGAAAACAAGGAACTTGGAGATATATTAACCCATGGAAACCCATCCGAATTTAACTCCGCAGAAGAAGGTCAATCGATTCATATGGATTATGATGAACTTTCTAGGGCGATGCAAAACATTTGAAATTACTAGTTTACTAGTTTACTTGTTAGAAGAAATGTAAACATTTCATTTTCTACTTTTTCAATTTGAAATTGAGAAATAAAGTAGCACTTGCAATAAGTGTAATTTTTTCCCATCTTACTTGTATTCATTCAATTATTACAAAGTATTAATATAATTATAACTTAATAGTTATACTTAATTCCAAAATAAAAAATTGACAACATACTAAACCCGGCCCGGCCCGACCCCTTCAACCCGTAACCCGTATGGTTCAATTTTAACCCGAACTAACCCAGCCCGCTACGAACCCGTCACTGTGCAACCCGGACCGGCCCGGCCCGGAACCCGGACGGGACGAAAAATTCTGGACCCTGACCGGCTCGGTAGACCCGTTTGTCACGCTTGGCCTATACCATAGATACATCTATTTAATCTACCAAGGCGTTTGGCCCGTTCCAGAAATAAACACATAGCATGCAACGCAGGTACACATAAGAATACATGCTCAATAAGTCAAATAAGAGCTTATCGGGGAATATTTATTAAAATAAAATCAATTCTCCTTTACCAAATTTAAAGAAATGAAGCTTAATCCTTTTGAAATTCATTTACTAATTTAATGTTATTTAGGCAATTAAAGCAATCAATGGGTTCACAAAGAATCCAAGTATAACATGCTTTTGGGTCCTAGACTACCCGGACAATAGCATAATAGTAGCTACGCATGAACTCCCGTCACCTCGCGAATATGTTGCCCCCAAAAATAGGAGTACATAATAAATTTAACTCACATATGGGGTGAATTCCCCCTCACAAGATTAGAAAGGAGACACACCTCGCTCCGAAGATCCACAACCAGCATTCTATATAATTCCGAAGACTTGCACCAACGCACAATGCTCCAAAACTAACCGACGATCATACAAATCCATCAATATATGCTCAATTATACTTTACAATCCAATTTATAATAATTCCTAACCCCGAATAAAAAGTTGAAAAAAACTTTATTGGGCCCACGTGCCCAGAATCCAAAATTTCTCAAAGATAAACTTTACCCATGACCTTAGAAACTCAAATATATAATATCCTCTTAATTCCATACCAAAAACGTCGTTAAATTTCCAAGAATTAAATTTCTAGGTTTTCTTCCAAAAATCTCAATTTTTCCCACAATTTTCATGTCTAATTCCATAATATAATCTTGTATTTAACTTGGAAATAATTAGGAGTAGCTTACCTTAACCTTGATGATGAAATCCCTCCTTGAAGCTCTCAAAAACATTGCCCAATGAAGTGAAGAAAATGAGAGATACGGCCAAACATCTGATTTTAAAACAATGCTTCTGCCTCAGCTATTTCCGCTTCTCCGGAATGATTCCTGCATAAGCGGTTCTGCTTTTGCGGTCAAAAGCCGCTTCTGTGGTCCTATGCTCAGCCCCTTTTTTCGCTTCTGCAAAACCCTCTTCCGCAGAGCGGTCCCGCTTCTGCGCAACCTTGACCGCATCTGCAGTCCACGAACCCTTGCACCGATCCGCTTCAGCAGTCCCATTTCCACATAAGCAAAAACACTAGCAACCGGATCCTTCAGCCTTCTTCAAAATTCTTTTTGATCCGTTAACCACCTGGAATCCACCCGAGGCCCCCCAGGACCTCAACTAAATTTACCAACCAATCCCAAAATACATTACGGACTTGATCAAGGCCTCAAATCATATCAAACAATGCTAAAATCATCAATTAACCTAAGCTTTATAAACTTTGAACTTCCAACTTCTACTTCTGATGTTTAAACCTATCAAATCATGTCTGATTGATCTCAAATTTAGCACACAAGTCATATTTGACATTACGGACCTATTCCAACTTCCGGAATCAGATTCCAACCCGATATCAAAAATTTCACTTTCGGTCAAACTTCTTAAAACCCTTCAAATTCTCTTTTTAGCCAAATGGCTTCAAAATGACCCACGGACCTCCGAATTCACTTCCGATCGCGTTCCCAACTACATAATCACCATACAGGGCTACTTCCAGTCTCAGAATCATAATCAGAAAGTGATAAAGCTGAAATGCACTTCAAGACACACTTAAGAAATTTCTTCCAAAATGCTAACTTCCACACTACGCGCCAAAATGCTCCTGGGTTATCCAAAACCCGAACCGAGCATACGTCCAAGTCCGAAATAATCATACGAACCAGCTGGAACCTTCAGATCTCGATTCCGAGGTTGCTTACTCAAAATCCCAATGTTAGTCATTTTCTCCAACTTAAGGCTTCTGAAATGAAAACTTTCATTTCAATTTAACTCCGATCTTCCTGAATTTCAATTCCGACCATGCGTACAAGTCAAAACACCTGAAATGAAGTTTCTCATGGCCTCAGACTGTTGAACGACATGTTGGAGTTCAAAATGGCCGGTCGGGTCATTAAGTTTTCTCCCATTTAAACATATGTTTATCCTCGAACGTGTTGAGGATTATACCGAAGTAGTCTGAAATCATTGTTTAGCGCCTTATGCACATTCCTATGCTGCCACAACTTAGCTGAGCACATTAGCTCGATATATTCTGAAAATATTTCCTTTAATACAACCAAATAAGCCATAGAGCCCGATTCCAACATCTAAAATTTTATGTCAGGCATGTTTCCAACATACGATCACCATATCAGTCACTACACGCTGTACTCAAACATCACTGCATAATTTTGCTGAATTCTTACTTTACAACACATAATACACAAGACCGCAATAATATTTTCAGATCAATTAGCCAAAATTCAACGAATCAGATTCTCCCATTGCACCTCATGACACACGCAAGTCTTACTCTAACTCATACAATACCGCCTCGACGGATGAGATGTGCCGAAATTCATAATCAACTGCCGAGTCAACAAATCATTGAGTCTATACTTCTGACAAGAAACATTACCACATTCTGAACCAAATAATGATCTTTGATCCTTAATATACTCCATATAATTAGATTTCACTAATCCTAAATCCCACAATCTCGGCCCACCCAGTATGAACTGCTTAGACAATAAGCCACTCCGAATGCGATCCAAAAGTCTCATATGACGCCACAATATGCTAATAGGCCACCAATCCGATCACAACATAAACAGGAATTTGAACTCTAAAAGGATTTACCTAACCCCCACACAAATACGAACTTTCCTTAGAAGATAGGAAGCGAAACACACAAAAATATCATATAGAAAAACCAGACTCGACATCACACTGTTGCGGCGCGCAACCCGATCCAAATAACATACCCATGGCAGCGTGCAACCCGATCCACACATAGATCTCACATAAGGAGATTTCACTTCGAGCTAAATCTGCTTACTAAAAAAATCAAATTCCGATCGCAAGCACGCTAGGTGCATAATACCATCCCTGAGAAAACACATAGCGCCATAGGCTACAAAACTCAAGTACAACTGAGGTGCGATACAAGATCTGAATCTCAAGAGCCTTTCTGCTCACATAATATCATCTCTACGTGAAACCTCAACACATAAGAATTTACCGAGTTGTTTCACAACTCATACGACGCAATACATCATTACCTAGAATAGCTGATGACAAAATAGCACTCCGACTGTTCCTACATAGGGAACGCTCGCTGAAACAAACACAACTACCTGATATAAAGCCCTATTCAAAAATAAATCAATACATTGCTCTCAAGCCGATTTCTGAATGCGCCAACTTAGATAACGACCTTCCAAAGATCCATAATAACTCCTTTTTGCCTCATAACACGTAAGAACAACCATCATAACTGGAGCAACCTCCTCAGTTCATAACCCAATAAACAAAGTGTCCTCCAGACATAAATTTTTAAACTAATAATATTTTCACAATCCTTATACTTGGTTTAAATCTTTAGCCAATCAAGTGACTACATGTCATATTTATACAATCTTCCCTTGGGACACACTCCCACAATCTTCCAAATAAAAAACGGGTCCACACATCTAAACCATTGGATTCACTAACACTGAAAAGCGATCCAGAATCCTTAACCGGGATGCAAAACCTCTTCCACAACACATCGATCTCAGGTGACGCTGAAGACAATATCAATTTACTTTAATCGTTCAACCCATTCCTTGTTCATCCGAGCCCGTGACATCCTTGTCAACACCGAATTGCAACATTGATCCTCGCTTCAAATTTCCACAACACCCAACGTGCCAATATACGATAGAACACGATTTTCATCATACCTCCTAAACCATTATTATTTTAACATTTCACCATATAAGAACTTGCGTTTAACTCACTTCAGGAGAATCATAGCAACACACGGGTAAATTCTCATAACCGTAGAATATGCAAATCTATAAGTAGTGGTCCAAGCCAACATAGCCCTTACGGAATTCGCTTCCACTTAACAAGCCTTAACAAAGAATGCTTCTGAACAACATCAATTACGGCGGCCGACAAGCCTCGCATGTACTGCCACAAATCATACACATAACTTGATCACGCGAAATGTACTTATCGTTGGCCCCAATGTGCCAATTCAACTATGGATAATCAATTTACCTTCTTCCAATTAATCCTTGCTTGTCTTAGAAATAAGACTAACTCCATTCAACATATAACATACTCAATCTACACTCGCCCCGAGTGACCTTGAATCACGAGACCAGGCTGTCTCAATTCCCACGAACTATTTCATAACACTCAAATGCTACATCACAAGTCAAAATTTCATAGAACATTATGGCCACCTTCTCATAAGCTGCTACAAAGCTTGATTCTTAACTATACTCATAGACTCAAAATCATTGGGCACCACACTTTAACTTCTGAATTCACTAGGACCATTATTGAGAGCCACCCGCTCTAACTTGGTCCCGAATATAATTCACTCCATAAATCTTATAACACACAGATACTCTCTCGGTGAAGAATCCGGCGAAATCACTTTCTCTAAAATCTGCATCTATACGAGGCATAAATCTTGAATATTTTTTCAGGTCTGAACATGAGCCAATAAGGCCTGCCTCCAACAATTCCTTTGCTAGAATTTCCACTTATGGTTTTTTCTAATAGCTGAAATAATCCATCAATATGCTAATAACCAGAAATCACGCCAGTAGTTAACCATGCAGCCCAATCACAAGCGGTGGGACTCTCCCACTTAGCTTGAAGCCATTATTTCACAATTCTTGAGTTTGCCCGACCTATTTACCTCTTATTGGAATAACCTCACGCCATAAATTATCAAAATTTCTCGAAATCTTCCTGTAAATCCCCATCTTTCATATTCTGAACCATCATCCACAATCGCACGACCGATCTCCTTGTTGAATAATCAATATAATTAATTGCAGAAGCTTCGTCAACCACGTGACCGCTAACCTGCTCATGGGGAATACCCACCTACGGGAATAACCTCCCGACATCTTCCCACGTCGTTGCACGGAATACATTCGCTATGACACCAATAGCCCATCCTGAGTCCGAGCTCACCTTCCAGCTGCATGCGGGCATCAATTAAATGTGTGGCAATGCCCTTCCAATTCAGGGTTATGCTGCACCCACCTCTATTTCAAGCAGCTCCTTTCCGCCATATCAATCTTCTGCCGCATAATAGCCCATACTTCACATCATACCTGCAGGCTTCAATCACCAATCATTAAAATCCCTAATTCAATCCAAACTGTCCTTAAGGCGTGTAGTCCTCCTACTACCCAGCCCATATGCGACACCCGCCACTCTCTCACTTTGGCGGAACTCATCTCTTTAATTAACCACTCGACCTTGCTCCTCATACTTGGCCTTCTAGAAGTTTTAAACATCGCCTGACACTTCCACATGTCCTTACTCTTACTTTGTTGCTCAATTGTTGCCTTAAATGAAATCTATCTCCGTGGCACTTGAATCCACCATTGCCGCTAACTTTAGCACCTTTTCAAAGGCCATCTTTATCGATCCGTCAACATTACAAATTCTGATTAGATTTTAAACCACTGCATCACGCGATATCTGACAGTTGTACCTCTAATATTATTTCATAATATCCTGCCATAAAGGCGAATTGTAGAGATTATAACACCAACAACTTAGTACGTTCAATCAGGACCACGACAGCCTCTCATAAAAGAAAGCTCAACCACGCTTGCAAATACTAAGCCTCATTACTTCCAACCAGCCCACACCTGACCATTCTTAGTCTGACTACCTTTTCCCCTGCCAGGAATAAAATACTGAATCTCTTGATTACACGTTGAGTAAACCTCCCTTCAATTCATTCACTACCCCGACACATGGGCAAACATCCTACCATCACAACAACACTGCGGAATAATCGCTCATAAGCATCATGGCAAGTTGTGCCTAGCCACAAGGTTCTTAGAAGTTCTGTTATTGAGATAAAACAATATAATATCCCTCCATAATGCGACAATCATAGTCCAACCAACTATATCGGTAAAAATCATCCCGCACCACATTTGTAGTGCCATTTCCATTCTTCAAATTCTCGATTTCTAACAAGCGCTCGTGTCGCGTAAGATTGAGTAGGAAGGAATCAAAGGCATAAGCCTCAAAGGATCAAACCGCACGATAAGGAAATCAAGAAGGGAAGTACTCCAAACGGCCTTGTAGCTTCCCAGAATAAGAGAGACGTCTCTGTACAGATCCGCGAGACTCTACTAGACTTGCTCATGACTCATCAACCGACGTGAACCTAGTGCTCTAATACCATGTGGTCACGACCCAAAATTCACTAAGGGTCGTGGTGGTGCCGGACAGCGCTGTCAGGCCACCCATCTCAAATACTATAACTTAGTCTCGTTTTAACACTTTTTGAAATAAAGGATTTTACCTACATTTTTTATTAGAAATTTTAAAAGATATATTTTCAAATCAATTTTAAAAGTTAAGCAATGAATACAATACTTCAAACCATCCCAGAACCTGGTGTCACAAGTGAATGAGCATTTACTGACAAGAGAAATAAAATACAGTATCCGCTCGGGATACAGTGGACGGAAAGTAAATACAGTACAAAGGAAGGGACTACTCTAGTTGCGGCTGTCTCAAATGATGTAGCTTACCTAGTCCCAGAATCATCCGTGCTACTATGCCTAGTAAGCCACTGGAGTCACATATACCTATGCAATAAAATGCACAGCAATATGAGTACAAAAATAATGTGAACCCAATGAGTATCCCGCCTAATCCCGAAGGGGTAGAGATGAGATGGTCAACTTTGACACTGTCTAGTGGTCTTATAATTATTCATCGTTAATAATATATTAAACAATAGATTTATTTTATAAATATGGTTTTAATCCAGATAGAGAAAATAAGTAAACGCATAATTCTTTCATAGGAATTTTCCAGAAGTCCTCTTTATTATTAACAAATAAATCTCGAGCCAGGGTGAGGCCGTGAACACTTAAATAAGTTCAAGACAACAGCACAAACACGCGCAAATTATGCCTAGTTCGATGGCCCGCTCTAACATAAATGTAAATTGTGCACTATCGAGGGTCGAGCGGCCTGTACCATAGATCCATCTATTTAATATGCCGAGGCGTTCGGCCCGTTCCATAAATAAACACATACCCCGCTCGCGAATCATGCATGCGATGCAGGTACACATATACATGCTCAACCAGTCAAATAAGAGCTAATCGGGGAATATTTATTCAAATAAAAGTAATTATCCTTTAACAAATTTTAAGAAATGAAGCGTAATTCCTTTGCAATTTATTTACTAATTTAATGTGATTTAGGCAATTCAAGACATCAATGAGTTCACAAATAATCCAAGTATAGCATGTTTTTGGGTCTTAGACTACCCGGACAATAGCATATTAGTAGTCACACACTGACTCTCATCACCTCATGCGTACATAGCCCCCACAAATAGGAGCACATAACCAATTTAACTCACCTATGGGGTAAATTCCCCCTCACAAGATTAGAAAGGAGATCTACCTCGCTCCGAAGATCCACAACCGGCATTCTACATTCTTCCGAAGACTTGCACCAAGGCAGAATGCTCCAAAACTAGCCAACAATCATACAAATCCATCAATTTATGCTTAATTATACTTTACAACCCAATTTATAACAATTCCTAACCATGAATGAAACGTTGACAAAAGTTCCCTCGGGCCCATGTGCTCAGAATCCGAAATTTCTCGAAGATAAACTTTGTCCATGACCTTAAGAACTCAAATATATAATTTCCTCTTAATTCCACACTCATAATCATGGATAAATTCCAAGAATTAAATTTCTAGGTTTTCTTCCAAAAATCTCAATTTTTCCCACAATTTTCATGTCTAATTTCATGGTATAATCTTGTATTTAACTTGGAAATAAGTAGGAGTAGCTTACCTTAATCTTGATGATGAAATTTCTACTTAAAGCTCTCCAAACAATCGCCCAATGAAGTGAAGGAAATGAGAGAAATGGCCAAACATCCGATTTTAAAACAATACTTCTGCCCCAGCTATTTACTTTTACGGAATTATTCCCGCTTAAGTGGTTCCGCTTTTACGGTCAAAAGCTGCTTCTGCAGTCCTGGGCTCAACCCCCTTTTTCCGCTTCTGCGATACTCTCCTCCGCAGATGTGGTCCCACTTTTGCTGAACCTTGATCGCATCTGTGGTCCACAAACCCTTGAACCAATCCGCTTCTGCGGTCCCATTTCCGCAGAAGCAAAAACACCAGCAACCAGATCTTCAGCCTTCTTCAAAATTCTATTTTTGATCCGTAAACCACCTGGAATCCAATCGAGGCCCCCCGGTACCTCAACCAAACTTATCAACCAATCCCAAAACACATTACAGACTTGCTCGAGGCCTCAAATCATATCAAACAATGCTAAAATCATCAATCGACCTCGAATCCAAGCTTTATGAATATTGAACTTTCCAACTTCTACTTCCGATATTTAAACCTATCAAATCATGTCTGATTGACCTCAAATTTTGCACACAAGTCATATTTGACATTACGGACCTACTCCAACTTCTGGAATCGGATTTCGACCCTGATATCGAAAAGTCTCCGGTCAAACTTCTCAAAAATCTTCAAATTCTATCTTTAGCCAAATGGCTTCAAAATGACCTCGGACCTCTGAATTCACTACTGATCGCGCTCCTAACTCCATAGTCACCATAAGGAGCTACTCTCAGTCTCGGGATCCCAATCGGATATCGATAACGCTGAAATGAACTTCAAGCCAAAGTTAAGAAATTTTTTCCAAAATGCTAACTTCCACACTAAGCGCCAAAATGCTCCCGAGTTATCCAAAACCCGAACCGGACATACGCTCAAGTCCGGAATCATCATACGAACCTGATGGAACCTTTAGATCCCGATTCCGATTTTTCTTACTCAAAATCCCAATCTTAGTCATTCTCTCCAACTTATGGCTTCTGAAATGAGAATTCTCATTTTAATTTAACTTCGATCTTCCTGAATTTCAATTCCGACCATGCGTACAAGGCATAACACCTGAAATGAAGCTGCTCATGGCCTCAGACGGCTGAACGATGCGTTAGGGCTCAAACGATCAGTCGGGTCGTTACAATGCTAGCTTCCTCAATTCCGCATACAGGGGAACCACACTAACTGCAAGCACATTGGATGCAGCATGTAACTTCTGTACATTTAGTTGATTTATTAAAGTGTATTTCTACTATATGAACATACTGTGATATTATAATTTCATTTAGTTTTATTTATTGTGATACGTATTTATTAGTATTATATTGTATGTTTTGTGTAAATTATGTGTGAGTAGAAACAAAACATATAATTGTATATTATAAAAATCTGTTTTTAGTAGGTATATTGTATAAAGATACGCAGAATGTTTAAGTTATTATTAGTTGTAGTTATCTATATTGATAGTACTTTCTGTCTATATAATAGATATCTTATTCGAATATTGGACGGTCAATTTATATATATCATATAGTGAAATGAATTTTGACTATGCACCGGAAGTATATTACTACTTGCATATGTAATTGTTGATGGAAAAATGACACCTCGTGGAGGTGGTTCTTTGAGAGGTTCAGAGAGGTTTTTGGTGAAAGACCACAAATGTGTGTCGCATCGGACAGGCATGAGGGTATCATTAAGGTTACGTCCATAGTGTATGACAACGTCCCGCATTTTGCGTGTATATGGCATATATAGAACAACGTAAAAGCAAAATTCAAAAAAACTCACTAAGTTTGTTGTACTTTGCGTTGGTAAGAGCGTACACTATAGACGAGTTTAATGAACAAATAAAGATTGACGAGATAGACCCACAGAGAAAAAAGATACTTGTATGGAATTGGCTACCAAAAGTGATCTCGTGAATATGCAACGGTGAATAGAACTTGGATAATGACATCTAATATTACAGACTCCGTGAATGCAACTAATAAAGACGCAAGAGAACTGCCAGTAACTGCTCTGTTAGAATTTATGAGGGTACTTATTGAAAGGTGGAATAGCACCAACATGGAGAATGCTACAGGGTCCTTCACATTCCTCGGGAAAAATACCACAAGATGCCGAAGGATAATGAAGTTTTATCATAGAGCATGCGAGTAAATATCGGCTTAATTATATGTATTTATATTGTATGGTTAATATATTTTACTCTGTGTTTTTTCCTTGTTGTTTTGACAATTAGGTAAATTGTTATTTCAATTTAGAGCCGAGAGTCTCCTGGAAATAGTATTTCTGTCTTTTGAAATAGAGGTAAGGTCTGAATATATATTACCTTCCCAAATCCTACTTATATGTTATAAATAGAACTCTAATTAGAGTGAATGTCTATCTTATAGAAGAGTTTTACTTAGAGGCTAAGTCTTTTCTATGCCTATAAATAGAGGGGTTTTACCCCATTGTAAATCATCCCAAAGTATCAATAAGAATACTCCTCTCTCTACTTTTGTCTCTATTGTTCTTGTTCTTATATTATTTCATAACACGTTATCAGCACGAGTCTCTAACCAATTGAATTTAATATTCAGCAATTATCGCTCTCAGAATCTCGAGTTGCAATCAGATTCATCCACTCTAATTCTTGAATTTCCAAGCAAAAGAGTGTAATAACGATTGCTACTGCTCCATATGAGAATTTCTATACGGAAAAATAGAAGAGATGGTATCATCATAAAATAATGCAACGGGATGGAAACTCAAGAGGTATATTTGATATCATAACATTTATTGGTATACCTTAAAGGTAAGTATTTTAATTTTCTCTTTCAAATTTTTGAAATTCTACGATTTGATTTCATATACAAACAAAGACAACAAAGTTTGATTATAACTCTAATGGAGTTTGTAAGAAATTGCACTCACATGAAGTGGTAAAATTTCTATGCCTTGCCATGATCAAATTCATGTATGATTGTGGGCAAAGAATTAAAAAATTCGTCCAATTGAATTTGCTCCATTCCCTTTAGAGAATGTGGTAGCAGTATGTGATAAGTCTGAAAGAAGACAAAATCCGTCCAATTGAATTTGCTCCATTCCCTTTAGAGAATGTGGTAGCAGTATGTGATAAGTCTGAAAGAAGACAAAATTATTACCATGAAGGTATCAATGAATGTGGACGAGGCAATAGACGGAATTATAATCGTCATCATTGTGATAATGAGAATAATAAAGATTCTCAAAATAATCTTTCACTTTATGAAAGTAATATTTGATATGAGATTGTATATAACACATACAGATGATTATAATCCATTCCCTGAAGTGAATGTGATAATAAAGCCCGTAAGTAGGGACACGCTCTTGATGTAATTTTGTTTTATGTCTGACATTATGAAAAGAAAGTTCGTTGCCCTTGAAATTTCGGGCAAGAACTATATGACATGGGTGTTGGATGCTGAAATCCATTTGGATGCAATGGGTCTTGGAGACGCCATTAAAAACAGAAATAATGCATCCACCCAAGACTGTGCTAAGGCCTTGATTTTCTTGCGCCATCACCTTGATGAAGGTTTGAAACTGTGCTAAGGCCTTGATTTTCTTGCACCATCACCTTGATGAAGGTTTGAAAATTGAATATATCACAGTCAAAGATCCACCTATCTTGTGGAATGGCTTAAAGGAGAGATATGACAATCTGAAGTTGGTCACTCTGCCACAAGCACGATGCGATGAGAATCCAAAAGCAAATAGTTCATAAACTATATATTATCGTTGCGGTGGAAAAGGGCACTGGGCGAAAATTTGCCGTGTACCAAGACATTTGGTTGAGCTTTATCAAGCATCTCTAAAAGGTAAATGCCCTGAAACCAATTCTGTCTCTGACGACAATTTTGACATCACCCACTTGGATGTGGCAGACTTTTTTGAGCACCCTGAGGGGAAAATAGACCACTTAATTGGTGATGGATCTGTGATAAAGGAAGATGGAATTGTTTGATTTTATTTTACTTATTTGTATTAGTTAGTGAATAAACTAATAGTCATTAGTATCAGCTCGTATTAGTTAGCTTATGATATAATGTTAGTATTAGTTCTCTAGAATGTTTCAATATGCTTAAATTTCAAAGATATTTTATTTTCCAGTAGAGTTAATCGACTAACCTAACAGTTAGTCGATTATCTAATATTTCGCATTAAACTGGATTTTTCCGCAAGCTAAGTTAGTCGACTATCTGATTTAGATAGTCGACTAACCTGATGACTGTTTACTAAGTTAGTCGACTATCAACTTAGTTAGTCGACTAACTAATATTTCACATTAAAACTGGACTTTTCCGCAAGGCAAGATAGTCGACTATCTGATTTAGTTAGTCGACTAACCTAATGACTGCTTCCCAAGTTAGTCGACTTTTAACCTCAGCAGATTTTGAAAATATTGTTTAATTATGAAGCAACGGATTAAATTTGTTTATTCTCATGTTCGTATATCTCTTTTGATTAATTGATTCATGTACCACACATACGATATTCAAAGAGAAGAAATATTACTCTCATTTAAGTATGTGTAAGGCAGATGTTACTACAATTTCTGGTAGTAGTAAATTGATTAAAGGCTCCGGAAGAGCAACTATAACTCTGCCTAAAGAAACAACATTTTAGAGAATGCAATGTTCTCCTCCAAGTCTAAAAGGGACTTGTTGAGTTTTAAAGATATCATTCAAAGTGGATAGCATATTGAGACAATAGATGAGAATAATCTTGAATTCCTCATTTACTCATGAAAACGAGGCTGCCCACTTCGATTTGGGGTCACGCCGTTTTGCATGCAGCAATGCTAGTTCGTCTCAGAATGACGAATTATCACAAATATTCCCCGTTGCAATGAGTTTTGGGTCATGAACCTAATATATCCCACTTAAGAATTTTTGGATGTGCAGTATATGTGCCTGTAGCACCGCCATATTGCACCAAAATGAGTCTGCAAAGAAGGTTAGGAATATATGTTGAGTTTGAATCGCCCTCCATTATTCGCTACCTCGAAACATTGACAGCGGATTTGTTCACTGCACGATTTGCAGACTGTCAATTCGATGAGACACTTTTCCCAAAATTAGGGGGAGAAGTTGGTGAAACCAAGCGGGAAATTTTGTGGAAAAATGCATCATTATCTCACCTTGATCCACATACCTCTATTTGTGAAAAAGAGGTGCAAAATATTATCCATTTGCAAAGAATAGCAAATCGAATGCCAGACGCATTTACAGATTTGAAAAGGATAACAAAATCACATATCCCCGCAGTGAATGTGACAACATCTGATTCACGAATACATATTCATT
This sequence comes from Nicotiana benthamiana, assembly GCA_034376525.1. Lineage (NCBI taxonomy): Eukaryota > Viridiplantae > Streptophyta > Magnoliopsida > Solanales > Solanaceae > Nicotiana > Nicotiana benthamiana. The sequence continues at coordinate 109,497,255 of CM067325.1, forward strand.
ATTGGAAGAATATGAACATGAAATTGGTATTGAATATACCACACTCACCCCTAGAAGGAGGTTTGAGATGATATATGAAAATAATGTCATTGTTATGGCATGAATAGTCATTGGTCACGTACCTATTGTACGCCAAAATAATTTGTCAATGTGATTATCAAAGGACAATAATAATGCAAGAAACATATCTTGCATATAATTTTGACATGACCATAATGGTATAACTTTCTCTTTAAAAGAGATATTCACCACATGGATGTTGATGAATTTGTGGTAGTACAAAATTAATTGAGAGCTCTAGAAGAGCCAATTATTACTATGTTGGAGAAACACAATTGATTACCAATAAGGTATTGTGTTGTAGTAAGTCTCAAAGAAACTTATTCAGTTTCCAAAGTATATGCGAAAGCGATTGATTATATTGAGACTATAAATAAAGGAAAGATTTGATATCTTCTATTACTACAACTTGTAGCGGGATAATCTGTATGTGAAAAACTACCCGCTTTATTCTCCAGTTTGTACTACACAAGAATACCACAATAAAGTGGACGATTATTGATATAAAAACCCATATCATAATAAACTTGAAGTTTATTGATAATTGCACATGTCATGGTGTAAATTTGAAGTTTATCAATATTGATAATTTATTCAGTTGGCATTCGGGTTAGCCATATCATTTTAAGTATGATGTGCAGTAATAGAGAATTCACATGGGTAAATATTAAAGAACTAGAAAGTTCTTTACGAATTCTCTTGTATTACTTGTTCTCATTAATTAATTGACCAACTAAAGAGTTTGGGTTGAAGCCCATAAATTCTGGAAATATCAAAGGTGAATATGGGCCCATTCACCTGCCATGTATACCACATATGATGCATCTATGATATGGTTACATGTGCGATTGTTATTAACCCGCAGCCTGGCCGGTGCTTGCGAGGTAAATTGCTCAGTAATATAACTTCGAGCATAATTTCCAGATTTTCTATTCAAGATAGTTCATCTTGATAAGTTGGTTTATATCATAGTTAGTTTAGCAAGATAATTATTGAGTGCCTCCACTTAATAGCTAAACTGTTTCTTATGAGAACAAAGTTATATATATCAGTTTGATATACGTTGTATACGAGAGTATATTATATTCTCCCCTCACAAGTGGTTCAGGGTCAGGAACCAAATAATTTCATCTTATTATTATTAATGTGCTGTGTATATTAACATGATAATGCACAAAGATGATTTCCCAGAGTTGAGGAAACAAGTTAGTTTTCCTAACATGAGGGGGAGACATGATAAACACTTGAGAAAAGGTTACATGGGATGAATTATCATTTGTATATATAGATCCTCGAATATCATAATATGAACCTGAAGTTCATAAAAGGATAATTCAATTGCAACATATTGCAAAGCATGCCATACGCATTTGCTGACCCAAAGAAAGTAACTATATTCTCTCTGCAAATGCTCATATTAAGTCCCAGAAGGACAAAGTCTTTGATACGCTTAAAGCGTATAGACAAATCGGTTCCAAAATAACTTCTTAATAAAGAAGATGAGCAAATGATCAAAGTGATCATAATGGGGAGGCAAGTGATCTAGAAGATCACATGACATAACACTTCATAAAATCTCATGAGAGATTCAGGTACCTGAATATATGAATAAAGAGATCTCCATGTTATATCTTTATGAAAATTTATTGAAACCGATATAAAATGTTCGTCGACGATATCTATGATAGCGCTAAATATCGATGAGGATCTTATGTTTGTCAAATACAAACAAAAATATTGGCTAAATAGAAGAGATACAATTCAAGCAGAATTGATTCCATATGAAAGACATGTAGTTTTGGACATGTAGTTCAAATACATGAAAGTATAAAGTCAATGGTATGTGTAATCAGTTTTCGATATCTTATTTGTTTAGCATGACATGAAAACTTGATATGCATCTAAAGTCTATTATATGGCTTATATGACTTAACTTATATGTCAATCCATGAAAGATTGAAGTTGCTTGAAGCATATACAATTCTTGGTCCTGAAGTACCACATCCTAAGTGCAACTTGTGTACATATGTATCTTGCTATAACTATAAGCATGATGGCATCGAGAATACCTCTATGGAGATATTGAAGAGTCATTCCATGACATTATATGAAGATGTTCATATCTATCAAGAATGATAATTTCAAGGTGCGGAATATTTATTCAAATCAATATGGCTTATTTATTTATCAAATCTCTACAAAAAATAGTTTTGAAGATGGTGCACAAGATTGGAATACAAATGCTCAAGGATGTGAATTGATGCTCTTTTCAGGGGGAGTTAATGCGCGTTGCACTCTTTTTCCTTACAAGGTTTTGTCCCAATGGATTTTCCTTGCAAGGTTTTTAACGAGGCAACCAATAGGCGCATATTCAAACATGTGTACTCTTTTTCCTTTTCTTTAATTTTTTTCCCATTGGGTTTTGTTTTAGTTAAGGTTTTAACGAGGCACATTATTGAATAGACATTCAAGGGGGAATGTTATAAATAGAACTCTAATTAGAGTGAATGTCTATCTTATAGAAGAGTTTTACTTTGAGGCTAAGTCTTTTCTATGCCTATAAATAGAGGGGTCTTACCCCATTGTAAATCATCCCAAAGTATCAATAAGAATACTCCTCTCTCTACTTTTCTCTCTACTATTCTTGTTCTTATATTATTTCATAACAGTTGGAATGTTATTGTTGTTGTAATATAGCAACAATATCCTTGCATAAATATTGAAAGCACTTCGATAAAACAGTACTACCGGAAAACCCCAAATAAAATGTAACTGATTGGTCCACACGCTAAGATTAGAGTTTAGGTGATTTCCAACTTGATAAACAAAAGGCCGCAAATACCGATTACTACTCATTTCGGCGCAGTAAACTCCTCGCATGTCAAACTTTTTGTGGCATTCCCATCAATCAGCGTAATTAAACCGGAAAAAAACAAACGAAGCAATAAGAAAAAATTATTTACTGTTTGAAGCCATATGCACAGTAGCGGAGGCAGGATCTCCACGAAAAATGTTCAAAAAAAATTTTATACTTTCGAATTATATTAAAAATGTTTAAAATTTAATATATAGAGATAAAAAATAGATTTTACCTTATATATATAATGTAATTTTTCGGCGAAGGGTATTTGGGTGAACATCCTTGCGTCCCCCTGCCTCCGCCCCTGCATATGCATATATTTTACATTAATTATATACGATTATATATATAATATAATATAAATTATACTTATATTATATCTCCGCCAACTATTTCTTAGTTTAAGCAGTTAAATACAACTATTTAGCTTAATTCTTCAAAAGTTATAAAGCCGAACTGGCCCATACTTTTTGTAGTTTTCAGTCTTTTTTATATAAAAAAATTACTTCATCGAACTTTTATTTGTCAGAAACAGAAATAAATACACATACTTATTCGTGGTAGGGGATATGACCACATCTCAAATTTAAGTTGAGGACGGAAATTCCATTCATACATCAAAGTTAGAGAAATCTAAGGTATCAGATTTGGAGGACTAATCCTTACAATTAGTCAAGTTAGGCTTTCAAAAAATTATCATCTATTTACACATATGATGTCACTAACCATATTAAAAATTTACATTTAACACCTGTGTCTTAATTCAACTATATTAAAGAGAAAGCTCATACCCAGACTAAAAGATGAAAGATTAATATTAGAGTTTTCAAGCTCATGCCTATGCGATATTAGATATGACAGCCAAATTACACACAATTTATTTCATTTCGTCAGAAATAAGAGATGGCACTCTAGATTTTCAATTTCATAATTACTCTTCCATCAAATCTGCAGGTACCACACAAGCTCATGAGACATGGGGCGTGCTTTTAAGCAAAATGACAGAAAAGGCAAGAGTGATGCAAACTACACCAGTAATTAATTAAAATGTTTCTCTCCCAGGGGCCAAAATTGAGGATCAAGTACATATGTAACATTGTAGGAAACGATCTGGTGGTTGGACACAACTCTCTTCTGCTCAAAACGTCGCAGCAGCAATGCATCGAGAACTCAAGGGAAGAACAACTAATTTGGACCTTGTTTTTTACTCTGGTAAAGTGATTCTAAACATTCTTTGGCTCTATGCACCTTTGACTGAAGATAAAAACTTCCGTTCTTAGCATTCCTCTCAAACAAGTTATCGTATCTCTGCATACAAAATGAACAAATTAAGCATCTTCTAGTGTCGATGCACAGAAACATCACCGTGGGGTAAATGATAAATCAAAATCACCAAATACAAACCTGCAACACGTCTTCCCATGATGAATGCTCTGCAACCCCAAGAATTTGTCTAGCCTCTGACTCTGTCATATTTTTGCTTGCTCTTTTAATATTCTGTACTGCTTCTTGAGCAACACCATTTTTTGACGCATCTACAATTAACCAAGCAAGATTCGATTATCAGTACACAAGATTACGAGGGATATAAATGTCAAGCTTCAAGCACATTCTCTAAGGGGATAATTAATCTATCACATACTCTATCTATTCTTTTGCAATCTACGGGAATTGTCACTTCATTGCTTTTTAATCTAAGAGCATTGTAACTTGAAGGAATCAAAATAAGTAGATTGACATTTTACGCTTCTCCCTCGAGTAAAATTGGCCCAACAAAATAGTTAAGAAGAGAAATTTTATATCCGAAAGAGAAGATTAACATATGCCAGTGAAAACTTACTTGCGAGAGCTTGACGATATGCCTGAGCAAAGGCCCTTACCATTATTCCAGAACCCATAACAAGCAAGTTTCCAAGGATTCTCGCAGCCTGCAATGAGAAGACATGAGAGGTGTTAAAAGTAACAAGCGACCTTTTGTATAAATATAATTTTACTATAATTAACCTAGAAAATACATTCATGGGAAAAGTCTAGCAGCTGTGTATGGACTGGAAGATGTCAGTAAGCTTTCCATTTCATTTCCCAAGGAACTCCAAATTTTGAAAATCTGTCGTTTTCTGGAAGATTTTGAAGGCTAAAAAGGAGCTTATTTGGAGAAAAAAAACAGCTGATGCTATTTCAGAGTTCCGTTCACAGGAGATGGAAGATAGATTAGTTATGTGTTATAGTTATAAAAGAAATTAAAAAATAGACATATTATTTGCATTAGCATGCACCATTCAAGCACATACAATTTTTTTTTTAAAAAAATCAATATTAGTTTAAGTATTTTGAAACAGCCGAATAGGCGTGTTGAGGTACGCAATACAAAAAGCTTAAGCGCAAAACCTTACTGTGTAAGGAGTTGAGAAATTCTAATCAGAGTATCAACTTTATATATACATTCAAATGCATCCATCTTCTATTGGAATAAAAGATATTCGCCATTTTTATGTAGAAGATATACATAATACATAATTGCTTCATCTCAAATGTTTCCCCTTAAATCTACACATTTCAACGTGTTCTTTTCTATAACCTAGGGACATTCTCTCTCCTTTTTTTTTTTTTGGGGGGGGGGGGGGGGGGGGGGGGTTGGGCGGTGGGGGTGGGGAATGAATATACATCACTTATTTCAATGTATATCTTCAGTTTCTGTGGGCTCGTATTATACAAAAACATACTATGTTGCTCCCAGCATGAATCCATAAAACAATAACTACACCTAAATTCCACACCAGTTGCACTCCGCTATATGAATCTGACATAACAACTTTGCTCTATTTGGGCTTATATCCTTTCGATACGCAGCAATTTGTCTTTTAAGTAAATAAAGAATTCTCTAAAACTAGAGAATCCATACAATGACAAAACAATCTTTTATCAAACTAAAAGGAATCCTAACAATCATCTAAACTAAAGCAAAACTAGCAACAACATAATTCCAACTAGTTGGTATTTACTTCCACTGTGTTCTTAGCTAAATCTACATGAATTCCAATTGATTATAGTCTTTTGAGACAATACCACTTTATCTGATTTTAGGTCTACCTGGACCATTTTAAGAACTTCCCGTCACTGTGGGGTCACAGGTCTATACAACAACAACCACCCAGTGAGATCCCACATGTGGGGTGTGGGGAGGGTAGTGTGTACGCAGACCTTACCCCTACTCCGGAGGAGTAGAGAGGCTGTTTCCAGTAGACCCTCGGCACAAGAAGGAAAGAGACAATGTATCAGTAGCAGCAAAGGAATCCTAACAGATAGCACCAGCAACGCAATAACCAGAAAATAGAGAACAAAGTATTAACACTAAGCATCAACAAAGGCACAATACCACATACGCAAGGAATAATATACGCATACAGGGCCGCTAAACATGCTAGCCTAACTTTCGACCCTAAAGAAGTAGTAAGAACACAACTGGAGCCCCTAGCAGCCTGTGGGATCACAGGTCTATGACCGCTGAATTTGAAACTCCTTGTAGGATATGGCCAAATCATCTCAAGTGACCTTTTCTTATTTATCATTTATGTGTGTTACTAGCATCCTATGTCGAATGTAATCATTTCTAATTTTATTTAATATTATATGGTCATACATCCATATTAACTTTCATATTCTATGACATTCATCTTGTCACTCAAATATACCATTACTGATCACTATCCTTCATGCTTGTATTTTGCTTTTGTAGGTATTTCCGATGGCATAGCTATCCTGTAATACTCCTCCAGGATCCTGTGCCAATTAATAGCTGAGCATTCTGAGTAATTTTCTAAAGCTGATAAGGGAATTTGGCAATACTGACAGAAGCATAGAATGTTAAAACAAATACAAGAATCTTCAATTGAAAAAAAACCCACAGCCACCTTTCACCATACATTGGTCTATCTGCCTTTTCCCCCTCTTCCATCTCTAACAGTTGTTACTTTTCCTGTCCCTCACCTTGCATCCCGCCCATCTCAATTATTTTCTTACAATCAGTATCAGCATCTAAAGGACCTGAACTCCTGAAGGAACATATGTTGTCATCCCATCATTCTAATTTACTATGTTATACCAAGTTACTTGTATATGTCAAGCAATTAAGCATGTTGATCTGTTACTAATCATACACCAAGCACCTAAGAGTTTCCATCTTCATTGTCACTAATTGTTTTCTATCTCAAAGCGCTAAGATAAAGGTTTTGTGAAGTCATCTGGCAGCATAAAAAGGCAAGAGGTCTCTATCTTTTAATTGTCTCCCTTCTCCCCATTAATATATAACTTTTGTTGTATGCATGTTTTTGTTTATCTTTCATGTCAAGGGTCCCCCCCCCCCCCCCCCCAAACACACACAGTCTCCATCCATATGACAAATATAGTGTATTTTTTGAATACTACTCATCTCGGATAAGGATCCTAATCCTATGTGTGTGTTTTTCTAGTGTTCCAGGTTCTTCGTTAGTCATTCTATAAAAGCAACAGACACCCATAAATCAGCCTATGCAATATGTATACACCAATTAAATTCACATTCATCGCGAAAAGAAGACTTTCTAGATTTTCCATTACCATTCCGAAGAAGAAAGTGGCTGACATATATAGGTAGGCCGTAAAAATGCCAGATTCTAGCCAATGTATATAGAGAAAGAAAGACAAACTGAATCAAATACTTCAAGTAATCAGCTTCAAAATTAGATAAAGTTCACCCAGGGGAGATTCTAACAAACCATCCATTTAAGTTAAGAACATGGTAAGAAAATCAGATAAAAGTGAATTAGACACGATCTGGCGGAAGTACCGAAGCGAAGTTTGAATTGAACTTACCATTATGGAAGTCAGGAATATAAGTTACGATCTGGTGAGCAACACTAAAAAGAACTTTGAATCAAGCAACCTACAATAAGATCAACCATCTGGAATAAAATTTCTATGTAAAAAAAACATTAACAAGAAAATTGCGTAAAACAGATGTACATCTACAGCTAAAAGAGGTTAAACACATGAACTTTGCTACTATTTCTCTCTGTGTGCATGTACTCATAAAGAAAATAATAAAAAGAAACTTCTGTCAGTCTCCAGTGAGAATGAAAACTAGTATATCATACTTGGATACATTTTTTATACGGCAAAATTGCATTTTTTTTAGCTACCTAATTCCTAAAGGGCATGTGTTTTTGTCCTACTTTTTTTCTTCTAGTTATGATATTAGAGATTTGATGTCAATTGATGAGTTTTATTTCTATCAACCACGAAAAAAGCAGGCTTTAGCCGTTAAAATCCTAACATCTGCAAGAAACATGAATTTTTTTCACCCAAAAGTTAACAACTTCAAAGAAAAGATCAGATTTTTAAACTAGAACAGACAGTGATTTCTTCCCAATTGTTCAAGACTTCATGGACATAGTAACCCGGTACATGTGTTGGTGAGAGATAGAAGGTTATCCCGTGGAAATAGTCGAGGTGTGTGGGTGCAAGCTGGCTTAAACACCACGGTTGTCAAAAGAAAAAAAGAAAAAGGTCCCATTTTTATACGTAAATGTTAAAATTAGGGCATTACGTGAACCAAAAAAGCACGGCCCCTTAATCTATACTAAAAAGTGCAATTTTGTCTTTCTTAAATTATATGAACTAATAACACCAAATACAAAAATAAAACAAAGTATCCTACTTTCTTCAGAATAACATTAGAACTGCATAGCGAGTAGCGACAGCCAGTTAAATTTTCTATCATTCACCAAAAATCTTTCTTTTCTTACTCAATACATAGGATTTTTACAACCTAAAGCTAAATAAAAGATTTACTACAGTAAACCATGTAAACGAAAGGGGGAAAACATTACAGAAAGTTACAATAATGAGAAGAAAAAAAACTAAACCTGCGTTAAGGCGACGGTGAACTTAGGGCAGCCGGGGACGGTTAAATGAAAAGGAGAGACACGAGTTGTATTGGGAGAAGGAAAAAGAAGAAGAAAAAAAGGGGACTATTTCTGTAAAAGAAAAATTATGGCTTGTGAATTAAGCCAGCCTTTAGATTTCGGAGGCGGTATCACCTTGTAATAGGGAAAAAGACACTATTATCTGTAAAAGTGAAACTATTTATCCTTTATTAATCATTAAAAAAATTTACCCACTAAATAAGTATAACTTCTATTCATTTAATAAATAAATGACAATAATAAAATAACTGTCCACGCTTTTAATGTCCTACGTATAAAAACGCAGAAGCCTCATAAAATTAGCGCACGAACTTACAAAAACACAGAAGCTCCTCAAAATTTCAGAAAATTAGCGCACAAAATTGAGATTTCCACCGATCGAAGAATAGTAAGTGTGAAAAAACATATTGAAGACACTGATTCGGATTTTAATTTCGTTGTTCTCTTCAGATTTTGACAAGAGGTGCTCTGATGTAATGCAACCCCCACTTCCAATCGAGAGGTTGTGAGTTCGAGTCTCCCCAAGAGCAAGGTGGGAAGTTCTTGGAGGGAAGGATGTCGGGGGTCTATTTGGAAACAGCCTCTCTACCCCAGGGTAGGGGTAAGTCTGCGTACACACTACCCTCCCCAGACCCCATTAAGTGGGATTATACTGGGTTGTTGTTGTTGTTCTCTTCAGATTTTGATTTCGCTGTTGGTTTAATTTTGATTTCGGAGCTAAACTTCTGAATTTTAGCTGAAAATTCTAATCGAGGTTTGGAGATCTGGAGATCTAGAGGTTTGATTTCGCTGTTGTTTTGTTGAAATTTCGAACACTGTTAATTTCGAATACTGTTGAATTTTGCATTGTTGAGATTTAATTGTGGACATAAAAGTGATTATAACTTTAGAATCATGGAAAATATTCCAATTCTGCTGCAACATAGTGGAGAATGGGATGATAACAATAATTTCATAAACTTTCATGTTGATTCAATTCTAATAAAGACCTATCGGAAATTTGAACTTCTCAGAGAAATTGCAAAGCAACTGTAAAAGGACAGTAATACAATAGTTATTCAGTATGTTATTGCTCAAGGATATCCACCAATTACAATTTGTAGCGATACGAGTGTTACTATTTATATGGAATTGAAAAAATCAAGTGCAGGAATGACAACACTTCACATGTGTATGTCGTTTGCTAAAAACACTATAGCTGCAAGCACATCCAGTTTTGATGTTGCTCCAATTTCATCAGAAATTGCAGAATTTGAAAGCATTGATATGATTACTGCATTTGGTGTGGAAGAAGGAGATGATGCCATTTTAGAACTTGATGATTCAAACATCATAACTGATCAATTTCATCAAAATGTTGAAAAGGGACTAATCTATGAAGACAAGAACTTGCTGGCTCTCGTTATGAAACAATATGCCGTTAGAGAAAAATGTCAATATCGAGTTCATAAATCATGGCCAAGAAGGTTCGTCTACATGTTTTCAAGTAAAAAAAACTAATGTGATACCTATGTAGTATATAAGTATGTTAAATCAGTATACTATGCGAGTATGGAATTGTATTGGTTTGCGTGTGTTTTTTATCATTGATACTGCTATAGTATATAAGTGTACCAACAGAGTATACCATGTGAGTATATAATTGTATGGATTTTTGTGTGTTTTTTATCAATAATTCATGATACATAACTGTATTTGTATTATAAACAGGTATATCCCTAAATGTGTGGATGAAAGATACACTTGGAGACTTAAAGCACCAAGCCTGAGAGCATCAAATCTTTTCAAAGTGACGGATTTCAATTATGTCCACAGTTGTTTAACTGATAAGACATTTTGTTCACAAAAACAAGTTGTCTCAGCTTTTATTGCAGTTGTGGTACAAGATAAACTTGTTGACCCGAAAATCATATATACACCAACAGATATCCAAAGAGACATCCAAAAATCATATGGTATGGACTTGAGCTACATGCAAGCATGGAGATCAAAAGAAAAATCAATGCAATTATTGAAACGATCAACAAGTGAGCCATACAAGAAAATGCCAACATATCTTTATATGATAGAGTACGCTAACCCAGGATCAGTGACACGACTACACACTGAAGAAGATGGGACCTTCTTGTATGCATTCATATCTATATATGCATCAATTAGAGGATGGGTCTATTGTACTCCAACAGTTGTAGTTGATGGAAGTTTTTTAAAGTCAACATATAGAGGGACCATACTCACGACTTCCATGCAAGATGCAGAAGGTAAGAATACAATCCAATTACATTCAGTTAAAGAAACAAAAGATATTTTCAAATATTATATGATATCAGTACGGTATACAAGTATACCAACAGAGTATATAGTTATTATTCTACACATCTGCATCAAATATTATATGATACCAGTATAGTATATATCTTTTGCATTTGCACTCAAGTCTTCAGACTCGACCATATCATTTAAATTCTTTGAGTATAGTATATTGTGTCTCATTACTTGAGATAGTAGCTCCGGCAGTAGAACTGTCTTCAATGGAGAATTTATCACTATGCACATGCCAATTATAATATATTTTAATGTCGTCACCTTTTTGCTTTTTTTTCTTTTCTTTTGTGTGTGAGGGATCGGGGAGACTTACCTTAGACACAGTTAATAGTCATTTGTAATTTGCTCCACCCTTACCATAATCAATAGGCACATGACAATGAACACTTACAGCTTGAAGTTTCATTTGGAAACTTATTCTTCTATGAGAAGTTTCTTACATTCCAGATCCAAACTACTTGTCATCAGGTTGATTCTTCTTGAGGCGAGTCCTTGGTTTTATTCCAGTTCTAAAACCATAATCACTGCCTACAGTGCTATAAGCGCTTGAGTCTTCAACATTTAGTAAATAGGGGACCTGCATTCCACCAGAATCAGCAGACAAAGCAGCATCTCTAGAGTCATTGTTAAGGAAGTCAAGATTCCCCATCGAGCGATCATTTCTAACATTAGGTGTCGCAAACTCCTCTTCCAATGTAGTTGCAACATAATTAACTTTTCTTGTTAGTGCAGTCTGCGTAAAATTTCCACACAACACCTCGGGTTCAAATAAATCTGTCCCAACCTGGGATAAAAGAACATCAACAGAAGATCTGGTATACAAGTATACCAACAGAGTATATAGTTGTTTTGCTACACTCATGCATCAAATATTATATGATACTAGTATGGTATACCAACAAAATATATAGTTTTTTTGCTACTCATCTGCACCTACCTATAACTATACTACTATATGCGATGCTAAATTTATATAGTGTGTTGCAATTAATATTTTGTTCTTTGGGTTTACATGACAAATTCCACCCGTTGCATATGCAATTGTTGATTCGGAAAATGATGCATCGTGGGAATGCTTCTTCGTGCAGTTCAGAGAAACCTATGGACAAAGAGGGGAATGTGCATTGTATCAGACATGCATGATGCTATATGGAAAGCAACTTCAATTGTCTATGCAGAAGTCCCTCATTGTGCATATATGTTCCATCTATGGAACAACATAAAGACAAACTTCAGGAAGAGCCAAAAACTAATCAAAGAAATATATTTTGCGTTAGCAAGAGCATATATGGCAGAGTTAGAAACTATTGATAGCAGAGTGAAAACATACCTGATGGATGTTGGATATGATAAATGGTCCTAGGCGCATGCCAAGGCAAATAGAACCATGACCATGACATCGAATATTGTGGAATCAGTAAATGCAGCAAACAAGCACGCAAGAGACCTACCAGTTGCAAATTTTCTTGACTTTATGACAATATTGATTCAAAAATGGAATTACACCAATAGGAAGGATGCAGTGGAATCATTTATGAAGATTGCAAAGTATGAAAAAATATTGGCAGATAATACCATCTTATCACAGATGATAACGGTATGCATTTTCAAAATCATAAAAACACTGCATGTACTATATTTTTACTCTTTTACCTTAGTGATTTCACTAAACAACTGAATATTGTTATTTTAAAAGTACTATTACTTCATATAGCTAAAAAATTTTCTTAATTAAAATTATACTAGGTGTTGCCATCAACTGAATTCTTACCTTTAGTAATTGATGGTCAAAAAAGAAATGAGGTGCGCCTACATGAAAGAAACTGCACTTGTGGGGAGTAGCAGCTAGACGATATTCCATGTCCACATGCAATGGCGATTATACAAAAATTCCATATGGATTCATACAAGTATTGCTCAGATTACTACAGCATAGACTACTTGCTGAAAACATATGAGGTACCAGTAAACCATTGCCTAATAAAAGAACGTGGCAAATTCCAGAACATGTCTCTTCGCAGGTGGTACTGCCACCAAAAGGACAAATCAAACCAGGAAGACCTAAAAAGAAGGGAGGCATAGGAGGTTGGGAAGGAAATACGGTTACATGTGCACTATGTGGGAGAAAAGGACACAACCGGAGAATATGCCGAAATATTCCAAAGAGATATTGATATAATTCTTCAATGTTTTTATAGAACTCATATATCGTAGAATCATAGCATTTGAATTGCAAAGAAATAAAATACATTTCTTGCATTAGACATATATTTGGTATGATGATTCTTTGCAAAATTATTTTTTGGCAACAAATTTATATGGCTACTTGTACTTTCAATAACAATCTATTTATTTTCTATTTTAGCATAGAAAAGTAGGATGCGTTTACATCTACTTGCTTCAGGAAAAAAAGATGCTAAAATATTTATGTGATACCCAAGTGGTATATCTGTATACCTTATTGGTATATCTCTATAGCTTATTAGTATCAAAATATGTGCAGAAATAGAAGTGGTACTGCAAATGCAATATTTGCACATAATTTGTTAACAAAATAGGCACGTTTTGCAGCTCCTGTCTGTATTGAAGTATAACAAATTGAAAGCCATTTAGATACAATTATTGTACATCATCAGGTACATTAATACAAGCTGATACCCAAATATTATATTTGTATACCTCGCTGGTATATAGTGGTATTGCACTAATATGGCTAAAACAAAATATGCGCAGAAATACAAATGGTGCACCAGATACAACAAGATACCCAAAATGTGCACACTTTGCAACTCATGCCAGTACTTACATCTAGTTGTTGCAGGAAAAAAGGTGAGACAAATACAATGTGATACCCAAATGGTATATTAGTATACCTGATTGGTATATAATGCTACTGCACTAATACACCATCTATGCTAAAACTACAGATGAACATTAAAGCTTAGAGCATCAACACATTTGAAAGCAAATCATTTAACTTCACTTCATCTGCCACTAATATTCACTTGCATAATCCATTAAATATTAATCTCTGACAAAGGAATGAACCTTGGCATCCTAATAAATCAACAACTTTATGGAAGAATCCTAGGAAAATCCTACTAAAACAAGCTGAAATCAGAAACAAAATCAACAAATTTTCACCATCAAGAGACATAACTAAACTGAACCAGAATAATTAAATATGACAAAAGAAACATTAGCAGTTGGAAATATTTTATAAATTCACAAGTTTCCTAAAGTCTTGAATCAACAGAAGGTCATTTACTACTAATATTACCATACTTCACCAAAAACTATTAAAATCTTATAAAGTTTTCATGATACGATTAACTAAAACAAAAAAAAGACCTATACTACTTCTTGCATTTCTTTCCATGAGTCTTTTAGGTGCTACTGGAGCCTTAGATTCACTTGATTCACCATTCAACTACTTGTTCCTTCTATAGTGCCATAACAGTATACCAAATCTAGCTCGAAGACCATCGACATCAAAATTGACAACAGGGATTGGAAGATCTTCAATAATATACTCATCAAAGCAAGCAACATATACTCCACAATCTCTGAAATAAAACAAATAAATAGAATATAAAAATTAATTAGAAGTGAAAATGTTAATATGAATGAGGAAAAAAAAGTAAACAAATAAGTAATTATTCTTACAATTTTTGTTGTGTTGGCAGATTAGTAATCAGTTCAATCTCAAAAGGATCAGTCAAATTCTTTCCCACGTGCAGACCATTTTCTACTACACTGTCACTTCTTTGGTTATAAAAATCAATACTAACTAGAAATAGGGGGATCAATACAGCATAAGCCTCTGCCGCCTTTTGAATAGCTTTTTTGTGCTTTCGACTACGTAGCGAGTCATATACGTAAAAACATCTCCTGTGGAATGACACACCCCCCCAATATCCAATGCCAACCTTCTGCCAAATTAATTGGAAAAAGGACATGATCAACCTGGTGTCATGGAGTGTTGCAATGCATCCTAAAGCCTTTTATGTACTGCATGATATCATCTGATTTATCAATCAAATGATCTTGTTTCCCACCTTTTACAAATTCTTTGAAAACCCTCTGAATGATACTATTAAAGAGAGTATCTGTGGTTGTCACTTTTTTTGGCATATTATTTCCAAATTTTGTCTTCTTTCTAAGATAGTAGAATATAATATCAAGTGCTGCAAAAATAAAGAGGAAGAAAATATGACTACCACTAACAATATGAATGGACCATTACAACAACAAAAAACAAAAGCAGTACAACTAATCATATCATGCATATTACAGAATTTCCACAAACATGTCCCCAGGTATATATGTTTCAAAAATGCAGAAATACTTCTCAAACTTATTTGAAAAATAAACTAGCAACAGTTACACTAAAGAACTGATATCATGTCACCTACATAAGCATATTGGTATGCATTCGAGCAGGAATAATGACTATATTACCAAATTCATTAAGAAATAGCTAAAAGCAGCACATAAAAGTGCAAACTTTGTACGATAAAAAGCAATAAAAATGTATTTAAAAGAGTACCAACCAACTTTAACCTAAAGAATGGCGAAAGAAGAGGAAGAAAAGAGATCTTTCGCAAATTCTGTATATATGTGCTTAACTTTTTTCCATGTGAAGTTTCAGTAGCATAATGGAATGTGAAGCTTGACATAATCAATCTTGTTAATAGCACATAAAGCTTCAATATAGTTACAGATTTATATCTAAATGTGACAAAATTGGAACAATAAAGGGTAGCAAAATAGAGGATAAAACTAAACTTTAAACTACGCCAATACCTTGAATGATAAGATTCAGGTGGGAAATTAGGTGGCCAAAAACTCAAAATGAACTACTACAACAACAAAAAATAAAAAGCAATACAACTATTCATATCATGCATATTACAGAATTTCCACAAACATGTCCCCAGGTATATATGTTTCAAAAATGCAGAAATACTTCTCAAACTTATTTCAAAAATAAACTAGCAACAGTTACACTAAAGAACCGATATCATGTCGCCTACAGAAGCATATCGATATGCATTCGTGCAGGAATAATAACTATATTACAAAATTCACTAAGAATTAGCTCAAATCAGCACATAAAAGCGCAAACTTGGTACCATAAAAAGCAACAAGAATGTATTTGAAAGAGCACCAACTAGCTTTAACCTAAAGAATGGCGAAAGAAGAGGAAGCAAAGAGATCTTTCGCAAATTCTGTATATATGTGCTTAACTTTTTTCCATGTGAAGTTTCAGTTGCATAATGAAATGTGAAGCTTGACAAGAATCAATCTTGTTAATAGCAGTAAGAGCTTCATTATAGTTACAAATTTATATCTAAAGGTGACAAAACTGGAAAAATAAAGGGCAGCAAAATAGAGGATAAAACTAAACTTTAAACTACGCCAATACCTTGAATGATAAGATTCAGGTGGGAAATGAATAAGAGAGTATGCAAGCTTTAGCAATAATATTGTCAGTTGTTGTGTTTGTAAGACTGATTTGAAGATGTATTTATAGTGTCAAAACCATGCATTACCGTTGCCTAATTGTCAATTAAGAATTGCTGATTTTGTGCTATGACAATCGATTGTCAAAATGATACAATCGATTGTTTGCCAATCGTTCCAAAAATCATTCCCAGATTTTACGCATAACAATCGATTATCTAAGACATATAATCGATTACTGGCAACATTCAAAAAATTATTTCCAGATTTTACTTAAAACAATCGATTGTCAGAATTATACAATCGATTACTTGGCAACGTTCAGAAAGTCTTTTTCAGATTTTACTTAAAAACAATCGATTGTCAGAATTATACAATCGATTACTTGGCAACGTTCAAAAAATCTTTTTCAGATTTTACTTAAAACAATCGATTATTAGAAATCTATAATCTATTACCTGACGGTGTTTGAAAATATTTTGGCAACGGTCAGTTACACAATCGATTATGCTATGAGAACAATCGATTATTTATCAGTCTTTGAAGAATCTAATAGACACTGCCTCAACACAATCGATTGTCATAAGTTCACAATCGATTATTTGTAGCTTTGAAAAACTCTGATGGACACTGCCTTAATACAATCGATTGCCATAAGTTCACAATCGATTATTGTGTGGCTTTGAAAAATCTGATGTACACTGCCTCAACACAATCGATTGTCATAAGTTCACAATCGATTGTCATGCAGCTGACTTAACATAATCGATTATCATAAGTACATAATCGATTATCTTAGTCCAGATTTTAGATGCATGTTTAAAAATCATTTTGGCTAACATAAATATGCATGATTTAAAATCATTTTGCTTTAAATTAAATATGCATGATTTGATAAAAATGTTTTTACGAGAGAAGCCAAGTCTTGAGTCAAGTTATCGGATCAAGATCATAATTTAAAGAACGACTCATGTATAACTTTATTTCTTGGTCTTGTGCTTGAATCTCGTTATGTATCAATTTCGCGCTTGTGCTTGGACCTCGTCATATGTCAATTGCGCATAGTTTGTCATTCATCAAAACCTACAAATATGAACACACGTTTAGTATAGTGCCTTGAGAACGTGTTTCAACAATTTTCCCCTTTTTGATAATGGCAAACCTTAAGCGGGATATGCATATTAGATCATTCATAATGACGATCCATGACAAGTATAGATATGCAACAAGTATATAGATATGCAATTGGTTCCCCCTCAACATATGAATTCTCCCTCAATTTATGCCAATAAATATTAAGTGCATAGCCTCTTATTCTTCCCCCTTTTGACATTAGCAAAAATGGAAAAAGTAAAAGACATAATAAAGCAAATAATATCAACATAATCTATTATTGATACTAGATAATCGATTATATACTAAAGAGAAATCGATTATCCTTAGGAGAAATCGATTATTCTGCATCAATCTTTATAATTCCCCCTGCCTTTAGGGCGATACCTGCAAAAATTTGTTAGACGTCTCCAACGCTCAAGTTAGAAATCATGTGAAAGGGAAAATGCAATGCATGACTTAGATCAACGTGGAGTCAAGAATCCCGAGTTCACTACGAATTCGGAAGAAGGACTCTTTCTCTAAGGGTTTTGTAAAGATGTCGGCCAATTGATCTTTGGTTTCAACAAATTCAATTTCGACATTCCCTTTGAGAATGTGATCTCTTATAAAATGATGCCTAATTTCATTGTGTTTTGTTCTTGAATGAAGAACGGGGTTCTTCGTCAAGCATATGGCACTAGTATTATCACATCTAAGAGGGATATGATCAAGACTTAGGCCATAGTCCAAGAGTTGTTGTTTCATCCAAAGGATTTGAGCGCAACAACTCCCTGCGGCTACATATTCAGCCTCGGTTGTGGACAACGCAACACTTATTTGTTTCTTGCTAAACCAAGAAACGAGAGAGCTACCGAGCAAATGGCAAGTGCCACTAGTGCTCTTGCGGTCCAATTTGCATCCAGCAAAATCGGAATCGGAATAGCCAACAAGTTGGCATGAAGAACCTTTGGGGTACCATAGACCCACATTTACAGTACCAACAAGATACTTCAATATCCGTTTCACCGCAGTAAGGTGAGACTCCTTCGGACATGATTGATAACGAGCGCATAAACACACGCTAAACATGATGTCCGGTCTACTAGCAGTAAGATAAAGGAGAGATCCAATCATACCTCGATACTTTTTGGTGTCGACTTCCTTACCTTTCTCATCTTTGTCTAGATGATCGGATGTGCTCATGGGAGTGGCCATTGCTTTTGCGTTGGTCATTTCAAATCGTTTCAGCAATTCTTTGCAATATTTAGCTTGACAAATGAAAGTTCCTTCTTTCATTTGCTTTACTTGCAATCCCAAAAAGAATGTTAGCTCACCCATCATAGGCATCTCAAATTCGCTTGTCATCAAATCAGAAAATTCCTTGCACAAAGCATTGTTAGTAGCACCAAAGATAATATCATCCACATAGATTTGAACTAATAGAATATCATTGTTTCTATGCTTAATAAAAAGAGTGGTGTCAACTTTCCCCCTAATGAAATCATTTTCCAAAAGAAATTTGCTCAATCTTTCATACCAAGCTCGGGGAGCTTGTTTAAGGCCATAAAGGGCTTTCTTGAGTTTGAAAACATGATCGGGAAATTTAAAATCTTCAAAACCCGGGGGTTGAGAAACATAAACTTCTTCTTGAATAAAACCATTTAAAAAAGCACTTTTTACATCCATTTGATATAAATTGAAATTCATAGAAGAGGCAAAAGCAAGCAATAAACGAATAGCTTCTAACCTTGCTACGGGGGCATATGTTTCTTCATAGTCAATACCCTCTTCTTGATTATATCCTTTTGCTACAAGCCTAGCTTTGTTTCTAGTGATTACACCATTTTCATCTAATTTGTTTCGAAAAACCCATTTCGTACCAATTATGGTATGATTTTCGGGTCTTGGCACCAACTCCCAAATGTCATTCCGTTTGAATTGGTTAAGCTCCTCTTGCATTGCCAAGGTCCAAAATTCATCCCCAATTGCTTTGGAGATGGTTGTGGGTTCAATTTGAGAAACAAAAGCAGTATGTCCTAAGGTGTTCTTAGAGTTTCGGGTACTTACCTATTGTTCAATGTCGCCAATTACTTGTTCGAGAGGATGGTCTTTGATTGTCCTCCACGAGTTAGGCATTTTCGTTTCTTTTTCCAATTGTGGCGCTTCCTCCGATAATTGATCCAAGATTTCATCTTGAGTTTCCTTCGGAGTTTCCTCTTGTACTTTGTCTTGCGGACTTAGTGAGTTTAAAATACCTGCAAGATCAAAACCAGAATCCATTCTCGCCAAGCGAGCATTATTTTCGAAAAATACAATATGAGGGGATTCCTCCACAGTTCCGGTTCTATTATTGAATACTCTATATGCTTTGCTACGTGAAGAATAACCAATAAAAATTCCTTCATCGGATTTGGCATCAAATTTTCCCAATTGATCTTTTCCATTGTTATGAATAAAGCATTTGCAACCGAATACTCTAAAATGGGAGATATTTGGTTTCCTTCCCTTATAGAGTTCATAGGGGGTTTTCATGAGTATTGGCCTTATGACTACTCTATTTAGAACGTAGCATGCGGTACTCACGGCATCCGCCCAAAAATGTTTGGGAATCTTAGCCTCATCGAGCATGGTTCTAGCCATCTCTTCGAGACACCTATTTTTCCTTTCCACAACCCTATTTTGTTGTGGTGTACGTGGAGCAGAGAAGGTGTGCTCGATACCGAGTTCGTCACAAAAGTCCGCAAAGAGATTGTGATCAAACTCTCCCCCATGATCACTTCTTATTGAAGTGACGGTTGTGTCCTTTTCATTTTGAACACGTTTAAGAAAATATTTAAAATTATGAAAAGCTTCACTTTTATGAGCAAGAAATAGAGTCCAAGTAAATCTAGAATAATCATCAACAATAACAAAAGCATAACGATTTCTACCAAGACTTTCAATGCGAGATGGTCCAAATAAGTCCAAGTGAAGTAGTTGCAAAGGTCTAGTAGTTGAAACAATATTTTTCGATTTAAAAGATGCTTTTGTTTGCTTCCCTTTTTGACAAGAATCACAAATAGAGTCTTTTTCAAATTTCAAATTTGGAAGACCAATAACTAAATTTTGTGAAACCAATTTGTTTAAAAGATGCATGTTGATGTGAGCTACTCTACGATGCAATAGCCATGTATCATCCTCTTTGCTCATAAGACAATTCACATATTCAGATGAAGAATTTGCGAGATCAACCATATAGATGTTATCCATTCTAAAACCACGAAGGATAATTTTAAAATCGCTACGGCGAAAAACTAAGCATTCATCCGAATCAAATAAAACAAGATTTCCCTTGTCACATAATTGACTTATGCTCAAGAGATTATGTTTTAAACCTTTAACTAACAATATATGCTTAATGGAAGAAAGTTCATCCTTACCGACCGATCCGATGTCGATAATTTTTCCTTTGTTGTTATCACCAAAAATAACACTTCCTCCTTCCTTATGTTCTAGTTGAAGGAACTTGGATTCGTCTCCCGTCATGTGTTTGGAGCATCCACTATCAAGGTACCAAAGTACACTTGATCCCTTCAAACATACCTACAAGACAAATTAATGAGTCTTTGGTACCCAAGCTGTTTTGGGTCCTTGAGAGTTAGGTGTAACATGCTGTTGTGCTTGACATACATTTAAGTGTCTATGTCTAGTGAAACAAGCAGGAGCAATATGTCCAATTCGATTGCAATAATGACACACAACATTAGGATTATGCATTCGTCTAGGTTGATAGTAATTGGACTGACGAAATTCATTTACTCTATTCTTGACAATATGACTATTGCGCAATTCATGAAAATCATTTCTCCTACTATTTGTTCTAGGATATGCAGCATTTCTAGAATAGTTATTTCTAGGTTGAAAGCCATTTCTAGGTGTTCTAAAAGGTTCAAAGTTCCTTCTAGTGTTTGGCCTAGAATATGCGTTATTTCTAGAATGATTATTTCTAGGTTGCGATTGTTGAAAGCCATTTCTAGGTTTGTTATATCTAGGATGAGCGTTTGTTTTATTAATCCTAGGTTGAGCCTTAGGTTGTTGGGGGTTGGCTTCAACCTTTTCTTTAGGCTCATTTTTAAAACCTATGCCATGCTTGGTCGACTTCAAATTAACAAGGACTTCATTCAAATTTTTATGAGAAGAATTAAACTTATCTAGGGTGCCCTTAAGTCTTTCTACCTCATTTTTGAGATGCATGCAAGAAGTACAACTTTTACTAGAGCTCTCGGGTTTGTCGGCGCTTCTCTTGCCGAAAATTTGTTTTCTTCTTTCAACTTCTCATTTTCTAAAATCAGTTTTTCCAAATCTTTTTCTTTCAAAGAGAGTTGTTTTTCAAAAACTTTTTCTTTTAAAGAAGCATTTTCCTTTATGCTTTTAACAGTTTTGGAAGCTTTAATAAATTCACCATACAACTCATCAAAAGCATTTTGCATTTCCTCAAGAGAAAAGAAATTTTTGGAAGAAATTTGACATACCTCTTCTTGGTTGTCTTCTTGTGCCATAAGACAAAGATTTGCGGCTTCGTCTTCTTCTTCCTCACTCGACTCGTCTCCGGAGTCGCCTCCCCAAGATATGTATGCTCGTTGTTTCTTGAAGGGTTTCTTCTCCTTTTTGATATTTGGGCAATTTGATTTAATGTGCCCGGTTTCTCCGCACTCATAGCACTTTATTTGATCTCCTTGCTTTTTGCCTTTTCGTTCATACTCTTTTCGCATGAACTTTTGAAATCTCTTGATAACGAGTCCGAACTCGTTGTCTCCGTCCTCATCATTTTGAGGTTGGTTTGTGCTTGCCTTGAGGGCGATTCTTTGTTTCCTTTGATCATTAACAAGAGGGTTATGTATAGTAGATTCATAAGTCTTAAGGTTACCTCTTAATCCGTCGATGGTGACATTTGAAGTGCCAATAGATTCTTGAATCGCGTCGGCCTTGGAGCGCCATTCCGGAGTGAGACTTCGGAGAATCTTTCGGACAAGCTCCTTATCCGTGAAGGTCTTCTTAAGAGCATGTAAGTCATTTACGATTTTTGAAAATCGTTCAAACATCTCATCGACCTTTTCGCCTTCCTTCATGTGAAACAGTTCATATGCATGGGTTAGAAAATCAACCTTAGCCTCTCTTACCTGGTCCGTGCCTTCGTACGTGATTTCCAGCTTGTCCCACATTTGCTTCGCCGTTGTGCAACATGATATTTTTCTGTAATCATCAGCATTTATAGCACAATATAATAAGTTAATTACTTTAGTGTTGTTTTGCACTTTTCGGATATCATCCGCATCGTATTCCTCTTCGGATTTTGGAACCCATTCGTTTCCAAGCTTTTTGGTTGGAATTTGTTCTCCCTTCTTTATAACCTTCCACAGATGAAAATTATTCGATTGAATAAATATTCTCATCCTCTCCTTCCAGTATGTATAGTTTGTACCGTCGAATAGTGGTGGTCGGGTGGAGCATTGTCCTTCACCTATTCCTGCAAAAGAGTCACGAGTAGAAGCCGTGAATTGTTTCTCTCAAACGGTTAAGTCTTCAGAGAGTTGGGCTCTGATACCAATTGTTAGAAAACACACTTAACGCTAGAGGGGGGGTGAATAGCGTTATAATAAAAAATAGCGTAAACTTGCGAAATTTAAAAATTGCAGGAATTAAATAAGTGCGATAAGTAAATAAATAGGAACGAACGCACCGATGTATCCTGGTTCACCACAACCAGTGGCTAGTCCAGTCCCCGAGAGACTCTCTCGAGATTTCCACTAACACTGTTAAGCTTACGGGTGCTCAACAAACCTTTAACTGAGGACACAAGCCTCAACAACTTTTGCTCGAAGATACAACACTTCAAGACTTCAACCAAAGGAATCACAAGTTCCTTCTTACAATACAAGGGAACAACTTTCCCTTCAAGTGTATTAAAACACTTTGCACTCAAAACAAGACTCTCCTTAAGAGTAGATATGAGTAAACTAAATACGCTCAAGAACGCAACAACTTTCGTCAACAATTTGGCTCTCAAAAACTTATGTAATGAATAGAAAATGATGAATAAGAGAGTATGCAAGCTTTAGCAATAATATTGTCAGTTGTTGTGTTTGTAAGACTGATTTGAAGATGTATTTATAGTGTCAAAACCATGCATTACCGTTGCCTAATTGCCAATTAAGAATTGCTGATTTTGTGCTATGACAATCGATTGTCAAAATGATACAATCGATTGTTTGCCAATCGTTCCAAAAATCATTCCCAGATTTTACGCATAACAATAGATTATCTAAGACATATAATCGATTACTAGCAACGTTCAAAAAATCATTTCCAGATTTTACTTAAAACAATCGATTGTCAGAATTATACAATCGATTACTTGGCAACGTTCAAAAAATCTTTTTCAGATTTTACTTAAAAACAATCGATTGTCAGAATTATACAATCGATTACTTGGCAACATTCAAAAAATCTTTTTCAGATTTTACTTAAAACAATCGATTATTAGAAATCTATAATCGATTACCTGACGGTGTTTAAAAATATTTTGGCAACGGTCAGTTACACAATCGATTATGCTATGAGAACAATCGATTATTTATCAGTCTTTGAAGAATCTAATAGACACTGCCTCAACACAATCGATTGTCATAAGTTCACAATCGATTATTTTGTAGCTTTGAAAAACTCTGATGGACACTGCCTTAATACAATCGATTGTCATAAGTTCACAATCGATTATTGTGTGGCTTTGAAAAATCTGATGTACACTGCCTCAACACAATCGATTGTCATAAGTTCACAATCGATTGTCATGCAGCTGACTTAACATAATCGATTATCATAAGTACATAATCGATTATCTTAGTCCAGATTTTAGAGGCATGTTTAAAAATCATTTTGGCTAACATAAATATGCATGATTTAAAATCATTTTGCTTTAAATTAAATATGCATGATTTGATAAAAATGTTTTTACGAGAGAAGCCAAGTCTTGAGTCAAGTTATCGGATCAAGATCACAATTTAAAGAACGACTCATGTATAACTTTATTTCTTGGTCTTGTGCTTGAATCTCGTTATGTATCAATTTCGCGCTTGTGCTTGGACCTCGTCATATGTCAATTGCGCATAGTTTGTCATTCATCAAAACCTACAAATATGAACACACGTTTAGTATAGTTCCTTGAGAACGTGTTTCAACATAAAACTAAACTTTAAACTACGCCAATACCTTGAATGATATGATTCAGATGGGAAATCAGGTGGCCAAAACCTCAAATCTACAACTTCTTCGAGTTTTATTTAACTCGCATTCTTGATTTTAGCTAAGGTCTTTTTTTTGGACAAGTACACCAAATACCATGTTTGCTCAGACAGATTCATAATTTAATGTTAGTGAGTTTGAAATAGATGAAATCTAATAAATATACATACCGAACTAGAAAGCGGCCTGCCAGAATAGTTTAAGGTGTGGAAAAATATCTTATAATCAATTTGTTCAACTCAAAAGTCTAAACAAGGCTCTAGCTTTTGATCCGCAGGTAAATACATTTACCTATTTCGTATAAAATAATATATGAATAAGAAATATAACAACAAACATTAAGAAAAAATGAAAACAAAAGTACATGGAAACGAATACGCATCCTCCCAATTGCATGTTTGCTTCAACAAAGTTGGAGAATGCAGTCGTAAGCTTAAAATCAACAGTCTCTGAAATGTCATTTACAAATGGAAATCTTCCTTTGATAACCTTCGAGGATCCCCCAATTGTACTAACACCAGATTGCCAGTCATTCCTATACAACGACTATTTTAATGCAAAGCTGAAAATCAAAAATAACACAGAGCAGCTCTGACTTCAATAAATTTGGTTGACAACAATAGCTACTGATTGACAGCACTATTGAATCGGCGATCATTTTTTTAAGCCCCAAGCATAACATCAATTTAATATGTCTATTTAATTCAAAAAACTAATACAATTGACTATAACTATAATATAATACAAAAGCATAACAAGAAATCAAAAAATAACAATGTACTATATATTAAAAATTGCAAAGATCATAATTGTAAGAAAATTGCCTTCTTGGGTGCGACACCAATTTTTCTCTTCTTTAACTGAGAATCATCGCTACAATTAACATCTACTTATTGAGTTTCTGTTTCAGGCACAGATTCACGTCGGCTTCCCCCTAACTCAGAATCCTCAACAACTTTACCTTTTCCCTTACCAGTCACAGGAACACCTACTAGTTCGGAATTCGTGTCGGATAATGACAGGTAGGGAGTTTCATCGACTGACGCGACATTACTATTTTTGACTTTTCCACCCTCTAATTCTACATTTTCAGATGTGTTTTCAACAGGACTACTGCTAGGGTTACGACTAAGTGGAGACTGAGAATCAAAAATAAGGAAAAACTAGGCCCAGACATGGTTGAGGCAACATATTCAACATCTACTTCTTTTGAAGAATGATATTGTTCAAAGCCCCACCATCTACGCGCACAACTCTTCCGACCCATAGAGAAAACAACAACCCATATACATTGATTCACAAAAGTGCAAAGAAAAACATAAAAATCCTATCATTTTGAAAACCCACTTTCACTAAAATGTACTTTCAGAAGCGCAAAATTCACCCAAAGCAAAAATATCACCCGAAATTAGGTACTAGATGAAGAGATATAATGAAATCGGGAGAAAAAAATACAACTCGAATGTGTTTCACTTTTGCTTTCTCGGTTGGCTATGGAGTTTTTTTATGAAAAGTGTACTCTGTTAACTGATAGAGAACGAAGAAAGAACTATAGGAAGAATGAGCTGGATCGAAGGGAGAGATGGGTAGATCGTGGGAAGAATGGGATGGAAGGGAGAGATGGATAGATTGGGCCGGGCGGGTAATAGATTGGGCTGAATAGGTAGGGAGAGTAAATAGTTTAGGGTTGGGTATTAAAAAGTAAATAGTATGGGCCTAATAGGTATAAAGTGAGATTTTTCCCTTGTAATATGGTTGCCCATTTGTTCATGGGTCAAGAATAAGGGCCAAATTCCATAAAAGAAGAATTAACCTAAATATCGTTCACCCAACCTAATAATTAGAAATAATTGATGAAAGTATATATATATATATATATATATATATATATATATATATATATATATATATATATATATATATATATATAAAATTAAAAAAATAAACAGTAAATCTGATTTACTATTTGTGAATATGACTAGAAAAAGTACATAAAGTATTACTAGAGCCCAATAAAGTATTAATATGTATTTATCAACTAATATTTAGAGGGCGGCTATACCATGTATGGATTTTCATGCAAAAATAAATTTTATATATATTCGCTTGCCACATAAATGCTATGCAATGTATCCCCAATTGATTTAACTTGCCTTGATGATGATATATCCCCGAAAGAAATTAAGAATGCAATATTTTCCTTCAAACCTTTTAAATCATCGGGGCCATATGGTCTACATCCTTTCTTCTTTCAAAGATATTGACAATCCGTCAAATCTTCTGTAAATCAGCTTATAATCCAAGCTTTCAATACTGGGAAACTTTCAGAAGGTGTAAATGACACTTACTTATGCCTTATTCCCAAAATTCCCAACGTTAACAACCTGAAAAACTTTAGACCAATAGGTATTTGTAATAATGTGCTTGAAACTATTACTAAAATAATTTCTAATAGACTCAAGCCCTTCATAGACAATATGATCAGTCCTCATCAATCTAGTTTTATTAAGGGTCGCCATACTTGTGACAATGCTATTATTATTTAGGAGCTTATGTTAAAAATGCAAAAGCAACTAGGTACTACAACTAATATGGCCCTTAAAATAGATCTTTAGAAAGCATTTGATCGTTTAAAATGGTCTTTTATCTATAGAACTCTTCGTTTTTTTCAAATTCCCTCCAAAACTTACCACTCTAATTATGAGCTATATAACTTCGAGTAGAATTTATATTCTTGTAAACAAGAGTAGAAATAATTTTTTTACTTCAAGTAGAGGTATTAGACAAGGCGATCCTCTCTCATTATACCTCTTCATTCTGTGTATGGAAATGTCATCCATCTATATCAACCACTATGTTATATAGGCTACTCGACTCCTATTTCAATAGGCAATAAGAAATATCAACTTTCTCATCTTTTTTATGCAGATGATTTAACTCTAATGTATAGAATTGATAAAAATTCTCCTAAAACTATGCTTCAGTGCATTAATTTTTTCTGCAGATTATCTGCCCAACAAATCAATCTCACAAAATTGATAGTGTCAAGGAATTGCCCCAAGACTACTATTAAAGAGAACTTTGAAAAATATCTAGGTTACCCTATCACAAATCACTCTCCTAGATGTCCCGATTACCAATTCATCATAGATAATATGACCAAGAAATTGGCCTCTTGGGTATTAGAGCGGCTAGGCATAAAAACTTAGTTAATCTAGCTAGCCTTTCATGGAGACTTATTCATAATATCAAACGACCTTGGTCAAAAGTTCTATCGTCTCTATACGGCTCCAAAAACAATTATCAAAACACTTCTTATATATGGAAGAACATTATCAAAGGATGAGATATTTGTAGCAAAGGAATAAGGTGGATCCCTGGATCTTGTTCCAACCTTAATATTTGGGAGGCTAATTGAATTCCTAATTCACCCGAATTAAGAAGCACCGTTTAGGGTCCTTTAACAAATAATAACTCTAAATTGTGATAAGGGGCATTTGGAATAATGATAAGTGGTCACTAGAAAAAATTCATTTTAATCCTCCCAATGATATTATTAACTGTATTATAACTCTTCATCCAAAAGTAGAGCAAACTGACAAGATTACTTGGGATCTAATGGGGGATGGAATTTCCACTTCCAAAAGTTGCTATAACATTATTAATCACAGTGATCAAATGTCTACTAACTTCAGTTGGATTTGGAAACTCAACTGCTCATGCAAAATCAGATTTCTTCTATGGAAGTGTCGTAATAATAAACTTTCCACTAAATCATACCTCTCGTTCAATGGTATTGATATAGACCCCACATGCCCAGTCTGTAAAAATGACGCAAAATTCATAGAACATATTTTCTTACAGCGCCATGCAGTTAGAACTATATGGAATAGGTTGGGGATTAGGTTCAACTCAAGAGCTGATTATCCCTGCAGGTGAATCAGTACAGAATATGAATACCCCATCCTCATCACCTTTGCTATCATGGAATGATTAGTATCCTTTTCTTCTCTAGAGCATTTGGCTTAATAGTAATAACAAAAACTATCAAAATACTAAATATCACCCCAATCATAAATTTGTTGTAGCCCTAGCTACAGAATATATTCTCTTTACTAAAAAAAAATTCACTATTCCTATCCATGCAATTAAAGTTAGATGGCTTAAACCCCATCCCCGCTGTTATAAGCTAAACCTTGATGGGGCCTTTAATAATAAAAGGAAAATAGGAGGATTAGGAGGTATGTTTAGAGACCATAATGGTCGTTGGTTATTATGATACAAACATAGTTGCCCCGCAATATCTCCTCTCCATGCAGAACTTCAGGCTTCTAAGGAAGGTCTCAAGATTGCCTTAACAAAGGGATTCACACCTTGATCATGGAAACGGATGCAACACAGGTAATAAAAATTTTAAAAGTTGGGTCTCTCTCGTGAAACAATCATTGATTCCTCCAGGTTGTTAATGCTCTAAATGGTGGAGACGAGGATCATCCATAACTTAAGGAAAGGGAACAAAGTCGCCCACAAGCTGTCAAGGGAGGCATTGAAGGAAGGGATTGAGTTCGAACTCCTGAATAGCCCACCATCTTATATTATAAATAAATTTAGGAGTGACAAATTGAGCCCAAACCCATCTAACCCGCCCAACTAGCCCAGAGATTAATGGGTTGAGCTATAAATATTTTAGCTCATGGGTCAATTTGGGTTGAGCCCAAGTTAACCTATTATTTTTTAGGGATTTTTACATATACATACCATATATCAAACCTTATTACCACCCATGTTTAAGGTTTGTGTTTATTACATTTAAGTATACCACCTTTCAATTTATGTACCAAAATTCTATTTAAGGTTTAACTATCAACTTATTAATTATAGGCTTGATTTGTGGAACTGAAAATCTTTTCAGATTTTATTGTACACATTTCTTCTCTCTCTTACAAACAAAACCCACGATTTTCTCCCCTTTTTTAATTACCCTCCCCCCACGTTTTTTTACCAAAACCGATTTCCCTCTCTCTCTGCTTGAATTTCATCCGCCATTGTCGAATTTTGAACAGTTTCAGATCGAGAAGTTCTTCTTAATCCACCATACTTTCAGTCCATAAAATTGTATCAAAGCCAGAACGGCTCTACAAAACCGATTTCTCTCTCTCTCTTTGCTTTGAAGTCGGATAACATGTCAGTTTGTATATCCTTTGGCGTGTAAACGGTCTTAGGATCACAATACTTTGGAACGACAATGCTACCAACTACTGTTGCAGAACATTGCGCTATATGAATGTTTCGTTCATTCGGCATCATGTGTGTTGTCGGCTAAACTTCTTATCTTGAACAATGAAGAATCATGAATTGACGTTGCCTTGAAATGCCATTTGCAGTTCTCAGCTACACATACAAGCCAGTAGCTACAAGAAAATCCAATTTTCAGACATATTTATTAAAAACTACAATTAACTACAAATTGACTACAATTAACTACAAACCGACTACAATTAACTACAAACTGACTACAATTAACTACAAACTGACTACAAGTAACTACAAACTGACTACAATTAAATACAAACTGACTACAAGTAACTACAAACGGACTACAATTAACTACAAACAATTACCTACAAACTGACTACAAGTAACTACAAACTGACTATAATTAAATACAAACTGACTACAAGTAACTACAAACGGACTACAATTAACTACAAACTGACTATAATTTAA
Organism: Nicotiana benthamiana; assembly: GCA_034376525.1. Taxonomy (NCBI): domain Eukaryota; kingdom Viridiplantae; phylum Streptophyta; class Magnoliopsida; order Solanales; family Solanaceae; genus Nicotiana; species Nicotiana benthamiana. The sequence continues at coordinate 109,528,032 of CM067325.1, forward strand.
CTACAATTTGTATAAACAAACCTATCTTCAATAATCTGGAATCTGGAAGAACTACAATTTGATTGACTATCACGCTGTATATTCTGATTTTTCGGTATTTGATGTAGAAGAAAGAGATTTTCGAAACTAAAATCTGGAAGAACTATCACGCAGAGAGATTTGCGCTGGGATCAGATCTTTTAAGGTTTTAAAAAGATCATTTAATTAAGACAGAATCAAATATTAATTGGGAAGCTTAAATCTGGCGCTATTTTAGGCTATAAAATTAGCCAGATATGGTTTGTAAATTAAGACAGAATCAAATATTAATTGGGAAGCTTAAAATCTGGCGCTATTTTAGGCTATAAAATCAGCTAGATATGGTTTGGTACATTTTTGGTAACGAAAACATGGAATATGCGGGTAATAACCAAACAAGGCACAATAATGGTAATAAGGTTTGCTATATGGCACATTTAGGTAAAAATTCCTATTTTTTATAGCACATTCTAACCTATTTAACAGCCCAAATACAACCCATGAAACTCACTCAAAACAAAAAATCTCAACCCAACTTATCCAGAAATTTACTTAGTTGCCCAAATTTTATTTTATTTTTTATATTTTTAATTTTCTATTCTTTTATTTTTCTACACTATCCACCCACCCACCCTACCCCCGTTGCGCGCGCAAAACCTCCAAAAAATTTACTTTTTTTGTATTTCAATCTCTGTTTTTTTGTTATTCTATGCCACCCACCCCATCCCCGCGCAAAACCCCTAAAATTCACTTTTTTCGTATTTTTTATTTTTTAAATTTTCTACACCACCCACCCTACCCGCTACCCGTGCATCCCCCTCCCCTCCCCCCCGGCGCAAAATTCCTATTTTTTATTTTTTTTATAATTTTAATTTTCTATTTTTTGTTTTATATTTTTTTTTGCACCATCAACCCACACCCGATCCCACACCCCATCCCCACCCCCACCCATTAAATATTTGTCGACTTATATATTTTAAGGTAAAAGTTTTTTTTATGCAAGACGAGCATAATTCTAAAACATGGGTCAAGTTGGGCGGGTTGGGTTATGACCCATTGTTTAACCCATCTTGACCCAGCCCATCTTAACCTAAATACACTTCGGGCTGTGCAATGACCTATTTATTGACCCAACCCTTCTTAACCCGCTCAAATTCAGTCAAACCCGTCTATTTGCCACCCCTGCAAATAATCTAGCTTTAGATAGGGCTTCTTATGTCTATTTTATTAAAACTATGACTACTTTTGTTTGTTACTAACTAGCTGAGTTGGGTAATTTGAACGTCCCCGAGACGTACTTCTTGGAAGGCGATATAACATCGCTAACTAGTTTTATTAATATAGTATCTTCCCATGGTCAAAAATAAAAGAAGCTATGCAATGCAAATAGCCTCTAAAAAAATGCTTGTTTCATGAAACTTGCTAGTTCAACGACAAGCCAGCTCTTTAGTCCCTCCCACTGTTTTATTCTAAATGTTTTAGATATTTTGTGCCCTCTAAATCCATACGAGTTTTAAGTTTTATACTAAAGAATAATTACTACTTCTATCACATTGCTAAAATTCAACTACAGGGAAGTATTTTGTTGACTTGGGTGGAAAAGTACTAAATTATCTTGTTACAACTAGTAATAGCTCGTTTACTCTAAAAGAGAAAGAGATACTTAATTCAACGATTAAATTTGAAATGAGTTTATTTTACGTTTAATTGAAATAAAATTAAAATATAACTAATCTCGAAATAGCTATCTCGGGACTAGTTTTATTTTTATCTCTATAGAAAAGTAGAATAATAATTTTGGAATAATTAATCTTGAGATGAATTATTTCTCAACCAAATGACCCTTAAGGGCGGAAAATACATTCGCATAATGCATATCTTGTCTAGGTCTGCAAATGTTGAAGGTTGTTGATAGCTTCGTGGAAATAGCTACTATTTTATTGTAACACAAAAAGTTCCAGCATAATATACAGGAGATTTGAGCACCTGTGTATTATGTTGGACCAGTATATAATGCTGGAACTCCAGTATATTATGCTTGAATTACAGTATATTATGTTGGAACTCTATTGTGTTATGTTGGAACTTAAGTATATTATGCTGGAAGTTCATATGTAAAAAATTCGAACTCTAATATTTTATGCTGGAATATTTTTTGAATTTGAATAATTTTTTCGTTCAAATTTATCTATACATGAAAACTGACTTTGAAACTGTGGCTAGTTTTCAATTACCACTTATCAATCTGGCTATTTTCAAATGGGACATTTACATATATATACCATATGGAATACTATATTATAGTATAATATACGATATTAACTATATTATACCAAATGTCCATAAAAAATTTTCAATAATGTTAACATTTGGGTCCCACCCGCTTTTCTTACCAAAAGGAAAGAATATTTGTCGCTTTTGTATTTTTTAAATTGAAAACATAGGGTAGTTGGTGTAGCTTTTGTGTGAATTAAAGTGGAAATATGGTATAATGGGTATGATTTAATTATGGAAAAGTAAAAGTGGGTCTTGATTACTACAATTCAAGAAAGAAATTGTAGTAACCAATATTGAATTACACGACATTTCTCTTTTAATTGCAAATTTAATTTGTAAATTATTTGTAGTCATGTAGATTAGCTGTGTTAATTATGTGTATAAATTGTAGTTTCTAGTATGTACATCTTATAAATGTAGTTATTTTGTAGTCATGTCGATTTGTTGTCTTAATTTTGTAAATTAATTGTAGTTGTTATTTTCTACATTTTTACAAATATTATTATTTTGTAGTTATTCTGTAGTTCTTATTGTTTCTTGTTTTATTATTTTAAGAATTATGTAGGCATTATGTAGATTAATGCTTAATTTTTATGATAATGTGAAATAATTTTTTTGTGTGCGGATTTGACACATTCAACTTGCAAATTATTTGTAGTTACGTAGATTAGTTGTGTTAATTATGTGTATAAATTGTAGTTGTTAGTATGTACAGCTTATAAATGTAGTTATTTTGTAGTCATGTCGATTTGTTGTCTTAATTTTGTAGATTAATTGTAGTTGCGATTTTCTATATTTTTACAAATATTTGTCTTAATTTTGTAGATTAATTGTAGTTGCGATTTTCTATATTTTTACAAATATTGTTATTTTGTAGTCATTCTGTAGTTCTTATTGTTTCTTATTTTATTTTTGTAAGAAGTATGTAGGTATTATGCAGACTAATGCTTAATTTTTATGGTAATGTGAAATAATTTTTGTTTTGTGCAGATTTGACATTATTTTGCACCACATAAAAAGCGTGGGAGTGAAAAGAGAGGGTAAAACGTGGAGATAGAGGTTATGGATAAAATGCAAGAGTATTTTGTTTGTGTGGGGTGGTGTGAAGTCATAACTGTGTCCAAACCATAGGCCCCACCAGTGAGAAAGAGTAAATATATATTGGTATTTAATTTATGTGGGGTGGGTTAATTAATAATTATGTCTAATTTGTAGGACTCATTAATAATGTAAGAAATTTGAATTATGGTACAGATTAATAATTAAGTGAACATTTATGTAATAAAATCAAAAGTTGAACATATTATGTAATATAGTATGGTATTTGGTATATACATATAAAAATTCCATTTCAAATTTCACCCAGTAGCTTCTTACCTAAACCCCCGAGAAATTTAAAAATAACTAGATTTATCACTGGTCGTTGAAAAATAGTCAAGTTTCAAAAGTCATCGAAATTTAGCCACATTAAATCTGAGCGAAAACACTATTCAAAATCCGGAAAAATACGCCTGCAAATTTTACGGGAGTTCCAACATAATTATGCTGGAACTCCCGTAAATTTTACGGGAGTTTCAGGATAACGATGCTGGAATTCCCGCAAAATTTACCGGAGTTCAAGTAAAATTATGCTGGAACTCCCGTAAAATTTATGGGAGTTCCAACAAGTATAATTGTCTTGTATAATATACTGGAGTTTGGAGCACTAGTGCGCTAGTCTTACGTAAATTTTATAGGAGTTAGCAAAGTATATCGGTCCAGTATAATATGCTGGAGTTCGTACACAAATGCACCAGAACTCCCCTATATTATACTGGATCTGTCTCTGTGCAGCAAAATAATATCTATTTATCATTAACTTGATAAATGCTGGCTATTTTTTATTGACCAGTGTAAAAAATGGCTATACCATGACATTTTAACCCCAAACCCAAATAGCATATGGGCCATACATCCATATGAACAATTAATATTCGGCCCAATCATGATTACCAAGAATGGAGCATCACCAGCAGTTGTCACTCTTGAAACTCTCTGCAACTCATCAACGGAGAAATCGGAGAACTAACATGAACTTCTGGTAATGAAAATGCAGTCATAAACCGTACACGTTAGAAGGGAATTTGAAGGATGTTCAGTATCCCCCGCAGTCGGACAATACTATATTCTTCTTCTTCCTTATTGCCAATGCGGCGTCAGAATCTTAGCTCTAACTTTAGCACAGAGCCACATCTCTCTTTCTCTCCACCAGAATCTCATTATTCGCAAGGTTTTTACCACCCTTGTCTCTTACATGTTGGTAGTTCCCATAGATATTTACTGAATTTCTAATAGTCCAATCACAATAACTGGCTCTTTGTGTGTTTCTTTGGGAATAAATCCTCTGAAGTACAAACTATTTATGCGTTAGCACACATACCAATTCCAAACTAGTTGGGTTAGCTACATGAATAATATGTATCTATTCTGCTCAATTTTCAGAAGACTTATATAGGTAGAACTGGCTACTCACCTTATGCGGAAAATTTTGCTGGTTTTTGAAATTTACAGCTCTCTTCCATCCCTTCTTACTACTAATCTCACGAGCTTGATTCGAAAATGTGAATAGAAAAGGCTTGTCGTTTTTCCTTCCTTGTGATAACTGACTATTTTTGTGCTAAAATCTAAATTTTCTGCTTAAAGGTGACTTTCTCCTTATTGCAGATTATCACAGGCTGTTATGCATTCTTGAAGGATGTAAGAAGTCACCAAATTTGAGAACTACAGCTGGCACACATGCGAATGTTATTAAGCTTGGTTGTGGAATGTATCCGTCTGTTGTTTCTTTGATGGTAGTGACTTATGTGTCTTGTAATAAACTCAATCTTGCTCGTCAGCTGCTCGATGAAATTCCTACTAGTTATTTTGATGCAGTCTCTGCTAATTTATTGATTGCTAGTTTTATGAGAATGAGTGCAGTTGCTGTTGCCAAGAAGATATTTAATGAAGTTCCCATCCGGGATTTGGTTACTTGGAACTCACTGATTGGAGGTTATGTCAAAAATGACATGTTTAAGGAGGCACTCAGTGTCTTCAGAAAGATGTTGAGGTCTAATGTTGAACCAGATGGTTACAGTTTTGCGTCTATTATTACTGCATGTGCTAGACTTGAAGCCATTGATCATGCTAAATGGGTACATCACTTAATGATTGAGAAAAAGATTGAGCTAAATTACATTCTTTCTTCTGCTTTAATCGATATGTACTCGAAATGTGGAAGAATCGAGATAGCTAGAGGAATTTTTGATAGTGTTAAACGTACGAATGTCTCTGTCTGGAATGCGTTGATTAATGGATTAGCAATCCATGGTCTTGCTTTAGATGCAATTGGGGTATTCTCACAGATGGGGCCAGAAAATGTTTCACCTGATAGTATTACTTTTATTGGACTTCTAAAAGCATGTAGTCATTGTGGATTGGTTGAAGAGGGTCGGAAGTATTTTGATCTTATGAAAAGTATGTATTTGATAGAACCGCAACTTGAGCATTATGGAGCAATGGTTGATCTACTAGGCAGAGCTGGACTGCTTGATGAAGGTTATACAATGATCAAGGAAATGCCAATACAGCCTGATGCAGTTATATGGAGGACATTTCTAAGTGCTTCCAGAATTCACAAAAATTATGAGATGGGTGAAGTTGCTAGCACAAAAATATCTCATCTTGGCAGCGGAGATTATGTCTTACTGTCTAACATTTATTGTTCTACTAATAAATGGGATAACGCTGAGAAAGTTAGATGTGTGATGAAACGGAAAAGAGTTCGTAAAAGTAGTGGGAAAAGTTGGGTTGAAGTTGGTACCATTGTTCACCAGTTCAAGGCAGGTGACCGATCACATCCTGAAGCTGAACTAATATATAAAACTTTGAAGGAATTGATTCATCGAACCAAATTGGAAGGATTTTGTTCCACGACCGAGTTGGTTTTGATGGATATTTCTGATGAGGAAAAGGAGGAAAATTTGAGTTACCATAGTGAAAAATTGGCATTAGCCTATGGGATCTTAAAATCTAGTCCTGGAACTCGAATTCAAGTTTCAAAAAATCTTCGCACTTGTCCAGATTGCCATTCATGGATGAAAATGGTAGCAAAGGTGTTGAATAGGGAGATCATTGTGAGGGACAGAATCCGCTTTCATCACTTTGTAGATGGTTATTGTAGTTGTGGGGATTACTGGTAGTGATTCTTTGAAGTAAAAATTGAGTTTGGTAATTGATGAAGTAGACAACTTATAGTGGATGTCTCAAAGTTTCCTGTGGTTCTTATCTTGTCTGTTTCTAGCATCCTATCTGCTGTGTGCACTCTTTGTACAAGCACCACTTAGATCATGACCTCCTGAAGTATTCTTTATGTAAGGGATTAAAACTCACAGGTTACAATCAGTTCCAAAATTATTTATATATGCCGCAGCTCCAAGCTCTGACGTAAGACATCCCTGTCTATGGAAGAACTCGCCAAATATTACATCCATGTGATATCTTAAGTTTATTTTATGGTCTTTGAGGTATGAACTCTCTATTTCATGAATATCCTGTTGCATATTAGTGTTTGAATCTTTCTCTTTGGATGGAAACTGGTATATCTTGTTACTGTGTAATTGCTCAAGTCTTTCTCTTTGGATGGAAACTGGATTAGATTGGCAACTTAGACAAATCTAATACGGAAAAAGTCAATTTACCTTGAGAAAACGGCAGCGTCGAGTTAGTCATTAAATAAAAAGTAGCCTTAAGTAACCAGTAGTTCACATAATTTATAGATATAGTAGATGAAGCTTCATTGCAGGCAGTGCAGTACTCTTGACTTTATGACTTTCTTGGACAAGGGAGGATAATGGCTTTTGTTGTTTCAGAGAAAACTTCCAGTAGATACATGAGAAAGACTACTTATATAAAAAATGGGTACATTCATGTGGTCATTTCTTCTAGAGGAGAAACAATTCATGTGACTATTGAATCGAATTTCCATCTGTAATCTTTGACGTGTCAAGGGTAGTCAAACATTTTGGATTGTGATATAAACTTCTGTAATAGCTTCTCCAATCTTCTTAATCTTCACTTTAGATGGCATCTGACCTTATACACACACACGAAAAAAGATCTTTTTGTGTGTGTGTGTGTGTGTGTGTGTGTGTGTGAGAGAGAGAGAGAGAGAGAGAGAGAGAGAGAACTAGGGGTAAATTAATGGCAATATCAGTTAATGCATCTTATTGTATGTGAGAAGTCAAATATTTGTTATCTTTTGTCAGAGATGTTGTTTGAACCCCACCCCCATCCCATTAAAAGGGGAAAAAGAGAAAAGCAAAAATAATATTTCCCTTTACTTTAAAGTTGATTATCTGAGAATTCATTGCATTTGTTTACAGAATGAAAGTTTTCAAACGATGCAGCGAAGGCGTTGTAAGTTTCTGAGATAAAAGATGGTTCTGCATCATTACTGGACATGTTTGTGTTAGTTCTCTTCTTTTACATTGGAAATCAAATTCTGGAAGTATATCATCAAACACTCCACCAGTTCATGTATTTAATTGGCTGCATAATTACAAATGCCCTGACTCTTCCTATTGAATACTGAAGGTCTACTGTTGAATTGTGTGAACTGCCTCAATTAAAAGTTTAAACTAATAAAAAGGAATTGTTAGAATGGGGACATTTTTGTATATTTATTTAGGTCTGTAACAACTAAAAAGATGTTGTGAATTATCACTACAGCGTGCTGCTAGAATGAAGTGGTACTGTTTGGCTTACTCGAAGAATACTCATACTGTATTAATCGGGTCAAGAAGTTGCCCAAATTTATGTGCGCTTATTTAACCTTAAACTTTTGTCCTTCACCTGTACAAGAGAGCGCACTGAGGCTGAGCATGGAATTAAAGATGTTGCAGGTCAAAAGAAACACACACAAGATGCTAGGGGGTAGCTGTTTTCAGGTTCCCCTGCTTCTGCGGCCATTATTCTCATGCTCAATACAGTTTCTCTTCAAATATGCTCAACGTTCAAAATGCATTTTCTTCTTAACTGCAGTAGTATCAATATATTTACAAGCAACTCACCTGTGGAAATGTCATGAGCTATATAGTGGGTGTATCTTGCCTCAACAGAAACGCAAAAAATAAAAAAAAAATACATACATTTAACCTCTGCAAAACATAAAAATGATTTGATTGAACTCTGTTATAACTCTAATTCACTTGTTGCAGATTGAGATCGAAAGTAATCCAGTTTGTCATATCAAAATGTTTGATGGAGATGGAAGTTGAAAACATCAAAACAAAGCCAATGAACTAGAAGATCAGGTGGACAACAATATATCATTTACTTTTTATGTAGAAGCTGAATATTTAGTAATTGCATACAAATGTAAAATATTTTGCAATATTTTTCCTCAGTGCTATTAGGAGAGGGCATTGTCAACTCGATCAGATTGAAACTTCTCGGGTGAGCTAAAGGGATAGTGCAATTACTTGCTTAGGCGTCCTGTATAGGAACTAATGGCATTTTGCCTCCATAAGCCTCTGGAAGCTGGCTTTCATCGATATCTTGAAGTAAGGTTGCTCTAAGTCGTTTGCTTTCCACAAACATGATCTGTGAATATGGAAATTAGTTTGGTGAAGATGATGTGATACAAGTTATAGTCAAGAGTCACACATGACTGAGCTCTAGCATTGGTTTATCTACCTTTTATGCAAAATAGAAAGATTTTAGAACCTCACCTTTTTCTTGGTGTTATTGTCTATGAAAGGATACAACAGCTTCCATAATGTGCAAAAGAAGTAGGGGACATTAACAAGAAGTACTTTTCCGAGTCTTTCAGGGTAACAATCCTGCAAAACGGATGTCTTTAGATTAAGGACTAGAATATGGTAAGCTTCTATTCCTAGGAAAGAATGAAGTTAACTAAACCTGTACGATAGATAGAGCCGCAAGATAGGCACGAACATCACTGTTTGAATAGCCAAAACCTTGGAGATCTCCGATTATCACGAACTTCTCTCTTCCTTGCGAGGTCCTGATTCATCAATGAAACCCCATAATTTATGATGTGTTTTTTCATTCTCTATAACTATTCCACTCTTTTTGAATAGTAATATTCCAGTACTCAATAATTTGTTTTATGGAAAACAGGTCTTCCATGGTGGAGTTTGCTACTGATGTTTTCAACTGATTTTGGAAAAGAACAACGGAGGAATAAAGCTGCTATTATTTTAAATACTGTACCTTGCACACAGTTTGTCTAGAGCGAAGACTATAAAACCTGAGGAATCAAAGAAAGACGTGAGTGTGAGAAATTGACTGGTTCAATAGCCATCTTCACTGACCATGAAGCAGTAGGTCAAGTGAAATTAGTAAAAAGGTAAAAGGCAAAGTCATACGTTTGAACTCTTCAACACCTCCTATTTTGTTTTGTATATGCCTGCCACCAAAAACTACAGCAATAGGACGTCCTTGTTTGTCCACACCTTGCATGAACATCTTGTTCTGTGCAATCTCGTTTGGTATCTCACACACTGAAATGGATCCTTTTGGTACAAAGCTTTGCCTCCATTTAAGGTATTTCAAGAACATTGTTGATGCTTTTTCTACGTCAAGATCTCGAGCTCGAAGAAACCTTCTTAATGCATATTCATCTACTTCCTGGAAACAAGCAACAAAATCCTTTTAAACAGTCTTGATCTTTTTCTCCAATAGGGAAAAAGAAAGCAAACAAGGATACTTAGCAAGATAATGAGAGAAATGCTGCAATGCTGTGGGAAATAGTATAGTAATACCTTGGAAGAAGGATCTTTCTTTTCAATAACAGCTCTCATTAGTTCAATTTTGTAATTCTCTTGTTCAGTAATTGTATCGTTGCATTTCACTTGAATCTCTTCTTTTTCTATTGTTTCCTGCTTCAGTCTGTGTTCAGAAAGATGTACATCAGTGTTTGGCTCCATTGCTACTGCTTCTGCCTTCACCTCCATCAGTTTCTTCCTTACACCTATAATTAGTGAGAGAAAAGGAAAGGAAAGCAGAAGATTCAACCCAACTTTCAAGGTAACTAATTTTTTCTTGTTTGTTGAACTTTATAGCCAACTTCAAGAAAGAAAATAAGAGGAAGATGGGATGTTAGAAAAATCAATTCTTTGAAAGAAATGAATCAAGGCAATTGACCAAGATTGGTGTATTTGACTGACTGTTGAGTTGAAATTGAGAAGAGGCTAACTTGACATGACTAATGAAAAAATAAAAACTTACGCTCAATGAAATTGGTGAAAACTAGGATAGACCTGACATTTGTGCACAAACAAAAATTGCTAGGTGACTAAGCCGTTGTAGCCAAAGTTACCGAACATTAATATTGGTGTTGCTCGAAAGTTACGGTATCTAATGAAATAGTCGAGATGCACGCAAACTGAACCGGACTAACATCTCAAAAGATGACAAAACAAATACCACTTTCAACCAAAATAGAAAATGTGGTGTTGATTACTCTAGCATTCAAGCTGGTATAGACATCAAACACGATCACGCCGTATAAAATCATAAATGCAGCGTTCATTGCTTCTCAAAAAATAAATATTGGAAACATAAATGAACCGCTGTGTAGTACTCCTTCCGTTTCATAATATGTGTCATGATTACTAAAAATAGTTATCTCAAATTATTTATTATTTTAAAAATTCAAGACAAATTGATTTTATTTATTCTTTTTACCTTTAATAAATTGCATTCACATTTAGTAAAAATATGAATAATGTCATTGATAGAGATGACACATAAATTGAGAAAATATTTAATAAGGGTAAAGTAGTTAAATTATTATTTTTTAGCGAAATGGTTTTCTGGCCACTCAAACTTGCAGGCGATTTTCAAGCCGATACACCAACTTACAAGGTTTCCATTTGAACACTCAAACTAGCAATACCCTTGACTAATAAACACGTTGGATCCTTGACCATCTGCGCGTGTATCACACTTCTGCTAACGTGTCCGCTCAATCAGCACTGAGCCAATTTAAACATTACACATCAATCCTTCTTCAAATCTCTTGAAAATCCAAGTTTCTTTCCATTTTTAGCTTCTGATTTTTTGATTTGGGATGCCATTTTTCGAATATGATTTTTTATAAGAAGAAGAAATTGTTTATGTGTGTGGTGATTTTGGGAGTGAGATGTGGTGAGAGGTCGTTGAGCAACGTCTATAGCAACGGCCCCGCAAAATTACTCCGGCGAGATTTCTGCCGGAAAAAATGGCTGACCTCAAAAAACAAAAGAATGTTCTTTGTACAATTACTCTTCACCACATGTGATGTGATTTCTCTTCTCCTTCGTCTGCACACTATCTATTTCGCTTTCTCTCTCTAAATTTTTGCTGCAATTATATTATTACTAATGTATTTGATTTGATGGGGTCTTTTAATACTCATTAAAATATTGAAAAAAATCAATGTGATCGGAAAAACGGCCCCGCAAAATTATTCCGGTGAGATTTCTGCCCGAAAAAATGGCAGTGGCGAGGTTACAGGCGTTCAAAACAGCACCACCTTCCGTCGTCCCTCCCGGTTCCAGCATCAACCTCACCAGCTTCACGTCCAAACACCATAACCACGCCACTTCCAGCTCGCCATCCTCCCGTTTCTGCTTCAGCTTCAGCCATAAACGAAGGGAAAAGTTTTTTTAAAATTGTTTTATTCATATTTTATTCTAATTCTAATTTTTTTATTAAAAACAATATTATTCACGCGCCTTTGGCAGCGTGATTTGCACACAGTTTGCCATGTCAGCTACAGTGCTTCCACATAGGCATGGTCAACGGTCAAAAGTATTTATTAGTACTTATTTTGTTAAGTTTAAGTGTTCAAATAAAAAATTTGTAAGTTGATATATCGACTTTAAAATCGACAGTAAATTTGAATGATCAGGAAACCATTTCGTCTTATTTTTTTTCATGGGGTATGTACGGAGGGGTAATTTGATTGTTTAATTTCGCCATCTGGTTACAGATTTGTGGGGGTTGAGCTACTTATCTTCCTCAATAATTGATAGGTGGCTAAGAGTGACTTCATGGACCCCTAAGCATTTATTGTATATATAGTCAGCACCATTTATTATAGTGAATCATTTCCAGAGTTCCAGTACAGCTTTTCTTTGGAGTATAATATATTTGTATATAATCTTTCAGTAGATATAGTTAAACATATTTACAGAAACTACGGTTGAGGGTTAGGTGTATCACAATTATGTTTCTTGTAGTTTCAAACATTAGATTTCTCTCTTAGCAATTCGTATGTCGGCAAATTATGAGAAAATAGAGGGAGAAAAACCAATTTATTACTGAGGAAAATGACACGATACAGCCGCTATTAAAATAATAATCGAAAAAATATATAGTTTTTGTATATATACATTATATAAGTTATATACAAATAGTATATATTTTTTCGGCTACCAAATATAAATAGTTTCTAGCGCGACCTAAAAGTGATAGTACCCCAGTTTATTTCTTTCCCCAGTCCGCTTTAATTGACTTTTTTTGTGTACTCCACAATATTAGATTTTTCAAATATCAAAAAGGAATTTACTTCTTTTTCCAAAGTTGTCTTTGGAGTAAAGAGCCTAGAATTATTTGGTATATTTTCAATGAACAAATTAAGATTAATATAGTCATTTTTATTATTATTAGTGATAAATCAATTAAAGTGGATCGGAGGGAGTAATAGCCTTTTAAGTAGTTATATCCGCATTCTCTTGTTGATCAAAAACTAGTACAAGTTTTAATGTTTTATGTTTATGTATCAGATCTCTCTCTTTTCCCTATAAAAAACGAGTCATTGTTGCAAAACGAGTAGGTTTAACTTCCCAAATAATGCTGAGCTATGAATAAACCAAAACGGCCTCGCGAAGCCTGTCACTAGAATCCCAACAACAAAGTCAAACTTAGCTAATGTTTGAATATCAATTTGATTGAAACTTAGAAAAAAAATTGTAGATGAAACGAAAAATAATTTTTAAAAATTAAAATTGTTTAGGACATGTATTTTAATTGAAGAAATTAAAGTTTTGTAAGTAAAAAAAATTGAACTAGTCTAAACCACTTTTTGAAACTTGAAAATTCATCTTCAAGAACTGCCCAAAATTGATCATTCTTTATAACCAAATAATTAAATATTTTTGGATAAAAGTGAATTAAAAAAAGTTATGGCCAAACGAAAACTTAAATCACTTAAGATAGCGTTTTACTAACTCTGATTGATAGAATGGGACTAGACCCTGACCGACCTGACGTTCTGAAGAGGCACAACTGTACTACATACAAAGTAAGATGAAAATCACGTGACACTAAAGATGTGTTAAGTATAACTATGGGTGTTAAACGAGCATAGTCAACCCGGTTCCGGATCGCACAGAACCCGGAAACGGCACGGACCGGTGAGGAGGGCTAGACTGGGCTGGGTAGGGGGTTGGGGGGAGGGTTTAAATTTTTGAAATGGGTTACCCCATCTGGTACAACCCGTTAGATGAACAGTGTCGTTAAATTGGTTAACCGGCCCGGTCCGGACCGTGAATATAACATGAATATACCATGAATATACCACAAATATATTATAAATATACCATGAATATACCAACTATTGTATACTAATTAACATAATTTAAAATTGTTGGTATTTAACATATAGTGTATATATTTAGGGTATAAAACTATAAATGCTCAAATAATAGAATATTAGGCAACGTGTTATTTTTAAAATATGCTATATATGTGTTATTTTAAGACAATTTATGTTATTTTAAATTATTAGACGTATTTATGCTTAATGTTTTAGTTTGTTAGATTAATTTGAAGTATTATTAATTTATTATGCATGAAAATTTAGTTTACTATTTATTTGTTAATTTACTTTTTAAATGAAAACTTTAATTTTGTAGTTTTGAAATAAATGTAGCACTTATAATTTATAAGTGTAATTTTTTCCCATCTTCCTTATATTCTTTATGTTCGTACTTTGTATTAATACTATAAATCACAATATTTATACAAAATCCAAAAAAAATATATTAAACCTGGCCCAGCCCGGCCCCCTCAATCTGTAACCCGTACGGTTCAATTTTTACCCGTATAAACCCGAACTCGTTAAACCCGTTAAGGTCCAACCTGTAATCGGCGCACGTTAGTAAACGTACGCCGAGGGTGTTTCCATGGCGAGAGGGAGAGGTCGACCTCGGAAAGTTCCACTTGCCCTCATAGATCGTGTTATTCCCATCGTCAAACAACCAGTAAGTGCTGATAACCCACCCGACACTGTTCCATTGCAAAACAGTGTCGACACTGTTCCATTGCCTCATGCAGTTGCAGAATCAAGCACATCTGAAGTGTCTTTGCTTTCTACCCTTGCTGATAATGTAGACAACAGTCAAGACCCTAAGATTGTACCGTCGATAGCACCGATAGTACAAGGAAATAGGGGAATCGAGCATATGCAGCAACTTCCACGACCAGTTGTGACAAAGGCCAACATAGAGGAAGGGACTAAAATGGAAGCACCCAAGGGGTGGGCAAGCTTATTTCAGAAGAATCGACTTGCTGCTAACGACATGTCTCTGGAGTACATTCCACCAACGATGGTTAATGGCAAACCAGTGGGTCAATTGCTTAAAGATGAAGTGGAGGAAGAAGCACAAAAATGGAAGTGTGCTCTAGATGTCTTTGTTTTAGGGAATGGCCCAGGTTATAATGCTATGAAAAGGTTTACCAATCTACATTGGTCCCATGTACCTGAACCTGATCTCTTTTACCATGAAGAGGGCTATTATATTGTTAAATTTCAATCCCTTGATGATGCCAAGGAAGTCCTTTGTGCAGGGCCATACTCCATTGCAAATAGACCTATGATCTTAAAGCAATGGTCTGCTGATTTTGATTTTAAAGCTGCTTTCCCTACGGAAATTTCTCTGTGGATTAAGTTCCCTAACCTTCCTATGTCATGCTGGGGCAGCAGGTTTTTGAGTAGGATTGCCAGTGTGTTGGGTAAGCCCATTTTTGCTGATGAGTGTACGACTAAGCAAACTAGAATCTCATATGCTCGTATGCTTATTGAGGTGAATGTCTCAAAAGAATTGCCTAGTGAGATTGAGCTAATGGATCCAAATGGGAAGAGCTTTATGCAGGATGTGACCTATGATTGGAAACCATCATATTGTGAGAAATGCCTTATGGTGGGGCACAACTGTCTGGCCAAACCTGCACAATCTAATCCCATACAGAAGACTAAGGTGACACAGGAATGGAGAGTTAAAGCTCCAGCTCATGTTGACCAGAGTAAGCAGGAAGCTCACATACAGCAGCCAATCCTTCAGAAGGAACCCTGTGCCTCTGCAGTTTTAGTTGAAGAGTTGAGTAAACAGAAAGGTATTGATACGCATGCATCTCCAGTCTTTATCATTACAAACTTTCCGCCATTATCTCCTATTGTGATGTCTAATAGATTTGAAGTAGGGTCAGTGAGTTGGGCAGATCATCCCCTGGATGAAGGGGGAACCAGCTATACTCAATGAAGTGGTTATTTTGGAACATTAGGGGTGTAAATAAAAGGTACAAACAGAAGGAAGCTAAAGAATACTTTAGAATCAATAAATTTGACCTTGTTGGTCTGGTAGAGACAAAGGTTAAACAGAAGAATGCAGAGAGAATATCTAAGTTTTTGTTACCTAATTGGAGTATACTAACTAACTACAGGGGTGCCATGAATGGTAGAATTTGGATCCTATAGGATGCTACAAAATTTTTGGTCACCGGTTTTCAGGAGGAGGCCCAATACATCCATTGTAATGTTAGGACTCTCCCTGGTGTACTTATCTGCTGTCTCACAGTGGTATATGGTTTCAATGACATTGATCAAAGGAGGAAACTGTGGAAGACAATCCAGAACCTTGCTGCTGTTACTATTGACCCCTGGCTAGTAGCAGGAGATTTCAATGACATTATGTCTAGTAATGATAGACAATCCGTTCACCAAGTTAAACAAGCTGAGGTTGCAGACTTTACTAATTGTATCCAGCAGGCTGGTCTGGCAGAGCTTCCATGGAAGGGGGAATACTTTACCTGGACCAATAAGCAAAGTGGTAATGATAGAGTGTGCAGCAGACTGGATAGAGTTTTTGGTAATTATGAGTGGATGATTAAATGGAGCCATGTACACACTGTATATGGAGTGCCACTCATATCTGACCACAACCCCATGTTGCTAACCCTGGCAGAAGATAACAAACTCAGGAAGACTCCCTTCAGGTTCTACAATGCATGGACTCAACATAAGGATTTCCAACTTCTGATCAAGGACAACTGGAATGGCAATGCTCAGTATACCTTTCAAAGGGTGTGGAACAATCTCAAGTCCCTTAAACCAGCCTTAAAGTCTCTAAATACTAGAGATTTTAAGAATATTACACAGAAGATTGAGACTAGCAGAAAGGAACTGGAAGATATCCAACACCAGATGAATCTGTCCTATACTGATGCCTTACAGCTTAGAGAAAAAGAACTGATGCTGCAATTAGAAAAATGGTCATTGATTGAAGAGTCAGTATTACAACAGAAATCTAGAGCCAGATGGATCCAACTTGGGGACTCAAATAACAAATATTTTTCTGCTGTAATGAAGGAGAGAAATCAATATAAGAAGATTACTGAACTGATCACAGATGGGGTTTGAAGATTACTGATCTAGATGACCTGAAGAAGGAGATCAAGGATTTCTATAAATCACTCATGGGGACATCGCTACTTCCCTCCCAGCTGTTAACAGACTGTACATGAGCAATGGACCTAGCCTAACACACCACGAGAAGATGGAATTAGTTGCTGACATCAGTGACACTGAGATCCTAGATAGTTTAAAAGCAATTGGTAATGATAAAGCTCCAGGAATTGATGGCTATAATGCCCTGTTCTTTAAACAAACTTGGCACATTACTGGAAAGTAGGTCCTTCAAGCAGTCAAGAATTTCTTTGATGTTGGAAACACGTTCTCAATGCAATATACTAAAACGTGTGTTCTTTTGTGTAGGTTTTGATGAATGACAAACGAAGCGAAAATTGATATATGACGAAGTTCAAGAAACAAGCGCACAATTGATATACAACGAGATTCAAGCTCAAGACAAAGTTTTATAAGTTTAATTGAGTCATTCTTATTTGTGATCTTGATCCTACAACTTGACTCGTAACATGGCTTCTCTCATAAAACTATTTTCCAAAATCATGAATATTTAATTTAACGTCAAATGATTTTAACTCATGCATATTTACAGTAGTCAAAATAATTTTTAGACATGCCTTAAAAATCTGGACTAAGATAATCGATTATGTACTTATGATAATCAATTGTTTTAAGCCAAGACTGCATGACAATCGATTGTGAACTAATGACAATCGATTGTGAGTAAGGCAGCGAGCATCAGGTTTTTCAAACCTGCATGACAATCGATTGTGAACTAATGACAATCGATTGTGACTGAGGCAGTGTCCATCAAAGTTTTTCAAAACTCAGAATAATCGATTGTGAAGCTAATGACAATCGATTGTGAAGAGACAGTGTCCTTCAGATTTTTCAAAGTCACAAAATAATCGATTGTGAACTTATGACAATCGATTGTGTTGAGGCAGTAACTTCCAGACTTTTTCAAAACTGATAAATAATCGATTGTTACATTGGACAATCGATTGTCAAAGAGACTGTCTAAAATGTTTTTCAAAAACTGATAAGTAATCGATTGTTGACTTTGTGCAATCGATTGTGAAGTTGACCATTATCGTAAAGTTTTCAAATACCGTCAGGTAATCGATTATTGATTCTGTATAATCGATTGTTTTGATTAAAATCCGGAAAAGATTTTTTGAACGTTATTGGGTAATCGATTATTGATTTTGTATAATCGATTGTTTTGATTAAAATCCAGAAAAGATTTTTTGAACGTTGCTGAGTAATCGATTGTTGATTCTGGACAATCGATTGTTTGTGGTAAAATCTGGAAAGGATTTTTTGAATGTTGCCAGTAATCGATTATGGATTGTAAGTAATCGATTATCAAGCGTAAAATCTAGGATTGAATTTTGATCTGACTGGCAGACAATCGATTGTTGGGGTTTGACAATCGATTGTCAGTGAGTAAAATCAGCAACTCTTAATTGGCAATTAGGCAACGGTAATGCCAAGTTTTTCATCTATAAATACGGCTTCATTTCAGTGTTTTAAACACAACAACATACTACAACTGATCATTACATTGCTATAAGCTTGCATACTTTTGTTTATCATTTTATATTCAATTTCATAAAGCTTTTGAGAGCCATATTCTTGTCCAAAGTTGTTGTGATCTAGAGCTTACTTCTTTTACTCATACCTACTCATAAAGGAGTATTTTGTTTGAGTGTTAAGTGTTTTACACACTTGTAAGAGAATTGTGATTCTCTTGTTGTAAGGAACTTGTGTTTCCTTGGTTGAAGTCTTGGAGTGTTGTATCTCCGAGAAAAGGTGTTAAGGCTTGTGTCCTTACGTTGTAAAGGTTTGTTGAGCACCCGTAAGCTTAACAAGTTAGTGGAAAATCTCGAGAGAGTCTCTCGGGGACTGGACTAGCCACGTGTTGTGGTGAACCAGAATATATCGGTGCGTTCTTTCCTTTTTGTTTATTTAACGCACTTATTTATTTCCTGCAAATTTTAATTTCCGCAAGTTTACGCTAAATTTTATTATAACGCTATTCACCCTCCTCTAGCGTTAAGCGTATTTTCTAACATTTGAGACTAACAAAATGCATAGACCAGCAAAGTGTGCCTCCCTTACTTTGATTCCTAATGTATCCAACCCACAAACAGTCGAAGAGTTTCGACCAATAGCTTGCTGTTCAGTGCTGTACAAAATAATTTCCAAGCTTCTGGCCAACAGATTATAGAAAGTTATGGGCAGTATCATCTGTAATGCACAAGCAGGTTTCATTCCAGGAAGGAGGATTGCAGATAATGTCATTCTGGCACATGAATTAATCAAGCATTACTCAAGATCACATATATCTCCTAGATGTATGATCAAAATTGATCTACAGAAGGCTTATGATTCAGTTGAATGGAGCTTTTTGCAGCAGATAATGGAGGCTCTAGATTTCCCAACCAGGTTTACAAGATGGATCATGGAATGTGTCCAAACTGTCAGCTACACTGGTTCTGAATGGAGAAACAACAGAACCTTTCCAAGCAGCCAAAGGTTTGAGGCAAGGAGATCCCATATCTCCATTCTTATTTGCTATTTTGATGGAATACTTAAGTCGATCTCTAGTAGAACTGAGGCAAGCTAATGATTTCACATTCCATCCTGGTTGTAAAAAACTAGGAATTACTCATCTAAGCTTTGCTGACGACCTCTTGTTGTTTGTCAAAGGAGAAGTTCAATCTGTACGTACCATGTTTACATATTTCTCTCATTTCACTGCAGCCTCTGGTATGAAGGCCAATCTGCATAAGAGTGCTGTTTACTTTGGAGGGTGACGCCTGCAGACCAACAACAAATTATTGATCATCTTGGATATGTACGTGGAGAACTACCTTTTAAATACTTGGGTGTTCCACTGTCTACCAAGAAGCTGTCTGTTTTCCAATGGCAACCACTGGTCGACAAGATTACTGCCAGGATTACCTCCTGGACAGCCAGACAACTGTCATATGCTGGTAGAATCCAGTTAGTTCAATCAGTAATCGTTGGTATTCAAGCTTATTAGGCTCAAATCTTTCTCATTCCTTCCAAAGTTATAAAACTGTTAGAAGCAGTGTGTAGATCCTACATATGGTCTGGCTCAGTTAATGTAACAAGGAAAGCATATGTGGCCTGGGAAAAGCTCTGTCTGCCAAGGTCTGCTGGAGGTTTAAACTTACCAATCTCTTATTGTGGAACAAGGCTGCTGTTGCCAAACTAAGCTGGGATTTGGCACACAAGAAAGATGTATTATGGGTGAAACGGATTCACACAGTTTATATCAACAACAACAGTTGGAGTCCATAAATATCCTAAACAAGCCAGTTGGATGGTTCGGAAGATCATTGAAGGCACTGTTCTATTGCAACAATACCAACTGTTACATAAGCCTGATTGTTCTATAAGAATGATTTATCTTCAATAGATGGGACAGTTACCTAGAGTCTCTTGGAAGAACTTAATCATACAGAATCCTGCTCGACCTAAAGCACTTTTCAACCTTTGGCTGCTTCTACAAGACAGACTTCCTACTAAATATAGGTTGATCAAATGGAACTTGACTGTGGATGGCACTTGTGTCATGTGTCAACAAACAGAGGAAACAAGAGACCACTTGTTCTTGGACCGCCCATTTGCTACTCAGCTGAGGTATCACACACTGCAGTGGATTGGAGCAACACAACCTGCTGGACAGAATTGGCCACAGTTTGTCCACTGGATCATTGATAAGGCTAAAGGGAAATCTCCTCGAGCTCATATATTCAAAATGACCTTTGCAGAAATGTTCTATGTCTTATGGTTGGAAAGGAATGCGAGAATATTTGGAAATACTTTCTGTTCTAGCGATAAACTGCTTCGAAGCATTGCTTACACCTGTAATGTAAGGGCACCTCCTAGAGTTAGAGTACACCTTCAACAGTATCTACTGTAATGTTGAACTTTAGGTATAGTATAGTTTAGTCAGATTTTGTTTATCTTTTGATAGTCAGCTGTGTATAAAGCTGAACTATGGAATTGTACGGCAACCACTTTGGTGATTAATACAAAGTTTAATTACCAAAAAAAAAGGTCCAACCTGTAACCGGTCCAGACCGTAACCCGTACGGGTCAAAAAAAAATTTGATCCGGCCCGGACCAGTAGACCCGTTAGACACCTTTAAGTATAACGGAAAATATTTTTTGGAAAACAAGTTGTAATCTTATTTATTTTTCGATGTTTGGTACACAAATTAAGGAAAATGGCTTCTCAAGAGTATTCATAAATAATTTAGATATAATAAATATGAAGCCATAAACTTTCAAACCAACAACCTTCCGAACCCAAAAATTTCATAAACTTTCGAAATAGCGGAATTTTGAACCCGTAAACTTCATAATTTCTGAACCCGTAAACTTCCAAACATATAAACTTTCGAACTCATAATTTTGGAACTTGTACAATTTTAAACCGTTAAACCGATAAATAAATAAAATTAAAATAGAAAATGATATTTAAAAAATATTTTCTTTGGGGGAGGGGGGGGGGAGGGGCCGGGGGGTCAGTAAAACGAAAAAAAATAAAAATTTAAATTACAAAAAAGTTTGGGGTTGGGGGGGGGAGGTGTGTGTGGGGGGGGGGAGGGGATTGTGGGTGGTGTAGAAAAATAAAAATATAAAAATTTGAAATTGCAAAAAAAAAAATTTTTTTTGTGGGGAGGGGGGGAGGAAGGGGGTGAGGTGGAGAGGTAGTAGGGTGGGTGGTAACGGAAAAACTAAAATTTGAAAAAAAAAACCTTTTTTGGAGAGGGGATGGGGGTGGGTTGGTGAGGGTGAGGAAGGTTGAGAAGGAGTTTCTGAAAATGTTTTCCTTTCTTTTGATAAGGAAAATATTTTCCTCTAATTGGAGGAAAGTGAGTTCATAAGAAAAATATTTTTCAAAACATTTAAGCCAACAGAATATGGAAACATTGAAAAGTATTTTTCTCCATACCAAACACATATGAAGGAAAATATTTTCACGAAAAATGAGTGGTTTTATGACTTATTTTCCCTTGTTTGGTTGGTGAGTGAAAAAAAAATTTCGAATTTTTTTTTCTATTACTTGGTTGAGTAGAAAATATTTTTAGAATTTTTTTTATGCTACTCTCCTCACTCACCTCCTTCCCCCAAGTCCGCATATTTTCTATGTTCTCCCCCCTCCCCCTCCAAATACCCAACGTTTTCGGAACTCTATTTTTCTTCAAGAATTTAACTATTCTTCTAAAAATTCATACACACTCAAAGGCACTAACGTGCTGCATTACTTTTTTACGTAAAAAAATAACGTTGGAATTTGTACTCCATAACTAAAAGGAAAAGACTCTTTCTACAATGTGAAAATAAAGCACTTATTTTGTTAAAATGAAAGAAAATATTTTTTTTCAACATTAAGAAAAGAAAATACTTTTTCTACATCATGAAAAGAAAATATTTTTTTTGTTGAAATGAAAGAAAATATCTTTTCTACATCATAAAAAAATTATTATTGCAATGAAATAAAATACTATTTACTACATCATTTTATTGAAATGAAAGAAAATAATTTTTTTAATCATGAAAAGAAAGTACTTTTTTTGTTATCATAGAAAAAACTACCCTTTTTATATCATAAAAAGAAAAATACTCATTTGTTGAAATGAAAACTCTATTTATAACATAAAAAGAAAGTACCATTAATAATATTTCTATTACTTAAAGGAAGAAAAATTTCAAAGTCACGAAAAAAGTCATTTGCTTTCTCTCTGTAAAAACGCTCTCGGCGCAGGATAAGCGGGGACGCTAACCTGCGCCTCCAGCCATGGTGAGAAGACGGAAGAAGCAACCAGTGACAAATGCGATACCGGTGGAGGAGAGAATAGAAACAGATGCTGTGAATAAGCCTGCGCAATGGTTAACCGGAATGGGTTCGGCGCCTACAATCTTTCACAACCCTAGCGGAACTGGAAACTCCGGAATGCAGATAACGCCGGAAAATGGAGTCCAACACGATTACCAGTTATATTTGGCAGCTTTTTACCGTTGAAATTCCAACCTATCAGTGAGGGAATTGACGAAGGCGAGGGTGAAATGGTGGGGATGGACAGTGTCGATACATAACAAGTTCACCGACGACTCCAATTTTCTGCACAAGCAAAGCAAGTTCAAATTGGTCAGACTTCTGATGCTCCTATGGCAGAAAATGGTAAAAGGGACACCATGCAACATAATCGAAGCCCTCAAAAAGGGAAATCTCTATGCTAAGTACCACCTGCTATCCGAGACGGTACATTTATGGTTCAAATAAAAGACGAGGATACGAAGGAACAAGAGGCCTACTGGAGCAGTGCATTGATTGGGTTTGTGCTGGAGAAGACCCGTATGAGCGAGCTATGGACAATTTCATCACAAATGTTTGGGATTTTGTTCCAAAACCTCAAGTGTTGCATCATGAGGAAGGTTATAATATTTTCAAATTTGATAACAATGAAGACAGGGACCTTGTTCTTCAGGCTGGTCCATACACCTTTCATAACAAGCCATTTGTGTTACAACAGTGGAGAATGGACTTCAAGTATGAACCAGGTAATGTGAGTGTAATTCCTTTATGGGTTACCTTCCCTGGCTTGCCATTGGGATTTTGGTCCACTGAAGCTCTCAGTAAACTCGCTAGTGTGGTTGGGAAACCTATGTACAGTGATAGAATCACTGCTGAATTCGAGAGGATTTCTTATGCAAGAGTGCTAGTGGAACAGATATATCTCAACCATTGCCTGATAGTTTTGAGTTACATACAACGAGGGGAGTTATCATACAACAGATTGACTACGAATGGAGGCCAAAATACTGCTGTGACTGTGTAAGATTTGGCCATAACACTGAAGACTGCTGGTATAAAAAGAAGCAGGGTAATGAAGAGGTAGCACAGAACCACTACAAGGCAGCACGGGAAAAGAATCAAGTGCAAAGTGAGACGTGGAAATGGATACCAAAACCAAAACAGAATAGTGAGGTGGTTAAAAATGCTAGGACAGTGGAGGAATGTAAGCAGACTGACAATGCTGGAAGCAGGGTGAATGACAGAGGGTTGGCAAAAGGGAAGAATGTCCAACAATGTGATGGAGCCTCATTGAGCACAACCAACAGTTTCTCCTTGCTACAGATAGGTGATGATCCAGGGGACGCTGGCCCATCCAGCTTCACCACATCATGATATTCAGTACATGGAATATTAGGGGTCTTATAAGGCCCATAAACAGAAGGAGCTGGAACTCTTTCTGAAAAAGGATGAAGTAGATTGTATGTGATGTATAGAAACTAGAGTGAAGGAAGCAAATGTGCAACAGATTGTTACAAAACTGGGGAATGATTGGAGACATGTTGGAACTACAATGAGCATCCAAATGGGAGAATTTGGATACTGTGGAATTCAAAAGTTGAGTTGCAGGTATTGAAGATTGATGAACAGTTTATACATTGTGAGGTTAAAGAAAGAGGTACAACATTCAGAACACTGATAACAGTTGTGTATGCAAATAATGAGCTGAACAAGAGACATCAACTTTGGGCCAAATTGTTGATCTTAGGTGCTACTATTCAGGGAAGCTGGCTTCTCAGTGGAGACTTCAATAATGTTCTCCACACTGATGACAGAATAGGTGCTCCAGTTATGCAGCAGGATATTCAAGGTTTTCAAGACACTCTCATTGCTCTTCAACTCACTCAGTTGAAGAGTTTGGGCTGTTTTTATACATGGTGCAATAAACAGAAACCAGAGACAAGAGTATATAGCATAATTGATTGGGCCTTTGGGAATGTGAACTGGATGCAGGAATACAGTCACATTGAAGCTGATGTGTTGACCCCGGGAGTTTCAGATCACCCCCTATCCTTTTACTGTGTAACCCTGAGGAACAGAGAAGAAACATTCATCCTAAGCCTTTCGAACTGTATACATCTGTAATGGACCATGCTGAATTCCCTATCATTGTGGAAAAGGTATGGTACCAGTACCAGCAGGGAGGGAGACTGCATAGAGTATGGAATAAATTGAAGGCCCTAAAGGTGGGGTTAAAGGAGTTGAATACCTATATGGCAAAGTATAGGATACATCTCAGTGAGGCAACGCAGAAGCTGGAAACCATATAGAATCAGTTGCAGTCCAATTGTATGGACCAAAGGCTGATTGACCAGGAGAGGTTGCTGCTTGTGGAGGTGGAGAAATGGAGCAATATTGAGGAGCAAATTTTACAACAGAAATCTAGAGCTCACTGGATTGCTTGTGGAGATTCCAACACTAAATAGTTTCATGCTCAACTAAAGTGAGGACAAACTTTAACTCTATCAACTCTATATATACTGAAGAGGGAGTAAAACTGTCTGATCCTAGGAAGGTGGAAGAAGAGTTTATTACTTGCTTCAAGAGCTTACTGGGGGGAAACAATAGCATATGCCAGTGTACAAACACTGAAGTAATCCACCAGGGCCCTTGTCTTAACTTGCAACAGAAGGATGACCCAGTGAAGCCAGTCACAAGGGATGAAATTCTAAAGGCAATAAAGGATATGCCTCATTATAAGGCACCAGGGGTGAATGGCTTCCCAGTTGAATTTTTTTAAAAGGCAGTGGCATATAGTGGGGGAAGACATTTGTGAAGCTGTGAGAGCATTCTTTCTTACTGGGAAGTTACATACTGGAGTTAGCAGCACTGCACTAACTCTAATTCCTAAAGTACAGAATCCAAGCAAAGTGAAGGACTACAAACCCATTGCCTGTTGTACAACTCTGTACAAGATCATCACAAAGATTATTACAGCCAGGCTGAAAGTAGTTATTGACCACCTGGTGGGTAGATCACAGTCAGCATTCATTGAGGGCCGTAGTATTATTAATAACATCTTATTCATACAAGAACTGTTCAAAGGCTATTCCAGGAAGGGCATTTCTCCTAGATGTGTGCTTAAGGTGGATTTAAAGAAGGCCTACGACTCAGTTGAATGGTGTTTCCTTGAAAGACTGCTGCAGGATTTGGGCTTCCCTCATAAATTTATTGGGTGGGTTATGGAGTGCATATCCTCTGTTACCTACTCTCTCAACATCAATGGTGGCCTCACTGCACATTTAAAGGTAAAAGAGGCTTACGACAAGGCGACCCGATGTCTCCATACCTCTTTGTTATGTCCATGGAGTATCTACAAAGAGAATTTGTGCAAATGATGATGAGGAAAGAGTTCAAATTCCATCCTAGATGCAAGAAGTTGGGTGTAGCACATGTTTGCTTCGCAGATGTTCTTCTTATGTTCTGTAAGGCAGATGTTCAGTCTGTCAGCTTACTGAAACAGACTCTCCAGAAATTCTCTAAGGTTACTGGACTTCAAGCAAATATTGATAAAAGTGCAGTGTACATAGCAGGGGTAAAAAACTGGCAGAAGGAGGAGATTTTACAGGTGTTAGGATATCCTGAAGGCAGGATCCCATTCAAATATTTGGGGGTGCCTTTGGATTCAAAGAAGCTGTCCATTGCTCAATGTTGGCCACTGGTGGAGAAAATTACACAGAAAATAATCTGCTGGTCGTCAAGGTTACTCTCCTATGCTGGTCGACTTCAACTGATTAAATCAGTTCTGTTTGGTATTCAAGCTTACTGGTCCCAAATATTCCTATTGCCTAAAATTTTTTTGAGAATGACTGAAGCAATCTGCAGATCATATCTTTGGACAGGTTCAACTACAATTTCAAGGAGAGCTCTGATTGCCTGGGATACTCTCTGTATGCCATACAATGCAGGGGGATTGAATGTATTGGATCTGTCTAAATAGAATAAGGCTGCTGTTGTTAAGCATCTATGGGCACTGACTAAGAAGAAGGATAGCCTGTGGATAAAATAGGTACATACCATATATATTAAGAACTACTGTATTGAAGACATGCCAGTGCCTGGGTCTGCTGCTTGTGCAATAAGGAATATATTTGAGTCGAGAGAGTTGATAAATGGCATTGCAACTTTCAATGGAAATTGTGGACAACAGATTGTTGCAGTTTCAGCAGAGTGATTCTTTTAGTATCAAGAAGTTATGCAGATAACTACACCCTCAGTACAGTAAAGTCCAATGGAAGACCATCATATTGCAGCCTCAATTGCATCCCAGATATAAATTTATACTGTGGTTGGCTCTGCACAAGAGACTAGCAACTGTGGACAGACTTCAGGTGTTAAATAATATGGTTCCACAGGACTGTATTTTCTGTGGTTTGCATCATGAAATCTTGGAGCATATGTTCTTTGATTGCTTGAAGACCAAAGAAATCTAGAATCGTCTACTTAGCTGGTTGGGCTATAAGCGGTCTATTGCGGATTGGAAGGAGGAATGTGACTGGGTTAGTAAGCTGGCAAAAAGTAGAACTGGAGCAGAAATCACTGCCCGTCTGTTTGGGATCCTGGTGACTGTGATATGGAGAGAGCGGAATAAAATGAGATTCCAGGGTGGTAAGTTGATGAGCGATGCTGTTTGTAAGAAGAGGGTTGTCCTACAAAGTTTAAACCATTTCCCCTAGACTTCTATTGAGATAGGCTTCTCTTGAGACAATTTTTGTCAAACGTATTATCAAATAGCGACTTTGTTTTTTTAGAGTGATAATAGTGTAGTGATTGTATAGCATATGAGAATAGATGGTCAGCATCTATGTTTGTACGTATACTTTTTGACGGAATGAAATAGAAAATTTGTTTAAAAAAAATAATATTTTTATTTAGGGCGGGGGTGGGGCGAGAGTGGGTTGGGGTTGGATGGAGAGTGGGGTGGGTTGGTGAAGATGAGAAATTTGGGCGGGAAGATTAATAAGGAGTTTTGAAAAATATTTTCCCTTCCGTTGATAGGAAAGTATTTTCCTCCAATTGGAGCAAAATATTTTCCAAAACATTTTAGCCAACCAAACATGAAAAAAATATTGTGGAACGGGATATATTTCAAAAATGAAATTGAAAAACTTGGTGATTGATTAGAAAAGAGGCTAAGTTGCAAAATAGTTTAGTATATTAGCACTTAAGTCCTTTGAGTTTTATTTGTTAGATTTTTATTCATGTAGTGTTATTTTTATATTGGAAGGATACCTGTCTATTCTTATCATTTTTTTGTCATTAGCATAGTATCATATCTCCGCATTTATCATTGGTTGTCTAGGTGGTCACAATCGTAAACATCATTGTAAAGATTCATTGAAAAATAACAAATCTTATTTAATCTTCTTACTTAAAATTTGTATTTATTTCATTTTTTGTTCTTTCTTAGTTGTATCACTACAATTGGTATCAGAGCCACGATTTTACGGTGGGTTTCTAGTAAATCATGGTGGAGTCACAAAAGGATAAAGCTTCCGATGATGGGTCGGAAAAATATAGAAAATCAGCTTCAAATATATATCAATGAAACTAAAAAACGGATGGAAATGCTTGAACAAAATCAAGCTCGTTTGCATGTAGAGGACATAAAGACAAGTAGAGAATAATCGCAGACTCGACACTTTGTTGGGCCGTCTAGAGATAGAACAAAGATTGGAATCGATGGCTTCAGGGAGATCCGTTGCAGCTTTGGCCATTGGTGATTCAACAATAGAAAGAGGAGAAGCTCGGTAACTGGTATGCGCAGACACTCTCTTTCAGCGACAACACTAAAAGTTTTCACAAATAGGCAGGAATTTGTCTTTAGCCACTGCCCCTTCAATCATATGGTTTCTGCTACAGTACCCATTACACAATTTGGGCCTCCAACATCTTACGTTCATGACCTTCTTTGTACCCTCCTGCCCTACTTTCCCTCACTCAACTACCAAGAATTTCCAAATTTTCATCTATACCAATTTCTTTGTCTAACCCTATTTTTAACAAAAGTTTTTCGATGAACACCACTCCAATTAACTCCACCTCAACCCAAATACCTGTCACCGCTACCTTCCTACCACCTCTAGCTTAACAGGCCATTATGAATAGTTTATTAGTGCAACCCAATAATCAACACAATTTCCAGCCCACTACCCAAACCAACTCTTTGATACAAGCTAATAATTTCAGCCATTTTAAAGGCCCAAAAGTTGAGCTAAGTTTTTATGATTTTGACTATACCAACCCGCGACGTTGGATAAGACGATGCGAGAATTACTTTGAACTGTATCAAATTGATGCTATTGAAAAAATGAGTTATGTGGCTTTCCATGTGAAGGAAAAGATGGATACATGGTTTCATATTTATATGATGGAACATGGGTAGGTGGGGGGGGGGGGGGGGGAGGGGTCGTAACATAGGAAACTTTTTGTTTTGGATGTTCGCCGAAGGTATGGTAACATTAGACCCTTGGACATTGTGGTTGAATTTAATAGGCAACAATAACGGACTGATGTTGAAAGCTATTTTAACAAGTTTGAAGATCTGCGTTTTTATTTGTTATTAATTAATCCTACCTTTAATGAAACCTATTTTGTGTATTGTTTTATTGGAGTTTAAAACCTGATTTAGAGTCTATGGTAAGAGCGTCTAACCCTCAGACAATAATAAATGCTTTAGAAGTGTCCAAATTACATAAAGACCTTGGCTTTTAATCAACAAAAATATTCAACCACCAAAATTTTCCACCACTCACGTAAAATAACTTTCCCCCAAACCCCAAAGCAATCATTGGCTCAATTCCAAAAAACCTGCCACCCATAGTAACCCGTAATCCACCAGCCTCACAAAATAACCCTTCCTTGGAAACATTATGTGAAAAGAAGTTGTGTTATACGTTCCACGACAAATATTTTCCATGGCATCAATGCCAGGTGAAAGACCTTAATTATATAGAGGTTACTAAAACAACAACGTTATTTGAGGAATGGGAAAGTTATGGAGGAACAGAGGAACAAAAATCTGAAGTAAATGATGAAGAGGTTGTGATAAATGCACTGGAGGAATTCGAAGAAGAAAAAGCTTGGATTAATACGTTAGATGGCCCAGATAGAGGCCCAAACACCATTAAGATTCCAGGAATACTCCAAAATGACCCCATAATTGGGTTGGTGGACTCGGGGGCAACGCATATTTTTTGGACTCCTAACCGGTAGAAAAATTGAAACTAGTCATCCCATTTAATAGTTAGGCCCATGGAAGTTAGGGTTAGCCAATGGAGTAATTATGTGGAGTAAAAATTTTTTCCCAAACGTAATCTGGCAGATGCAAGGTGAAGTCTTCAAATTTGATTTACGATAAATGAAGGTTAGAGGTTGTGATATGGTGTTAGGAATGGAATGGATTGACATGATATCACCCATGGTTATAAATACTAAGCCTTATAGAGTGTCTTTCATGAAATGTAGCCGAATGATGACATTGGTTGGATATCCATATTCATAATCCCTGGCTAAAATGGATTCAAGGTTAGTTTCTGTGCTGCTTAACAGAGCTAGCTGTAACTAGGTGGCTCAAACATATTACTCGGAATCAGTAGAACCAAATGAAGAGTTGGTTCCAGCTCAAGTGAAAGACATTTTATCTGAGTTTGCTTATGTTTTTAATGAGCCTACTGCATTACCTCCGGCTCGATCGTATGGCCATGCCATTGATTTAGTTCTAGGTTCAAGGCCTGTTAATCAGAGGCCCTACAGGTATTCACATAAGCAGAAAGATGTCATCGAGAGAATCATCCAAGAAATGTTGGAGGCAAAAACAATAACTACCATTACTTCTCCTTTTGTTCACCTGTGATTCTTGTCAAGAAGAAAGATTCAACACGGAGATTATGTGTAGATCACCGGAGGCTTAACGATATTACCATTTAAAACAAGTATCTTATTCCTGTAGTAGATGATTTACTTCATGAGCTTAATGGCGCTCATTATTTTTCAAATTTGGACCTACGTGTAGGTTACCATCAGATACGCATGAAAGCTGGTCGTGGACAAAACACTATATTCAAGACTTATCATGGGTTGTGGGAATTTGTTGTGATGCCATTTGGGCTAACAAATGCACCGGCGACCTTTCAAGAACTCATGCACCAAAATTTTGGGCCTCACCTAAGGA
The DNA here is from genome assembly GCA_034376525.1 of Nicotiana benthamiana. Lineage (NCBI taxonomy): Eukaryota > Viridiplantae > Streptophyta > Magnoliopsida > Solanales > Solanaceae > Nicotiana > Nicotiana benthamiana. The sequence goes on from CM067325.1 coordinate 109,559,133, forward strand.
AATTCGTCTCAGTTTTCCTTGATGATATCTTGGTTTATAGTGCGTCGTTCAAAGAGCACTTGGACCATCTACGAGTGGTTTTTGGACTGTTAGCTAAACATCAGTTGTTTACCAAACGGTTTAAATACAGTTTTGTCCAAACTCAAGTGGAATACTTGGGTCATGTCATCACAAAGGATGGGGTCAGAACTGACAGTGCAAAAATAGAGGCTATGGTGAATTGCCTAAGCCCAATTGCATCAAGGGGCTGCGAGGTTTTTTGGGATTAATGGGTTATTACCGCAAATTTATTAAGAACTATGCAGTAATAAGTAAACCATTAACCATGTTACTAAAGAAGAGGAGTTTTGTGTGGAATTATGCTTTGAAGTTAGCTATGACCCAAGCACCAAATTTAGCATTACCCGACTTTAAATTACCATTTGTGGTTGAAGTAGATGCTAGTGGTCTGGGATTAGGAGTTGTTCTGTCTCAAAACGACAAGCCACTTGCTTTCATGAGTCAGGCTTTGTATAAAAAACAACGGGGGATTTTAACATATGAGAAGGAATTAATTGCCATTCTTTTAGCAGTTGAAATTGGAGACATTACCTTCAACCCACTCACTTTATCATCCGGACTGACCATTTTAGTTTAAAATTCCTCAAAGATCAACGTATCACTACATCATTACAACACAAAGGAGTGAAAAAATCGATGGGCCTAAGTTATGAAATACACTACAGGAAAGGAAAAGAGAATTTAGTAGCAAAAAGTCTTGAAGGGAAGAGGAAACCAAATAGGTTAGCCAAGAAGCGGAAGCTTTGTGTTTGGGACTAAGTGTCATTCAGCCCAAATGGCTACGAGAAGTGATATAAAGCTATGAAAGTGATCAAGAGACTCAATAACTAAGCACAAAGATCAAATTAGACTCCCAGGTAGTATAAAATGTATCACGACAATCAAGACTGCTAAGGTTCCAAAGAAAATTATGGGTGAGAAAACAGTTAGGCCTTAGGGCAAAGTTGATTCATGATATGCATTCAACCTCATGGGGAGGGCACCCTGGGATTAATGCCACATATCAAAGACTCAAGACACTTTTTTATTGGCCAAGGATGATTAAACATGTGAAAATAATGGTACAAGAATCCGAAGTCTACCAACGAAACAAAGATGAGAATGTAGCCTACCCTGGATTGCTACACCCTTTACTTATTCTGGGAAGAGCTTGGGAACACATTTCCATGTACTTTACTGAGGGATTACCTAAATCACAGGGAAATGAAGTTTTTCTAGTGGTGATTGGTAGGTTTACAAAATATTCTCATTTCATTGCATTAACTCATCCGTATAATGCTACTCAAATTGCTTAATTATTCCTTAATCATGTCTGCAAATTACATGGAGTTCTATCCTCAATTGTTTCTGACAAGGACCCAATTTTTGTGAGCCTATTTTAGCAAGAACTTTTCAAAAACCTACAAGTTTAGTTGAAGTTGAGCTCCGCATATCATCTTCGAGCCGATGGTTAGACAGAAAGGTTGAATCGGTATTAGGAGTCTTACCTCCGATACATGACTGGGCAAAAGCCTAAGGAATGGGGCAAATGGTTATCTCTGGAGGAATTTTGGTACAACACGAATTATCAGTTCGCAATCAATATGACTCCCTTCAAGGCTCTATACGGGTATGATCCACCCCAACCAACCTTCGAGCTGATTTCATAATCCAAGGTTGAATCCGTAGATCAGTTGCTGAAAGAAAGACAGATAATTAGCAAACAGCTGAAGGAAAATCTGATTAAGGATCAGGCATGAATGAAGCAATACGCTGATTGCAAATGAAGTGACCGCACCTTTGAAGTAGGCGATTTAGTCTTCATAAATTTACAGCCTTATCACCAATCTTCAGTGGCTGTGAGGAAGAACCTAAACTTCGCCTCCAAGTTTTTGGTCCCTATCCAATTATCAAGAAGATTAACTCTGTGGCGTATGAGCTCCAATTACCCATCGAGTCTCGGATCCACCCAGTTTTTCATGTTTCTCAATTGAAGAAGAAATTGGGTTCAAAAGATTTGTCCATAAAGGAACCACCTCTGAGTACACCTGAAGGTCAGTTGGTGACAGAACCACTGGCAATACTTAATCCACTACTATAAAAAAGGGCTTTAGCGGCAATTCTTTAATGGCAATAAGCTAATTGTCGCTAATTTACTCCTCTACACACAATATTACTGGCATTTAAAATTTTGCCAAGAAAGGATGTTCTTGTAGTGGCAATTCAATGTAATTGACGGTGAAAGATACTAAAATTTAAATTTAATGCAGTAGAAAATTAACGCGAATAATCAAAATTTAAATGCTAACTTTTTACAAATTTTGTCCTCCCTCCAATATTTTTCACCCTGTAAAATATTCCCTCCCTCTATCGCACAAACAAAATTACTCCCAATTTGCATAACGGTTCTGTGTGACAAGAAAGTTCCACATAAACTCAAGGGGAAATTTTATAGAGCTGTGGTTAGACCTGCCATGTTGTATAGGGCGGAGTGCTGGCTAGTGAAGAACTCTCATGTTCAGAGAATGAAGGTTGCGGAGATGAGGATGCTCAGGTCGATGTGCGGGCTCACCAAGTTAGATAAGATTAAGAATGAAGTTATTCGAGAGAAGGTGGGGGTGGCCACGGTGGATGAGAAGATGCGAGAAGCGAGGCTGGGGTGGTTCGGGCATGTGCGGAGGAGAAGTCCTGATGCCCCGGTGAGGAGTTGTGAGCGGATGGCGATGGTCGGCGTACGGCGAGGCAGAGGGAGGCCTAAGAGGTATTGGGGAGATGTTATTAGGCATGACATGGCTAGAATGCGGGTTTCCGAGGACATGACCCTTGATAGGAAAGTCTGGAGGTCTAGTATCAGGGTTGTAGGATAGGGGCCCCTAGAGTTTTTCGTACTTCTCCCCGGGGTTGGGTGAGACTTGGCAGGGCTATCCATAGATGATTTGTGCATTGGATTGTGTCTCCCTTATGACAGTTATTATGGTAATTACTGTCTGATATATTTGCATGCTGTTTTATTTATGGTTCTTATGTTTAGCTAATTATTTACGCTATTTCTAATGGAGTTACTAATGCTCTTTTGTTTTTGTTTTTGTTTTTCCCTTTCCTTCACTAAGCCGAGGGTCGATTGGAAACAACCTCTCTGACCTTTCGGGTAGGGGTAAGGCCTGTCTACGTATTAACCTCCTCAGACCCCACTTTGTGGGACTATAATGGATAGTTGTGTTAGGATTATGATTCCTACTAAAAACAACAACTTTCATATTGAATAATTCGGATACATAAACTACATGAGCGGAAGCTAACCTGAATCCATATGTGGAAATGTTGAGCCTCCTTTTGATGATTGTCCTTTGTTGTGAACTCCTTTAGCCTTCCTTCAAGTTTCTTGAAGTATATTTGTCCTCACAAGAATGTATCCACAATACTCAACAATATATGAAAAGGTTCACAATAATAGTGTTATGACAATTATCAAAATTTGGCTTATGGTTTTCCACCCTATTTGCAAGACAATGGACAATATGGTTCTTGATTCAATGGGAAGAAGAAGAACTTGTCTTGCACTAGAATGGGAACCATAACCCCACTTTATAACTCTAGGAGTTACATAACCCAAGAGACAAGAGTTACAAGACAAGAGTTATGTCTTGCAAGAGTTACATAACTCAAGAGTCACAAGCAAGTAACCATAGTTACTTATGTAACCTTAGTTAGCCCATCATAAACTAAGGTTACCCTTTTGGGTATCTACACATTAGTCCTACACTTTAGTATGACAATACATTGGCCCCCTTAACATAATGTCCATAAGACCACATAATTAGGCCAAACCAAAAGATAGCACATAACATATAATTATCCATATATTGTTCATATGTGTGTAGATATAAGTCCATATATCTAGATATAAATCCATATATCTTACAAGTTGTTGTTCTTGCATAAGGGTTCTCTTTAGCATAGTAAGCCACAGAACCTAGGGTTCCTTGACTCATCTCTCTCATAGTCGTCGGCCCCCAGGTCATCTCTCGAACAATTACCAAGTAATCTCTTTGTTCTCCCTGTCTCTTCTCCTTTTGGTTGCAATTTAAACTTGTGGGGAAGAAATTTTTGATTTTTTTTTACTCCAATTATCATTGAATAAGTTATTAGATTACTAGTTCTATTTTACTTGTAAATTGCCTCTTCGATCTGAATCATTCTTTGTAAGGATTAACAATTTTTGTCATATAGCATGATATAAGATAAGATCTAACTGATAAATGCTTAATTACAAATCTTAGTGTGAAAATTAGAATGATGGAGATGGAACTTTTTGGTGAGGTGTGGGGGGGGGGGGGGGTTGGAGATACAGAGAATGGAATCTTTGATGTGGAACAAAAAATTAAATTTTGATAAGAGTATTTACACAAAATTAGATGACCTTACAGAGATACGGTAGTTTTCCCATTGTCTCTGCCAAATTTACCTTCTTCTTGTCTTTTAAATCCTTTCTGCTGAAAGGGCTAAAATAAGGGTTCTTCTTGTCTGTTAATAATTACTTACTTTATTTAAGTTATTTGTTTTACTTATTAGAGACAATTAATTTTAATTATATTTATATGATATGATAATATTAAAAGAAAGTTTACAATATTAGTGTATAAAAATTAAACTTTTTATTATTATGCCTAACATTTCACACTAATAGCTAAATATTTATTTTATAGTCAATAGGAAGTAAGAAAATATAATTGAGCAGTGATAATTATTTTCATTGAACATATATATCGTTATGGTTTAATTGTTATTTTAATGTCTAAACTATTAATAGCCCTTCTAATCATGAAATAAAAAAACTAAAGTGTGCTAAAATAATCAAAAGTTATGACCTATCCCAACTTGAATTTTATACATAATTAATCCTGGTGCTTTTCATTATATAGAGCTTATTGTAGAGGCAGTTAACTTCCGTAATTTATTTTATTATCGACTTACTTCTAGAATTTATTTGTTGTGTCTTAGATTATGTGCTTATGATTTATGTTTCTTTGCCTATGATTTATGTTTCTTTGCCTATTACAGCCTCTCTACCCCAGGGTAGGGGTAAGGCTGCGTACACACTACCCTCCCCAGACACCACTGAGTGGTATTGTACTGGGTCGTACTTTACTTTTTTGCCTATTACATTCTAAGGAGCATTAGAGTAACGGTTAAAGTTACTTTTGTGAAAATAACTTTTTTATAGAAATACAAGATAAGATTGCGTACAATAGGCTTTTGTGATCTGACCTTTCTCCAAACCCTACATATAACAAGAGCTTGTTGCACTAGACTGCCTTTTTTAATGCCTATTACTTTTTAGGCCGGAATTCTAAGATAGCTCTGTCTACCCTTTAAAATAGTGAAGATATGAATGTCTAGTTTGGTTTTACTTTTATTTGATTATTTTTTGTCCTCTATAATGCTGAATCTTGGCGCTTAATGAGTTATATATGTATATTTTCCAATTCAAACATAAAAGAGATCAGGTATTTGTCTTTGTGTGCATAGTTTAGATCATAAAAGATGTGTCAAGTGTCATTCATTAAGTTTGACAATTAAAATTGTGTTGACATGCAGTTTAGTTAATTTTACAATTAATGCACTGAAATCCGAATGCATTTAGTTTATATATATATATATATATATATATATAGCTATATGTTGCATTAAGTGTAAGAACTTCGAATCAAGACACACCTTAAGGTAGAGTATAAATTAATTTCGCACAAATATACTTGTTAGTATTTTCTTTGAGTCGGAAATGGACTTTCATTAACTTCTCTTTCTTTAGATTTCTTTAAGGTTAATGCTTTCTCTGTTGGAAGGTTCTAATATTCCAACTACATCCTAAAGAAAATTATTTTTATATACAATAGTTTCTATTATTTTTCATTTCATATAAAATGAGTGAAACTTGTATTCATTAAATGTCGAGTTTTGCATTATTTTACTGCTGTAAAACTTAAGTCTTGCTCTGACATCTTGTCTAGCAAAATAAAAGAATTTAATATATGAGTACTTAATTAAATACAGTTTGACAGTATAGAGTTTGGTGCATTATACTACTCTCCATTTTGATATGGCTATGACTCAGTATAAAAAGGCATAATTTCAACCTTAGCTATGAACTTTGGTGTACACAATTCATCAGCAAGTTCTAGATTCATTGCCTATGGAGCCTGAGGAAAAATCTCAAATTGTCTTATATAGATACAATAGTCTATTGAAATATATGTTACTCAGACTCTCCCACGTCTCATATAGATACTTGTCACTTCTATTTATTTGTACGAATGTTCTAAGGTTAATCACTGGTAACTATAATTTAATAACTTAAAGAAAATCTTAGATCATTCACGATACTGATTAATAATCTTAGATGATTTACAATATATTAGAACTCTTACTTGTGAACTTCACCACCTCTTTTGCAAGAATAATTAGCTTCATGACAGAAATTGTAATCCTAGTCTCATTAAAAAAGTCATACTAGCCAAAACATTCCCCCATAGCTAATAGAGGGGTCTATTGAGAAAATGTCTACTTGATGGTAGTTGAGGAAACAACATGGATCTTGAGCAAGAAAATATAAAGACTCAATAAAAGTTTTCGAAAACTAAAAGAAAGTAATATCTGTAGCAGTGAATTTTGTTATCAGTTCTTCCTTTAATTGTCTTGATGACTTCTTAGTTGTTCTGCCTCCACATCCTTTTACAGTCTCAGTTGTTAGTCGTTCGTCTATGATTATGATAACATAATTGTGACACCATACGAAAGAATAAGTTTCCTTGTTACTGAATGTTTCTTGCTTGTAATATCAGATTATTCACACTTCTTGCAATGTTTTTATACATGAAATTTTATATTTTGATGTATTTATTTTATTATTTCAGGTCATATGTTCTAATGTTCGAAAATTTCGCATGTGAAAGCTTTCAATATGATGAAGAGTTGCGGAAATTATTTGAAGTCATTATTGATAGGATTGGTTATATTAGTACGAACAATATAAGTTTTGCTTTTAAGTTGTGACGTTATTATTTTGGTTTACTCTTTTCTTTTGTTTGTTTTAGATTTAGTAAGTTACTTTACGAATTAATAATAATATAATCTTAGTGTCAAACTTCTCTACCACCAAGAGGCTCTTTTTACTAATAATTTTGTTTGATTTACTAGTAATATTTTCTGGACGAACGTAGTAACATTGTTAACGACGACTAAACAATTATCTTTAAAGCTTGTGAATTTTAGCAACAATTTAATTGAATTTTCTTGCCATAAAAATTGTCACTAAAGAGATAAATTAAGATGTTTTCACAACAGTTATTGCCATTTGTGACGACCCGACCCGTCGTCACGCGTGTTACCGTCCCGCTTTCTCTGTTTTATGCTTCTTTATATTTCATCACATGTGTTTGTGGAGTTTGAAGTGATTCGATTAGAGTTTGGTTGGAATTGAGACAATTAGTCTCTTTAAGAAAAGACTAGTTTGGAAAAGTCAACTGGATATTGACTTACCAGTTATAGGGCTCGGATTAGATTTCCGACAATTTTGCTAGTTTTGGGTGGTGATTTATGGCTTGGGAGTGAAATCGAAACTGAATTTGGAGGTTCGGTGTAGAATTAGGCTTGAATTGGCTAAGTTTGAATTTTGGCGAATTTCGATTGATAGGTGAGATTTTGATCCGGGGGTTGGAATGGAATTCCGAGAGTTTCTGTAGCTTCGTTAGGTGATTTTGGATAAGTCTGCAAATTTTCAGGTCAAATGGACGTCGTTTGTTCGTTTTTGATCGAAATGAGATTCGGAAGTTATAGTTGAACTTAGGCTCAAGTCCATTGTGAATTGATGGTTTTTGGGTTATTGGTTGTGCTTTTATAATTGGAACATGTCCGTATGAGCCGTCAGTTGGGGTTCCGGGGGCCTCGGGGTATTTCCGGATGGTTGATCGGAGATTTTGGAAGTTGTTGCATGAAAGCAGTAGATGGCTCCTGGTATTTCCGCTTCTGTGGAAGGGGAGCCGCTAAAGCGGTGACCGCAGAAGCGGTGGGTGAGCCGTGAAAGCAAAAATGGAGGAAAGACTGGGATCGCGGAAACGGAAAGTTGACCGCATAGGCGATTATGGCTGAGGAGGACGTTTGACCGCAGAAGCAGGCCCTGGAATTTAAGTTGGACCGCGTAGGCGGTCGTGTGGCTGCTAAAGCAAAGACCGCAGGAGCCGTCAGTTGACCGCGTAAGCGGAAATCGGGCAGGGTTTAATGAACAGTGATTTCGCAAGTTTGAAAAAGTGAAGAACATTTGGACCTCGGGCTAAGGCAAATTTGGGAGCAATTTCGAAGAGGATTTCTGGGGAAAACATCAGGTATGGATTCTTGGACCTAGAATACGTCATTACAGTGTAAAAATATGGATTGAACACAAAGAATTCAAGGTTTTTGAAGTTAAAAATGGTGGTTAGGGCTTGAAACCCAAGTGAGCTTAAAGTGTTGATTTGAGGGATCAAATGGACTCCGATTCTTGTAAATTTGATATGTATAGACTCGTGGCGAGACGAGGATTCCGGTGATGTAAATTTTGTAATTTTTCGAGAAATGTGCCCGGGGCTCGGGTTTTCCCGACTTCGTATTTTTGGGTGTTTTTCGAGTTCTTTCTATTGGGTTATGTCCTATTAGCTTATTATAACATATTCCTTGTGGTTTTGATCATATTCCACACTCGAAGAGGTCGATTTGCGAGGAAAGCGCAAGACGAGCTAGGATTTTGGCCGGTTCGAGGTGAGTAATGGTTATGAATGATATATTGAGGGTTTGAAACCCCGTATTTGCACTATGCAGTGCTATGTTGAGATGAGACACGCGTCTTGTGTTGAGCGTGGTGGTTTATTTGCTGGGGATTCGGACTTGGTCCATCCCGATTGATGACTTACTGTATTTCTCGACTGAGACTGAGCTTGTACTCGCATAACTTGGGCTAGTTGCCATGTTTGGAGCCTTGTGCCGATTTGTAGAACTCCTAGGGAGTATGTTGAGCTGATTGTGTTAGAAAATACGCTTAACGCTAGGGGCAGTGAATAGCGTTACAATAAAATTTAGCGTAAACTTGCGGAAATTAAAATTTGCAGGAAATAAGTAAGTGCGTTAAATAAATAAAAAGGAAAGAATGCACCGATATATTCTGGTTCACCACAACACGTGGCTAGTCCAGTCCCCGAGATACTCTCTCGAGATTTTGCACTAACTTGTTAAGCTTACGGGTGCTCAACAAACCTTTACAACGTAAGGTCACAAGCCTTAACACCTTTGCTCGGAGATACAACACTCCAAGACTTCAACCAAGGAAACACAAGTTCCTTACAACAAGAGAATCACAATTCTCTTACAAGTGTGTAAAACACTTAACACTCAAACAAAATACTCCTTTATGAGTAGGTATGAGTAAAAGAAGTAAGCTCTAGATCACAACAACTTTGGACAAGAATATGGCTCTCAAAAGCTTTATGAAATTGAATATAAAATGATAAACACAAGTATGCAAGCTTATAGCAATGTAATGATCAGTTGTAGTATGTTGTTGTGTTTAAAACACTGAAATGAAGCTGTATTTATAGTTGAAAAACTTGGCATTACCGTTGCCTAATTGCCAATTAAGAGTTGCTGATTTTACTCACTGACAATCGATTGTCAAACCCCAACAATCGATTGTCTGCCAGTCAGATCAAAATTCAATCCCAGATTTTACGCTTGATAATCGATTACTTACAATCCATAATCGATTACTGGCAACGTTCAAAAAATCTTTTCCAAATTTTACCACAAACAATCCATTGTCCAGAATCAACAATCGATTACTCAGCAACGTTCAAAAAATCTTTTTCGGATTTTAATCAAAACAATCGATTATACCAAATCAATAATCGATTACCCAATAACGTTCAAAAAATCTTTTCCGGATTTTAATTAAAACAATCGATTATACCAAATCAATAATCGATTACCTGACGGTATTTGAAAACTTTACGACAACAGTCAGCTTCACAATCGATTGCACAAAGTCAACAATCGATTACTTATCAGTTTTTGAAAATCATTTTAGACACTGCCTCTTGACAATCGATTGTTATATACTCACAATCGATTATTTAATAGTTTTGAAAAAGTCTGGAAGTCACTGCCTCAACACAATCGATTGTCCTAAGTTCACAATCGATTATTTTGTGACTTTGAAAAATCTGAAGGAAATTGTCTCTTCACAATCGATTGTCATTAGCTTCACAATCGATTAATCTGAGTTTTGAAAAACTTTGATGGACACTGCCTCATCACAATCGATTGTCATAAGGTTCACAATCGATTGTCATGCAGGTTTGAAAAAACCTGATGTTCACTGCCTTAACACAATCGATTGTCATTAGTTCACAATCGATTGTCATGCAGTCTTGGCTTAAAACAATCGATTATCATAAATACATAATCGATTATCTTAGTCCAGATTTTTAAGGCATGTCTAAAAATTATTTTGACTACTGTAAATATGCATGATTTAAAATCATTTGACATTAAATTAAATATGCATGATTTTGGAAAATAGTTTTATGAGAGAAGCCATGTTACGAGTCAAGTTGTAGGATCAAGATCACAAATAAGAATGACTCAATTAAACTTATAAAACTTTGTCTTGAGCTTGAATCTCGTTGTATATCAATTGTGCGCTTGTTTCTTGAACTTCGTCGTATATCAATTTTTGCTTCGTTTGTCATTCATCAAAACCTACACAAAAGAATACACGCTTTAGTATATTGCATTGAGAACGTGTTTCCAACAATTTTCCCCTTTTTGATAACGGCAAACATTAAGCGGGATATGCAAGACAAGCAATTTATATTGACGATTCAAGACAAGTATATACATGTAACAAGTATGCAATTTGTTCCCCCTCAATTTGAGAATTCCCCCTCAATTTAAGCTTATAAATATTGAGAGTGCATACCCGTTATCTTCCCCCTTTTGCCATTAGCAAAAATAATAATAAGATGCCAAAAATGAAATAAACCTTGTTTATTTATTGGAAAGAAGACGTGATTATTTAAAGAGAGTATAATAGCTCAAAAGATAGCATTACAATCGATTATTGATACGAGATAATCGATTATTAGATGACAGAAACAGATTTTTCTGAAGAAGACTCGATTCTTGCGCGTCATGCTTTATAATTCCCCCTACTTTTAGGGCGATACCTGCAAAAAAGGATTAGACGTCTCCGACGCTCAAGTTAGAAATCATGTAACAAAAAATGCAATGCATGACTTAGATCAACGTGGAGTCAAGAATCCCGAGTTCACTGCGAATTCGGAAGAAGGACTCTTTCTCTAAAGGCTTTGTAAAGATGTCTGCCAATTGGTTTTTGGTTTCAACAAATTCAATTTCGACATCGCCTTTGAGAACGTGGTCTCTAATAAAATGATGTCTAATTTCAATGTGTTTCGTTCGCGAATGAAGAACGGGGTTCTTCGTCAAGCATATGGCACTAGTATTATCACATCTAAGAGGGATATGATCAAGACTTAGGCCATAGTCCAAGAGTTATTTTTTCATCCATAGGATTTGAGCGCAACAACTCCCCGCGGCTACATATTCAGCCTCGGTTGTGGACAACGCAACACTTACTTGTTTCTTGCTAAACCAAGAAACGAGAGAGCTACCGAGCACATGGCAAGTGCCACTAGTGCTCTTGCGGTCCAATTTGCATCCAGCAAAATCAGAATCGGAGTAGCCAACAAGTTGGCATGAAGAGCCTTTGGGGTACCATAGACCCACATTTGTAGTACCAACAAGATACCTTAAAATCCGTTTTACGGCAGTAAGGTGAGACTCCTTCGGACACGATTGATAACGAGCGCATAAGCACACGCTAAACATGATGTCCGGATGACTAGCCGTAAGATAAAGAAGAGATCCAATCATACCTCGATACTTTTTGGTGTCGACTTCCTTACCTTTCTCATCTTTGTCTAGATGATCGGATGTGCTCATGAGAGTTGCCATTTCTTTTGCATTGTTCATCTCAAATCGTTTTAGCAATTCTTTGCAATATTTGGTTTGACAAATGAATGTACCTTCTTTCATTTGCTTTACTTGTAATCCCAAAAAGAATGTTAACTCACCCATCATAGACATCTCAAATTCGCTTGTCATTAAATCGGAAAATTCCTTGCATAAAACATTGTTAGTAGCACCAAATATAATATCATCTACATATATTTGAACTAACAAAATATCATTGTTTTTATGCTTAACAAAGAGAGTTGTGTCAACTTTCCCCCTAATGAAATCATTTTCCAAAAGAAACTTACTCAATCTTTCATACCAAGCTCGGGGAGCTTGTTTTAAACCATAAAGAGCCTTTTTGAGTTTGAAAACATGATCGGGAGATTTAAAATCTTCAAAACCGGGGGGTTGTTCAACATAAACTTCTTCTTGAATAAAACCGTTTAGAAAAGCACTTTTCACATCCATTTGATATAAATTGAAATTCATAGAAGAGGCAAATGCAAGCAATAAGCGAATAGCTTCTAATCTAGCTACGGGAGCATATGTTTCTTCATAGTCAATGCCTTCTTCTTGATTATAGCCTTTTGCTACAAGCCTAGCTTTGTTTCTAGTGATTATACCATTTTCATCTAGTTTATTGCGAAAAACCCATTTCGTACCAATTATGGTATGACCTTCGGGTCTTGGCACCAAATCCCAAACGTCATTGCGTTCGAATTGGTTAAGCTCCTCTTGCATTGCCAAGGTCCAAAATTCATCCCCAATTGCTTCTGAGATGGTTTTGGGTTCAATTTGAGAAACAAAAGCAGTATGTTCTAAGGTATTTTTGAGAGAGTTTCGGGTACTTACCTTGTCTCCAACGTTGCCAATTACCTGTTCGAGAGGGTGATCTTTGATTGTCCTCCACTCGTTAGGCACATTCATTTCTTTTTCCAATTGTGGCGCTTCTTCCGTTGGTTGTTCCTCAGTTTTATATTTTTTTTCCTTGGGTGGTTCCTCTTGTATTTTGTCTTTCAAGCTATCTAAGATACCTGCAAGATCAAAACCGGAATCCTTTCTCGCCAAGCGAGCATTATTTTCGGAAAGTACAACATGAGGGGATTCCTCCACAATTTGGGTTCTTTTATTAAAGACCCTATATGCTTTACTACGTGAGGAATATCCAATGAAAATACCTTCATCCGACTTAGCATCAAATTTACCCAATTGGTCTTTGCCATTGTTATAAACAAAACATTTGCAACCAAAAACTCTAAAATGGGAAATATTTGGTTTTCTTCCCTTATAAATTTCATAGGGGGTTTTCATGAGTATCGGCCGAATTACTACTCTATTTAGAACATAGCAAGCGGTACTCACGGCGTCCGCCCAAAAATGTTTGAGTATCTTAGCTTCGTCGAGCATGGTTCTAGCCATCTCTTCGAGACACCTATTTTTCCTTTCCACCACCCCATTTTGTTGTGGTGTACGTGGAGCGGAAAAGGTATGCTCGATTCCGAGTTCATCACAAAAGTCCGCAAAGAGATTGTGATCAAACTCTCCCCCATGATCACTTCTAATTGAAGTGACGGTTGTTTCTCTCTCATTTTGAACACGCTTAAGAAAATATTTAAAATTTTGAAAAGCATCACTTTTATTGGCAAGAAATAAAGTCCAAGTAAATCTCGAGTAATCATCAACAATCACACAAGCATATTTATTTCTTCCTAGACTTTCAATGCGAGAGGGACCAAATAAATCCATATGAAGTAATTGCAATGGTCTAGAAGTTGAAACAATGTTTTTAGATATGAAAGATGCTTTTGTTTGCTTCCCCTTTTGACACGAGTCACAAATAGAGTCATTTTCAAATTTTAAATCGGGAAGACCAACAACTAAGTTTTGAGAAATCAATTTGTTCAAAAGATGCATATTGATATGTGCTACTCTACGATGCCATAGCCAAGTATCATCCTCTTTACTCATTAGACAATCAACATAATCGGGTGAGGAATTAGCAAGATCAACCATATAAATATTATCCACTCTAAAACCACGGAGGATAATTTTGAAATCACTACGTCTGAACACTAAGCATTTATCCGAATCAAATAAAGTAAGATTTCCCTTGTCACACAATTGGCTTATGCTCAAGAGATTATGCTTTAATCCTTTAACAAGTAATATATGCTTAATAGAGGAATTTTCATCCTTACCGACCGAGCCGATGCCGATGATCTTTCCTTTATTGTTATCACCGAAGATAACACTTCCTCCTTCTTTGTGCTCTAATTGAAGGAATTTGGATTCATCTCCCGTCATATGCTTGGAGCATCCACTATCAAGGTACCATAGTACACTTGATCCCTTCAAGCACACCTACAAAACAAATTAATGTTCTTTAGGTACCCATGCCATCTTGGGTCCTTGGGGGTTAGGCATATTATAATGATGCAATTGAGTAATATGTCTATGACGTGTAAAGCATGCAGGCGCAATATGACCAATACGTTTACAATAATGACAAGTCACATTTGGGTTATGCATCCTTCTAGGTTCATAGTAACTAGACGGATGAAAGTTTCTTACTCTATTTTGAACACTGTGACTATTTCGCATTTCATGAGAATTATTTCTCCTACTATGAGCTCTAGGATGGGCAGCATTTCTAGAGTGATTGTTTCTCGGTTGAGGGCCATTTCTAGGTCTTCTCAAAGGTTCAACATTTGGCCTAAAATATGCATCATTTCTAGGGTGACTATTTCTAGGTGGTAAGTCACTCCTAAGTCTTCTAAAAAGTTCAGCATTTTGTCTAGCATGCATATTGGCTCTAGAGTTGTTGTTTCTAGGATAAGCATTTCTATTGTTAATCCTAGGTTGAGCTTTAGGTTGTTGGGGTTTAGCGTCAACCTTTTCTTCGTTCTTAAAGCCTATTTCATGCTTGGTTGATTTCAAGTTAACAAGGACCTCATTCAAATTCTTGTGGGAGGAATTAAACTTATCTAAGGTACCTTTGAGTATATCTACCTCATTTTTGAGATGCAAGCAAGAAGAACAACTTTTAGTGGAACTTTCGGGCTTATCGGCGCTTCTTTTTCCAAAAAACTTGTTTTCCTCTTTCAGCTTTTCATTTTCTAAAACCAGTTTTTCTACATCCTTTCTTTCAAAGAAAGCTGTTTTTGAAAATCCTTTTCTTTTAATGAAGCATTTTCTTTTATGCCCTTATCAATTTTTGAAGCCTTAATAAACTCAGCATATAATTCATCAAAAGCAGTTTGCATGTCTTCAAGAGTAAAGAAGTTTTTAGACGAAATTTGACACACCTCATCTTTGTTGTCTTCTTGTGCCATAAGGCAAAGATTTGCTGCTTCGTCTTCTTCTCCTTCGCTTGAGCCATCTCCGGAGTCGCCTCCCCAAGAAATGTATGCACGTTGCTTTTTAAAAGGTTTCTTCTCCTTTTTGATGTTTGGGCAATTTGATTTGATGTGCCCGGTTTCACCACACTCATAGCACTTGATTTGTTCGCTTTGCTTTTTGCCCTTGCGTTCATACTCCTTGCGCATGAACTTTTGAAATCTTTTGATAACGAGTCCAAACTCGTTGTCTCCTTCCTCATCAATTTGCGGTTGGCTTGTGCTCGCCTTTAGAGCTATTCTTTGCCTCCTTCGATCATCAACAAAAGGGTTAAGAATAGTAGATTCATAGGTCTTAAGGTTACCTCTTAGTGCGTCGATGGTGACGTTTGAAACGCCAATGGATTCTTGAATTGCATCGGCCTTTGATCTCCATGCCGGTGTGAGACTTCTGAGAATTTTTCGCACGAGCTCTCTATCCGTGAATGTTTTCTTGAGAGCATGTAGGTCATTTACGATGATTGAAAATCGCTCAAACATTTCGTCCACCTTTTCACCTTCCTTCATGTGAAATAATTCATAAGAATGGGTTAGGAAATCAATTTTTGCTTCCCTTACCTGGTCCGTACCTTCGTACGTAACTTCTAGCTTGTCCCACATCTCCTTTGCCGTTGTGCAACACGATATTTTCCTGTAATCGTCAGCATTAACAGCACAATATAATAAATTAATTGCTTTAGCATTATTTTGAACCTTTCGGATGTCATCCGCGTCATACTCATCCTCGGACTTTGGAACCCATTCGTTTTCCACCTTCTTTGTTGGAATTTGGTTTCCCTTCATTATAACCTTCCAAAGGTGAAAGCTGTTGGACTGAACGAAGATCTTCATCCTCTCCTTCCAGTACGTGTAATTTGTACCGTTGAATAGAGGTGGTCGTGTGGAGCACTGTCCTTCATCAATTCCTGCAAAAGAATCACGAGTAGAAGCGATGGATGGTTCTCTCAAACTGTTAAGTTTTCAGAGAGTTGGGCTCTGATACCAATTGTTAGAAAATACGCTTAACGCTAGAGGGGGGGGGTGAATAGCGTTATAATAAAATTTAGCGTAAACTTGCGAAAATTAAAATTTGCAGGAAATAAATAAGTGCGTTAAATAAACAAAAAGGAAAGAACGCACCGATATATTCTGGTTCACCACAACACGTGGCTAGTCCAGTCCCCGAGAGACTCTCTCGAGATTTTCCACTAACTTGTTAAGCTTACGGGTGCTCAACAAACCTTTACAACGTAAGGACACAAGCCTTAACACCTTTGCTCGGAGATACAACACTCCAAGACTTCAACCAAGGAAACACAAGTTCCTTACAACAAGAGAATCACAATTCTCTTACAAGTGTGTAAAACACTTAACACTCAAACAAAATACTCCTTTATGAGTAGGTATGAGTAAAAGAAGTAAGCTCTAGATCACAACAACTTTGGACAAGAATATGGCTCTCAAAAGCTTTATGAAATTGAATATAAAATGATAAACACAAGTATGCAAGCTTATAGCAATGTAATGATCAGTTGTAGTATGTTGTTGTGTTTAAAACACTGAAATGAAGTTGTATTTATAGTTGAAAAACTTGACATTACCGTTGCCTAATTGCCAATTAAGAGTTGCTGATTTTACTCACTGACAATCGATTGTCAAACCCCAACAATCGATTGTCTGCCAGTCAGATCAAAATTCAATCCCAGATTTTATGCTTGATAATCGATTACTTACAATCCATAATCGATTACTGGCAACGTTCAAAAAATCCTTTCTAGATTTTACCACAAACAATCCATTGTCCAAAATCAACAATCGATTACTCAGCAACGTTCAAAAAATCTTTTCCGGATTTTAATCAAAACAATCGATTATACCAAATCAATAATCGATTACCCAATAACGTTCAAAAAATATTTTCCGGATTTTAATCAAAACAATCGATTATACCAAATCAATAATCGATTACCTGACGGTATTTGAAAACTTTACGACAACGGTCAGCTTCACAATCGATTGCACAAAGTCAACAATCGATTACTTATCAGTTTTTGAAAATCATTTTAGACACTGCCTCTTGACAATCGATTGTTATATACTCACAATCGATTATTTAATAGTTTTGAAAAAGTCTGGAAGTCACTGCCTCAATACAATCGATTGTCCTAAGTTCACAATCGATTATTTTGTGACTTTGAAAAATCTGAAGGACGCTGTCTCTTCACAATTGATTGTCATTAGCTTCACAATCGATTAATCTGAGTTTTGAAAAACTTTGATGGACACTGCCTCATCACAATCGATTGTCATAAGGTTCACAATCGATTGTCATGCAGGTTTGAAAAAACCTGATGTTCACTGCCTTAACACAATCGATTGTCATTAGTTCATAATCGATTGTCATGCAGTCTTGGCTTAAAACAATCGATTATCATAAGTACATAATCGATTATCTTAGTCCAGATTTTTAAGGCATGTCTAAAAATTATTTTGACTACTGTAAATATGCATGATTTAAAATCATTTGACATTAAATTAAATATGCATGATTTTGGAAAATAGTTTTATGAGAGAAGCCATGTTACGAGTCAAGTTGTAGGATCAAGATCACAAATAAGAATGACTCAATTAAACTTATAAAACTTTGTCTTGAGCTTGAATCTCGTTGTATATCAATTGTGCGCTTGTTTCTTGAACTTCGTCGTATATCAATTTTCGCTTCGTTTGTCATTCATCAAAACCTATACAAAAGAACACACGTTTTAGTATATTGCATTGAGAACGTGTTTCCAACAGATTGAACTCATTCTTACCCATTGGACACATACAAGCTGTCCAGACTCTTGACTGTAAATCATGAAATAACTCGGACTTTGTAACTGGCACCCTGAATGAGCAATACCTAGGGTTGAACACCCTGTCTTAGCTGAATGGGCCCGAGAGGCCAAGTCTCTAATGACTGAGAGGGGTCGAGAACCCCTTAGTGAGGCTAATTGACACATATATATATATATATACATCGGGTCGGGATGCACGCCGCAGTTGTATATACATATACATGTATGTGGATTGGACTGCACGCCGCAGTAGTATATTATATGGATCGGACTGCACGCCGCAGTAGTATGTTTTATGGATCGGATTGCACGCCGCAGTAGTATATTATACAGATCGGACTGCACGCTGCAGTAGTATATTATATGGATCGGACTGCACGCTGCAGTAGTATATTATACGGATCGGACTGCACGCTGCGGTAGTATATTATATGGATCGGACTGCACGCCGCGGTGATATATGGATCGGACTACACGACGTATTATTATAGTGCTTGGGCTGTAGGAGCCCCTCCGGAGTTTGTATGCACCCCCAGTGAGCGCAGTCGACTATATTTATTGGATCGGGCTACGCGCCGCAACATCTTATATATTATATTGGATCGGGCTACGCACCGCAGCAGTATATGAATATATAGGTATGGTGTTGGATCAGGCTGCACGCCGCAGCGGTGTTAGTAACTGGTCGGACAGAAAGGGAAGTATGTATCAGATTCTTTTCCATGTTTGGTACTTATCCACTGGTCTTTATTACTAGTAATATAATTGTATAGTGATTTTACCGGATTTTCTTTCTTTCAGTTGTTATTTATTGCTATTACTCACTGAGTTGGGAGTACTCACTCTACTCCTTGCACCTTGTGTGCAGATCCAGGTACCTCAGGGCTGAGTTGATCTCGCAGCGGAATTTCAGACTATCTTTCCGGAGCTTGTCGAGATAGCTGCCTGGCGTCCGCAGGACAAGACTCCTCACTACTTTTATATTTTGACATTACGCGTACTCAGATTATGATACTATTTTGTGTTATTATGCTATTCTAGTAGAGGCTCTAGACTCATAACCCCTAGATCTGTGGGAGATTGCTATTATTGGTTGTTGGGATGTTTTCTTTATAACTGCTAAATTTTGGATTTTCTCTCGTTATTAATGATTTTGAATTAAGTATTTGAGCTTGTAGCTCAGGACGTTAGTGAGATTGGTCGAGTTTGCCTAGCAATGTGCTGGGCGCCATCAAGATCGGGTTGGGGTTGTGACAAGTTGGTATCAGAGCCTAGGTTACTAAGCCTCATGAGTCTTGAGCCGATTTAGTAGAGTCCCACGGATCGATACGGAGATGTCTAGTCTTATCCTCGAGAGGCTGCAAAACTTTTAGGAAAAACTTCATATTCTTGAAATTCTTGTCGTGCGAGTTGTTGATCCGAGAACTAAACTTATGCATTCTATTCTCTCGTAGATGGCGAGAACGCGCACGACCAGACGTGGCGGTCGACCATCATTACCACCTACTAGAGGTCGAGGAGGCGGCCGTGGTCGTGGCCAAGGTAGAGTAGCAGGGGCAGCACCAGTTGACCCACCTGTTGCCCCCATTCAGGATAAGCCTCCAGCTGCAGAGGTTCCAGTAGCGCCTGCTCAGGCACCGGCAGTGCCCATTGTGATTCCGGGTCTTCAGGAGGCCTTGGCTCAAATTTTATCGGTTTGCACTGGCTTGGCTCAGGCAGTCTAGGCTACTACTGCAGCTATATCTCATATCGGGGGTGGTCATCAGACCCCCACAGCTCGCACCCCAGAGCAGGGTGCACCGGGTTTGCAGACCCCAGAGACACCACCAGTTCAGCCAGTTGCCCCCGTTCAGCCGGTTTTTCCAGTTCAGGGTTATGGGGTGCCAGTGATGCCAGATGAAGAGCAGCGTCGCTTGGAGAGGTTCAATACTTTTAGCGTTGTTCCGGGTGAGGATACCCAGGGGTTTCTCGATATGTGCCGATGCATGCTTAGGACAACAGGGATCTTGGAGACTAGTGAGGTATCTTTTACCACTTTTCAGTTCTCAGGAGTAGCCTTTACCTGGTGGGAGGTTTATGAGCGGCGTAGGCCGGCAGGTGCAGCGCCATTGTCTTGGCAGGAGTTCTCCACTATCTTACTGGAGAAGTGGGTGCCTCGATCTCAGAGGGAAGATTTACGCAAGCAGTTTGAGTGTCTTCGTCAGGGGGGATATGTTAGTGATGCAGTATGAGATGAGATTTGCAGAGTTAGAACGGTATGCTCCGTGGATGGTTCAGACAGATCAGGAGAGGATCAGACAATTTGTGGACGGGCTCATTTATCCCATCTGTATTCTTATGACTCGTGAGAGGGTATTGAGTCACACCTTTGAGGAGGCGGTGGATATAGCCCGCGATATTGAGACGGCTCGCCATTAGGAGATAGAGGAGAGGGAGGCCAAGAGGCCTTGAGGATCAGGTGGCTCCAGTGGTTCTCCGTCTAGGAGCCAGTCTCAGTAGAGAAGTGGTTGTTATTTCAGGGCTCCACAGCCATCACGGTCAGAGTAACTTGGTTCATCTTCTGGTCGGGGTTATCAGGGCTCCCAGCAGGGTCATCCATCTCTGATTGCACTTCCAGCACAGAGTTCGTCTCATGTACCATCTGTTAATGGTTCATCTCGGCCGAGTTCTTCAGCCAGCCACACTGGTGCGAGGGGTTACCTTCAGTCCCATCCCCCAGTGCCAGGGAGTTGTTATGAGTGTGGCGAGTTTGGGAATATACAGAGGGAGTGTCCATGTCGTTCTTCCAGTTCATCTCAGCAGAGGGGTCAGCCCTCATCTTCTGGCCCAGTGTCTGCAGCACCCGCCCAGTCAGCTAGGGGTGAGGGTAAGGCAGTTAGGGGTCTCCCCAGAGGGGGAGGCCGATTTGGTGGTGGTCAGGCCCGTTTCTATGCTCTTCAGGGTAGGTCAGATGCTGTTATTACAGGTATTATCTCAGTCTGCCACAGGGATGCCTCGACTTTATTTGATCCTGGATCCACATATTCTTATGTATCTTCTTACTTTGCTCATCATTTGGGGACTACCGGAGGGTGTCTTGCATTACCTGTGCACGTATCTACCCCGGTAGGTGATACTGTTATTGTGGACCACGTGTATCAGTCCTGTCTTGTTACTATTGGGGGTCTGGAGACCCGAGTTGACTTGCTGCTATTGAGCATGGTAGATTTTGATGTTATTCTGGGCATGGACTGGCTATCACTATGCCATGCTATTTCAGACTGTTACGCCAAGACCGTTACATTGGCTATGCCAGGTATCTCGAGGATCGTGTGGCGTGGTACGATTGATTATGTACCCAGCAGGGTAATCTCTTTCTTAAAGGCCCAGCGGATGGTTGGGCAGGGATGTTTATCATATCTATCATTTGTGAGGGATGTTGGAGCCGAGGCTCCTAGTCTTGATTTAGTCCCCGTGGTGAGGGAATTTCCTGATGTATTTCCAGCAGACCTGCCGGGCATGCCGCCGGATAGGGATATTGACTTTGGTATTGATTTGGTGCCGGGCACTCAGCCCATTTATATTCCTCCCTATCGTATGGCACCAGCAGAGTTAAAGGAGCTGAAGGAGCAGCTGCATGAACTCCTAGATAAGGGGTTCATTCGCCCGAGTGTGTCGTCGTGGGGCGCACCGGTGTTATTTGTGAAGAATAAAGATGGCACAATGAGAATGTGCATTGATTACAGACAGTTGAATAAAGTGACAGTGAAGAACAAGTATCCACTACCTCGTATTGAGGATTTGTTTGACCAGCTTCAGGGGACAAAGTTATTCTCTAAGATTGATCTCCGTTCAGGCCACCACCAGCTGAAGATTAGAGATTCTGATATCATGAAGATAGCTTTCCGGACGAGATATGGGCATTATGAGTTTCTGGTTATGTCATTTGGGCTGACTAATGCCCCAGCCGCATTCATGCACTTGATGAACAGTGCATTTTGGTCGTATCTGGATTCTTTTGTGATTTTGTTTATTGATGATAATTTAGTGTACTCACGTAGCCAGGAGGAGCACGCGCAACACTTGAGGGTGGTATTGCAGAGATTGAGAGAGGAGAAGCTTTATGCAAAGTTCTCCAAGTGTGAGTTATGGCTCAGTTCCGTGGCTTTTTTGGGACACATGGTGTCCAGTGATGGTATTCAGGTTGACCCAAAGAAGATTGAGGTGGTGCAGAGTTGGCCCAGACCGTCCTCAACTACTGAGATTTGGAGTTTTCTCGGTCTGACGGGTTATTATCGCAGGTTCGTTCAGGTATTTTCATCTATTGCTTCGCCTTTGACGAAGTTGACACAGAAGAATGCACCATTTGTGTGGTCAGATGAGTGCTAGGAGAGCTTCCAAAAGCTTATGTCAGTATTGACTACATCTCTGGTCCTAGTATTGACATCAGCTTCAGGTTCTTATTCGGTATATTGTGATGTTTCGAGAGTTGGGATCGGATGTGTTTTGATGCAGGAGGGTAGAGTTATTGCGTATGCTTCGTGTCAACTTAAGCCTCATGAGAAAAATTACCTTGTTCATGACTTGGAGTTGGCTACTATAGTTCATGCTTTGAAGATTCGGCGGCACTATCTATATGGCGTGTCCTGTGAGGTGTTCACGGATCATCGCAATCTTCAGCACTTGTTTAAGCAGAAGGACCTCGATTTGAGACAGCAGAGGTGGCTTGAGTTGCTTAAGGATTACGATATTAGCATATTGTATCATCCGGGAAAGGCCAATGTAGTGGTTGATGCTTTGAGCCGGAAGGCGGTGAGTATGGGTAGCTTGGCATACATTCCAGTTGAGCATAGGCCCCTTGCAGTTGATGTTCAAGCTTTGGCTAATTGGATGGTGAGATTGGATATTTCTGAGCCCAGTCGGGTGTTGGCCTGTGTGGTTTCCCGGTCTTCTTTGTTTGATCGCATCTGGGAGCGCCAGTATGATGACCCGCATTTGCTTGTCCTGAAGGACAGGGTCCAACATGATGATTCCAGAGATATGACTATCGATATTGATGGTGTATTGTGGATGCAGTGCCGGATTTGCGTGCCCAATGTGGACGGGCTTCGAGAGTTGATATTAGAGGAGGCCCATAGTTCGAGGTATTCTATTCACCCGGGTGCCGCGAAGATGTACCAGGACTTGAGACAACATTATTGGTGGAGTATAATGAAAGGATATTGTGAGTTATGTGGCTAGGTGTCTCTATTCTAAGCAGGTCAAGTATGAACATCAGAGACCCGGTGGCGTACTTCAGCAAATGGATATTCTCGAGTGGAAATGGGAGAGGATTACTATGGACTTTGTGAGTGGTCTCCTTCGTACCTCGAGGAACTTTGATTCTATTTGGGTGATTGTGGATAGACTGGCCAAGCATGCGCTTCATTCCGGTGTGTACCTTCTTCAGAGCGGTTAGCAGAGATTTTCATCCGTGAGATTGTGAGGTTGCATGGGGTTCCAGTTTCTATTGTCTCAGACAGAGGTACTCAGTTTTCTTCCCAGTTCTGGAGGACTTTTCATCGGGAGTTGGGCATTCAGATTTAGATGAGCACAACTTTTTATCCTCAGACGGACGGACAGTCCGAGTGTACTATTCAAATATTAGAGGACATGTTGCGTGCCTGTGTTATTGATTTTGGGGGTTCTTGGGCTGAGTTCTTGCCGCTTGCAGAGTTTGCTTATAACAACAGTTATCAGTCCAGCATTCAGATGGCGCCATATGAGGCTTTATATAGGAGACGGTGTCGATCTCCAGTTAGCTGGTTTGAACTCGGCGAGGCTAGACTATTGGGGACAGAGCTAGTTCAGGATGCCTTATAGAAAGTGAAAGTTATCCAGGAGAGACTTCGCACGGCTCAGTCGCGTCAGAAGAGTTATGCAGACCGGAAGGTTCGGGATGTATCTTATATGGTGGGCGAGAAGATTTTGCTGAAGGTTTCGCCTATGAAAGGCGTGATGAGGTTTGGAAAGAAAGGGAAGTTGAGTACGTGGTTCATTGGACCTTTTGAGATAGTCAGGAGGATTGGGGAGGTGGCATATATGCTTGCTTTGCCACCCAGTATGTCGGGGGTTCACCCGGTGTTCCATGTATCTATGCTCAGGAAGTATGTTGGGGACCCGTCTCATGTATTAGACTTCAGTATGATCCAGTTGGATGAGGACTTGACCTATGATGTGGAGCTAGTGGCTATTTTGGGTCGTCAGGTTCGAAAGTTGAGATCAAAGGACATAGCTTCGGTGAAGGTGCAGTGGAGAGGTCGGCCCGTGGAGAAAGCCACTTGGGAGACTGAGCAGGAGATGCGGAGCTGATATCCTCGTTTGTTTGAGGCTCCATGTTTGTTTCTTGACCCGCTCGAGGACGAGCTTTTGTTTTAGTTGGGGAGGATGTGACGACCCGGCCCGTCGTCACGCGTGTTACCACCATGTTTTCCCCGTTTTATGCTTCTTTATGTTTCATCATATGTTTTTGTGGAGTTTGAAGTGATTCGGCCAGAGTTCGGTTGGAATTGAGACAATTAATCTCTTTAAGAGAGTGCTAGTTTGGAAAAGTCAACCATATGTTGACTTACGAGTTATAGGGCTCGGATTGGATTTCCGACGATTTGGCTAGTTTTGGGTGGTGATTTACGGCTTGTTAGTGAAATCGGAACTAAATTTGGAGGTTCGATGTAGAATTAGGCTTGAATTGGCTAAGTTTGAATTTTGGCGAATTCCGCTTGATAGGTAAGATTTTGATCCGGGGGTCGGAATTGAATTCCGAGAGTTTTTGTAGCTTCGTTAGGTGAATTTGGATATATCTGCAAATTTTCAGGTCAATCGGACGTCATTTGGTTGGGTTTTTGATCGAATTTGAGATTCAGAAGTTATAGTTGAACTTAGGCTTGAATCCGTCGTGAATTGATGATTTTTAGGTTGTTGGTTGTGTTTATATGATTGGAACATGTTCGTATGATGCTTTGGAATAGGTTGGTAGTTTTGGTTGGGGTCTTGGGGGCCTCGAGGTATTTTCTGATGGTTGATCGGAGGTTTTGGGATTTGTTGCATGAAAGCAGTAGATGGCTTCTGGTATATTTCTGCTTCTGCGGAAGGGTAGCCGCTAATGCGATGGCCGCAGAAGCGGTAGGTGAGCCGCGAAAGCGTAAATAGAGGAAAGGTTGGGATCGCAGAAGCGGAAAATTGACCGCATAGGCGGTTACCGCTGAGGCGACGTTTGACCGCAAAAGCGGGCCCTGGGATTTAAGTTGGACCGCGTAGGCAATCGCATGGCCGCTAAAGCGAAGGCCGTAGGAACGGTCAGGTGACCGCGTAAGCGGAAATCGGACAGGGTTTAATGAACAATGATTTCGCAAGTTGGAAAAAGAGAAGTACATTTGGACTTCGGGCTAAGGCAAATTTGGGAGCGATTTTAATGAGGATTTTGGGGGAAAACATCAAGTATGGATTCTTGGACCTAGAATATGTCATTATAGTGTAAAAACATGAATTGAACACAAAGAATTCAAGGTTTTTGAAGTTAAAAATGGTGGTTAGGGCTGGAAACCCAAGTGAGCTTAAAGTGTTGATTTGAGGGGTCAAATGGACTCCGATTCTTGTAAATTTGATATGTATGGACTCGTGGCAAGACGAGGATTCTGGTGATGTAAATTTTGTCATTTTTTGGGAAGTGGGCCGGGGCTGGGGTTTTGCCAACTTTGTATTTTTGGGTGTTTTTCGAGTTCTTTCTATTGGGTTATGTCCTATTAGCTTATTATAACATATTCCTTGTGGTTTTGATCAGATTCCACACTTAAGGAGGTCGATTTGCGAGGAAAGCGCAAGGCGAGCTAGGATTTTGGCCGGTTCGAGGTGAGTAATGGTCATGAATGATATACTGAGGGTTTGAAACCCCGTATTTGCACTATACGGTGCTAAGTTGAGATGAGACGCACGTCTTGTGTTGAGCGTGGTGATGTATTTGCTGGGGATTCAGACCTAGTCAATCCCGATTGATGACTTACTGTATTTCTCGACTAAGACTGAGCTTGTACTCGCATAATTTGGGCTAGTTGCCATGTTTGGTGCCTTGTGCCGATCTGATGAACTCCTAGGGAGTATGTTGAGCTAATTGACCTCATTTTTACCCAATGGCCTCATACCAGCTGTCCAGACTCTTGATTGTAAATCATGAAATAACTCGGACTTTGTAACTGGCACCCTGAATGAGCAATACCTAGGGTTGAATACCTTGTCTTAGCTGAGTAGGCCCGAGAAGCCAAGTTTCTAATGACTGAGAGGGGTTGAGAACCCCGAAGTGAGGCTAATTGACACATATATATACACATCGGGTCGGGCTTCACGCCGCAGCTGTATATACATACACATGTATGTGGATCAGCCTGCACGCCGCAGTAGTATATTATATGGATCGGACTGCACGCTGCAGTAGTATGTTATATGGATCGGACTGCACGCCGCATTAGTATATTATACGGATTGGACTGCACGCCGCAGTTGTATATTATATGGATCGGACTGCACGCCGCAGTAGTATATTATATGGATCGGACTGCACAACGCAGTAGTATATTATATGGATCGGACTGCACGCCGCATTGATATATGGATCGGACTACACGCCGCAGTATTATAGTGCTTGGGATGAAGGAGCCCCTCCGGAGTCTGTATACACCCCCAGTTATATTTATTGGATCGGGCTGCGCGCCGCAGCATCTTATATATTATATTGGATCGGGCTGCGCACCGCAACAGTATATGTATATCTAGATATGGTGTTGAATCGGGCTGCATGCCACAGCAGTGTTAGTAACTGGTCGGACAGAAATGGAAGTATGTATCAGATTCTTTTCCTTGTTTGGTACTTATCCACTAGTCTTTATTACTAGTAATAGAATTGTATAGTGATTTTACCGGATTTTCTTTCTTTCAGTTGTTATTTATTACTATTACTCACTGAGTTGGAAGTACTCACTCTACTCCATGTACCTTGTGTGAAGATCCAGGTACCTCAGGCCTGAGTTGATCTCGCAACGGAGTTTCAAAGTATCTTTTCGGAGCTTGTCGAGGTAGCTGCCTGGCGTCCGCAGGACCCGACTCCTCCACTACTTCTGTATTTTGACATTTTCGCGTACTCAGATTATGATACTATTTTGTGTTATTACGCTATTCTGGTAGAGGCTCTAGACTCATGACCCTCAGATCTGTGGGAGGTTTCTACTACTGGTTGTTTGGATATTGTTTTCTTTATAACTGCTAAATTTCAGGTTTTCTCTCGTTATTAAGGATTTGAGCTTGTAGCTCGGGACGTTAGTGAGATTGGTCGGGCTTGCCTAGCAATGTGCTGGGCGCCATCACGACCGAATTGAGGTCGTGACACCATTTTAATTGTCATAAATAATTATTGTTAAAACTACCGAATTTTTGTGGCATTTTCATCAATTTACCGGCTATAATAATGAATACTAAAAGATCATAGTTAGCCGTTATGTATTGGATTCAGCAGCCAAAACAATTGCTGCAAATAATTACCGCTAAAACTAATGGTTTTTAGCAGCCATAAACCATATCATTTACCGGCTTTTGTTAGAATGGCCGTTAAAGGCTTTGCCGACGCCCGCATTTCCGGCTAAAGACGAATGGCTGGTAAAGCTTGTAGCAGCAATTATTATTGCCGCTAAAGGTATTTTTAATTGCCACTAAAGCCCTTTTTGTGGTAGTAATCGGAGAATGGTGAAGAGGAACAATCAAGCTATTACTCAAATTCTGGTGCAATGGACAAATCTGGCTCCAGAAGATGCAACTTGGGAGGATTATTCCTTTATCACTTCCCAATTCCTTGAATTTCAACCTTGAAGATCAAGGTTCTCGAAGTGAGATGGAATATTGTGGAACGGGATATATTTCAGAAATGAAATTGGAAAACTTGGTGACTGATTGGAAAAGAGGCTAAGTTGCAAAATAGTTAGTATATTAGCACTTAAGTCCTTTGAATTTTATTCAAGTAGTGTTGTTTTTATCTTGGAAAGACACCTGTCTATTCTTATCCTTTTTTAGCCATTGGCATAGTACCATCTATGTTCATTTCTCATTGGTTATCTAGGTGGTCACAACCGTAGGACCATTGCCTTATCGATTGAAAAATAAAAAATCTTATTTAATCTTCTTACTTAATTTCTGCAATTTTTTCCATTTCAATTCTTTCTTAGCTATATCATCACAAAATTTTTTTAAATATTTTCCTTCGTACCAAACACACCCTAAAATTCAAATCTAGACAAGCTTTTCCCATTTAAGTAACATCTGATTGACAAAGTTGCCCAACTTTGATAAGAGTTACTTACTGAAATAGGCAAAATAACAAATTGACCCGACCACCATTAGTTAATATGAAAAAGACAACACATAAAATTATGGCCAAACGGGCTCTAAAATTCAAATGTCAACAAAGACAAGATTCTAGACAAGTCTTTCCCATCTACGTAGCATCTGAATAATAAAATTGCCCAACTTTAATAAGAGCTAGCAAGTACTTACTAAAATAGGCAAAATACATACAAATTGACCCGACCACCATTAATATGAAAAAGACAACAAATAAAATAGCTAGTCAGATTAGTTAATTGGAGAGTTTCGACTTTCGAGAGACATCCATGGACTCGGCGGTCTCTGCAACTAGAAAACTAACTAATTAATAAGGGGACCTCAATCAAACTGACTTTGAAAATATTTTCATACTTAATAATTGTTGAGTTTTTTTTTTTTAACTCTAAAGAAAATTTCTTCTCTTGTGGAGGGGTGGATCAGGACTTCAGGAGTGGTTTTTCAATGGTGTTCAAGCAGCTGATAGACCACGCAAATAATGGACATATGATAATCAATTCAAACAAATACATCGGACTTCTTGATTTCTATTTGTAGGCTAAGCTATTACCACATAAAGTAAAATTATGAGTGCTAAAAAAGACAACACAGGTTCCAACCTTCTCATCACAGGTCAATAATTTTACACCCTAAAACTATCAAGGAAAGCAGGAATTGGTCTCAAAGAAATCAAGCTTGGTGTCATCCTTTAGTCAAAGAAAGCACTTGATGAACAAACAAAATCAACTGATAATTTACTCCCAGCTGAGGATGTACTTTCTTGAGTTCAAACAGTTTGTTCTGTCAGAAGAAGATTATTGAAACACCCATCGTCAAACAGCCCACAGCCACCCATGGACTCAACCGTTCACCTGTTCACGTTGAAGTATTGTAACACAACTTGTCAAATTTCATGCATTCTGGAGGAATGAATGGATTAAAAGATAAAATTTGCAATGGTAGGATGAAAAAATACTTCACAATGTTACTTTTTGGTGACTTAAGCAAAACTTCTATTACCATTGAGATATCTGTACCCCAAAAAGAACATCAAAACAATCTCACTATTGGACATACCCAATATCAGCACACCTCTACACCAACTCTAGATTCTAGTACCAAGCCAGCAGGCATCTAAGGATTTAAAGTCTTTAGTTTCAGCACAGTCTTGGCCTTAATACTTCTACGACAGTGTACATTCATAATATGTGTCTGCCTCTGTTTTCGCTAATTCCCTAATGTGGGTAATGGAACTATTCTTATTACATAAGTTTATTTGCTTTAAGTTACATGTAAAATCAAAATTTTGGATGATGGAGGAAATTTCCAGAAGATAAGTAAACATTTTCCTCTATTTTATATACCTTCAAAGAGCCACCATTAGGAGAAATAGGTATATAAATGACATGCAACCACATCAAATAAAGCATCCAGTTACATTAACAAATGGGGAAGAGAAACGACCATATTGTGACGATCCAAAGGGGTCATCACTTGTTTTCTCTCTTTTCCGCGCTTCCGAGGCCTTCAAAACCTCACTTTTAGTCGCCTCGATTTACGTGCGCAGCCCGGGCGCGTAGCTTGAAAGCTTATGTGTTAAATTATATGAAATTTGATAAATTGTGACATTAAAATGGTTAAAGTTGACTTTGATTAACATTTTGGGTAAACAGACTCAGACCTGTGATGTGACGGTCCCGGAGGGTCCGTAGGAAAATATGGGACTCGGGCGTATTCCCGGAATCGAAATCCGAGGTCCCAAACCTGAAAAATGAATTTTTGTATAAAATTGTTTTCCTAAAACTTATAGGGAATTTTGAAATGAAAATTGATCAGAAGACTATGGTATCGGGCTCGTTTTTTGGTTCCGACGCCCGGTAAAAGTCTTATATATATGTTAAGCGCTTTCTGTAAAGTTTGGTCGAAATCGGACGTCGTTTGACGTGTTCGGGACCTAAATATCTAAAGTTGGAAGTTTATGAAGTTAGAATAAAAAATGATGATTTTGAGGTTTGATTCATTGATTTTGATGTTGTTTTGGCGATTTGATCGCTCGGTTAAGTTCATAGGATGTTATTAAGTTAGGGCGGGTGTTTGGTTAGGAGCCCCGAGGGCTCGGAAGTGATTCGGAGGTGGTTCGGGGTGTTTTACACATAGGAAAAGGATCAGATTTTGCTGCAATATTTACTCAGACCTTTTGTTCTTCGCGAACGCGGCCTCAGGCTCGCGTTCGCAGTGCTTTGTGTTCCCCTCTTTCGCGTTCGTGGCCCTCCTTCCCACGTTCGCGTAGTTCCTTCAAACCCTTCACCGCGTTCACGCTCTAACCCCCCCCCCCCCCCACCCATTCACATAGGCCTACCCCTGGACCGCCACTATTTTTCCATTCGCGTTCGCATCACCCCTATCGCGAACGCGATGCCTCCCGTCCCCCTTTATCACGAACGCGACCTCTGTGTCGCGAACGCGTATAGTAAAACCCTTCAGTGATTTTTAAAGTTTAAAAACAGAACAGAGACGAGATTTCTTTATTGTTTTCACACGAACTCTTCACCCTCACACCCCATAGACGAATTTTAAAGAGCTCTTCCTCCATAACTTCATAGGTAAGTGTTCTTAACCTCGTTAATTTCATCAATTAATCACTAATTTCTAAGCCTAAAAACATGAAATCAAAGTCGAAATTAGGGGTTTAGGGTAGAGTTAGGTTTTTGGAAATTTTGGGTGATTCAACCTCAATTTGGGGTCGAATCTTAAAATAAATTATATATTTGAGCTCCCGGGGTTATGGGTGATCGGGTTTTGGTCCGAGCCATGTGTTTGGACCATGTGGGTCCGAGGTCAAATTTTGGTATCTTTGGAAGAATGCTAAAAACTTCATATCTAGACTATGGGATGTTGCTATTGAGTCTTTATTGATATTATTAAATTAATTATGCATAGATATCGTTGTTTCGGAGTCAGATTGTAAAGTAAATGCGGTATTTGAGGGTGGATTGCTATTATTTGGACCGAGGTAAGTGTTTGTTCTAACTTTGGCTTGAGGGAATAGGATTAGAATATTGTTTTGTATTTGCTAATTGTTGAGTACGGTGTATAGGCATGGTGACGAATATCTATACACTGGAGTCTAACATGACCGTGGGTCTTGTTTGTGTTTATTCGGATTCTATTCTGTGATACCTCTTCCTTGTTAAATTGATAAATGTCATATAATGTGAAGACTTTAAGGAAGAATTATGATTTACACATTTTGGAGCGTTGGCTCGAACGAGAATATGATAATTGGGTAATAAGTGATCAAAAAGGGAAGTGATGTAATTATTCCCTTGCGGGACCGGTAGTTTATTACTGTTGTTGCTCCCTTGCCGGGATTTAAGTGTTATATGTGTTCTCCCTTGCCGGGATGTTTAATACTGTTTGTTTATCCCTTCGCTCCGTTTGGTTGTGATTGTTGATTGGGTGAGGGAGAGTGAATATGCACAAAGGGTCATTCCGTGCCATGTTCTGAATATTTATGCACGAAGGAACATTTCGTACCCTGATTTGATTACGATTGCACGCAGGATCATTCTGTGCCATGATATGAGAGTTATGTGAGGAAAAGCACGAAGGTCGTTGCCGTGCAACTGTTAATTTTCCTGCTCTCCTTAATCATTGTTGTTGCACAGTTTCTTGCTCTAATTGCTGATTTTATATCCGGACTGTACCTCCCCCATAGCATGCTCCCCTCCTTCTGAACTGTTTAATTTTTGTATTCTTTTCTTTCTTTGCATATATATATTGAACTGCACAGGTTGGTTTGGTAGTCCTGTCTAGCCTCGTCATTACTTCGCCGGGTTAGGCCAAGCACTTACCAGCACATGGGGTCAGTTGTGCTGATGCTACACTCTGCGCTTATGTGCAGATACCGGAGCAGCTTACGGAGCACAACAGTAGTCGGGGGGCTAACCTTCAGTCCAGGGACTTTCGAGGTAGCCTAGCCGACGTCCGCAAGCCGGAGTCCCTTTCTATGTTATTAGTTTGTTTTTTTCCTTGTACCAAGACAAACATTGATGTACTTCTATTCAGACTTGTTTTTAGCACTCTTTAGTAATTCGTGAGTTAGTGACACCAGATCTGGATAGATTTGTACTTAAACTTCCGCATTTGGTTTTCAGTTATCTACGTTCTTAAGACTTCCGCTTTCATTTAAATGATGACTCATTTTATTTATATTGTTGAGATGTTATCAGAAAATATTGTAATACTTGGCTTGCCTAGCTCCGATAGTAGGCGCCATCACAACTCTCGATGGTGGGAAATCCAGGTCGTGACAATGATACCCTAAAACAGTTATGAATAGGTCTAGCAAGAGAGAACTATAAGAATAATTTTTTCTTTAACAATAATGCCCTTATTAGAGAATAATAATGCTTAGCCAGGATTGTGTTATTTGTATTATTCAAAGTATGACACCTAAGTTTCAACTGTATGTCCTCATCTTAGCGGTGCTTCATCAATTCATCAACATCCTATTGTGTGTTTTGGTTTCACAGGATTCATTTTAAGAGGAATGCATGCATTATTTTTAACAACTAGCTAAACAGTTTGGATTCTGTAAATACATGAGGAAATTAGTCCAGACGATTCTTTGATACAAGAAACATCAGTGCAGTAGGAGATGACTTACCTATTCTAGCAGCCTTCCAAAAGAAACCTCGAAACCTGCCATGGTTACCATCTCATTAGGATGTAAAAAGATACATAGAACAAAGTCATAATCCACAACACTAAGAGGGAGATACAATTGTTGAACATATTACAAAAAATTTTGTAGCTTCTAAACCTGAAACTTTTTAGATAGGAAAAATAGTTGAAGCCTGAGATGCCCTCAACTGAAATGGCATGTTGAAACCCATTTAAGAGCCAAGAAAAATACAGTAGATCCAATAAAAAATTTCCCATTGTATTCTTTTTCCCTCAAAACTAGCATTATGTTTTACCAAAGCGGGACCATTTCAAAAAAGAGTTTCCCATCTTTAGTCCTAGCGAAGACACTTTTGATGAAATACCATCCACAATGCAGAA
This sequence comes from Nicotiana benthamiana, assembly GCA_034376525.1. Taxonomy (NCBI): domain Eukaryota; kingdom Viridiplantae; phylum Streptophyta; class Magnoliopsida; order Solanales; family Solanaceae; genus Nicotiana; species Nicotiana benthamiana. The sequence goes on from CM067325.1 coordinate 109,592,890, forward strand.
TTGCAGACATAACCACCAATTTCCTCCGAGCAATAAAAACTACATTGGAACTCTTAAATCCTCAATCTCCTGGTACTTGACGGTGCATAAAGCGGGTTACATGCCTCATCTTTGAAAATACATAGTTCCAGAGGAGGATAATTGCATGAAAGAAATCATAAGTCTTGCGCCTCTCAAGTACATCAACCATGCAACAACCTTCATTTTATGGGTTTCAACTTTATGAAAGATAGGATATGAAGAGGGATATTTTGCAGGAGAATTCTGATCTCACAAGGTATACACCTCTCTACCAAAGCCCTCCTCCTTATGGGATATTTCCTCCAACCCTAAACTGTCTCTGCTGTCTCTCTACCCACCTCCCCCCTCCCAAAATACAATGAGGGATGCGGGCAGTGAAGAAGGAGCAAGGAGGCAGAGTCTGAAGAGAAGGTGGCTGACCAGAGGGAGGGGGTGGAGAGGGCCGATATGTGTCTTGAGCAGGGAAGGGAAAACCTGTCCAATCACAGAATTTTACCGTATGTGTAGACTTACATGGTACCCAGTAAGAGAACAGACTTACCTGCTGCCATATAAGTGTGACCATCCATGAAATATCAACTATGACAGAAATGCAATAGAAAAAGACATTCTCAAACCAAGAGCATCCACATAATAAAGGATAAAAGAAGCACTTCTTAACCCTTTACCACACAGTTGGAAGAAATAAAGAATAAACTGCTAACCTATGGAAAAAAAGAAGGAAGAAACTACCATATGAATTTTGAGAACCAATATAGGTAATATTGACACCAATGCCAAACTCCTGTCCACGGAGCTACAGAAAGCTACTTAATACTTCCTTACAATCATTATATTATTTATATACTCGTGGAGAAGACTTACCCAGTTCTCTGTTCAAGAAGTGCAGGAAAATGCATCTTCACATAAGTGCATGTACAAATCCCTAACAGCACTACCGTCAGAAAGGAGTGGAAATTGAAGAGAGCTGACTGAAAATCCCACCGGAGAGGAAAAGAAAGAAAAGAATGAGCATCATGCTTGTTACGTTCAACAACAGAAACGAAAAAGTATTCCAATCTAACTTACCATATCTAGATTCCTCTCTTAATCAGTTCTACCTTCCACCAAGCCTGCACAGTAAAGTTGCAACTATTAACTCCTCTTACACTTGCTGTCAAAACATTTATGCAATAAAAAAGAGTTTGCAAGGCCTCCTCTTTGTTTTAAAATCAAATGATGAAATGAAATGACAAATAATGGATGACTATGAGCACGGAGCACCTTTATAACCAAATTGAAATGAAAAGGGCATACTCCAACATTAAGCTTATACTAGATTAATCAAGTAAATAAACCCTAAAAATGAACAGAATTATAGAAGCGCAAACCAATAAACAAGATCACAGAAGCACAGATACTAACATTTCATGAGCAATGCTTTTGTTATTTAAAAAACAAGGAATCTGAGTCTTTATAGTAGAGTTATGCACTGAAGGAAAGCAGTGTTTCCGCTCATATTTTTTCTCACAAATCATCTTCTGATTTTCAATCTCCTCGGTCACCTTTATGTATGCATTGCCCAAGGTTATAACACTTAACACTTACCTATCTACTCAAATACTTTCTTGCCAGGGAAAAAGAAATATTAAGACCCAAGAACAAAAGGAAATGAAAACTAAAAAATGACCTCAATGTATAACATACAACTACCAGGAAATTAAATCTCCATAGCTTATATACAACTTAGTATGTAGCCGTATTACAAGTTAAAACTGTATATACACTGCCGCTTCAACAACAACAACAACTACCCAGTATAATCCCACAAAGTGGGGTCTGGGGAGGGTAATATGTAGACGGGTCTTACCCCTACCCGAAAGGACAGAGAGACTGTTTCCAATCGACCCTCGGCTCAGTGAAGGAAAAGAAAAACAAAAACAAAAACAAAAACAGAAGAGCATTAGTAACTCCAGCAGAAATAGCGTAAATAATTATCTAAACATAAGAACCATCAATAAAATAGCATGCAATAATATCAGACAGTAACTACCATAAATAACTACCATAAGGGAGACACAATCCAATAGACAAATCATCTATGGATAGCCCTGCCAACCCCCCACCCAACCCCGGGTGAGGAGTACGAAAAACTCTAGGAACCCCTACCCTACAACCCTGATACTAGACCTCCAGACTTTCCTATCAAGGGCCATGTCCTCGGCAGTCGCATATTAGCCATGTCATGCCTAATCACCTCTCCCCAATACCTCTTAGGCCTCCCTCTGCCTCGCCGTACGCCGACCACCACCAGCCGCTCACAACTCCTCACCGGGACATCAGGACTTCTCCTCCGCACATGCTCGAGCCACCTCAGCCTCGCTTCTCGCATCTTCTCATCCACCGGGCCACCCCCACCTTCTCTCGAATAACTTCATTCTTAATCTTATCTAAACTGGTGAGCCCGCACATCCACCTGAGCATCCTCATCTCCGCAACCTTCATTCTCTGAACATGAGAGTTCTTCACTGGCCAGCACTCCGCCCCATACAACATGGCAGGTCTAACCACAGCTCTATAAAATTTCCCCTTGAGTTCCTGTGGAACTTTCTTGTCACACAGGGCTCCTGATGCAAGCCTCCACTTTGACCACCCCGCTCCTGATACACTGCCGCTTCCCGTCAGACATTTATGACATTTGTTTAACTCTTGTCATTTATCAGGAAAAGGAACATTTCCAACTCTGTGATGTGGAATGCTGAAGAACCAAGGTTTGCCATCTAGTTCCCCCCCCCCCCCCCTCCCCCCCCGGCATTTTAACGGTCTCCAGTAGCATTTACCACAGAAGCTCCAATGATAATAATCCTATCCAGCTATTATTATACAGCAAAATTCAATCAGCCTATTTCCTATGACCTGCCTGATTAATACCTCAACTTTGGATTGCATATACTACCCCAGATCCAACCAGTAATGACTATGATTTAAGACATCATTTAAACACTAAGATGTTCAGGTGCTTGTTTTCTGCAACATCTTTCATTGCAGTGCTTTATAATTTAAACATGTATGACAGTACATATGCTTACTAAGTGTTTACCACCATGGGGCTGGAAAGTAGTGGAAAAGTCTAAAATTTGGAAATCAGGTACTTCGCTGTGGTTATGCAAAATTTACAGTATGTAAGCACCTTTGACCACCCAACAATTAAATTTCCAAGTTTTGAGTGAAGCCACATGGCTGATGCTGAAATTTCGTTAAACTTTGAATGATATATTATCTTCTTAATAATCATAATTGCTAGAAAAGCCTCCACATTCCATTTTCACGATAATAGAGATATTGACTGTTAGAACTTCGAAACTCGGTGGACAATGTGTACCATTTTCCACTTAGATTCCAGACCTGGTTCACTAGTAAAGTCTCAAGCTCATTACGTGCACCTACCACAAATCACACTCTGGATTACCTTTTCCATTGAACCAAAGACCAAGAGGCAATTCCACATTTGTTTTTTTATAAGTATCATTAACTTAAAATACCACATTGATTTGCTTTTTTTTTTTTTTTGATGAAGTAAGATGTTATGCTATCAAAAGCATCAAGAAGATGCATAGTTACCACATTGATTTGTTTCGTAACTTAAAATACAAAATAGAGGACATAGAAATTGAGATAATATTAAGAAGCTAAAAAGCAACAAGAAGATGGATCAGCATGCAGAACAGTTACCAGAAGTTCTGGATATACTTTTTTTTTAATAAAAAAGTACTGAATATATACCAAACGAACTGACGTAGTACCAATATTAACTAAATTCGTGACAGACATCGTTATGAACATAATATCACTATATTTGGGACAGAATTACTTTTAGGATTCTGGCTACTCGAAAAATTGAACTTATGAGTTACTCTTTATATTTCAATGGATCAGGCAGAGAATTAAACTGACTGCAATTCATCAAACAAAAACAGATGGAATAGCATATGAGACTGCATCATACATAGCATTTCCTCGCATTAAAAGAAATACATTTTGGAACCTTCATTCACTTCTAGTTTGGTATATTTTGAAAGCAGACAACAAGATGATAAGGGCGTTTGAATAAAACCCTTCTCTTCACCCATTGTTTAAATGGTGAATGATTCTTTTGAAGTTAATACGGACTAAGATGCGTTTCTTAAAGAACAAGTTTTATTACTTATGATGAAAAAATAATGGAAATATGGCTCTCTTCCTATACAGTTCACAATTACAAAACCCAGAAAAACTTCCACTGTATAAAAACAAAAACAAAAATATGTAATCCAACAAGTATAGATAAATAAAATTAAAAAGAAATGGGGAGTGGGTTACCTAAAATCAAGAGGCAAAGAGCGAAATTCCAGTGAATAGATGAAGATGAGGGATTTTAGAACAGTCCCTGATCTCCAGATCCAAACCGTTTGTCCAAGCGCTTGTCAGCCACCTCGAAGAGAAGAGCAAGTCGGGCGTAAATTCAAGGTCAGTCACCTGTCGATAATCAGAGAGATGATAAGTAAGGATCTCGGAATCAGAAGGCTGACGGGTTGGAATTGGATGAAGATTAAGAAATTAAAACCCTTTTCGCTATAAGTATTAAAAAATATTAATTAAATTAAATTATCATGAAATTTGTTTTATCTTATTAGATTATATTTTTTTAATAAAATTCAATTGTTATTTTACTTATGAATGCGATATAACTAATAGTAAAATCTCTATTAAATCAAATGTACTTATATAGTTAATGAATAACTTTTTTGTTCTATATTTTTCTTTATTATATTAGTCAATATTTAGTATTCATTTTCTTTTTGTAATATATGAAAACATATATAATTTATTACTGATGAAATATTTTTTTTATTTTAAATTTTGTTTTTTTCTTAATAATATTGTCTAAATTGTAATAAATAAAATCTTTGTTAAACTATCGGGACTTATACTTGCAGCGGATCGAATAAAAGTTTTATTATGTATTTTTATTTATTATATCATCTAATATTTAATATTAATACATTTTTAATAGAGATTTTTATTAGTATATTACTTTATTTAATATGTTTCTCTGAAAGTTTATTAATTTCTGTATTTTCGTTTTTTATATAAAATACTTTTTAAAAATCCATTTTGAAACTACTCCCAAATTTGAATTGGTAATTCATTATTTTTCTAATTTTATTTTTTATATAAAATAATTTTTAAAACTCCAATTTGAAACTACTCTCAATTTTGAATTGGTAATTCATTATTTTGTTAGTTTAATTTTTATTTTTAAATTATTTTAAAACTCAAACTTGAAACTACTTCCCAATTTGAATGGGTGGTTTTTCTTCTCTTTTTTCATTTTTTATATATATTTAAATTCAAAAATAATAACCAATAACTTTTGTTCTATATTTTTCTTTATTATATTAGCCAATATTTAGTATTCTCTTTCTTTTTGTAATATATGAGAACATATATAATTTATTACTAATGAATATTTTTTTGTAATTTTATTTTATTTTTCTTAATAATACTATATAAATTTTAATGAATAAAATAAATCTCTATTAAACTGTCAGAACTTATGCACGGAGCGTATTGAATAAATTTTTTGTTATGTATTTTTCTTTATTATATCATCTAATATTTAATATTAATACATTTATAATAGAAATATTTATTAGCATATTAATTTATTTAATATATTTCTCTAAAAAAAATTAATTTCTTTATTTTCATTTTTTATTTAAAATAATTTATAAAACTCCATTTTGAAACTAAACCCAAATTTGAATTAGTAATTCATTATTTTTTAATTTCATTATTTATTTAAAAATAATTTTTAAAACTTCAATTTGAAACTACTCCCAATTCTAAATTGGTAAATCATTATTTTGTTAATTTTTATTTTTTATTTTTAAATTATTTTAAAACTCTAACTTGAAACTACTTCCCAATTTGAATGGTTAGTTTTTCTTCTCTTTTTTCATTTCTTATAGCTATTTATTTTTGCCTTTTGTTTTAAAATAATTTTAAAATGCCAACTTGAAACTAATCCCACCCAATTTGAATGAACAGTTATTTTTTATATATTTATTTTCGTTTTATATATTAACTAATAACTAATCATAAACTAAATAACTAATTATGCCATGGTTTTTAAATCTCTTTATTTTCGTTTTTTTAATTTTAAAATAATTTTTAAAACTCCATTTTGAAATTACTCCCAAATTTGAATTGGTAATTTATTATTTTTAATTTCATTTTTTATTTAAAAATAATTTTAAAAATCCAATTTGAAACTACTCTCAATTTTGAATTGTTAATTCATTATTTTGTTCATTTTAGTTTTTTTATTTTTAAATTATTTTAAACTCTAACTTGAAACTACTTCCCAATTTGATTGGGTAGTTTTTCTTTTCTTTTTTAATTTTTTATTGCTATTTTTTTCCTTTTGTTTTAAAATAATTTAAAAATTCCAACTTGAAACTACTCCCACCCAATTTTAATGGCTAGTTATTTTTTTATATATATATTTTTCGTTTTTTCTATATTTAATTATAAGACATCTATATTTATTAATTTAAATAAAGTAACCAATTAATATATAACTAATCATAAACTAAATAACTAATTATGTCATGTGGCATTTTTTTAGGTTTCTACTTGATTTAAGGAGAGGTTTTTTTCCTCTCCTTGATAATATATAAATAGCTATTTTTTTCCTTTTGTTTTAAAATAATTTAAAATTTCCAACTTGAAACTATTACCACCCAAATTGAATAAGTAGTTATTTTTTTTTTATATATTTATATTTTGTTTTTTATATTTCATTATAAGATATCTATATATCTTAATCCAAATAAAGTAACTAATTAATACATACATACTTATGTGTATATATATGGTTGTTTCTTATTTTATTTTTTTATTTGTTTTTATATATTTAAATAAAAAAATAATAACCAATAACTAATCCTAAACTAAATAACTAACTATGCCATAGTTCTTAAATTTCTTTAGTTTTGTTTTTTATTTTAAAATGAATTTTAAATCTACTCCTAAATATAAATTGGTAATTAATTATTTATTAATTTTATTTTTTATATAAAAATAATTTTTAAAAATCTAATTTGAAACTACTCACAATTTTGAATTGTTAATTCATTATTTTGTTAATTTTATATTTTATTTTTAAATTATTATAAAACTCTAACTTGAAACTACTTCCCAATTTAAATTGGTAGTTTTTCTTCTCTTTTTTCATTTTTAGCTATTTTGTTTTGCCTTTTGTTTTATAATAATTTAAAATTTCCAACTTGAAACTACGCCCACCCAATTTGAATTGGTAGTTTTTCATTTATATATATATATGGTTGTTTCTTATTTTATTCTATTATTTTTTTATATATATTTATATTTAAAAATAATAACCAATAACTAATCATAAACTAAATAACTAATTATGTTATGTGGCATTTTTTTTAGGTTTCTATTTGGTTTAAGGAGAGGGCTTTTTCCTCTCGTTTTAATAATATATAGATATATAGCTATTTTTTTGCCTTTTTTTTAGATAATTTAAAATTTTCAACTTGAAACTACTCCCACCCAATTTGAATGGGTAGTTATTTTTTATGTTTTCTATTTTTAATAATAAGATATCTATATTTATTAATCCAAATGAAGTAACCAATATATATATATAGACACACACACACATATATTTATATACATATATATATAATATATATATATATATATATATATATATATATATATATATATATATATATATATATATATATATATATATATATACATATATGTTATAAATAGAATCCTATTTAAGGTGAATGTCTATATTTAGAGAGATTCTAGAGTTTTACTTTGAGGCTAAGTCTTTTCTATGCCTATAAATAGAGGGGTCTTACCCCATTGTAAATCATCCCTAAGTATCAATAAGAATACTCCTCTCTCTACTTTTCTTTCTATTATTCTTGTTCTTATATTATTTCATAACACGTTATCAGCACGAGACTCTAACCACAAGCAACTTCTCGACTTCACGCCAAAGAAACGCCGCCCCATTCTCCTCTCAAAACGGCGACCCTACCCATCCAAAAGATAAACAAAAAGGAATCTAAGACACAAACACATGTATACAGAAGGAGCTTAAGAAGGGAAAACAAGTTTGTTGATTCTGCTTATTTCTGGATTTGCTGAGCTTCGTTTTCCTACTTTCAAACCTTTATTTGGTCCTTGATTCCTTTGTTCGGCATTTAGAATTTCTATAGGAAAAAAAAATAGAAGAGATGGTATCATCATAAAGTAATGCAACGGGATGGAAATTCAAGAGGTATATTTGATATCACAACATTTATTGGTATACCTTAAAGGTAAGTAATTTACTTTTCCCTTTCAAATTCTTGAAATTCTACGATTAGATTTCATATACAAACATAGACAACAAAGTTTGATTATAACTCTAATGGAGTTTGTAAGGAATTATAAACACGTAAAGTGGTAAAATTTCTATGTCTTGCCATTCATATATGATTGTGGGCAAAGAATTAAAAAAAAGAATCCGTCCAATTGAATTTGCTCCATTCCCTTTAGAGAATGTGGTAGCAGATAAGTCTGAAAGAAGACAAAATCCGTCCAATTGAATTTGCTCCATTCCCTTAGAGAATGTGGTAGCAGTATGTGATAAGTCTGAAAGAAGACAAAATTATTATCATGAAGGTATCAATGTATGTGGACGTGGCAATAGACGGAATTATAATCATCATCATTGTGATAATGAGAATAATAAAGATTCTCAAAATAATCTTTCACTTTATGAAGTAATATTTGACATGAGATTGTATATGAGATGATTATAATCCATTCCCTGAAGTGAATGTGATAATTGTAATAAAACCCGTACGTATGGACACGCTCTTGATGTAATTTTGTTTTATGTCTGACATTATGAAAAGAAAGTTCGTTGCCCTTGAAATTTCGGGCAAGAACTATATGACATGGGTGTTGGATGCTGAAATCCATTTGGATGCAATGGGTCTTGGAGACGCCATTAAAGACAGAAATAATGCATCCACCCAAGACTATGCTAAGGCCTTGATTTTCTTGCGCCATCACCTTGATGAAGGTTTGAAAATTGAATATATCACAGTCAAAGATCCACCTATCTTGTGGAATGGCTTAAAGGAGAGATATGACAACCTGAAGTTTGTCACTCTGCCACAAGCACGATGCGATGAGAATCCAAAAGCAAATAGTTCATAAACTATATATTATCGTTGCGGTGGAAAAGGGCACTAGGCGAAAATTTGTCGTGTACCAAGACATTTGGTTGAGCTTTATCAAGCATCTCTAAAAGGTAAATGCCCTGAAACCAATTTTGTCTCTGACGACAATTTTGACATCACCCATTTGGATGTGGCAGACTTCTTTGAGCACCCTGAGGGGAAAATAGACCACTTAATTGGTGATGGATCTGTGATGAAGGAAGATGGAATTGTTTGATTTTATTTTACTTATTTGTATTAGTTAGTGAATAAACTAATAGTCATTAGTATCAGCTCATATTAATTAGCTTATGATATAATGTTAGTATTAGTTCTTTAGAATGTTTCAATATGCTTAAATTTCAAAGACATTTTTATTTTCCAGTAGAGTTAATCGACTAACCTAACAGTTAGTCGATTATCTAATATTTCGCATTAAAACTGCAAAACAATCGATTATATACTTGTTAACAATCGATTATATTAAGACATAATTGATTATGTATGTTTAACAATCGATTATATTAAGACATAATCGATTATGTATGTTTAACAATCGATTATACTAAGACAGTGTGATCTGAAGTTTTTCAAAATAGCAAATAATCGATTATGTATGTTTAACAATCGATTACATTGAGACAGTGCTTAAACTGAAATTTTCAAACTGCAATGTAATCGATTATGGAAAACATATAATCGACTATCTGATTTAGTTAGTCAACTAACCTCAGCAGATTTTGAAAATATTGTTTAAATGTGAAACAAACGGATTGAATTTGTTTATTCTCATGTTCATGTATTTTCTTTTGTATGTCAAACCATGGGAAAGCAAATATGGATATCTCACAAAGCAAACTTGGATCAAATATTTGTTTAGTTGATTCATGTACTACACATACGATACTCAAAGAAAAGAAATATTTCTCTCAACTAAGTATGTGTAAGGCAGATGTTACTACAATCTCTGGTAGTAGTAAATTGATTGAAGGCTCCGGAAGAGCAACTATAACTCTGCCTAGAGGAACAATGTTTATCATTGAGAATGCAATGTTCTCCTCCAAGTCTAAGAGAAACTTGTTGAGTTTTAAAGATATCATTCAAAATGGATATCATGTTGAGACAATAGATGAGAATAATCTTGAATACTTCATTTACTCATGAAAACGAGGCTGCCCACTTCGGTTTGGGGTCACGCCATTTTGCATGCAGCAATGCTAATTTGTCGGCTGCCCACTTCGGTTTGGGGTCACGCCATTTTGCATGCAGCAATGCTAGTTCGTCTCAGACCGACGAATTATCACAAATATTCCCCGTTGCAATTGGTTTTGGGTCATGAACCTAATATATCCCACTTAAGAATTTGTGGATGTGCAGTATATGTGCCTGTAGCACCGCCATATTGCGCCAAAATGGGTTTGCAAAGAAGGTTAGGAATATATGTTGAGTTTGAATCGCCCTCCATTATTTGCTACCTCGAAATATTGACAGGGGATTTGTACACTGCACGATTTGCAGACTGTCAATTCGATGAGACACTTTTTCCAAAATTAGGGGGAGAAGTTGGTGAAACCAAACGGGAAATTTTGTGGAAAAATGCATCATTATCTCATCTTGATCCACATACCTCTATTTGTGAAAAAGAGGTGCAAAATATTATCCATTTGCAAAGAATAGCAAATCGAATGCCAGACGCATTGGTATTGAATATACCACACTCACCCCTAGAAGGAGGTTTGAGATAATATATGTCATTGTTATGGCATGAATGATCGTTGGTCACGTACCTATTGTACGCCAAAATATTTTGGAAATATGACTATTAAAGGACAACGATTATGCAAGAAACATATCTTGCATATAATTTTGACCATGACCATAATGGTATAACTTTCTCTTTAAAAGAGATATTCACCATATGGATGTTGATGAATCTGTGGTAGTACAAAATTAATTGAGAGCTCTAGAAGAGCCAATTATTACTATGTTGGAGAAACACAATTGATTACCAATAAGGTATTGTGTTGTAGTAAGTCTCAAAGAAACTTATTCAGTTTCCAAAGTATATGCGAAAGCGATTGATTATATTGAGACTATAAATAAAGGAAAGATTTGATATCTTCTAATACTACAACTTGTAGCGGGATAATCTGTATGTGAAAATTACCCGCTTTATTCTCCAGTTTGTACTACACAAACAAAAGAATGCCACAATAAAGTAGATATTTATTGGTATAAAAACCCATACCATAATAAACCTGAAGTTTATTGAGAATTGCACACGTCATGATGTAAACATGAACTTACCAATACTGATAATTTATTCAGTTGGCATTCGGGTTAGCCATCTCATTTTAAGTATGATGTGCAAATTCACATGGGTGAATATTAAAGAACTAGAAAGTTCTTTACGAATTCTCTTGTATTACTTGTTCTCATTAATGAACTGACCAACTAAAGAGTTCGGATTGAAGCCCATAAATTCTGAAAATATCAAAGGTGAATATGGGCCCATTCACCTGCCATGTATACCACATATGATGCATCTATGATATGGTTACATGTGCGATTGTTATTAACCCGCAGCCTGGCCGGTGCTTGCGAGGTAAATTGCTCAGTAATATAACTTCGAGCATAATTTCCAGATTTTCTATTCAAGATAGTTCACCTTGATAAGTTGGTTTATATCATAGTTGGTTTAGCAAGATAATTATTGAGTGCCTCCACTTAATAGCTAAACTGTTTCTTATGAGAACAAAGTTATATATATATCAGTTTGATATACGTTGTATACGAGAGTATATTATATTCTCCCCTCACAAGTGGTTCAGGGTCAGGAACCAAATAATTTCATCTTATTATTATTGATGTGCGGTGTATATTTTCATTAACACCATAATGCACAAAGATGGACTCTCAAAGTTGAGGAAACAAGTTAGCTTTTCTAACATGAGGGGGAGACATGATAAACACTTGAGAAAAGGTTACATGGGATGAATTATCATTTGTATATATAGATCCTCGAATATCATAATATGAACCTGAAGTTCATAAAAGGATAATTCAATTGCAACATATTGCAAAGCATGCTATACGCATTTTCTGACCCAAAGAAAGTAACTATATTCTCACTGCAAATGCTCAAATTAAGTCCTAGAAGGACAAAGTCTTTGATACGCTTAAAGCGTATAGACGAATCGGTTTCAAAATAACTTCTTAATAAAGAAGATGAGCAAATGATCAAAGTGATCATAATAAAGTCAATGGTATGTGTAATCAGTTTTCGATATCTTATTTGTTTAGCATGACATGAAAACTTGATATGCATCTAAAGTCTATTATATGGCTTATATGACTTAACTTATATGTCAATCCATGAAAGATTGAAGTTGCTTAAAGCATATACAATTCTTGGTCCTGAATTACCACATCCTAGTGCAACTTGTGTACATATGTATCTTGCTATAACTATAAGCATGATGGCATCGAGAATACCTCTATGGAGATATTGAAGAGTTATTCCACGACATTATATGAAGATGTTCATATTTATCAAGAATGATAATTTCAAGGTGCAGAATATTTATTCAAATCAATATGGCTGATTTATTTATCAAATCTCTACAAAAGATCGTTTTGAAGATGGTGCACAAGATGGGAATGCAAATGCTCAAGGATGTGAATTGATGCTCTTTTCAGGGGGAGTTAATGCGCGTTGCACTCTTTTTCCCTTACAAGGTTTTGTCCCACTGGGTTTTCCTTGCAAGGTTTTTAACGAGGCAACCAATAGGCGCATATTCAAACATGTGTACTCTTTTTCCTTTTCTATAATTTTTTCCCAATGGGTTTTGTTTTATTTAAGGTTTTAACGAGGCACATTATTGAATAGACATTCAAGGGGGAGTATTATAAATAGAATCCTATTTAAGGTGAATGTCTATATTTAGAGAGATTCTAGAGTTTTACTTTGAGGCTAAGTCTTTTCTATGCCTATAAATAGAGGGGTCTTACCTCATTGTAAATCATCCCTAAGTATCAATAAGAATACTCCTCTCTCTACTTTTCTCTCTATTGTTCTTGTTCTTATATTATTTCATAACAATATAATATATATATATATATATATATATATATATATATATATATATAAATAATAACCAATAACTAATCATAAACTAAATAACTAATTATGCCACATGGCATTTTTTTAGGTTGCCACTTGGTTTAAGGAGAGGGCTTTTACCTCTTCTTTTAATAATATATAGATATTAATTTAAAAATTGTAAATTAAATAACTAATTACACCACATGGCATTTTTTTAGGTTGCCACTTGATTTAAGGAGAGGGATTTTACCTCTCCTTTTAATAACATATAGATATAGATCTAAAAATTCCAAATTGATACTACTCCCACCCTATTTGAATGGGTAGTTATTTTTTTGTATATCTATTTTTTATTTTTTCTATATTTAATTATAAGATATTTATATTTATTAATACAAATAAAGTAACCAATATATATATATATATATATATATATATATATATATATATATATATTTTAATTTAAAAATAATAACCAATAACTAATCATAAACTAAATAACTAATTATGCCACGTGACATTTTTTTAGGTTGTCACGACCCGAATTTCCCACCATCGGGAGTCGTGATGACGCCTACTACTCGGAGTTAGGCCATCCAACTCTTACTTATATTTCCATTTTTAGCAACACTTATTATAAAACAATTAGCAATAATAATACGATTACTAGAATAAAATCGATTTAGCGGAAGACTTAATAAGTTCTACTAGATGTGACACTGAAATCCCAACACAAAACACTACCCAATATCTGGTGTCACAAAAACTCACGAACTTCTAAGAATAATACACATGACCATCTGAAAGAAATGAAATTGTGTTATTCTCGAATATATGAGATAACAGACTGAAAGTAAAGATAGAGTAGACGCCGGGTCTTGCGGACGCCTGCAAGGCTACCTCGGTGTCTCGATGATCAAAAGATAACACCCGCACTACTGCTGCTGCTGCTGTCCATAACCTGTATCTGCGTAAAAAGAGCGAAGAGTGTAGAATCAGCACAACCGACCCCCCATGTGCTGGTAAGTGTCGGGCCTATCCCGGCAAAGTAGTGACAAGGCTAGGACCAGACACTCACATAAACCTGTACAGTTCATTATATATATATATATATATATATATATATATATATATATACACACACACACACACACACACACACAACAGAAATGGCAAGAAGCAACATTAAATATTTTGGGGAAGGAGAACATGCTTTGGGGTAGCAGCAAAATATAATAGTAGAATATAAAAAACATAGGAACCTCAATTAAGGAGAACGGATAAATCAATATCTGCACGGTACCAACGATCGTGCTTTTACTCTCGTTCTCAACAAATAATCAATAAAAGCGCATGGCATCACCCCATTGTACTTTTACTCACAAACTCTCATATCAAGGCACAGAAAAGCCCATCATGCTTAATTATTCAAAAAATGGCACGGTAAGACACATCGTGCTTATTAATTCAAAAACATGGTACGGAAAGACCCATCGTGCTTAATAATTCAAAAACATGGCACAGAAAGACCCATCATGCTTAATAATTCTAAAACATGGCACGTGAAAGACCCGTCGTGCATTATCACTCTTCCTCATCCAATCCATAATCACAACCAAACAGGGCAAGGGAAACAAGCATATAGTATTAGATTTTTTTCCCAACAAGGGATAATAAATTAATGACAATCCACACATCCCAACAAGGGAATAATTATATTTCTTTATCTTTCACTCACTTCTTACTCAATCTCATATCATAGTTCGAGCCAATGCTCAAGGGAATTCACAATTCATAATTTCCTTATCATACCTTCCATGCTATTTAGCAATCAACAATTAGATGCGGAATAGTTACATCAATCTCAATTAATCATGAGTAAAGACTCACGGTCATACTAGACCCCCAACATATAGATAATTGTCACCATGCCTATATGTCGGACTCCGCACATAGCAATTATCAAATAGACTCAACTCCTATTTATTCAAGCTAAGATAGATCAAACACTTACCCCGAAGGTTTACGGCAAACTCAATCCCTAAGCAATGCCCTTTCCTTTCGAATTTGGATCCAATTCAATTGTATCTATACATAATTGATTTAGTATTATCAATACTACTCAACAAAATAATCCAAATGGCTAAATTTATATTTTGCAACATTCTGCCCGGAATAGTAAAAATCGACCTCGGGTCCACGTGGTCAAAACATGAGGTTCGAATCAATTTCCGACAACCCATTCATCCACGAGTTCAAATATATAATTTGTTCTTAAGTTCGACCTCAAAACGAGGTCTAAATCACAAATTATTTGAAAACCCTAACTATACCCAATTCTCTAATTTTCTACCTATTTTCACATGTATAGGCCTTAGAATTTAAATAATATTGATGGAAGATGAAGAAAACAAGTCAAATATCACTTACTCAAGAAATTTTGTGAATAATCACCCAAAAATGGTGTTGGAGAAGAGAGAGTTGAGAAATGGGATAAAAATCTCGTAAGTGTTCTGTTTTTGGACTTAAAGACCTATTTTTTTGTACTACCGCGCCGCGTGGGGAACCGGGGGGCACGAGGCATTAGTGCAAAATGATTCCGGAGATGAAATTTTGGACCCTGCTGGATTTTACAAGTCGCAGGGGGCACCGTGGTAGTGCAATTTTCTGCGTTGTTTTGGTAATTTGGTCATAACTTTACGTAGGAATGTCCAAATGACAAGCGGTTTATTGTGTTGGAAACTAGATTCAGAGATATTTAATTTGATAAGTTGTTCATCACCCAACTCGTTATATAAATGGACATATTATCTTTTAAAGTAAGGTCTTGTGCGCACTCATTTACAACTTCGTCTATTATGAAATTTTCCCACTTCAAAAGTTTCTGTTAGCCATCCGAAATCACTCCTAGGTCCACGGGACCTCAATCAAAAGCAGAAACATATCTTAAAACATTATTCGAACTTTCTCGAGCTATCCAATCGCCAAAGTAATATCAAAAACAATGATTTGAGCCCTAAATCCAAGAAATATTTCAAATTTCATAAACTTTCAAATTTTCCAATTTAAGTCCGAAACACGTCAAATGACGTCCGTTTTCAACCAAACTTTACATGAAGCACTTAACAAACATATATGACCTGTACGGGGCATCGGAACCAAACTACGAGCTCGATACCATTACTTTTGATCAAATTTTATTTTTATTTTCCTTAAATATTTTCAGGAAATAATTTTATGGAAAAATTCTTTTCTCGGGCCTGGGACCTCAAAATTCGATTCCGAGAATACGCCCAAGTCCCATATTTTTCTATATGACTTCCGAGACCGTCAAATTACCGGTCCGGGTCTGTTTATCAAAAATGTTGACCAAAGTCAACTTTAACAATAATAATATCAAAATTCTTCAAGTTTTTCACATAATTCATATATATTAACATAAAAAAATTTCAGCTTCATGCTCGGACTATGCACGCAAATCGAGGCAATTAATAGTGAGGTTTTTAAGGTCTTTGAAGCTCGAAATGACTAATAAAATAAGTGATGACCCTTTGGGTCGTCACACACTTGGTTTAAGGAGGGTACTTTTACCTATCCTTTTAATAATATGTAGATTTAAAAATTCCAACTTGAAACTACTCCTACCCAATTTGAATGGGTAGTTATTTTTTTATATATTTATTTTTATTTTTTCTATATTTAATTATAAGAAATCTATGTTTATTAATCTAAATAAAGTAACCAATTAATATATATATATATATATATATATATATATATATATATATATATATATATATATATATATATATATATATATATATATATATATATATATATATATATATATATATATATATATATATATATATATATATATATATATATATTAAAAAATAATAACCAATAATTAATCATAGACTAAATAACTAATTATGTCATGTGGCATTTTTTTAGGTTGCCACTTGGTTTAAGGAGAAGGCTTTTACCTCTCCTTTTAATAATATATATATATTAGCTATGCTATGCGAAAAGAAAAAAAATAATTAAGGATTGTTAAATGTATGTTTTTGTTGTACTAAGTCATTTTTTTCCTATAAATACATGGGTTATATTATATTGTAAATCATCCCAAAAGCAATAAGAATTCTCTCTCTTTCTTTGCAATATTCTTCTTTTATTATTTTATAACATGTTATGAGCACCAGATTCTAACCAATTGAATATAAGCTTTGGGATTGAGCATAATGATTGTCAATAGTTCCATGAACTTTTTCCATGATTAAATTCTACATTTAAGGTAAGTTTTACCATTTTTTTCTAGTATTCTATAATTTAATTTTAAATACATACAAAGATAATAAATTTTGATTATAACTCTAATGGAGTTAGTAAGAACTTATAACCACTCGAAGTGATAAAATTTCGTTGTCTTGTCATGATCAAATTCATGTATGATTGTAAAAATACGTCCCATTGTATTTGCGCCTTAAGAGAATGTGATAGCAGTATGTGCTAATTCTAAAAGAAGATAAAATTATTACCGTGAAGGTATCAATAGATGTGGACGTGACAATAAACGAAATTATAATCGTCTCATTGTGGTAATGAAAATAATAAGGATTCTCAAAATAATCATTCACTATGTAAAAGTACTATTTGTCATCGATTTGACATAAGATTTTATAAAGTACATATAGATGATTATGGTCTATTCATGATGTGAATGTGACAACATCTCATTTATGAATACATGCATTCTTGGAAGAATATGAACGTGCTAATGGTAGTGAATAAACCACACTCACCAACCCATGCTCACTCCACAGTATGCATATGAGTCACATAACAGATGCAATATAATTTTCCATTTTTCAAATTATTAAGGTGAATATAATTTAGTTAATTTATTTTAGGAAAAAGGTGACTTAGCATTTAATAACAATGATTAAACATAGGACTGAGATCAATGATTATGCAAATCATATTATCACAATGATATTCATCCTAGACGGATGCTACAGATCGGCGCAAGGCCCCAAACATGGCAATAAGCCCAATTATATTCATTACAGGGTGTGCATCAGCCGCCAACAATTTTATTTAGCTCTCAGGATGGACCAAGTCACAGTCCCCAATCATTTACAATCTCGCACCTGCCATGGGGTGCGATTCACGCCCTGATATAGCGTCATGATGTGATAAACCGGGGTTTCATACCCTCAAGCCATCATCTACACAAACTACTCACCTCTAACCAGTCGTAGACTGGTCCGCGATGCCATTTACCTTTGAATCTTCGTGTACGCGTGTCGAATCTAGTCAAAACCACAACAAATATGGTACAACAACAACAACTACCCAGTATATTCCCACAAAGTGGAGTCTGGGAGGGTAAAGCCTTACCCCTACACGAAAGGGCAGAGAGGCTGTTTCCAATCGACCATCGGCTCAGTGAAGGAAAGGGAGAAACAAAAACAAAAACAAAAGAGCATTAGTAAGTCCAGTAGAAATAGCGTAAATAATTATCTAAACATAAGAACCATAAATAAAATAACATGCAATACTCGAAATACTAGTCTAAATAAACATAACCCAATTGAAATTACTCAAAAAACGCTAAAAATCACGAAGTTGGTAAAACCCGAGCCCCATGCCCACTTCTTGAAATATTCTAAAAATTGCATCTTTGGATTCCTCGTCTCGCCGCGGGTCCATACAACTCACAAAAAATGGAGTTCAAATGGCCTTTCAAATCCCCAAAATTCGTTTTTAAAACTATGCGTTTTTCACAATTTCTGCACAATTTCATAGAATTAAGGGTTGATTCTTCCTAAAAATGGTGTTTTTAAGTCAAGAGACTTACCTCCAATCAATACCCATTGAAAACACACTTCAAATCCTCAAAAAGCTCTCTTGGTTGCTTAACAATGGAGGAAATTATGTTTGGTTCGCGGATGAGATGTTATTAAAAACCCTTCTCTGCCCAGTACTTTCCTTCTATGTGATCTTGGCCCAAGGCACGCGATCGTGGAGAACAAATTCTAGACCCTAAAGTTTCCGCTTACGCGACCGCAGGTGAGACCACGCGATTGCAGAACACTGACAGGCGGACCTACGCGATCGCGGAGACCAAATTAGCACCCCCCTTCAAAACCATCTATGCGATCGCAGCCCCAGGCTCTCTATCGCAGAGAGCAATTTCTGCTCTGCAATTTCTACTGCACTTTTCACTTCAAAAATCCCCGTTAACCATCTGAAATCACACCGAGGCCCTCGGGACCTCAACCAAAAGTACAGATACGTCCTGTTACTTCGTTCAAACTTGTTCGTAGCACAAAAACACTGTCATAAACATAAAAATCATCAAATTTGCACGGATTCAAGCCTAAGTCAAACTAAAACTTCCGAAACTTGCATTTCATCCAAATCCCGACTTAAACACCTCCAAATGATCTGAAAATTTGCATATTTATCCAAAATCACCTATTGGAGCTACTGCAACTATCAGAATTCTATTCCGACCCTCGGATCAAATATCACCTATCAACTGGACTTTTCCAAAATTCTAACTTAGCCAATTCAAGCCTAATTCTACACCGGACCTCCAAATTCATTTCTGATTGCGCTCCTAAGTCACAAATCACCACCCGAAACTAGCCGAATCATCAAAAATCCATTCCGAGCTCTCTAACTCATAAGTCAACATTCATTGACTTTTTCAAACTAACATTCTCATAAAGAGACTAATTGTCGCATTTCTACCCAAGCTCCATCCGAATTACTCCAAACTCTCCAAACACATAAAATGGAACATATAGAAACATAAAACAGGGAAAATGGGGCGGTAACTCACGGGACGACGGGTCAGGTCATTACATCATCCCCAACTTAAGCAAACGCTCGTCCTCGAGCGGGTCAAGAAACATACCTGGAGTATCAAACAAGTGACGATATTTGCTACGCATCTCTTGCTCGGTCTCCCAAGTGGCTTCCTCCACGGGCGGACCTCTCCATTGCACCTTCATCGAAGCTATGTCCTTTGATCTCAACTTTCGAACCTAACGACCCAAAATAGCCACCGGCTACACATCATAGGTCAAGTCTTCATCTAACTGGATCGTGGTGAAGTCTAACACATGAGATGAGTCCCCAACATACTTCCGGATCATAGAAATATGAAACACTGGGTGAATGCCCGACAAGCTAGGCTGCAAAGCAAGCATATAGGCCACATCCCCAATCCTCCTAAGTATCTCAAAAGGTCCAATAAACCTGGGACTTAACTTCCCTTTCTTTCCAAACCTCAGAATGCCTTTCATAGGCGAAACCTTTAACAAGACCTTCTCGCCCACTGCATAAGATACATCTCTAACCTTCCGGTCCGCATAACTCTTCTGACACGACTGAGCTGTACGAAGTCTCTCTTGGATCACTTTCACCTTCTCTAAGGCATCCTGAACTATCTCTGTCCCCAATAATCTAGCCTCGCTGGGCTCAAACCAAACAACCAGAGATCTACACTGTCTCCCATATAAGGCCTCATACGGTGCCATATGGATGCTGGACTGATAACTGTTATTATATGCTAATTCTGCAAGTGGCAAGAACTCAGCCTAAGAACCTCCAAAATCAATAGCACATACATGCAACATGTCCTCTAATATCTGGACAGTACGCTTGGACTGCCCGTCCGTCTATGGATGAAATTTTGTGCTCAACAGCACCTGTGTGCCCAACTCCTGATGAAAAGTCCTCCAGAAATGGGAAGTAAATACGATACCCCTGTTTGATACAATGGAAACCGGGACCCCATGCAACCGTACAATCTCTCGAATGAAAATCTCTGCTAACTTCTCCGCAGAATAGGTAGAGCATACTAGAATGAAGTGCGTGGACTTGGTTAGCCTATCCACAATCACCCAAATCGAATCAAACCTCTTCGATGTACGAGGAAGACCACTCACAAAATCCATAGTAATATTCTCCCATTTCCATTCCGGAATATCCATCCGCTGGAGTACACCATCGGGTCTCTGGAGCTCGTATCTGACTTGCTGACAGTTGAGACACCGAGCCACATAATTCACAATATCCTTTTTCATTCTTCTCCACCAGTAATGTTGTCTCAAATCCTGGTACATCTTTGCGGCACCCGGATGAATCAAATACTGCGAGCTGTGGGCCTCCTCCAATATCAACTCCCTAAGACCATCGATATTGGGCACGCAAATCCGGCTCTGCATCCGTAATACTTCATCATCTCCAATGGTCACATCTCTGGCATCATCATGATAGACCATGTCCTTCAGGACAAGCAAATGCGGGTCATCATAGTGGCGCTCTCTGATGCGGTCATACAAAGAAGATAGGAAAACCATACTAGCCAACACCCAACTAGGCTCAGAAATATCTAACCTCACCATTTGATTGGCCAAGGCATGAACATCAACCACAAGGGGTCTCTCCCCAACTGGAATGTACGCCAAACTACCCATACTAATAGCCTTCCGGCTCAAAGAATCGGCTACCACATTGGCCTTCCCGGGATGATACAAAATGGTAATGTCATAGTCCTTGAGTAACTCAAGCTACCTCCGTTGTCTTAGATTAAGATCATTCTATTTAAACAGGTGCTGAAGACTGCGATGATCCGTATATACCTCACAAGACACACCATAAAGATAATGCCTCCAAATCCTCAAGGCATGAACAATTGCAGCTAACTCTAAGTCATGAAAATGATAGTTTTTCTCATGGGGATTTAGCTGACGAGAAGCATAAGAAATCACTCTACCCTCCGACATCAATACACAACTGATACCAACTCTCAAAGCATCACAATACACCGTGTAAGAGCCTGAAGCTGATGGTAATACTAATATCGGTGCTGTGGTCAAAATAGATTTGAGCTTTTGGAAGCTCTCCTCCCATTCATCCGGCCACACAGATGGAGCATTCTTCTGTGTCAACTTCGTCAAAGGCGAAGCAATGGATGAAAAGCCCTGAACGAACCTGCAATAATAACCCTCCAAGCCGAGAAAACTCCGAATCTCAGTAGCTGATGACGGTATGGGCCAACTCTGCACCACTTCAATCTTCTTTGGGTCAACCTGAATACCATTACTGGACACCATGTGTCCCAGAAAAACCACAGTACTAAGCCAGAATTCACATTTGGAGAACTTTGCATAAAGCTTCTCCTCTCTCAATCTCTGCAAGACCACCCTCAAGTGTTGCGTGTGCTCCTCCCGACTATGTGAATACACCAGAATATCGTCAATAAACACGATCACAAAAGAATCCAGATAAGGCCAAAATACACTGTTCATCAAGTGCATGAACGTGACTGGGGAATTAGTCAGCCTGAAAGAAATCACCAGAAACTCGTAGTGCCCATATCTCGTCCTAAAAGCCGTCTTCATAATGTCTGAATCCCTAATATTCAGCTGGTGATAGCCTGATCGAAGGTCAATCTTAGAGAATGCTCTTGCTCTCCAGCTGATCAAATAAATCCTCAATACGGGGTAGTAGGTACTTGTTCTTCACTGTCACCTTATTCAACTGCCTGTAGTCAATGCACATTCTCAGTTTACCATCTTTCTTCTTTACAAATAACACTGGTGCACCCCAAGTGATGCACTCGGGCGAATGAACCCTTATCTAGGAGTTCTTGAAGTTGTTATTTCAACTCCTTTAGCTCTACTTGCCATACGATAGGGAGGAAAAGAGATGGGCTGAGTGCCCAACACCAGATCAATACCGAAATTAATGTCCATGTCCGGTGGCATGCCCGACAAGTCCGCTGGAAACACATCAGGGAAATCCCTTACAACAAGAATCGAACCAAGACTAGGAGCCTCAGCTTCCACATCTCTCACGAAATCCAAATACGATAGACAACCATTCCCAACCATCCGTTGGGCTTTTAGGAAAGAAATCACCTTGCTAGGTACATAATCAGCCACGCCTCACCACTCGATCCTCGGAATACCTAATATAGCTAGCGTAATTGTCTTAGCATGACAGTCCAAAATAGCATAGTACGGAGATAGCCAATCCATACCCAGAATCACGTAGAAATCTACCATGCCCAACAATAAAAGGTCAACTCGGGTCTCCAGACCCCCAATAGTCATCGGATAGGATCGATAGACATGATCCACAATAATACTATCACCGACCGGGGTAGATATGTGCACGGGAAAGGCAAGACAACCACGGGGTCGTACCCAAATGATGAGCAAAATAGGAAGACACATACAAATAGGTAGATCCGGGATCAAATAAAATGGAAGCATTTCTGTGGCAGACTGAGATAATACCTGTAATAACCGCATCCGAGGCAATAGCGTCCCTCCGATATGGAAGGGCATAGAAACAGGCCTGGCCACCGCTAGTACGATCTTCACCCCTAGGGAGACCTGGCCTCCACTCCAAGATGTTTGAGTTAGAGCCGAAGAAACCTGAGCAGAAAACGAGGGCTGATCCCTATGCTGAAACTGCCTACTGCGGGGTCGAGGACATTGTCTCCTTATGTGACCCAACTCACCATACTCATAGCAACGAATTAAAGCTGGAGAATAGGACTGATGAGAACCCCTCGCTGCAGACGAACCCTGAGCTGAAGGAGTGGGAGCAGAGCTCTGAGCTGGAAGAGCACTTAGTGCAGGCCGACTCTGCTGATGACTCTGATGACCCCGACTTGTAGAGGCTCCACTGGACTCTGTGCGTCCTGACTGAGGAGGCCTGAAGGAATGACCTCTACCCTTCTGGAAATGGCCCCTAGATGGAGCACCGTTGAAATTACCTACACCTCGAGGCCTCTTAGCCTATCTCTTCATACTCTTCTGATGGCGATCTGTCTCAATCAGTCGAGCCGCATCAACAACCTCCTGAAATGTAGCTACTGTAGCCCTCTCTCTAGTCATCAATATATGGATTGGATAGTTGAGGCCATCTGTAAACCTCCTAATCCTCTCTCTATCTGTCGGGATCATCCACATAACATGCCTATAAACTGTGTAAACCGCAACTCATACTGAGTCACTGACATATCTCCCTGAGTCAACCACTCGAACTGACGATATAGCTCCTCCCCTGTGAGACTTAGGCACATACTTCTCCAAAAATACCGTGGAAAACTGCTGCCAAGTGAGGGGCGCTGCCCCAATAGGCCTACGCCTCTCGAACTCTTCCCACCAAGTAAATGTAGCCCCTGTGAACTGGAAGTTGGTAAAAGCCACTCTGCTAGACTCTAGAATACCCGCAGTACGAAGCATTCGCTAGCATTTATCAAGAAAACCCTGGGCATCCTCGCCCTCAACACCAGTGAATGTCGAAGACTGGAGCCTATCAAACCGCTCTAATTGACGCTGCTTGTCATCCGGCATAGCGGGAACAACATGAGCTAGTGTTGGTACGATTGGCGCAACTGGAAAAACCGGTGCAACTTGCTGAACTGGAGCTACCTTAGGTGTCTGTAGGCCCTGAACAACCTGCTCGGGTGTGCGAGCATCGGGGGTCTGATGACCACCCCCGGTATGAGAAGTAGCCGCTGATGTAGTGGTTGAAACCGCCTGAGCCAGGCCAATGCAGACAGACAAAACCTGAGCCAAAGCCTCCTGGAGACCAGGAATCACAATAGGAACTGCCGGTGCCTGAATATGTGCTATTGGAGCTTCTACAGCTGGAGGCTGATCCTGGACCTGGGCAGCTGGTGGATCTGCAGGTGCTGCCCCTGCTAGTCCGCCTCGTCCAGCACCACGACCGCGTCCACGGCCTCTAGCAGGTGGTACTGGGGGTCGTCCTCCACGTCCATTAGCACGAGTTCTCGCCATCTGCGAGAGAATAGAATATAGAGATTTAGTTTTTACGTTAACAAACTGCACGATATGAATTTCACGAAAATGAGGTGTTTCCTAAATGTTCTGTAGCCTCCCGAGGATAGATACGGACGTCTACGTATCGATCTATGAGACTCTACTAAACCGGCTCATGAATCGCGAGGCCTAGTAACCTAGGCTCTTATAACTTGTCATGACCCAAACCCGGTCGTGATGGCACCCAACCCTAAAGCTAGGCAAGCCTGACCATCACTCGCTCTCATTTCGATAATAAATCTCAAACCGACAATTTAACTAAAAATGTAATAATTTCCGAATAATAATCCAATAATATCAATGGAATAATACGAAGGTAATACAAAATTTGAATAATCACCCCCAAAAGATCTGGGTCACGAGTCTAGAGCCTCTAAACAAAACTGGATAATAATATCTGAATAAAAAACACAAAAATACGGGAATGTATATAATGATAATAGATTGAAATATGAAGAGCAGCCAGGTCATGCGAACGTCAAGCGGCTACCTCAACGACTCTAGAAAAATATCTGGAGACTACGCGTGCCAGCTAACCCTTCGGTGTACCTGAATCTGCACACAAGGTGTAGGGAGTCGGGGTGAGTACTACCGACTCAGTGAGTAATAAGCATATATAATGTCTGAAGGTAAGAAATCCATGAAATGCCACGAAGCAAAGCTAAAACTAACATTACTATACCTTAACTACGAACTAACATCAAATCAATATCAAATATATCAGTCAAGTATCATGTAAAGATGCAATGAAATGCACATGAATTCGCTGCGGTGTGCAGCCCGATCTGTTTAACATCGACGACGCTCACTGGGGGATGTGTACAGTCTCCAGAGGGGCTCATTCAGCCCAAACACAATATCATATATCACTGCTGTGGCGTGCATCCCGACCCATGCTCAGTCCACAATATGCATATGAGTCACATTACAGATTCAATCTAATTTTCCATTTTTCCAATTATTAAGGTGAATATAATTTAGTTAATTTATTTCAGGAAAAAGGTGACTTAACATTTAATAACAGTGATTAAACACAGGATTGAGATCAATGATTATGCAAATCATACTATCACAATGATATTCATCCTTGATAGATGCTACATATCGGCACAAGACCCAAACATGGCAATAAGCCCAACTATATTCATTGCAGGGTGCCCATCAGCCGCCAATAATTTAATTTAGTTCTCGGAATGGACCAAGTCACAATCCCAATCATTTACAATCCCACACCTTCCATGAGGTGCGAGTCACACTCTGACATAGCGTCATGATGTGATATATCGGGTTTTCAAACCCTCAGGCCATCATCTACACAAATTACTCACCTCTAACCGGTCGTAGACTGGTCCACGATGCATTCACCCTTTGAATCTTCGTCTACGTGCGTCGAATCTAGTCAAAACCACAACAAATATGTTATCATTGGCTAAATAAATATAACCCAATTGAAATTACTCGAAAAATGCTAAAAATCACGAAGTTGATAAAACTCGAGCCCCGGGCCCACTTCTCGAAAAATTCTGAAAATCACATTATTGGATTCCTCGTATTGCAACGAGTCCGTGCATATAAAATTCACCAAAAACGGAGTTCAAATGGCCTTTCAATCCCCAAAAAATTCGTTAATAAAACTAAGCCCTAGTTCTTCACAATAAATATACAATTTCATGGAATTAAGGGTTGATTCTTCCTAAAAATAGTGTTTTTAAGTCAAGAGACTTACCTCCAATCAATATCCGTTGAAAACACGCTTCCAATCGCTCCAAAATCTCTCTTGGTTGCTTAACAATGGAGGAAATTATGTTTGGTTCGTGGATGAAATGTTACTAAAAACCCTTCTCTGCCCAGCACTTTCCTTCTATGTGATCGCGGCCCAAGGCACGCGATCGCGGAGAACAAATTCCAGACCCTAAAGTTTCCTCTTACGCGATCGCAGGTGAGACCAAGCAATCGCAGAACACTAACCAATGACCCTACGCGATCGCATGCGCTCTTATGCGATCGCACTGACCAAACATTCAAGCCTACGCGATCGCAGGCGGATCTACGCGATTGCAGAGACCAAATTCGCATCCCCTTCAGAACCTTCTATGCGATCGCATCCCTAGGCTCACGATCGCAGAGAGCAATTTCTGCTCTGCACTTTTTACTTCAAAAATCCCTGTTAGCCATCCGAAATCACCCGAGGCCCTCGGGACCTCAACCAAAATCACAAATACGTCCTAGTACTTCATTCAAATTTGTTCTTAGCATAAAAACAATGTCATAAACATCAAAATCATCAAATTTGCACGGATTTAAGCCTAAATCAAACTAAAACTTCCGAAACTTGCATTTGATCCAAATCCCGACTTAAACACCTCCAAATGATATGAAAATCCGCACATTTATCCAAAATCGCCTATTGGAGCCACTGCAACTATCAGAATTCCATTCCGACCCTCGGATTAATATCTCACCTATCAATCGGACTTCGTCAAAATTCTAACTTAGCCAATTCAAGCCTAATTCTACACCGGACCTCCAAATTCAATTCCGATTGTGATTCTAAGTCAAAAATCACCACCCAAAACTAGTCGAATCATCGGAAATCCATTCCGATCCCTCTAACTCATAAGTCAATATTCGGTTGACTTTTCCAAACTAACCTTCTTATAAAGAGACTAATTGTCTCATTTCTACCCAAACTCCATCCGAATTACTCCAAACTCTCCAAACACATAAAATGGAACATATAGAAACATAAAACGAGAAAAACGGGGCTGTAACTCACGGGACAATGGGTCAGGTCCTTACAAGATGAAACAAAATTGGCCTCACAAAGTCAGCTGAAGGATGATGCGGCACTAGCTGCAACCAACATTGCATTCTATCGGAACACCTACATCCATTTAATGTTGCAGCGCCCCCGACAAAAGGGACGTTAGTGCCATCGAATAACACTAGTATGTATAACTAAACACCATCTAATTAGAAGGAACTTTCATTCAAAGACAAGGAAATAACAAGTATAACTCAAAACTTTTAAACGATTACAACATTATCAACATAAAAGAATCATACAATTTTCACATTATGCTTCCGTGGCCTTTAGTTTGAGGAATTTCATACTGTTCATCATTGTTCACTATACCACCGCTTTATTGCGCGGAGTCCGATCTCGACCCGATCGGCTAGCCGTCTCATTTGACACGTATACCTCAATCATAATTTCATTTTTACTTTCCGATTTCAATATCAGTACAATACCACCATGTGTGCGGCATGACATCTGATTATGGTCTGATCGGCTAGGCTGCCTTACTAAGGTGTTTCCCTTTTCCGTCAATCATCTCAATTCAATCTTTATTTCACATATGTCATTCCATAGTCACTTAGGGCCACAGTTCTCACGTCATATATTTGGAACTAGGTCATATTTCACATCTTTCCCAATTTCAATTTTAGATTTGTAATTTAGGATAATAAGTGCTCACAATAGCAAATAAAATTGAAGGCATATGGGAGACTTCACATAGATGGCACAACATATGCAGTTTCAATTTTAATTTAAGGTCTAATAATTTCAATACATGATTCATATTTCTTGCACCTACTCAAGTTATCAAGAATAGAATATTAATCATATCGGAACACATCTTTCACGCATGTAAGGTTGCAATTCCAAATTCATATGAAACAACA
Organism: Nicotiana benthamiana; assembly: GCA_034376525.1. Lineage (NCBI taxonomy): Eukaryota > Viridiplantae > Streptophyta > Magnoliopsida > Solanales > Solanaceae > Nicotiana > Nicotiana benthamiana. The sequence continues at coordinate 109,621,863 of CM067325.1, forward strand.
ATCAATACAACATTTCAACTTTAATCTTACCGTATTGACACAAATACTAATGAAGCTCAATTTCAAAAAGACAGAGTTTTATCCACACATACCTTGTTTAAGCTTTTCTTAAATTACTACGACGATCCGGAAATTCTAGCAATCCCAATCTACTTTGAGACATAACAAAATTGAACACAAATTAGGAAGGTATTCATGGTTTCAGCTTATTTTTATCAAATACTAGTCAAGCAACTTGATTTCAAATCTCTTTTATAATATTTCTTTCATTTCTCAACCTAATCTTTACTTATTTATGTTCAACAATCTTCCCACAAACCTAATTTGTACATGCATGTATACATAAATACTATTACATCCAAGAATCATACCTCAATAACCCATCTCACAACCTCTACAACACTAACACAGCCTAGGTTAGGCACCTATGGATTCCAATCGCCATCCCATGAGTTCTAACGTATATATCTTACATAAATAGTCAGCATAGAGTAGTTAGAGATGATAGACACACCTCTTGTAGTAAGAATCTTAGTGTTCTTGTTCAATTTAGGGATTTGAATGAGAATCTATGGATTTTCAAGATCAATTCTATTAATATAAGTGCTTAGGAGTAGTAATCAACTCAAAATACTCCAAAAACTTTACATTGGATCATAGGAGGGAAGTATGGGACAAATCTCGCTTGATACAGCAAGCCCTATGTCAAGACCCAAAAATCCCTCCGAAGGAGTCGTGATGGCACCTAGTCTCTAACTAGATGAGCCAAACATTAACTGAAATAATAGTGATATTTATTGACTTCAAATAAAATTTCTCTAAACAATTTACAATTCTCAAAACCGGTAGTACTAGTCATAAGCTTTCTAAGAATAATTATACAAAATAAATACATCACTGTTCCGAACAAAAGGAACATATGGAAATAAAAATAATTGAAGGTGACTCCAAGGACCGCGAAGGCTACAGCAGGTTACCTTGAGTCTCCACTACAATGAATAACTACTATTGATCAAATACCTGGATCTGTACAAAAAAATATACTGAAGTATAGTATTAGAACAACCGACCCCATGTGCTGGTAAGTGCCTAGCCTAACCTCGGCGAAGTAGTGACGAGGCTAGGACCAGACTAACAAATAAACATGTGCAAGATAGCGTACAAAATAATATGAAGCATATAACAATGATGGCAACAATGATCAACTAGTGATATAAATAGCAGGCAACAAGAACAACATAAATGTTTCTCAGCAAATAGTAATTACAAGTGCAATCAATTAATCAAGTTCTTAAAATATAAATCTTTTGCCTATAAATCCTTCAAGTAATAATGTCTAAGATAATATGCTTTTCAATTACAATATTTTGAATATATTTCCTTTCGAGTAAAATTCATCTTGTGACACCTCATTTCATAATTATAAATAATATTGGTCTCAGCTCACTTTCATATTTTTACGCCACCTCGTGCCCACATATTTCTTTCTTATTTTTTTCAAAACAATATCCTTATATTAATAAGTTCATAGGTTCGATAACCCAATACAATTAAGAATGCTCAAGGAGCCACATTCACTTAACATAAAGTATGGTACAACTCCTAACCCAAATAGAAAATCAACAAGAGATGAAGTTATTTTTAGAAATTATTTGATAAAGAAAATACCCTTTTCAATTGAAGTGCAATATCGAATGAATTATTAACATTAATACGAGAAATTAATAAATCAAATATAGAAGAAATTCCTTTTTAAGTAAAGTACAACCTCAAACGGTTTAAGTAAAATTTAGCTGAGAAATCAATTGAGGTAAAAATACAACAATTGTTGAAATTTAAAGTATTGAATATATATAAAACAATAGTGCGAGGTTTCTCAACACTATGAATTTCTACACAAAGGATCACAGTCGTGAAGGAAATCTAAACCATTAAAATACTTGAATTGATAACAACAATTATAACAGAGATAAAATAACCACGAAAGGAGTACAACTCGATGCAGAGATAACAACCGGGGATCTCCCAGGATACCGTCCTGTAGCCCCAAATGTAAATACTCGGGGATCTCTCAGCATCCTCCGTATATGAGCTAGGGATCTCTTGGTATCCCGAGGATCTCTTAATATCCTCAATATGTGTGCTGGGGATCTGTTGGTATCCCGAGAATCTCTTGGTATCCTAAATATGAATACTAGGGATCTCTTGGTATCCCGATGATCTCTTAGTATCCTCAATATATATGATAGGGATCTCTTGGTATCCTCAATATATATGCATGGGGATCTCCCGGGAATCTAACCCGTAGTCCTAAAGTTAATGTGCAGAGGGATCTCCCGTGAATCTAACCCATAGTCCCAAAGTAACTGTGCAGGAGATCTCCCGGGAATCTAACTCGTAGTCCCAAAGTTAATATGCAGGGGGATCTCTCGGGAATCTAACCCGTAGTCCCAAATTAAATGTGCAGGGGGATCTCTCGAGAATCTAATCTGTAGTCCCAAAGTTAATGTGCAGGGGAATCTCCCGGAAATCTAACTCGTAGTCCCAAAGTAAACAAAAAGGGCAACCAACAGAATGAAGAGTTACATCACAGCAGAAGGATCAAATATCACCGCAATTCATATAACAACAACAAATGACAATAATTCAACGTAAGATAAGTAAATCAGCTCAGGGGCTGTAAATCACAAGAAAATGGTAGAACCAGCTTAAAGGAATAACCATAGAAAAGAATACGGGCATAAAGGAGACAGTTCAATAATACCAACTTCCCGGCAAGGGAACAACAATCAATTATATCAATTTCCCGGCAAGGGAACAATTTATACCTTTTTCTCTTCCTTCCACTTTCATTTCATAACTCACTCTAACACTTGAGCCAATGCTCCAAGGGTTCAATTAACCCACTTGCTTTCACAAATTTATAATATAACTTGAGTCAATGCTCTATAATGTTCAACAATTCAATTCTCAACTTGAGCCAATGCTCTATAATATTTAACAATACAATTCACAACTTGAGCCAATGCCCTATAATGTTCAATTAACAATAGTACCTCCATAAGTCATATTTCTCAATAGAAATTATCACATAGAGCATATACAATATGAAACAGAGTCACATTAATCAAAACATAAGACTCATGAGCATGCTTGATACCAACGTATAGATACTCGTCACCATGTCTAGACGTCGTACTCGATAATTAGCAACTATCAAATAAGACTCAACTCATATTCCCTCAAGTTAAGGTTAGAGCAAACACTTACCTCGCTTTGCAACCAATTCAAAATTCCAATAATCCTTTGCCTTGCAAAATCTTGCCCGAAATCCTCAAATCTAGTCATATACAATTCAAAATACTCAACCAGAATCGTAGGAACTAATTCTATATGAATTTACAAATTTTTCAGATTAAAATCCGAAATTTAGCTCGAAAATTACCCGTGGGTCCCACGACTCGGAATCCCAAGAAACGCATAAAATCCGACAAGTCATTCCGATACGAGTTCAACCTTACAAAAATTATCGAATTTCGATATCAAATGGACCTATAAATCCTAAATATTTATTTTTGGAAAGTTTTACAAAAACTTCAATTTCTTTCATCCAAATTCAAAATAAACGATGAATATTGATATAAATTCATGAAATGAAATCACTTCCGGATATAGAAATTTTTCCTTGAAAATATCTCGCAAAATCGCCTCACCCGAGCTTCCCCAACTCTATTTTTGTCAAAAATGGCCAAAGACCCCCTTTTTATTGAGTTTTTACGATTCAGGCGCCACAGGTGGCACGGGGCGCTTCTTGTGGTGCCACTTCCAGTAGCTAAACAACTCCGAGCGCCAAAGCTAGCACCCCACGCTACCCTAGGAGCTGGCGATGGGAAACTATTTTTTTCCAACACAAAAATGGGCATAACTCTCTCATACGATGTCCGAATTGGACGATTCTTTTTGATATGGCTCAAATATTTCGATATGGATCTAATGCTTTGATCAAAAATAAATTTGTAGATCATTTGCATATTATGATATCACTTATTCTTGAAGAGTGATATCGAGACATTCTTGAAATGCCCAAGTTAAACTCCAATAACCATCCAAACTCCAGCCGAGTTCATCGGGATCTCGACCAAATATATAAACAAGTCCTAAAATATAACGAGGACTTATTAGGAGTTTCAAATCATGCCATGCAACGTCGAGGCTACAATGTACACCTCGATTCAGACTTATGAGTTTTAAACTTTTCCTTTTACATAGCGCGTGTCGAAACATATCAAATGAATCTGGAATGACATAAAATTTTGTACACAAGTCATAAATAACATAATGGAACTGTTTCAATTTCTAGAACCAAAATTTGGTCCCGATATCAAAAAGTCAATTCCCAACTCAAACTCCCAAAAAATCTTCTATTTTTCCAAAATTTGCCAAAATGTGTTAGATTGTCCTACGGACTTCCAAATCCAAATTCGAGCATATGCCCAAGTCTGGATTACCATATGAAGCTATTGGAATTATCAAAATTCTAATCCGGGGTTATTTACTCAAAAGTCAAACTCCGGTCAACTCTTTTTATTTAAGCTACTTAAATTAGATATTTGTTCTCCCAATTGATCCCAAATTATCCGAAAACTAATCTTGATTACACATGCGAGTTATAATACATACGAAGCTTTTCGTGGTCTTAAGTTATTGAATGGGACACTAATTCTTAAAATGACTAGTCAGTCATTACATTCTCCATCTCTTAAACAAACGTTCGTCCTCAAACATACTAAGAATTATTCTGAGGTTGCCAAATTGATGATTTTACTTTTACACCTATATCGTGGTTGATCTCACATTACCGCATCCGACATAAACCCGACAATATCATCTTAGTTGAGATTATTTCCTTTATCCATATTTGTAAACTTTAAGACCAAATTTCTTACACTCCAAACATTAAAAAAAAAGGTTCAATTTTCACATCATCACATGATCTTAGTGTCACCTGGCTATAGAAACTCGTGCCTACGCACACATCAACTTCTTAATAGCGCATAAAGGTTTGTACATCCTCCCCCTACTTAGGGTCATTCACCCATAAATAAGAAGTAGATTTGACGACCCAGCCCGTCGTCTCATGATTTAATGTCCCATTTCCCCCATTTTTATGCTTCTTCATGTCTCATTATCGGCATTTGGTGTGTTAGAGTTAATTCAGATTGTTTTTGGAAGGAAATGAGACACTTAATCTCTTTAAGGACGACTTGTTTTCAAAAATTCAACCGGATATTGACTTATAATATAGAGAGCTCTGATGTGATTTTCGGTGATTCGGTTATCTTCAAGGGATGATTGTGACATAGGAGAGTGACCTGAAGTGGTTTGGAGGACCGGTGTAGAAATAGGCTTGAATTAGCGAAATTAGTGTTTTGGCGATTTCCGGTAGATAGGTGAGATTTTGATCTGAGGGTCGGAATGGAATTCCGAGAGTTGCAGTTGTTTCCTTAGGTAATTTGGTATGTGTGTGCATAATTTTAGGTGATTCGGAGGCGATTTGGTTGTGTTTTTGATCGAATGCGTATTTTGAAAGTTTTAAAAGAACGTAAGCTTGAATTCAGTGGGAATTGATGATTTTTGTGTTGTTGGATGTGTTTTTATGATTGGAACAAGTTTGAATAACGTATTAGGATGTATTGGTATTTTTGGATGATGTCCCGGGGGCCTCGGGATGAGTTCGGGTGGCTAACGAGAAGTTTTGGACTTGTGTTGTTGCAGTTTTGCTGCTACTACTTCTGGTATCTTCACTTATGCGGAATTTGGACCGCAGAAGCGGTACCACATGTGTGAAGTAATGACCACAGAAGTGGTTTTGGACTTCGGAAGGATTTCCACAAAAGCGGAAGGCTGACCGCTGATGCGGAGTTCGAGTCGCAGAATCGGGTTTTTGTCCCTAGTGAATTTCCACGAAAGCGGAGCCTTGACCGCTGAAGTGGTACAGCATAAGCGATTAGTTGATCGTAGAAGCGGTTATAACTGGGCAGATATGGTTATATTTACTATTTGCGAAATTTTGAAGGGTTAGTCATTTTTACTTCGGACTTGGAGTATTTTGGACGATTTGAAGAGAGCTTTCAAGGGAAAATCTATAAGATAAGTATTTTTGGACTCTAAACACAATTCTATGGTGATATATCATGAGTTAGGAGTGACATTTAAGGAATTTATGGACAGAAAATGATGATTTAGGGCTTGAACTTAAGAGAAACAAAACTTGAGATTTGAGGGGTCATTTGGACTTTGATTTTGGTATTCTTGATATGTATGAACTCGTGGGAAGATGAGGAATCTAATTATGTAAACTTTCTGAGTTTCAAGAAGTGGGCTCGGGGCTCGGGTTTTGGAAATTTCGGGATTTGTGCTCGTTATTGATTGTTTTCGATTGGGTTTTGTTCCCATAGCATATTGTGATGTATTCGTTATGGTTTTGTTAGATTCGATGCGTGTGGAGGCCGATTTGAGGGGCAAAGGCGTCGCAAGCTAGAGATTTTGCCAATTCGAGGTGAGTAATGCTTGTAAATGATATCCTGAGGTTTTGGAACCCCGAGTTTATACATCGTAGTGCTATATTGAGGTGAGACATGCGCTCAATAATGAGCGCGAGGTCATTTGCTATTGGGGATTGTGACTTGGTCCACATCCCGATTTATATTTTTACCGCGTATTTGACTAAGACTTGTTATTTTTCAGTACGACTTGACTTATTGCCATACTTGGGCTTCGTGCCGACTATTTGAAATACTTTGTTAACTCCCATCACTGTGTCCTCACTAATTGAAATATTATTTGAACTCAGTCCCACTTGAATTACATTGTTTCATGAACTCAACTATACTCTTACTCAACTTGAGATTTAAATGATATTTGAACTGATGTTTGAGCTGAGCACTGTTGTTTTATTAGTTTCCCAAGGGGCTTATGATTATTTTCTGGACTGATTGAGGCCTACGGACATATGTGAGGATACATTGAGTGATGTGAGGAGGCTTTCAGACCTCAAGTGATATGTGAGGAGGCTTTCAGGCCTTGAGTGTATTGTGAGAAGGATTTCAGGCCACATGTTGATATGTACAGGCTTTCAGGCCTTATGATGATATAACACTTGGGGTGTAGGAGCCCATACGAAGTTTGTACCCCCACAGTGAGAGCGGGTACCCATGTGATTTGAGACAGTGGTAACAATGACACTGTATGATGCAATTTGGTCAGATAACAATGGCTGGCCAGGAATAACACCATGCGATACAGGTAAGAATGGCTGACCAGGAATAAGATTAGTGCCCGAGGGGCGAGTTTTATGTGCTCATTTTGCATACCTGTTTGTCCTTTGCTCGTTACACTGTGGTATTTATGTCCGAGGGGGTTTCTATGAATAATGACACTAATTGTTTGAAATTATTTCCGCAACTATTGAAACAACCATTTTCAAAAGAGCTTTAAAACTGAACTAAAATAGTTCTAAAGATTTCACTGATTCACTTATTTTCTTTACTTCTATATAGTATGATGGTTGGTTATACGTGTTTTCTTACTTCTCAATTATTATTTACCTTTATTACTCGCTAAGTTGGAGTACTCACTTTACTCCCTGAACCTCGTGTACAGATGCAAGTATTTGTTCACCCTGTAGCGGGTTTGAGCTTATTAGAGAGTATGCTATCATAGCTGAGCAAGGTGAACGCCAGCGTTCGCGGCACCGGATTCCTTACTTTTGATTCTAAATTTCATTCTGTATATTACTAGCCTTGTAGATGTATTTAGACTCTTTTAGATGCTCGTGACTTGTGATATCTCGATTTCGGGCTGTGTTGGGATGGTTTCCTATTTTATTATTTTACTTCCGCACTTATGATAATGATATTAATGTTTTAGATTTATTCATGCTAAGTAAATATTTAAAGAAGAGTTGGTATTCTTTTGGCTGACCTTGTCTTCACGAGAGGCGCCATCACGACCGGGTTTGGGAATTGGGTCGTGATTGTAGAGTCCGCTCTCAAACACATAATACAAATTTATTTTTCTTCGCACATCTCAATGTCCCAAATTTTTCTAACTCTCAAATTTTTTAGAAATTTCAGCAGAGTCTCCCATGTAGTTGGGACTATTCACCTATCAGAGTAACGTCCAAACAACTCATAGCAACAAATCCACAGCTCAAAAATACTAATCTCCGTATTACAAGCATTGCTTTGTCATAATGACATCTGGACATGAAACTGATCATATCTATGCCCATAATCACGCCTCTGATCTTAATAGTTGTTCATAAATCACAACATTATCAATTAACCTCATGTTAACAAAATCTTGTTTCAAACCTCCACTTTACTAACAAGAAGGCATGAAAACCTCATAGTTACTTACCCAAATTAACGATTCACAATTAAATCCACCTGGGAACTCACCTTATAGGCTAACTCAATAGTTAAAATACAAATTTGGCAAATTATGCACAGAGATATTCATACAACAATTTTCAAATAAGCCTCATAGGCATGACACCCTATAAGTACTATAGTACAAAATATAATTTCACAAAGGGAGCATTTAAACACATTTTTTTACCACAAAAACCTTGTCCTTCTATAACATCCACCACATCGTGTAGCGTGGTTTAAATATTTCATATAATGTAAAAGTACGAGGATCTTGTCCTCAACTCCGTACACAAGTAATATGCACATTGTGCCAACTGAAATTTTTTTCCACTTTCTTTTTCTTCTTCTAGATAATTTCTGTTAAACAAAATCACAACATATAAATAACCTTCATATCGATAGGGAATATAATTCACTATTGAAATCAATTATTTGGAAATTGCAACGAACTCAATGAAATGATTAACAAAAACCGCTTTTAGCTTCAAAACTATTTTTAGTGACCAACACGTAATGACGGACATAGATATCTCCATATAATCTCCTAACTGGAGTATTCACATAAGTAAATTTAAGAGTATGAAGCTCACTCATGAGTAGAACATATTAGGAGGACTTTCCTCGATACTCAGAACCAAATCAAGTTAAGAAAATTATTGCTTTATAATTATCCAAAATCGTAGATATAATGACACCATCTAGTGTTGCGACCTCAGCCATACCATAGAGAATATTTTAACGGCTAGGCCTCCACCTCTAGGGGTCTCACCTCCACCTCTAACATCCTGACCCCTACCTCTGGCTGGTCATGTAAATTGAGTATTGACTGCAATGGGGCACGTAGCCTGACTGCTTTTATAAATTATGCTCTCTCAAGTCTAGGACAATTTTCCCATGATGTTCCTAGTATCACCATTTTCATAACAACCCATCCACAATTTGAGTGCTTATATTGAGTCTGTACCGGATAACTTAAATAACCATTACACGACATTCCATGCCATTGGTATATTAAAAGATGATTTCCCTACGAGATTGTTGTGATTAACTTAAGCATTAAGAGTATATTGAATATGTTTCCATGACCCCGCTGATAATGAAATGTAGAATTAATAAGGACGTGGGAATATTCAAGTCTCATCATCATTCCATTCAAATCTCAACTCTTGATCATACAAAAGTTTTGGAAAACCTTTCAATACCATATAAATACATCTTAGGCAGAATTGGGATAACACATGATCCAACAATTTGTTCGTTTATAGTGGACTCCCCTCACTTGGCATGAAGACATAGGTCACAACATCCGATAATCCACAATGTTAACCTTCACAGCTCATATAAGTCACCCAGACGCAATGGCCCATTGCACCCCTATATGATTCACTGGGTGATCTCTCAATACCTCCGCATCTTCAATCTTGGAAACACGTGGTAACAATGATTGAGCAATCCTAGCTCCCTTATAACCCCTATGTGGTACAACTGACCGTTGCTGCATAGCTATTATTGAATGCACAATTTCATACGCGAGTGGATGTAAAAGAACATAACTTATATGCTTTAATTTGAATAAATGTCACACGATAGGGAATGAAAGAAGTGAGGTTATCCTAATAGTTCTGTAGCCTCTCGAAGATAAGTACAGACGTCTCCGTACCGATCCTCAAGACTGTACTAAAATTGCTTATGATTTGTAGCACCTATGAACCTAGAGCTCTAATACCAACTTGTCACGACCCAAAAATCCCTCCGAAGCAGTCGTGATGACACCTGGTCTCTAACTAGGTAAGCCTAACATTGACTGAAATAAAATTGATACTTATTAACTCCAAATGAAATTTCTCTAAACAATTTACAATTCCCAAAATCGGTAGTACAAGTCATAAGCTTTTCTAAGAGTAGTTATACAAAATAAATACATCAATGTTCCAAACAAAAGGAGCATACAAAAATAAGTACAATTGAAGGTAACTCCAAGGACCGCGAAGGCTCCAATAGGTTTTCCTCGAGTCTCCACTGCAACGAATAGCTATTATTGATCAAATACCTGGATCTGTACACAAAAATATATGGAAGTGTAGTATCAACACAACCGACCCCATGTGCTGGTAAATGCCTAGCCTAACCTCGGCGAAGTAATGACGAGGCTAGGACCAGACTAACAAATAAACCTATGGAAGATAGCGCACAAAATAAAAGGAAGCAGATAACAATGATCAACCAGTGATATAAATAGCAGGCAACAAGAACAACATAAATGTTTCTCAACAAATAGTAATTACAAGTGCAATCAATTAATCAAGTCCTTCAAACATTAAATCTTTCGCCTGTAAATCCTTCAAGTAATAATCCCTAAGATAATATACTTTTCAATATATTTCAAATATATTTCCTTTCGAGTAAAAGTCATCTTGTGACGCATCATTTCATAATTATAAATAATATTGGTCTCAGCCCACTTTCATATTTTTACGGCACCTCGTGCCCACATATTTCTTTCTCATTTTTTTCACAACAATATCCTCATATTACTCAGTTTATAGGTTCCATAACCCAATACAATTAAGAATGCTCAAGGAGCCTCATTCACTTAATATAAAGTAGGGTACAACTCCCAACCCAAATAGGAAATCAACAAGAAAAGATGAAGTTATTTTTAGAAATTATTTGATAACGAAAATACCCTTTTCAATTTAAGTACAATATCGAATGAAGTATTACGTGTAATACGAGAAACAAATAAATCAAAATATAGAAGAAATTCCTTTTTAAGTAAACTACAACCTCAAACGGTTTAAGAAAAATTTAACTGAGAAATCAATTGAGTTAAAAATATAAAAATTGTTGAAATTTAAATGATTGAATATATATAAAATAATATGGCGAGGTATTCTCAACACTATGAATTTCTACACAAAATCACAACCGTGAGGGAAATCTAAACCATTAAAACACTTGAATTGATAACAAAATACAACGGAGATAAAATAATCACAGAAAGAGTACAACGCAATGCAAAGATAACAACCGGGGATCTCCCATGATACCGTCTTTTAGTGCCAAATATAAATAGTCAAGGATCTCTCAGTATCCTCTGTATATAAGCCAGAGATCTCTTAGTATCCTCAATATATGTGCTGGGGATCTGTTGGTATCCCGAGGATCTCTTGATATCCTCAATATGAATGCTAGGGTTCTCTTGCTATCCCGAGGATTTCTTGGTATCCTCAATATATATGCTAGGGATCTCTTGGTATCCTCAAAATATGTGCAGGAGGTCTCCTAGGAATCTAACCCGTTGTCCTAAAGTTAATGTGCAAGGGGATCTCCCAGGAATCTAACCCGTAGCCCCAAAGTAAATGTGTAGGGGGATATCCAGGGAATCTAACCCATAGCCCCAAAGTTAATGTGTAGGCGGATCTCCCGGGAATCTAACCCATAGTCCCAAAGTAAATGTGCAGGGGGATTTTCCGAGAATCTAACTAGTAGTCCCAAAGTTAATGTGCATGGAAATCTCCCGGGAATCTAACCCGTAGTCCCAATGTTAACAAACAAGGCAACCAATAGAATGAACAGTTACATCACAACAGAAGGATCGAACATCATCGCAATATATATAACAACAACAAATGACAATAATACAAAGTAAGACACGTAATTCAGCTCATGGGATATAAATCACAAGAAAATGGTAGAACCAACTCAAAAGAATAACCATAGAAAAGAATACGGGCATAAAGGAGACAGTTCAATAATATCACCTTCCGGCAAGGGAACAACAATCAATTTTATCAACTTCCCGGTAAAGGAACAATTTATACCTCTTTCTCTTCCTTCTACTTTCATTTCATAACTCACTCTAACACTTGAGCCAACGCTCCAAGGGTTAAACTAACCCACTTGCTTTCAAAAATTCATAATATACTTGAGTCAATGCTCTATAATGTTCAACAATTCAATTCTCAACTTGGCCAATGCTCTATAATGTTTAACAATTCAATTCTCTAACATGAGCTAATGCCCTATAATGTTCGATTAACAATAATACCTCCACAAGTCATATTCCTCAAGAAATTATCATATAGAGCATATACAATACAAAAGAGAGTCATATTAATCAAAATATAAGACTCATACACTTGCTTGGCACCAACGTATAGATACTCGTTAGCATACCTATACGTCGTACTCGACAATTAGCAAGTAGCAAACAAGACTCAACTAATATTCCCTAAATCTAAGGTTAGACCAAACACTTACCTCACTTTGCAACCAATTCAAAATTCCAATAAGTCTTTGCCTTGCAAATTCTTTCCTGGAACCCTCAAATCTAGTCATAAAAAATTCAAAATACTCAACAAGAATCGTAGGTACTAATTCTATATGAATTTGCAAATTTTTCGGATTAAAATCTAAAATTTAGATAAAAAATTACACGTGGATCTCACATCTCAGAATCTGACGAAACTCATAAAATCCGACAACCCATTCCGATACGAGTTCCACCATACAAAAATTATCGAATTTCGATATCAAATGGACCTTCAAATCCTAAATTTTCATTTTTGGAAAGTTTTACAAAAACTCCAATTAACGATGAATATTGATATAGATTCATGAAATGAAATCATTCCGGATATAGAACACTTACTTTGATATTTTTCCTTGAAAAGCTCTCGCAAAATTGCCTCACCCGAGCTCCCTCAACTCTATTTTTGTCAAAAATGGCCAAAGACCCCCTTTTTATTGAGTTTTTACGATTCGGGCGCCACAGGTGGCGTGGGGAGCTGCCCGTGGCACCATTTACAGTAGACAAATAAATCCAGGCGCCAGGGCTAGCACCCCACTCTACCCTGGACGTTGGCGATGGGAAACTATTTTTCTCCGACACGAAAATGGGCATAACTCTCTCGTACGATGTCTGAATTGGACGATTTGTGTTTGCTATGACTCCAAATTTTGATACCGATCTAATGCTTTGATAACAACTAAATTTGGAGCTCATTTGCATATTATTATACCACTTATTCTTGAAGAACGAGATCGAAACATTCTTGAAATGCCCAAGTTAAACTCCAATAACTATCCAAACTACGCCCGAGTCCCTCGGGATCTCGACCAAATATATAAACAAGTCCTAAAACATCATGCGGACTTACTAGGAGTTTCAAATCATGCCATGCAATGTCGAGACTGCAATGTACACAAACTTATGAGTTTCCGGCTTTTTCTTTTACAAAGCGCGTGCCGAAACATATCAAATGAATCCGGAATGAGATAAAATTTTGCACACAAGTCAGAAATGACATAAAGGAGTTGTTCCAATTTCTAGAACCAAATTTCAGTCCCGATATCAAAAAGTCAACTCCCCAGTCAATCTCTCCAAAAATCTTCTATTTTTCCAGATTTTGCCACTATGTGTTAAATTGTCCTACGGACTTCCAAATCCAAATTCTAGCATATACCCAAGTCCCCGATTTACCATATGAAGCTATTGGAATTATCAAAATTTTATTTCGGAGTCGTTTACTCAAAAGTCAAACTCCGGTCACCTCTTTTCATTTAAGCCTCTTAAATTAGAATTTGTTCTCCCAATTGATCCCGAATTATCTGAAAACCAATCTTGAATACACACGCGAGTTATAATACATGTTACAAAGATTTTCGTGGTCTTAATCCATTGAATGGGACGCTAGTTCTTAAAATGACTTGTCGGGTCATTACACCCTAGCTAAAAAATGACTTAGAGACTCTCCATACCCGGTCTTGGGGTATTTATAGGGATGCTAGGCATGCGACTGTGGTCAAAATGCGCTGGGGCCGCGGTGGCCGCGGTCTGGCCACACTCGGAGGCAGAAACTGTCAGCTTTCCCGTGATCGCGCCACGGTCGCGCATCTGACACATGTCTGGTTCAATGTCAGAACTTTCTGTATGCACCTCCAAATGACAAACGGTTTGATGTGTTGGAAACTAGACTCAAAGAGCTTTAATTTGATAGGTTGTGCATAACACAACACCTTATATAAATGTAGATATGCTTGTCCAAAGTGAGGTCTTATGCGTACACATTTATAGCTTTAGTCTATTATGAAATTTTCCAATTTGGCTTAGACTTAGGCCTCTCCTTAGATCCCAATTTACTTTTAATATGACTTATACGCTTTTTAACATATTAATATCCATTATATCACGAATCCTCATTTGCGCACAAAATAAAATAATTAGCCTACCTCGGTACCACAAAATCTTAAATTACTTAGCAAAATTTTTCGAGTCTTACAATTGTGTTGTAGTAAGTCTCAAAGAAATTATTTGGTTTCAAAAGTATACGAAAAAGAGGTTGTTTTATTGAGACTATAAATAAAGGAAATATTTAATATCTTTTATTACTATAACTTGTAGCGGGGTAATATGTATGTGAAAAGCTGCCTGCTTTATTCTCCAGTTTGTACTACACAAATAAAAGACCATAATAAAGTAGAAGTACGATATAAAAACCCATATCATAATAAAACTGGAGTTCATTGATATCCAGTTGGCATAGCTGGCTTAACCATATTAATTTAAGTATGATGTGCAAAACTAATCGAGAATTCACATGAGTAAATTTAAAGAACTAGAAAGTTTTTTACGATTCTCTTATATTGCTTGCTCTCATTAATTAATTGACCAATTAAAATTGGAATTGAATCTCATGAATGTTAGAAATATCAAAGTTGAATATGGGCTCGTTCACCTGTCATGTATACCACATAAGATGCATCTATGAGATAGTTACATGCGTAATTATTATTAACTCGCAACATGGTATTTTGCGAGGTAACTTGCTAAATAATTTAATTTCGAGCATAATTTCCAGATTTTTTATTTAGGATATTTCATCTTGATAAGTTGTTTTACATAAGAACTAGTTTAGCAAAATAATTTATTGAGTGCCTCCACTTAATATCTAAACAACTGTTTATGAGAACAAAATTATGTCCATTACTAGTATAACGTAGTGATTATTCACAATATTTTTATCCGGTATGGAAGAAGACATACGCCAACGTGTAAAAATATTATATCACTAATTTTTAAGCCTCGGGACCAAGAGAATTGATCCTCACAATTACTGGAATTAAAAACAACTAAAAATAATTCCAGAATTTTAGAAAAATAAAAAAAACACCATCTAAACAACTCCAAAAGCCCAAAAAACGACTTCTGTCATTCATGGATATTGCTCATTGGGCCGTTTCGCATGAACCTGCCAAATTTCAGATCAATCGGAGTTCGTCAAATTTTTGACCTCCGATTTTCTGCCCTAATTCGGCAAAACTTGCTTTTCTGTTTTACATGATAAAATTCCACTTTCAGATAATTCTAACTCAACATCACCAATATTAAAAGGATACATCAAGTTTTCAGAATAATCAATACAAGCCATAACAAATAATCACACCAAAACAGTGCAGATTTCAGAAAAACAAACTTTGCATGTAATTCAAAACTTGCATATAGAACATGATATTAATCCTTATGGTTTATCCTAATTATTTAATTAGACGTGAGTAAGCTCTGATACCAATTGATGGAATATATACCACAGCGAAAGCAATAACAGAATCTTATTCACGTGTAATCTAAACAACTAGAACGTATGGAGATTTTAGGATTACCTCTTGAAGCGTAAACATAACAAATCTATGTCGTTCTCCAAATCCTCAATTGAAAACGCACCAACAGATTTCCACCGTCTTCTACTGTGTTACCCAAACAATAACCGAAAATAGAAAATTTTGTCTGGGCAAAATTCTAGTAGAAACCGCAGTCAGAATTGTGTCTCAAACGTCCAGCCCCTATATTCATATATATATATATATATAGCTGCATTTTTTAGGACAAAACCGTTTTCAAAACCTATTAGGTTTCCTTCTCCCACTAAGGAACGGTTTCCACGTTTTCTTTCCCACTAGGTAACAACTTCCACTATTTTCTATTATTTACGCACAGTAGGGACTACAAAATTTAATTAACTAGGCTTCCTATTACGATATTATTTTCGAAATTCTGAAATTAATTTCCATCATAATAAATTACTAATTATTTCACTAAAAATCGTAATTGCCTTAGTTCAATTTCAAAATTCTTCCATAAAACCTTATTTAACTCCACATGTTAAGATTCAGATACTAATCAATCGAATAAAATTGCTGACTATTTAATTTATTGATTACTTCCTTTAGACTTACACTTAACTTGTTTCATGTGTCGGATACAAAATCCACCGGTCGGGTTTACACATGAAAACTTATAAGCTTTCATAAAGGAGTATCATCAATCTCAAAATCGAGACATGGATTCCGTCAACTAATTATTACTTCGCCAATGTATATTATTGTTATCCAATTTACCAAGCTTATTAACTCGCGAAAGAATCTCGCCTTTTAATAACTCAAAACAACAAGTAACATACCAACTAATAATAATTATATCATGATTAAGAGTATAAGTACATTAATGGACTAGAAAAATTATTTTATAAAGTCAGTATAAAATACTCATTTCTACTTGATCCATTCAATACATACAAAATGTACTAGCACAAGAAGTTGGAATTAAACTATTCCCATAATCAAGATAAATTATATTTAATCTTGTGCTACAATCATTCCGATGATTTGTCCAATTCCATCATTAGATTGTGAATATTAACTTTTATGTCTTACAAGAACCGATGATTTAATCTTACGTGTATAAGCTAAACTCTATATATTAAATCATCTACTATGTAATAATGGGCGCACAAACCAATAAAACTTTATTGAATTTAAACAAGTAAATAACTAATTGTTCATAAAAAATACTATAACAATACGCATGACTTATAGTATATTCTAACAAGGTGAACCTTGTTTCATTTATTACTTAAATGTTATTTATTGCTATTTTTCACATTCTCAAAGCATTATTGCTTCGTAAGCACACTACATCTGTTATTTAGATATTAATATAGACTTAGATTAATCATTTTCTCTACAAATCTAATTGGATAAATACCTATATATATTAATTTTGGGTTACACATATGTATTCACAAAAGATTGAGTTACCTTATGTTTTTTCTTGTTTTTTTTCTGCATCGAATTACCTACCTTATGTTTAACAATTCAAAATCTTGATAATTACAAAGTTTGACATAGTCGATGTATATTTAATTATTACTTGATTACAATAGTACCTTCTTTACAATGTATTAACTATCTCATTATTTGTTACTTAAAAAATCAAGAAGGCATTTTTTTTCCAATGCCACATTCGCCACTACAAGAAAACATAGAATAACTAATTTATTAAGAAACTTATAAGAATGATTTATTTAAACATGGCTTATAATTAATGTTATGACTTATGAATAAGGTTTTAGAATGGATGTGTCAGAATTTTTAACAAATAAAAAATGTCTCGATAGATTAAATAAATGCTTTATTTTTACGAGATAAATATTTAAATATTAAATATAGCAGCGATCATTTACCAAAAGTCATAGAGAGTCAGGGACCTTGTGTTTAACAATTTTGAAATCACATCAATTTTAAAACAAGAAAGATATCTACATTTATCAGTTCAAAAATGACATCCAGCACAAAAGACATAGCCTTTTCTCTTACTCCCATAAAAATTGCAAAAAGAGAAATAAAGAAAGAAAAAAGAACCTTTAATGTCTAGTACTAAATTACTTCCTTCCGTCCACACTAAATAATAAATATATTTTTATCACAATAATAATAATATTATTATTTTAATAAAATTTTATACGTGAGTCTAGAAAAAATATTGTGTTATGACCTTATCGCTGCTAAATTATATAAACTTTTGGCATGTTTATTAAAAAAATATTAAATTATATACAAAAATATTTAATATAAATAAATTACTCTTAATTATATATTTAATGTGACGAATAAATATTTTTTAGGAATACATAGGTAATTTTGTAAAAAAAATTAAATTTTTTTAATTATATAAATGGATAAACCAAATGAAAAAATAGTATGGATAAACACTGAAACTGACTCAGTTGGTCCCTCACTATCCATTATTTACACTTAGCTTTGTCCGTACCCAAGTCAATCTTAAGCAAAGAAACCTCATCATATGAAAATCCACAATCATTAGCCAAAAAACATAGCTTTCTAAAGAATTTACAAAATCTTGAAAACTACCCTTTATTTTATTTTTCCAATTAATCTTAGCACAATTTGGTTTGCAGACAAATTTAGGCTATTTATAAAGACTTGGGCTTTTTGTTCTCAGCAGCTGTGAAATGAAAAATATGGCAAAGTTTGAAACTTGGTTCTTGATTTTAATCGTTTGTGGGTTGTGGGTAGCGGAAGCTAAGTATATGGTTTATAATACATCACAGGGTATTGTTCCAGGGAAACTTAATGTTCATTTAGTTCCTCATACTCATGATGATGTTGGCTGGTTGAAAACTGTCGATCAGTACTATGTTGGTTCCAACAATTCAATTCAGGTACCTCTTTTTTCATACTAGTGATATATAATGTTTATTTTATATGCTGATAAAGTTTACATTATCATGTTATTTTAACGCCAATTACTGGTTACAAAAATTTCCTCAAAGGTGTTCAAATTTAAAAGTAGTGAAAAAAATTTCTCCCATAAAGGTGTTATATACCTCTAAAACCTAATATTTTACCTATATACACAATGTAATTTTTCGACGAAGGGCGATCAATTGACCACCCTTGATATGTTGTAGCTTTGCCTGTGGGTGTGAGTTAGTAACTTGAGAATATGGTAACTGATAAATTGCACTGATAGTGTAAAAATTGTATCATTTTCAATGGATACAGCCAGCAGTTCGAGTGCGCGTTGGTTTGAAGATTATTATGGTTATAACCCTTGAGTTGTAATGTTGCAGGGAGCTTGTGTTGAGAATGTGTTGGATTCACTGATTCCAGCATTATTGGCTGATAAAAACCGGAAGTTCATTTATGTCGAACAGGCAAGCCCTGACTATCACCTTCTTCTCAATGTGTGTGTGTGTGTTTGTATCTGGGACATACTGATGATACTGTTTTTTTAACTCCTTGGGATCGGAATGTAGGCTTTTTTCCAGCGTTGGTGGAGGAACCAGAGCCCTGGAATGCAGAGCACAGTTAGACAGCTTGTCAACTCGGGTCAACTTGAGTTCATGTATATAATAACAAAAGCTAAAGCACATATTTTAAAGCAAGCATCAACCAGATATATCATATTACAATGGATTAAAGCTGCCTAGTGCTCTAGATAATCTTGATGTCTTGTGTGAAACGTCGGTAGATAATTTTTTTCTTTATTGGAGTGCATCTACATATCATACTGTCTTTTTATTACTTATGCAGAAATGGGGGTTGGTGCATGCATGATGAGGCGGCAACGCATTACATTGACATGATAGATCAGACAACTCTAGGGCACAAATACATCAGAGAACAGTTCAATGTTACTCCTAGAATTGGCTGGCAAATTGACCCTTTTGGACATTCCGCTGTTCAGGCATACCTTCTGGGAACTGAGGTGCCAATCTGTATTACTGTTTTCCATTGAAAGCTTGATTAGTTGTAACTTTTCCTGCTTGGTTCATTGAAAATGAGCTGGCCTTTGAAGTATAAGAAATCATCCAATATTCTGCTGAGAAGGTGTAATTAAAATCAAATCACAGTTAAAAGATTATGTTGATCTCGTGCTTTTGTACTGATTTAGGTTGGATTCGACTCTCTTTTCTTTGGACGCATTGACTACCAAGACAGAGCGAAGAGGAAAATTGAGAAGAGTCTTGAGGTCATCTGGCGTGGTTCTAAAAGCCTTGGTTCATCCACACAAGTATGGTTTCTTTTTTCCAATTTGTCTAGAAGAGTGGTGATACATGTTTATAGTTATTCCCTCATTTTTATGTCTTGCGCACTAAATTTTATTTTCCTAATCAGTGTTACCTTTTGTTTTGCCTTTCCGATAAAGATGTTACATTTATTTCCTGTCAGATATTTGCTGGTGCATTCCCTGAGAATTATGAACCTCCCAGCAGATTTTATTTTGAAGTCAATGATGATTCGCCCCCTGTTCAGGTAACTTTGAAGGAGCAAGGCAGTAGCTTTTAAAATTTTGCATGAGGACATGCAACATGACGAGTTTCTTTATTTGCTGAAGGATGATGTCAACCTGTTTGACTACAATGTCCAAGAGCGGGTCAATGATTTTGTTGCTGCTGCTTTGTCACAAGTAAGTTCCACTAGCAGCTCACGTGAGTGTCAAATTGCTTGTAGTGAACTGTCTGCTTTTATCTTTTGTGATAATAACCAAGTCGAGGATAGGAAGGTGAATTGAAGTTAAAGACTGAGAGATGTTAAACATGACATAGTGTTGTTTTTGTATGTGATGACATGCTTAATGCATATTATGGTATTTCAGACCCACCATAAATACAAGCCACATTGCTTCTTGACTGGTAATCAGCTGTTTTGAGTCTATTATCCTTTTATTATCTTTCATTGCACTGTACATGAATATGTGTCAGACTTCCTATCTCAATAAATATTTGTCAAATGAAAAAGTTCATAGTAAAGACTTAAGGAGATTGCAATATTACTCTTGATGCCAATCTCGTTTCTAGACTCTCTCAAATTGATCCATTCACTTATATTTGTCTTGTTTCCTTGCAGGCTAATATTACTCGCACAAATCATATAATGTGGACCATGGGAACTGATTTCAAGTACCAATATGCTCATACATGGTTCCGGAATATGGACAAGCTCATTCACTACGTGAACCAAGTTAGTTTTCCCCTGTCATTGCTGTAATTCAGAATTCAAAAAATCACAGACAACTATGTACGCTGTATTTTCCTACATTTTGGTTGAACATCCTGGAACTACTGTTTTGGGTGTGGGAACAAATGTGGTAGCTGAAAAGATTGGGAATTTACTTATAAGGTGTAGGGTTACTCTTAATGGTGCGAGACCTTTTGGGAAAAACTGTTCGGTTGGCCCAAAGCGGACAATATTACACTATGTAAAGTATATATTTGGGCTGGTTTATCCCAATATCCTGTTTCTTTAAGGATTGAGATTCAAGAATTGGCATGTTTGTTAGCAAAACATGAAGACACTATCAGTAGGGGAACATGGCATTTCTTGTATATGCATATCTCACAGGACTGAAATCAGTAAGATAGCCTTAAAAAAGAAAGGCATACATTTCTGATGATGCTAGGTTTATGAGATAAATTCTTCCTCATATAAGTACTATATCTCTTAACTGTTCGGTCAAACTGACAGACAAGAGGGTTGCTCTGATGGTAAGCAACCCCCACTTCCAATTGAGAGGTTGTTAGTTCGAGTCTCCCCAAGAGCAAGGTGGGAAGTTCTTGGTGGGAAGGATGCCGGGGGTCTATTTGAAACATCCTCTCTACCCCAGGGTAGGGGTAAGGTCTGCGTACACACTACCCTTCCCAAACCCCACTAAGTGGGATTATACTGGGTTGTTGTTGTTGTTGTTGTTGTTGTTGTTCGGTCAAACTGACAACTAACTCATGCTCACAGGATGGTCGTGTCAATGCCTTATATTCGAGCCCTTCAATTTATACTGATGCAAAACATGCTTTGGATGATTCATGGCCTCTCAAGACGGATGACTATTTTCCGTGAGTGTCCTTTTATATAAGCATTGTATTTATTGTCCTTTTAATCTCAGTATTTAGGGGCTTGATACATATTTTTTATCAGGTATGCAGACCGTATTAATGCTTACTGGACTGGATACTTTACAAGTAGGCCTGCTCTCAAACTCTATGTTAGAATGATGAGTGGCTATTATTTGGTAGGCCATTCTTCTTATTTCTTGAAATTAAGATGCTGCACCATCTGCAGAATTCTGAATATGCAATTCTCACTTGGTTCCGGTGTTCAATAGGCAGCAAGGCAACTGGAATTCTTTAAAGGAAGAAGTGAGGAAGGACCAACAACTGACTTGTTGGCTGATGCCCTAGCCATTGCTCAACATCATGATGCCGTCAGTGGCACTTCAAAGCAACATGTTGCTGATGATTATGCAAAACGACTATTTATAGGTTACAAGCAGGTGAGTTTGCTCCAAACTACAAAGAAAAGCTTGTGATTCCTTTGGAATCCTTTAGCTTGTATTACAAATGATTGTAATTACCCTAAAACTACTCGCAGGCTGAGGACTTAGTGTCTAATTCACTTGCTTGTATGGTGGAATCAGCTTCTGCATCTGGATGCAAGAATCGTCAGATAAATTTCAAGCAGGCAAACATTTGGAGCCCCTCTTTAGCATAAGCTTTCTTCATGTTGAGTTTGCATTGGTCTTTATAGGATTTTCTGCAGTATCCATCTGTCCCATTTTCATTACTCTCCATTTTAGTCCATTCAAGAAGTTAACAACTTCCCTAAAATGGCACAAAAAATTCTCCCTACCAATCAAATTAATATAAACTAATATTACTTTATGTTACCTCAAATTTGATTTGAGTCATTTGAAATTCTTTTCTAAAACTAGCATATTGATCACTCTTCTATTAAACTCAATATAGTAAATGTTAAAATATTGTATTCTTAATCTCCTTGCAGGTTAAAGTGGGTCAGTGGAAATGGGATGGAAGGAGTACTTTTTCAGTTTTTAATTGTTTGGGCTGCCACAAATTGGACTAATTAAAGTGTTTGGCCAATATTTAAAAGAAATATACCTGATTATATATGTATTAATGTTACTGTAAAAATAATTTAACTTGTCCAAAGGTCATTTTCCAGTATGATATGCATCGATACACACACATATGTTGCTTCTGTTTTTATACCTTGATCTCGAGTATCAAGTGCACCTAGTAAAACAATTTTTTCCTTTACAACAACAATAAATAAGAGATCTAACTAGTCAAAATCTATTCTATGTTGCCTTTTACCTGGGGGTTGGCTTAAGAGTTGTACCTAGTCAAATTCATGAAAAATTTGATGAAGCTATACCCACATGTTCTCCCCCTTGTTAATCTGATCAACAACAGTTGAATACATTATCACATCTGATGGTGGAATTCATTCATATGCATCCAAGTTGGTGTCCTAGATTGGCTCCGAGATACTATGCTTATGTTATGTAACTGCTACCAAAGCAAGCAGTTTTGTCATTTTAATTTTTATTATTATCATAATTAACTTTTTTGGTTGCTTCTACTCTGCCAGTGCCCACTGCTGAATATAAGTTATTGTCCCCCAGCAGAAGCTGATCTTGCTTCTGGCAAAAAATTAGTGAGTAGTTGATTTCCTAAAGCTTTTCATACTTTTGAAAACCTTCACATAAATTTTTGTGTGGTGGGATGTGAGGAACACTACCTGAAGCCCTACATTAGTAAAGAGCCGTTTTGCAAATCATCAATTTTTTTACTTATGTAGGTGGTTGTCGTGTACAATTCTCTTGGGTGGAAAAGAACAGATGTTGTCAGAATCCCTGTGAGTGATTTGATCTTTTCCTTTCCCAGGTCTTTATGCATTTTAAACAATTTATCTGCTGCTTTGATTCTCACACTTCCTGCACATAAATATGTCCTCTCATTTAACTATTGAGCACCAACAGTAGGTAATAGGTATGTGGCAATATTTAAGAGTTCTTTAGATCTCAATCGTTCACCGTGCACTCTCAACTCATGCACGAAAACATATTCTTAATCAGCGTCAGTTTACCAGTCTGACCAAAAGATGCAACAAGTATATTTATATGTAAAGTATCAGGGTTATCAAGACATATGTGGAAAATGGCATCAGTTTGTAGCATAGACTCATCAATCTCCTAATATGATGTTTAGTAACATGTTGACTGAGATGAAATTAGCCCCCCAAAAAAAGTCTCGGAGTTGAGACTAGTGTAAACTTGGCGATTAATCTTTTAAAGGAGCCAAAACAAAATTTCAGAGGGGCTAATTTGTAGATTCTTATGAAGTCATGTGGTACCAAAAGAGTAGATTTTTTAAAATGAATGGTGAAAATCTTAGAAGAATAATCAGGCTAAGCCCTTCCCAGCACTTCATTTCTCCTGGTTTCTTGCTTCAGTGATATGAAATTTGTCTTGTCTTTCCAAATGAAATGAAGAATGTATAAGAAAAATATATCTGAAGTACAATGGTAAACTAGAAAGAAACAATTGATACAACTATTTAGGCACAGAATTACTCTCTCCTTCTCTTTTTGGGTGCTGGTGGGTATAAATGATAGTCCTAGTTATTTGCCACTTTTGGCAGCATTTATGCATAAAATGGATAACTTATCATTTATCACTGACATCTCTGCTCATCCTTTACCTAAACTATTGGACCAGGTTGTCAATGAAAACGTCATCGTTCAGGATTCCACTGGAAAAGAAATTGAATCACAGCTTCTGCCAATAGTCAAAGCTTCAATAGCAATAAGGGACTATTATGTTACCGCATATGTTGGTGAATCCCCTACTTCAAGCCCCAAATATTGGCTTGCGTTTACTGCTACCGTTCCACCTTTGGGCCTTAACTCCTATGTTGTAACAAGCGGTAAACGAGCAGGTTAGACATCTGATTGGTGTATCATGAAAGTTAAAATGCAAGCTGGTGTCTTAATAGCTTCCAATTCTTCAGCATCTGATTGGCATATCACAAAATTTACATGCAATAGATGATTGTAATTGTCTCCCATTGTTCAGAGGCTTGACAAATTAAATCTCTTCTTGTATACATTACACATGCAGTTGCTGCTTCAATACCGCAGACGTTCTACAAAACTGAAGGAAGTCAAAGTGATGCTGTAGAAGTGGGGCCGGGGAACTTGAAAGTGTTATATTCTGCAGACGGAGGGAAGTTCACTCAATATTATAACAAGAGAAACCAGGTAATTTAGTTCGCCAGCCACTATATGCTTGTTATATTTCAAATGGTTGTTATCTATTTATTTTATACCTCGTCTGTTTCTCTATAATAACCAGCAATGTAGATCTGGACGTTCACTCTAAAAAACTTTTGATGTCAGTAGAATTATATAGCTTGTTAGTTGCGGGCTTTTGGCTTCTAGTTGTGAGCAGCTGATTGGAATATCTATATTTCCCTTTTTTTTTTTATATTGTGAATGAAGGTTAGAAGCTCTCTGGAGCAATCATTCAGTTATTATTCCGCAGATGATGGAAGCAAGGATGCATGGAAAGACCTTCAGGTTGTAGAATCTGATGATTCAGTACTGTTCTTATTTTCTCATTTGGCGCGCAGATATACTAAAACGTTTATTCTGAATTTTCAAGGCTTCTGGAGCATATGTATTTCGCCCAAATGGTTCATTCCCCATACACTCTGAGGAAAAGGTAAGCAAGGCCCTTTAAAGCATCGAATGCGCAATATAAAATTAACTAAAAGCTGCTTATCGTTGATCAGGTTCCAGTTACCATTCTACATGGTCCACTGCTTGATGAAGTTCATCAAAATATCAATTCATGGATATATCAGGTTATTACATTAATTAATATCGAAGAATTTTACAATCTTATCACTATATTGTTTTCTGTGTCCTATTCACAGCAGAATTACGATGTAAGAACAAAGACGACCAGTGATACATTGAGCCCTTTCAATTTCAAAGTATACATGGAGTAACTATATTATACGAACTGTAGAAATTAATGCAAATGTACTCTGGATGTGATCCCATTGAATGTATAGGAGCATTGGTCGCAATTTTCCCTAATAGTATGAAATTTAATTTGTCTCTCGCTCTCTCTATCTCTCTCTATGTGTCCCTATCTCTGGATATTCTGCTTGGAAGCTATGAAATTTATCTGGTCAAGTGAACAACAATTATTCTCATGATATTCAAACCATTTGGGAACAACTTAATCATGTCGCTCATACTGATTTAACATGTGAATGAGCAGATCACTAGAGTGTACAAGGAAAAGGAGCACGTTGAAGTTGAGTTCACTGTAAGTTAAATCTTCTTTTTGCTTCACCTGTGTCATCTCTGTTGCTGGTGAAGATATGATATCTAAAATGCTTGGAATTGCAAAGCTTTCAAATCTCCAGTGATTAAGCAGTCCTGAATTCAGGTTGGCCCCATACCTATTGACAACGGAATTGGGAAAGAGCTGGTGACTCATATTCAAACTGACATCAAAAGCAACAAAACATTTTATACTGATTCTAATGGACGTGATTTCCTTAAAAGGGTGAGTTGCATTTTAACCCTCTAGCATAAAGTCGTCATTAGAGAATGACATTTTTGCTTCCATTTATATCTGCAGATTCGAGATTATAGAGCTGATTGGGATCTTCAAGTGAACCAACCTGCCGCTGGAAATTATTATCCTGTATGTTAGTAGACTTCAAAATTTTCTAAATATTCTTTTTCCTTGAAAAATTGATCTATGATTGCATTTGTTTATGATATTAAAGTATATGTCAAGATTTGAATCTACTTTCTGTTTAATCCAGTTACTGAGCTAAATTTGCCTATGGAAAATTTTAAATAATATTTGTGGCAAACCATTTCGAGATCTGAATTCTGAAGTAGCGCAGAAGTTCCTCTTCCTTTGGTTGGGGTTGGGGTGGGGTTGTGTATTCATTTGACTTTCCATATGTTCTACTTTGTCCTTGTTCCACAAGGCTGCTTGGGAATGTTGCTGGGGTTGCGTATTCATCTGACTTTCTATATGTTCTACTTTGTCCTTGTTACACAATGCTGCTTGGGAATGTTGCACCTCCTAATTTTGTGAACTTATATGCACAAGTATTTCTTTATCTTGCAAAAGAGTTCTTTCAGAGAACTCAAATCATTATTCTAAAGCAGCCTGTTTATCAGATAACCTGTGCTAGAGAACGTACTGGTGATGTTAATTATGTTATTTTGGCTTGTCTCTTACAGATCAATCTTGGAATGTTCCTGAAAGACAACAGCAACGAGTTCTCAGTTTTAGTTGATAGAGCTGTAGGTGGATCCAGCCTTGTTGATGGTCAATTGGAGCTAATGCTTCATCGGTTTGCTCTATTCATTTTTCGATCTTTGTTAACTCTTCTTCTCTTTGGATCTTTTTTCTGTAAACTCGTCAGTATTTGAAGTTATCAATAGCAGAATCTCAATGTAAAGTATATGTATATTCCTTCTTTATAGGAGGTTACTCCATGATGATGGAAGAGGTGTTGCTGAATCACTAAATGAAACCATCTGTGCTCTTGGAAAATGCATGGGCTTGACTGTGAGCACTGTCCACCATCACAATATACTTCAATTTGCTTTTGGCTTTAATTTGCTTTAGTTATTATACGGTGCATGCAGTTTTCTGCACATGAAAGTCTAAGAGATTGAGGGTTGATATTAACTTTTGTATGTTAGCATTAGTAGCTAGTAAACTTTCAAAGACTCCTCCATAATATCTACTATATATCTAGTTTCTCCGTATGAGAGCAAAGGAAAATGCAATAACTCTCCTGGAATATTGTATATTTCAGGTTGGCTTCATATATGTTATTGCTTAGGTTTTGAGTCTCAAATGTGTATATATATCTATAATTTTAGCTTCATATTCTGATACGATACCATTACCATGTTGTTTGTTATCTTTCATCTGTTCTTTATACGTATATTAAGTTGTTTTACATTTTTCCTAAAACATAAATTTGTTTTGTTACGTAGGTCGGTACTACCAACTTTTATCCTTTCTTGTCTTTGCATCATAGATAGGTAGTAATTCGGCTGCTCTCTATGTGATGTTTCTCCATAAGCTTGTTCTCTGAAGCCCTTTTGTAATTAATATTTGGTTTTATGCATGTTAAATCAAATGTGCAGCTGACTCATTAAGGATGTTAACATATTTACGCAGGTCCAGGGAAAGTACTATCTCAGGGTTGATCCTG
This sequence comes from Nicotiana benthamiana, assembly GCA_034376525.1. Taxonomy (NCBI): domain Eukaryota; kingdom Viridiplantae; phylum Streptophyta; class Magnoliopsida; order Solanales; family Solanaceae; genus Nicotiana; species Nicotiana benthamiana. Next base: position 109,650,226 of record CM067325.1, read on the forward strand.
TTGGAGAGGGAGCTAAATGGCGGAGGTCATTTGGACAGGAGATATATTCTCCATTGCTTTTAGCTTTTAGTGAGCAGGTTATGGAAAGTCCAGTATTTTGTTGTCGCCAATGAGCTTCACCTGTAATCTCATTTGATGTTTCATAATTACAGGATGGGGATAAATTTACAAAATTACAAGTTCCAACCTTTACAGGGATAGATCCATCTTACAGTCTGCCTGATAATGTTGCAATAATTACCCTTCAGGTATTTAACGGCAATCTGAAGTGTACTACCTTGGAAGCACTTTGTGTGTGTAGCACTCTTATTTGTGATCTACCAATTTATCTTTTTCTTTGGTAAATGTAGGAGCTTGAAGATCACACAGTCCTCCTCAGATTGGCTCATTTATACGAGGTTTATGGATTTCTTCTTGTGAAGCGCCCCCCCCGCCCCCCCCCCCCCGGTTTACCTGTTTATGTTTGGGATCCTTCCTCACTCTTTCTTTTCTTTGGTTACTCGACATTCACTGTCACACAGTAATAGAGTAATTCGTTTAGAGTCCAAGCTTTCATTCCCAGATCTTAAAATATTATGTTTTACTAGGTTGATGAAGATAAGGATCTATCCGTCACGGCAAGTGTAGAACTGAAAAGATTGTTCCCAAAGAAAAAGGTAAAACAGTAGACATTCCTTAGCAGCCTAGTTCTTGGCTGCAATCAGGAAAACAAGTTTCAGTTGAATCAACTAATGTTCCTTAAAAAATTTTGTTCCAGATAAACAAGATTAAAGAGATGAGTTTATCTGCAAACCAAGAAAGAAAGGAAATGGAGAAGAAAAGACTAAAGTGGAAAGCAGAAGCTCCTAATGATTCACCAGTCGTGCCAAGAGGGAAACCCGTTGATCCTACAAAGCTGGTGGTAGAGCTTTCCCCAATGGAAATCCGCACCTTTGTTATCGATCTCAGCCAGAGTTTGTCAGCTTCAGAAGTGTAAGAAACTTGATTTTTTTGGTTGTTCCCTATGAGAAACATTGTATTAAATCGCTTTGTTGTTTCAATTTCATCAAAATCTGATTTTGTTTCGTTGTTTGCAGTTGGAAGTCGCACATGTCACTATAACAAGCAGTCTCCTACTAGAGTTCATACAAAAGGCAAAGACAACAAAGGGTATGAACCAACTTTGAAACATTTGCCTATGTTGATCCTTGAGGAAGCAGCATCAAGTCTGTTGTCATAAGATGTGTTATCCTTTTAGTAATGAAATAAGAACTTCTTTGGCGGAATAAAAAAATAGTGTTGAAGAGAACAATTTCATGTCTTATGTTATGCGGCGCCTTCTTGAGATTCCTGGGAGTAAGCTATGCAATTGATGTCCATGTAATTACTATTAGCCAATTGAGGTCTCCTCCGTCCACTAGACTAGATTGTTAGTGTTGTACGAGAAATCAATGTGAAGGGCAATTGAGAGAACAGAAAAGAGAATTGAGAATGAAAGAAAGCTTGATTGTATTAGTGAAAACTATTACAGAAAAGCAACACTATGTCGAGGGGAAGAGACACCAGTACAGAGAATTGTTTGCTTGCTTTCTTGTCAAGATAGAAAGTTTGATGCTTGATGTCCCCTAACAATGCTTAAAAAAATAAATCAAAGTTGCAGAATTTAACCTAACTAAGCTAGAGGAACATAATGAAAGTAGGAGTGTTCATAAAAACCCGAAAAATCACAAACCGAAAATCAAACCAAATCGATCAAAAAAATTGATATTTTTTGGTTTGGTTTGGTTTTGGTTTTGAATTTTAAAAACAGATCAAATTTGGTGTGATTTTGATTTTAATTAGAAAAAAGTCGAACTAAACCGACTATAGAAGTAGCTATTTCAAATTTATTATTATAAGTGTATATATATATATTGTTATATAAATTTTCAAAAAATTTATGGTAAACATTAATAGTTTGCACTTTTAATATAGTTTTTTACCTTTACATTCTAGTTTGATTGGTAGTTTTCTTTTGTTTAGCATAAGAAAACATTTCGTGTTAAAAATAATAATTTTTTATTGGGTCCTCAAATTATTCGTCACTGTTTGATTCAATTATCATCAATATTCTTTGGTAAATAATAGATTTCTCAAAGGGCAATTGATTTGATAGTGTTACATTAAAAATGTGGTTGCCGGAATATGTGTTTGGTAGTGTATGTCTTATATTTAAGAAAAAATCGACAAATAACCGAAAAATCGACATAAACTAAATCGAGAAATATCGACTTAATTGGTTTGATTTGGTTCTAATATTTGAAAAACCGACTTATTTGGTTTGGTTTCTTTTTAGAAAAATCGATCCAAATTGAACCATGAACACCCCTAAATGGAAGTACATGAAATAAAATTACTTTATATTTACGATCGAAAAGACCTAGTTTTCTACAAGGTAGAAATAAGTCCGTTATAAGTAACTTTGTCTTTGGCATCACAGTCTGCGTGCGCATCGCTGTTGGCATCTGGCTGGGCGCTGGCGAAGGCTTATTGGTGGGGGGTGACAGAGGTACATGCACGCTTGTTATTTGGCGCAGCCAAACCATGAGATCGTCCATGACGCTAGGCGTTGAGAGGCTTGCTAGGACGTTATAGGACACATCTAAGGAGTCATGGTGCATGGCTGGAAAGCCACCCATGAAGAAAAGTGCAGTATGGAGGCTTGCTAAGACGCTTGTCACTTGGTATGTTGGCTTGCTGAAGAAAAGTGCAAAAAGCACTTAAGCATGTTGATTCATAGGGGAAAAGCCATATTTACTATGGGTATTATCTCTTTTAGCCCGTGCTAAATACTATTTATATTTGGTAATCGAAAAAGTATAAAATTAGTATAATTTTTATTTATAATATACAGAATGTGTGTGTGTGTATTATATATTTTTTCGACTATTATTTTTACAACGGCTATATAGTGTTATTTTTCTTATTTATTATCTACTCCAAAAACTACAACTTTGGTCAATATTGACTATAGTTGGTGAAATCATGGGAATCGAGGATTCAAATTCTATTTCGGCTATTTCTTTCTGGCGGGTGACTTATTCATGAGCTAGAGAAACAAGAGCTTCGATTTGCAGGTAGTGTATATAGGTTGGGGCTAATGTGCAGTGGCGGACCCTGGATTTCGTGCAAGCGGGGTCAATCTTAAAAGTATATAACTTTCGTTGTAAAATAGTAGTTGTCAAGTGAATTCAAATATATATTTACACAAAATTTACACAATTTTAATCATAATTTATATATATATATAGTATTAATTTTTTGTGAAGCAGGTTAGCCACCACTTGGATCTGTCACTGCTAAATTAGTTGATCACTCATCCAAATTAGTTGCTCAAATGACTAGGTAACGCCATCATTTAATATTCTTCAATTTTCTATAACTTTGGGTTTTATAGTATAGAGTTTCCTCCGATCCCATATTTTTCTTCATTTGCATGTGGTGATAGAACAATGGAGTGGTGTGCATAACGTCCATATCCATGGGAAAGAGGGGTACAATACAACGGAATTCACATGGCTTAAATTAACAGTTTACTTTCCGAAGTCTCGGTACTCTCTATCTCTGGTCTTTCTCTTAGGAAATTAAGGCATTTAAATTTGTTTTTACTATTGATGATCTGCCAAAACTGCAAAAACATCTGACTCTCTTCCTATCATTTAAATGCATGATAATCTCCAAGTTTTTCATTGGTCGGTGCATGTTCTTCTTAATTAAACAAAATGAGAATTGTGTTTTCTATTTTTCTTTTTCTAAGTATTCAGTACTTAATCATAATTAGATAGACTTTGCAAAATAACTTTTTTTTTATTTTTCCTGTGATCTCAAAATCGTGGAATTTTTGCACAAAATAAGATGTACAACAAAAGAATTTGTGGAGTCCAGAACTAAAATGTGGTTATTTTAGACTCAAAATACGTTAATAAGTGTAAAAAAAAAGAGTAACCGAAATATATATAAAGCCATCAGTTGTGGCACCATACAGTCACTTTATCTGACACCTCTGTATGGCGCCACCAAATGTGACGGTACATCACCTTTTTCTGCCATGGACAAGTATGGTGACATCACTTGTGGCGCCATACCCCTTTCGTATTTTTTTAAAAAACATATTAACGTATTTTGAGTCCAATATAATCCAGACACGATTATGGTAAGACAATATAATTTTATGTGAATTGTTATGTAGTTTTTTATATTATTTGGTATCGTAAAACAATAACTTAAACTTAACTTCCACTTAAATTAAAATAAAATTTAGTACAACAAACAAGAAAAATATTAGTACAACACAAACACAAACATAACAGGCTAAAGTAATAAAAAGACATAAAATAAACTAAACACATGCAATATGAAAATGACACTTAACACATACACGCTAATGTTTAGTCCTAGATGTCATTTATTCTTCGCTCCAACCACCTAAATCGTTCTTCCACTTGTTCTTTTTTTTCTTCTAACTCTTTTACTCTCTTCTTCACCTCTGCAAGTTCCCGTTCATATTTTTCGCTACGTTCCTTGTATGCTTGACAATTCCATTCTGCTCTCCAATTTTTATCTTCCAACTCCTTAAGTTTCTCCCTCATTTCTGTAATAATTCTATCTCCCTCCTTTTATATTCTCTCCTGGAATAACCACATACCATGAAGATCCTGTAATCTCTTCCTGTAACTTTCCTGAAAACATGGTTCCTCGGCCCATTCATCAAATTCACAAGTAGGTTCGTCGGGTTGCTTGTAGAATGTGTTCATACAGCACCAGAAACGGCGTTCAGCGTCAGCCCCTTCCCACCTACAGTCCGTCATGCATGGTTTTCCACATAAGCAAATTGGTGGACGACCAGGTTGAGCCATTTGTGAAATATTTTCTTATAATAAAAAAAACCTTACTTACTTTTAATGAAATATTTCTGGGGGAAATTTTGAGCATTCAGAAAAACTACAATGACCCCATTATTTATAGGCGAAACAACACACATATAGCGCCATATGTAATGCCGCTATATTATATAGCGCCATATCTAATGGCGCCATATCGTGATGTTGACAAGATGACTTTATGTCAGCCGATCCGCTTTTTCAGTTTGACAAGACAACATACACATAGCGCCATATATAATGGCGCTATATTTTGCCTATTAAATATCGTGATGTTGAAAATACGACTTTAGTCGGTCAGCTTTTTCAGTTCGACAAGACAACACACACATAATAAATATACCGATAATTATATTAAATTTTTATTTAAATAAAAAAAATGAGAAAGTACAAATCATAATTAACTAACCAGTAAATTTTATTTCATAAATATTTCAAACAGATACACAACAATTAATTATTACAACATGAACTCATAGGTAGTTAGGTACAATAGAAGAAAACCCGCCCTGAGCTTGATTACTGTTGCCACCCAAAGGATATTTTCTACGATCGTGTCCTGTCTGCGAGCATATACCACATTTGCGCGCATATACGCTATCACTAACATCCATTTGGTTCCGTATATGCGTTCTCTTCTGTACCTGTCTTTTACGCAAATAGGACTTGTTACACACTATTTTAAATGGTTCTGGGGGCCAGTAATGCTCAGCACCCACTAGCTGCAACTGACCGCTATATGTGTCTAGGTACTTGGAAACACTATATTGTTGATCAATATAGTTGGTCTCCGCATAACCAACATGCTGAAAACACTTGATGGCATGTGAGCAAAGCATGTGGTAGATTGACCATTTCCCACATGAGCATAACTTTGTAGATTCATTCACAGTATGTACATTATTACCCCGATTATTATGGATAACGGTTTGAACTTCAAAAATTCATTGTTCGTTATCATATTGCAAAAAGGAATGCTAATGTGCTCGCCGCATGTATTTCTCTAATCTCTTCATAGGCACTGGCATAAATTGAACACCCCTTTCCATCAACTCCATTGCAGCTGCAGACCGTTGCACAAACCACTCCGCTATTGGCTTGAACGACATATGCACCATGGCTGTGACGGGCAATCCTCTTGCCGACTTCAACAACCCGTTGAAGGACTCTGAAACATTTGTAGTAAGAATTCCCCATCGTCTGCCACCATCTGCATGCAACGTCCACTATGCTGCCTCGTCTTCTTGCCTGATAGCATCCATATGCCGCCGGAATTTATGTTGTTGGTGGTCTGTTGCTTCCATCCACATCAAATCGTGTAGATACTTTTTGGGATGTGCCTTCTGGAAATTGGCCTTCAAGTGCCTCACATAGTAACGGTGTTATGCATAAGGTTCTTGCCATGCAGGAAGGTTCTCCACCGAACTTAATATACCCTCGTGCCGATCAGATATTAGACAAATACCTGCATGTTGTTTGACAACGTGCTCTTTCAGGTGGTTCAAAAACATTGTCCACGTCTATGTGCTTTCATTGGCACAAATAGCAAAGTCTAGAGGAAACATCTGTCCATTTGCATCCACTAACACGGCTATCAATAGCTTGATATCGTACTTTCCGTAGACATGAGTTCCGTCTATGGATATTACGGGCCGGAAATACGGAAAACCATCAATTGCTGGCTTAAAAGCACAGAACACGTAATTGAATATATATTATGGTTTACCCGGACTCTGCTCAAGCTTCCGTTCAACAACTGTTCCAGGGTTAAACTGCTGCAGTGCAGCCATGTACCTAGGCAGATCTGCAAATGACTTATCCCAGTTGCCATAGACTATTCCAAACCGTCTTTTGCGCCCAAGATATGACTTTCTTTTAGTAATTGTGTGGCCATGTTTCTGGTGGACTACTGTAATGCACTCTTTGATTTTATTTCTTATGGACGCTTCGATGTGCGGAATAAGTACAAGAGATATCAAATCAATATCCAAGTTGAAGTGATTCTCGTCTAATGTGTCCATTTCGCATGTGTGGGTGGGAATGTATTTACCCACTTTCCACATACCTGTCTTCTTCTTCGACGCACGCAACATCCAGTCACATGGTCAAAACCACCTGCGACAAATAGCCTTGTATACTGTCGGACTTGACTCCGATGCCTACATCTCACGACACTCTTTAACATTGTGCATTTTACAAGCCCTGCTTACACGTGCTTTATCAGGAAAAAGCACCCCCTTTTCAAGCACCGTTGGTCTAGACTCATCCCACATTGTTGTCCGGATTTCATCCAAATTCCTTGTGAGAGCTTCCACATCCTTCACGGCTGGCAAGTTGTCAATATACGAAATCTCCCTTGAATGAAATGGCACTTCAGACTCATACACTTTTCTTCTAGAGGGGGCTCTCTTCAAATCATGTCCTTCCTCCTCATCCTCTTCATCACCATCCTCACGAGCAAATGGTGTCTCATCTCCCGATTCATCGGCATTGTTATCGTAATCGTTGTTCTCTTCCTCACTATGTGCATCTGTTAAAGCTGACTAACGGGCTGATCGGGCCGGTTTCGGGTCAAAAAAATTTGACCCGTCCAGTTACCGGGTCGGGCCGGTTCGGAACAGTAACAGGTTTTGACGGACTGGGTTGTTTCGGGTTTAAATTGAACCATACGGGTTACGGGTTGAAAGGGGCCGGGCCGGGCCGGGCCGGGTTTAGTATATTTTTAATTTTTTATGAAATTATGTATAACTATTAAGTTATAATTATATTAATACTTTGTAATAATTGAATGAATACAAGTAAGATGGGAAAAAATTACACTTATTGCAAGTGCTAGTTTATTTCTCAATTTCAAATTAATAAGTAGAAAATGAAATGTTTACATTTTTTCTAACAAGTAAACTAGTGAAGTAGTAATGTCAAATGTTTTGCATCGCCTTAGAAAGTTCATCATAATCAATATCTCCAAGTTAAAGTTCTTCGTCTTCTGGGCTATGAACTGTGAACATCTTCCTTTTCTTGATTTCTTCGTTCCGATCTATCTAATCCAATCTCTGAAACATACTAAAACTTACAAATCATTGCTTCCCAACTGAAAGCCTGAAAATAAATCAAGGCCACATTTAAAAATTATTGACCCATTCTATGGGATGGACAACTCTCATATGTCTTGTAAGTGTTCCAGCCCGTCCTAAATTTCCTTCGGTCAAATGTTGAAAAGTTTCGTTACAAAATTTGCACTTAACACTATTAGTACCTTCTATTATTTCAAAAAAATTCCATACCGGACTTCTTCTTTTACGATTAGAAGTCGGGTCATTACTATTACTACCAGAAGCTACAGGACTAGCATTATTAAACATATTGTAAAAATGAAAATATAAGCTTAAATTAAATATGCAATTAAAATATTAAATAAGAGAAAGAGTTGGAGGGAGTCCACCGAATTCGACAATAAATTGAGCACTTGATCAAATATGAAATCTTGCAAATTGAAAGGAGGAGAGATAGATTGATAATTTGAGAATTAAGATTGAGATAAGAATTTTGAGTGAAGAAATGAAGAAGAGATGAGGGTATTTATAGATTTTAAGAAAGGTTAATATTGTAAATTAATAAATACAAAAAATAATTAAAAAAATGGCCATTTTTGTAAAATTGTCCGTTGGCCAACGGTAATGTGGGCCCCACATATTAAAAAATAAAAAAATTTAAAAAAATAAATTTTACCGTTGAAAAGGACCGGGCCGGTCTGGGCCAACCGGTGCAAGGCACTTTAGACGCTACCGGGTCCGGTCCGGGACGGTTTCAATTTTTAAAATCCTAACCGGCCTAACTCCCTCCCCCACCCCAACCCAGCCCACCCGGCCCCCTATAATCTGGGCCGGTCCGGTCCCGGTTTGTATCGGCCCGGGCTAGTCCGGTCCCGGGTCAACCCGGACTGGTTGACGGGCTTAGCATCTGTCATACCCTTATGTAATATGTCGTTTTCGTACAATTGAGTGAGTACGGGTAGTTCAACTTACTCGTTTTCACTGCACATTTCAACAAAAGTATATGCTACTAAATTAATAAATGCTTTACATATGGCTATGTCATTTCACTTACAAGTCGTAATCTGATGACATTCCATGATGGACGTTTTCCATTAGGTGATGACTGTCGGATGGGCCACTTGTAAAATTCATATCCTGCCGGTACCCCCTCTTAAATAAATGAGCGTTAATAAAAATTCAATACGCCAAAAATATACATAATTAACTTAAATGAAGATTGAAGTTTACCACTCTTCTTGTGAATTATGAAAAGTAGGGTATAAATTATTTTCTCGCTGCTCATTCACCAACGGTGATAAGTTTAAATCAAGAAAAAGATTTTCATCCGGAACATGTTGGGCAAAAACTGATCCAGAATAATCACCCGATGACTGGGGGTTATCTCTACCACGCGTAACCTCACTTTTTTGAACGTCTTCGACCTTCACGTACATCTCCAACATTGTGATTACAAGAAATTCCCGGCATTCGTCCGGAGTCCTCGGGAAATCACTCAAAGTGTCATCATCCTCTGAGTAAAAAGCAACCCCTTGCGGCGTAACAGAATACAGATATCTTCCGGTTACTTTGAGTATCACCGAACGTTTTCTCACACTCATTTTTTTGCATAACAACGATATCAATGTTTCGTACTCCATTGAAAGTGGCAATTTCATAATACACTTAGCGGGTAATCTGTAGCCCAGAGAGTTATCTCCATCACAACCTCACCTCCCCAATATAATGATACTCTTATTCTACGTTCTTCAGACATAATGAAAAAATGCTGGAGAATTTAACAATAACACAAACCAACAAGAGTTAAAGAAATTTTTTGAATGAAGATATGCCATTCTTACGATTTTTACACAGGAGATGGCTAGCCGGAAAGGTTTGTTTTTATGTATATAGCGCCATATTTTGTGGCGCCATATAGAGGTGTCAGATAAAGTGACTGTATGGCGTTACGACTAATGGCTTTATATATATTTCGATCATTCTTTTTTTTTTATACTTATTAACGTATTTTAAGTCCAAAATAATCACATTTTAATTCCGGACTCAGAATTTTTGCGCAAAAGAATATCTTGAAAAGTGGAATAGATTGGGTACTTTTACTTCAGGCATTTTATTCTTGGACGGTCTGAGACTCTCTTTTAATTTGTTTATTGTTTGTAATAAATTTTAGGTGAAGTTTTTATTGGTTTTGGTTTTCCTTATTGTTGTACTTCTGCATGTATAGTTTAAGTTACAAACTTGTACGTGCTAATTATTTTTTTGGCATTAAACTTAAAATATTTATAGTTATTGCAAAATTAAGTTTTAGTAAAGCTGAAAATTGACAAGGTGATGTGGCACCTTCCAATGCCTTGTATTTATCTATTATCTCCTTTTCTTGGTTTCTTCACTTTTCTCATTAATTAATTATTAAAGAATACAGAATAAGGTTATCAATAAAAATGCCTAAAAAAGACCGTTTGTGTTATATGGGTAACAACTTCGACGATTTGACTTCCTTACTCGTAATTCACCTACTTGTGGTATCTTTATCTTCTATTAATAAAATCTAAAATTTGCTTTAAAAAATAAAATAAATAAATAAATTCATATTGATGAGTAAATAGTTGTTTGCTTTGTTTAATAAAATCTTAGATTGTGACGACCCGGTCCGTCGTCTTATGTGTTACAGTTCTATTTTTTTCGTTTATTTCTTTTCATATTTCATTATCGGGATGTGGTGTGTGAGAGTTGATTTGGCATGGTTTTTATAAGAAATGGGACACTTAGTCTCTTTAAGGAAGGCATATCTTGGAAAAGTCAACCGGACGTTGACTTATGAGTTAGAAGGTTCGGATGTGATTTTCGGTGACTCGGTTAGCTTCGGAAGTGAATGGTGACTTAGGAGTGTGATCGAAAATTATTTTGGAGGTCCGGTGTAGAATTAGGCTTGAATTGGTGAAGTTAGTATTTTGGCGAATTCCGGCTGAAGGGTGAGATTTTGATGTGAGGGTCGGAATAGAATCCGAGAGTTCCACTAGCTTCGTTAGGTGATTTATGATGTGTGTGCAAAAGTTCTGTTGGATCGGAGGTGTTTAGGTCGGGTTTTTGATCGAATGTGAGTTTTGGAAGAATTTGATAAACTTAGGCTTTGATTTGGTGAAAATTGAGGATTTTGGTGTTAACGATAGTATTTTGATGATTCGAGCAAGTCTGGATAGGGTAAAAGATCATGTTTGTGGTTTTTGGTTGAGGTCCTGGGGGCCTCGGGGCGAATTCGTGTGGTTAAACGAAGAGTTTGGAATTTATTGCATGATTTAAGTTTGCTGGTTCTGTTATTTCCGCATCTACGGAAAAGGGACCGCATAGGCGGTTCCGTGATGCGGCTAAATGGTCGCAAAAGCGGAGATCGCATATGCGATCTGGGACTCGCAAAAGCGGTCTGAGCATTTTGGGAGAAACCGCATAAGCGCTTGGGGAATCGCAAAAGCGGTGACCGCATAAGCGGAAAATGGAGCGCAAAAGCGAAAAGACCTGGACTATTTAAATTAAGTCTTCTTTGCGAATTTTGAAACAAATATATTGGACTTCGAACCAAAAGAGTTTTGCGCGATTTTTGAAGAGGGTTTCAAGGGCTATCATCGGGTATGGATTCTTGGAATTAAATTATGAAATTATGGAGTTTAAACATGGATTACCATTGGAAACCCAAGGAATTAAAGATTAAAAATGGGGTTAGCGCTTGAAACTCAAGAGAGATAAAATTGACGATTTGAGGGTCCCAATGGATTTCGATTCTTGTGAACTTGATATGTACAGACTCGTGGCGAGATAAGGGTCGTTTTGATGTAAAATTTTTTTGGATTTCGAGAAGTGGGCCCGGGACTCGGGTTTTGTAAATTTTGTGGTTTTCGATATTTTTCGAGTCTTTTTGATTGGGTTATGTTCCCTTAGCCTATTGTAATGTATTCGTTGTGGTTTTGGCCAGATTCGATGCACGTGGAGGTCGATTCGAGAGGCAAGGGCATTGTTAGCTAGTTTTCGGCCGACTAGAGGTGAGTAATGTTGGAAACACGTTTCAAATGCAATATACTAAACGTGTGTTCTTTTGTAGGTTTTGATGAATGTCAAACAAAGCAAAAAGCGATATATAGCAGTACTCAAGGACAAGCACAAAATGGATGCATTACAAGAAGCTCAAGACAAAGTTTAGAAATGTTATAATTGAGTCAATATTAATTGTGATCTTGATTCCTCAACTTGGCTCATAACATGGCTTCTCCACTAAAATTATTTTTCCAAAATCATGCATATTTAAATTAAGTGTCAAATGATTTTAAACTATGCATATTTACATTTGTTAAAATGTTTTCCAAGCATGCCTCAAAAATCTGGGCTAAGATAATCGATTATGTATTTATGATAATCGAGTGTCTCTAAGCCAAGACTGCATGACAATCGATTGTGAATTAATGATAATCGATTGTGAGTAAGTCAGTTAACATCAGGTTTTTGCAAACTGCATAACAATCGATTGTGTACTTATGATAATCGATTGTTAACTGAGGCAAAGTTTTCAAAACTCATAAAAATCGATTATGAACTAATGGTAATCGATTAGAATGAGAAAAATGTCTCCCAGTGATTTTAAATAAAATGATAATCGATTGTGGCTTTTGATAATCGATTATATATGAGACAGAGAGTTTTGAAATTAATTAATAATCGATTATTCCATTTGATAATCGATTGTTGAAGCTGACCGTTGTCATATATTTTCAATTACCTTCAGGTAATCGATTGTTGATATTTAACAATCGATGTTTTGCTTAAAATCTGGAAAAGATTTTCTGAACGTTGTTAAAATAATCGATTGTTGATTTCCGGACAATCGATGTTTTATGCCAAAAATTGGAAAGGATTTCTTAACGTTATAAATAATCGACTATTGATTTGAAGTAATCGATTGTTGACGTAAAATCTGGGATTGAATTTTTAATCTGATAGGCAAACAATCGATTGTTTAGTCTTGACAATCGATTGTCACTGAGTAATTTCAGCAATCCTTAATTGGCAATTAGACAACGGTAAGACTGAGTTTTTCACCTATAAATACAGCTTCAACTCAGTGTCTTCACAACAACAACATATACACTTTGAGTATTTTCATTGCTAAAAGCTTTCTTACATTGATCATCATTTTCCATTCATCCGTAAAGCTTTTTGAAGAGCCATTCTATTGAGCTAAGTTGTTGTGATCTTGAGCGTACTATTTCTACTCATATCTACTCATTAAGGAGTGCTTTGTAAAGTGAGTGTGTTTTGTGTTTGTAAGAGAATTGCGATTCTCGTTTGTTGAGGAACTTGTGATTCCTCGGTTGAAGTCTTTGGGATTGTTATCCCCGAGCGGTTGAAGTCTTTGGGATTGTTATCCCCGAGCAGTTGAAGTCTTTGGGATTGTTATCCCCGAGCAGTTGAAGTCTTTGGGATTGTTATCCCCGAGCAGTTGAAGTCTTTGGGATTGTTATCCCCGAGCAGTTGAAGTCTTTGGGATTGTTATCCCCGAGCAGTTGAAGTCTTTGGGATTGTTATCCCCGAGCAATTGAAGTCTTTGGGATTGGTATCCCCGAGCAATTGAAGTCTTTGGGATTGTGATCCCCGAGCACCTGGGTGAGGCTTGTGTCCTCAGCTGTAACGGTTTGTTAAGCACCCGTAAGCTTGACAAGTTTAGTGGAAATCTCGAGAGAGTCTCTCGGGGACTGGACTAACCACGTTTGTGGCCAACCAGGATACATCATTGTGTAAGTTTATTCTACTGCACTTGTTTTAATTTCTGCAAAGTTTTTAAATTCCGCACTAAAACGCTTAATATTTTTAAAACGCTATTCACCCCCCCCTCTAGCGTAAAGCGTATTGTCCAACAAGTAATAGTTGTAAATGAAATTTTGAGGGTTTGAAACCCAGGATTTGCACATCATAGTGCTTTATTGATGTGACTTGCACGCCGGATATGGGCGTGGGGTAGAGAACCGTTGGGGACTGTGACTTGGCCCATCCCAGTTGTTGATTTTTACCGCGTATTTGACTGAAATTATTTGTTATCATCATAATGTGGGCTGATTGCCATGTTTGGGCTTCGTGCCAACTATGTGAACCCTTCATTGATTGGTATCACTGTTTTTGCATTACTTGTATATTATTGATCTCGGTCCAAGGTTTTAATACTGTTTTGCAAACTCGGCCATTTTTTCTAAGACTTGAAAACTTAAACAATATTTTTATTGATGTTTTGAGCTGAGGATTTTTATGTTAATATTGTCCAAGTGGCTTGTGTGCATTCCTGGATTGAGTATGGATCGGGTTGCGCACCGTAGTAGTGTTATAGTGATTTATGAATATATGGATTGCTCGGGCTGCACGCCACAACGGTGTTATATTGATATTGAAGCCGAGAGCCTATATTGCACTTGGGATGTAGGAGCCCCTCCAGATTCTGCACACCCACAGTAAGCGCAGGTATCCACTTGACCAGGTAACAATGACTGACCAGTAATAAATTCATGCCACGAGGTTGCTTGATAATGCGCTTGGCCGTAAGGGACCCCTCCCGGAGTCTGTATACATCCCCCAGTGAGCGCCATTAACATTAAATAAGTGGAGCGGGTTGCACGCCGCAGCGGGTACTAGAGTGTACTGTCATATGCATTGAATTGCATTCATACATTTCTGCAGTATTCGTTGGTTGTGTTATTTCTTGGGATATTTATTTGCTATTCTGATATTGTCTGATCACTTTTAAAGAGGCTAAAATTGAGACTGTGGTAACAGTGACACTGTATGCTGTAACCGGGTCAGGTAACAATGGTTGACCAGGTACAGGAATATTGCCTGAAGGGCGAGTTTACGAGCTTAATTATGCATACTTGTTTGTGCCCGAGGGGCTGGCTTTTGTGCTGACTTGCACTACCTGTTCCGCATTTAATTGCTTAATGTTGGAAAAGATATTTTTCAAAAGAGGTTCTGAACCGGGTCAAGATATTTTCTACAGGATTTTTCACGTTTTCCCTGTTTTCTCAATGGTTACACTGCACCATATAGCATGTTGATTTGCTTTACGTGGTTTATTGCTGCTCAATTATTATTTACCCTTATTACTCATAAGTTGGAGTACTCACTTTACTCCTTGCATCTCGTATGCAGATGCAGGTAATTGTTCACTCGGCAGCGGGTTTTGAGCCGATTGAAGATCTTGCTATCGTAGTTGTGCCAGGTGACCGTCAGCGTTCACGATACCGTATTTTTTTCCGTTTTTATTAAATTCTAATCCGTATATTACCATCCTTGTAATAGTGCTAGGATTCCTTAGATGCTCGTGACTGGTGACGCCCCGGTTTGAGTTGTTTTCCGTAACTTGTTGTTTTTAAATCATAATAAGATTGTTCGTTCATGTTTAGTAATTGTTAAGAGAATAATTTGGGTTAGTTGGTTGGCCTTGCCTTCAGAAGAGACGTCATCACGATCGGATTTGAAAATTAAGTCGTGACACACATAACCGTTAAAAGAAGCTCAAAAGTTTCAACACCCAAAAGTTCTACTATTATTTATCACCTAAAATTCGTTATGCTTTGGTAATTACAATCTTTATGGCAGGTATTAACTCGGGAATGAATGGTAATTATGAACATTTACAACTATTCTATCAATATTTTCTCACAAGTCAGCTCTCATTAGGAAATGGCTGTCTTCTTGAAATTACTGTAGCAAAAATTGGTCTCATAATCCAAATGAACAAGATTTGGATGAGAGCTTGACAATTGCGAGAAATCAGATTTGAGGTAAGGGAGGAGAGATGTCAAACGATAAAATCAGAGCGGAGATTTAGCAACGGTGTATTCTCCTCATAACATTTTTGGTGCTGGTACATGTGATCAATAATAAGATTCTATAATATCGTGTCTTGTAAAAAAAAAAAAAAAAACTTTTCTGCCTGCTATATTCTACCCTCTCTTTAGTCTTTCAGTTGAATTTTCGAACTATATGATTATTCTTCTGTCTTATAGTTTTTATATGGAAGAAGGTAGTAAATGTTATAAATGATAAATATATTTTCTGAGATGATAGAGTATCATTAGAATTTTTTTTTTTGTGGAAGAAAAGGAGATTTACCTATAATTAAAGCTGTTGTTCCAAATTTATCCAAATTAGTGGCGGGTGAAAGAAGAAAAAAAATAAAGCAAAGAAATGTTAAGAAAATTAAATCAAAAGAATATATTTAAACAATAGAGTAAATATTTATCATGCATTTATGAATTTACATAAATTGAAACGGATGAAATATTATTTATGTATCTTATTTGTGAATTAAATAAGTGTAAAATCTACAATTTAGAATGACCAGAAAATCTTATTCTATACACGTTTTCTGTGCAGTGAAATAAGAAATATCTATGCAAGGGTATGAAATAGGCTTCCCATGTTTCATTAATGTAGTTTCTTCCCATTTTAGCCCATGCATCTATTCTTTATTTTTTAAAGGAAAAGAGTAATGTTATTAATCAATCAAGATTATAATTTGGTTTTTTTGCTTGATCCTCTCCTGATTATTCTCCATAAGAATTGTCCTACTGCATATTCTCTTGATCTATTTGGCTTTGAGAAAGATATTATTTTATGCTTGATCGTTTTGTGAATATTATAAATTTATGAATGAATATTCCAAAAGTTTATAGGTTTTTGGAGATCAATTATTCTTTAGTAGTTATGACTAAAATCGAATTGCAAATACCAAGCAGAGTAGTTCATATTATTACAAATTTCTACATTGTTTATTCGTGAAAAAGAAAAAAAAAGAAGAAGTAGAAGGGGTTTGGGACTTTCTTATATTTTATATAGATTGCTTATTTTCTTGTGTTTAATGTTATTATATAAATTAAATTGGAATTTCTAACAGATGGAATTTGTTAGATAAGACACATTTAATTAAATTAATTATTTTTAAAACTTTCAAGAAAAAGTACTAAGAAATGTGCACATTTATATCAAAGAATATTATGTATGTAAATGTATGTCCACAATTACACTTATTTAAGTAGTAAATATAATCATAAAATAAAGATGGAGTTCCAAAAATTATGTCAAAGTTTTGAATTGGAGGAATACTTTTTCCTTTTCAAAACAAAACAAATGTCAACGGTAAATTTACAAATAAAGGGCTCAAAATGAATTTTCTTTATATATTTAAGTACATTAAAAATATGCAGTTCAACTTTTGGCTATTAAAATATTAATGTTATTATTACTATGGGAGTTATTTTTAACCGCGTGTAGCGCGAATATTTTCCCTAGTATGTGAACAAATAGAGACCGAACTCTTAGGCGGTAGTCAGTATATGTGATTGTCTTGTCTTAGGAAAAAATGGAATATGGGAAATATTTGGCCCGAATAAGAACAAAAGGTGATTCACTGTGTGAAGTGGAAGTGAATGGACCAAATAATCCAAAAGCTTAGATCAACAGATGTGAGAGGTCATCTTGTATTTTAGAATTTACTTCGGGGTTTCAAGGCTTTCAAACCACGGCTTACTTCTTCTCGATTTGTACGTGCAG
Organism: Nicotiana benthamiana; assembly: GCA_034376525.1. Classification (NCBI taxonomy): domain Eukaryota; kingdom Viridiplantae; phylum Streptophyta; class Magnoliopsida; order Solanales; family Solanaceae; genus Nicotiana; species Nicotiana benthamiana. Next base: position 109,667,762 of record CM067325.1, read on the forward strand.
TTTGGACGTATTTTCAAAATGTCTTTATGTAAAAATTTGAAAAAATAAAATTTTTTACCTTTAAAAGTGATTTTAGTTGACTTCGATCAACACTTTGATTTAACGGATCCGGACCCGTATTTTGACAATTTTGGAAGGGCTGCGGTTGAAGAGATTTTTACCTATCTATACCATATAGCAAACCTTATTACAAAAAATATTCACCAATTGGTATTTACCCGTGTTATCCACATTATCCCTACAAAATATATACTAAGCCCATAAATAGCGAGATTCTACCCCAAAAAATGCGCGAGATTGTAGGGGGAAGATCTGCGTGTGATCCTATCAGCATTTAATTCGAAATTTGAAACAGAAGTAAATCTGTAACTGCGTAAATCTCTCCTTCCATATATTTTCCACCATTGATAGCAATTAAAAAGCTTGAAAGCTTTGAATTCAAATTTTGGTTTTCAAAAATCATTATTTGTTTGGATTGGGTGTTGTTGTAAATAATTCAGAATATGTTTAGGAGTTTATATCTCAATTTTGAGGGATTTTGGTGAAGATTATACTTAGTTTTGACTGAATTTCAGATTGAAACTCGTCGAAAAAAAAGAAGAAGACATATTTCCTTAAATTGTAGTTAATTTGTAGAATTGTAGATAAATTGTAGATACAATGTAGATAAATTATAGATAATTTGTAGATAAATTGTAGATTGGAAAGACTACAACTTCTACAAGTCTTCTACAATTATGTCAAAAATGTCAATTATGCTACAATTGAAATGGGGATTGGGGTATTAAGATTCAATGTATTCAGTTTGTAGATATCTTGTAGATAACATTTCTGCAAATAAAATATAAATTAGTTTAAGTATTGTATAAAGTTGTATTGTTTTTAACAGTATCTACAAAATTACTACATTTATACTACAATTAAACTACAATCTTGTGTCATAAAAAAATATTGACAACAAAATTTAGTCTTCATCTACAAAATTTCTACATACAAACTACAAGAACTATAGTACGTACCTTTAATAAAATTAATAGTAAGAAATGTTTAATCTTGTGTTTAGAGAACTGAACACATTTCTTTTCTTGGTTTTTCATAAAATTAAATTGCCATGGAATTAACTAAAGGTAAATTGGATTGGCAACGGAATAGTACTGGATTGAGGTCCGAAATGATAGCTAGTTTAACAAGATAGAAAATTTGGTTTTGAGCATTACACATTTATTAAGGAAGCGATAAACTGACTTCTCTATAGCATTAGTTTACATGAATGGCGTATTCTTGAAATCGACCAATCAACTATGTTTCAACCCCAAACTAATCGGATTTGACTATATAAATTCGCTGTAATGTGGGGGTGTGGGGGTGGAAGGAGAGAGAGGTAGATAAACTAAAATTTGAGAATATATACTCCTAAAATCATGCCTAGAATAAATGAAGCAATAATTATACCCTTAATTTGAATTATGATATATAAATTAAAATTTGGTATGCTTAAATGTAATAAACACAAACCTTAAACATGAGAGGTAATAAGGTTAGCTATATGGTATAAATAGGTAAAAATCTCGTAGTAAAATATGGTGCTTGGGCTTATGCCTGGAATCGAATTCTGGGGTCCCTAGCCCGAGTAAGATTTTTTGTTAAAAATTATTAAACTGAAAATTTAAGAATTTAAAGAAACTGAATAATATTTGATCTTGTTGGTATCAGATCCGTATTTTGGTTCCAAAGTACGGTACATGTTTAATATAATATTTAAATCATGTTTGTGAAATTTGGTGAAAACGGGACTGATTTGACTTGATTTGGACGTCCGATTGTGAAAATAAAAATTTCAAGTGTTCTTAAGGATTTCACTTGTTTTGGTGTATAGTTTTAGACATTATTTTTGCGATTTGATCGCACAAGCAAGTTCATACAATGTTTTAAGACTTGTGTGTATGTTTTGGAGCCCTGAGGGCTCGGGCGAGTTTTGGATAAGCTACGGAGTGTTTTAGAACTTAGGAAAAAAATTGCTGGTATGACTGAACCTGTTGCAGACCTCTTATCTCATAATTGTGAACCCTGTAGGTTTCGCTTTTGCAAGGCTTTTATCACAATTGCGTTCATAAGCTGGGCACGCGAAGACTTCTTCGCATTTGTGAAGTAAATCTGGGAGGTTTATGCATGGGTCTGCGAAGACTTTGTATTTGCGATAAAAGCTTGGCTCAGGTCATGCAAAGGCAGCAGAAGTGTGGGGAACCGCATTTCCGATGGATCTTCGCATTTGCTAAGCTCAGATCGCAATTGCCACATCTGCAACCGTGTAAAAGGGACTTAGACATGATTTTGATTCATTTCCCAAAATTTTAAAATCTAAACCTCAAGATGCAATTTTCAAATGGCTAGTTCTTCCCAACTCATATGTAGTTGATCCTTAACTCTTTTCTTTCGATCTATTACATCTTTTTACAAGATTTCAATATAGAATCTTGGGTTTTTCATGACGGAATTGGGTATTTTTTGGTAGAACTTACGAATTTTAAAATTTGGAGATTTAGACTCAAATTAAGGTCGCATTCTAAAATCAATTTTATATTTAGGCTCAGGAGTAAATGGGTAATCGGGTTTTGGTCCGAACTTCGAGTTTTGACTAAGCGGTCCCCGGGTCAGTTTTTGACTTTTGGGGGAAAAATATTAGAAAATATATAATTGTGTATTAGAATTGATTTCTTTAGCAATAATTGATGTTATTAAGTTAACTATGACTAGATACGAGCGGTTCAGAGGTGGAATCTAGAGGAAATGGACGAGTACCTATATATCGTCGTCGAGTCATAGCATGCGAGTGAGTTTTATACTTGTGACCGTTTTATTCTTTACTCATACTGTTCATACTTAAACTGGTTATTATTCATGTTAAACAAATTTTATCATATTTTATTGGAATTAAATATTGGTTGAGTATTGATTCAAAGTTGAGATTATATTATGAAATTTAACACTGAAACAAGGTTGGTTATTGATGATTTCCTTGCCAAGTTGTTATTGTTCTGTTGTTTAGGTGTGGAAGAGTGTAAAGCACGAAGAGTGATGTCGTGCAATATTTTGTGAGTGAGTGATAATGCACGGAGACTGATGTCGTGTCATATTCTGTGAGTGTTAATACACGAAGGGTAATGCCATGCCATATTCTGTGAGTGTTAATGCACGAAGGGTGATAACGTGCCATGTTATGAGAGAGTTAATGCACGAAGGGTGATACCGTACCGTTTTTATTGCTTCTTATGGTAAGGATGAGAGTAAAAGTGTAACACCCCAGATTATAGACAAAGTCCCACATCGGCTAAACATAAGAGATTCTAGGTATATAAGTTAACAAGCCTTAGACCTGTAGTGACGCGTTTTAAACCCGTGAGGGACTAGGCCCAGAGCGGACAATATTACTAGCGGTGGGCTGTTACATATGGTATCAGAGCCACTCTTGTGTCAACCTTGCCGATGATGTGTCAGAGTTCAACTAAGTTTAGGCAAATCCTGGTTAGGCAGGGCAAACCTCAATGCTGAGTCTAGGTGAATCCGGGCAAATCTCAGTGAGGACGCTGGATCCACAAGAGGGGGTGTATGTAACACCTCAGACTTTAGACAGAATCTCACACAGGCAAAATACAAGAGAGATGCTGGATATATAAGCTAACAAGCCTTAGACCCTAGTGACATATTTTAAACCCGTGAGGGCCTAGGCCCTGAGCGGACAATATCACTAGCATGATTGTGACACTAAAATTTGGATAGTCGTGTACTAGTATTTAGATTATTATAAATTTTAACACTTCTTTATTATTGTTATTTATTGTTTTGGATAGTAGTTAGCATATTGGATCTTTATCTATTAATTTGCCTAGTATTTTGAAAAGTTAGGCACCATCACGATTCCGACGAGGAAATATTCAGATCATGACAGTAGAATTATTCGATATTGGTATTAGTCAAAAGTAAATAATATTTAATAAAATTAACTAAAGTATGTGCAAGCTGGCGAAACATGAACATCACGACTTTTATTTCGACATAAACTAGATCCAATAACTTAACTCATATTTTATTTATCTTAATTGTTTTTTTGAGCTTTGCGATATTTTTTGTTCACATAGTTAATAGTAGTAAAATAAAATGTGAGTTCCTACATCCAAGATCCAAACAATTTAAATTTAAGCTGCTTACTGAAAATATTACTACTGTTATAAGCAGAGTTCATTTATGGTGAAAGTCTATATTTAGAGAAATTATAGGGTTTATTACTTGGTGGCTAAGTCATTATTTCCCTATAAATAGAGGGTTCTATTCTATTTTAATTCATCCCATATCAAATAAGAATTCTCCTCTCTCTATTTTTCTCTGCAATACTCTCTTTTATTATTTTATAATACGTTATCAGTACGAGACTCTAACCAATTGAGTAGAAGCTTTGGTATTGAGAATAATGATCGTCAAATGTTCTATGATATTCTTTCATGATTAAATTCCTGATTTAAGGTGAGTATTTTATTTTTCTCTTTCAAATTCTTGTCATTCTATAATTTAATTTTAAATACAAGCAAAGACGATAAATTTTGATTGCAACTCTAATGGAGTTTGTAAGAAATTATAACCACTTGCCATGATCTAATTCATGTATGATTGTGGGCAAAGAATTAAAAATCCGTCCCATTAAATTTGTTCCATTCTCATTCCCTTTAGAGAATGTGATAGTTGTATGTGATAAGTCCGAAAGAAGAAAAAATAATTATCGTGAATGTATCAATGGATGTGAACATGAAAATAGACGAAATTATAATCGTCATCATTATGATAATGAGAATAATAAGATTCTCAAATAATCCTTCACTCTGTAAAAGTAATGTTTATCATCGATTTTGACATGAGATTTTATAAAGCACATATAGATGATTATGATCTATTCATGATGTGAATGTGACAACATCTAATTTATTAATACATATTCATTCTTGTAAAAATATGAATGTGCTAGTGGTAGTGAATATACCATATTCGCCTCTAAAAGGAGGTTTGAGATGATATAAGAGAATAATGTCAATATTATGGCATGAATGGTCATTGATCACATACCTATTGTACGCCAAAATATTTTGGCAATGTGATTATTAAAGGACAACAATAATGCAAGAACATATAATTTTGACCATGACCATATTGATATAACTTTCTGTTTAAAAGAGATATTCACCATATGGATGTTCATGAATATGTGGTAGTACCAAATTAATTGAGAACTCTGCAAGAGCTAATTATACTATTTTGGAGAAATACAATTGATTACCAATAAGGTATTGTGTTGTAGTAAGTCTCAAAGAAACTTATTCAGTTTCCAAAGTATACGCGAATGCGGTTGATTATATTGGGACAATAAATAAAGGAAAGATTTGATATCTTCTATTACTACAACTTGTAGCGGGATAATCTGTATGTGAAAAGCTACCCGCTTTATTCTCTAATTTGTACTACACAAATAAATGAATACCACAATAAAGTTGATGTGTGTTGATATAAAAAATCATATCATAATAAACTTGGAGTTCATTGATAATTGCACATGTCATGGTGTAAATCTGAACTTTATCAATATTGATAATTTATTCAGTTGGCATTTGGGTTAGCCATATCAATTTAAGTATGATGTGCAAAAATAATAGAGAATTCACATGGGTAAATATTAAAGAACTAGAAAGTTCTTTACGAATTCTCTTACACTGCTTGTTCTTATTAATTAATAAACCAACTAATATTTGGATTGAATCCCATGAATGCTGGAAATATCAAAGGTGAATATGGGTTCATTCACCTGCCATGTATATCACATAAGATGCATTTATGAGATGGTTACATGTGCGATTATTATTAACCCGCAACATGGTGTTTGCGAGGTAACTTGCTCAATAATTCGATTTAGAGCATAATTTTCAGATTTTTTATTCAAGAAGTTCATCTTGATAAGTTGGTTTACATCATAGTTGATTTAGCAAAATAATTTATTGAGTACCTCCACTTAATAGCTAAAATATTTCTTGTGAGAACAAAGTTATATATATCAATTTGATATGTATTATATACGAAAGTATATTATATTCTCCCATCCCAAGTGGTTTTAGGTCAGGAACCAAATAGTTCCATCTTATATTATTGATGTGCGGTGTACATTTTGATTAACACCATAACACACAAAGATGGGTTCTCAAAGTTGAGGAAACAAGTTAGTTTTTCTAACATGAGGGGGAAACATGATAAACAATTGAGAAAAAAAAAAGTTATATGGAATGAATTATTATTTATACATATAGATCCTCGGATATGATAATATGAACTTAATGTTCATAAAAGATAATTCGTTTGCAATATATTGTAAAGCATGTCGTACGCATTTGCTGACCCAAAGAAAGTAAATATATTCTCATTGCAAATGCTCATATTAAGTCCTAGAAGGATAAAGTCTATGGTACGCTTAAAGCATATATACAAATCGGTTTCAAATAAACTTCCTAATAAAGAAGATGAGCAAATGATCAAAGTGATCATAATAAAGGATGCAAGTGATCTTGAAGGTCATATGACATAATACTTCATAAAATCTCATGAGAGATTCAGGTACCTGAATATATGAATGAAGAGATCTCTATGTTATGTCTTTATGAAAATTTGTTGGAACTGATATAACATGTTCGTCGACAACATCTATCATTGCGCTAAATATATATGAGGATCTTGAGTCTATCGAATGTAGACATAAAAATATTGGCAAATAGAAGAGACACAATTCAAGTAGAATTGATTCCATATGAAAGACATATTATTTTGTCTATGTTATTTAAATACTTGAAAGTATAAAGTCAATGGTATGTGCAATCAGTTTCCGATATCTTATATGTCTAGCATGACATGAAAACTTAATATGCGTGTGAAGTCTACTATATGGCATATATGACTTAACTTATATGACAATCCATGAAGGATTTAAGTTGCTTAAAGCATGTACAATTCTTGATCCTTAAGTACCTCTTTCTCAGTGCAATTTGTGCACATTTGTATCTTGCTATAACTATAAGCATGATAATATAATAGCGAGATTCTCTATGAAGATATTGAAAAGGCCATTCCACGACACTTTATAAAGATATTACATATCTATCAAGTATGATGATTTCAAGGTGCAACATATTTATTCAAGTTAATATGGATGATTTGTTTATCAAGTCTCTACCAAAGATCATTTTGAAGATGGTGCACAAGATTGGAATGCAAATACTTAAAGATGTAAATTGATGCTCTCATCAGGGGGAGTTAATGTGCGTTGCACTCTTTTCCTTACAAGGTTTTGTCTCACTGGGTTTCCTTGCAAGGTTTTTAACGAGGCAACCAAAAGGCGTATTGTTAGATATGTGTACTTTTTTTCCTTCTCTAGAAATTTTTTTCCCACTGGATTTTATTTTAGTTAAGGTTTTAACGAAGCACATTATCTGTTGAATAGACATTCAAGGGGGGAGTGTTATAAATAGATTTCTATTTATGGTGAATGTCTATATTTAGAGAGATTCTAGGGTTTATTACTTGGTGGCTAAGTCACCATCTCCCTATAAATAGAGGGTTATATTCTATTGTAATTCATCCCATATCAATAAGAATTCTCCTCTCCTTATTTTTCTCTGCAATACTCTTCTTCTTCTTCTTTTATTATTTCATAACAACTATTTCCTTTTTTGGTTTATTCAAATTAAGTGGGCGTTTGGACATAAGAATTGTAAAATTCTAAAGTAGGGTGAAAAAAAATTCAAGTGAAAATGATTGTTGAACTTTAAAGTTGTGTTTGAACATGAATATAATTTTAGGTTATTTTTGAAGTTTTGTGAGTGAAAATTTTAAAAAATAAGTTCTTGGAGTTTTAAAATTTTCGAAAATTTTCAAATTACATCTTCAAGTGGAAATTGGAAGTTATATGAATAAACTCTGATTTCGAAAAAAGAAAATATTTTTTGGAAAAAAGAAATAAAATTCTTATGTCCAGACGGGCTCTAAATTTGTCTATAATAAGAATGATGATGTACAGTTGAATTACTCTATAAAATTATCTTTATATAATAGTCATTCATTTTAAAAGTCGAGTTTTTCTCGGAACCGGATATTATATTATGTTATAATATATGTCATTTATAATAACATTTCACTATAGCACTTAAAAAATTGTGAAACAAATGATACTATAATAGAGAAATTTTACCTGTAGTTATTAACCATAATCATATCACCACCCAGCCTATTTTATTGATATATTAAAAAGAAGAAAATAGTTAGGCATTTAGAAAATTAAAAGGAACCAAGAATCTCGTGAGGCATATAAATTTTACCGCACCCTATTCTCAATTATAGACTTAAATTCTGATGGGTCCCCAAAATCCATTTGAGTCCAGCTATGCTCATTTATCACCTTTTTATTCTCTGGATTTGGTTGCTCAACTGTTTCACTCCCTCAACTTACACTTGTCCACTTTACTTCTTCACCTCTTTTTTACTTCGGAAAATGGTCAAATATATTCGTGTAAATAATAACAATAACTATTTAGTAAAATTTTATCAAGTAGGATTTGTAGAGGGTAATATATATGCAGACCTTATCCCTATTCCGAAAGGGCAGAGAGACTGTTTCCGTTAGACCCTCGGCTCAGAAAAATATAAATAAGAAAGTAATAAAAGACAATTCATTAGTAACTCCAATAGAAATCGTAAAGGTAACAGAAGCATAACAATCAAAAGACAAATGGCATGCAATAACAGTAATCGGTATCTAAGGCCCGAGGCTAAGATAAACAGCAAGTATAGTGTGTATTCAACATAAACTGCAAGCTATCTAAGGTCAACCCTAATCCAATCCCGCCTCACCCCAGAAAGAAGTAAGAAAAGTTCTACTACCCCCTAATGCTTGATCTCCACACCTTCCTATCAAGGGTCATGTCCTCAGAAATCCGCATACGTACAATGTCATGCCTGATCACATCTCCCCAATACTTCTTAGGCCTCCCTCTACCTCTTCTCGTACCCACCGCGGCCAACCGCTCACACCTCCTTAGCGGCGCATCAAGGCTTCTCCTCTGCATGTGTCCGAACCATCTGACCTTGCTTCCCGAATCTCGTGTACTATGAGATAATACTATTAGTATAAATATACCCATCTTCCGTTAAGTTTTTCTAAGGTTTACATCCAATCGTATGTCACACTGACAGTTGATATGTGGATGTCACGTGGCATGCCACCTTAGCGACCCTAACCCATTTAACCCCTTTTCTGCATTACGATACATATATATTTGAATCCAAAGTATAATGGGGATTATATTTAAAGCATTTCTCATAGTACAAGAATATATTTGACTATTGTCCGTTTTTATTTTGTCACCTTTGGTTTTAGGGCAGAAAGGGAAATCTAGTGTACAAAGTACTACCCTATTTTGGAGAGAAAACTACCTTCTTTAGCCCCTCAAAATTTTAATAGCCCATGTTTTGATCCACTTGCAAAAAATGACCCTTCGGCCCAAACATATTGCATCTAGTAGCCCGAAATATCTGTATTGTATATTTTTTGTATAGTGACCGTCTATTTGTATATTTATTGTATAGTAACAGTATATTTGTATAGTGATAGCCTATTTTGTATATTTTTTGTATAGTAACAGCTTATTTTATGTAGTGACGGTCAATTGTGTATATTTTTTGTATAGTAACAGTCTATTTTGTATAGTGACAGTCTATTTTATATATATTTTGTATAGTGAGAACTAATTGTATATAAATTGTATAGTGGTAGTCTATTTAGTATATTTTTGTATAGTGATAGTCTATTTCGTACATATTTTGTACAATGACAGTCTATTTAGTATAATTTTTTGTATAATGACATTCTATTTTTGAATATATTTTGTATAGTGACACTCTATTTGTATATAAATTGTATAGTGAAAGTCTATTTGTATATAAATTGTATAGTAACTGTCTATTTTGTATACTTTTTGTATAATAACAGTATGTTTTACAGATATTTCAACTTTATGCATAATCATCTACTTTGTACTCCTCTCATTGAGAAACCAGCCATCAACGCGAAAATGTAATTCACATTTCAAGAAGCATTAATAGAGCAACATTCTTACAAGTGTAGTGTATGCAACAAGTCTTTTGTTTCTTATCAAGCACTTGGTGGGCATAAAGCAAGCCACCGTAATAAACACTCCACTAATACTGCCACCACCGTTTCAGATGATAATTCTACATCAACTTCTTTAAACCTTAGTGGTCGTTCTCACGAGTGCTCTATATGCCACAAGATTTTCTTACTGGTCAAGCTTTGGGTGGCTATAAACGATGCCACTACGAAGGCAAGATTATTGGTGGTGGTGGGGTAGTTGTGAAGCCGGTGGTAGCCACACTGTGATATCGTTGGAAGCCGGTGGCTCATCCCGGACAGTAAGAGACTTTAACCTGAATCTGCTTTGACAGAAGAAGACGTTGAATTTCCCGCGAGGGAATTAGTAATGTTTGCGGATATGTTTTATTTTTAGGCTATGATTTGTATGGGTTAATTTGTGGGTTACTACCGTGATATCGTTGGAAGCCGGTGGCTCAGCCCGGACAGTAAGAGACTTTGACCTGAATCTGCTTTGACAGAAGAAGACGTTGAATTTCCGGCGAGGGAATTAGTAATGTTTGCGGCTAGGTTTTATTTTTAAGCTATCATTTGTATGGGTTAATTTGTGGGCTATTGAATGAAATTTGTTTTGCCCGATGAGCTACAAATGATATTTGCTTTATTTCTGATGAAACAATATCGATTCATATAGAAGATTAGTACGGAAGAGTAGTACGCTGAATATCAAATAAAAGGATCGGGTAAAAAATGACCTAACGTTTTAATAATGACTCAGAGTTAAGCAGAATGTCACAAAGAAAGATCAAGTAAACAATGACCTAATATTTAAGGATGATTAGGATTATAATTCATTCAATATTTACATCAAACGACAAATAAAATTAATACACAAACTACAAAACTACATGTTTTCAAATAAAATGTGACTTTTGGTAAGTTTTTAAATAAAGAGTTCAATGACAATTGGACTTTTAGTTTTTCATTTTTAAATTTTAATGGAGTACATCTTGTTGTGGAGGGAATTGAATTATGACCAAAACTTAAAAATTCTTCAAAAAATTTCAAACAACCACACAAGAGGGAAGAGAGTGAAATTTAAGGGGCAATTAATAAGAGCTGAATTTCAGAATTCAGAAATTCCTGCAATTTATAATTTATGTAGAAGGATCATAGAGTAGCAGCCTTTATAATTTCTTTCCTTTCCTCGTGAATTGCGATATTTTCAATTAATTGTTTCTTGTCCTAAATTACTACGTATTTGATTTCCAAAGAAGACAAGAAAATAATAAATTAAAGAAAAGACCACTTAAATGTAATGCAAAAAAAATTTATCCACACCTAACATTTTTTAAACATCAAACTAATAAATGCAAAACTTATACTCCCTCCTGTCTATAATAAGTGTATTTTACTTTTTGATTTTGATCCAAAATAAATGTCTACTTAGGTAATTAAGAAAAAATTCAATTTGTTTTTACTCTTTTACCCTTATGTATATATTCCTAAAAAAATTTCTCTCTCATCACATTAACTTACTAAATAAGGATAGTTTAGTCATACTAAGTAATTTTATATAAGGTTTAGCATTTTTTTAATGGGTATGTTAAAAATAAAACATATACTTATTATATACCGGAGGGAGTAATATCTTGATAAATACGAGTTGGACCCGAAGTTTTTGAAGTTTAATCATCTCATAATTAAAATTAGACCCTAAAGTTGGAATTGTCAGTCTGAAATTTCAAGATTCAGTCCTTCGACTTTGAAGTTAGGCTCCGCCAGAACCTAATTCAGTCTCAATTTTGAATTTGGCAAAGCCTAATGTCAGATCTTACAATTTTGTATAGATCCATCGGTGGATATGTTTCCAATAAAGAATATTTAGAGATTAGGAGTGTGTATGGTAGGAAGAAAAGTATTTTCGAAAAGTATTTTCTAATTTTTTCATATTTAGTTCGCTTAATGCTTTGAAAAATATTTTTCTCATGAATTTAAATTTCTCGAATTGCAGAAAAATATCTTTTCAGAGAAGGAAAAATATTTTTCATTTTTTTTTTAATTTTCCCCTTATTCCCCATCCCCACCAATCGACCCCCACACCCCCACCTACCTACCCGACTCACCCCACCCTCGTCCCTCCTCACCTCTACCCCACCATAAATAATGATATTATTAATAACACTTTCTTTTCATATTATAGATAGATTACATTTTTTTTTCATTTTAACAAATGAGTATCTTCTTTTCAAGATATAATCAAAGTATTTTTTTTCATTTAAACAGAAAAATACTTTCTTTTCATGATATAAAAAAGATAATTTGTTTCATTTTAACAAAATAAATATTTTTCTTTCATGTTGTAGAGAAAGAATTTTCTTTCATTTCGATAAAATGGGTATTTTCTTCTCATGATGTACAAAAATATTTCCTTTCATTTCAATAAAATAAGTACTTTATTGTTATGTTGTAGAAAGAATACTTTCTTTTTCAACAAAAAAATATTTTTTTTAGTTATGGAACACAAATTTCATTGTTGTTTTTGCATAAAAAAGTAAAGCGTGTGAATTTTTAGAGAATAATTAAAATATTTAAGAAAATAGAGTCCTAAAAATATTGGGTATTTTTTTTTTGGGAGGGGGGTTGGGGGGCATAGGATACATGGGGACTTGCGGAGGGGGGAGAGTAGCATAAAAAATTATTTTTCTAAAAATTATTTTTCTAAAAATTATTTTCTACTCTCTAACCAACAACAACAACTACCCAGTATAGTTCCACAAAGTGGGGTCTGGTGAGGGTAGTATGTAGACAAGCCTTACCCCTACCCGAAAGGGCAGAGAGGCTGTTTCCAATCGACCACCGGCTCAGGAAAGGAAAAATAAAACAAAAACAAATTAGCATTAGTAACTCCAGCAGAAATCACATAAATAATTATGTAAACATAAATATATATATATATATATATATATATATATATATATATATATATATATATATATATATATATATATATATATATATATATATATATATATATATATATATATATATTTATATATATATATATAATGGAATGCAATAATATTAAACAGTAACTACCATAAGTGGGCACAATCCGATACACTGATCATCTAAGGAGACCCCTGCCAAACCCCACCCAACCCCGGCAACAGAGTACAAAAAATTCTAGATGCCCCTATCCTAAAACCCTGATACTAGACCTAAAGACTTTCCTATCAAGGGTCATATCCTCGGAAATCCGCATTCTAGCCATGTCCTGTCTAATCACCTATTCCCAATACCTCTTAGGCCTCCCTATGCCTCGACTCATACCGACCACCGCCAGCCGCTTACAACTCCTCACCGAGGTATCAGGGCTTCTCTTCCGCATATTCCCGAACCATCTAAGCCTCGCTTCTCGCATTTTCTTATCCACTGGGGCCACCCCTCACCTTCTCCCGAATAACTTCATTACTAATCTTATCTTACGTGTTGAGCCCGCACATCCACCTGAGCATCCTCATCTCCGCAACCTTCATTTTTTGAACATGCGAGTTCTTCACCGGCCAGCACTTCGCCCCATACAACATGGCAGGTCTAACCACAACTCTATAAAACTTCCCCTTGAGTTTCTGTGGCACTTTCTTGTCACACAAGACTCCTGATGCAAGCCTCCACTTCGACCACCCCGGCCCTATACGGAGAGTGATATCCCCATCGATGTCTTCGTCCCCCTGGATCGCCGACCCAAGATATTTAAAACTGTCCCTCTTAGCGATAACCTAAGATCCGAGCTTCACGTCCCTGTCTACTTCGCTTGGCTCGGCGCTAAACTTGCACTCTAGGTATTATGTCTTAGACATGCATAGTCTGAAACCCTTAGACTCTAGAGTCTGTATCCAGACCTCCAACCTATCGTTAACACCAACCCTCGTCTCGTCTATCAAGACTATGTCATCCGCAAATAGCATGCACCAAGGCACATCCCCTTGAATATGACGAGTTAGAGCATCTATCACCAAGGAAAACAAGAGAGGGCTAAGGGAAGATCCTTGATGAAGCCCCATAACCATCGAGAAATGGTCTGTGTCGCGACCCACAATCCTAACCCTAGTCTTAGCGCTATCGTACATGTCCTTGACTACTATGATGTAGGCTTCCGGCACACTTTTTCCCTCAAGGCACCTCTATAGCCCCTCACTCGGAACCTTGTCATACGCCTTCTCCAAGTCTATAAACACCATGTGTAGATCCTTCTTCTTATCCCTGAACTATTTCATCAATCTTCTGACAAGGTGGATAGCTTTTGTAGTGGAGCGCCCCGGCATAAAACCGAACTGGTTCGCGGATACAGATGTCGACTCCCTCACTCTCGCCTCGACTACCCGCTCCCAGACCTTTATGGTGTGACTCATTAATTTGATACCCTTATAGTTGCTGCAACACTGGATATCCCCTTTGTTCTTATACAAGAGCACCACTACACTCCACCTCTACTCCTCAGGTATCCTCTTTGTCCTGAAGATCACATTGAACAACCTGGACAGCCACTCCACTCTTGACTTACCCATGCATTTCTAGAACTCCACCAGAATTTCGTCTGGCCGGTCGCTCGACCTCTACTCATCCTACGCAAAGCCCCAACGACCTCCTCCACCGTAATGCGCCTGCAATACCCAAGGTCTCTATGACGCTCTGAATGCCCAGTCTCCCCTAGCTCTATGTCTCGATCCCCTCCTCGTTAAGAAGATCTCGAAAATACGCCTGCCACCTCTGCTTGACTCGATACTCCCCCATCAAAACTCTACCATTCTCGTCCTTGATGCACCTAACTTGGTCTAGATCCTGCGCCTTCCTCTCCCTTACTTTAGCTAACCGGAATAATTTTTTCCCCGCCTTTATCCCCCAATCCCTCGTACATGCGACCAAGCACCGTAGTTTTAGCTTCCGTAACCGCCAGCTTTGCTTCCTTCCTCGCCACCTTGTAGCTCTCCCTGTTCACCCTCCTTTCTTCCTCGCTTGTGCTCCCCGCCAACTTAGCAAACGCCGCCTTCTTCGCCTCCACCTTTCCTTGGACTACATCGTTCCACCACCAGTCACTCAGATGTCTTCCTGAATAGCCCTTGGCTACCCCAAGCACATCCCACGCTACCTCCCTAACTAAGTGCGCTTTCTCTGACCACATTGAGTCCGCATCCGCAGAACTTCTCCAAGCTCCACCATAAACTAACCTCCTCTCCAATTCCTGGGCCTTCTCCCTAGTCAAAGCATCCCATCTGATCCACGGTTGGCCCCGAGCTCCCCTCCTCTTCCTCTTCACCTAGAGACCGACATCCATCACTAGGAGTCTATGAAGAGTCGAAAGGGACTCTCCCCGAGTAACCTTGCAGTCTTTGCACAAACCTCTATTACTTCTTCTGAGGAGGAGGTAATCAATCTGAGTCCTCGCCACCGAACTTTTGAAAGTAACCAAATGATCTTCCCTCTTCTGAAATGTCGAGTTCGTAATCAAAAGCTCCAAAGTCCTGGCGAAATCAAGCAGCGAAGTGCCTCCTCCGTTCCTAACCCCAAAGCCAAAGCCACCATGCACCTCACAATAACCACCAACATCATCCCCAATATGACCATTAAAGTCCCATCCAATAACTAACTTCTTATATTGGGGAATACTACTCACCAACTCGTCCAAGCCCTCACAAAAGCACCTCTTAACCTCCTTATCTAAGCCTGCTTGCGGCGCGTAAGCGCCGATGAAATTAAGGGCACATCCCCCGATAACCAACTTAATAGACATTAACCTATCATTCACTCGCCTAACCTCAACCACGGACTCCCTAAGATGCCTATCCACCAAGATGCCCACTCTTTTCTTACCCCTCACGACCCCAGAATACCACAGCTTAAACCCAACTACACTCTTCGCATTCGACCCTTTCCACCTAGTCTCCTGAACACAGGCTATGCTGACCCTCCTCTTCTGAAGAATCTTTGCCAGCTCAATGGACTTACCCGTCAGTGTACCTATGTTCCACAACCCGATCCTCAATCAATAAGCGTCTGCTACCCTCCTCCCACCCTTGCCTCCCGCCCTACCCATCGAACCGCTCCCTGCCCCTGCTCATCCCCTCCACCACCCCCACTCCCTGAGGACATGACCTTACACTACCATCCCCTGTCGCGACCACTATCCTTCCAACCGACTACGGGCTATAGTGGAATACGCAAAAGAATGCTAGCTAGATAGCGACAAAGTAAACTACACACAGGATGCTAGTTAGAATACGTAAAAGGGTGTACAGAGTAAACAAGGGATCGGGAGGTACTAACTTCCTGTGGAAAAACCTGAAAGTATACTCTGATTTGCCCGATGTCATCTACCGCCAGCTCTTACACGTTTCGGCCGGTGTTGTTTCGCTCTTCACTTCCAAACGCCACAAGTTCTCCTCGTCCGCTGTGCATAGTACCTAAAAATCACACATACAACAACCTCCCAAAAAACGAGGGGGCTGCCTTACTCAGGAAGGGGGAGGGGGCTGCCTGAAAATCACAGAGAAGGGGGCCGGGGTAAGGGTTAGGGCAGAGAGCTGGGGTGGGGAACGAGAGTGAGGGTGGAAGAAAGAGAGGAGAGAGAAAGAACATGAGAGGTTGCCGGAATTAGGGGTGGGGGTCACCGGACTTAGGGGGTGGGAGGGGAGGGTGGAAAAAAACAAGAGGGGTTGGGGGGTAGGGGCAGGGGGCTAGGTTGAGGGGGGGGGGAATTGTAGAGAGATGGGAGAGAGAGAAAACTTACTGGGGGGGTTCGCAGGAGGGGGGAGGGGGCCGGGTAAATAACCTACCGTTATGAGGAGAGAGCGTGAGAGGAGAGAGAGAGATACCAGCTACTTTGGTGCAGTGAACTGAGGCGTGCCTAGCAGGTGTCGGGTCAACGAATCGACATATGAAGTGCTCTCTCTGTTTCCACATATTCAGAAAATTTGATCTTGACTTTGATTACCTTCAATGTATTATTCCATAAATCCTGCATGAATATTTCTAACCAAACACTAAAAAAAAAGATTTCTATTTTTTTTTATATTTACCAACCAAACAATAAAAAATAAATGATAAAACCATTCATTTTCCTAGAAAATATTTTTATTCGTACCAAACACACACTTGGTGAGAGAAATTCTGACCAAAGTTCTCTCAAGTTTTGAAGTTGCGTTTGTTTGAGGTTTGTTTTGGGAAAACATAACCTTTATGTCAAAATATAAAATAAAAGTTAATTTGAAAAATTACTAAACGGAGAGTAAGCAATTTTGGGGAAAGAGAGGACTAAAAAGAGAAAATTTAGAGAAGATAAGGTGGAGGGTTAAAATTTAGATATTTATATTAAGAGCTGGCCAAGTCTCTAGGAGATCAAAAGTATTTTTTTGGTCAAAATTTTATCTTTTTGAAAACATAAGGTGTTTGGCAAGAATAAATAAGTGCTTTTGAGGTGCAACAAAAGTAATTTTTTTACTTTTGGAAAAAAGATACAAATTCTAACTTCTTCCACAAAGCAGAAGCAAAACATTAATATTTTCAATACAAAAATATCCTTACCATAATATAATATTTCCTAAACTATTCCTTATTAATTTAACCTTTACTTTTTTATTTTTTTATCTCTACCATCCTTTCTTCTCGTTTCTATTTTTGCCATATTTTTATTCTTCTTCTCTTATTCCAATTTGGAATAATCTCTCTAATATAAATAGATATCTTCTTTTCTGTTATGAAATCTCCTATTTAAGGTGAATGTCTATAATTAGAGAGATTCTAGATTTCTATTCTTGGTAGATAAATCATCCCCCTCCCTATAAATAAAGGGGTCTTCTACCATTGTAAATCACTCCTAACAATCTCTAAGTATCAATAAGAAGAACTCTCTCTACTCTTCTCTCTATTTGCTCTTGTTCTTGAGTTATTGTTCTTGTCTTTTATATTATTTCATAACACGTTATCAGCACGAGTCTCTAACCAATTGAATTTAATATTCAGCAATTAAGCTTCTTGTGTTTGTTTTCCTATGTTGTCTTGACGGATGAATCGTTATGATGGGGTTTGTGAAATTTGATGTCTACTGTTGCAAAGGGTGTCAAAAGAAGTTGAAGAAATAGTTAACAAAAGTCGAAGGTGGCCAGCAATAGATTATGCACGGTTAAATCACGGTACTGTTTCTTTCTTCAATTACTTGAAACCGGAAACGGAGGCTTCGCGGTGGAATCGCGTCGGCTTAAATGCTTCCAAGAATTTATTGGTATACCTTAAAGGTAAGTAACTTACTTTTCCTTTCAAATTCTTGGAATTCTATAATTTGATTTTATATACAAACATAGACAACAAAGTTTGATTATAACTCTAATGGAGTTTGTAAGAAATTATAACCACATGAAGTGGTAAAATCTCTATGTCCTGCCATGATTAAATTCATGTATGATTGTGGGCAAATAATTGAAAATCCGTCCCATTGAATTTGCTCCATTCCCTTTAGAGAATGTGGTAGCAGAATTTGATAAGTCTGAAAGAAGACTAATTACCGTAAAGGTATCAATGGATGTGGACATGGCAATAGACGAAGTTATAATCGTCATTATTGTGATAATGAGAATAATAAAGATTCTCAAAACAATCTTTCACTTTATGAAAGTAATATTTGACATGAGATTGTGTAAAGCACATGATTATGATCCATTCCCTGAAGTGAATGTGATAATTGTAATAGAGCCCGTAAGTATGAACACGCTCTTGATGTAAATCTGTTTTATGTCTGACATTATGAAAAGAAAGTTCGTTGCCCTTGAAATTTCGGGCAAGAACTATATGACATGGGTGTTGGATGCTGAAATCCACTTAGATGCTATGGGTCTCGGAGACACCATCAAAGATAGAGAAAAAGCATCCACCCAAGAATGTGCGAAGCCCTTGATTTTCTTGCGCCATCACCTTGATGAAGGTTTGAAGATTGAATATCTTACTGTCAAGGATCCACCTATCTTGTGGAATGGCTTAAAGAAGAGATATGACAACCTGAAGTTTGTCACTCTGCCACAAGCACGATACGATAAGAACCCAAAAGCAAATAGTTTATAAACTATATATTATCGTTGCGGTGAAAACGGGCACTGGTCAAAGGCTTGCCGTATACCATGACTTTTGGTTGACCTTTATCAAGCATCTCGAAAGAGTAAACGCCCTGAAACGAATTTTGTCTCTGACGACAACTTTGACATCACCCACTTAGATGTGGCAGACTTCTTTGAGCAACCCGAGGAGAAGATAAACCACCTAATCGGTGATGGATCCGTGATGAAAGAAGATGGAGCTATTTGATTTTATTTTACTTGTTTGTATTAGTGAATGAATCAACTAATAGCCATCAGTATTAGCTCGTATTAGTTAGTTCATGACGTAATGTTAGTATTAGTTCTTTAGAATGTATCAATATGCTCAAATATCAATAATATTTTTACTTTCCAGTAGAGGTAATCGACTAACCTGAAAAACTAGTCGGTTATCTCATATTTCGCATAAAAACTGCAAAACAATCGATTGTCAATGATCAACAATCGATTGTCTTTAAAACAGTGTGATCTGGAATTTTACAAAAACAGTCAACAATCGATTGTCTATGATTAACAATCGATTGTCTTTAAAACAGTGTAATCTGGAAATTTTCAAAAATCATCCACAATCGATTGTCTATGTCTAACAATCGATTGTCGTTAGACAGTGTAATCTGGAATTTTTCAAAAATCATCCACAATCGATTGTCTATGTCTAACAATCGATTGTCGTTAGACAGTGTAATCTGGAATTTTTCAAAAATCATCCACAATCGATTGTCGATGTTTAACAATCGATTGTCGTTAAACAGTGTGCTCTGCAATTTTTCAAAAATAACCAACAATCGATTGTCTTAAGACAGTGTGATCTGAAGTTTTTCAAAAATAGCAAATAATCGATTGTGTGTGTTTAACAATCGATTGTCAATGTTCAACAATCGATTGTGTGTGTTTAACAATCGATTGTTTTATGAAAATGCTTAAACTGAAATTTTCAAACTGCATAGTAATCGATTATGGAAAACATATAATCGACTATCTGATTTATTTTAGTCAACTGACATCAGCAGATTTTGAAAATATTATGTGACACAAACGGATTGAAGTTGTTTATTCTTATGTTCGTGTATTTCTTTTGTATATCAAACCATGGGAATTAAATTGATTAAAGGCTCCGGAAGAGCAACTGTAACTCTGCCCAAAGGCATGACGTTTATCTTAGAGAATGCAATATTCTCCTCCAAGTCTAAGAAGAACTTGTTGAGTTTTAATGATATCAATCGCAATGTTCTCCTCCAAGTCTAAAAGGAACTTGTTGAGTTTTAAAGATATCATTCAAAATGGATATCATATTGAGACAATAGATGAGAATAATCTTGAATTCTTCATGAAAACGAGGCTGCCCATTTCAGTTTGGGTTCACGCCATTTTGCATGCAGCAATGCTAGTTCGTCGGCTGCCCACTTTGGTTTGGGTTCATGCCATTTTGCATGCAGCAATGCTAGTTCGTCGGCTGCCCACTTTGGTTTGGGGTCACGCCATTTTGCATGCAGCATTTTAGTTTGTCGGCTGCCCACTTCGGTTTGGGGTCACGCCATTTTGCATACAGCAATGCCAGTTCGTCTCTGACTGACGAATTGACACAAATATTCCCCGTTGCAATTGGTTTTTGGGTCATGGACCCAATATATCCCATTTAAGAATTTTTGGATGCGCAGTATATGTGCCTTTAGCACCGCCATCCCGCACCAAAATGGGTCTGCAAAGAAGGTTAGGAATATATGTTGAGGTTGAATCGCCCTCCATTATTCGCTACCTCGAAACATTGACAGGAGATTTGTTCACTGCACGATTTGCAGACTGTCAATTTGATGAGACACTTTTCCCAAAATTAGGGGGAGAAGTTGGTGAAACCAAATGGGAAATTTTGTGGAAAAATGCATCATTATCTCATATTGATCCACATACCTCTATTTGTGAGAAAGAGGCACAAAAGATTATCCATTTGCAAAGAATAGCAAATCAAATGCCTGACGCATTTATAGATTTGAAAAGGATAACAAAATCACATATCCTCGAAGTGAATGTGACAACATTTGATTCACGAATACATATTCATTATTGGAAGAATATGAACATGAAATTGGTATTAAATATACCACACTCACCCCTAGAAGGAGGTTTGAGATGATACCACACTCACCCCTAGAAGGAGGTTTGAGATGATATATGGCATGAATGATCGTTGGTCACGTACCTATTGTACGCCAAAGTATTTTGGAAATATGACTATTAAAGGACAACGATAATGCAAGAAACATATCTTGCATATAAGTTTGACATGACCATAATGGTATAACTTTCTCTTTAAGAAAGATATTCACCACATGGATGTTGATGAATCTGTGGTAGTACAAAATTAATTGAGAGCTCTAGAAGAGCCAATTTTTACTATGTTGGAGAAACACAATTGAGTATTGTGCTGTAGTAAGTCTCAAAGAAACTTATTCAGTTTCCAAAGTACACGAGAAAGCGATTGATTATATTGAGACTATAAATAAAGGAAGGCTTTGATATCTCCTATTACTACAACTTGTAGCGGGGTAATTTGCATATGAAAAGCTACCCACTTTGTTCTCCAGTTTGTACTACAAAAACGAAATAATGCCACAATAAAGTGGATATCTATTGGTATAAAACCCATGTCATAATAAACCCGAAGTTTATTGATAAGTGCACATGTCATGGTGTAAATTTGAAGTTTACCAATATTGATAATTTATTCAGTTGACATTCGTGTTAGTCATCTCATTTTATGTATGATGTGCAAATTCACATAGGTGAATAATAAAGAACTAGAAAGTTCTTTACGAATTCTCTTGTATCACTTGTTCTCATTAATGAAATGACCAACTAAAGAGTTCGGGTTGAAGCCCATAAATTCTGGAAATATCAAAGGTGAATATGGGCCCGTTCACCTGCCATGTATACCACATATGATGCATCTATGATCTGTTTACATGCGCAATTGTTATTGACCCGCAGCCTGGCCGGTGCTTGCGAGGTAAATTGCTCAGTAATCTAACTTCGAGCATAATTTCCAGATTTTCTACTCAAGATAGTTCATCTTGATAAGTTGGTTTATATCAAAGTTGGTTTAGCAAGATAATTATTGAGTGCTTCCACTTAATAGCTAAACTGTTTCTTATGAGAACAAAGTTATATATATCAATTTGATATAAGTTGTATACGAGAGTATATTCTCCCCTCACAAGTGGTTCAAGGTCAGGAACCAAATAATCTCATCTTATTATTAATGTGCTGTGTATATTGACATGATAATGCACAAAGATGATTTCCCAAAGTTGAGGAAACAAGTTAGCTTTACTAACATGAGGGGGAGACATGATAAACACTTGAGAAAAGGTTACATGGGATGAATTATCATTTGTATATGTATATCCCCGAATATCATGATATGAACCTGAAGTTCATAAAAGGGATAATTCAATTGCAACATATTGCAAAGCATGCTATACGCATTTGCTGACCCAAAGAAAGTAACTAAATGGAAGAGATACAATTCAAGAAGAATTGATTCCATATGAAAGACATGTAGTTTTGAACCTATAGTTCAAATGCTTGAAAGTATAAAGTCAAAGGTATGTATAGTCAGTTTTCGATATCTTATGACGTGAAAACTTGATATGCATCTAAAGTCTATTATGTGACTTATATGACTTAACTTGAAAGATTTAAGTTGCTTGAAGCATATGCAATTCTTGGTCCTGAAGTACCACATCCTTAGTACAATTTGTGTACATATGTATCTTGCTATAACTATGATGGCATCGAGAATACACCTATGGATATATTGAAGAGTTATTCCACGACATTATATGAAGATGTTCATATCTATCAAGAATGATAATTTCAAGGTGCGGAATATTTATTCAAGTCAATATGGTTGATTTATTTATCAAATCTCTATCAAAGATCGTTTCGAAGATGATGCACAAGATTGAAATGCAAATGCTCAAGGATATAAATTGATGTACTCATTATGGGGAGTTAATGCGCGTTGCACTCTTTTTCCCTTACAAGGTTTTGTCCCACTGGGTTTTCCTTGCGAGGTTTTTAACGAGGCAACCAATAAGGCGCATATTCAAACATGTGTACTCTTTTTCCTTTCTTTAATTTTTCCCATTGGGTTTTGGTTTTAAGGTTTTAACGAGGCACATTGTTGAATAGACATTCAAGGGGGAGTGTTATGAAATCTCCTATTTAAGGTGAATGTCTATAATTAGAGAGATTCTAGAGTTCTATTCTTGGTAGATAAATCATCCCCCTCCCTATAAATAAAGGGGTCTTCTACCATTGTAAATCACTCCTAACAATCTCTAAGTATCAATAAGAAGAACTCTCTCTACTCTTCTCTCTATTTGCTCTTGTTCTTGAGTTATTGTTCTTGTCTTTTATATTATTTCATAACATTTTCTCTTTTGTTGTTTCTTCTTTTCTTCATCTCGTTTTACCTTTTGATATACCAATGCTAACCACCAAATTCAATCACGGTCTTCATAATGTGTTTTTTTTTCTTTTATAGTATATCAATATGATATGATCCCCAGTTGCACTTTATTTGTACTTTCTTTTTGTATGTATGCATATAATAGTTGACATAATGCAATTGCAATACTACCTAATTTGTTATTTTCTCAAAAATTAATAGTCTTTTTCATACAGTTAATTTGTAAGCATATAATTTCCTACTAATGTTCTTGCTTTTATATACTTATATTTTGTGTTGATTAAAAACTGTAATATATATCACTTTATATTTTATATTCGAATTACATTAAAAAAATAGTTAAATTATTTTATAATAAAAATTTAAAACTTGTCTTTTCAATAACGCTAATTGTAAACAAACTTTTACTGTCCTTTATAGTAATTTGACGCTCAAAAGTACACCAACAACAATAAAAAGAAGAAGTTAACAATAACAATCCGATAAAATCTTACAAGTGGGTTTTAGGGAGGGCAGTGTGTACGCAGACCTTATCCCTACACGAGGGGCTAGAGAAGTTATTTCCGAAAGACCATCAGCTCAAGACGACGAAAGGAAATAATATACCAGTTCCATCAACAAAAAACTCAAGAAATAATGACAGCAACATAAGAATCAGAGAATAAATGAGAAGCAATAACAATAATTAGTAAATAAAGTCCCGCACAATGAAAATGGAGAATAGTGAGAACACCATAAACCAATAGCAGTCCGAAGACACGCTATGTCCCGTCTGATCACTTCACCCTCAATACTTCTTAGGTCGCCCTCTACCTTTTCTCATACCCGCCAAAGTCAACCGCTCACACCTCATAATCGGGGCATCCGGTCTCTTCCCCTGTACGTGCCCGAACCATCTAAGCCTTGCTTCCTGCATCTTAGCATCCATAGGAGCCACACTCACCTTCTCTCGAATATCCTCATTCCAAATCTTATCCATCCTAGTGTGCTCGCACATCCATCGCAATATCCTCATTCTGCTACTTTCATCTTCTGAGAATGTGAGTTCTTATCTGGCCAACACTCAACCCCATACAACATGGCCGGTCTAATAACCGCTCTATAAAATTTACCTTTGAGTTTTAGTGGCACTTTCCTGTTACACAGTACTCGAGATGCTAATGTCCATTTCATCCACCCCAAATCTATATGGTCCGTGACATCCTCGTCGATCTCCCTATTCCCCTGGATAACCGACCTGTGGTACTTGAGACTGTCTCTTCTAGGGACGATATGTGATTCAAGCCTCAGTTTCATGTCTTCTTCCCTCGGCTCCGCACTGAACTTGCACTCCAGGTATTTTGTCTTAGTCCTGCTCAACTTGAAACCCCTAGACTCAAGAGCCTGTCTCCAAACCTCCAACCTCTCGTTGACGCGGTCTCGCGTCCCATCTATCAGCATTATGTCATTACCGAATAACATACACCAAGCACCTCCCCTTAAATATGACATGTCAGTGGGTCCATCACCATGGTAAATAAGAACAGGTTGAGCGAAAATCCTTGGTATAACCTCATACCAATTGAAAAATGCTCCGAGTCACCCCCTATTGTGTTAACCCGAGTTATAGATACTTTGTACAAGTCCCTTAGTCGCCATTATGTAAGCAACCGACACACATTTTGTCTTCACGCATTTCTAAAGAACCTCTCTAGGGACCTTGTCGTACGCCTTCTCCGGGTCAATAAACACCATGTGTAGGTCCTTCTTCCTATCCTTGTACTGTTCCACCAACCTCCTCATAAGGTGGATAGCTTCCGTCGTCGACTGCGCCCCTGGCATAAACCCGAACTGGTTGTCGGATTTAGACATCGTCTTCCTCACTCTCGCTTCTACCATCTTCTCCCAAACTTTTATGGTATTAACTCAAAAGCATTTTTTGAAAAGATTGGCCAAACACAATTTGCTTATCAAAATTTACAAAAAGTACTTATCAAACAAATTGACCAAACACAAACGGCTAATTTTAAAAATACTTTTTCGAAAAATATTTTAGAATAAAATTACTTTTCGAAATAAGTAATTTTTTGACAACTTGGCTAAACGTGCACTAAACCATATCAATGTATCATTGGTAAAATAATTTAACAATATAAAAACAGTATAGTGACGCGTGGTTAAGTGAAAGAAGGCAAACACATATTATACATATATTTATTTGGCAGGTTGTTAATGATTAGTTTGTGTACTGATTATTGATCACAGACTACAAGAAAACAGATTAAAGAAACAGGATTCATGCAACCACTATTAATTTGGGCCCTCTCTTTTACTGTTTTACATAAACGCTTTGCTGATTTCACATTAAGACAAAACCAGCACTTTAATTTCTAATGTCATGATAATTGTTACTACTAATTAATTAATCGTGATAAAATTTACACTCTATCAAATTAAATTGATAGCAAAGGTGTGCTTGGTACGAAGGAAAATATTTTTTTTTAAAATGTTCTTATGTAAAATGAGTGGTTTTATTATTTATTTTCTCTTGTTTAGTTGATGAGTGAAAAACTTTTTCTGAAAAGTATAAAATACGTTTGGAAAATATGTTTTCATACTACTCTTCTCATCCCCTTCCCCAAGAAAACCCCTCAAATACTCAATATTTTCGGAACTCTATTTTCTTCAGTAATTTAATTATTTTTCTAAAAATTCACATAAACCCAAAGGAGTTAATATTTTGCTTTACATTTTTTACGCAAAACAACATTGAAATTTATGCTTCATAACTAAAAAGTAAATACTTTTATTTGGTTGAAAAAGAAAGTAATCTTTCTACAGCATGAAAATAAAGCAATAGAAAATACTTTTTCTACATCATGAAAAGAGAATACAAATTTTGTTGAAATAAAAAAATACTTTTTCTACATCATGAAAAGAAAATAATTTTTTTATTAAAATAAAAGAAAATACTTTTTCTACATCATGAAAAAAATACTCATTTTGTTGAAATAAAAAAAATAATTTTTCTACATCATGAAAAGAATACTTATTATCGGTTGAAATGAGCGAAAATACTTTTTCTACATCATGAAAATAAATGACTTTTTTTGTTAAAATAAAAAAATACTTTTTTATATCCTGAAAAGAAAATGTTTATTTGTTGAAATGAAAAAAAGTAATCTATCTATAACATGAAAAAGAAGTACTACTAATAATATTTTTATTAAAGGTGGAGTTGGGCTTGGGGTAGGGTGGGGTGGGTAGGGTAGGGAAGGTTGGTGGGGATAGGGAATAGTGTAACTACGGCTACTGACAAAAGGAATAAAAGCAAATAAGAAGACAAATAAGAGAAAAGATAAGAACTGTTCCATTCAGCATAACATTCCAAATGGAATTACAGAGAGATAAATAAGACAAGATTCTTTAAGAACCTAGACAGGTGGCAAATAAAGCAGTGGCCACTTGGAGGGACTAAAAACTAAATATTAAAGGACTCTATTGACATAAACTAAACTTAAGGCTTAATTTGTAAAATATCATAAAAAATATTAGCATCGCCTCACAACAATCCCATTCCCCATTGAAGAACCTTGAAAGTAAAGTCAAGGTTATGCATCATCAAATTCAGGAAATTAAGAACGAAGGAATTCGTAGTCTTCCCACGTAGCCTCTTCAGGAGAAAGATTAGCCCACTGTACCAGAACTTCTGTCACTGCCTTGTTCCTTTTATTAACCATCCTCCGATCCATAATCGCCACCGGTTCCACAAGAATTCGGCCCTCGTTATTGCAAATTGGAGGATCAATCATAGCTACCACTTGATTACCCACTTTCTTCTTCAATTGCGACACATGAAACACCGGGTGAATTTTTTATCCGGACGACAACTTCAATTTATGTGCTACTTGGATAATTTTTTCCAAGATCTGATAAGGCCCGTAGCACTTTGATGCTAACTTCAGATTCTTCCGTATTGCTATCGATGCATGTCGATATGGTTGCAGTTTGAGGTATACTCATTCTCCTTCCTCAAAAGCCCTCTCAACTTTTAGAATCTGCATAAAGTTTCATTCTTTCTTGTACTTTATTCAGATTTTCTCGCAACATTCGACCAATCACTAGTCTATCTTTTAACACTTCATTCACTGAATTCACCGAGACTGAGCAATCAATTCAAATGTTGGCAGGGGAGGATCGTAGCCATAGAGTGACTTAAAAGGGGACATTTGAATAGCTGAGTGGTAAGTCGAGTTGTACCAGAATTCCGCTAAACTCAACCATTTGCTCCAATTTGCAGGTTTATGACCTGTCATACAACGAAGGTAACATTCCAAGCATCTATTTAACCTTTCTATTTGACCATCCGTATGTGGATGGTATGTTGTACTCCGCCTTAGTTGCACTCCCATTCCCTTAAACAATATTTTCCAAAACAAACTTGTAAATACCAGATCTCTATAAAAAACAATTGAAACTGGACTTCCATGTAACTTGTAAACGTGATCCAAGAAAACTTGTGCTACTTGTGGTGCTGTATAAGGGTGGGATAATGCTAAAAAATGAGCATACTTAGTAAAGAGATCCAAAACTACAAAGATTGCCTCTTTACCATTTGACTTAGGCAGTCCTTCAACAAAATCCATCGGAACGGTAAGGGCTGAAGAAGCCCTGGATAAGCCACATTCTCCTTTGTTCCTCTGACATATATCGCATTCAGAGACTAACCTTTTAACATCCTCATTAAGTTTGGGCCATTAGAATAAAGACTTGAGTCTTTGATGAGTGGCATGGACACCTGAATGTCCTCCCCAAGTAGTTATGTGCATAGCTTATACCAATTTATGCCTCATATTCCCACTGATGCCAATCCATATTTGGCTTTTGTGCCTTAAAAGGCCTTGTTGTAGGGTCACATTTGGTACTGCATTAGCATCCAGTAGTAGTTGAGACAACACTTTAGCTACTTCAATGTCCTCTTCATAGGTGCTTAAAACCTCTTGCATCAATGTTGTTTGCACTACTGATATTACCTTGCATTCAGCTTCTTCTTCAAATCGTCGAGATAGAGCATCTGCATCCACATTTTCTACCCCTCTTTTTGTACTAAATCTCATAACTAAGACCCAACAACTTAGTTAGGCCTTTTGTGTTGTAATGAGATAGTCATTCTTTGGTCATTTAAGAACTTTAAACTGAAATGGTCAGTTTTGATAATGAAGGAACGGACTGCAATAGTGCCTCCATTTTCAATAGCCAACAACAGTACAATCAGCTTCTTTTTATAAGTGGAGATCCCAAGATGCTTTGGGATCAAGGCTTGACTAAGAAAGGCCATGGGCCTACCTTCCTGCATTAACACTGCCAACTCCTGATCCACATGCATCGATTTCCACTATAAAAGACTTGAAAAAGTCGGGTAGTGCCAAAATAGGGGCCTGGATCATTGCTTGTTTCAAAGTTTCAAATGCTTATGTTGCTTCATTTGTCCATACAAAGGCTCCCTTTTTCAGCGGGTTGTTAAGTGGACGACTAATCAAAGCAAAGTGCTTGATAAATCTTCTATAATAACCAGTTAGTCCCAAAAAACCTCTAAGAGGTTTTACACTGTTGGGCCTGGACCAATTAAGCATGGCTTCTATTTTTGAGTCATCAGTGTTGACCCCTTTACTCGAGATAATATGTCCTAAATACTCAATTTGGGCCTGACCAAAATTGCACTTGGAGCATTTTGCAAATAGTTGATTAGCTCGTACTAGCTTAAAAACAACCTTAAGATGGGCCATATGGTTAGTCAAATTGGCACTATAGACCAATATATCATCAAAGAAAACCAAGATGAATTTTCTAAGATAAGGCCCAAAATTTTTATGCATAAGTGCCTGAAATCCTGCCGCTTTCATGCGAATCTGATGATAGCCTGATCGTAAATCCAATTTAGAATAAAAATGTGCTCCATGCAATTCATCTGGTAGATCTTCCACAACTAAAATTGGATATTTATTTTGCACTATAGTGTCATTCAATTTTCTGTTATCCACACCCGCCCACCAAGAAGCATCTTTCGTTGTCACCAATATAACTGGTGAAGCAAAGAGGATGAACTGGGAACCACATTGCTATCTTGTAGCATCTCTTGAACCAATTTCTCAATGACTTTTTTCTGCTCATAAGAATAGCGATACGGCCTTTGATTTACTGCTTTAGCACCCGAAATTAATTCAATAGTGTGATCACAGTCATGACTAGGAGGCAACCCTTTAGGCTCACTAAATAAATCCACGTATAAATTGGATAATAGCTCTTCAAGCTGGGTTGGAATATCCACTGTAGTGATTGTACCCTCTAGTGCATTCAGTTAGGCCTAAGGCACAAAGCTATAATAACTTCCTTGTAACAATTTCATCATTTCCTTGGCATTGGTGCATGATATCTGAGCAGCCTCTTGACTCCCAAACAAGGTCACCACACTGCCTCCCATCATGAATTAAATACTATGAGGATTGGTATGTAACAACACTGGAGCAACCAAATCTATCCAATCCATTCACAAGACTATGTCGCAACCAGGGACCTTTAGCCAATGCAAACTAAAAGTAAATGGAATATCATTCATCTACCAAACAAAGCTAGGATTTAAATGAGTAGAAACCATTTCATGCCCACTGGCTACGTTAACACGCATAGCCCTCTTCATAGGTTCTCCCAGTAAGCCTAATTTCTTTGGTACTTTTAGATCAATGAAACTGTGAGTTGATCCACAATCTATTAAAATGATAGGTGGAATTCGTTTGACCTGGCCCAAAATTTTTATTGTAGATGGTGAAGAATCCAAAGAATCCAACCCCATTAAGACATTCAAAGAAACTTCAACTGTTACTTCTGCACCCTCTTCCACTACTGGGCTTTCATCTTGGGCCTCGTCAACAACTTGAGCTGTACCTGAACTTTCTCCTTTTTCATACTCACCAGCCATCAGTTGTAATGACTTGGGATTGCATTGATGCCCTAGTTAATATCGTTCATGACATCTAATACAAAGATTATGTTGTCTCAATACATCAAATGACACATTCTTGGGAACAGTCTGCTTTGTAGGCCCATTGGTCAATAGTTTATGAGTTGTAGGATTGGAAAGGGTTGGTGTGGTTTTAGCATTTGATGGTAGTGAGTTGGGAGAATTTAGAGTGGATCTAGGATAGGTATCTGTGTATCTAGGCTGCAGGTTTCTATAGATAGTTGATAATGTCTCTTCATGCAATTTTGCGACCTCCAAAGCATCCATTAATGTTTGAGGGTTAGAAGCTCTCACCATTGATCTTAAATCAGCTTTATGACCACCCACAAAACATGAAACAAAATAGGGATCATTAAGAGTTGGATTCACTAATAACAAGTAATACCGCAACTCTTCAAACTTCACCTGATAGCTATCCACGTCACCCTTTTGCTCAAATCGATTAAATTCCACCACCGCATCCATTGGTCTAATGTTACCAAACCTGCAGCACACATCTAAGCAAAACAACTCCTAAGAAATATTTTCCCCATGATGCATCATATAAACATCAGACCATGTATCAAGTTTATCCTTAACATGCATTGCAACATACTGCATTCTAAGGTCAGAAGGAACCTGGTATAGTTCAAAAAATTGTCTCACCTTCTAATCCATCCCCGAGGGTTGTTGGTGTCAAATTCTGGAAAGGTTAACTTGGCTTTTGGAAAATTAACCAGATTGTGTATTTGCAGGTGTTTGAATGAGAGTTGGACCCAAAGCAAGTAGTTGAGAACTAGCAGGTCGACCAAAAAAGGAGATTGTGTTGTGTTGGCGCAGAGTTAATGCTGGACTGGATGTGAAATAAATGGGTTGATGTGAAGAAAGAGAAATGGGTAAAACCATTGAAGAAGGCATAGTGTTGGTAGAAGAAACATGGGTGCTGTGGAGACTAGTAGGCATAATATGATTGTTAACACTAACATGTGTAGTATTCATAGAACTGGAATAAGAAGAAGTGAAAGAAGCAATGAAAAAGTTGGTAATACTTAGATAGAAAGAGGGCGGTGGTGGTAATATGGTAGTATTTTGAGGATTGAAGAGAGCTGGAGTAAGTGTCATAACCCTACCAGCTTGGCGAAATGAAATATTAGTGGCTAAAGGAGTAAATGGAGAAGCAGAAGAGCGGAGACTACACCCCACAGAAGACTCACCCATTTCTGAAGATGAACCACCTTGAAACAACAAGGCATGTGCCAGAGAATTGACAGAAGGCTCAACTCGTCGTTCCAACTCGAGCTGTGAAAACAAAAGATCGATCTTCCGGTTACTTTCCTATTCTCTTCTAGCAGCTTCGGCATCACATCTAGCTTGAAGCTCCTCCATTTGAGCTATTCTTTTCTGTGTATCTAACATATAGGCCTTCATCTGCGATTCCAACTTCTTCCAATTGTTAGATCCTCAGATGCTTTCTCTTGTTGTTTGTCCACCATCACTGGAATAGGCGTCGGAACGTCACCGCTCTGATACCAAGATGTAACAACGGCTACTGACAAAAGGAATAAAATCAAAGAAGAAGACAAATAAGAGAAAAGATAAGAATTACTTCATTTAGCATAACATTCCAAATGAAATTAGAGAGATAAATAAGATAAGATTCTTTAACAACCTAGACAGGTGGCAAATAAAGCGGTGGCCACTTGGAGGGACTAAAAACTAAATAATAAAGGACTCTATTAACATAAACTAAACTTAAGACTTAATTTGCAAAATATCATAAAAAACATTAGCATCGTCTCACAACAAAGAGGGTGGGGAAGGTTGAAAAAAAATTAAAAAATATTTTTTCTCCTCTTAATAGGGAAAATATTTTCCTTCATTTGGAGGAAAATATTTTCCAAAACATTTAAGAAAACCAAACATGAAAAAACTAAACAATATTTTTCCAAAAATATTTTTCTTTGGAATAAATTTTTTGTGACGTTTTAACAGCTAAAGATTTTGTTTATATATATAAAATATCATAATAAACTACGTGTCCTCTATTTTATTTTAACATAATTTAATTACTAATTCGTTTAAAAAAAATGACACATGTTATAGCTTTTATAGCATGTTTAAAATCACATGATAATTTTTTATAGTATGTATAAAAAAAGTAAAAAGCTTTTATTGCAACATAAATATTATAACATATCTAAAAATCAAAAGTTTCAAAAATATTAATTACGCAAATGTGACATATTTGATATTACTAATTGAGAAAATACATAAAGACCCTATTTAACTTGTCCTGAAAAATTGCTTACAAAATTTATCGGTGTCCATGTCCTAACACCCTACTATTGTTAAAATAATTATATTTATTTACTCTCTCTTCGACCCTGGTTAGCCGCGCGTCTTGAACAACGGAATTGAGCGCGTCTTTGCTATCTTTTAATCATTAAAAACACCTTTAAAAATTTTAAAAATAAAATTTTAACTTCAGTATAACTTCCAACCAGCGGTGAATTTATTCTTCCCCAATATTTTGCCAAATCCAAAAATCCTAATTTCTTCTTCTAAATTCTATCGAAATTGCATCAAATTGCTCTTTGAAAGCAAAGGTTAATCTTTCTCCTCCAAACATAATAATATTTCGCAGATAATTCAACTTTAATTTTTGAGCTTTATTCTTCAAAGAGCTTCGGTTTACGGGTCTTCCTCCAACTCGTCAGGAACTCTAAATAGCAGCAAAATCGAAAGATTTTGCAACTGGTCACTTCGATTTTGTTCAGGCAAATCAATTTTGGTGAGGCAAGAAGAATTTTCAATAGTTGGGCATTGATTTTCTTCAATTTGGGAATTTTTAAATGATGGGGTGAATAAGAATTGTTTAAAGACTGTTATTTTTATTTATTAGATATTTTAATTACGTGTCTTATTAATAAAGCGCATGTTTCCCACTCAAGTTAATATAGTTGGGTCAGGTAGGGGTGTTCATGGTTCGGGTTGGATCGGGTTTTCTCTATATAGAAACCAAACCAAGTAAGTCGATTTTTTCAAATATTATAACCAAACCAAACCAAACCAAACCAATTAAGTTGATTTTTTTATTCGGTTTATGTCGGTTTTCCGGTTTTTTCGGTTATTTATCGAGATTTTCTTAAATATATGACATACACTACCAAACACATATTCTGGCGACCACATTTCTAATGTAGCACTATCAAATTAATTGCCCTTTGAGAAATTTATTATTTATCAAAATATATTGATGATGATTGAACCAAATAGTGATGAATAATTTAAGGACTCAATTAAAAATATGTTATTTTAACACGGAATGGATTCTTAAACTAAACAAAAGAAAACTACCAATCAAACTAGAATGTAAAGGTAAAGAACTATATTAAAAGTGCAAACTATTAATATTTACCATAAATTTATTGAAACTTTATATAATAATATACATTTATATAGGTGTAATAATAAATTTGAAGTAGCTACTCCTATAATCTGTTTGCTTCGGGTTTTTTCTGATTAAAACCAAAACCAAACCAAATTTGATCGGTTTTTAAAACTCAGAACCAAAACCAAATCAAACAAAAAAGTATTTTTTTTTTGGTCGATTTGGTTTGGTTCAAATTTTCGGATTTTTATGAACATCCCTAGGGCTAGGGTTTAAGAGGGGTAAATAAATACAATTATTTTAACAATAGTGAGGTATTAGGACACATGTAAAGTTTATGTATATAAATAATTTGAAGGACAAGTTGAATGAGATCTTTATGCATTTTCCCATTTCAAATATAACTTTTAAAATTTTATGCTAGTTAAATTATACCAAACCAATTAAAAAATAGTAATGATAACAGCCTATTTTTTTCCTTTTAAATCTCTCTTAAATTACGAGTATTAGGTAAAATAAATAAATTATATATATATATATATATAATGTATTGATTACGTTAATTTTTTGATATATTTATTTTTATATATTTTGATACACAAAATTCTATATCCGCCCATGGATAACAGTCAGTTGCCTCAAATAAAGACAACTCTGAAAAAGCCATTACCCTTTTACCTCTGCTGCCTACGTTTTTCTTCTCCTTTGTCTCCCTTAGTTTCTGCATCCCTTTAACTTCCTAACAATCTTTTGGTTCTTTAAACCACCCCACCCCACCCCCACCCTCACCCACCCCACCCACCCCACCCCACTTACTTCTAATTGTGTTCAGTTTTCTTTATTTTTAAGACTGTCCACTGGAGCTTACCAAAAAATGCTCTCAAGAGTAAACAGTATGGTTTGGAATATGGAAGACAAAGAAGAAGAAGAAAATGAAACTGCTTCTTGGGCTCAAAACAATCTTACAACCAACAAAAATGATATGGAAATGAGTGCAATTTCCACATTCAAATCCATGCTAGATAATGCAGCAGATGTAGACTGGTTCATGTCAAGCAACAATCACAACAACGTGCAAAACCAAAACCATACTGATATTTCTTTTACCCCGAATTTCACTGAAGCTGAAAACAACAGTAACTTGCTTCTACAGCCAGTAGATTCCTCATCTTCATCTTCAGCTTCTCATGTTTTTAACAATCTTGACCCATCTCAGGTACATTATTTCTTAGCCCAAAAATCCATAACCCCTATGTTAACTGCTTTATCTAATAACCCTTTGGACGGTGGTTTCAATTTGGGTTGTGAAAATGGTTTTCTTGAAAATCAAGCTTTGGGTGGTTTGAATAAAGGTGGAATTTTTACTGGTGGATTTCAAGATTTGAGCTCATTAAACCAAATAGGCAACCCCAATTTGAGTTCTTGTACTCAATTCCCATCATCCCATTTGCTACAATTGCCTCAAAATAGTGCCACTGGGTTTAGTCCACTGGGGTTTAGTGATGGTTCTGTTAATGAGAATTCTTTATTTCTCAATAGGTCCAAGTTGTTAAAGCCACTTGATAATTTTACTTCAATTGGATCACAACCAACTCTTTTCCAAAAAAGGGCTGCTCTTAGGAAGAATTTAGCTAATAAAAGTGGCAATTTGGGGGATTTTGGAGGTGAAATTGGTGAGAAGGAAGAGGGTGGGAAGAAGAGGAAATGGGATAATGGGGATGAACTTGAAGATGTTAGCATTGATGGTTTTACATTGAATTATGATTCAGATGAGTTTGTCGAAAATTGTAGTAATAAGGTGGAGGATAGTGTTAAAAATGGTGGAAATAGTTCAAATGCAACTAGCACTGTAACTGGTGGAGATCAGAAAGGGAAGAAAAAGGGACCACCAGCCAAGAATTTGATGGCTGAACGTCGACGTAGGAAGAAGCTAAACGATAGGCTTTACATGCTGAGGTCTGTTGTACCAAGGATTAGTAAGGTAAGTAATTCTTTTACATCAATTTCTCGTGAATTCTTATATGATTTTAACATGTTTTAGCTATTCACAATCATCAGCCATTAGCTTCCTTTCCCCAAGAAATCGGAAAGGGAAAAGGGGAAATTGAACAATACGCGGTTATTCTTCTTTTCTAATTTGAGTGTTCTTCATTTACATGTCACTTTATGCTATGCATAGTTCAAAAAGGCTTCTGAATTAAAGCTATTTGATAGTTGCATTAAGTTAACTCACATGAACTATATGAAATGATTTTCAAAAGGATCTTCTGTTTTGGACCACATGAGAGAATAGACATTACTAACTTGCTGTAACATGAAATTGTCTTCTCTCTCTCTCTCTCTCTCTCTCTCTCTTATATATCTGCTTTAATTTGTTTCTTCATCCCCCTCCCCCGTTGGGGGGGGGGGGGGGGGAGTCTTTTGCCATCCCACCACTCCTCAAAGTACTTGTATTACTGTAAATGGTCATAAATATAAGCTTTAGGATGTAGGAAGTAATTAAAATGCCTTAAATGCTCATGCATATTCTTAATGAAGTGAAGTATGTAACTTAATTGAGATCTAATTCCAAAGAACCATTGGACTTGACTTTAACCTTATAGAATATTATTTTGTATTACCAATTTGTGTTCCTGACTACCTAATCTTAAAAGCTTCTTCTTCTCGGCAATCTGTGCTATTGACGTGCCAGTGCAAGGTGAATTTCCATGAATTGAATTGTGATTTTGCATGTTGATAGATGGACAGGGCTTCAATCTTAGGGGACGCAATCGAGTACCTAAAGGAGCTTCTGCAGAAAATCAATGACCTGCATAATGAACTGGAGGCCACGCCATCTAGCTCTTCATTGACCCAAACAACAAGCCACTATCCTTTAACACCAACTACACCAGCTTTTCCAGGCCACATCAAAGAGGAACTCTGCCCAAGTTCATTCGCGAGCCCTCTCTCTAGCCCAACTGGACAACCTGCAAGGGTAAAAAAAGTCATTAGCCAATATCCTGTGAAGTCTTGAAATCATCATATATTGGTTTAAGATGATGTAATTTAGAGTTTGTTGTACTTTTAGGTTGAAGTAAGGGCAAGAGAAGGAAGAGCAATGAATATCCATATGTTCTGCAGCCGCAGACCAGGCCTCTTACTCTCAACAATGCGGGTTCTGGACAACCTTGGACTGGACATTCAACAAGCTGTTATCAGCTGCTTTAATGGGTTCGCCTTAGATATCTTCAGAGCTGAGGTAATCACTTTTCGTTCAATTTACAATGTTGGGACTGTTGAATTAGGAAATGCTTTACGTGAGCGAAATTTTGTATCTAGAAAATTGAAGAACCCATCAGTCCCTGCACAAAAGAATATCCTTCTGGAATGAGCAGAACCTATAACCATATTAAGCCTTTAAAATGGGAACGACGGGGATACGGAAGAGGATAACAGATTGTACTTATTCCTATTGAACAGTACTCCAGATATACGATTTGATAATTTACTAACAACTGAGATATAACCCTTTACAAAGTAGTCCAAATTACTCATGGTATGTTATGTCGCCACTGAAATGAGCACCACCATGATCAGGATATATGCCGCGAATTCTGTCCTCTGCCTTTCTTGATTGAGTATAACCCTGTTAGCGTCTCTTTCCTGGAATCATGTTTTCTCCTCCTTCTTTTTTCCCAATACTAAGTCAAGAAAAAGAATATAGCACGATCTGTAGATGATTTGTCATTTAATTGTTTTCTTATCCTTGCGCAGTTTGAACTTTAATGAGTCCTGGAACTGAATTCTTCTTCTGATGGACATTTTTGTTTTTGTGTAATTGCAGCAATGCAAAGAAGGTCAAGACTTTCATCCTGATCAAATCAAAGCAGTATTGCTGGATTCTGCCGGCAGCCATGGGATGATATAAGCTTCTATGGTCGACAAGGAAGACAATCTACCACCATTTTCGACTTTAGACTCTAGCTAGTTGTTATTCTCAGACTATTTTCAATGCTTCTTTTGTACTTTTCTATATTTATCAAGCAGCCATTGTTTTGTGTTTTCTTTAGGAGAAACCTTAACCCAATCTTTCAAAATTGAATGCTATTATTTGGGCCAATCATTCCAAGTTCTAACTTGATGTCATTAGTTGTTTTTCATTACTAGGCAATTCAATGATTTAGTGCCTCAGCAAGAATAAACGTTGGCAATAATATTAACAGGGTTGGAGTGTAACTTATCACTTAAGGTGAGGGCTTTTTGTTATGAATGAATGACCTCTAGTTTCTTCAATCTTGCTAATCGAAACTCTCGAGGGCGCATAAATTTGGAAAAGGAGTAGGTTTTGCTGGTGTCAACCCAGACCCCACTTGTAGGATCACACTGGTGGGTATTGTAACTAACCGGCAAAAAGAAACCAACAAATGCAGTAGCTTGAAACAAACAATTGGTTGTGAATTACCAAAATTTTGATATGTTCCCATGTCCAAATGTCAGTTTAACACACACCCATAACTGGGGAAAAAAGTATTTTGTATATAAAAAGGAAAAAAAGAACATAATGTTTGTACACCAAGTTATGTTGTTTGTCATAGTTAAGTAATAACTTGAAGTAAGAATCTATATTGATTAGTCATAGTTAAGTAACAAATTGACGTAAGAATAGTTTAACTCATAAACTTCATGTAAAGAACATGTCATTGCAGTTATTCATCTGGTGCATCTGTGCACGTATCAAGTGAGATTTAGTGCATCTCTACATGTGAAGAAGAAGAAGACTGGATATCATTCTTTAAAAAACTGGTATGTTTCAAATAGGGGTGCTCAAAATGGCTACCTGGTGTCATTTCAAATCCCGAACTATCGAAAGTAATCAAAATTTAGTCACTTTTTATGTAAAGATAAATCTCAATGTTAATACTGTTCAAAATTCGAAAAAATACTCCAGCATAATATACTGGAGTTCCAGTATAAATATGCCGGTCCAGGATAATCTACTGGATTTTGAAGTACCGGTGCTCCAGTCTCCAGTATATTATACTGGATCCAGCAAAGTATACCGATCCAGCATAATATGCTGGAAGTTCATATGCAGGCGCACCGAACTCCAGTAAATTATACTGGACCGGTCTCTGTTGCAGCAAAATGGTGGCTATTTTTTATTGACTTGGTAAACGCTGGCTATTTTTGAACGATGGCTAGACCGTACTATTTTTATGAACTAGCCAATTAAGAGCTTGAACTGGACAAGGCCAGTCCACAACCCGCATCATTAGCCAGTTCAGTTAGTAAAAATAGCACGGTATAGCCAGTTTTCGGACTTGTCATTCAAAAATAGCCAGCGTTTACGAAGTCAATGAAAAATAGCCATTATTTTGCTGCAATAGAGACCCGTCCAGCATAATATACTAGACTTCAGTGTACCTGTGTATGAACTCCAACATATTATGCTGGACCGGTATACTTTGCTAGATCCAGTATAATATACTGGAAACTGGAGCACCGGCACTTCAAAATCCAGTATATTATGATGGACCGGTATATTTATACTGGAACTCCAGTGTATTATGCTGGAGTTCTAGTGTACTTATGCTGGAACTCCATCATATTATGCTGGAGTTCCAGCATACTTATCCTGGAACTCCAGTATAATATACTGGCGTATTTTTTGAGTTTTGAACAGTGTTTTCGCTCAGATTTATCTTTACATAAAAAGTGGCTAAATTTCTTTTACTTTTAAAGCTGGGCTATATTTGAATGACCAGTTATAAATCTAGTTATTTTTCAATTTCTCCTGTTCAGTTACAGTTAAGGGTGGCATGTGGGCCGTCTCGTGCCTAAGTGGGCCGGTCCTCACGGTCCCAGGCTGAGTCCCAATTTAAACGGGCCTCGCGGTCCCGGTCCTGGTGGGATTTTTGTAGGAGCCGGCCCGGGATCGGGCCTACAAACTAATAGTCCTGGGCTAAGTGGGCCGATCCTGGACCTAAGCGGGCCCAACGGATACTTTTTTTAATTTAAATTTTATAGAAGTTAGAGAAAAAAGATGGTAATAAAAATACATAAGGCAATTCCTTGTAAATTATATTATATACTTGTGACCTAAATTTTTTAATTCAAATTTAAAGACAAAAATATTGTAAAGATATATTCAACGTTGAATTTATGGGGTTTCTATATTCATATGCAACAACTAAACTTTCATACATGTAATTCCATCTAGTTGGACAAGATTTAGGAACATTTCTTTCTCTTAGTCCAAATTCATCGCATCTTTTAAAATATTCTCCAAGTCAACTTCTGCAGTTTGAATAAAAAAGCCTGTTAATAACCATTTTAACCTTTTCAATTTCAATGTTTAAAATTATCATACTATCAGCCACAATTAAATGGTAAATATGACAAATACATTTAACATGAAAATGTTACTAAATGCAGGACTTAGTGTAGTGGTAAGCAAGACTATTGCATAGGGTCAAATTTAATCATAGACGCCTCTATGCTGATAGGCACGTCTCTAAGCATACGTCGACTAAAGCATGGGTATGACCTGGACGTGGTGATAAAGGCGACGTCGTTTAATACTCAGTGCCTTCACTAAGAAGATGCTACCTACTTTTGTACCTTTTTGATTATTTCGAGGAAGGTCTCCCATTATATAAAGGAGACCTTCACATTGTAAAGGGGCGTCATTATTATTCTCGAATAATAAAACTCCTCTCTCTCTCTCTCTATCTCAAACGATTACTTCTCTCTTAAGTTCAGATCATCTTTTGTTTTTCATATCTAAAATAACAATATCGTTCTTCTAATCTCTAGGGCATATTATATTTGATTACGATTTATCCCCATTTATTTTTGATTGTTTTTAAGCTTACAAAGTATATCAATTACTTTTGAGCCAAATAATTTGGCGCCGTTTGTGGGGATTTCGAGAATCAAAATTATAGTTTTCACCTAGAGAACAACCGACAACCATTCTCTACACCACACAAAAACAAAAGATGGCCGAAAATAACACAAGAATGAAAACAATAGTGGGTGTTACAGCCAATCTCTTGGGTTCTCTCAACGAGGCCGATGACGAAGGAATCTTGAATGCAACCCCTAGAACCACCCCAGGTGCAGAGATCTTGCCTTCCACATTCGAGGATCTAACGATCTTGCATGAAAAAAGAGCTTCAACATCTGCTGTTAAGGAGCACCCTCGGTGGTCAAGAAGCTACTCAAAGAATGGCTAACAAGTACCCTATTGGTTGAGAAGTCACCGCAAAGTAACCTCAGGTGTAAACCAACAGTAGGCATCACTGCTGCCATAGGTGAACCCAAAGTTGACCGAGCAAATAACGGGCCCGTTGATGTGCAAACCAATTATGGCACTCTTACAGCCATCCTTAAGAAAATGGAGGAAATGGAAAATGAAAGAACATCAAGAGAGGGTAGACAAGATTCCCGGTGCTCCCAAGTTACTACCAAAACGCGACGTGGGGAGGTTCGTCGAACAACCGTATACCGAAGAAGCTGCCCCGCACTCCATCCCGAAAACCTTCAAAATGCCACCCTACTTGAGGGTATACGATGGAACCACAGATCAGAAGGGCCATCTGGTCAACTATGTCACCACCGTGAAGGGCAACGACATATCAAAAGAACAGGTATCATCGGTGCTACTGAAGAAGTTCGGCGAGACATTAACAGGAGGGGGCCTGATGTGGTACTCTCAGCTACCGGCTAGGGCAATATCAACGTTCAAAGAAAGGGCGGATAAGTTCGTCACCGCCCATGCAGGTGCAAAGAAAGCGAAAGTAAGGGTCAATGATATCTTTGCCTTCGGGCAAACCACATGAGAGAGACTCAGGGACTTCCTGGCCAGGTTTAACATGGTAAGGATGAGTCTGCCAAACGTGTTGGAAGGTATGGCAGTCGCCGCTTTCCAGAACAGACTAAACAGGGACGGTGCGAGGGCAACTAAGACACTGCTGAGCCGCCTTATGAAATATCCCCCTACCACATGGGAGAAAATCCACAACGCCTACTATGCGAAGGTACGAGCGGACGAGGATGATCTTAATGGGCCAACCCAACGGCTAACAATGGTACACTCGGAAATAAGGAGGGATCAACGCAATGAGGGTTGGCGAGAACAACTCCCACGCTTCAATGAAGATCAACACCAGCCTTACATTAGATCCTCCCATCAGCCTCCACCCAGGCATACAGACGCACTACAGTGACACGTCGCCCCACTCCAAATAAAAGAGGTACGCCCCCTTTATCATCCGCCCATAACTTTTGTGTGCCTCCTTCAGAAATAGTGTACGCACTGGAGAAGATGGGCACCAAAGTACAGTGGCCTCAAAAGATGAAATCAGAACCCACCACAAGGAAAGCAAACGTCCTTTGTGAGTTCTATCGGGAACGGGGATACAAGATCGAAGACTGCATAGGCCTACGGCAAGAGGTAGTCAGAATGCTGAACCAGGGATACCTGAGGGAGTTGCTTAGTGACAAAGGGAAAACCAACTTTGCACGCGGACGAGAATAACCCTATGGGTCGCCGAAGCCTCCTTCCCTAGCACACACGATAAATATGATCATTGAAGGCGGCGGTGGCTTGAAGATCAATCACGTCAAGTTCACCACTACGCACGAGCTAAAACGGACCATCGCCCATGAACGATATGACAACTTCAAAGATAGTATCACCTTCGATAAGTCTGATGCCGATGGTTTGTCTTTCCCCCATTATGACGCTTTAGTTATCACTTTACGTATCGCCGATATGGATGACAAAAGAATCATGGTTGACGACGGAAGTGGCACCTGTATTATCCATCTAGGGTCCTCGTACAAATGAGTTTCAAGGATAAGATAATACCGCACTGCATAACACTAACTGGTTTTAACAATGCAGTGGAACGAACATCCAGAGAAATACCACTACCAATTTTAGTAGGAGGAGTCACGATGGAAACAACTTTCCACGTGATGAACCAGGAAATGGCGTACAACGTCATCATAGGACGCCCATGGATACATGCCATGCGAGCGATCCCCTCAAACTTTTACCAAGTGATCAAATTCCCTACCCCATGGGGAGTATGCATCATTCGAGGCGAGCCGCGCACCGCATAGGAATGCTACAAAATAGCTCAAGACTGCGCCCACACCAAACAGCTAAAGGGGGCGAGTGTAGAGGCATAGCAATCAGCCATGTCGGGGACTAAGGTCAGTCTAATAACGGACGCCATTAGAGAACCCGACATCGTGGAGGCCAGTAGAGCAATGGTCGAAGATCTCGATCCACTCCAATTGGACGACACCAACCTTACAAAGAGAGCCTATATCGGGAACGACCTCACCAACCCAAGTAAGTATCATGAATTCCTAACTAACCATGCAGATTTATTTGCTTTTTCCAATTCAGATATGTCGGGAATCCCGCGAGACATCACCACCCATAGGTTGAATGTCGATCCATTACACCGGCCCGTGCGACAAATGAGAAGAAAGTTCAACGCCGCTATCAATGAAGCGGTCAACTTGGAAGTAGATAAGTTATTGGCCAACGATTCCATCAAAGAATCGAAGTACCTCCAGTGGGTCACCAATATCGTAATGGTCAAAAAGAAAAATGGGAAGTGGAGAATGTGTGTGGATTTTACCGATCTCAATAGGGCATGCCTTAAGGATTCGTTCCCACTGCCCCACATCGACCAGTTGATCGACGCCACCGCGGGACACGAACTGTTGAGCTTCCTAGATGCCTACTCCGGCTACAATCAAATCATGATGGCCGAGGAGGACCAAGAGAAAACGACTTCCATCACACGCCAGGGAATATATTACTACCAAGTAATGCCCTTCGGGCTAAAAAATGCAGGGGCTACGTACCAAATATTGGTCACTAAAATGTTCAAAGAAAATCTCGGTAAAACCATGGAAGTCTATATCGACGATATGCTGGTGAAGTAGACAAGGAAAAAGGACCACATCGACCATCTGAAAGGAGCCTTCGAGATATTAAGAAGGTATAAAATGAAGCTGAACCCCGAGAAATGTGCCTTCAGCATAGCCTCAGAGAAATTCTTAGGATTTCTCGTATCACAAAGAGGCATCGAGGTCAACCCGTATCAGATCAAGGCGATAGATGCCATATTTGAGATTTTGAACAGCAAAAAACATATATAAAAGCTGATGGGGCGAAT
This sequence comes from Nicotiana benthamiana, assembly GCA_034376525.1. Taxonomy (NCBI): domain Eukaryota; kingdom Viridiplantae; phylum Streptophyta; class Magnoliopsida; order Solanales; family Solanaceae; genus Nicotiana; species Nicotiana benthamiana. Next base: position 109,712,122 of record CM067325.1, read on the forward strand.
AGCCGCCCTACCCAGGTTCATCTCATGATCCTCCAATAGGTGCCATAAATTTTTTAACGTGTTGAAGAAGTACAATGGGATACAATGGAATGAAGAATGCGTTGAAGCCCTGAGAAAATTGAAAGCATATCTATCTTCGCCACCACTGCTAGCCAAAGCAAACCCAGATAAGCCTTTGCTGGTGTATCTGGTTGTATCTGAGGTCGCCGTCAGCGCAATCTTGGTCTGTGAAAACAAAGGTACACAATCTCCTATTTACTATATTAGTAAAACCTTAGTGGACGCCGAAACACGGTATCCACACCTCGAATAGTTAGCTCTAGCATTAGTCCTAGCTTTACGGAAGCTCTGACCCTACTTTCAGTGCCATCCCATAAAAGCAGTAACAACATTCCCCCTCAGAAGCGCCCTACATAAGCCTGAATTATCAGGCAGGCTCGCTAGATGGGCCATAGAGCTCAGCGAGCACGATATTTCATATCACCCAAGAAACGCCATCAAATTTCAAGTACTTGCCGACTTTGTAGCCGATTTCAACGCAGAGATACTACCACAGGTGGAACTAGAGGCATGTCGTGCCCCCTCCAACACTGACCTATGGGCTCTCTATACTAACAGCACCACTGTTACTTCGAGATAGGGACTGGGACTCGTTCTCGAGGTCCTCAAGGGTGAAACTATTCACCAGTCCATACGATGTTCCGAAATGACTAATAATGAGGCCGAGTACGAGGCTGTTATTAAAAGCATAAATCTAGCCATCAAATATGGGGCTTGGAGACTCATTCTCTACTACGATTCCCAACTCATAGTGAACCAGGTCACTTGGACTTACCAAATCAAGGAGCAGAGATTGCAAAACTACCAGTCGGAAATCCCAAATTAATGGATGAATTTGACGAGTGCCGTTTTGAACAAATTTTGAGGACACAGAACGTCACGGTTTAGCAAAGCTGGCCACAACCACTAAAATTTTCAACAAAGAAAGCATGGTCACCCTCATTCATTCCTCCATCGATCACACTAAGCTACTCTCTTTAAATTTGACCTGGGACTGGCACAACCAATTTGTATCCTATTTGGAGGATGGGACACTCCCACTCGACAAAAAAGAAGCAAAGAAGCTCCGCATACAGGTCGTCCGATATTGCCTAATAAATTACGAGCTCTATAAAAGAACATTTGGCGGACCTCTGGTCAAGTTACTAGGGCCGCACCAAACAAAACCAGTACTCGAAGAGGTACATGAAGGTCATTGCGGTGCCCACACAGGTAACCGCGCCCTCGTGCGCTGCATAATATGGGCCAGGTATTACTGGCCCACTATGACGAAGGAGGCTGCAGAATACGTTCGCCGATGCGAACAATGCCAAAAGTATGCCCCCATGATACATGAACCAGGAGAACCCCTCCACTTGGTAACTTCCCCATGGCATTTCATTAAATGGGGGATGGATATAGTCGGCCCCTACCAGCGGGACAAGAAAAGGTACGATTTCTGTTAGTTTTAACTAACTATTTCTCTAAGTGGGTGGAAGCAGGTGCGTATTCCCAAATACGCGAACAGGAAGTCATTGCCTTCTTATAGAAGAATATCATTTGCCAATTCGGAATTCCCAAGGAGATCAGTTACGACAACAAGTGATAGTTCATCGGCCAGAAGATGACAGAGTTCTTAGACAAATGGCATATTAAGCGAATACTCTCCACGCCATATCACCCTGCCACTAACAGCCAAGCAGAATCTTCCAACAAAATAATATTGAACATACTGAAATAGAAACTCGACGAAGCCGAAGGGCTTTGGCCCGAGCTACTACCAGAAGTGTTATGGGCACACCGGACCATACCCAAATCCAGCACGGAGAAACATCGTATTCACTGGTCTACAGAACTGACGTGGTCATACCAGTCGAAGTCGGTGAGCCGAGATTAAGGTACTCACATACCAGCAGAGCAGAGAACGACATGAACAGACTTCAAGACCTCGATGAGGCCGAGGAAAGAAGAGAAATAGCCCACATAAGAATGGTGTCTAAGAAATAACAGGTCGAAAGATACTACAACAAAAAAGCCAAAATAAGACCACTCAAAGTGGGAAATAACATACTCAAGCCAAAAAATTGGTATCAAAAGACCAAGAGAAGGAAAATTGGGCACCAACTGTGTTGGCCAAGTTTCAGTTGAGTTTTGAAAATTGATAAATGAACTGATAGATGGACCTAGTCCATCTTGTACTACACAGTCGGAATCAACAAGGGCACATGCAGAGCACGGGAGGAAGATAATGCACCAAAGATCACGCATCAATATCTTCTTATCATAATCGAAAAGGTTGCATTGGGATAAGGAGTCCTTATGTGAAAATAACTTAATCCTAAGTTAGGATAAGAGTTGGAGTTTGCATTGGCCAAGGACTCGAATTGTGAATGGATAAGAAGTGGAGTCTTAATCAAACTCTAACTGCTAACTCAATATATGATTGAGTTAGTTCTCTTTTTAGGCAACACACACAAGCAGAAGTAAAAGCATATTTGAGAGCAAAAAGAGCGAGTATGGTTTACAAGCAATATATGCAAGTTACAAGTGTAGACGCCTACAACTACATGAACATAGAGAAGAACCAGTTCCATTTGATTGTTTTATTTCTAGTTCAATTGTAGTAGGTTTATATTGTACCTTTCAGCTTTGTTAGAAGCAATTGTATTAGGTATGTTGTGTCATCAAGTTAGAGTTAACTTGATAGTGTCGCAGCAGCTGAGGCTGTGTGCCACACTGGGATTAAAGTTTAATCCTTAGGTTTACAAAGAGTTTTGTAAATGCTGTTTTTCGCTCATTGATTTTAGTGGAGTTTGGGAAAATCCTACTGAGTAGTAGGTCGTGGTTTTTTCACCTTTTGAGCCACGTGTTTTCCACGTAAAAATAGATGTGCACTTTACTTTCAGTTTTTATTATTCCGCAAACTGCATTAGTTAGAACACTTAGAAGAACTAGGTTCTTCAAACGCGAAAATTAGGTACCACACAAATCACCCCCCTCCCCTCTTGTGTGGTATTGACGTTTATTCACATCAAACTGGGACGGACCCTACAAAATCACAGCAACAGCAAGTAAAGGAGCATTCCAATTAGAAACATTAGAAGGAAAAATGCTCCAAAACAACTGGAACATCACCTACCTCAAATATTTCAATTTCTAAAAGGTGTATCCTGAGTTGTACTCTTTTTCCCTCACCCGAGTTTTGTCCCAATTGGGTTTTCTCAGGAAGGTTTTTAACTAGGCGGCAAAGGGGACACCTGGAGATATTTGCAGAACGAGTTTATCATACCAGCCTCTCCATTCACTCTCCATACTGGCATGATAAAGGGACTGGACTAGCATGATCTCCAATGTATCAAACGGCTATAGCCATTTCCAATATATCAAATGGTGCTAAGGCCATCTTTTGTGTATAAACGGCTAAGGCCATCTCCAATGTATCAAACGGCAACAACCATTTCCAATGTGTAAACTGCTATGGCCATCTCCAATATATCAAACGGCTACGGCGATCTCTAACGTGTAAACGGCTATGGCCATCTCCAATATATCAAACGGCTATGGCCATCAATGCGAAATGGCTAAGGCCATCGACAATATTATGGCTAAGGCCATCACCGTCAACCCTCGACCCAGTTCGACTGTGGCAAGCAAGTAATTCGACGACAATCAAAGTCACATATATGGCTAAGGCCATAGACAATAATATAGCTAAGGCCGTCAACCGTCGACCCAGTTTAACTACGGCAAGCAAGTGACTAAGGCCATCGACAATATTATGGCTAAGGCCATCGCCGTCAACCATCAACCCAGTTCGACTACGGCAATAAAGTGATTCGACGATAGTTGAAGTCACATATATGGCTAAGACCATCGACAATATTATGGCTAAGGCCATCGCCGTCAAATGTTGACCCAGATCGACTACAGCAAGCAAGTGATTCAACGACAGTCGAAGTCACATATATGGCTAAGGCTATCGACACTACGTGACTACGACACATTAATGCGAAATGGCTAAGGCCATCAATAATATTATGGCTAAGGCCATCACCGTCAAAACCGTCGACCCAGTTCGACTACGGCGAGCAAGTGATTCGATGACAGTCGAAGTCACTCATAAGGCTAAGGCCATCGACACTACGTAGCTATGGCCATCACATTATTTTGGCCAAGGCCACCGTCGCTGATCGTCGACCCAGTTCGACCATGAATAATAAAGCAAGCGCCCGCTCCACAGAGACGAGATACCAAAAATGAAAGACACAAAAATAAAGGAATGGCAGCAAGAGTATGACTTTCATTATTGTTCAAAAATGCATATACATCCGACCTCGCAAGAGGTCCTCATTACATTCCAAAATACAGGAAAACAAGAATATATAAAAGTCCTAAGGGGCTTCCCCGCTTCGCCCGTCACCTCCTGCGTGACCGCCATTCTGCTCATTATCTCCCGCTTGGCCGCCATCTTGTTCATCGCGGCCTCCGGTTTGGTCACCTGCAGAAATCCAAGAGCCGGATTCTAGACGATTAACGTCTTCGAATTTATAGCCCACCCGATCTGGAGAGTCAAAGCTATACCCACAAGTTTCACGGGTGACACGGGCTATGTGCCGTTGTTTTCGAACCTCCGCCTCAATGGCTCGACCCGCAGATATGTACTCCTCGAGTACATCCAATCCGGCTGGGGTGTACACCCATATCTCATGTGCTTATGATGTTCATCATCTTCGGGCTTTGACAAAGCAGTCCGCTTGAGGACCTCAATCTCAGCCGCCTTGGCATCAAGTTTAGCGATCAAGGAAGTGACTCTGGTCTGCAAATGAGCCGCCTCCGCCGGTACCCCGGGGCTGATCTCCAACTCCTCTTCATTCGATTGAAGGAGAGTCTCTAGCTCGCTATTCCAAGCCAAAGCAGCTATCAGTTGGTCATCGACTTCCTCTAACTCGACCACCCTCCTTTTCAATTGATCCTCCGATTGTTCAAGGCCCTCACATAACACTCAAAACTAAGGGTCTTGTTTGAGCATATTTGCCCATGCCTGATGTTTGACACGACATTGTTCGTACTTCTTCGCCATTTTGTTGAAGGTAGTCGTCTTCTTTTGCTCACGCCTCCTCCTTTCCACCTCCAAAATAAGAGTCTAAAAAGGAAAAGAAAAAGTGGAAAGACAAGTCAGTACGTATCAAAGTCGTCCTCACAGCCCACAAAGAAAAACTGAAAGCTATCTGCAACGCTGCGCCAACGACCCTTCGAGACAGATCCCTGTTATTAACTCCCTTCGGCGTTTCACGCTCTGCGTCCGCACACAGCAGGGTCATGTCAACTGCAGCCTGCTCGCTGCTCTCTAGAAAATTATAAATTTCCGGGATCAGGATTCGGTGGTTAGACCTACCCGCCACCATCCCCACGGGGCTGGGTCCTTTGTGACATCACCATGAGCGGCCTTAGGGCCCGCCCCCTCAACATCGACCCCTATTTCTCCAATTGCGGACAACAAACCACCCTACACAGCACGGGCTGAGCCGGTAACGACAACAATTCTTCTTTGAGGAGCCGAACTCCCTGAACGGATGGCCTCAGCCATGAAAACTAGCCTTGGCTCTTGACGAGGCTCACTAATCCTCTCATCTTTAGTAGCTATCATCTTACCCGTTATCAACCGCCGTGTCTTTCTCTCCAGCGGCTCCTCACCGTCCGAAGTCTCCTCCACCGGCTGTAGAGGCGGTACCGAAGGAAGTGCTTCACTTATAAATGCCACCACATGCATAGACTCTTGCTGAGGGATCAAGGGAACGTCGTCATGGAACGAGCCGCACAGTATGCCTTCACCCTCAAAATCAGTCCCCTCCTTGGGTGAGGTAACAACGACTACTCTCTTCTTAGGGACGTTGCGACCTACCAATGCGAGTGAGTCAGGTAATAAAACCTAAGGAAGTATCCAAATCAAAGTCAAAGAGTTACCTAACGGGTCGCACTAATGACGAAACGCCGCCCAAGCATGACACTCCTCTGCATAAGGTATCAATTTTTCCACCTATGATTTAATGTCGTCAATGGGCTGGGGTGGAGAATTCCTCACTACAAAAATAAGAGAAGAGAAGAAGAAGTCACAATGACCGAACGCTTAAAACAATGTACAACCAAGAATTCCACATACAAAGATACTTACGTTCAGAGTTCCACCTTTCGGGAACCAATTAGGGTTCGATACCAAGTGCTCCATTTTGATATAGAAGTACCTGTGCCAGAAGCCACGATTGGCCTTGTCGTCAGTCTTCACCACCAAACCCTTCGTACCACGGCTCTTCAGTTGCAGCATGGTACCCCTCAGGTAACCAGTGCTGAATAACTGTAAAAGATGATGGATGGAGATTTTGCACTCAGCCCTTTCCACATACATGCTTAGAATCCTACACACATTCAAAGTGTAGGGAGTAAGTTGTGCTGGGCATATGTTAAAAAAGTGGCAAAGCTCCTCTTCTAAAGGATAAATCGGTAGGCTATAACCGATTAAGAAGGAATACTCGTAAAAGGTGCAATATCTGCGTCTATGCATATTAGCGTAATCTCTTCCAGCCGGAACCATTTCCATGTGGCCCGAAATGTTATGCGCCGCTCAGAGATTTTCCAAATAGGGCTGTAATAACTCTCTATGTTCCCAGGGAAGAGCTGGGTTTCTCGTTCAAAATTCCATCGAATGTGCATTTCTTTGGGAAGCACATTTTCCACCGAGAGGGGAACGAGAGTATTTTCCGCCTCCTCCTCTTCGCCGCCAGGGGAAGGCGGGACCCTAGATAGGGCGGTGTCCTTTTTCTTTTTAATACTTTCATGGAATTTTACCATGATGTTCTGCCTAAGAAATGGAGTGCTAATAATGAGAATTAAAACTTCAGAGAGGTGGAAGAGTCTCACACGAAATAGCAATTATCAGAGAGAAAGACAATGAAGAGAGTTGAAAAATATTTTCCAAGGGTTCGAAATATGAATCAGATTGAACCTTTCCCCTATTTTATAGGGTTAAGTTGTGCGGAAATCGAAAAGGCATGACTCAAAATGGGCGCGGAAAACCAAAACGTCACATCACCTCCTGAACTGCCTTGGGAATAAGTGTAATAATGACGCATGCGAGCGGGGACGTCATCCCAAAAAGAAAGCCACACGTCAACGGTTCAACAACGTTAAGAATTTCATAACGTTCCTGTTGCCGCCCAAGTATGAGGTCAAATTCTCCAAAGACGGGGTTTGCAATTTCGTCCATTAGAGACACCTATCGAATGCGCCTCCAACGAGCGAAGGGACTAAATGTGGTCAAATTTGATCATAGACGCATCCACGCTTATGAGCACGTCTCTGAGCATACGTCGACTAAAGCAGGGATATGACCTAGACGTGGTGATAATGGAGACGTAGTTTAATACTCAGTGCCCTTCACTAAGAAGATGCTACGTGCTTTTGTACCTTTTCGATTATTTCGAGGAAGATCTCATATTATATAAAGGATACCTTTACATTGTAAAGGGGCATTATTATTATTCTCGAATAATACAAGTCTTCTCTCTCTCTCTCTCTCTCTCTATCTCAAACGATTACTTCTCTCTTAAGTTCAGATCATCTTTTTGTTTTTCAAATCTACAATAACAATACGTTCTTCTAATCTCTATGTTATATTATATTTGATTACGATTTACCCTCGTCTATTTTTTTTAAGCTTACAAAGTATATCAATAACTTTTCAGCCAAACAACTACAACATTTGTGTTACTAGTAGTATTATCCATTGAAATTGACATGATTTTATCACTAATGCAAAAATATCTACAAATATCCGTAACTGTGCTAGCAATAAACGGTCCTATGTGACATGAATTAATTATTCTATAAGAAATAATGTGCTTTTGCATTATCCAGTCATCATCTATCCAATGACTGGTAACAGTAAGGTAATCATAGTCATTACCACTTCTACAATATCAGTTGTAATAGTAACACGACAATTTATATCAATAGACAAATAGTGCAAATTTTATTCCTATTCGTCTATATATTTATAAATATCGGTCTTTACGGTTGTGTGAGAAAAACTTTTATAAGTGGGATTAAAAAATTGTAATATGATGCACAAAGTGAAGATCATAAGAAAAACTATAGGGTAAACACATAATAGTAACCATTTTTACCAATTCTTCCCGATTATTTTTTGGATCATAATATAAAATGACACAGGTAACAATGTTAATTTCCGGTTGAAATTAATTTGACTCAGTAGTAGCCAAAGTTCTCGTCCCCCCCCCCCCCCCCCCCCCGAACTCCAAAATATTTAAAAGCGAATTTCTTGTCACAAGTTTTCACTTAGCCTTATTTTGTGGAATTAGTTGAGTAAAAATTGGCCAAACAATAGATGTTTCTGTCCGTTTGGTACGTTGTCTAGAAAAAGTAGAGACAGTAACAGGAGTATCAGATAGGGCATCATTTGGATTATCACTAGTTGGGTTAACTTCAAGAGCATGAATTGTGGGTGTATCATCATCCGATTGAGTTTCATCAAAATCTATTTCCTCCTTATCATTCATCAACAGTTGGATTAGAATAAAGAGCATTCATTAATGAAAAATTTTCATAAAGCACTATCTTTTAGTAGTAATTAGCCATCTATAGATACCATTTGCTATATTACGGATTATAAGTACCTTTTATGTGGTTATAAGATGTATTTGATGTATTTAAGCTATTGTATTCATGAATACAGTAGCAAAAGTAGGCGTGAATCAAGGAAGTCCAGCTAATCAGTTGTTGTACTCGAGTATATTTAACTGTATTCATGGAGTGAAACATGGGATTACAACTAGACATATTATTGTATTCGATTGTATTCACGGCGTGAAATAGGGGTTTACACTATTTTCAAAACAAAAAGTGCATCATTTAACATAATAGACTCCTAATATAACTTAACAAACTCAATTATAACAGACAAATATATATTTTCAGTTATAAAAAGGATTCTCAACCGAAAAATACTCCAAACACAGAGCAATCTTCAGAGAAATTATATAATACATCTGAATACGTAAATTATATTAACTAAAAAAACTTATGAATACATTCATGGCATATAGCGAGCCAGTACGATAAAATACATAGAATATAACGGGATATATTGAAATACAATGAAAAAAAGACAAAGAATATGCTAAAATACATAAAATACAGCGAGTTACATTGAATTACAAGACGATGAATTCTATAGGCCCATACTTGCTATTGTCACAAATCTAGGATGGGTATGAGGAACAAAAAAAGTTCTACTTCGGTTCAGCAAGGACAACAAAACGGCAAAACAAAGGAAGGATCGAATGATCCCTTTCAATTGGCTCCATGAAAATCACTCAGTAGGGAATATTTAGAAAAAGATAAAACAATACTTTGGTTGGCTAGAAAGCTAACGATAAGAGGGGGAAAAAGCAATCTAAGAGGAAGTTTTGTTTCAACAATTCGGCTATTACGTATCAAAAGGTATTGATATTTTGAGGAAAACCAAAGAAATTGAGTTAAGGGAGGGGAAAGTGGGTAGGGATAGAAAGAAAATCGGTGTAAGGAGGAGGAGATTAAAAATTTTAATGGGATAAGGAAGAGAATGTGATGTATCAAAGTAGAGAGACAAAGAAAATAATGTAAATGATTAACGTATTTAGTGGCTTAGGGTTAGGAAATAACCAAAATTAAATATTTTGCTATAAACTTTAAAAGGTATCTATAGAATATAATTTTATAAATGGTATTTATTTAAAATAAATAAGGTGTTAACATTTGCTATAGGAGGTAAAATTCCTTCATTAATTCATGGTTTAATTGTTCACCAACTCCGACATTATGGCAAATTCAATCTCAATAAATTGTAATAAAATATTATTTCTATCAAGAATAGCAGGTGTATGACGGATATAGGGTTTTGGTCGGGGAGCCGGAGGCAGTGGAGGAAGAACATATTGGCCACTAGATTCGCACTCTTGGATTTTTACCAAAAAATTCTTTTAAGGAAGTCATCGTAATTAATCAAATAATAAAAAATAAATAAAACAAACAAAATTATAATAATAAAAATTAAGATTTGGAAGAGTTTACTAAATTGACGAACAACTATTTGAAAATTAATTATCGTCGAAGACTTCAATTCACCAACTTCACAAATTTTTCACAAATTGTAATAATAAAGTAAGCAATGGTAGCAATTATAGAAGAACAACTATTTGAAAATTAATTATCGTCGAAGATTTCAATTCACCAACTTCACAAATTTTTCACAAATTGTAATAATAAAGTAAGCAATGGTAGCAATTATAGAAGAAAATTAGAGTGAGATTGAGAACGTTGATGATTTTGTGAGAAAAAGGAAAAAATGAGGGGTATCTATAGTTAAAAATAGAGAAAAGTGTAATTATAAAATGTTTGGGGTTAAAACAAAGTTGGGGGGGGGGGGGGGGGGGGGGGTTTAAATGGCTATTTTGGCAGACCAAACGGCTAAGTTTTTAAATGCCCATGACCGTTTAAATGCCCATGACCGTTTAGGCCCGCCAAGGACCGGCCCGGTCCCAGTCTCAAACGGTCCCGATCTTGCGGTCTTTTTGTGAAGGACCAGCCCACACCCACGGTCCCGTTTCTATCCGATTAAGGCTCGTTTAGGGCCACAAGCCCACATGATCCGCAGGTTCGGGCCTGGACCGACCCACATGCCACCCTTAGTTACCGTTAGTACTTTAGTTCAATTGTCAGCCTTGAAATAATAAGAGAGGGTTGTCATCCCATAAAACAAAAGAAGAGAAATTTTAGGAAAACCAGAGTGGAGAAGCAAATGCATCTTTGTAGATTCACAAACTGTTTCAGCACTAACATATATACGAGCATAACAATAATTCAGAGTCACACAATACAAACTTAACTAAGGCTCCTAGATAAGTTGGCTGAAACACTATGCCAACTGCAGAGAAGTAAAAGCTCAATTTGAGCATGTTTTCAAACTTATCACATCATAATCCGCACTAACTGAGCAACCTTGACATGTGCTAACTCAACACATGAAGTATAAATCATGAAAAATCAAACTTTTGGTCTGAAAGTTTATAGATGCTCTTTCTGCACTAATTTGCATGCCAGCCAAACTATGAAGACAGAAAAAGAAAACTAACTTTTCGCATACTACTTTTCTTCCTAGCACAACTTTTCAGCCTCTTCTAGTTTAATCTTTCCGAGCCAAAAAAAGCGATGAAAAAAATTACTTTTACATTTAGTTGTGAAATGTATGTACAAGAAAGACCTATTTGCTCTGGCTGTCCATCACCAATTTGTTGATCTCAGAATACTTCAGGAAGTGCCCTGCCTTCAAGAAATGACTTGAATAGAACAAGTGATCTCTCTGGTTGAGAGAAAGGAACTTCATGAGCGGCTCCTCTAACCGTGGCAAATGAAAGGATATTATCATACACTATAGTCCATCCACCAACCTAAAATGTGGAGAAAAAGAGAAAGAAGGTGAACCTTTTCATGACAGTAATATATAAATTATCTATGGTTTTTTATAGAACGGACGGAACTAAAGTTTTACCTGCTGCCCTGCAAACCAAACTCTATAGGGTACAGTTGTGTTAAGTCCCATCCGTTTTGCAAGTTGATGTACGACGGTGCGGCTTCCAGTCAATGGAACAACAGAATCTTGATCCCCACTGTTGTCAAGAATCACACGGTAACACTACAATCTTGATTCATAAGAGATATTTCAAGAAATGACACATTTATTTACTAGCATTGGCGTTAGATAGAACTCTTCCAACAATACTGAGATTATAATATCGGGTTGTACTGTATATGTACCTGTAAATTAAGACTGGAATTCTCTCCTTGACAAGCAATCCTACTATAGAGATTGTTGGTATCTCTATGTCAAGTAATTGATAATCCAGAACGCTGTGGCGGCAGAAGGAAAATATTAGTGAATCCTAAAAAAATAGGTAGACTTTTAAAGGTGCAACTACAGAACTTATAATTTTGATACAAATCCTTTTGAGTTTTTTTGTAGCAAGTGGTTCGATGTGGACTTGTATGTCTAGCATTCTAGAGTTATGAAGAAACATATTTCATTTAGTTAGCTAATCTATTTGAAGGCATTATCTGTTCTTTAGATAATGTCGCAAAAAGCAGATTCTCTTGTGCTCTATTTAGGGAACTTATGAGACTACAATATGCTAAGACATTTTTAATTGACTCTGTATTATGCTATTATTCCCTTTTAGCAAAGCAAGAAATACTGACTTGCTGCAAACATCCCATCTGTGAACTCCAACAAGCTTGGCATGAAGAGCCCTTCTTACATCTTGTCGGTTTAAGTAATTGACAGTTTTGTCGTCGATGCAGACATCTATCTTCTCAGCATCAGCGTTTTCCTAGTAATTAGTATCAGTAAAACATAGTCAATATAGTTCGATATGACATCGGAAAAGCCTAAAAAAATTAAACTGAGAAAGTATTGGAACATGAACACAGTTAGTTTAAGCAATGACTTACTTGGGGATTTATAATTTTGGATTGTGAGAGCACCGACGAGAGACAGACGTCCAGGGTAACGTCGTATTTGTCTACGAATTTACTTGTTTCTCTAGTTACTAGGCTCATGACTCTTGAACACATTGGTGATACATTTTCCCTGTAGTATTCACTCACGTAACGAGAATAATTGCAAAAAGAAGTGAACATTTTGTATGTGGAATCTGATATTAGCCCATGAGACCAGAAGTATTCAGCCCTTGAGTTGAAGTCAGTCGCAAATTCTAGAACCGGATTACCCAACTGCCATCCAAGAGAGAAAAAGAATAGGATTAAACAAGAACTACTTTTTTTATCTCAGGTAAAGTAGGTAAAGTTATCTCCGCGACCCATAGGTCGGTCAGACCCTTGAGGTATGACCTTTCCCTGACCCTATGCATTGTTCACTGGGCTGCCCAAGTACTACAAGCATCATGCATTTCATCAAATGAAACCCATTGTTAACTTAATCCTACAATTTTGGATTGCCAATGTGAATAAATAAATGAATTCATTCGTCGATACTCACAGCAACTCCTTTCAGATTGAACAACTTTTTCCTCTGGTTATGCTCAATCATGAGTTTGGCAAGTTGAGGTACATAATGGCCTGTAATCGACATACCAAAAATATTACTCCCTACGGTCCAAAATAAGTGTCTCTTTTACTTTTTGGTTTTGGTCCAAAATAAGTGTCTTAGTTAGGTAATCAAGAAAAATTTCAATTTGTTTTTACCCTTTTACCCTTATGTGCAGAGAACAATAAATGCCACTATAATCATGTGCCCAATATTTAATAAGGGTAGTTTAGTCATACTAGGTAATTTTGTATAGGATTTAGTATTTTCTTAGTGGGCGTGCTAAAAGTAATAGAGACACTTATTTTGGACCGGAGGGAGTAATAACCAAGAAAGAGAATGAAAATTAAAATGTGTTAGCCTGCTTCGATACTTAGGAATTTCATGTTAATTAGTGTGTCCAAGAAAAGAATACCTGCATAACTTTCCCCAGTTAAAAATAAATTGCTGTTTCTATATTGTGGGAATTTGTTGAACCAGCGTTGTAAGAACACAACATTGTCCCTAGCTTAAAAACATTAAGAAACAAAAAAGTGGAGCAGCTTTAGTATGTGTAGAAAAACATAGAACAATTAACAAGTAAAAACACACAAAGATAAATCAGTAGGATTTCAGTATCCTTATCAAAGTTAAAGCTACTTAACTTTTCCTTTACACCAAAAAGAATAGCTATTTAACTACTCTAATCAGCACAAAAAGAATGGTGATGGGCATCACATGTCCATTATAGAAAAGATTTAACAAAAAGAGCAAGCTTTTGGAGATCAACTTTTCAAGTCAGAATATGAAAATATTATTAATGTGAAATCCATGTTTAATGCAAGTAAACAGATGAAACTATAGTTTTAAGTAGCTACCTGTTGTCTCATCATTAACTGTCTCATATGAAGATGCATTTGTTGAATAAGAGAAGCCAACTCCAATTGGAGACTCCAAATATAACATGTTTGCCTCTGCAATATTTCAAGAAAAAAATCACTTTCACTGAAGAAGATACCAAAATTATTTATAACAACCACAAGACATTCAGTAATTCTATGAATGAGGTCTGGGGAGGGTAGTGTGCACGCACATCTTGCTCCTACCTTTCTACCTTTAGGCAGAAAAGTTATTTCCGGTAGACCCTTAGCAATACCAAAGTCATTAAAAAAAGGCCGCCCATTGCCCTAAGCTTTTGCTATGCACGAGGTCCGAAAAAAGTCCGAACCACATGGATCTATTTTCTAGAGTCTTACCGTGCATTTTTACCTGTTTTCACGACTTTACCGTTACGGCTAAGGCTCCCCTTCACCAAAATCATTTAACGAGGAAAAAAATAATGACAAAATTCCTTGAATAGAACAAGATTCACCTTTGTTCCAGCTGTACTCATTCTTAACAAGAACTTGTCCATTTGGTCTAAAAGGACCATTTTCAGAGAATGCACCTACACCTAAAGAAGAACAACCAGGTCCTACAAAAACAAAGGCAAATACACAAGTTTGAAATTTAATCAAGAAACCAAATGGCAAAAACTCTGATATCAAATTGTAAAGAAAGTAACTTTTATTTACCTCCATTCAACCACAAAACCAAAGGCTTAGAAGCTGGATTTGTTTCTGCTTCAACAAAGTAATAAAAGAGAGATCTTTGTTTGTTGTCATCAACAGTAACATAACCTGAAAATTGTTGAAATCCCACTTGGGGTTGTCCAGGCAATAGTATTATTTTGTCTGGATGAGGAAATGCATTCCCAATTCCTACAAAAGCACAAAGAATAAAGAAGAAAATAGACAATGACATTGCTATTGAATTTTGCAAAGTTAATGTTGGAAACAAGAAAAGGAGCTAATTGAGTGAATATGGTGTGAGCTAATAGAGTTGAGCTATATACTGTGGTTTAGTGGAGGACAGAAACAGAAAGTCATGGACTTAATAAGTGGAGGGTACTAAATAAATAGCATGCCTAATATAATTACTAGTATTATAATCAACAAAAACAAAGGATAGTATGTGCACAGACCTTACCCCTGCCCTTGGATAGAGAGGCTGTTTTCAAATAGACCCTCGGCATTCTTCCCTCCAAGAACTTCCCACCTTGCTCTTGGGGAAACTCGAACTCACAATCTCTCAGTTGGAAATGGGGGTTGCTTACTATCAGAGCAACCCCTCTTATCTACTAGTATTATAATCAAAATGTCATATTTTCTTGTCTGTGAGCATGAAAATTTTGAGCAGAGAGGGACATGTGCTAGAGACCAAAATGACGAGAGAGATAAATTGTAGAAATTCTTAATAATTAGCTGGTCCCCATATTTGTCTAGATTGGTTTTGTCAGCAGATTTAGCACTCAACAAAGCAAAGAGGGGTTGTTTTCTTAATATGAAAGGTGAGGGTAGGGACAATGGAGACCCTAGGAATTTGCTTTTGAATTTAGAGTTTGTTCTAAGTTTAGTTTCCCAATAAATGGATATAGTAAGTAAAATGAAAAATCAGTATATACTCTGTCACTTTTGAGGTAAAGGTATGTTTCTTTCTCCAGAGTAGCTTTACAGTATTACTATCAATGTCTCCAGTCTCCACAGAAAGAATCTTTTTTAACTTCATCTTCAAGGAAAAATTATAGTATTACATAATTGTTATAAATATACTTCTATTTAAGGTGAATGTCTTTAATTAGAGAGATTTTAGAGTTCTATTCTTGGTAGCTAAATCATCCTCCTCCCTATAAATAGAGGTGCCCTCTACCATTGTAAATCATCCCTAACAATCTCTAAGTATCAATAAGAATACTTCTCTCTCTCTATTCTCTCTATTGCTCTTGTTCTTGCATTATTGTTCTTGTCTTTATATTATTTCATAACACGTTATCAGCACGAGACTCTACCGTCTCAAGAACCATTCTCGAAAAATCTAAGGTATTTCCCTCTTCCTAATTTAATTTTCTATTATGTCTGACATTACGAAAAGAAAGTTCGTTGCCCTTGAAATTTCGGGCAAGAACTATATGACATGGGTGTTGGATGCTGAAATCCACTTAGATGCTATGGGTCTCGGAGACACCATCAAAGATAGAGAAAAAGCATCCACCCAAGACTGTGCGAAGGCCTTGATTTTCTTGCGCCATCACCTTGATGAAGGTTTGAAGATTGAATATCTCACCGTCAAAGATCCACTCATCTTGTGGAACGGCTTAAAGGAGAGATATGACAACCTGAAGTTGGTCACTCTGCCACAAGCACGATATGATTGGGCTCACCTGAGGCTCCAGGACTAAGTCCGTTTCTGAATATAATTCCGCAATGTTCAGAATTACTTCTAAATTGAAGCTATGTGGAGATAATATCTCCGATTATGATATGCTTGAGAAAACGTTCACAACGTTTCATGCCTCCAATATGGTACTGCAACAACAGTACAGAGAGAAAGGCTTTACAAAGTACTCTGAACTGATTTCTCTTCTACTAGTGGCTGAGCGAAATAATGACCTGCTCATGAAAAATCATGAAAATCGACCCACTGGATCTACACCACTGCCTGAAGCAGATAAGGTACACTCTCATTATGCCAAACATGAAAAGGGCCATGGTCATGGTCGTAAACGGGGTCATAGCCAGGGACGTAGACAAGGAAGAAATTCCAATGAAGTCCGTCAACCCCCAAGGAGAGATAACCGCCGAAAGCAGAAACGGGGTCATGAAGATCCTAAGGCAAATGGTTCAGAAACTATATGTTATCGTTGCGGTGGGAAAGGGCACTGGTCAAAGACTTGCCGTATACCAAGACACTTGGTTGACCTTTATCAAGCATCTCGAAAGAGAAAAGGCCCTGAAACAAATTTTATCTATGACGACAACTTGGACATCACCCACCTGGATGGGCAGACTTCTTTGAGCAACCCGAAGGGAAAATAGACCACCTAATCGGTGATGGGTCCGTGATGAAAGAAGATGGAGTTATTTGAATTTGTTCTACTCATTTGTATTAGTTAGTGAATAAACTAATAGTCATTAGTATTAGCTCGTATTAGTTAGTTCATGATGCAATGTTAGCAGTAGTTCTTTAGAATGTCTTCAATATGCTCAAATTTCAATAATATTTTTATTTTCCAGTAAGGGTAATCGACTAGCCTGAAAAACTAGTCGATTATCTAATTTTTTCGCATTAAAGCTGAAAAACAATTGATCAACAATCGATTGTCTATGTCTAACAATCGATTGTCGTTAAGACAGTGTAATCTGGAATTTTTCAAAAATCATCCACAATCGATTGTCTATGTCTAACAATCGATTGTCGTTAAGACAGTGTAATCTGGAATTTTTCAAAAATCATCCACAATCGATTGTCTATGTCTAACAATCGATTGTCGTTAAGACATTGTAATCTGGAAATTTTCAAAAAAAATCATCCACAATCGATTGTCTATGTCTAACAATCGATTGTCGTTAGACAGTGTAATCTGGAATTTTTCAAAATAGTCAACAATCGATTGTCTATGCTTAACAATCGATTGTCTTAAGACAGTGTGCTCTGGAATTTTTCAAAATAGCCAACAATCGATTGTCTATACTTAACAATCGATTGTCTTAAAACAGCGTGCTCTGGAATTTTTCAAAATAGCCAACAATAGATTGTCTATACTTAACAATCGATTGTCTTAAAACAGTGTGCTCTGGAATTTTTCAAAATAGCCAACAATCGATTGTCTTAAAGACAGTGTGATCTGAAGTTTTTCAAAATAACAAATAATCGATTGTGTGTATTTAACAATCGATTGTCAATGTTCAACAATCGATTGTTTGTGTTTAACAATCGATTGTTTGAAGAAAATGCTTAAACTGAAATTTTCAAACTCCAAAGTAATCAATTATGGATAACATATCTGATTTTGTTAGTCAACTGTTAGCAGCAGATTTTGAAAATATTATGTGACACAAACGAATTGAACTTGTTTATTCTTATGTTCGTGTATCTCTTTTGTATGTCAAACTATGGGATAGCAAATATGGATATCTCACAAAGCGAACTTGGATCAACGTCCAACTGTAAAAGTATTTGCCTAGTTGATTCATGTACTACACATACAATACTCAAAGAAAAGAAATATTTCTCTCAACTAAATATGTGTAAGGCAAACGTTACTACAATCTCTGGAAGTAGTAAATTGATTGAAGGCTCTGGAAGAGCAATTGTAACTCTGCCCAAAGGCACGACGTTAATCATAGAGAATGCAATGTTCTCCTCCAAGTCTAAGAGAAACTTGTTGAGTTTTAAAGATGTACGCCGGAATGGCTATCATATTGAGACAATGGATGAAGATAATCTTGAATATCTCGTCATCACAAAGAATGTCTCCGGCCAAAAGAGGGTTATTGAGAAATTCCCGTCTTTATCTTGTGGCCTGTATTGGACAAGAATTAGTGCAATTGAGGTACATTCAACAGTAAACCAAAGGGTTACTGATTCCAATACCTTTGTACTTTGGCATGATCGATTGGGACACCCAGGATCGGTCATGATGAGACGGATTATAGAAAGCTCATATGGGCATCCGTTAAAGAATTTCAAAATTCTTTCGAATAATGAATATCCTTGCACTTCGTGTTATCAAGGCAAGTTGATTATCAGGCCATCACCAACAAAGGTTGGGACTGAGTCACCCACGTTTCTGGAACGTATACAAGGGGACATTTGTGGACCTATTCACCCACCTAGTGGGTCGTTTAGGTATTTCATGGTCTTGATAGACGCATCCTGTAGATGGTCTCATGTGTGCCTGTTGTCATCACGCAACCTTGCGTTTGCGAAATTAATGGCACAAATAATTCGACTACGAGCACAATTTCCAGATAATCCAATCAAGTCCATTAGACTGGATAATGCTGCTGAGTTTACATCCCAAGCATTTAATGATTATTGCTTATCAATCGGGATAAAATTTGAACATTCTGTAGCTCATGTTCACACTCAAAACGGTCTTGCAGAATCGTTAATTAAACGCCTGCAGTTGATTGCAAGGCCGTTACTTATGAGAACGAGGCTGCCCACTTCGGTATGGGGTCACGCCATCTTACATGCAGCAATGCTAATTCGTCTCAGACCGACGAATTACCACAAGTATTCCCCGTTGCAATTGGTTTTGGGTCATGAACCTAATATATCCCATTTAAGAATTTTTGGATGCGCAGTATATGTGCCTATAGCACCGCCATCCCGCACCAAAATGGGTCCGCAAAGAAGGTTAGGAATATATGTTGGGTTTGAATCGCCCTCCATCATTCGCTAGAAACATTGACAGGCGACTTGTTTACTGCACGATTTGCAGACTGTCGATTTGATGAGACACTTTTCCCAAAATTAGGGGGAGAAGTTGGTGAAACCAAACGGGAAATTTTGTGAAAAAATGCATCATTATCTCATCTTGATCCACATACCTCTATTTGTGAAAGAGAGGTACAAAAGATTATCCATTTGCAAAGAATAGCAAATCAAATGCCTGACGCATTTACGGACTTGAAAAGGATAACGAAATCCCACATTCCCGCGGAAAATGTTCCAATCCGTATTGATGTCCTTGTTGGACAATCATCTAGTGTCATATCCAATGAGTCGAATGCACGCCTGAAGCATGGCAGACCATTAGGTTCCAAAGATCGAAATCCTAGAAAGAGGAA
The DNA here is from genome assembly GCA_034376525.1 of Nicotiana benthamiana. NCBI lineage: Eukaryota > Viridiplantae > Streptophyta > Magnoliopsida > Solanales > Solanaceae > Nicotiana > Nicotiana benthamiana. Next base: position 109,731,967 of record CM067325.1, read on the forward strand.
AAAGAACGATCAAAATGACACCACGAAAGAATCTCATGATTTAACAAATTCTGAGATTCATGAAGAATCCATTGAGCCCGAGACTCTGGAAAATACGGAACTATCCCTAAATCCAATTAATATTGAGGCAAATATTAATCGAGTGGATATTGTGGTGGATAATGCCTTTGCTTATAATGTAGCATCTAGCATTATGCAAGAATGTGAGGATCTCGAACCTCAATCTGTTGAAGAATGTCGAAAAAGACAGGATTGGCCAAAGTGGCAAGAAGCAATTCAATCAGAATTGAATTCGCTGGCAAAACGTGAAGTTTTTTGCCCTATAGTTGAAACACCTAATGGTGTTAAGCCTGTCGGCTATAAATGGGTCTTTGTACGCAAAAGAAATGAGAAAAACGAGGTACAAAGATATAAGGCACGCCTTGTTGCACAAGGATTTTCTCAAAGGCCTGGTGTCGATTATGAAGAGACATATTCGCCTGTAATGGATGCGATAACCTTTCGTTATCTCATAGTTTTGCTGTCCATGAAAAGCTTGACATGCACTTAATGGATGTAGTTACTGCCTATCTTTATGGCTCACTTGATAATGAGATATACATGAAAATTCCCGATGGACTCAAGGTGCCAAACGCGCACAATTCAAAATCTCGGGAAATGTTCTCAATTAAATTGCAAATATCCTTGTATGGTCTAAAGCAATCTGGACGAATGTGGTATAATCGTCTTAGTGAGTACTTGTTAAAAGAAGGCTATATAAATGACGCCATTTGCCCGTGTGTTTTTATAAAGAAAACAACATCGGAATTTGTTGTACTTGCCGTATATGTCGATGACATAAACCTTATTGGGACCCCTATAGAACTCCAAAAGGCAATTGATTATCTAAAGGATGAATTCGAGATGAAAGATCTCGGAAAGACTAAACTATGTCTTGGTTTGCAAATTGAATATTTGGCAAACGGAATTTTTGTTCATCAATCTACCTATACAGAAAAGGTACTGAAACGGTTTTACATGGATGAAGCACATCCTTTAAGTACACCGATGGTTGTTCGATCACTTGATGTGAACAAAGATCCATTCCGACCACAAGAAAGGAATGAAGAGCTACTTGGTCCTGAAGTACCATATCTTAGCGCAATTGGCGCACTAATGTATCTTGCAAATACTACAAGACCTGACATATCCTTTTCAGTTAATGTCTTAGCAAGATTTAGCTCGGCTCCTACGAGGAGACACTGGAATGGGATCAAACACATATTGCGGTACCTAAAGGGAACTACCGATATGGGCTTATTTTATGGCAAGAATTGCAGCCCGGATCTTGTTGGTTATGCTGATGCTGGATATTTGTCCGACCCACACAAGGCTCGATCTCAAACGGGTTATGTGTTTACCTGTGGAGAAACCGCCATATCTTGGCGATCGACTAAGCAATCAATTGTGGCTACTTCATCTAATCATGCCGAGATGATTGCTATTCATGAAGCAAGTCGAGAGTGTGTGTGGTTAAGGTCGATAATACATCATATCCAAGACAAATGTGGTTTGAAGTGTGATAAACTACCCACAACTTTGTATGAAGACAATGCAGCATGTATAGCTCAATTGAAGGGAGGATTCATAAAAGGAGATAGAACGAAGCATATTTCACCAAAGTTATTCTTCACACATGATCTTCAAAAGAATGGTGATATCAATGTTCAACAGATTCGTTCAAGCGACAATATGGCTGATTTGTTCACAAAATCTCTACCGAAGTCAACCTTCAAGAAGCTAGTTCACAAGATTGGGATGCGAAGACTTAAGGACATAAATTGATGTTCTTATCAGGGGGAGTTAAGGCGCGTTGCACTCTTTTTCCCTTACAAGGTTTTGTCCCACCGGGTTTTCCTTGCGAGGTTTTTAACGAGGCAACCAATAGGCGCATATTCAAACATGTGTACTCTTTTTCCTTACTTTAATTTTTCCCATTGGATTTTGTTTTAAGGTTTTAACGAGGCACATCATTGAATAGACATTCAAGGGGGAGTGTTATAAATACACTTCTATTTAAGATGAATGTCTTTAATTAGAGAGATTCTAGAGTTCTATTCTTGGTAGCTAAATCATCCTCCTCCCTATAAATAGAGGTGCCCTCTACCATTGTAAATCATCCCTAACAATCTCTAAGTATCAATAAGAATACTTCTCTCTCTCTATTCTCTCTATTGCTCTTGTTCTTGCATTATTGTTCTTGTCTTTATATTATTTCATAACAATAATCATATACTAACATATTAATAATAACAACATACAACATATATTCCCACGGTATATAAGGTCGGGAAAGAGTAACGTATATGTATACTTTACTCGTACCTTCTGGAATTAGAAATGTTATTTCCGATGGATCCTCGGCTTAAGAAAGGCAATTCACATCAGGTTTGAAAAAGGAAAACTTAAGTGAAGAAACCACATTGAAAATAATTAATGCAAGAACAATAACAACAAAAATAATGAAAACCGAAGGCTAGCTAGAATAATACGAAAATAATAATAATAATATTTACTAACTATCGCTTTTACTTTGTATCTTTCTTCTGGATTTCACGTTGTTACTATTTTCCTATGATTTCTATGGTAATACTAGTATTGTCTCCTTTTGTCTTTTAGTTTTCTTGAGCTGAGGGTCTTTCGAAAACAACATTTCTACTCTTTCGGGTAGGGATAAGTTTTACGTATACACTACCCTTTTCAGACCCTATTAAATAGCATTTTACTGGATTATTGTATTGGGAAAAATTCAATTTAAATTGAAGATGATGTGGCATGACACGTGGGCTAGTCAAATAGTCAAAGTGTGATAGACCAGCAAAAGGCACGGGAAATGACAAATACGGGAAGAAGAATGAAAACAAGTACGAGAAGGAATTTAGATACGAGTTTCGTATCAATTCAAGCTATTTAATGCTAACGGGTAAAAAGAAGTGCTGAAAACGCGAATCTGGTAGCGAAAGTGGTCCAAATTCATTATTAGGGGCCTCACTGTCGCCTTTGGCTCGAGCTACTTTTGCTTCCGAGAACAGATAGCTTGCTACTCAATTCTACATCCAAATGCTGGAGACGTTATAGAATCAACATTTAGTAGCAATGATTATGTAACGCCTCATTAAATGCTATTTATTATATAGATCAATACGTTACTCAATTATAAAAGGAGGAAGTTTCATCATTTGTAAGGACACACATGACATTCTTGATATTATATTGAAATAACAAATTCTTATTGCTTTATCTTTACTCTCTGAAAGCCTTTTATTTTGGTCTCTAGATTATCAGTAACCGGATTTTTTTCTCTAAAATTCACGCTTTGACCAAATTACATTTTTTTGTTAAACAAATTGGTTCTGTTTCCGGGTATCTGATAATCCATTCTTTCCAAAATACCACTCAACTTGTTGCCAATATGTCAAACAACAATGACAACAATAACCAGGAAAATCAGATCCATGATGATGAACTCAACAACGTTAACCCTCAAGCTTCTCCGCGTGGATCTCGTGAAGGAACTCCGAATGATATGTCTGAACATGTTGACGGAGAAGCTGAAACAAGAGATAAACTTTTAAAGAAAATAATTGACTCACGAATTGATAGAACCTTGCAAGCTTTAGTTAGTAAATTGCCTACTGCACCAGCAACGCCAAACAACAACACGTTGGAAAACTCCCGCTCTGGTCTAGTTAATTCTGGCAACGGAGCAACTCCCAGTGACTCGCAAGAAGGAGAATCGGGTAATACATGCAATTCTCATCTTCAAAATTTGGTACTAACCTTGCAGAAACAACTCAAGGAGCAGAACGAACGTATTGAGCAAATCCCTGGAATCCCACATGTGATAAAAGGAGTGGAACCTTGGAAACCAAGTGATGCTCCTCTACCAATTCCAAAGAAATTCAAAATGCCTGACATCCTAAAATATGATGGCACAACGGACCCTCGTGATCACATAACTGCATTTACAACAGGAGTGAAAGGCAACGATTTGACCAAACAAGAAATTGAGTCAGTGTTGGTTAAAACATTTGGGGAGACGTTCACCAAGGGTGCATTAACCTGAAGGTTGAAAAAAGAATGGAGGATATCTTCAAAATCAAGCAAGGGAGCTCTGAATTGCTCAAGGATTTCGTTGATAGATTCCAACGTGAAAGAAAGATGTTAGCCCGTGTACCAGATAATTGGGCAGCAATAGCTTTTGCCAGTAATTTGAACGACAAAAGTTCAGAAGCCACGAGAAGACTTAAAGAAAGCCTTCATGAATTTCCTGCAACTACTTGGAACGATGTTTATAAAAGGTACAGTACGAAGCTCAGAATTAAAGAAGATACCGTATCTCAACCTCAACGAGAAGAATGAAGTGGGTCCAGAAGATCTGAAGACAAAAAAAGGTCAGGTAAGAACATGTACGATCCATATATGGGACTTGCAGGAAAAGACACACGTTCTAGGCAACACAATCAACATTATGATCAAAGGTCGAGAGATAGGGGAACCGGAACTTCATCCAGGTTCAAAGGCAATTGAAACAACCAAGAGCCACGAGATGACGATAGGAACTTAATGGCACGATTTGATGGTTATAGCGTCAATGTAACCAACTCCGAGCTCGTAGTTGTTCTAAGGAGTATGGGAGATAAGGTACTGTGGCCAAAAGAGATGCGATCGAATCCAAATAGACGTAATCCAGACCATTGGTGCGAATTTCGCAACGACCATGGACATATAACATTAGAATGCAGATTTCTACAGAGTGAAGTGGATCATTTGCTGAAACAAGGATATCTCATGGAGCTGTTTAGTGAAAAGGGAAAGCAAGCCTATATGAAAAATAGGCAGGAGCCACCGAAACCACCTTCACCTGACAGAACAATCAATGTTATCAGTGGAGGGGAAGATATATACGGAGTAACTTACACGGCTTCAAATAAAGTTTCCAAGATGACGATCACATACGGCAAGCAAGTACGAAAAACCTTAGAACATGAGAGTATAAGCCTCGATGATGCAGATACGGAGGGCGTGACTACATCTCATAACGACGCTCTGGTAATATCTTTAATTATACATGACACTGATGTAAAAAGATTTTTGATTGATCCAGGAAGTTCTGTAAATATAATTCTGCTAAGAGTGCTATGGGAAATGCAAGATGAAGATAAAATGATACTCAAGGCGCATGCTTTGTCAGGATTCGACAATTCAAGTGTGGTAACAAAAGGTGAGGTGATTCTAACGACTTATGCTGCAAGTATTATTAAAGAAACTAAGTTTCAGGTAGTTGACATGGAAATGGCATACAATATAATTATGGGGAGACCATGGATCCATGATATGGATTTTCCGTCAACCTTACATCAAGTCATTAAATTTCCATCACCCTGGGGAATATGTCAAATTCGAGGAGATCAACAAATAGCCAAGAGTATCAATGCAATAACAGATACGAGTACCGCGAGTAAAGAGAAATAACAATTACTGGAAACAGTTGAAGGTATCAGCAACCAAATTCAACTGAAAAAATGGATTTAGATTCAAGGCCCGATATAATTAAAGAACCTAAAGAAAATGAGAACATCAAAACGACAATAGAGAAACTCGAGGCTGTGGTGTTATTTGAACAATGGCCAGAGAGAAACATTTACGTAGGAGTCAACCTGAATCCCAACATGCGAGGTATGTTAATAGAATTTTTAAAAGCTAAAGTGGATTGTTTTGCCTGGTCCCATGCTGATATGACAGGTATTCCACCGGATGTGATGACTCACAATCTTAATGAAGACCCATATTTTACTCCAATTAAGCAAAAGAAAAGAAAGCAAGGAGCTTTCAAAAATCAAGTAATCTAGGATGAGGTCCAAAAGTTGTTGAACATCGGGTCAATACGTGAGGTAAAACATCCTGATTGGTTAGCTAACACGGTGGTCGTACCTAAGAATAATGGTAAGTTTTGAGTTTGTGTATATTACACTGATCTAAACAAAGCTTGCCCAAAAGATTCTTTTCCTCTACCCCATATAGATCAATTGATTGATGCAACTGCAGCTCATGAGCTTTTAAGTTTTTTAGATGCATATTCGGGGTATAACCAAATTAAAATGGACCCCAGTGATGAAGAAAAAACTTCCTTCATCACATACCGGGGGACTTACTGTTACAAAGTAATGACCTTCAGTATAAAAAATGCTGGAGAAAACTATCAAAGGTTAGATACCAAAATGTTTCAAGAAAATTTGGGAAGAACTATGGAGGTATATATAGATGATATGCTCGATATGCTCGTCAAAACCCAGCATTCTCATGACCATATTTCCCATTTGGCTGTTACCTTTGAAATCTTGCGAAAATTTAATATGAAACTCAATCCTGAAAAATGTGCATTTGGAGATGCTTCAGGAAAATTTTTAGGTTTTCTTGTTCTAACCGTGGTATAGAGGTAAATCCTTCCCAGATTAAAGAAATTGAAGAAATACCTGATGTCCTTACCAGTAAAAAGGAAGTTCAAAGATTAACGGGAAGGATAGCGGCCTTGGGTAGATTTATTTCAAAGTCTTCAGAAAATGCTTCAAATTTTTCTATGCGCTCAAAAAGCAAGATCATTTCGAGTGGAATGAAGATTGTCAACAAGCCTTGAGAGATTTGAAAGTTTATTTTTCAAATCCTCCTTTACTGGCGAAACCTAAGGAAGGTGAGAAGTTACTAATTTATTTAGCAGTTTCAGAAGTGGCGGTAAGTGCAGTCTTAGTTCGTGAGGACCAAGGTAAGCAATCTCCAATTTATTATATGAGTAAAACTTTATTAGATGCAGAGACAAGGTATCCACAACTAGAAAAATTAGCATTGGCTCTCATCATGGCATCTAAAAAACTACGACCTTATTTCCAATGACATCGTATTGTTGTTGTTACTGCTTTTCCTTTACGAAGTATCTTGCATAAACACGAACTATTCGGAAGATTAGCAAAATGGGCTATAGAACTAAGTGAATAAGAAATAATTTACCAACTCCGGACTGCTATTAAATCCCAAGTACTTGCCAATTTCGTAGCTTATTTTAGTCAAGGCATGAATTTAGAAGCAGAAAAAGAATTACAAGTTTTTAATTGTGCTAACCCGGGGACTTGGCTATTATTTACTGATGGTTCATCTAATGTAAAAGGGGCAGGTTTAGGAATTGTTCTTATACCACCTACTGGTGAAACAATTAGACAAGCTATAAAATGTCACCCTGTAACTAATAACGAAGCAGAGTATGAAGCTGTGATTGCATGTTTAGAGCTAGAATTAGAACTGGGTATCATGCAAATCGTAATCAAAAGTGACTCACAGCTCGTAGTAAATCAATTCTGGATACTTACGTGGCTATAGAAACTCGAATGAAAGAGTATCTCGCAAAGGTACGAGAATTAATAAGACAATTCCTAACTTGGAAAGTGATACAAATTCCAAGAGAAGAAAATTTGGAAGCGGATGCATTGGCCAATCTCGCATCTGCAGCAGATATAGAAAAAGATGCGAATGCTTCAATCATACAATTGTTCCACTCCGTTCTTGACCCTGATAAAAATGAGGTAAACTTTTATCACTTAACTTGGGATTGGAGAAACGAAATTGTGTCTTTTTTGCAGCACGGAATCGTACCTGAAGACAAGGTGAAAGCTCATGCACTAAGAAAGAAGGCCGCTCGTTATTGCCTATATCAAGGAAACCTTTACCGTAAAATATTTGGTGGACCATTAGCCAGGTGTCTCGGACCTTCTCAAACAGAATACGTGATGAGAGAAGTACGCGAAAGACATTGTGGGAACCATGCAGGAGGCAAATCACTTGTAAAGATATTGATTCGAGCATGATATTACTGGCCTAAAATGGAACAAGACGCGAATGACTTCGTATCTAAGTGTGACAAGAGTCAAAGGTATGAGAATAACATGCATAGACCAGCTGAGTTATTACATCCTGTCATAACTCCATGGCCCTTCATGAAATGGGGAATGGACATCGTAGGACCATTACCCTAAGCAAAAGGACAGGTAAAGTTCTACTCGTACTTACTGATTATTTCACTAAATTTGTAGAAGCAGTAGAGTTTAAACAGGTACAAGAGAAAGAAGTTAAGGACTTCATTTGGAGGAATATAATTTGCCGCTTTGGTGTTCCAAAGGAGATAGTGTGTGATAATGGACCACAATTATAGGAGCTCAAGTCATAGAATTCTTTCAAAGCTGGCAAAATCAAAAGAATTACATCGACACCGTACTATCCAATGGGTAATGGGAAAGCAGAGTCTACAAACAAATTAATTATTAACAACCTAAAGAAAAGGTTACAAGAATCAAAAGGCAATTGGCCTGAAGTATTACCAGCCGTATTATGGGCATATCGAACGACGGCAAACACAAGTACGGGAGAAACACCATTTTCAATGGTTTATGGTGCGGAAGCTTTGATACCAGTTGAGATAGGTGAACCTAGTACACGACGTGTTCAAGCAGAGGAAAACTTGAACAACGAAGAGTTACGAGTAAATCTTGATTTACTTGAAGGGAGAAGAGAAGATGCGTTGATAAGGATGGCGGCTCAAAAGCAAGTAATTGAGCGATATTACAATAGGAAAGCACGCCTTAGGTTTTTTAAAATTGGGGACTTGTTGAATTTTTTTTTCCAATCTACAAAGTCAGCTAATTCAGAAAAGCTAAGTCCAACGTGGAAAGGACCTTATCGAATTCGAGAAATTGCGGGGAAAGGAGCATATGAGCTAGAGACAATGAATGGCAAGGTTTTACCCTCACATTGTAATGCTGTTCATTTAAAGAGGTATTACTTCTAGGGAAGTACCCTCGGTCAGGTATCGCCATGTTAAATTTTTTCCTTTGAATTGTTAAAATTATACTAACAATTTTAGATGCTAGGCAAAAATCCTAACTCGTGCCAAATGATGAGTCATGGCCTTCACCGCAAATTGGAATACTCTTAAATTCCTAGCCCATGGTTGCATTAATCTGATGGAAATATACACGGGTTAGGCAGTCTTCATCTATAATCGCACCTTCGAGTCCCGTATATTTTTCTGTTTCAGGAAAAGGACCAAAAATTGGGAGCAAATACACAAGTGTTCGCGACTTCATACTTCACCGCTCAAACACTTGAGGGACTATACTATATATACACGAGTATGTGCAGAAGAATGAATACGAGTGCAGAAAAACAAATACGAGTGAGGCTAGAAAGCAAGAAGTCAAATGTCAAGCAAAAATCACGAAGTAAAAGGCAATAGCACTCATCATAATCTTCTTTCCCATGAGAACAATGGAGTCACCTCTCAAACCCTTCCTAATATAAAAATATAGGGTCGTGACTATGTATCAAAAACAGGTTATGAAAAAAACCTTGCATATTTTATAAATCTGTTAAAAGAAAACAGTTGCGAGAAAGTTGTAGATGTACTTCAATACATGTAATACTCAAGAAACTTATCAAAGTTCATAAATAAAAACTTTACAAAATTTATTTTATACGAAACATGTATGTTCCTATTTCTTTCATCGTATGATAATACCATTATGAAGTTGAGACGTCTTCTTCATTAAATGCCGATAAATAAAAGGGCCCTCTTTTATTTTCCTCATGATGATAACACATGAGAAGAGTCATGAAAGCATTTTCTGAAAGGATAAATATGCTAACTTATTCTCTAAGTCCTAAAAAGTCAAATAGGCAAGAAAAAGGTAAATAAAAAACTATTCCATAAAGTCTAGTAAACAGACCAAAATGAAGAAGTATTAATCAAACTCCTTGACATAAAAGACTGAGAGAAAAACTTAGTCATTAGAATGTGATTGTTTTTAAAACCAATGTCCCGTATTGGAAACTGGGGACTTCACTAAGGAACCAAAAAATTACATCATCAAAGAAAAAACAACAAAGAACTTAATTGTTCACTGAAGGAGTTGGAACTTCAGAAGTTGAAACTTCAATTTCATAGGCAGCAATTGGCACGGTGACAACTTCTGAAGAAACAGCAATAGGGATGGAGTCAGTAAATTCTACAGTTTTAGTAAGGATAGTAGTAGTCACGGGAACTTCCATTCCCATAGACTTTCCCATAGAAGCTTCACCTTCAGAAACTGGAATCGTAGCTTCACCCATACCAGTAGTTGCTTCTGAGTTCAACAACTTATATGATACATGAACTTCAAGAGCTGGGGAAGGGGTACTAACACTTCCAAGGGCTGGAGAAGGAGTATCAACGAGTTGTGTGTTTTTTTCTCGATGGTGTCCATAACTTTAGCCAGTTCAGATTGTAAATCAAAATTTTCTTGTGTAGCCTTCATTAAGACGTCACGGCGAGAATTCAAGAAAGCCCAACCCACTATTATATTAAAGTTCTCTTCAAGGGCATTGTATTCTTTCTCCAAAGTCTTGTATTCTTTTCCCCACATAGCAGTTATTTTTTGCTATTTGGTGCTCAACCAGGTGGGAGACCAGTGAAGCTTCAAGAGAGGCATGAGAATTCTCTAAGGTACGAATTTTTTCGGAAGAAATCCTCAAATCATTCTGAGCAGAAGACAGGTTCTCTGCCAATTCCCTTGCACATTCCTCCTTTTTCTCCAAATGAGCCTTGAGCTCTTTAACCTCATCATTAGCTTTAGATAAAGAGCATTCCAAAATCTCTTTATCCGTTTTAAGTTGACACCATGAGGTGTTAGCAATTCCCAACTCTGAATATAAGCTATGATTCTGTTGCTCCAAATGAACTTTGTTCCCCTGTAATTCTTCTATAATCCCTTGAGCATTTTCATATTGGTCCTTCCAATTTGCTGCTTCAAGTAATGCATCCTCAGCTATTTTCCTATCTTCGTAGATAGCCTTTATAGACTCACCTTCCTTTTTCTCCAATAGAGAAAATCGTCCCATTAACTCAGTCCCAATGAGATTGGCCTGCAATTATGAAACATGAAAGTCAGGGCTCAAAAAAAGGAAAAAGTTTTACAAAGTCAAGAAAATTACTTTTAAAGTTGAATGAACTATGTCATTCATCAAGGTGTAGCAGTTGTGGCTTTGCATCTTATTCTTCTCAATATCCCCAATAAGAGGCTCGAGCCAAGTATCTGCGCCTCCAGATTTTCTTAAAAGGCTTTGAGTGGCAGGAACTTCAAGAGTAACACTACTCATAGCCACGCCTTTACTACTGGAGCTATCATCTATTGGAGGGGCGTATGAAGAGGGAACAACAGAGCGGGGCGTAGTAGAAAACGTAAATACTATAGGGGTCGTTGAAGTTGAGGTAGGAAGGGAAGGAGAAGCTATAGAAACTGATTCAGGAACGGAAATGGAAGTATTCACAACTGATGAAGGAAAGGAAGCAATCATTGGTGATGAAATACTTACAATTGGCAAAGGAATGGAAGAAGTAGGAACGAATGAAGAAAGAGGAGCTTTACCAAAAACAGGTCCGAGCTCGCCACTCCAAAAACCACTATCCAAGGGAGGTTGAGTTGGTTCACTCGTGTCTTTTGACACGGTCTCCTCATCAGAAAGGATTAAAACAGGCTCGGTGGTTGAAGGTTGAGTAGGAATATCTTCAATTTCATTATCATGAATGACTCTTCTCCTAACCCTTGGCCTGGTTATTAACGATGTATCTTGCTCTTCTTCATTCTCCGTTCCTTCTGCTAAAGTTTTTCTTTTTTGAAGCAAGGCTCGTGCCTTGTCCAAGTCTAATGCAGCATTACCAGACATACGAATGGCCATAGACACTTCGGCTGCCATTCCTTTGTAGCCAAATCCTGATCAAAAGAAGGATATGCAATCAAAATCAATGAAAAGGTGCTTAAGGCCTAAAACGTGTGTGAAAGAAATTCGGTACCATGAGTTTTGACTTTCCAGTCATGTATAGCTGAGATTGATTTCCAAGTTCTTTGCTCTTTAGGAGCAAGCTTCAAAATTGAATCTACCCAACCATGGAAGTTGGGAACAGGTTCCACATCTCCTATATTTGCTACAAAAAAATTAATAAAAGGTGAAGTCAAAATCAAAATTCAAAAACAAAAATAAGCACGGTACAATAAGAAAAACTTACGTGCACAATTCCACTTCTCAGGGAAGGGAATATTTGTTTCACCAAGTAATTCCACTGTACGAACAGCAACATAACGGACATACCATCCTCTTTCTTTGTCATCTTCTGGGCTTACCAAAACCTTCTCACTCCTCGCAGTCAAGGTAAAAACCCCATGATGTATCAAGTTAGGATGGTATAAGTGGATGAGGTGAGAAAAAGTAAAATTGATATTGGCTTTGGTGGATAAAAATATTAAGCAAGCCATTGTCCTCCATACCAAGGGACCAAGTTGGGCTAAGCAGATATTGAAAAACGGCAAAAATCAAGAATTACCGAGTCAATTGGAGGTTTAAAGCTCGAAGTGAAAGGGTAAGAGTAAACAAAAGAATACCCAATCCTGAAAGAAAAAATCCTTTGATTTGGGGCAGGAATAGACATTCTAAGATTGTTTTTCCAGTTACAATCTTTTCTAGTGGAAGGGATTGTGAGTTCGGTAACTACCGTAGGGTAAGCATCGGCTTTATCTAAACCAACGATTTGTTTTCAAGAGACAGTCTATCATTGATAAAAGATAAATCGATGGGTATGATTTCATCTACCAAAGGTTCTCGAGAAGAATCATTAATTTCTTTACCTTTAGAAGAAGGTGTTTTCGAAATAGAACTACTGGAAGAGGAACCAAAAGAGCCACCTCGAGTAGATTCTGGTCGAAGTCTACCACCTCTGCCTCTTCTATGTCTAACGGGGCCATTTGGAAAATTATCCAATATCGGAACTTTTTTGGGGTTAGGGTTTGAAGATGCCATTGTCGAACAAAGAGGAATTGAAGAAAAAGTGAAGGTAAAAAAGAGAGTATTTGCTAAATGTTTGTGAAGAAGAAGACAAAGAACGAAAAATGTTAAATATGTATACGATGACAACCGTCAAAACTCAGAAGTGTAATGATGGAAAGCCTATAATAAAGGCAGCTATCACTTCGTGAATAGTGGAACAAAGAGGTTTTGAGAAGAGGTGTAAAATGGCCAGTCCAATCAAATGATGACACGTGTAAGGAGCATTAAATGAGAAAGACAACTGAGACGTCAATATTGTCAGATGCATTAATTGTGACAAAAATTCCCCTTTTTAGGAAGATCCACTTCCCAATTATTTAATTGACAAATAAATGGAAAGTTGGGGGAGGGGGGGGGGGCTATCTGTATTGGGAAAAAATTCCATTTAAATTGAAGATGACGTGGCATGACACGTGGGCTGGTCAAATAGTCAAAGTGTGATAGACCAGCAAAAGGCACGGGAAATGACAAATACGGGAAGAAGAATGAAAACAAGTACGGGAAGGAATTTAGATACGAGTTTCGTATCAATTCAAGTCATTTAATGTTAACGGGTAAAAAGAAGTGCTGAAGATGCGAATCTGGTGGCGAAAGTGGTCCAAATTCATTATTAAATGCTGGAGACGTTACAGAATCAACAAGTAGCAATGATTATGTAACGCCACATTAAATGCTATTTATTATATAGATCAATATGTTACTCAATTATAAAAGGAGGAAGTTTTATCATTTGTAAATGACACAAAACATTTTTGATATTATATTGAAATAACAAATTCTTATTGCTTTATCTTTACTCTCTGAAAGCCTTTTACTTTGGTCTCTAGATTATCAGTAACCCGATTTTCTTTCTCTAAAATTCAAGCTTTGACCAAATTAATTTTTTGATTAAATATTATTATTATTGTTAATAATAATAATACTATTGATATGAAAAACACATACTATAAAATCATAAGGTCACTTGAAACAAGTATTGAAATTTCTTTAATGCCTTGGATATAAAAAGGTCTTTGTTTTAAGTAAAATTCTACCTATTATATTCTCAATATTTAATGGTGCTATTTGTAAAATTTAATCTAGTATTAGATTAATGTAACAATTATCTATACTAACTGTTTTACAATAGAAGCAACAATGTGTGGACAAATAAGACAGTAAAAAATATTTTGTACTTTAAGGACATTAGTAGAACATTGGAAATTGGGAAATGATGAAGTTAAATTAATAGAAAAAGTGGATCATGCCATATACTCCCAAATGTAAACGAGTAGAGTCTAAACATTATCTTTATGTACTTGTTAAGTTGAAGGGCTAATAATTATAGTTTTGAACTTCACTTGAAAAGGGTGTGTTATAATAATGAAGTATCCAAACCATCATGATTTTTCTCATTGCGTTTCACGCACTCAGAAAAAACCCATTATAGCTTCTAAATAGGCCCCCACACCCACCCCCCACACCTTCTGAAATTAACAGAAGGAACCTTTACAAAAGTTGCATTTTTTTCTCTTCATATTTCCTTTTGCCCACTTGCTCAACTGCCCAAAGAAAAACAGATAGACTTCGGCCAAAAGGGATGAGGGAAAAGGGCTCGAGAAAGCGTCGTAGCTTGTATTTAACGGAGGATTAAATCGTAATTATTCATATCTCAAATATTAAATATATTTGTTTTAAAAATTTAAATTTTAATTATTCAGATCTTAATCATTAAATGTATTTGGTTTTTTACTTCACAATTATTTAATGAGTCTGAATAAGTCTGTATGATTAAGATCTATAACAAAAACTTAATATCATTAAGATGCTATCACATATTCATTATTAACTGTCGCCATCAGCTACTATTGTCAACTACCACCATACCACCACCACCACCATACTCAACGACCACCACCACCACCACCATCATCATCCTCAATCATAATCGTCACTATTATCGACCATCACCATCCACCATTCCCACTACTCCGACCACCATTATTCTCACTCACACAGTCAACACTTATCTACCTCAACTACCACAACAAACCACTCCATCACCATTAACAACTATACCCATCATTATAACCTACCACCACCTTCCTCAATCACAAACCACCGCCCGCCATGATTAACTATCACCATCCTCAATCATAATCTCCACCACTACCAATCACTACTAGCTACTAGCATGAACCACCGTCATCAACCAAAACTACCACCAACCACCGCCTCTAGTCGGCATTCACCCTTTAGCCATCACCACCAACAACTATCATATTTTAAAAGATTATATGTTTTATTGATAGAATATTAGATTAGTTAGTATTTCATTTGAATTTTATGTTTATTATTTTTCAAATAAAAATAAATTTTATGCATTCAGATGTTAAAAATCAAACAATCTTAATTTTTAGTATTCAGATCTTAATTCACATCTTAATATATTCAGATGTGTATTCATATTCGGATGTTTTAATCTTTAAAAAACAAATGAGCCCTATACAGTTTGAACTTAAGGAATTTTTCCCTTTTTTCCTAATTTCTTTTTCGAATCAGTGTATGGTCATAAAAATTTCAATTTTCACTTAAAGATCAATTTTGTTTTTTTTTAATTTAAAAAACTTAAAAAAGCTATTTCAAATTTTTTACTCAGATCACTCACAAAAATTCAAAAACAACACAAAATTTTGTTGATAGAATATTAGATTAGTTAGTATTTCATTTGAATTTTATGTTTATTATTTTTCAAATAAAAATAAATTTTACGCATTCAGATGTTAAAAATCAAAAAAATCTTAATATTTAGTATTCAGGTCTTAATTCACATCTTAATATATTCAGATGTGTATTCAGATTCGGATATCTTAATCTTAATAAAAACAAATGAGCCCTATACAGTTTGAACTTAAGAAATTTTTTCCTTTTTTTCTAATTTCTTTTACGAATCAGTGTTTGGTCATAAAAATTTCAATTTTTCACTTAAAGATGAATTTTTTTTTAAATTTTAAAAACTTCAAAAAGTTATTTTAAAATTTTTACTCAGATCATTCACAAAAATTCAAAAACAACATAAAATTATATTCATATCCAAGCACAACTCTAATTTTCAAATACCATTTCTACTTGAAAAAATGTTCCATTTTATTTTGGTGGGGGGGGGAGATTTTATAATTCTTATGTCCAAACGCCCACTTATTAGGGGTCGTTTGTTACATGGGATAAAAATAATAATTTTGAAATAAGGTTTGGGTTTAACTTTATCTCATGGTTAGTTTGGAGTATTATGTAATCCCAAAATAACTTTTACATTATAATATTGGGATTAGTTACCCCATGTAAAAGGTGAAATCACTAATCTCATGTAATATCCTACCCCATCGAATATTTTGGAATATCGCAATATTACCAAACGATCCCTTAAAGTTTAGACATTTTTCCCTCTAGAGCTATAACATTGAAAGCCTAATGCCTTTACCTCTTCCCCCCCCCCCCCCCCCCCCCTCCCAAAACAATTCGCAAGACTCATGAGCCCATTTGGATTGGCTTATTTTAAGTAATTTTAAGCTAAAATTGCTTTTAAATTACTTTGTAATGTTTGGATAAAGTGAAAGGTGCTTTTAAACACTTGCTTTAAGCTAAAATGACAAAAATAAGCTAAAAATCAAAAGTTAAAATCTCTAAGGAATTTTTACATTCCTATACCACATAGATAACCTTTTTACCCTCAATATTTAAGGTTTGACTTAATTACTAAATATCTACAAACTGTTTATATTGAATTTTAATATCCCAAGTCCTATTCGATTGTAGTCTAATTGAGATTTTCGACATAATTGCATTTTTTGCTGAAGATTTATAGAAGTTTTAGTCATTTTTTATTTGGAAAACAAAATAAAGCATCCTCAATTAGAATACAAATAATCTATAATTATAAAATATCTACAAACTGGGTGCATTAAATTTTTATATTCTAATTTCCATTCAATTGTAGCATAATTGTGATTTTTGACGTAATTGCATTTTTTCAGAAAATTTGTAGAAGTTTTAGCCGTTTTTTATTTGTGAAAACAGAAAATAAAAATCTAAAATCAGAATACAAGTAATCTAAAATTTATCTATATTTTCTGCTATACAGTTTCAATCTAAAATTCAGTCAAAATCAAGTCTAATCTTCGCCAAAACGCCTTAAAATTGATATATAAACTCCAAACCATATTCCCGATTATTTTCAACAACATCCAATCCAAACAAATAATGATTTTTGAAAACTCAAATTTGAATCAAAGCTTTCAAGCTTTTTAATGCATGTTAATGATAGAATTGTTGTTCTTCTTTTATTTTCTTTGTATTGCTGAAATTTGCGATTGAGAAATAGAGAGAGATGTAGAGAGAATATCGACGAACAGAACTTTTGCAGAACTTATTTCTACAATTTAAAATTGAGCTTCTGATTTCGACGAACTGAGCTTTTGATTTATGTCTTAAGCGAAAATATCGAAAAACAGATCTGAGCTTTTGAACATATTTGATTTTGAACAAATTTGATTTGTGGCTAAATCAATTAGAAGATCCCGTTCCTGAATTTTAGCACGCCTAATTAGGAAGATTCAACTACTAATAATTAGTATTTAACGAGTGGTATAATAATTGTAGGAAAAATATGGGCATGACGAGTAAATTAGAAACTGTACACATTTTTTATAATAAAGTTTATATATGGTATAGGAAGAGAAAAATTTCAATTTGTAATTTATGGCTTTTGGCTTAAAAGTTAATTAAAATAAGCTCATCCAAACGGGCTCTTATCTTTATAGGCCTTTTGATAGAAATCAACTGTAGCGTTTGCTTGTGATATATGGATCATTGACTCACATAATATTAACTCATTTTTTATGAATAAGGTATGTTTAGGTTGCTTGCTATTTCGTCCATACTCTGCGCTAGAACATCATACTTGTTCATCAAAACATTTTTTTTTAGCAAGAGTGATAATTAATGGATCGCTTTGACTATAATTATGTGATTGTGAACACAATACATTGTTGAAAAATGGAACATAACTACATTGAGACAATCTTACAACTTTAGTAGTACAATTTGTAGTTGTTACTTGTTAACACAAAGTCAAAGAGGCATTGAGTTTTCTATTTTTGGTAGAATTAACCTTCCCTAACTAACCTTGAAAATAAGTCACCTAATCGTGCGACAAATTAAAAGTCTAACTTACCAATAAAATATATAGGAAACGACCAATGAAACTAGTCTTTAGCGCCTATAACCACGCCGCTCACAAGATTAACTTTTCTATTTGTATTCATACAATTTACAGTACTCTTTTGTTTTGTTCTATTTTCTCGTAAAAATTATCGCAATGGTATTTTTATCAAATCACATTAACTTATTATGATTAAATAATATAAATGAAATGAGAATATATATATAATTATTAATCATGATTAAGTAAGAAAAGTGTATATATATAAGCATATATTTATCAATTACTGAATGAGTGGTAAATGACTAATATAATTAGTGTTTTGGAATGAAATGGATCTAAATAAGACGAAATTAATGGATATAACTCCAAGTCTCCAAATGGTGAGATTGGGGCTTAGCGGGTTGATATATTAACTTAACTTAATATTGTCGTTTAGAACAATTGATTGTAACAAATTGCTTCTTGTGAAGATTACATATTATTGTAGGTTATTTAATTTCATGATAACGCACTTAATTAATACACATAACTTTATCTATTCACAGGCTCGCGGTCAAAAAATAATAATAATGAATACACAAAATTATGTTTTCATAATTTTGGTTGAAATATAAGAGATTAAAAGAATTATGTATATAAATATGAAATAAATTTTGTAAATAGACACATGATTTTATAATCAGACAAACCAAAAATATAAATCTTTATATTAGAAATGCCTTCTCGAGATTAATTGCTCTTTCTAAAATATTCAAGTGCTAGTTTTCTCAATTTTTCTATACATGTCAAAAGAACAATAACTTATTATTTATATCATAAGCGTTACCAAATTTCAAGAAAAATATTTGCAGCACATAATTGTTTTTTTGTTGAATAAACAGATTTTCTATTCCATTCAATCAAAAAACTGTACAAGTACAAACATAAATGCTGACCATCTATACTCTCATTCTAAACAGTTACTACACCTACTATCAGATGACAAAATTGTTGCTATCTCACTATGATAGTATATGTATCAAACAGTCTAACAGCAGTCCTAAGGGTAATGGTCTAAGCTTAACAGTGCAACCTTCCATTTGTGAACTGAAGCTCCTTTTAAGTGTAGGTGAATGGCTATTTCTTTGCAGAAGTTGTCGCACACCATTTTCCCTCCTTGGAATCTCTGTTTATTTCGCTCTCTCCATATCACTGTCACCGAGATCCCAAACAAACAGGTAGTGATTTCTGCTATACCAGTTCTCTTCCTTGCTAGTTTACTAACCCATTCACATTCATTGTTCCAGTCAGAAATGGGTCGTTTATAACCCAGCCAGTTTAGGAGCCGACTCCAAAGTGCTTTAGTCTGCGAGCAATCGAAGTACAAATGATCAAAAGTCTCACGAGACAGTCCACATAAAGTACACTCCTGTGGAAGCAGAATGTGGAGTTCCTGGAGTCTGTCCACTGTTGCCAACCTCTTATGCAAAGCAAGCCACAATATGAATGTGTATCTATGATGTAATTGAGCCTGCAGTATGATGCTCTTCCACTGGACCTTATGGTATTGAGGGTGTTGGAACCTGTATAATTTCTTAATGCTGAAAGAATCTCCCCTCTGTAGCTGAAGCAGTCTACTATCCAGATTACCTTGAAGATCTGCAATGCCTTTTATCAACTCTCTCGACTCAAAGATCTTCCTTATTGCCCAAGCACCAGATTTAGGAACTGGCATGTCGTCAATACTGTAGTTTTTTATATAGAAAGTATGCACCCATTTAATCCACTGACTGTCTTTCTTCTTGGTCAGTGCCCATAGATGTTTTGCAACTACAACCTTATTCCACTTGATCAAGTTCAGAAAATTTAACCCCCATGCACTGTATGGCAAACAGAGTGTTTCCCAGGCAATCAGAGCTTTTCTTGACATTGTAGCTGAACCTGTCCAAAGGTAGGATCTCCACATTACTTCAGTCATCCTCAGTACTTTTTTTGGCAGTAGATATATTTGGGACCAGTAGGCTTGTACACCAAATAAAACTTATTTGATCAACTGAAGTCGACCAGCATAAGAGAGCAGCCTTGATGACCAGCAGCTTATTTTCTGTATGACTTTCTCAACTAATGGCCAACATTGAGCAGTAGTCAATTTTTTTGAATCCAGAGGTATCCCTAGATATTTATATGGAAGTATGCCTTCAGGGAAACCAAGTGCCTGTAAGATCTCCACCTTCTGCCAGTTTGATACACCTGCTATGTACACGTCACTTTTGTCAGTATTTGCTTGAAGTCCAGAAGCTTTGGAGAAGTTATGGAAAGCCTGCTTCAGTAGTTTAACAGACTGAATGTCTGCTTTACAGAACATAAGAAGATCATCTGCAAAGCAGACATGTGCCACACCCAGTTTCTTACATCTAGGATGGAATTTGAACTTTTTCCTCATCATCATTTGCATGAATTCCCTCTATAGATACTCCATAGCCAGAACAAAGAGGTATAGAGACATAGGATCACCTTGCCTTATACCTCTTTTGCCTTTAAATGGAACAGTGAGTCCACCATTGATGTTGAGAGAATAGGTTAGGGGTGTTCAAAACCGATCCGAAACCGAAAATCGAAACGAACGAAGCTTAATGGCTTAATGGGAACGGCTTAACGGACAGAGAACAGATTGAATTTTTTTTATTAACGGCTTATCAGTTTGGGGGCGGATTATTCAATTTTCTTAACGGATAATCCATTAACCCGTTAAGAATATATATATATATATATAATTTATTTTTACTTACATAATTATATATATTAAATATAAAAACTAAAAACCTTAAAAATGAATAAGTATAAGTGTATAATAAAAATAAATTACAAAAACAAACCACCTCCTACCGTTTGTTCTGACTGAGTGAGAAAGTAAGTAGAGCTGTATGACTTGATGCCGCGTTCTAGTAAATGAATGTAAGTTGAAAATTTGATGCCTAATGACCATCTTCACAAGGTTAAGTTTGAGTGTGATTCTATTTATTTTTTAAAAGTACACTGTCTTAGTTATAGCTTTCTTTTCTATCCATGTTGTAGAAGAAGTTAGTTAAGTAGTCATGCTCTTACTCAAAAATATTCTTTCAGACCGTTAGGATTTTTTTTCCGCATCCAAACTGTTAGTAGTAGCATAATGAGCATCTGATTGTTAGAGCTATTCAGTTAATTTTATGTCGACCTTAAATAGTGATTTCTTAACCTTTACAAGGTAAACTGAAATAAATCATCTCCTACTCTTTCTCACAATATGGGACTGTATTTCTTTCAGTGTTTTTCATGTAATTGAAATAGGAAAAGAAATAGAAATGGAATTGAACATTGGACAATGTAGTGTGCGGACAGAAAATGTGTACAATTTACAATTGTCTTCTGCTTTTTAGACTTTTAGTATTGTACAAGTATTGTAATTCGGTATAAGCTTTTCGATAACCCCCATAGGTATTAAACCGATAAATCGCCCGGTAACAGCCCGATAAGAGCTAACCCGATACCAATCCGCCCGATATCTTATCAGGTGGCTAATGAATGAATATATTTAAAAGCCGATAAACGTTAAGCCAAACCGTTAAGAGTAAAAAGCCGCCCAATCCGGCCAATGAACACCTCTAGAATAGGTGACAAATGATATGCACTCCATTACCCACCCAATGAACTTATAAGGAAATCCCAAGTCCTGCAACAGTCTTTCTAGGAAGCTCCACTCAACTTTGTCATAGTCTTTCTGTAAATCTACTTTAAGAACACATCTAGGTGATATACCCTTCCTGGAGTAGCCTTTAAACAACTCTTGTGTAAACAGAATGTTATCTGTGATGCTATTACCCTCAATGAAAGCTGACTGTGATCTACCCACCACATAGCCAACAACTGCTTTCAGCCTAGCTGTAAGGATCATTGTGATGATTTTGTATAGAGTTGTACAACATGCAATAGGCATGTAATCCTTTACTTTGCTTGGATTTTGCACTTTAGGAATTAGTGTTAGAGCAGTTCTACTAACTCCCTTATGCAATTTTTCAGTGAGAAAGAATTCCAGCACAGCCTCACAAATGACTTCCCCCACTAC
Organism: Nicotiana benthamiana; assembly: GCA_034376525.1. NCBI lineage: Eukaryota > Viridiplantae > Streptophyta > Magnoliopsida > Solanales > Solanaceae > Nicotiana > Nicotiana benthamiana. Next base: position 109,754,190 of record CM067325.1, read on the forward strand.
ATGCCAATGCCTTATAAAGAACTCAATTGGAAAACCATCCACAGCTGGTGCCTTACCATGAGGCATATCTTTTATTGCCATTAGTATTTCCTCCCTTGTGACTGGTTTAACTAGTTCATCTTTCTGTTGCAAGCTAAGACAAGGACCCTGGTGGATTACTGCAGTGTTTGGGCACTGGCAGATACTATTGTTTCCCCCCAATAACTTCTTGAAATATGTAATAAACTCTTCTTCCACCTGTCTGGGATCATACAATTTAATTCCCTCTTGAGTATATATAGAGTTTATAGTATTCAAATTTGTCCTCATCTTCAATTGAGCATCAAAATATTTGGTGTTTGAATCTCCACATGCAATCCAGTGTGCTCTAGACTTCTGGTGTAAGATCTGCTCATCTATGTTACTCCATTTCTCAACTTCCATAAGCTCCCTTCTTTCTTGATCAATCAAGCCTTGGTCCATATAATTGATCTGTAACTGATTCTGTATAGCTTCCAGTTTCTGCCTAGCCTCCCTAAGGTGGATCCTACACATTGCCATATAGGTATTCAAATCCTTTATTTAATTTATTCCATACTCTGTGCATTTTCCCTCCAGGCTGGTTTTTGTTCCATTCCTTTTTCACAATGCTAGGGAAACCAGCATGTTCCATCACAGAAGTGTAAAGTTTAAATGGCTTAGGATGTAGATTCCTTCTTTGCTCCTCAGCATTGCATAGTAAAAGGATAGGGGAATGATCTGATACTCCAGGGATCAACACATCAACTTCTATATGACTGTACTCCTACATCCATTTCACATTTCCAAATGCCCAGTCAATTCTGCTATACACTCTTGTCTCTGGTTTTTGTTTATTACACCGTGTATAAAAACATCCCAAGCTCTTCAACTGAGTGAGTTGCAGGGCATTGAGTGTGTCTTGGAAGCCTTGAATCTCCTGTTGCATAACTGGTGCTCCTATCCTATCATCAGTGTGGAGAACATTGTTGAAATCCCCACCGAGAAGCCAGCTCTCCTGAATAGTTGCTCCTAAGATCAACAGTTTGCCCCATAGTTGTTGTCTCTTATTCATCTCATTATTTGCATACACTACTGTTATTAGTGTTCTGAAATTTGTACTTCTTTCTTTTACCTCACAGTGTATAAGCTGTTCATCAGTCTTCAGTATCTGCATCTCAACATTTAAATTCCACATTAGCCAAATTCTCCCATTTGGGTGTTCATTATAGTTCCAGCAATATCTCCAGTCACTTCCTAGTTTTGTCATAATCCTTTTTGCCTTAGCTTCTTTTACTCTAGTTTCTATACATCCCATACAGTCTACTTTATGCTTTCTCAGAAAGAGTTTCAGCTCCTTCTATTTATGAGCCTTGTTAAGGCCCCTAATATTCCATGTGCTGAAGATCATTTTGTGGTGAAGCTGGATGGGCCAGCATCCCCTGGGTCTTCACCTATCTGTAGTAAGGAAAATCTGTTTGTCATGTTCACTGAAGTTCTAGCAGAGTGTTGTACATTTTTGCCTTTTGACAGCCCCTTATCCATCACCCTGCTTCTTGCAATGTCAGCATTTTGTTTGTTGTCCTCCACTATCCTAGCAGTTTTAACCACCTCATCGTTCTGCTTGGCTTTTAGTATCCATTTCCAGTTCTCTCTTTGCAATTGCTTCTTTTCCCCTGCTACCTTTGAATGTTTCTGTATTAACTCTTCACTTCCCTGAATCTTTTTATATCAACAATCATCAGAGTTATGGCCAAACCTTACACAGTCACAACAGTATTTTGGCTTCCATTCATTTACAATCTGTTGAGTGATAACTCCCCTCTTAGTATGTAGTTCAAAACTATCCAGCTAGAGTTGGGATATGTCTGTTTCCACCAGTACTCTTGCATAAGATATTTTCTCCAATTCAGCAGTAATTCTGTCAGTGTACATAAGATTCCCAACCACACTAGCTAGCTTACTGAGGGCTTCAGTTGACCAAAAACCCAAAGGCAAGCCAGGGAAGGTAATCCACAGAGGAATTACACTCACACTGCCTGGATCAAATCTAAAGTCCATTCTCCACTGTTGTAGCACAAATGGCTTGTTATGGAAAGTGTATGGACCTGCCTGAAGGACAAGGTCCCTGTCTTCACTATTATCGAATCTGAAAATATAGTAACCGTCCTTATGATGCAGCACTTGAGGTTTTTCAACAAAATCCCATACATTTGTGATGTAATTATCCATTGCTCGCTCATACGGTTCTTCTCCAAGCACAAACCCAATCAATGCATTGCTCCAGTATGCATCTTGTTCCTTTGTATCCACGTCTTCAATTTGTACCACAAATGTACCATCCCGCATAGCAGGTGGAACATAGCACAACGGCTTCCCTTTTTGAGATCTTCGATTTATCTGCATGGCATCCCTCTTACCTTTAAATTCGTTAGAATCTCCAGAATTCTAGCAGATCTGATCTAGCTTTGCTTGTGCTGAAAATTGAAGTCGTCGATGGACTTGTTGTGCTTCGACATTGTCTGTCACCAGCTTTCCCTCCTCGCCTTCGTCGATTCCCTCACTAATTGATTGGAATTTCTGCGGTAAAAAACTTCCAAAAGTAACCGGCTGTAATCGTTGTTTTTCACATAATTGTTTTTCATTACTTGATACTTATGATGTATGGAAAGAAAATGAGGTAATTAAATGAACAATATTTTGCACTGTCATTCATCTAAATCGGACGATACATATTATATTTTATGAATAAAATGATTATCACGACTTCAATGATTTTAATTTTTTAAAAACAAATAATTAAAAGTGCTAATTTAGTTCTTGTATATACTACCATAGTGAAGTCGTTACTCAACCGTATTTGTGAACTTTGTTTTAAGCAAAATTACTTAGAAAACTTGAAGGCTTAACGATATGGATTCCTAGAAAGTTATTCTTATCCAGACGATAGAGTTAGCAAATTGAACAAAGAGGGGATGGTATGACGATGAAGCTATACGACGATATATTCTTCATACCTCTAATTAGTTGTTGGTGTCTCTAAATGAAAATGAAGGTATTAACATCAAACCCCGCATTCAGCTGTTTCTACCCAGAAAATAAGATTTTAAATTATAAATAATAAAACGTAGAACTAACATGCTAATAAGCATAAAGCTATAGATTTACTGGGAAGAGAAATAAGAACAAATGACATGCTTAAGAAAAAGTAGATAAAACATACAATGGCCTGGAATTATTGCCATACTCAGATCCTCAAGCACCCAATTTTGTTCTCCATTATTCTTGGAACTATTAGATCCTTTTCTACGTTTGGATGGCATAACGTATATGTATTTGTAGCCAGAAGAATAGGAGAGCATCAAATGAATTAACATTTCAAGAAAACAAGATTCTAATTAATATATATAGTACTAATAAAATGTGATCATATGTTTAACATTTTAAACTGTTGCTTTCTCATTCATGGTGAAATCCCAAAGCTACAAGACTCTCTTTACTATCTTTTTTTTGGTCATAAATCATGAATAGAATCGTGCTTTAGTAATCTTGAAACTTTTGGAGTAATAAATAGGAACAGTGTCAGGTGATGAATAGGTGCCTCTGAAACGTTTGGAGTAATAACTGTTGAACTTGTAAGTTTTACAATAGCATAACAGGGAAATATAAAAAAAAGAAGAAAAAAGATAAAGAGTATCTATATATATATATACACTCTTTCATCGACCATACAAAAAGATATTGCGAAATACTTCTCTTTGTTAAATGTTCATACACTAAAGAACTGAAATCATGAATTGGATCCAAAGATCACATATGTCTATCACTTGCTGGGATCGGAACCTTTAGTCGATCATCAAGTAAAGAAAAGGGAAGTCTAAAAAGGTTAACATCTTCGAAATTAATGCTATATGTTGAGATATCACATGCAATATGAATAAAAAAAACACACATATATTTGAATAAAGGTATCGAGGCAATGATGTTCTTGTGTGGGAGATAATATATATTTGCAATGTTAGAGTAGCTACTCGAGCTAAGAGTAATATACAGCAATTTTACCTTGGAACAAAGTAGATTTATTAGTGTTATCTGTAAATAGGTATGCTTTGTTTAGTTTTTTAAGCCTTGAGATAGTCAATTGTGTTAGCTTGACTATGAATTTGTACAGCTCTTCCTTGGTCATTAATACAAAATACAAGTTAATTACCAAAAAAAGAAGATACTGCGACCATCTTTATTTAATGCTAGTTAATTAAGAAACAAAAATAGTACTAAATATTCATAAAGGGAATTTTACACTTCTAGTCAATCAAATATCATATATATTTTAACGTTAGTCCTTGTGATATTTGCTTAGATTATTCTAACGTTAGTCCTTGTAATATTTGCTTAAGTACAGTTAATTGTGATATGCACTTTTGATTCATCTATTTGTAAATCTTCATAGATTTAATGAATTACTAACCATTACTTTATTTAATTACTCATTTGTCATGTTAAGTTTGTCCTAATTCATTTGTAAGAGAAATATAATTTTAAAAATACTCTAAACATAACACATTTTTCTATATAGATGAGAAAAAAATACATATCTAATATCTTGATGGAGACCTCACTATGGTGATGAAGACCCAAATTTCCACCAATTTTTTTTATTCTTTATTTTCTTATTTTATTTACGGCCTTATCTTAAAACGAATCTGTAAACTGATAAAAGTGGAACAAAATTAAAAAAAAAATCTTTCTACCGCACTTCTAAGTTTTAAACTTATTCCAATCCAAAATCACACCCGTGTGCAACCTTTCACCGGATATGTTTTTATTACATTCTAATGCTCTAAATTAGTTTATAATAAATTTTAAAAATCTACTTATACTTAAAAGAATAAAATTAAAGCATGAAAAAAAAACGCGATTTTGGGTGTAACAATTTCAATTAATATAAAATTATAGAGGAATTTTCAGAAACCACTATTGTTTAGTGGCTATTAACTTCTTATAGCTACCATACCAGAGGCGGATCTAGGAATTCAAGTTTGTGGGTGCTGAATTTTTATTGTACATAAAATTAATGGGTGCTTTTGTAAAATTTTATATGTTTTCTCAAATTTCTGTATAACTATACATACTCTACGTCGAGGTTAATGGGTGCTCGAGCACCCAAATTCCATGTGTAGATCCGCCACTGTACCATACATAATTACTTCTTGTATGTGCATGTATTTACATATATTCGCACTGTTGTATTCATGAATACAACAGCAAAAAGCGCATAAAATCAGGGCAATCCAGCCGTACATGCATGTATTCACGCTGTTGTATTCATGAATACAACAACAAAAAGCACCTAAAATCAAGACAGTCCAGTTATACGCGCATGTATTCAAATATATTCGTACCATGTATTCATGAATACAATAACGACAATCATCTTCAAAATAGGTATGTCCAACTGTCTAATAACGAAAATAATATCAAGTAGCATGATACATTGTAACAACTCAGCCGGTCGTTTCATGAGTTACCGCTCCGTTTTCCCCCTTTCTGCTTTTTATTGCCTTGTTTAGCTGTATTATATGCTATCGGGTTGGCTGGATCGGGTTCGGAGAGGTTTTGGTAAGGTTTGAGACACTTAGTCTCTTTTGAGTAAGCTTAAGTTGGAAAAGTCAACCGGATATTGACTTATGCGTTAAAGGGCTCGCATGCGAGTTCTGATTGTTCAGATAGCTTCGGAAGGTGATTTGGGACTTAAGAGCGTGATCTGAATGTGTTTTGAAGGTCCTGAGTAGATTTAGGCTTAAATTGGCGAAATTGAAATTTTGGCGTTTTCCGGTTGGTAGGTAAGATTTTGGTATAGGGGTCGTAATAGAATTCTGGGAGTTGCATTAGGTTCTTTGTGTTATTTGGAATGTGTGTGCAAAATTTCAGGTCATTCGGACGTGGTTTGATAGGCTTTTTGATCGAAAGCGGAATTTGGAAGTTTTTAGAATTCTTAGGCTTGAATTCGATGCAAATTTGGTGTTTTGATGTTATTTTGAGCGTTCCGAAAGTTGAAACAAGTTTGAATGATGTTATGGGATATGTTGGCATGTTTGGTTGAGGTCTCGAGGGCCTCGGGTAAGTTTTGGGTAGTTAAACGGATCATTTCAAGTTGTAAAAAATTGCAGAAAAATGTTATGTGTGTGTTGCAGACCTTTTGGCCTTCGCATTCGTGAAGGGTTAGCATGTGAGGCTGAAGGTTTAGCCATTGCGTTTTCAAGGGAGGTCCTGCGATCGTGAAGGGCTGGGGTCATTGAGCTACGCGTTCGAGAGAGGGTAGCCGCTTCCGCGAAGAAGGAAAATGTGGTCAACGTCAGGTTGTGCTTCGCGAAAGAGAGGCTTTGACCGCGTTCGCGAAGAAGGATTAAAATTTTTGGGCAGAATGTTTAAAATGCCTATTCCACAAGTTTTATCCTAAGTTCCTCCATTTTTGTTCGAATTTGAAGCTTTTTTGAAGGGATTGAAGAGGGAATCAAGGGGGAACACTTAGAGGTAAGATTTATGGACTTAATACTCAATCTTAATGTGATTTCTACCTAATTAATCATGAAAACTGTATAATTTAGCCTAAATATTGAAGAACTAGGGCTTGTAATTGGAGACGTAGAATTCGGGATTTGAGGGGTCCTTTGTAGTTCGATTTTGATACTTTTGGTATGAATGAACTCAGAGAGTGATAATGAGTCTACTGATGTAATTATTATCGAATTCCGAGGCGTGGAATCGGTGGTCGGGTTAGACCAATTTCGGGAACTGTGTTGTAATTAAATTTTTTTCAAGTGGGCTTTGTTCCCTTAGCATATTTTGATGGTTTTGTACTATTTTGGTTAGATTTGGAGCATCCGGAGGCCGATTCGAGAGGTAAAGGCATCGCGGGCTAGAGTTTGGACTGGATAGAGGTAAGTAATAATTGTATATTTTGTCTTGAGGGTATGAAACCCCGGATTTCACATCAATGTGCTATATTGGCGTGACGGACATGCTATATGAAGAGCGTGGGGCTGTGCACCATTGGGGATTATGATTTAATCCATCTCGAATGACTATTTTACCGCGTATTTGATTGAAAGCTGTTTGCTATAATCATGTTTTGGGCTGAATTTCATATTTGGGCCTCGTGCCAACTGTTTGGACCCTTAGGTGATTTTTACTGCTAGTTTCTCATTGTTTTGATTTTATTTTTGTACTCAGTCATGCTATATTCTACTGTTTTCATAACTCAGATGTTTACTCTGTTTTAACACTTTTAATGATATTTTGGGTTGAACATCATATTTTACTGTGCCTGAGTTGCTTCTAGAGATTTCTGACTGAGTAGGACTGAGGGCCTGTGTTGTGAGGATTATTATGGGATCGGGTATGAGGCCTGTTGGCCCAAGTTCAGTTGAAGTTTTAAAGATTGACAAATGAACTCAGTGATGGACCTGGTCCATCCTAGGAGACACAGTTGTTATGAACCATACACATGAAATGCACGTGAAGAAGATAAGTCCTTGTGGATCAAGCAGCAATATCTTCTGAACTGATCGAAAAAGATTGTATATGGGATAAGGAGAAGATGTCTCCTTATGAGAAGAGAACACATCCGAATAAGGGTTGGAGTTTGGATTTGTCTAGGACTCAAACTCAACGGAGGATCATAAATTGAGTCAAAATCCAATTCTAATTACTAATCTAATAAATAATTGAGTTGTTCTTTTTTACAGGTATTGCACATACGCAAAAGTAAAACATAGTTGAGAGCAAACGAGCAAGTCCGTTTTGCAAGCAATATATGTGAGATATAAGTGTGCACACCTAAAGCTACTTGAACGAGATAGAAGAACCAGTTCAATTGTGTTTATTCTTATTCTAGTTCAATTGTAGTAGGTGTTTCTATTTGTACCTTTCAGCTTTCATAAAGCAATTGTATTAGGTACTTTGAGTATTCAAGTTAGAGTTAACTTGATAGTATCGCAATAGTTGAGGCTGTGTGCCCACTGGGACTAGAGTTAATCCTTAGGTTTACAAAGAGTTTTTGTAAATGCTGTTTTGGCTTAGTGATTTTAGTGGAAGTTTCGGAAAATCATACTGAATAGTAGTTCGTGATTTTTTCACATTTTGAGCCATGTATTTTTTCATGTAAAAATATCAGTGTTCTTTACTTTAAGTATTTGTTATTCCGCAAACTGCAGTAGCTAGAACACTTAGAAGGACCAGGTTCTTCTAAAGCAAAAATTGGGTACCACACAAATCACCCCCCCCCCCCCTCTTGTATGATATTGACGTTTATAACATTGGTATCAGAGCAGGTTATCCTTGAAGAGGTTAACACCTTAGGAAAAATCAACATGAGTGCACCACCTGGAAACTGGGAAGGGCAATCCACTGCTAGGCCTCCACTTTTCAATGGTCTCTACCACTCCTGGTGGAAGAATAGAATAAGAGACCACATCATGGGAGAAGTCTATGAGTTTTGGGACATCATCACTGATGGTCCTTTAGCCACTATAAAGAAAACTGTTGAAGGGTTGGTTGTTCCAAAGACAAGAGCTGATTGCACTACAGAAGACTTAAAGAAGTGGGAAAAGAATGCTAAGGCTAAGAAGTGGATAGTACGTGGACTTGGGACACCATACAAGTGGCCCATGGAGGAACACCTCAAGTGAAGAGGTCAAGAGGAACACTGTTGTATTCTCAATATGAGAATTTTACTATGAATGATGGAGAAACCATCCAAGAGATGTATACTAGGTTCAGTACATTGACAAATGAACTTGAGTCTCTTGGAAGGATTATCCTGGAAGAAGGCAAGGTTGAGAAGATCTTAACTAGAGTTCTGCCAATTGTCTGGGAAAGCAAAATCACAGCTATTTAGAAATCCAAGAATACTGCTACCCTAAAACTGGATGAACTGATTAGAAATCTTACTGCCTATGAGAAGGCAGACTATGAAGATGGATGCTCCGAACAAAGAAAGAAGTCTGGCTCTCACAGTCTCAGAAGGATTAGATCTTGAAGATGATGAAATGGCTATGATAACCTAATATTTCAAAAAGTATCTTATGAGAGAAAAGAGTCCTTCAAGAGGAACAACCTTGAACAAACCTTGGGCTCCTGAGAAGCAGACAAATGATGGTTGCTATAAGTGTGGTAAGACAGACCACATGTTGAAGAATTGCCCTCAATGGGAGATTGAGTAGAAGAAAGAAAGAGCTGAATGAAGATACAGGAAGAAGGAACAGGTCCAACCAAGAAGGAACAAAGGTTTAACTAAAGCTATGGTTGTTGCATGGGGAGAAACCTCGGATGAGGTCTCAGAAGATGAAGTTGAAAATGAGAAAGATCTTATGGCCATCGGAGAATCAGAGGATGAACAGGAGGTAAGTATCTTACATCTTAAAGAAAAGATTAAATTTTAGTCTAAAGAAAGGTTGACTGAGATATTATTGGACTTCTATGATGAGTCCAAAATAATAAACAGTGAGAAGGATATTCTGTCTAGGGAATGTGTTACCGTAGAAGCAAAATATAAAAGGTTAGAGTCTAGGACTGATGAGAGTGACAACACAAATGTTGAGTTGAAGAACCAGGTTCTTGAACTTGAAATAATGTCCTGGAACCCAGATCTAAAAATGTTAAACTGAAATTAGGGACAGGAAAGAAAATGATTGATCAATCATTTCTCACACTAGAAGAAAATCTAGGAAAAAATGAAGATGAACTGTATAAGAAAGATGAATTAATTAAGGCCTAAAAGAAGATTTACGAAAGGTAAAGCATGAACTAGACAGAACATGCAAATGGAACAAGGCTTCTGGTGCACTCTCCTGGCTGCAAGAACATCACATTAGCAACTAGAGAGGACTTGGATTTGGGATACAAGCTCCAAAATGGGATCCCAAAAACAAGTACCTCACACATTATGAAAATAAGATCTGCACACACTGTGGTAAGACTGGCCATTACAAAAATGAATGCGATGCAAAAGAAAAGGAAAGTCAAAAGAACAATGCCTTTGTTCAAGAAAAACACAAACTGCCTGGTTGGGCAAAGAAAAATTTTATTCATCCTTTTTCCCATAGAAAGGGACCCAAACTAGTTTGGGTTCCTAAGACTAACCCATGATTTCATCTTGCAGGTCCAAGTGAAGGGGAGTAGCCAAATATGATACATGGATAGTGGCTGCTTAAGACATATGACTGGGAACAAGGACCAATTCCTTTCACTTGAGAATCTAAAAGGAGGTAATGTCTCCTTTGGAAATAGAAAGAAAAGTGAGATCATTGGGGTTGAAAAGGTAGGAAAGACAGACTCTCATTCCATTGAGAATGTCTATTTAATAGATGGCTTGAAATATAGCCTGATAAGTGTGTCACAACTGTGTGATAGAGGTAATCTTGTAGCTTTCGCTTCTACCAAATGCTTTGTGATTAGCCTTACCACTGACAAGATTGTTTTGCAAGGAAAGAGAGTTAACAATATTTACATTGTAGATTTGTCAACTCTCTATGAAAATGAACTCTTGCTTAAGTGTGTTAATTAATGATCCCCTCCTTTGGCACAAAATACTTGGTCATTCAAGTCTAAATCAATTGAACAAGTTAGTCTCAAAAGACTTGGTGATAGGGTTACCTAATATCAAGTGTAAGGAAGGAAAAGTTTGTGAGGAATGCGCAAGGGGGAAGCAGGTAAGGTCATCTTTCAAACCCAAGAAAATGCTAAGTATGTCCAAGACGTTGGAACTGGTTCATATGGATCTCTGTGGTTCAATGAGAACCATGAGAAGAGGTGGAAACACATATATAATGGTGCTTGTTGATGATTATTCTAGATTTACCTGGGTGTTGTTTCTAACCTCTAAAGATGAAGCATTTGAGATGTTTGCTGCTTTTGCTAGAAAAACCCAGAAACAGTTAGGAAATCAACTCGCATCAATTAGGTCTGATCATGGAACTGAATTTGAAAATGCAAAGTTTGGTGAATTTTGTGATGAAAATGGAATAGATCATAATTTCTCTGCTCCTAGGACCCCTCAACAAAATGGGATAGTTGAAAGGAAGAACGGGACTCTCAAGGATATGGCAAGGACCATGCTTCTTTCCAGTATACTACCTCACAGCTTCTGGGCAAAGGCTATAAACACTGCATGCTACATAATCAATAGATGCATGACTAGATCTCTTGTAGGGAAAACTCCCTATGAGTTCTTAAAGGGCGAAAACCAAATATATCCCATCTTAGGGCTTTTGGTTGAAAATGCTATGTGCACAATAATGGCAAAAACTCCCTAGGTAAGTTTGATCCCAGAAGTGATGAGGGTGTATTCTTGAGATATTCTTCATATAGCAAAGTATAAAAAGTGTTTAATAAAAGAACTCTATATGTAGAAGAAAGTGTACATGTTGTATTTGATGAATCTAACATTCTTTTTGAGAGACAGGAACATGAAGATGAAGCCATTGGACTGGTGAAACAATTGACTGAAGCTACAACACAAGTCAAAGTGGCATCAAAGGAAGGAACATGTGATGGAACAGGTTCTTCCACTCAGGGCAACCTGACAGGGGGGAACAAATCTGAGAGAAATTGAACAAAAATCTCTGAAGGAACCTGTACCTGAACCTGTTCCTCAGCAACAGAACAATGAAGAAGCATCTAGAAGGAACCAGCTAGCAGGGAAATCCTACAAGTACCTGAGTTCCCATCCCATTGAGAACATCATCGATGATCCAACATCTGGAGTCAAAACTAGATCTCAACTTAAGAATTTGTGTGCATTTGATGCCTTTTCATCCATCACTGAACCCAAAAATGTTGTTGAGGGCTTTGCAAAACTAATGGGAAGTGAGTTTGAAATGAGTATAATGGGTTAACTCAACTTCTTCTTAGGATTGTAGATCAAACAAAGTCCAAATAGAACTATGATCCATCAGCAGAAGTACACAAAAGAACTAATCAAAAAGTTTAAAATGGAAGAATCCAAAGAAATAGATACTCATATTGCTACTGCCACTCAGTTAGATTTTGATGAACCTGGTTCTTCAATTGATAAAAAGCTGTACAGGGGTATGATTGGTTTAATTTTGTATCTTACTGCCAGCAGACCTGACATTGTTTTCAGTGTAAGGCTTTGTAATTGTTTCTAGGCAAATCCAAAAGAGTCACACTTGACAACTTTCAAAAGAATATTGAGATATTTGAAAGGCACCACTGATTTGTGTCTTTGGTATCCGGTAATTTTGACTTAATTGGATACGCTGATGCTGATTATGCAGGTTTCCTAGTGGATAGGAAGAGCATCTCGCGTATGGTACACTTCTTGGGTTCTTGTCTTGTATCATGTGCTACCAAAAAGCAGAATTCAGTAGCTCTTTCTACTGCTGAAGCTGAATATGTTGCTGCTGCTTCATGTTGTGCTCAATTGCTGTGGATTAAGCAATAACTGGTAGATTTTGGAATTTAAGGTGGGTGCATACCAATATTCTATGATACCACTAGTGCTATAAGTATGATAAAGAACCATGTTCATCATAAAAGGACTAAGCACATAGATGTTAGACACCACTTCTTAAGAGATCACTACAACAAAAATGGGCTTTAGTGGCAATAAAAAATAGCATTGGCAGCAATAACAATAGCCGCTATATTATTTACCGGCAATTGATCTTTAGCTGCTGATGTCGGGGCCGGTAAAGCTTCTAGCGGCATTTCTGCCAAAAGCTGGTAAAAGGTATGACTTATTGCCGCTAAAAGTCATTTGCTTTAACGGTAATTGTCTACGGCAGTTATTATAACTGCTAAAACCATTCTAAAAACAGATAATAATTCTCCTTTAACGTCCATTTTTATAGCCGTTAAATTCAAAATATTTGTCGGTAAAAGTCCATACTTTTTCCTTTAGCGATAATTAATTTGTGGCAATTAGAGTGGCAATAATATCTCTTCTAAAAATGTATTAGTATGCCCCTTTAGCGTCCATTTTAATGGCTAGTAAATTCAATTAAATTGCCGCTAAAAATCTTCTTTAATAGCAATATAATAGCTTTCAATATCCCTTTATTAACGTCTTAATCCTGTTAAATTGGAACTAAAATTCACAAGCTGTAATAATAAGTTTAGCCACCATTAATAACAACTACCAAATTCGACCAAAAAATAATGCGAATAACAAAACATATTAATATTAATTCATAAAACTATAGTGTATCTCGTCAAATCTTAACAAACAAAAGGAGTACTAAATATAAATTATTAATATCACAAAACCTTAAAAACTAGCTCATATTATTTGAAGTAAATAGCTACTATCATTATATAACTAATTTTAACGATTAATAATCTTCAAATAATCTCTGAACCTCTTATGTCATATTGAAATCTTCCACCAGTTTGTATAGTATAAGGCTGTATTTTTCGCGGTTCCGAACCGAAACCGGAACCGGACCAAAACCGCGGTTCTGCCGGTTCTGGCGGTTCCGGTTCCGCGGTTCCGGTTCCGAATGTTCCCCGGAACCGTGATAGAGCGGTTCTACCCGTTGGAACGACGGAACCGGAACCGCCAGAACCGGAACCGGAACCGGACCGGTTCCAAACGGTTCCATCCGGTTCCAAACGGTTCCGCAACGGTCCGGTTTTTAAAAAAAAAAATTTTAAAATTTTCCAAACGGCGCTTTTTCAAAATTAGCCGTTTGGAATTTTTAAAAATAGCCATTTGGCCCCTAAACTTTATATAATTACACAATTTCCCATTTCTCAACTATAAATACCCCCTCATTCGTTCATTTTTATTCACCAATTCATCAATATCTCTCAATCTCTCTCAAGCTCACTTTCAATCTTTCTAGTGCAAGTGCTTAATTTATTGTTGCAAATTCGTGAAACATTGTGAAGTTGTTGAATTGAAGTTTTCAAGTGTTCAATTTCAACGATTTTCAATTTTCAAGAAGTTGTTCGTCAATCCGGTAAACTCGTTTCAACTCTTACGTGCTAAGAATATTTTTGTGTGTTGTATTTGCTTAATAGTAATTATTATGGCATTTTCATTGAAAAATATGTTCGAAAAAGGAAAATCTAAAACCGGTGAAAGTAGTCGCCAAAATACTACCCCTCCCCCGGCTCCCAGACCTAGAAAAGATAAACAAGTTCAAAGTAGTAGCCAACCCAGAAATACTAATGAAACCTTCGGAATCCTTGATAGTGATCACCCATGTTTTCAATTTAGCGATGTTGATTTTCTACATGATGTAGCAGTTGGTGATAGAATAGACGATGATATTATGAATATTCTTTATCCTAATGCACCTATCTTAGAGGGAAATGAGGATGATGATGATGACGAAACCCAAGCTCCGGTAGATTTAGATGATACACCTACTAGTCCTGTTACTAATGAACCGGAACACCCACCCGTACAAACTCCCACTTTTAGTAGACAACCTCCTAAACGTTCAGAAACTTCATTAGTTTGGCAATTTTTTATTCAACTAAGAGAACAAAATAAGGCTAAGTGTAAATCTTGTGGGAAATTACTTGTGCATAGGTATACTGGAGATCGTAGCGGCACAGGTAGTTTAGTTAAACATATAAAATTAGACCCTAGCGATAAGGTTAGATATTTCCAATTGAAAGCGCAACAAGAGGGGAGGACAAGTCCTGAAACAACAGTTAACCCAAGTACTGGTTCAAATCTAGTTCAACCAGGAACAAACACAGTCACCGGAGGTATATTGTATTACGATCCAAATAAGGATCGTGAAGAATTAGCTAAAATGATTACTGTTATGTGTTTGCCTTATTCTTTTGCTTCTAATCCTGCTTGGATTCATTATATTAGAAGAGTATTTAATCCTACGTATAAAGGTTGGCCTCGCGCCACAGTTAAGGCCGACATTTATAAATACAAGCATGAATATGAACAATACTTGCGTTATTTATTTACCATATAAGTAATCGTATGTCTATTACAACTGATATTGGTAGAAGTAATAATGACTGTGATTATCTAACCGTAACCAGTCATTGGATAGACGAAGACTGGACAATGCAAAACGCATTATTGCATATAGAATAATTAATTCACGGCACACGGGTAAGTTTATTGCTAATACTGTTTCAGATGTATGTAGATATTTTTGGTGTGGCTGCTATGTTAAATCCTACTATGAAAGTAGGAGGTCCTAACTTTTAGTATTCTACTATTTATCAAGCTTTAGATCTTGAAGAAGAAGAAATGGCTACACTATCTGATGCGAAAGCATCAATTACAGTGAATGCTCAAACTGTTTATAATGCTTACAAACAGGCGTTAGAGCATGCTAGGCCTAATATTCCAACCCCTACTTCGTCCACATCACAGGTGCCTAAAAGAGCTGCTGGCTTAACAACTCTTAAATCGTGGACGGAGTTCAGGGGTACTCAAGGTGAAAATGTAGATGATTTTTTCCATCTAAATGAGCTTCAAGTTTATTTGTCGCAGGGACTAGAGAATGAGAATCCAGACGGCTCTTTCGACCTTTTGGATTGGTGGAAGGCAAGGGAAAAGCATTTTCCCATTCTTGCAAGGATGGCTCGGGATGTTCTGTCGATTCAAGCGTCAACTGTTGCATCGGAGAGCGCCTTTAGTCAAGCAAGACTACAAATAGGTGATCACAGGGCGTCGATGCGGCACAACTTGGAAAAATCAGTGCTTTTTCGAGATTGGATCCGCGCAGAAAGAAGGAACTTTGGGCTAGCTAAATCACAACCAAAAATAGATGAGTGCTATGAAAAAATGCTAGCGGAACTTGCTCAGGAAACATCTTCACCCGGAAGTGGTGATGAACAAGCTTCATTTCCACCACCGCCAACACAACCACCTCCAAACCTTGAAGGTTTTATGAGATTTGTTAGAAATAATACATAAACTATGATGTAACTTGTACATTGGCATGTCTTCTTTTAGTTTTTTTGCCTTTTAATGGTGGTATTAGTACCATGTTGTGCTCATTCCATTGGGGGAAGGAAGAATAAAAAAAGATATGCCATTTTGGTCAATAAATATGCTCTTTATCATATCCTTGAATATCTTTTGTCTCAATATTTCTTTGTCTTTAATTCTATATCAATCCTTGAATATTTATATAACATACAATATATAACATACAACACAATATGCTAATGACAATATTCTTTTATCAATATATACTACTTATATACAATTTATACTAATTATTAACTACAACACAATATACACTATTTATATACAATATATACTACTTAAATACAATATATACTACTTATACACAATATATACTAATTACCAAACACAATATATATTATACTAATAACATAGTACACCATATAAAATATATTCTACAATATATTAATGACTACTATACAAGATATTGATTTAAAAAAAAAAATCAGAACCGCCGGGAACCGCCGGGTACCGCGGTTCCAGAACCGCTAGAACCGGAACCGGACGGTTTCGGAACCGTATGGTAGCGGTTCCGGCGCCAGAACCGCAGAACCGGAACCGCAGACCCAAATAGACCCAGAACCGGAACCGGATACAGCCTTAGTATAGTATACGGCTAAGTGACTTCGTAACCTCAACGTACTTTTTTTCTTACTGTAGCATAGGCCTTCATCGGGCTTTCGTCCCTTCGCCTGTAGACGGCGGCTTGGTTTCGCTATCGCTCATGACTTGGTATTGAGACGTGTAGGCGTCGGCTCTACCACCAGAATGCTTATGAGATAGTGGTCGGCCTTTCGAATGCCTTCTTCCTAAATTATCGAACATGTATGAACTGAAATTATAAAATAACTAATCAATAAATAAAATATAGTAATAGTGAAGCATGTCACTTTAATCTGCTCATAATACTAAATAGATTAGACAAAGAAAGTGTCTATAAGTTGATATGTTTTTGAAGTAATATGAGCATGGATCAAAGAACACAAGAAAAGAAAGGAAAAGAGTAAAGATGTTTACAAAATACTAAAGCAAGGAGAAAAGATATACCTAGTCAATACATAAATCTGGGCAGTGTTTACGTTGGCAGCTAATTCACAACTGCAATATTTTGGAACACTGCCTTTTGGATCAAATTATGGGTACAATGAAGATAGTATGGAAAAACCAACAATTACACATGATATATGTGCAATTAAAGGAGGGAACAAACAACATATGTGTAAACAACAGAAGCAAAGGTGCTGGGCAGTCCTATTTGCAACATATAGTGTATTATTTCTTCTATTGAGTACAAGAAAATTCAAGTCCATACATTAACATGGTTATGGCAGAAGGACTCGTGTGAACAATTAAGTCTTTTCATCCATAAGTTCAGTTGTTGTCACAAACACAACATACTCCAAATAAGCATTTTGATTTTCTTTTTAGGAAAAAAAAAATTGTTCTCATTTTATACATTAATTTACAATAGATAGTTAAAATGGAACTGATGTTCTGAATTACTCACACATTCTATTGGATTTCCATCACAACATTTGTTGGCTCAAACTCTTTCAATGTGCAAGAATTTTTACTAGCCATCTTGAAGATCCTTCTATTCCAAAAAAGAGATATGAACACTGGATCATCGTCTATACTCTAAAGTATTACATCATTATAGTAAAAATCTACAGCAATCAATAAATCAAACACAAGCTCAATTTCACTAATTTTCCAGCAAAGAGAAAGAGAAATTAAGCAAATAAGAAAAGTCATTTAAAAAGGTACAACTCATTAACATTTAAAACATTGACTAGGAAGATTCTTCCCGTTCTGTTGGTTTATATATAAAAGGAAAAGTAGTATATTTTGGTAATGAAATGCAAATAGAATTATGAATAATGTAAAAAGATACGGTTGATATAAATTAAATTTCTTAGATTTTTAATTCTTCACAATCTTTTTTGTCATGCGACAAAGCATAATTGCATATTCTACTACACAATTAGGTGCATCCATTAGGTGCCAAAATTACTCTCTTCCCCTCTTTTTTTATCAGACTGAATATTGAGATCAATGCATATAATCACACAGTGATACTAATCATTCTTATATCATCACTTTATTTACATGAATCCTTAAGCTACCCATAACCATGTAAAATGACAAGAAAATAAAGCAAGCATGTTCTAGATCCACAAAAAAGTATAGAATTAAGCGGACCGACATGGTAAAGTGGATCGACATTCCCATGCCCTGACCAAACTCTAACATAGAACAAAGACAAGACACGACGACCAACAAAAAGGAAGTAAATTTGAAGGAAACCGTACTTGATAGCATGGCGGATATTGAGAGGATTTCATTGGAGCAGTTGAATTCTGAGCTGACAACAAACATTTTTGCCATCTGAGGATCAAGAGGAAATTCACTCCTAATCTCACCCAACCTAGTCAAGTTCCCTTCATCATCCAAAGCTCCCAAGTAATTCAAAACCTTCAGTGCTCTCATCAATGTCTCTAGGCCAGGAGGATCCATAAAATCAAAATGAATCAGGTCGTCAATACCTTACTTCTTCAAAGTTAGAACTGTATTAGCCAAATTTGACCGAAGTATTTCTGGATAGTTCTGTGGTTGAAGGTCGTTGTGGAAACTTTTCTCTGTGAAGTCTAAAGAATTTATCTGGCTGCATTCTTCCAGCATGTCCTGATCTTTGGTGGGCACTAGCCTTCGAGATAGGAGACACCAACAAAGATTCAACACGCGCCCTAGGGTTATAACCTTTTTGTTTAGCAAATCCCGGATCTATGACATACAATGCCATCAACTTTCAAAGATGTCTCTGCAATATTGGTTGCCACAACAATCTTCCTTCCAGCAGGACCACCCTCCACCACCGGGGATGGGGCTGAATCAAATATCTTTTGTTGCATAGCTGGGGGAAGTGTAGAATAAAGAGGCACCACTTTAACATGGCCCACTGATCACCCAAATTACTAACCTCCTTAATGATTTTGCGACAAGCATATGCAATCTCCTCTTCTCCGGTAAGGAAAACAAGTATGTCACCAGGAGGTTCACATGTGTGTATCTGCACCACAGTCCGAATGGCAGCCTCGATATAATCTCTCTCAGGCTCCTGAGTGTAGAAAATTTCCACAGGATGAAGCCTTCCAGGCACTTTCATGAGAGACACACCAAAGAAGTAACCCCAAAACTTCTCTGCTTCAAGTGTGGAACTCATAAAAACAAGCTTTAGGTCTGGTCTATTTTTCAACACCTCTTTAAGAAGCCCAAACAAGACATCTATTGCCAAAGTTCTTTCGTGGGCTTCATCAAGAATAATTACTTCTTAACGTTCCAATAGAGGATCTTCCATTGCTTCTCTTAAAAGCATACCATCTGTTAAGTATCTGCCACACACAGAAAAAGAGATAAATTAATAATTCCTCAGAAACTTGAGAAGGCAAGAAAATATTTTTTGATATGGCAA
Organism: Nicotiana benthamiana; assembly: GCA_034376525.1. Classification (NCBI taxonomy): domain Eukaryota; kingdom Viridiplantae; phylum Streptophyta; class Magnoliopsida; order Solanales; family Solanaceae; genus Nicotiana; species Nicotiana benthamiana. Next base: position 109,773,638 of record CM067325.1, read on the forward strand.
GATGATATATGAAAACAGATGCATATTTACAAGAACTATCTTGTAAAGATCTAGAGTGGATCAGTTGATAAGAGACAATAAGAACTATCTATGTGTAGCCACTAATGCCAGGATAGGTACTAGTGATTGTAGTAAAACAAAATGATAGCTTTGATTTAGTACTAGATGTGTTAAAGTTGTTAAAATAAGAAACAGAGAAGTTTCCCTTTGTAAAAGTAAATGAATAATGAATGTGTGCATTCAACCTTTCACTAAGGGACAAAAGAACTATCATGTCTTATATCTGGAAAGCAATGTCAGAAAAATTAAACTAAGAAAAATCTAGGAAGTTTCCTCATCAAACAAGCACACAGATGTAGACCCATGAAAACCAGAACCAATAACAACTTATGGTGAATTAATCTTTTTCTGATTCAGAGACTTGTATGGCAAACACATATAAGAAGATTAAATGGAAACAGAAAGCAAGCCAAGTGGAGAAGTTCATCTATAAAATAGACCCTTAACATGATAGATCACTGAGGATAGAATTTAGACAGTGGATACTCAGGTCGAGACATCGAATATATATAAATTACAGTTGTTGCACTTAGGATGAGAAAATAGGAAAGTAATCTGTCTATATGAAAGGAGGCAACATTCATATCATAATATCAGTGAGAAAATGTGTCCAAGGATAAAAGGGGTAAGAAAATTAATAGCATCAGTTGAGCGCAGAGCTTAATGACTGATCAAGAAGTTAATAAGAAGAGAAAAGACAACTAATGAATACTCTTACATCAAAGTAGGAATCAATTTAAGCCATAGATAGATGTCAAATGTCAGTTTCACCTCTTAACTTGAAACAGATAAAGATGGAACTTACCCTGTGATGGATGGAAGATTAGGCAGGAGGGCTGATTGATAAACTTTCATCTACTCCAACATCATTTCCACAGTCAGATCTTTTACACATCCTTGTATATGTTTTCAGATGGAGAGGTTCCACTAAAGGCAGTACAAGGATACAGTAGTGGTCCTTTATGTGCAAAACAAGCGGCAAATACAATTTGTTTCCTCATGTTCCTTTTTAATGTAAAGACTTATTATGTGATGCATAATTGGATCATCAACCCAGGAATCTGAACCTTCAACTGACTGGTTTATCCTAATGCTAAATCACCGAGCAGATCCCTTCCTTTAGAAAAAGTTATACGATTCGTGGAAATTCCGATGACTACAATGTAAGGACATGAAAGGGAAGAAAGATGAAAAGAACAATGGAAACTAAGTCCACAATAAGTAAGATAATGTATTTGACATGATAAAGTCAGATAGTGAATAGTTAACACCAGACATCTGTATAGAAGAAGTTAATAGGAAAATTACTAGAGATTTTTTTACCTAAATCTTCCATAAAAATAAATTCACAAATTTGATAGAATCAGAAAGAAAATGGACTTACGAAAATGCAAAACATCTGAGTTTTTCCATCCAAAAACGAAATAAGAGCAACAAGTTAAGTTTAGATTTTAGAAGATGGTTTCAAGATGTCATTCAAATCTCAACTTGCACTTTCGAGGAACCAACCTTTCAAACATGAACCTACCCCCTCTGACCACAATAATAGAATAGAAATACACAGAGAAAGAGACGGATGTGGGAGAGGTCTCCCTATAGTCATTTCTCTCCGTGTAGTACTGATAAAATTTCCTTATTTTTTATTTATCATAGAATTGGACACCAGAAAGAATTGAACTGAAGTTTAACAAATAAAAATGATGGTCGAAAGTCCCGTGGCTTCCTTATCCTTGGGAATTCTTCAACTCTTTGCTGATAATCCATCTTTCGAACTAAAAATTCATTTCTCCAGCTGAACTACAAAAAAACATGTGTTTTACTAGACAAGACTCGCATCTCGCTTTTAGCCATGGAACCAAAATTTCACAATGAAAGACTCAAGAGCAAAATCAAGCTAATTGAAGCACCACTTTGTCATTTGTTCTAGTTTTTTAAACTTTGGATTATTACCCTCTCACATCATCTCTAAGATTATCAAATAACTTTCTATAAGACACATACGTGACAGAGCCGAAAACTATTGGGAGAGAGTTCACGTGGGCAAACCATGTCTACAGTATAAATGCGAAGACATTTCGAACGTCCCTAGCATGCTGCATCTACTATGTATGGCAAGAAAGGAACTTGAGGATATTCCAGAATTATACAAGAACTACCGATATGCTTACCAGAATTATTATTCAGGAGGAAGTCTGAGACTAATATCAAGAGTATTCCTTTAGTTCAAAAAAGTCTTCATGAATACATGTATATTTTTTTAGGAAATACTAATATATTAGTAGTGATACCCCGTATACAAAGCAGATTTTGATTGAATGACACAGTACACCCCTACCTTCAAATCCTGAATCCGCCTCTGATTCCTTCTAATATGGGCAGATCTCATATTTTTTATTTGGGGTTAGACAGTGTTTATTTGAATTTTTACATGTTATTTGATGTTCACTTAGTAGTTGGCCTAATTCTTTTCCAATTTCAGTTCCTGGATGAGAACAAATCACTAATTCTGAAGATTGTTGAGAGCCAGAACTCTGGGAAACTAAGTGAATGTGCAGAGTAAGTTCAGTATATAATAAATTGAAAAGTACCTCGACTACCGACATTCAACTAAAACATCAATATGCATCAACTGACACTTATAAAATTTCTGAAAAATCACAAAAATACTAGTATCCTTGCAAACGGAGGAACCAATTCAAAAACAAGAGAGTAATAAATGAAGAATCAATTCAATCAATCGACTATTAATCTGACAACAACCAAATATCACAAACAAATTAGTAAATATAGAAAAAAGAACTATACTTTCGCCAATCCCAAAAGGCCATAGTTGGATATCAAAAATCAAAAATCAAAATTAGAACCTGGTAATGAAAATTGACAGATAATATTGACAGTGAAGATTGATAATAATCGATCGAGAATGACCTAGGATAGCCGGAGACCGTGCTGGGCGAAGGGTTTTCAGCGATGCTGCGCAAGTTTTCCGTCGTCATTCTTCCTATCGTTTTGATTACAGGCGGACTATTATGTATTATTCTAATTGATGGGTTTGGTTTTTGCTATTATTTTTTTAATTGTGGAGTTTTCTAATTGGAGGGAATATAATTTATCGTCCCAAAAAATTTGGTGGAAAGATTGTATGGAGGAAAAGTTAAAATAATAAAAAATATAATTCAATTAGGGATTTTTAGTAGCAATTATTTATTATTGTTAAAAATATATTTTTTACTGGCTAATGGTCATGTGCCTCTAATATTTTAGCTTAAATAATTCATTAGTGGCAATTACCTAATTGCCACTAAATAATTATCGCCAAAGACCTTTTTTGTAGTAGTGGATAACTATGAGAAATGGTTAATCTCCATAGAATTTTGTGCTACTGACAAGCAAATAGCTGACATCTGCACTAAGGCACTAAGTAGAGAAAATTTTTAAGGAACATGTTGGAATTAGGGATGATTAAGATCACCTAAAAGGTCCAGTTAAGATTGCACAATAAAAAAATGAAAAATAAAAAAAATATTTTTTTTAGTCAGGAGTTATTAATTCATGTAAATATCTAGACTAATTCTTACTCTTAACTAGTATACTCATGTAACATGTGTTTATATGACTCATTGATCTCTTACAAAGTTTTCTATTTTGACATTTGAGGAATAATCAAGAGAAGTTCTCCTTGAAGAACCTGGTTCATCAATATATACTCATGAGAAAGTTCAGGTATGTTTCTATACTTTACAAAATTAGAAAGATAAAATTATCAATCATGAGCATAAGTCCTAGTTACACCAAGCGTCTAG